>JBBMOL010000186.1:37197-1364268 GCA_037954665.1 Laguncularia racemosa
TCATACTCTCCATCATCACGCAAAATCATCACACGCCTATTTGGACATTGACTAGCAATATGGCCTCTACCTTGGCATTTAAAACATCTAAGGTCACGTTTCTAGAAGTAGAAGAATCAGGGTTACCTTGGTTACAGGAGTAGAACCCGCTTGCCTCAGCTCCCCTTTTGGTTTGGTGGGTAAAGGCTTTTCTTCCTTCTTCCATTGATTAGTCTTCCAAGTGGATGAACCATTACCTTATTGAAACCATGCATTACTACTACCTCTCCTCTTGTGTGGTTCTCAACCTTTATAGCCATGTGAACCATATCCTCCAATTCTACATAATGCTGCAATTCAACCACATTTTGGATTTCTCTATTCAACCCAGCAAGAAACCTAGCCATTGTAGCCTCTCTATCCTCCTCTACATTTGCCCTAATCATAGTGACTTCCATCTCCTTGAAATACTCATCTACACTTCGGCTTCCCTACCTAAGAGTTTGCAATTTGTTGTGCAATTCACGATAATAATACGCAGGCACAAACCGCTTCTTCATTACTCTTTTCATCTCTTCCCAAGACTCAATAGGTGGCTCGCCACTCCTCCTTCTATTCAACATTAATTGATCCTACCACACTATAGCATAATCCGAAAATTCAATGGCAGCAAGTTTTACTTTCTTTCTCCCACTATAGTTGTGACAATCAAACACCATCTCCACCTTTTTCTCCCACTCTAAGTACGCCTCGGGATCATTTTCCCTTGGAAAGGAGGAATCTTCATCTTTATGCTACTCAATTGATCATCCTCTCTATTCCTATCTCCTCTATCTTCCCAATCTCTAGTTCCTCTATTCCGACCACTATATCCTCTATAACTCCCAATAGAAGGCTCATCAAAGTCATCATCCGTCATTTCATCTCTACCCCTCGGTACTCTCCTAGAACGACTCTCCCTCTTACGCCCTTGGAATACGTTTGTGGATTGCGCTAGTCTTTGCTCTACCATCTCATGAATTTGTTCCATTCCCTCTTGGAACATCCTCTTCATTTCTCCCCTTAGCGCCTCAATTACTAACCTAGCATCAAACCTTCCCCTCTCACCTTCAGGAGAATGTTGTCTCGACATAGTCCCTGCAGAAAAGATTAGTACTAACACAAATATATATATAATTAAACCTCAAGATACACTCCCTTACGTGTTTCGCTCAAATGATGATATCACACAGTCACTCGTGTATTCTCACAAATAATGATGATATCAACTCGTCAATTTCCTCTTCTCAATTCTCTTGGAACTAACCCGAACTACACCAATTTCCTTCCGTAGAATTCAAAACAACTATAGGGTTCGTAAATTTTCCTCTATTTTTCTATCCGATTTTTTTTTTGTCTTGGTTGCTGCTCTTGATCACGTTTTTCTTTTCTTTTCTTTTCTCTTCTTTTTTTTTTTGTCGTGATTTTTACTCTTTTTTTTTTTAAATAATCGCCTAGTCGATATTACACTATCAAAAGACAATCAATACTACGAAATTGAATACGATAATTGATATGAAGATTGGAGTTAGGGTTTTTGATATTACCTTCCTTAACCGAACTTGATGTTTTGACAAACCTAAGTTCTGATACCAAATTGATACGAACCACGCCAACCCGTGACGAAACCCAATACCAATACGTTCGGAATTGTTGCCTAAGACGCCCAAACACCTAAAGTGGAAAATGCGACCCGTTGTCTATAAGCGAGAGAAGAACCTTGGTATAAAATGAGACGCCACAATTGGGATGAAAGACCGATTGATAAGTCGGGATGGACGCCATGGAAATTAATCCGATAAGTTTGATTTAGTTCTTAAAGAACCAAGAGAGGTGCCTCTCAAAAGTGTTTAATGTTCAAAGATGTAAATTCTTAGTTGTTCTAAACCCTAGGAGCTTTTATACTAGGGTTACAATTTGTGAAAAACAAGTCCAAAACAACGTAGCTTAGATAAGTTGCATAAAAACACGAAAACAGATCAAGCTGGCCAGCAGGGGATACCGGCCGTGTACACGACTGTACTTTGGCCGTGTACTTTTCTGTGCACATTCCGGTCACATACACGACCGTGTATTTTCTGGTCGTGTATCTTTTTGTGGATTTGCTTGTCTCCATACACGGCCGTGCCTTTTAGCCGTGTGTCTAGCCATGTATGATTCTGTGCAATCTTGGAATTCCTACACGGCCGTGCCTTGAAAGTACACGCCCTCTTCAACCCGTGTCCGGTGTGACTTGTATAAGAGAAAGGGTCTTCCCATGGTTGTTCCAATCCGTTCCAACTTTATGATTGCTCTAATCCTTTCCGGCTTCATGGACATCGCTTTATCAACCCGTTAAGTACTTCCTTGAGTCGTTCGCTCGACTTCTTGTGATCGGTCCAGGCGGCACTTCAAGAGGATCCACATTCCTTCTTTCCGCTTGACTCTCATCATGGATCTCATCATTTGCTACCCATTCTGGGTAGTCGGATACTTCAATGAACCCTACTTCTAGCAGTTTCTTGACTTCTTCCTTAACTTTAGCAAGATGTCAGGCCTAAATCTTCTCAGTTTTTGTTTTTTAGGTTTGACATCTTCCCTTGTGGGAAGCCTATGAACCACTATCGATTGGTCTAGCCTGGCATGTCACCATATGACCAGGCAAACACATCCGCATATTCCGTTAATAGCTCGGTTATCTCACATTTTTGCTCGGCACTCAAACTGGTCCCGATTTTGAGGTTCTTAGGGTTTTCCATGCTTCCTAGATTTACTGTCTCCACAGGCTCGTCGATCAAAATTCCGCTTTGTTCATGTTTTTGCCAATTTTCTTATATTATTTCGTGGCTAGGATATTGCCTTCAACAACTGACCCAGCAGCGTTGGAAACAATATCAACGTTTTTATTTTCTATCTACGCGAAATATCCCTGATGTTCGATGGTAGGAGATCTGAGTAACATAAAAATGAAAGCATATATATAATAAGAAAAACAAACTGTAGTTGAATTTGATAAAGAGTCTCAATAAAATTTGTTTAATAATTTTTCTCTACTTTCGAGCTAACCCACGCTACTGATAGGATAACAAAACCAATTGTTCAAGCCGGATGCTGGTTGGACGTGCAGGGGGTTGATTTCCCTTTGCTGTTCGCCCCCTTCATTTATCCGAAGCTCTTGAATGATGTTTGCCTTTCGGAAAGATTGTTGGAGAGGTGAGATGCACATCTGGGTGTTGCTTGGCTTTTCCTTCATTCTGCCTTTGACACCTCTGGCTTCTACCTCTTTTGGGGTGTAGGAATGTAGTCAATGCAGCTGCTGTTGCCACTGTTTGCCATTCTGGTTCTTGAACGGATCCGATTGGGCTTCTGGGAAGATTCAATTGTTTGGAAGCTATCTTTAATACTTGGCACGCATTGTTTTTTCTTTTTTAGTATAATGTATGCAAATGTGATGCATGTGTCACACGGATGCTAAAAAGGGGTCAACAATTGATTGATGATGTAATATTAAAACTTTATTTTTATTAATATCAAAACTTTGGAGTCCGATACTTAAAACAAATGAAAAGAGTACAATGATAATCTATTTCCTAGCTTTCTTGGTCTTCTGTTGTGGAGACTCAGGCTTCCCGTTGATGACAGCTTCTAATTCTTTGACTTTGGCTTGGGTCGTCTCCAGCTGAGCTTCCAAGGCTTGTTGATTGCTGTTTTGCGGATACCCAGTAGTTTGCTGAAAGTACCAGCTGGCCCGGCCTCGAGATCTGGTACATAGATTTGATTGGCTAATGTTGGAGCCTGTAGCAGCTGGGTGTACTCTTCTAGGGTAGGGGTGATTTCATGTGGCCAATAAAGAAAGCTGCGGGCTCTACTTCCCATAACTGGAGCATGGCCCGTACTAAAGGCAAATTCACCTCTATTTTTGTTAGTGAGAGGATGAGCCCTATCTTTTGCTGGATGAAGGCCTGCTCCTCTAGATTGTACAAGGTAAACCAATGGTCTAATACTAACTTTTGGTCCAAAGGTTTGTACACCCGAATTTCTTTGCGGAGGAGGCGATCGACTACAGTACTAGCCATCTATTACAACAAGAAATTCCCTAATTACAACCAGAATTATGAAAATATTACAGGGAAATAGATCCGGACTCCATGAACAAAACAACAATTTATTACATTATCATCAATTGTCAACCCTTATGATGCTATGTATGCAAGTAGGTTGGTTCTAATTGGTCCCCAAGCTCTATGGCCTCCCGCATTCTCGGAGAAATGGATCTTAGGCCATATCGAAGCATTGGGTGGGGTAGCCTAATCGGTCTCGAACGGTGATCAACTCACTTCGCTCGAAACCTACACAATGGCTCCCCAACTTAGGTTTCTAAGACGGTCCAGGTTCGACCACATCTATTTACACAAACATATGCATGCATGCAGACCCCACAGTAAAGAAAAGTAAACCTAGCTAATCCTTGAAAAGTTAGTAACAGAATAATAATTGAAAGACATTTCTTTAAAAGAACAACCTGAGGAGATTCAGGTGGCTAGCTTACTGGAATGAGTCCTTAGTGGAGCCGCCATCCTGTCGAATCTAATTTTTGCATTCCCATTCCTAATCCGATCTAGACTAGACCCTATGCTCATCTAATGTAGATCCTCGACTTGAGTTAGGAATTTCGTTTGATTTTTGGAGTCGCCACCCAACTGTTGTTGGCAAATATTGAATTAAGACTAAAGGAGCGGATTAGTCTTAATTTGGACCACTAGTCGTCGTTATTTCCCCTTCTCGTTTTTGAAAAGAGGAAAAGGGAAAACCAGAGTTACTAAGTCCGGAGGCTAACCTATTAAAACCTTACAGTTACCACCTAATCTCCTAAAATTGTTCCTATTTAGAAATGTGTTTTATTGTGTTTCTGTTACTTTTTATTATGTTTTTGAATTATTTCAAGAAAATGATTTTTTATTTCATTTTATGGGTTGACCTGAATGGGTGCCTACGTATCTGCTATCCAGGATCAAACAAGCCGTAGTTCGCTTTTCTGAAAACTTTAAGTGTGTTTGTGAATTTTAATTTTGAAATCTCTTTTGCTTTATGTTTTTACTATTTTTTTGGGATTTTCTAAAAAATCTAAGCCTAAACTTTTACTGATTTTTGAAAATGGTTTTTAGGAAAAACATCAATTTTGGATTTATTTGAGAAAATGATTTTTCTAAGTGATAAAACTCTTTTTTTTTTCTTTTCTTATAATTTTTGAATTTTTATTAATTTTTATTATTTTTGTGATTTTTATGATTTTTTATGTTTTTATGATTTTTTATGATTTTTTGATTTTTCCTTATTCTTCTCCAATTTTTATAATTTTTATGAGTTTTCATGATTTTTTTATAATTTTGTTATTTATTTAATTTTTAATTTTTATTAATTTTCATAATTTTTGTTAAAATTTTTATCCTAAATTATTATCTATCCTATTTTAAAACCTAAAGTTTTATTATTATTTTTCTAATATTTATATTGTTTTTCGACATTTTTATTTTTTTTATTTTTTATTATTTTTCTACATTATTAAATCCTAAAGAAATCTAATTTCTAACATTTTCCTATTTATGGAAATATAAATAAAACATAAATAAATAACAAATAAATTAATAATAAATAACAAAATAATAAATCAAATCGGAATAAAAACAAATAAATAAATTAAATAAAATCGGGAAAATCCGACTCACCTGGATCCGGGTCGGTGCGCGGGTCAGTGGTCGGTCGAATCGGGTCGGGTCGGGTTGGTCAGACACAGCGGCGGAGGATGCTCGTTTACGGCGTTTCGGCGGTCTTTTGTCACGGGTGAGGTGTCGAATCCTAGCTTCTCGAGGGTGCTGAATCCAATGGTGGCGGTGGTTTGCTCCCAGAACGTCTCCTGGTGGTGGCTTGGCTCCGATCAGCGGTTCGCGATTTTGGGTTTCCTTCGATGCTCTCCGATTTGCTCTCTTTTCTCACTTTCTCTCAATTGTGATTCCTGCCTTGGCTTCCTCCCTTCCTCCTCTATTTATAGGCACTTGAAACCGAGCTGGATAAGCTCGGATTTCCTCCGATCGAAGCTAATCGGATTTTTGGTTAAAAAAACAACTCCGATTTGTGTAAATCCATCGATTTGTTGCGATTTGATTCCAATTGGATGATGTTTATCTCAATTCTGTTGAAGATCTGTTGGATTTGTGCAAAAAATCGAATCGAAATGGCCGAAATTCGAATTTTTCCTTCGCCGGCAATCTCGGACCCGAGGTAGAAGACGATCACGCGCCTGGCGCGTGTGTTTCCTCCAGCCAATCGGATGCTGCCACGTGTCCTGGATAAGTGAAAAAAACTCAAAACGTGGAAACTGCTTCCCCCGCGATTCGAACCTGCGACCGAGCCCTCCTGCGCGCGCCTTAGCCCGTGGTCCGGACCAGTTGGGCTAGCCCATTTTCCTGATTTTTCTAATTTCGCAAATTGCATATATGCAATGCGATTTTTTTATTTTTTTGTATTTTTTGAAATTTCAAAAATTTGCAAAAATTATTTACTATTTATTATTGCCATTTCTGAAATCATTTTTCAAAATTGATGTGTTTTCCTATTTATTTTTATTTTTTTGAATATTTTTATTATTTATGCTAAATTAAAGAAAAATTGAAAAAAATTGGAAGAAAATTAAGAATTGATTATTAGTGATTATTATTCATTCCTAGGGCAAAAATGGGGTGTTTACAGTCCATTTAATCTAGGAGACAGCTTCTGTGACTTCTTATGTAGAAACCTGTCCCTACTAAGATTAATCCAGACTAAGTCACCTGGATTATAAAGATGAACTTTCCTGTGTCTGTTTTCCTGGATTCTCTGCTGTTCCTAGGTCTTCTAAAGGTATTCAGTTCTTCTATCATAGATGTGATGAATTTGTCTGGCTTGGTCAACTCCACTAAGACTCTCTTCCTTTGTCGCTGGTCTTGCTATAAAATCCAATGTAATAGAAGGATTATAGCCATAAATAACTTCAAAGGGAGACTTACAGGTTGAACTATGAGTAGACCTATTGTAAGCGAACTCAACAATAGGAAGACACAAGTCCCGATTAGTAAGATTCTTGCCAACTGTTGCTCTGAGTAGATTCCCAAGCGTGTAGTTGACAACTTCTGTTTGTCCGTCTGTCTGTGGATGGCAAGAGGTACTGTACATAAGCTTAGTACCTAGTCTTTTCCATAATGTCTTCCAAAAGAAACTAAGAAACTTAGTATCTCTGTCTGACACTATGCTGTGTGGAACTCCATGTAATTTGACAATTTCTTGCACAAAAAGGTTAGCAATAAAAAGAGCATCATCTGTTTTGTGATAAGGCACAAAGTGTGACATTTTGCTGAATCGATCAACAACCACCATAATAGAGTCTTTTCCCCTTTGTGTTTTAGGTAATCCCAACACAAAATCCATACTGATGTCAGTCTAGGGTTTATCTGGTATAGACAAAGGCATATACTTACCCTGTGCACCTTCCTTTCCTTTAGCTCTCTTACAAATACCACACCTTCAATACCTATGGACATCCTTATACCCTTCTAATAGAAATTCTCCCTCAATATGGTTAGGGTTCTCTTCTCACCAAAATGTCCTGACAATCCACCTGCATGTGCTTCCCTCACCAATAATTCCCTCACAGATCCAGATGGAATACATAGTTTTCCTGATTTATACATGAACCCCTCTATCACGCAATATCCATCATACATCTTGCCCCCATAACACCTTTCGATAATGGTCTTGAATTCCTCATCACATATATATTGTTCTTTCAATAATTTAAAATCCAATAGTTTTGACTGAAGAGAGGTGATAAGTATATACCGTCATGATAAAGCGTCAGCAACAATATTCTGATCACCCTTTTTGTTCTTTATCACATAAGTAAAACCCTCCAGAAACTTCACCCACTTAGCTTGGTGCTTTGACAAATGATGCTGTCCCTTGAAATGTTTCAAAGATTCATGATCTGTATAAATAATAAACTCTTTTGGGAGGAGATAATGCTGCCACGTTATGAGAGCTCTCACTAAGGAATAAAATTCCTTATCATATATAGAATAGTTTAAAGTTCGCACCACTCAACTTCTCACTAAAATATGCTATAGGTCTCTTTTCCTACATTAGTACAGCACCAATTCCAATCCCAGAAGCATCACATTCCAACTTAAAAACTTTGTCAAAATCAGGTAAAGCCAATAATGGAGCACAAGTGAGTTTTTCTTTTATCTCTTCAAAACTTCTTTGAGCCTTTTCACTCTAGACAAAAGGTACACTCTTTTTAGTTAGTTCTGTGAGAGAACTGACAATACTACTAAAATTTTGGACAAAACGTCTATAAAAGGATGCAAGTCCATGAAAACTTCTTACCTCAGTAATTGAAGCAGGTGTTGGCCATTCCTTGATTGCCCTCACTTTCTCCTCATCCACCCTAACACCTGAACTGGATACAACAAAACCCAAAAATGTTACCTCAGTTTGGTAAAAGGAACACTTCTGAATATTTGCAAATAGCTGTTATGTCCTCAATACTGAAAATATTGCCCGAAGATGCTCCACATGTTGTTCTAGGTTTTTGTTGTAGATCAGAATATCATCAAAATAAACAACAACAAATTTTCCTAGAAATTCTTTCAGTACATGATTCATCAACCTCATAAAGGTACTAGGAGCATTACTCAAACCAAAGGGCATAGCCAACCACCTATACAGTCTATGACGTGTTTTAAAAGCGGTCTTCCATTCATCCCCTTCTCTCATCCGAATCTGGTGATATCCACTTTTGAGATCCACTTTAGAGAAGACTTGTGAACCATGCAACTCATCTAACATATCATCACGTCTAAGAATAGGATACCTGTATTTGATGGTGATTTTGTTGATAGATCTGCTATCGATACACATTCTCCAAGTACCATCCTTCTTAGGAACAAGAAGGGTGGGAACAACGCATGGGCTAAGACTCTCTCTAACAAACCCCCGTTCAACCAATTCATTTACCTGGCGCTTCAATTCCTTAACCTCCTCGGGATTCATGCGATATGCAGGTCGGTTTGGTAACATTGAACCGAGCATAAGATCAATAGCATGCTCTATCCCTCTCAAAGGTGGTAATCTTGCTGGCAAATCATCAGGAAAAATGTCAGTATACTCATTCAATACTTGAGAAACTGCTGAAGGTAGAGATTGTGGCTCCTATAACCCTAATAGACATCTTAACTGAAGCAAGTATGTTGGAACCTCTTCTGTAATTAACCTCTCCATTTCACCCTGTCCCATCAATAATACCTTCTTTTCCTCATAATCATCACACTGTATTAAAGCCCTTTTAACCTCTGATGGTTGGCTGATCTATTGTTGAACATTTTGGACCTTTGAAGGTGGCATAGGATTCAGAATAACTCGTTTGCCTTCCTTTGGAACATATAAGTATTCCTAAAGCCATCATGTAAGAACCTCCTGTCATATAACCAAGGCCTACCAAGCAATGTATGGGATGCACACATAGGCAAGATATCACACTCAATCTCATCACAATATTTATCCCCTATACTGAATGGTACCTTAGCTCTTTGGGTCACATGCAAACTTCCTTGATCACTAAGCCAATGCAATTTATATGGTTTAGGATGTGAAATAGTTGTAAGACTTAGCTTTGATACTAACGAGGTGACTACTACATTGGTACAACTACCACCATCAATTACAAGGACACACAAATTTCCTTGTATCCTACAAGAAGTATAGAACAAGTTTTCCCTTTGTTCTTCATCCTTATTAGCAAATGTTGTCAATGTTCGGCGCAACACATCAGTATATTGAAACATTTCACTAGACATTGTTGTATTCAAATTCAATCACCACAACAATAATATTCCCCACTCCTTTCAAATCACGGTGCAACGACCTTCCCAAATTCCACAAGACACTCACTTCACAACACAACTTCACGCCAAAATTACTCACACCGCCACTTACATAATACACTTAATTTAAACAACAACAACAACACCCACGGTGTAGTGCTCCATTTCCATGGCAACAACAACAAAATGGAACCAAATATGGATACTTCTCCAAATGGCAAGCAATTGATTCCAACTAGTTAATGTGCAATTAAAGTGATTAATACACAATAACTGTATAACTAATGATTGATTTGAATTCAAAATAGTTTCCTAATTCTCTATGCAAGTTGAATAAATCTGCCAAGGAAATGACTCTTCCAATTTCGCAATGTCAAGGAAACCACATACATTCATTAACAATGCTTCAACTATTTGAATCCCCAAGATGATGGAATTCAATTCAAGAACTTCCTCTTCTTCCTTAAACAAATAACTCATGGCAAGGATGAAGAAAATAACTCAATTTCTGAAATTCAATTTCAATTCAAGAACTTCCCCTTTCTTCCTCAACAAATAACTCATGGCAAGATGAAGGTAACAAAATTCAATTTTCCGAAATTCCATTTCCCTTAACTAATCACAATGATCATTTCCCTTTAATCAATCACAATCAACTCAAGAGGAAAAAAGAAATCACAAATTCTCTACGTCTACATCAGCAAGCAACAATCATAACACCTTAATAACATAATCAATTACTTCAATTTCCACTCCTACAATTCGGTTAAAGATAGTAATACAACAACCCTTAATTTCCAAATTTCAATTGATAAATCCCTTCTTACAAACCTCAAGCTGTGATACTAAAAAATGATGTGCTCAAAACCAAGCCCATGCACATGCAAATGAATCAAAGAAACAACCCAACTCACACATATGAACCAGTTCAATTGGACTATGAAATTACGTGAACCCTAATAGAAATTTGATGAAATCCAAAGGTTTAAAGATGCAATCAACAATCCAACAATGATAAACTTCACCAATTAACAATAAATACAAGTGAAATCCATGTGAATTACTCTAAGATGACAAGATCCAATGATGTGATTCTCCTCTTCCAACAATGAAAATTCACGTCACAAAATGATTCAAAAATTGATGACGATAACCAATGCTAAAACCATTCAATCTTATAACACTGATAATTGATCACAAATGCAATCAAAATCTGACCAAGAACATCCAATTCAACCCTAGATATGACTCACTAGTGAATGAAAAGGAAACACAACAAAGAAGGAATTGATATTACACACAATTGCCCTTTTGTTGCACTCGCCACAATTTTAACTCTTGGAAATTAAAATTGATAAGAGAAATTGGAATAGGAAAACCCTAAGCCCTCTTACGAAAATTTGATGTTAATTCTGCAAATTTTTTGGCCTCCTCAAACCCTACTATAAGCAAGTATTTATACTTGCTACCCCTAGGGTTAGAAAATGGACAAAAATTACAAGTATGCCACTTTTAAGGTAGCCGTCCTAAATGGAAATTACAATAAAAAAATGAAAGTGTCCCAAAAGAAAATACAACGTAAAATAGTCAATACAAAGGAGAAATATATAAAAGAAATGAGTCTTCATGATGCCGGCCTTCAAGGTACTTTTGAATTAAGCTCCATTGAGAATCCTGACTGATGGGAAAATTTCTGATAATGTCAACCTCTTCAGAACCCAATTTGGATGATTATCCAAATTGCTCATATTTTACCTTTTGTCTTTATTTCTAATTAAATTTGAGAATAATCTTACAGGTACAATTATAATTCTCCATGGGATGCCAAAATGTCCTACAACTTCAGTTAGACACCGAACATTTTTCAGGATAACAATCAAAGACCTATTGTGATTGTTCGCTATTCTGAGGCATTGGATCATGAAGACTTATGTTATTTTGTATCTTGTAAATGTTTATTGAACTATTTTGGTTGTATTTTGTTTTTGGGACACTTTTATTTCCTTGTAATTTTCATTTAGGGCTAGCTACCTTAAAAGTGGCAAACTTGTAATTTTGAGCACTTTTTAACCCTAGGAGAAGCAAGTATAAATACTTGCTTAAGAGAGGGTTTGAGGAGGCTAATTTTGGCAGAACAAACACTTCACATTTCGTGAGAGGGCTTAGGGTTTCCTAATTCCAAAATTCTCTTATCAATTTCAATCCCAAGAAGTTGGAATTATGGTGAGTGCAACAAGGAGAAATCGTGAGTAATATCGATTCATCTTTGTTGTTGTTCATTTCTTCTCTAGTGAGTCATATCTAGGGTAGATTTGAATCTTTCTTAGACTTGTTAGTGATTTTAAATCGTGGATAATCATCTTGTAAAGGTTGATTGTTCATTGAGATTGAATACTTCTTAGTGATTGGCATGAATTGGCATTATTGGAAGGATATTGAGATCAAGGTTTTGTGCTTGTCTTATTGCTTCCTTTTGATTTGATTTTACGTGAACATCATCTTCTCTTGTGGTTATTTGGTTAATATTATCATTAGAGATTACAATTGAATCATTTGAACAACCATTTCCATCAAATTCTACAAGGTGTTCACGTGAAATTGCCCTCAAGTGAACCGGTTTGTGTTTTGTGAATTGAGGAGTTTTCCTTGATTCTTTGATTGTGCTTAAGCTTGGAATTAGGCTCATCATATTTTGGTATCAGATCTTGAAGGTTTATGAGAAGGGGTTTGTCGATTGAAGTTTGGGAATTGAAAGTTTTTTGTCTTACCATTGTGAACCGAATTATAGAAGAGTGGAAATTCAGAACAATTGAAATTTTTTTGTGTGTCACCTTGATCTTTACGTGATTGATCTTTGTTGAAGAGGATAAATGAAGCTTCTGATTTGAAAGAAAAGTTTGGTTATTGTCTTCATCCTTGCCGTGTGTTGTTTACGTGTGGAAGGAGAGGAATTTCTTGTTGTAGCATTGTTAATTAAGTGTATGTTGTTTCTTCATTATCGAGGAATTGAAGAGTCATTTCATTAGCAGATTTCTTCAAGTGGCATGGAGAATTAGGAAACTGATTTGAATTCAAATTAACCATTAAACTATAGAGTTATTGTGTATTAATCACCTTGATTGCACATTAACTTGTTGGAATTAATTGCTTGCCATTTAAAGGAGTATCTTTAGTTAGTTTTGTTTGTTGCTACTGTGGAAGTGAAGGGTTGCAACATATTATTGTTGCGTGGATTTAGTGTGTTGTGTGTGTAGTGTGCAAGTGGCGGAGTGAATTAGTTTTGGCGTGAAGTTGTTTTGTGAAGTGAGTGTGCTACAATTACTAGATATTACACTAGTACTTCAAATAGATTGCATCCACAAACATGTCGAATAATAGCGTGAATGGAGGAATGAGTGATGAAGCCAATAGTCGAGTTGGTGGAGGTCAGGGTCCTAATGTTGCAGGTAGGAGGACCTTAGAGGAACAGCTACAGGATCTTACTACTATAGTTGCTACTCTAGCAACCAGGATTGATAGGATGACATTACCACAACCACTAGTGGTAAACCATCAGGCACCACCTCGAGTAGCTCCACAAAACCCTCATCGAAACAGAGTAGTGGGAGATGGGAATTTAAATAGAAGGATGGGTGAGGAGCATCTTCCAAACATGGAAGAAAGGGATGACAATTTTGGGGTAAACCTAAACCAGAATAGGGATTTCAGGCCACCTTGGGGTTTGGAGTATGTGAAACTACAAATGCCATCCTATGATGGTAAGGGATCAGCGGATGAATACTTAGACTGGGAGGATAAGGTCAAAGGTCTCTTCGAATGTTATGAGATCGACGATAGTACCGGGGTTAGATTGGCTGCTGTTGAATTTGTGGGGTATGCTGCACTTTGGTGGAAGAATCTGATCATCACTAGGCATCGGGATGGAGAGGCAGAGGTTCAGACCTAGAAGGACATGAAGAGGTTGCTAAGGAAAAGGTTCATTCCTGAGCACTACAAACAGAAGCTGTTTATGTGACTGCAAACTTTGAGGCAAGGGGGCAAAACAGTGGATGATTATGTGCAGGAATTTGAGACCCTTATGATTAGGTGTGGGTCTGTTGAGCCTCTAGAATAAACTATAGCGCGATTTGTCTCAAGTCTAAAATATGAGATAGTGTGTATTGTTGAGCTGCAGCACTATTCTACACTTGATGAGGCTATTCAGTTGGCCTTAAAAATAGAGAGACAGAGGAGGTCCAACTTCTTTAGGGCTCCAAGCAGTAGGCCCAACAATGTTAATAGACCCATCTCAGCCGATAGTCGATCAGGAGGAACAAAGGAGGTAGGTGAGGGAGTCAAAGCAGTAGACACTACTACCCCAACCATTGTAAGAGAAAACTTACCCACTAGGAAGGGTAAAGTGGTCATGGCATTAGAAACGAGGCAAACTGTTCCTGGATCTACTAGTGGGAAAGCGCACCAGATGAAATGTTTTAAATGCATGGGATTTGGGCATATGGCTGCACAGTGTCCAAATAAGAGGGTGATGACTGTTATGGAAGACAGTGGAGAGGATATTGAGGATGATCATGGTCAAATTGAGCCTACAGACTTACCTACAGCACTACAGGAATACTACGATGATCAGAATGCAAATGCGCCGGAGGAGCATACTGGGAGGAAATATCTACCCCTTAATGTGTTACGCAAGATTTTGTCCACATCTCCTGATACCAGTAATATTCAGAGGGAGAACATATTTCATACCTCTTTCAGAATCAGAGGTAACCTTTGTGTACTCATCATCGATAGTGGTAGTTGCACAAATGTTATATCTACTGCACTGGTAGACAAATTACAACTGTCTACTATACCACATCCTAGTCTTTATCGGTTACATTGGCTGGATAATAGAGGTAGTATGCAGGTTACCCTTAGGGCAAAAGTTCCTGTGAGTGTCGGGTAGAACTATCATGATGAGATCCTTTGTGATGTAGTTCCTATGCATGCATTCCATTTGCTGTTGGGTCGGCCGTAGTTGTATGATCGACGGGTGATACATGATGGGTTTGAAAATACCTACATGTTCAGCATGGGTGAGTCATGCATAGTTCTATTACCGATGACTCCATCTGAGGTCCAAGGTTTTCAGAGACAGATCAGGAATCCATCCACTACCATGGTTAGCAGGAAGAGCAGGACAAGAGAGATACTAGGGTTCAGTTCCACAACTGATCCTCTAGATTTGAGGGCAAATCTTTTAGAAGCCCGAGGAGATGATGGGAAAATTTCTGACAATGTCAACCTCTTCAGAACCTAATTTAGATGATTATCCAAATTGCTCATATTTTACCTTTTGTCTTTATTTCTAATTAAATTTGAGAATAATCTTACAGGTACAATTATAATTCTCCATGGGATGCCAAAATGTCCTACAACTTCAGTTAGACACCGAACATTTTTCAGGATAACAATCAAAGACCTGCTGCGATTTTTTGCTATTCTGAGGCATTGGATCATGAAGACTTATGTTATTTTGTATCTTGTAAATGTTTATTGAAATATTTTGGTTGTATTTTGTCTTTGGGAAACTTTTATTTCCTTGTAATTTTCATTTAGGGCTAGCCACCTTAAAAGTGGCAAACTTGTAATTTTGAGCACTTTTTAACCCTAGGAGAAGCAAGTATAAATACTTGCTTAAGAGAGGGTTTGAGGAGGCTAATTTTGGCAGAACAAACACTTCACATTTCGTGAGAGGGCTTAGGGTTTTCTAATTCCAAAATTCTCTTATCAATTTCAATCCCAAGAAGTTGGAATTGTGGCGAGTGCAATAAGGAGAAATCGTGAGTAATATCGATTCATCTTTGTTGTTGTTCATTTCTTCTCTAGTGAGTCATATCTAGGGTAGATTGGAATCTTTCTTGGAATTGTTAGTGATTGTAAATCGTGAATAATCATCTTGTAAAGGTTGATTGTTCATTGAGATTGAATACTTCTTAGTGATTGGCGTGAATTGGCATTATTGGAAGGATATTGAGATCACGGTTTTGTGCTTGTCTTATTGCTTCCTTTTGATTTGATTTTACGTGAACTTCATCTTCTCTTGTGGTTATTTGGTTAATATTATCATTAGAGATTACAATTGAATCATTTGAACAACCATTTCCATCAAATTCTACAAGGTGTTCACGTGAAATTGCCCTCAAGTGAACCGGTTTGTGTTTTGTGAATTGAGGAGTTTTCCTTGATTCTTTGATTGTGCTTAAGCTTGGAATTAGGCTCATCACTGACTCGCTCAAAAGTATAGGTGATTTGGTATCTTGTAGGATTGATAAGTGAGCCTGCTGAAATGCACTACAATTATAATGTGGAGATGTAGAAAATAGATTAGCTTCCTCAAGATTAGATTTCTCAAGCAAGATTCTCAAAACTAAATTATGGAGACCCTTAGCTCGGGTCTTGGTGATAGGTCCTATAGGAGTTTGATTCCTATCATAATTGGACTATGATATGGAACAAAATAATCAAACTTGGATGGTGATCCCCTAACGAATTCGAACTGACCCCAAATTGGCTCAATTGAATTAGCTGGTTTAAGTCTTGAATTGATCTACCTTAATCAATTCTTAAATTACATTAATTCTACTAATTAATTAAAATATTAAATTGAATTAGTTTAAGAACAAATCCTTAGAAGATGAACAAAATCCAAATTTGTCCTTAGTTAGTTCAATCTTATTCTAATCAATTTACTACCCTTGAGCTAATTTAATTAATCAACTTGACACACTAATTAATTAATGAAATTAAATGCATTTGGAATCTAACAATTAAATTAATAATTGGCTAAGCTGGTGGGTGATGGGAAATTTTCCAGCATCCCTATACCTTCAAAACTAGATTTGGTTGATAATCTAAATTGCTTATATTTTACTTCATATCTTTTTATCTAATAAATTTTTGAGAAATAATCTTACAGGTACAATAATAATTCTCTATGGGATGCCAATATGTCCTACACTAGTTGATGGCTACGGGACATCTTCAAATTAACAATCAAAGACTCGCTGCGATTGTTTTCATTTCGAAGCATTGGCTCATGAAGATTTATGATACTTTGTACTTTGTAATTGTTCTATGTACTATTTTATATTGTATTTTCTTTTGGGACACTTTCATTTTGATTGTAATTTCCATTTAGGACTGACTACCTTAAAAGTGGCAAAGTTATAATTTTGTGCATTTTCTAACCTTAAAGGGAGCAAATATAAATACTTGCTTAAAGTAGGGTTTGAGGAGGCCATTTTTTAGAATTGAATTTCACTTTTACGTGAGAGGGTTAGGGCTCATTCCTAATTCATTTGCTCTTATCAATTTCAAATCCCAATTTGAGGTTGTGGCGAGTGGCTTCAAGGTTAATTTGTGAGTAATATCAAATTTACTTTGTTGCAATTTCCTTTTCTCTCTAGTGAGTAATATCTAGGGTTGAATTGGATGTTTATTGACCGAATTTGGTTGCATTTGTAATCAAATTCGTGTTTCTTAATTGATTGGTTTTAACCTTAGTTTTAACCTTCAATTTAGCATCTTCTTGGAACCGTGGGTCATTTTGTTGGGAAAGTGAATCAAGAAATTGGATCTTCTTGTTCTTATGTGTAATTCACTTGGAATTCTTGTGATTGTTGTTATATTGGAGACGATTATCATTGTTGGATTATTAATTGCAACTTTGAGCATTCGGTTTTCATTAAATCTCCATTAGGGTTCACATAATTCATGATCCTATTGAACCGGTTTTTAATTGTGAATTGAAGTTGTTTCTTTGATTTTTAATTGTGAATTGAAGTTGTTTCTTTGATTCATTTGCATGTGCTAGACCTTGGTTTTAGGCACATCATCTTTTGGTATCATAGCATCATCATATTTGGATCTAAGATTGATTACATCCTAATTGAAGAATTGGTTTCATTCATTGGAAATTGGCACCATTGTTCATGAGATTAATACTAGTTTGATTGACATTGTTTGTTTGTCTTTCAAATTGGTTTTTGTATGTGCTTAATCTTGGTTTTGAGGGCATCTTCTTTTGGTATCAAATCTTGAGGTTTAAGAGGAGGGATTTGTCAATTGAAATTCGAAAGTTAGGGGTTTGTTGTGAAGCACCTTGATCCAAAAATTTATTGGCGTGAAATTGCATTTTGTTGTTATGATTGTTGAATTTTGTTCTCTTGTTGATTGGTGGATGTACAATTGGAGATTAGAACACTCTTGGAATTCTTGAGTTGATCGTGATTGATTAAGGGGAAGTGAACATTGTGATTATTTGAGGAAAGTGGAATTTCAGAAATTGATTTTGTTATCTTCATCTTTGCCGTGAGTTATTTGTTTGAGGAAGAAGGGGAAGTTCTTGAATTGAATTGAATTTCGGAAATTGATTTTGTTATCTTCATCTTTGCCGTGAGTTATTTGTTTGAGGACGAAGGGGAAGTTCTTGAATTGAATTCCATAATTTGGGTTTCAAATAGTTGAAGCATTGTTAATTAGTGTATGTTGTTTCCTTAACATTATGGAATTGGAAGGGTCATTTTTTTTTAGAATTGTTCAACTTGCATGGAGAATTAGGAAACTATTTTGAATTCAAATCAATCATTAGTTATAGAGTTATTGTGTATTGATCACTTTAATTGCACATTAAATAGTTGGAATCCATTGCTTGCCATTTGGAGATGTATCCATATTTAGTTCCATTTTGCTGTTGTTGCCGTGCAGTGGAGTGCTACACCATGATTGTTAGTGTTGTGTATAGTGAAGGTTGCAACGTGTTATAGTTTGTTTATGTTGAAGTTTAAGAGTGTGTGAGTGTACTGTAAAGTGTATGTTATGGTTCAAAGTGAGATTGTGTTGTGAAGTGTCTTGTGGATTATAAAAGTGTTGCAACATGTTGTGTTGATTGTGTTGTGGAGAAGAGTGCTACACGTGGATTGTAAGAGTATACATGTGCCTTAAGTGAAGTTAAGTGGAGTTGTGTGTTTTTCTTTTGTAGTGGTTGTTGTGTGGCATTAGAAATAGTGTGATTGTGAGGTGTACCCCTTTGCTTCAAATTGTCCTTGTGGTTCAATATATCAAGTCTACAACTATGTTGAATGATAGCGTGAATGGGGGAATTGGCAATGAAGCCAATAATCAGGTTGGTGGAGGTCAGGATCATAATATTTGCAGGTAGGAGGACTTTGGAAGAACAACTCTAGGATCTTACTACCATAGTTGCTACTTTGGCAACTAAGATTGATAGAATGACGTTACCACAACCACCAGTGGTAATCCTTCAAGCACCACCTCGGGTAGCTCCATAGATTCTTCAGAGATAGAGTAGTGGGAGATGGGAATCTAAATAGAAGGATGGGTGAGGATCATCATCCATACAGGGAAGAAAGGGATGATAACTTTGGGGCTAATCCATATCAGAATAGGGATTTCAAGCCACCTTGGGGCTTGGAGTATGTGAAACTACAGATGCCTCTTATGATGGAAAGGGATCAATTGATGATTATTTGGATTGGAAGGACAAGGTTGAGGGTCTCTTTGAATGTCATGAGATCGATGATAATACCAGAGTCCAATTGGCTGTTGTCGTGTTTACAGGAGACACTGCACTATGGTGGAAGAATTTGATTATCGGAAGGTGTAGGGATGGAGAGGTTGAGATTCAAACATGGAGGGATATGAAAAGGGTATTGAGAAAAAGATTCATTCCTGAGCAGTACAAACATGAATTGCTTGTATGATTATAGACTTTGAGGCAGAGAAGTAAGACAATGGATGATTATGTGCAGGAATTTGAAACCCTCATGATTAGATGTGTGTCCATCGAACCTCCAGAACAAACCGTAGCACACTTCGTCTCAGGCTTGAAATATGAAATAGCGTGTGTTGTTAAGCTGCAGCGCTATAGTACACTTGATGAGGCTATTCAGTTGGCCTTGAAAGTGGAGAGGCAAAGGAGGTCCAACTTGTTTAGGGCTCCGAGTAGTAGGCCCAATACTATTATCAGACCCATAGCAGTTGACAGTTGATCAGGGGGAACAAAGGCGGTAGGTGAGGCAGTGAGAGTAGTGGACAAAACTACCCCAAACACTGCTAGAGAAAATTTACCCACTGGGAAGAGTAAAGAGGTAATAGCGCTAGATATGAGGCAGACTGTTCCCGGATCTACTAGTGGAAAGGTACGCTAGATCAAGTGCTTCAAATGCATGGGATTTGGGCATATGGAAGCACAATGTCCAAATAAGAGAGTGATGACTGTTATGGAGGGTGCTGGGGAAGATGTTGAGGATGGCGGGGAACAGACTGAGCCTACAGATTTACCAATAGCATTACAGGAGTATTATGATGACCAGACTGCAGAAACACATGAGGAGTGTACAAGTGAACAATATCTACCTATTAATATGTTATGCAGGGCTCTAACCATATCTCCTGATACTAGAGACATTCAGAGGGAGAACATATTCTACACGTCTTGCAGGATTAGAGGTAACCTTTGTGTACTCATCATCGATAGTGGTAGTTGCATGAATGTTATATCCGCTGCACTGGTAGACAAATTACATTTGTCTACTATCCCACATCCTAGCCCTTATAACTTACATTGGTTGGATAATTGAGGCAGTATGTATGTTACATTAAAGGCGAAGGTCCTTGTGAGTGTTGGGCAGAAATATCATGATGAGATCCTATGTGATGTAATTCCTATGCATGCATTCCATTTGCTGTTGGGTAGACCCTGGTTGTTTGAATGGCAGGTGTTACATGATGGGTTTAGAAACACCTACATGTTCAGTATGGGCGAGTCTTACATAGTATTGTCACCAATGACTCCATCTGAGATACATCAGTTTCAAGAATAGATCAAAACTACTTCCACTACATTTGATAGCTAGGAGAGTAGGTTAATAGAGATATTAGGGTTTAGTTCCAAAATTGATCCTCTAGATTTGAGGGCAAATCTTTCAGAAGCCCGAGGAGATGATGGGAAACTTTTTGGCACCTCTTATACCTTTAGAACTAGATTTGGTTGATGATCCAAATCGCTTATATTTTACTTCATATCTTTTTATCTAATAAATATTTGAGAAATAATCTTACAAGTACAATAATAATTCTCTATGGGATGCCAATATGTCCTACACTAGTTGATGGCCACGGGACATCTTCAGATTTACAATCAAAGACCCACTGCGATTGTTTTCATTTCAAAGTATTGGCTCATGAAGATTTACGATATTTTTTAATTTGTAATTGTTCTATGGACTATTTTATGTTGTATTTTCTTTTGGGACACTTTCATTTTGATTGTAATTTCCATTTAGGACCGACCACCTTAAAAGTGGCAAAGTTGTAATTTTGTGCATGTTCTAACCTTAAAGGGAGCAAGTATAAATATTTGCTTAAAGTAGGGTTTGAGGAAGCCATTTTTCAGAATTGAACTTCACTTTTACATGAGAGGGTTAGGGCTTATTCCTAATTCATTTGCTCTTATCAATTTCAAATCCCAATTTGAGGTTGTGGCGAGTGGCTTCAAGGTTAATTTGTGAGTAATATCAAATTTACTTTATTGCTGTTAAGTTCTCTAATTTGGTTTTGATGTTAACAAAAGAGGAATAATGTGTAACGTATGTTTGAGCTTGTCAGAAGTTGTTTCAGAAGATAGTAAGTGAATTTTTCTAAATTGGACAAAGAGATATAAGCTTGTTCAGAACCTTCAATGGTGTTATACAAACCGTTTTTGTTCTGTCAGAAGGTATTTCAGAAGTTGTGTAATGTATCCGTAGTTCTCGTGTTAACCTATCAGAAGCTTTTTCAGAACCTTTACAACAGGAGGACAGTTGACAGGTTTTCTTCAGAAGCTCTTTCAGAACCTTCCATGCCTGTCACGATTTTTTTTTCCAAATTTTGTTCTAATTTTTATATCCATGGTTTTTAATAAATTTCAAGGCCTAGCTCCACGTGTCAAGTATATTTGGGTAATATACTTGATGTGTTTTACTAAAGTTGGATTTTATATCATGGTTTTTAATTTACATAAAGTTTTTACAAGATTTTATTCAAAGATTTTATTTTATTCATGATAAAGTGAGATCGTATAAGATTTACAGGTTTTATTAAGATTTAAATCTACATATTTGTGCTATATTTTAGGAGATCTAGCAGTTACAAAGATAAGGATATATTTGAATTAGAAATATGGTTGTTACATGAAGATATGGTTCCACAACATATGGAATATCATGATGAGATCCATGATGGGAGCCAAGCCAGAAGATGGAATGTGGATCCTCTTGAAGTGCCACTTGGACCAATCACAACAAATCGAGCAAAACGATTTAAGGAAGCACTTAACGGGTTGATAAAGGATGTCCACGAAGCCGGAAAGGATTGGAGCAATCATGAAGCTGGAATGGATTGGAACAACCATGGGAATGCCCTTGCTCTTGTACATGTCATAATGGATACGGGTTGAAGAGGGCGTGTCTTTACAAGGCATGGCCGTGTAGGAGTTTGGAGGTTACACAGAATCATGCACGGTTCAAAGGCACGGCCGTGTATGTTGTCAAGATTTCCACAGAAAGATACATGACTAGAAGTACACGGTCGTGTACATTGGCAAGATTTCCACAGAAAGATACACGGCCAGAAGTACATGGTCGTGTACATTTCCAACGCTGGTCGTATATATTTCAACACTGGCTCAAGGCCGGCTCCAAGGCTGTCGGCCTTCATGTCTACACCGCCGGCCTACATGTTTGTTTTGTTGATTTTTATGCAACTTATCTAAGTTTTGTCGTTTTGGGCTTTATTGTTACGAATTGTAAACCCTAATATAAAGCTCCTAGGGTTAGAATATAGAACATACAACATTGAAAGTTTGAAAACACTTTTGAGAGAATTCCTCTCTTGGTTCTTTAAAGAACTAACCTAGAACTTATTGGATTTTATTTCCGTGGCGTTCATCCCGACTTATCAATCGGTCTTTCATCCCAATTGTGGCGTCTTCATATTATACCAAGGTTCTTGTCTCGCTTATAGACAACGGGTCACGGTTTCCACTTGAGGGTGTTTGGCATCTTAGGTAACAAATTTCGAACGTATTGGTATTGGGTTTCGTCACACGTTGGCGTGGTTCGTATCAGTTAGGAATCCGATCAAACCGATCTCGCATCAGTTTGGTATTAGAGCTTAGGTTTGTCAAAACATCAGTTCGGTTTAAAGAAGGTAACATCAAAACCCTAACTCCAATCGTTCATATCAATTGTTCATATTCAATTTCATAGTGTTGATTGTCTATTGAAAGTGTAGTGCCTTCTAATTCAATTTTGTTACAAAAAAAAAGGAAGAATCACGACAAAAAAAAAAGAAAAAAGGGAACGTGATCAAGAGCAGCACATAAAGGCAAAAAAAAAAAAAATTTAAACGAAAAAAAAAAAAAAGAGGAAAATTTTTATGCCCTAGAGTTGTTTTGAATTCTACGAAAGGGAAATGGTATAGTTTGGGTTAGTTCCGAGAGAATTAAGAAGAGGAATTGGTGAGTTGCTATCATCATTGCTTGTGAAAATACATGAGTGACTGTGTGATATCATCCTTTGAGCGAAACATGTAAGGGAGTGTATCGTGAGGCTTAATTATATATATTTTTGTGAGTACTAATCTTTTCTGTAGGATCTATGTCAAGGCAACATTCTCCTGAAGGTGAGAGGGGAAGGTTTGATGCTAGGTTAGTGATTGAGGCGTTGAGGGGTGAGATGAAGAGAATGTTTCAGGAGGGAATGGAACAAATTCATGAGACGGTAGAGCAAAGACTAGAGCAATCTACAAACGTCTTCCAAGGGCGTAAGAGGGAGAGTCGTTCTAGGAGAGTACAAAGGGGTGGAGATGAAATGTCGGGTGATGAATTTGATGAGCCTTCTATCGGGAGTTATAGAGGATATAGTGGTCGGAATAGAGGAACAAGGGATTGGGAAGATAGAGGAGATAGGAATAGAGAGGATAATCAATTGAGTAGTATAAAGATGAAGATTCCTCCTTTCCAAGGGAAGAATGATCCCAAGGCGTACTTAGAGTGGGAGAAGAAGGTGGAGATGGTGTTTGATTGTCATAACTATAGTGGGAGAAAGAAAGTGAAACTTGCTGCCATTGAATTTTCGGATTATGCCCAAATGTTGAGTAGAAGAAGGAATGGCGAACCACCTATTGAGTCGTAGGAAGAGATGAAAAGGGTGATGAAGAAGCGGTTTGTACCTGCGTATTACTATCGTGAATTGCACAACAAATTGCAAACTCTTAAGTAGGGAAGCCGAAGTGTGGATGAGTATTTCAAGGAGATGGAAGTTACGATGATCAGGGCGAATGTAGAGGAGGATAGAGAGGCTACCATGGCTAGATTTCTTGCTGGATTGAATAGAGAAATTCAAAATGTTGTTGAATTGCAGCATTATGTAGAATTAGATGATATGGTTCATATGGCTATAAAGGTTGAGAACCAACACAGGCAGAAAGGTAGTAGTAATGCACGGTTTCAACAGGGTACTGGTTCATCTACCTGGAAGACTAACCAATGGAAGAAGGAAAAAAGCCTTTACCCACCAAACCAAAAGGAGAGCTGAGACAAGCGGGTTCTACTCCTAGTAACCAAGGTAACCCTGATTCTTCTACTTCTAGAAATCGTGACATTAGATGTTTTAAATGCCAAGGTAGAGGCCATATTGTTAGTCAATGTCCGAATAGGCGTGTTATGATTTTGCGTGATGATGGTGAGTATGAGACTGAGGGGGATAGTGAGGAAGATGATATGCCTCCATTAGAGGATGCTAGTGATGATGATGAGGAGCCTGCGGTAGGGAAGTTAGTGGCAGTAGTGAAGCGAGCTTTGAATGTGCAGGTGAAGGAAGAAGAGGAGGTGCAAAGAGAGAATATATTTCATACTAGATGTTATCTAGGAGATCATATTTGCAGTTTGATCATTGATGGAGGAAGTTGCACCAATGTGGTGAGTAATTTTATTGTTGAGAGGCTAGGACTCAAAACTATTAGACACCCTAGTCCATATAAATTGCAGTGGTTGAATGATAGTGGTGAGGCTAAAGTGAGTAAGCAAGCCTTGATTGGTTTTCGCATTGGTAGGTATGAGGATGAGGTGTTATGTGATGTAGTGCCAATGCAAGCATGTCATGTGTTGTTGGGGAGACCATGACAATTTGATAGGAAGGTTGTTCATGATGGCTTTTCTAACAAGTATATGCTTGGGAAAAGCTTTAATCTTAAACCGTTAACACCTAAACAGGTGTATGAGGATCAGTTGCAGCTACAACAGTCTTTTGCAAAACATAAGGTGAGTGAAAAGTAGAGGGAGAGTAAGAGAGCAAAAGGCAATGAGAAAGAAAAGGAATACAAAAATCAATATCAAAAGGAAAAAGAGAGGAAGGCTGGAAAGAGTGTGAGAGACCAAGTTGAGGGGGATCAACTTTGGTGGTGAGTGAAAAGGAGAGTGCAGCCTTGCAAAAGGAGAGTTGTGTGGCAAGAGCGAGTGTAGCGAGCAGAGCGTTAGTGAGGAAGCAACCTATGTTGTTACTGGTTTTTAAGGAAACATGTCTTAATACTAACGAACTATCTAACTCTTTGCCTAGTATGGTTGTGTCTATTGTGCAGAACTTTGAAGATGTCTTCCCTAAGGAGATTCCAAAGGGATTACCACCTATTCGTGGTATTGAGCACCAAATTGACCTTGTACCCGGAGCATCAATTCCAAACAAGCCAGCTTATAGGAGCAATCCAGAGGAGATAAAGGAACTCTAAAGGTAGGTAGATGAATTAATGGAGAAGGGGTACGTGAGAGAAAGCATAAGTCCATGTGTAGTGCCTGTGATTTTGGTGCCTAAGAAGGATGGGACATGGAGAATGTGTGTTGACTGCCGCGCCATCAACAACATCATGGTAAAGTATCGTCATCCCATTCCTCGCTTTGATGACATATTGGATGAGTTATATAGGTCTAGTGTCATTCCTTATAAGCCTTGGATAGATATTTCCATGGATTTTGTGTTAGGATTACCCAGGTCTAGACATGGTCGAGATTCTATTTTTGTAGTTGTGGATAGATTCTCTAAGATGGCACATTTCATTCCTTGTCACAAAACAGATGATGCTTGCAATATTGCTAATTTGTTCTTTAGGGAAGTTGTGAGATTACATGGTATGCTTAGAACAATTGTATCGGATAGAGATGCTAAGTTCTTAAGCTACTTCTGGAAGACCTTGTGGGCTAAGTTAGGAACTAAGTTATTGTTTTTTATTACTTGTCATCTACAGACTGATGGTCAAACTGAGGTAGTAAATCGAACTTTATCTACTTTGTTGAGGGCTGTCATTAAAAAGAATATTAAAAGTTGGGAGGATTGTTTACCGCATGTTGAATTTGCCTATAATTGTATAGTGCATTCTGCTACTAAATTTACTCCTTTTGAAATTGTGTATGGTTTTAATCCACTAACTCCTTTGGATTTATCACCTTTACCTATTTCTGAGTTTGTTAATATAGATGGCAAGAAGAAAGCAGAATTTGTTAAATAGATCCATGAGAAGGCAAGGCTAAACATTGAGCGAAGAACAGAGCAGTATGTGAAACAAGCCAACAAGGGTCATCGACAAGCTGTCTTTGAACCTAGAGACTGGGTTTGGGTTCACATGCGTAAAGAGCGGTTTCCTGCACAGCGTCGATCTAAACTACTTCCTAGAGGCGATGGACCATTTCAAATCCTTGAGCACATCAATGATAATGCATACAAGATAGATTTACCCGGGGAGTATCAAGTAAGTTCTACATTTAATGTTACTGATTTGAGTCCTTTTGATGCAGGCGATGATTTGAGGACAAATCCTTTTCAAGAGGAGGGGAATGATGAGATCCATGATGGGAGCCAAGCTAGAAGATGGAATGTGGATCCTCTTGAAGTGCCACTTGGACCAATCACAAGAAATCGAGCGAAACGATTCAAGGAAGCACTTAACGAGTTGATAAAGGATGTCCACGAAGCCAGAAAGGATTGGAGTAATCATGAAGCTGGAATGGATTGGAACAACCATGGGAATGCCTTTGCTCTTGTACAAGTCATAATGGATATGGGTTGAAGAGGGCATGTCTTTACAAGGCACGGCCGTGTAGGAGTCTGGAGGTTACACAGAATCATACACGGTCGTATACACGGTTCAAAGGCACGGTTGTGTATGTTGTCAAGATTTCCACAGAAAGATACGCGACTAGAAGTACACGGTTGTGTACATTGGCAAGATTTCCACAGAAAGATACACGGCCAGAAGTACACGGTCATGTACATTTCCAACGCTGGTCGTGTATATTTCAACACCAGCTCAAGGCCGCCGGCCTTCATGTCTACACCGCCGGCTTACATGTTTGTTTTGTTGATTTTTACGCAACTTATCTAAGTTATGTCGTTTTGGGCTTTATTGTTACGAATTGTAAACTCTAATATAAAGCTCCTAGGGTTAGAATATAGAACATACAACATTGAAATTTTGAAAACACTTTTGAGAGAATTCCTCTCTTGGTTCTTTAAAGAACTAACCTAGAACTTATCGGATTTTATTTCCGTGACGTTCATCCCGACTTATCAATCGGTCTTTCATCCCGATTATGGCGTCTTCATATTATACCAAGGTTCTTGCCTCGCTTATAGACAACAGGTCGCGGTTTCCACTTGAGGGTGTTTGGCATCTTAGGTAACGAATTCCAAACGTATTGGTATTGGGTTTCATCATACGTTGGCGTGGTTCGTATCAGTTAAGAATCCGATCAAACCGATCTCGTATCATACCAATATAAGGTTCTATAATGTGAGGGATATCTTCAATAAACTTGATCCAAAGAATATCTCCAAAGAAGATCTCGGTCAAACTAATTTATCCAAGCTTATCCTTATCAAAATATCACGGGAATGCAGATTTTTCTCTAGCAAGTTCAACTTATTTTTGAAATACAAAATTTCAAAAATAAATTCAGGCTTATCACGTGGAACTCCATAAACGTTACAAGATATTTTCTAGCAAAGCAACCATTATGTCTTCTATATAAAAAGGGATGTTCAGCTGAAGAAAATATATAACATTTTCTTTAGAATCAAGTACACGAAAAGTTTAAAGCTCATACATCTTCAGGCACAAAAATATTCTTACACTTGTGATCCGATTTGTAGAGGAAATTTGATATTCCTCATTGTTATTGTGATTCCTTTCTTGTATAAGGAATTGAGAGTTGTTTCATCACTGTAGTTTGAGTGATTAGCTTAGTAAAGAAGCTAGAGAGACTTAACAATGAGACTTCACCTTGAAGAGGCTTATTTTGTATACTCTCAATTTTATTGATATAGTGAAACACAACCGGTAAAGACAACCGGGACCCCTGCGTTGAGTTGGAAGAGAGGATTGACGCTTGAGGCGGAACCTCTATAAATCTCTGAGTATTTTATTCTTCTCTACTCATTTTATTTATTGCACATTATTATTTTTCATTTTTGTTGCTCACGTCATTTTGTTAGTCAAGAGACTTTGGATAATTTGCAAAAATTGAAATTTTAAGTAATTAATCAATTCACCCCCCCTCTTGATTAATCTAATTGGGACCAACAATTGCAATTTTCTTTTCTCTCTATTGACCGGATTTGATTGAATTTGTAATCAAATTCGTGTTGCTTAATTGATTGGTTTTAGCCTTAGTTTTAACCTTCAATTTAGCATCTTCTTGGAACCATGGGTCATTTTGTTGGGAAAGTGAATCACGAAATTGGATCTTCTTATTCTTGTGTGTAATTCACATGGAGTTCTTGTGATTGTTGTTCTATTGGAGAAGATTATCATTGTTGGATTGTTAATTGCAACTTTGAGCATTCGTTTTTCATTAAATCTCCATTAGGGTTCACGTAATTCATGATCCTATTGAACCAGTTTTTAATTGTGAATTGAAGTTGTTTCTTTGATTCATTTGCATGTGCTAAACCTTGGTTTTAGGCACATCATCTTTTGGTATTAGAGCATCATCATATTTGGATCTAAGATTGATTACATCCTAATTGAAGAATTGGTTACATTCATTGGAAATTGACACCATTGTTCATGAGATTAAGACTAGTTTGATTGACATTGTTTGTTTGTCTTTCAAATTGGTTTTTATATGTGCTTAATCTTGGTTTTGAGCACATCAGTGGGCCTATTTAGTAATTCTAAATGGATTCATTAGCCCAATAGATTTATACTTAGTGAAATACTAAGTTAAGTCATTAGGCTTAATTGGAAATAATTACTACATAATAGAAAATTGAACTTAATTGAAGTAATTCATCATATGCAAATACTAGTTAATGATAATAGTGTTCTTAATTGTATATGAACTTCTAATTGAGTTGGAGGAATCTTCTAATTGATGTTGAACAATGGCTTATGGATTATAGGTACTAGTTAGTTGTGTGCTGGGTGTTAGATTTAGGATACTTAAAACAATTTATCACTTAAACTTGGCCTAAGTATCTATGGTGCTACTGTTTGTGTGTGGTCACTTGATCCAAAGGGTGTCAAAAGTAGTTGTAGGCACTTGAGCCATAAAGGTAGTGTGGTGGGTGGTCGATAGGGCTAGTACTTGCATGAAGTGGTTATGTAAATGGAGAGAAGTCTACTGGGTACCTTCTATGCTATGAGACCTATAAAGGATACGTAGATAGACTGTGACCATACTGGTAAGTTTAACATTTAGAGCAAACAACTAGACATGACTACTTATATTGGTTGATGGTTTTGTATTAGTTATGGTTTCATTTATAGTAGCTAAAAATGCTGTCATAGTCCCCCCGATGCCTATTAAGTAGAGTTAAACCCTTTTTAGCCCTTAAAGTGTTTAGAGTCATAAGTACTATTGTGCTATTTGTCTTCCTTTAATTTAAATAACTTAATAAATCCGTGCTAATGTATTAAAACTATGCGTTATGCCTTAGTGGGCCCCTTAGGACGTAACAGTTTACCATACACTACACAGAAACTTAGGGATAACCCCTCTTGTCACGCCTCTCTTTAAGCCCTCTACGTGACAACTTGCTACGCCGCCTAACCTTGGCTAGGAAACCGCTAAGTGTCTCCATTCATGTACTATACCTATTTGATCAAACCACAACATTCGAATGCCTCAGGCATTCATGTATCCCAATTCTCATAATATATATATATATAACAAAAATATTAGATAATTACCTGATGCGAACTCTATCAACCTATACCAAAACGCATGATTGATTTTGGAAATTGACCAGTCGTCAATCGAATATGAACGATGGGAAGATCGTGACCCATTGCTTATAGAAAAGCAAGAACCTTGGTATGATGATGACACCACAATCGGGATGGAATACCGATTGATAAGTAGGTTCGAATGCTACGGAACGATTACAATAAGTCTAAGATTTTTCTTCAAGAACAAAAGAAGAAAAGGATGTTTGATTTCTATTTTGTCAAAAGTTGTGTTACAAAGGAGTTTGGTAGCTATTTATATGTCTATAGAATTACACAAAACAATGTAACAAAACCCTACTTGAATAAGGTATCTTTGCTCTTGAGCCAACCATACAAAGCTGATGGCTTATATGCCTTTTTAGACCGATGTAGGAGTACGCTGGCCACAAAGGCCGACGGCTTACTTGTCGGCTTACATTGTGTATTTCTACGCTAGCCATTTAGGCTAGCGGCCTTTAACTTCCATGCTGGTAACTTTGCTTCTTTAATGGATGTCTTCAATTCATCTTCGTTCTAGAACATCTTGGATTCCAATGACTTGGATTACTTTTATTCAAATGTGGATTGGCGCAAGCATTGCTCTTCATCTTAGATTTCTTTGAATAATCCATTGAGTGCTTCCTTAAGCTATTTAGCTCTAAGTCGGGTTGTAAGCCTAATTGGCATTTCAAGAGGATTCGCTATCCATTTCTTAGCTCGGTCGTCATCATTCCCCTCCTCTTGAAAAGGATTTGTCCTCAAATCATCACCTGCATTAAAAGGACTCAAATCAGTAATATTAAAGGTAGCACTAATAGGATACTCACCAGGTAAATCAAGTTTTAAGCATTGTTATTTATTCACTTAAGGACATAAAAAGGACCATCGCCCCTAGGGAGTAACTTAGATTGCCTTTATGTTAGGAACTGCTCTTTACGTATGTGCAGCCAAACCCAATCTTTAGGTTCTAATATTATTTGTTGATGCCCTTTGTTGGCTTGTTTTATATATTGTTCCGTTCTTCATTCAATGTTGAATTTGGCCTTCTCGTGAATATGCTTAACAAATTCAGCTTTTTATTTTTTTGCCATCTAAATTAATATGTTTAGAAACAGGTAGAGGAGTTAAGTCCAATGGAGTTAAAGGATTAAATCTATATACAATCTCAAAAGGAGAAAATTTAGTGGCAGAATGTATAACACAATTATAAGTAAACTCAACATGTGGCAAACAATCTTCCTATGTTTTAATGTTCTTTTGAATGATAACCCTTAGTAAAGTAGATAAAGTTCTATTAACTACTTCGGTTTGCCCATTAGTTTATAAATGACAAGTTGTAGAAAACAATAATTTAGTACCTAACTTACACCATAAGGTTTTCCAAAAGTAACTCAAGAACTTAGCATCCTTATTAGATACAATTGTTCTAGGCATACCATGCAATTGAACAATTTCTTTAAAGAACAAATTTGCAACATGTGTAACATTATCTATCTTGTTACATAGAATGAAGTTTACCATTTTTGAAAATCTATCCACAACCACAAAGATAGAATCTCTTCCAAGTTTAGTCCTGGGTAAGCCTAATACGAAATCCATAGAAATATCAACCCAAGGCTTACTAGGAATAGTAAGGGGCCGGTACAAGCCATGGGGTTGCACTCTAGATTTTGCTTGTCTGCAAGTGATACATCTCTCACAAATGCGCTCAACATCCCGTCTCATGTGTGGCCAATAAAAATGTTCTTATAAAACCCCCAAGGTCTTAGCCACTCTAAAGTGTCCCATTAATCCCCCGCCATGAGACTCTTTGACCAAAAACTTTCTAAGGGAACAGTTTGGAATACAAAGCTTATTTTCTCTAAACAAAAACCCTTAATGCCTAAAGATTTTTCCACTAGCTCCCTTTTCACAACAAGCAAAGTCATCACTAAAATCTTGGTCATGATGATATAACTCTTTAATGTGCTTAATACCAAGCAATTTAGCATTAAGAGTGGAGATTAGTAAGTACCTTCATGAGAGAGCATTTACAACAATGTTCTCCTTACCTTGTTTATACCTAATGATGTATAGAAAGGTCTCAAATAAACTTTACCCACCTTGCATGTCTCTTATTCAGTTTATGTTGACTCTTCAGGTGCTTCAAGGATTCATGGTCAGTATGAATCACAAACTCCTTAGGCTAGAGATAGTGTTGCTAGATTTCCAAAGTCCTTACCAATGCATATAATTCTTTATCATATGTTGGGTAGCTCAATGCAACTCCGTTCAACTTTTTGCTAAAATATGCGATTGGCCTTCCCTCTTGCATAAGAACAGCTCCAATACCACGTAAAGCTGACATTTTTCTTGATGACTTCAGTGATTGGTGCAGCAATGCTACTAAATTCCTTCATGAATTGTTTGTAAAAACTTGCAAGTCTATGGAAACTATGAACTTAGTTCAAATTAGTTGGGCTTGTCCATTTTTGTATCACTCGAGCTTTCTCCTCATCAACCTGATGCCTTATGAACTAATAATAAAACCAAGAAAAACAAGTCTACCTATACAAAAAGTGTATTTCTTAAGGTTAGCAAATAACCTTTCCTGTCGTAGCACTTCTAAAATGGAATTCAAATGAAGTAAATGATCGTCTAAATTCTTACTGTAGATAAGGATATCATCAAAATAGACTACTACAAATTTCCCAATAAAAGCTCTCAAAATATGATTCATTAACCTCATGAAAGTACTAGGTGCATTGGTTAACCTAAAGGGCATAACCAACCATTCATATAAACCATACTTTGTTTTAAATGCAATCTTCCACTCATCTCCTTCTTTCATTCTAATTTGATGGTATCTACTATTCAGATCAATTTTAGAGAAAATATAGGAACCATGTAACTCATTTAACATGCCATCTAATCAAGGAATAGGATGATAATACTTTACCGTTATGTTGTTGATCGCTCGATAGTTTGACACACATCCTCTAGGACCCATCCTTTTTAGGGACTAAGATCCTAGGAACTGCACATGGGTTCATGCTTTCTCTCACATACCCCTTATCCATTAGCACACTAACCTGTTTTTGGAGTTCCTTTGTTTCCTTAGGATTGCTCCTATAAGTGGGTTGGTTTGGAATGGTTGCATCGGGTACAAAATCAATGTAATGTTCAATTCCCTTGATAGGAGGTAATCCTTTTGGGATTTCCTTTGGAAAAACATCTTCAAATTCTTATAAAAGAGAAATAACAGAACTTGGCAAGGACTTGTCAAGTTAGTCAGAGCTAAAAAGTATCTCTTTGTATAAAAGTACTATCATAGGTCTCTTTGCTCCTAAGAATAAAGCCTTCTTAACATCACTAGCTTTTGCATAAAAATTTTCTCTTTTCTCTGTTTTTTTCTCACTAGCCAATTTGCTACTATTCTTTTCCTTTTCTCTTTTCTTAGATTCTCTCTCTTTTTCTTTAGTAGTAGCACTCTTTTTTTATTATTATTTTATTTTCACCTGCTCTTTTTTGCTCACTCTCTCTCTATAACCTCACTTGATCCTCATATACTTCACTAGGAGTCAGAGGACAAAGAGCAATAGGCCTCTGATCGTATGTAAAAGAGTATTTATTGGTGAATCCATTATGTTTCACCTACCAGTTAAACTGCCATGGTCTACCTAGCAACAAATGTGTAGCCTTCATAGGAACTACATCATAAAGAACTTCATCCCCATATTTTCCTATGCTAAAAGAGACTAACGCCTGCTTGGTAACCCTTACCTCACCACTATCATTTAACCACTACAGCTTATAAAGGTGAGGATGTTTAATTGTGGGAAGCCCTAATTTCTCAACCATGGGTATGTTGGCAACATTGGTACAACTCCTACCGTCTACAATCACACCACATACTTTGCCTTTAACAAGAAATTTAGTGTGAAATATGTTCTCCCGTTATAAATTCTTTTCTTCCTTTGTCTGCACGCTCAAAGCCCTCTTAGCTACTAAAATCTCCCCCTGAATAGCATTTTTTCCCCCCTCATCGACATCCTATAACGATGGCATGGAATCATGTTCTGACCTACTGTCAGTCTCAATCTCTCCATCATCTTACATCACTATAACTCTCTTGTTAGGACATTAACTCGCTATATGTCCCTAGCCCTGGCATTTAAAGCATTTAATATCACGATTCCTATTAGGAAAAGAATCAAGTTTACCTTTATTTTCTCGAGATGCCATTTCTGCTTTTTGTTTTGGCATTGGTTTGGAATGGAACTGCTTCTCCTCCTTCTTTCTTGCATTAGTCCTCCAGTTGGAAGAACTCACCTTTCCACTTGAGTTGCTTCTCCACTTTAATTGCCATGTGAACCATATCTTCCAGTATTATATAATGTTGCAACTTTACCACATTTTATATATCCCTATTCAAACCTGCTAAGGACCTAGCTATAGTAGCTTCTCGATCCTCCTCAACATTTTCTTGGATCATAGCAACCTCCATCTCCTTATGATATTCCTCTACACTCTAGTTTCCTTATATCAGATTTTGTAACTTATTATACAAATCCTTATAGTAATAAGTGGGAATAAACCGCTTCCTCATCACCCTCTTCATTTCTTCCCAAGTCTCTATTGGTGGCTTCCTGTTCCTCCTCTTACTTGACAACAATTGATCCCATTAAACTATGGTGTAGCCAGAAAATTGGATAGCAGCCAATTTTACATTTTTAACTTCAGAATAGTTATGAAAGTTAAAGACTAGTTCTACCTTCTTCTCCCACTTAAGATAGACATCAGGATCATTCTTCCCTTGGAAGGAAGGGATTTTCATTTTGATATTTCCTAAGTTGCTATCTTCTTCTTTCTTAAGTCCTCTACTTCTCCCTACATTTCTCCTATAGCCAATGAAGGAATCCTGGTCAGATTTAGCAGCAGACCCTTCTCTATCCCACTCATCTTCCTCCATATGTACTACCCTCCTACGAATTTTATCTCTCCTACGTCTAGTAAAAGCAATCCTAGACTGCTTAAAATTCTACTCTATTTGCTCATGAAACTGACCCATCTTTACTTTAAACATCCTCCTCATCTTAGTAGACAATGTCTCCATGATCAGTTTCATATCAATACCACCTATCACACTATCAGGAGAGTTTCTATTAGACATGCCTTTTCCTGCAACAAAAACAAAGGTGAAAATATACAATACAATTCCTCACTGAATCACTCCCTCACGTATTTGAACACTCAATTACTTAATGTCTCTCTATTCCCTTGTGTTTTATATCCCACAAGATTTACTTGGCTTTTATGCACTCTAATGTTCTCACCACTTTTGCCTTTTACCACCCACTACTTCTTCCTCAATTCTTTTATAATCACCTAACCAATCAGAAGTCATTCCATAGATTCAACGGAACCAACATATTCAACAGATTCCTTTGTTGTGGGAATCAACATGTCAACAAGTCACCAAAGTTTTTCCCAACACTTCAATTGCATAGTTATTGATTTCAACACAACTATTGCCAAGAACCCTTAAATTTTCTTTTATACGATTTTTTCCTCTTTTTTTTTTTAACTATTTAATCAGAAACTAAATGTGAATCAATTGAACACATACAATGATTGCTATAACAAGTCTAATAAAATGAACAGATACGTAAAGATTCAAACTTTTCTCTTTTTTTATATGAATTTTTTTATTTTTTTTGAAACTAGATGTATAAAGAACAAAAATTGAATTCAGATAGGCAATTCCTAACTAACCTGATTGCTCTAATACCAAATGATGTGAACTCCATCAACTTGTGCCAAAACCTACGATCGATTTTGGAAATCGAACAGTCGTCAATCGATTATAAGCGATGGAAAGACCGTGACCCATTGCTTATAGAGAAGCAAGAACCTTGGTATGATGATGATGTCACAATCGAGATGGATTATTAATTGATAAGTAGGTTCGAACGCCATAGAACAATTCCAATAAGTCCGAGATTTTTCTTCAAGAACAGAAGAAGAAAGGGATGTTTGATTTCTATTTTGTTAAAAGTTATGTTACAATGGAGTTTGGCGGCTATTTATATGTCCATGGAATTACACAAAATAATGTAACAAAACCCTACTTGAATAAGCTATCTTTGCTACTAAGCCGACCATACAAAGCCGATGGCTTATATGCCATTTTAGACTAGTGTAGGAGTAAGCCGGCTGCAAAGGCTGGCAGCTACTTGTCGGCTTACATTGTATATTTCTACGTTGGCCATTTAGGCCGACGACCATCAACTTCCACATCGGCAGCTTTGCTTCTTCAACAGATGTCTTCAATTCATCTTCATTCCGGAACATCTTGGATTCTAATGGCTTAGATTACTCTTGGTTAATCATGGATTGGTGCAAGCATTGCTCCTCATCTTGGATTTCTTTGATTAATCTATAGAATGCTTCCTTAAGCTGTTTAGCTCTAAGTTGGTCATAGGTCTAACTAGCATTTCAAGAGGATCCGCTATCTATTTCCTAGCTCGGTTGTCATCATTACCTATTTATATAATTGTCAATGGGCCCATTTCACATAAATACATAAAATCTCTATTGAGTCTAACATAAACTTTCACATTACTGCAATTTAAGTCTATTAATCTAATTCATGTTCTAATCTTTGCTTTCTCTCACAATATCCTTGATCTTTTAGCTTTACAATAGAGGCTTACCGTAATTTAGCAACCCATAAGAAAGTTTTTGTAGTCACGACCTGCAAGACAAAATCTATCGGAGGGTAAGCTATAAGCTTAGTGAGATAGGAATGTAATCTCTCAGTGTTGCTACAACACAAGTAATCTCAATCAAGTTATCAATCATATGCTATGCATGAGCAATCACGAGAATGTTCACGTGGTCTTTTGGTAACCAACATGAAGTTTAGGGTTTACGCCCTCCTTGACCTTGGGTTAGGGATTTCGAAGCAACCATCAGTGCCTAGGTCTCATTACCTGGTTAAATATTTCTTATCTCTTTAATGTACTGAATATCTTTTAATTTAACATATGATGCTCAAGTGTCCATGCATAGATTGCTCTCATGACCATGCATAGAGCAACGCCTTCAAAGACATACTGAACGTAGGAATCAATGAGGCATTGATAACCCCTTAATCCCTTAGTTCGCACTTAGCGGGTTAGTAATACCATGATTACCTCCGGATGCCCTATAGCAGTGATGGCCTTCAAATTTTATGCAATGTCTCGTGTAATGCATGTCCCATTTAATAGGCCAATCCCCATTAGGAAACTAAAGTAATCCATTGGCAATTTAAGGAATACAATTCCAATAATAACAACGGAAAACAATCAATTCTCATATCTTCTTATTTTTGCATATAAACACCTTTCCATACACATATCCACACGTCCCTTCCTCAATGCATATTAGCACATTCTCCTTCCCATAGTCATGTACACACATCATGATGTGCCTAAAACCAAGATTAAGCACATACAAAAACCAATTTGAAAGACAAACAAACAATGTTAATCAAACTAGTCTCAATCACATGAACAATGGTGTCAAATCTCAATGTTTATAACCAATTCTTCCAATGAGGATGTGATCAATCTTAAGCATCCAAATTAGATTGCTCTAATACCAAAAGATTATGTGCTCAAAACCAAGTCCAAGTACAATCAAATGAATCAAAGAAAACAATCCTCAAGCCACAATCAAACCGGTCTAATTGAACTAGCAATTTGCGTGAACCCTAATGGAAATTTAATGAAATCCAATGGTTCAAAGATGCAATCAAAATCCACTAATGATCAATTTCACTAAAAAAAAATAAGATCAAGTGAATTTCATGTGAAATGGATGAATAGGAAAAGTACCAAAACGTGATATATGTTCTTCCAACACAAGTACAAATTCACGCCACCAATGTAATGGTAAGATCAAGTACTAAAGTAATCAACCTTAAACAAGATAATTGATCACAAATGCAATAAAAAATCTGACCAAGAAACTTCCAAATCAACCCTAGATATGACTCACTAGAGATGAAATGAAAAAACAACAAAGAAAGAATTGATATGACTCACAATTTCCCCTTATTGCACTTGCCACAATTCCAATTCATAGGATTGAAATTGATAAGAGAAAATGAACTAGGATGAACCCTAATTCCCACACGTTAAGTGTTTGTTTCTAATATGCAAAATGGCCTCCTCAAACCCTACTATAAGCAAGTATTTATACTTGCTCCCTTTAGGGTTAGAAAATGCACAAAATTACAACTATCCCACTTTTAGGGTGGCCGGTCCTAAATGAAAATTACAATCAAAATAAAAGTGTTCCAAAATGATTACAACATAAATAGTCCATGCAAATGAAAAATATATAAAAGAAATTGGTCTTCAAGATGCCGGTCTTCTATAAGATTCATCAGCTTAGCTCATCGTTGGTTCAGATCGGTCCATGGATAACCCACAAGCTGAGTTTGAGTGAGTTTGTCCATTGCCTTATAAAATATGATAAGTGTGCCTATTGGAAAACACAATACAAGAATAATAGAAAAGAGGTTAATTTATAAATAATTCCGGGGTCGATTTGCTCAAATTGGGCCCTCATCGCCAAAATTCGAAATCCTTTAGCTCTTGCCCTAATGATAGGTCTTGTTGGATTTTGATTCCTATCGCATCATCACTCAATCAAGCACACCTACACATACATATCATACATTTACACACACATACCACACATACGCTCACACATACGTATACATACACACACACACACCAACACACACTCATGCACACACACGTATACATCATCACGCTACACACATATACACACCAACACATGCCTCATGTACTCACACACATACGCACACGCACACACCTCACACACATACACACGCATACACATACACATCTACACGTACATACACATATACACATCTACACCTTCAATATACAAATACACATACTCCCTACATATACATATACATATATATAGGACAATATATTCGATACAAAACACAAATCAAAATAAATATACAATACAACACGTCATAGAGTCCTACTCACCTAAGTTTCATCTTTTCTCACTTCTACTCAAAGTAATCCTCGGGTATTCTCTTAAATGATTTTTCCTCACCTAAAACACAAGGAAAAATATATTATTATATACTATTCGAGCTTAGGAAATCCATATCTATAGTATTTTTAACTAAGATTATTAGTTCTTGGTTAAATGTTAAAATTTCTACATATTAAGCTTTAGTATCTAAACTTTGAAAAGTGGTTCCTTTTCATGCAAAATTGGTTTTGTTGAGTTTCTCTTACCTTAAGGATCGCATTAGTAGCCTTGATTTGTGATTTGGAGATCGTATGAAAAAATTACAAATTGTTTTCTAATTATTTTTTTCTTTCTTCTTCTTTCTCTCTTCTCTCCTCACGATTTCTCTCGGTTCTTTTTCTCTCTTTTGGTGTCTTCTAATCAAGTGATGTCGTGTCCTTTTCTTTTATAATTTTTCTTTTTTTGTAATTTGAAGTATCTTATTACAACATTTTAGGTTTAGGAAATTTGGCTATTCGAAATATAATTGTCCATTCAAAATTTTTATTTGAAATCTTAAATTTGTAATTTCCCAGAATTTTTCTTATTTAATCTAATATAGTTTGTAGTTTAAGTTTTGAGGAATATATTTTATTTGATTTAAGTTTTCATGATCTATAATCGATTCTAATAGTATTTGTTTGATACCATATATTACGAATTTCACGAGTTTTACACCTCTGTTATCTAAGAATTTGCCTTATGACACGTAAGGTGTACTCACATCCAAATTCCCAATGTGGGTTTGACATTTTTAAGTAAATATAGTGGCAATTAATTAATCAGAGTAAATAATATGGCAATATCAAATGTTTATAGGCTGACAACATTATCTAGTGGGTAATAACTTAAACCATATGAGTCTCTACTAAAATATTAATGGAACTAAAATATAAATCAAATTCATATAAAAATAAAATAATAGTGATCTCTCCATTTTACTCTAATCCTTCACTCTTCCCTTGTGCCCTACATTAACCACTGGCATCTGTTTGCCAAACTCTAATCATATTGACTCTTGCAACATGGAAATACTGTAGGGGTGTAAGCGATGATAGCTTAGTGAGGTAGACCCTTCTACTAAACCGACATGCAATAACAAACAAGTTGTTTAATCAAACATATGAATGCATGATTAATCACATGAATGCAACAATATATATAGTCTACCAGATATCGCATATAGTATAGATTTATTGCCATCCTTTGCTTGGGTAAGGAAATCACAAACTACACATTGGCTCTAGGCTCTAGTGACCCTGGGCTTCCTTTTTAAGATCATTAAAAAAATCTATATATATTTATACTATATTTACATAGACTTCAAAAATATGTATATATATACTAGGCCCATGCGGGGTATGGATTGTGAAAGGCTTGCAAGCTCAATCACCCTTAAGTAATGAATCCCTAATGATAGGAATCAAAATCCGGCAAGACCTATCATTAGGGCAAAACTAAAGGATTTCGAATTTTGGCGATGAGGGCCCATTTTGAGCAAATCGACCCCGGAATTGTTTATAAATTAACCTCTTTTCTATTATTCTTGTATTGTGTTTTCCAACAGGCACACTTATCATATTTTATAGGGCGATGGACAAACTCACTCAAACTCAGCTTGTGGGTTATTCATGACCGACCTGAACCGACGATGAGCTGAGCCAATGAATCCTATAGAAGACCGACATCTTGAAGACCAATTTCTTTTATATATTTTTCATTTGCATGGACTATTTATGTTGTAATCATTTTGGAAACTTTTATTTTGATTGTAATTGTCTTTTAGGATCGGCTACCTTAAAAGTGGCATAGTTGTAATTTTTGTCCATTTTCTAACCCTAAGGGTGGTAAGTATAAATACTTGCTTATAGTAGGGTTTGAGGGAGGCCATTTTGCATATTATACACTATCACTTCATGTGTGGGAATTAGGGTTCATCCTAGTTCTAATCCTCTTATCAATTTCAACCCAAGAATTGGAATTGTGGCGAGTGCAACAAGGGGAAATTGTGAGTCATATCGATTTCTTTTTTTGTTGTTTTTCATTTCTTCTCTAGTGAGTCATATCTAGGGTGGATTTGAAATTTCTTAGACTTATTTGTGAATGTAATTCGTGAACAATTGTCTTGTTAAGATTGATTGTTCTTATAGTACTTGAACTATATATCATTTTAGTGTTGGCATGCATTGGAATTGAAGGAATAGTGGAAATCACGGTTTTGATGCTTCCATTTTGATCTGATTTTCATGTGGATCTCATTTCATTTTGTTGTCACGTGGTGAAGATTACAAATAGGGATTGCAATTACATCATTTGATCTTCATTTTCCATCCAAATTTCAAAAGGGTTTCACGTGATTTGTGAACCCATTGGACCGGTTTTGTGATTGATTTGTGAATTGTTTTTCTTAAGTCATTTGATTGTGCTTGAACTTGATTTTGAGCACATCTCCTAAACTAGGTCTCAATCATAGGATGGCATTTCCCGGTTTCACTTAGTTCCCAAAGGTTAAGTGATAAGTCGTAAAATACCCTTATCTAGAGTAATGAAATTGTGCTTTATTGTTGAATTTTTAGATGATTTGTTGAAGAAAGGGTGCTTAATGGAATGAATGTTAATTTCAGGATCTTCTAGAGTATTCTGGAGCTAAGGGAAGGAGTTTTGAAGAGTTAGAGCAAGTTTGGAAGGAATTGGATACATTACATGTGAAGAAAAAAATCCTGGAAAGTACACAAGCATGATACACGCCCATGCACTTTGCTATTTTACTTTTGTATACTGAAGCGGATTTTTGGAAAGTACACGAGCAAAGTACATGCCCATATACTTTGCTTGTGTATCTATGTTTTGCTTCTGTTCGATGATGTTTCAAATACACGATCAATGTACACTCCTATGTACTTGCTCGTGTATATTCACATAAGGACACCTGGAAGCAAGCATGAGATACAGAATGAGATACACTACCTTGTATCCGGTCATGTATATATCCAATCGGGGTACATGTATAAATAGACCTTCAGTTTGCCCTAGAAAGGGAGGTTACGAATTTTTCATTTTCTCTCACTCTCATAACAACAAGGGAAAGAAGATTTTGTCGATTCCAAGGGCGATTGAAGACCCACGAAGAAGAAGATTTTATCTTTAAGGGTTGTGACCATGAACTTTATCTATTCTTCTAGTAATTGCGTTTCTTTTGTCAAATTTATGGAGGAGTATACCCTAGATCTAGATTTTATTTGAAACTTCTTTGTCATGTGATAAAGATTTGGTCTTTAATGCAAAGTTGTTGACTTTCTTATGATTAATTGCATGCTCTTCAATTGTTTCTTAGATTCATAGATTCGGAATATGAATTTATGCGTGATATCATATTAGTTAATTGAGAAATTGCTCATATGATTAGATCTAATGCAATTAATGAGATTTGATTGTTCTTCTAGAGATAGGAAACAATAGTTTTCTGTTTACATTGATTATTTTGATGCGAATTCATGTGCTTTATGCAATTCTAGGTTGCTATTAATTAAGGAGAGATCCTATTTGATAAGCCTAGGATTAGATAGGTTAATATACTTGAGAAAGTAGTTAACTTGACTAGAGAATTCGATAGTATAAGAAGTCAATTATGATAGTCTTCAGAAATCTAATGAATTTCATGATAGAGAAGGAGTAGAATAAGATCTAGATTGCTTTTGTTAATTGATAAATCTTCAGAACCATTGTCGTTAGTGAATTGTTAGTTTTGAGATTAGGGTAATCAAGTTTCGAACAACATTATTAAGCTACGGTTAGATAATAGGAACGGAGTTAGTACTAGTAATTGGTGTATCTCTAAGGGGCGACCTTGTGCTTACTTGCTATATTACGCTATGATAGGTGCACTTGCCTATTGCTTCGTAGTAGGATTAAGAACAAGAATTCAATTTATTAAAACTACTATTGGCAACGATCAAGTTTTTGGTACCGTTGCCGGGGATACGCCAATATTAGAAACACTCTTTAGTTATTAATTTAACCAATTTATTTCTTTCTGATCTTTCTTCCCTTTTCTTCCTGAGAATTTGGAGCTCATAATTTATTTGTATTACGTTTACAGTGCATGACCAGAAGTCGCTCCAGGAACTTACTGTTTTTAATCTTGAGCCAGAGAAAATTATTCATCGTTATCAAAAAAAGCAACACCCGATTAAGTCAACATCATTTGGTATTCAAGGAGAATCATTGAAGGAAGAAATGGCTGATCAAGTTAATAATCGTGCTTAAGAGCTGAATCAAGGAAATGTTGTTGTGGATCCCTCGAATCATCAATTGGTTGATAATAGAGATGGCTGAGCTAATGAGCCACTTAGAACCAATTCTGATTTTTCCAGACCAAACTTGATAGGCGTTAGCTCTAGCATAGTTCATCCTCGAGTGGAGGTAAATAATTTTGAACTTAAGCCTGCTGTGATTCAGATGGTGTAGCAATATACTCAATTTGATGGTTTATAGGATGAAGATCCAAATGCGCATATCCAACTCTTTTTGGAGATATGCGATACCTTCAAATTTAATGGAGTTAGTGATGATGCGATCCGCCTCAGCTCTTCCCATTCTCTTTGAAAGGTAAGGCTAAGCAGTGGCTGAATTCTTTACCGAGGAACTCCATCACTACATGGCAAGGTTTGATTAAGAAGTTTATGGACAAATTCTTCCCTCCTTTAAAGACCACTAAACTTCGAGCTATCATCAGTATGACATGGAGACGTTGTATGAAACCTGGGAGAGATTCAAGGACTTAATGCAGAAATGCCCACACCATGGGATCCTAGAGTGGCTTCAAGTTCAGATATTTTATAATGGGTTAAACTATCAAACAAGACAAACAGTAGATGCCGCAGCTGGTGGCACCTTGAACCATAAAACTCCTGAAGAAAGTTTGACTCTTTTTGAAGACATGGCCACGAATAATTATGAATGGTCACATGGTAGGGGCAGAGAAAAGAAGGTGGCAGGCATTCTTGAAGTGGATGTGGCTACTTCTATCATGTCCAAAGTTGAGGCTTTATTTAGAAAGATCGACGGGTTGGCCGTCTCACAACATCAACTGGCTATTGCGGAACCTTTAGGTGGTGAGGAAGGGCAAACGGAGCAAGTGGATTATTTGGGAAACCCAATTCGGCCCTAGAACAATCCATATAGCAATACTTATAACCCAGGATGGAGAAATCACCCAAATTTTTCTTGGACTAACAACAGTAATATTCAAAAGGCAATCCGAATCCTCCACCAGGTTATCAAAGGCCACCGGTCCAGAGTTCCAAACTGCCACTTGAAGATCTCTCACAAAATTCATCAAGGATTCAGAAGAGAGACAGAAGTCCTTAGATTTGATTATGAAAAATCAAAACTCGGCTCTGAGGAATCATGAGGCATCAATACACAATCTTGAAAACCAGGTCGGTCAGATAGCTAAGCTTCTATCAGAGAGATCTCAAGGTTCACTATCGGGAAACACGGAAACCAACCCTAGAGAACATGTTAAAGCTGTCACATTACGAAGTGGTAAGGAACTATAACCAAAGGTTCAAGAAGAGGAGAGTCGGGTGGCTGAACCAGCAAAAGAACAAGCAATTCTCAAAGAAGGGGGAAAGCATTCAGAAAAATCACCTAAAGAGAAATCATCACCTCCATTAATCCTAGAATACAAGCCTAATGTTCCTCACCCAGCACGACTCAAGAAGGACAGAACAGATGAGCACTATGGTAGATTTTTAGAGATATTCAAGCAATTGCATATCAACCTTCCACTGGTTGAGGCATTATCACAATTGTCACGATATGCAAAATTTTTGAAAGAGTTGCTATCGAACAAAAGAAAGCTTGAAGAGTTCTCCACTGTAACTTTAGGAGGAGAATGCTCTGCGGTAATTCAGAACAAACTCCTAGAGAAATTAAAAGATCTTAGGAGCTTTACCATCCCTTGCCTGATAGGGAATTTATCTGAAGAACGGGCATTGGCTGATTTAGGAGCCAGCATTAATTTGATGCCATACAAGATGTTCCAGAAATTGGGTATTGGAAAGCCGAAACTAACCAAAATGAGTCTTCAGTTAGCCGATCAATCAATCAAATTCCCAAGAGGAGTAGTTGAAGATGTATTAGTGAAGGTGTAGGACTTCATCTTCCCGGCGGATTTCGTCATCCTTGACATGGAAGCAGATGTGGAGGTCCCTCTTATATTGGGGAGGCCATTTTTGGCTACTGCTAGAGCCATAATTGATGTTGGGGATGGGAAGTTAGTGTTGAGAGTGGGAAATGAAGAGGTCATAGTGAAAATGCCTGACGTCCTTAAACAAAGCCTGCACCATGATGATACATGCTATGCAATCGACTACCTTAACTTCGCAGTTTTCGGATTCATTGCAAGACCTGTTGATTGGTGATGTATTGGAATTGTGTTTGATGAACGGGGAGAAAGAGCAACCTGAAAATATGGCGATTAGAGCAGTTGTCAATCAGCTTAATAACAATCCTGAGTTGAGAGAAGAAAGAAGCTTTGAAGATATGAATAGATCCACCATTCAGAGATCGAAACCTTCAATTGAGGAACCACCTGAGCTAGAATTGAAACAACTGCCATACTACCTTCAATATGCATTTTTGGAAGAAGATTCTAAACTTCCAGTCATAATTGCATCAAATCTAGATCGAGATCAGCAGGAAAGGTTATTGCATGTCCTGGGGCAACACAAGAAAGCAATTGCATGGAAAATTGCAGATATAAAGGGGATTAGCCCATCATTTTGTACAAACAAAATTCTGATGGAAGATTGTGTCAAGCCAGTGGTACAACCGCAGCGCCGACTTAATCTAAATATGAGAGATGTTGTAAAAAAGGAAGTCATCAAATTTCTTGATGCAGGAATGATCTACCCAATTTCTGATAGCTCATGGGTGAACCCCATTCAAGTAGTCTCGAAGAAAGGCAGTTTGACAGTGGTACCGAATGAAAAAAATGAACTCATCCCGATGAGAACTATCATTAGATGGAAAGTTTGTATAGATTACTGCAAGCTAAATGATGCAACTCGAAAGGATCATTTTCCTCTTTCATTTGTGGACCAAATGCTTGAAAGGTTAGCTGGTCATGCATATTACTATTTCCTCGATGGGATGTCTAGATATTTTCAGATTCCTATTCCACCCGAAGACCAAGAAAAGATGACATTCACATGCCCTTTTGGGACCTTCGCTTATCGACGCATGCCTTTCGGATTATGCAATGCTCCAGCCACCTTTCAGTGATGCATGATGGCTATTTTTGAGGATATGGTAGGTGACAAGATGGAAGTATACATAGATGATTTTTCTGTTTTCGGGAATTCTTTTGATGAGTGTCTACACCATCTTGAGTTAGTGTTGCAACATTGTGAAGATACTAACCTGGTCCTAAATTGGGAGAAGTTTCATTTTATGGCAAAAGAAGGTATTGTTTTGGGTTATAAAATCTCTAAGAAAGGCATTTTCAAGGTGAATGGCCAAAGGCTTAAGCATTACTTGGGGGACAAAATAGTTTTAGAAGAAAAGGAGGAGCTGAACCTCATTCTCATGTCCATTTGAGCTCCACCGGTTCATTACGTCGAGCTAACGACGTTAAACAATAGCGCTTCTTGGGAGGCAACCCATGTTGCTTAGGTAAGTTTTCTTCTTTACTCTTTACTTTCTTTATTATCACCCATTGTTTTAGAGTAACTTTTGCAGGACAGCAAGCTACAGAGGGGCTAACCAAGTTTGGATTCTATGAAAGTCACCTTAATAGAGCTTCTTTTAAGCTCTAAGTGTGGGAAAATTAAGATGGGAAACCTTTTCAAGGGAGTGCAAGATGAAGTGATGACAGGTATGTACTTTGATCTGCACAACCGGGTACACTAGTGGTGTATTCGGTTTCTCACACATGCTAGAGGGTGTCTAAATTGACTTTGCAATACAAAAGGGGAATACATCATGGTGTGCCCTCCCATGCACTTCAAAATATGCTCATTGTATATATATCAAAGATACACGAATAAGGTACACGCTCATGTACCTGGTCGTGTATTTGACCCACAGAAGGAACAATTGGATACACAAACAAGGTATACGCTCGTGTACCTGGTCGTGTATCTGACCCACAGAATACCCCCTCTTGATACACAACAAGGTACACGCTCGTGTACCTGGTCGTATATTTGATCCACAGAAGGCACAATTGGATACACGAACAAGGTACACGCTCGTGTACCTGGTCGTGTATCTGACCTACAGAATGCTCTCCTACGATACACGAACAAGGTACACAATCATGTACCTGGTCGTGTATCTAACCTACAGAATGCTCTCCCACGGAACACGAGATACACAATCCAAAGTACACGACCGTGTACTTGGTCGTGTATCTAATTTTTCTCCTCGTACTATAAAAGGAATCCTCACTTCATTCTACCATTTACACGACCCTTTCTCCATTCGTGCACTTCCTTTTTCCCAACTCACTCCCACTCTACTCCTCCACACCATGGTTGTTCTTTCCACACCATCAATTTCTTCCTTTTCAAGGACTCAAGGTAAGTAAGTTTTCTCTTCTTCTTCTTTATGCAATACGGTTGTTGCTCAGTTTTCTTTTACGACTACCATACATGCTTGCATCTATGATGATGGTATGATGAGTGATTTCACATTTTGGAAGTCGATTGTTGATAGATCTGTAGACATTTTGAACTCACGTGAATGCATGCATGATTGATGTCATGAGTGGCTGCCAAACAAGTGAATCGACAGTTAGGGTTTGAACATGAATATTTGGGACTTTAATTTTGTGGGTTTCTTGAATAATGTTGTTGTGTTTCTTTCCCGATCTTCTTCTTAGAAACCAAGTTATGAGGACATTTTTTTTATGATGACTAAACTATCGCACCTAGCTTCTTAGAATCAAGATTTGAACTTTATTGTTTGAGGATGCTTTGGGTGTGTTGTAGTTACATTTTTTGCCTTCAGGAAGGTAGATTGATAATATACTAAAGCCACAAGACCTGATTTTGAGCGTTCCTATGGTAATTTGTGCATGTATGAGACGGGTAGATACATAATCAGGTACACGATCGTGTACCTTGGTTGTGTATCTCAACTGTGCTATCTTCCTCCTTTTTTCGAAAACCCAATGCAAGTCCTATCATTTTCTTTGTGTAATTGACGACCCTAACTTATTTTGAGACCATTGTATTATTGAATGACAAAGACATTAGGGACAATGTCTCAATCTAAGTGTGGGGAAGGGGATACTAAAGAAATTTGATAAGGGTTGTGTTGAATTGTATGAGTCATTCAAAAATTTCCCCTATTTTTTCTCTTTTTGCTTGATAATCGAATTTTGAAATCATGATTGCAAATTATGTAGTATTTTAGCATTTAGTGAATGAATTCCTCTAAAAGAGTGTTGTGCATGTCACCTTTGTCTTCTTTGGAACATTGATACTCAGTTAAAGTTATGGGATAAAATCGCTGTGAAACTCAAAGATCTTGAGAGCCATTTAATCTTTCATGAAAAGGCAAAGGAAATGATTCACTTGGTGATCCTTCTTAGAAGATCTCTTTAAAGTAATAATTTAATGAAAGCATGTTATACTTGAAAATAAAGGATTGGTTAGTATGGGCAGGCTTTGGTCCCTCAGAAGAGTGAAGTTTGACTCCGCTACTAACTAGTCAAAATAATAAGTTAAGGTAATAGAGGTTCGACGGGGTTCCTTTAAAACCTGGTCACCTAAGGTCGTCTGGCCTGGGATCGGCCGACCGAGGAAATTACCGTAACAAAATGAAATACGATAAAGGAAAAAGTTGAGAGGGTCCTGTAACTTGAGTAATTAAGCCCATATGAATGCCCTCAATTGAGGGGATAACGTTCGTTAACTTGGGTGATGAGCCTAGGATTATCGGCTGAAAACTCGTTACATGGGTTGCAAGATCCTAAACAACTGAACTAAAAAAAAAAAAAGGGGATGAAAACAGTGAACTATTACAAAGAATAAAATCTTTGAAGAGATCAACTAAAAAGGAGGAGGAATCCAGGGGAAACATAGATGCAATGTACTTTCATTATTGATCAACTAAAAAGGAGGAGGAATCCAGGGGAATCATAAATGCAATGTACTTTCATTATTGATTGCTTTACTTAGAGAGATAATTGAGAAGATTATAGACTCTTTATTGGTGGTTGAAATAAACCACGTTCCCTTTTGCTCTGACATTTTCTTTAGCTTTGATTGATCTCGTGTCTAATTTTGATCATGAAAGCCATTGTTAAATGATGAGGGTAAAGCTTGGTTTACTCTGATTAATCCTAGAAATTTGTTTAAAGTATCTTTGTTACAATACTTTCAAGACAAGGTGAGAAGCACACTCATTAGATTGAGGGATTGCATTTAGCTTTAAAGATTAAAATTCATAAATGTTAATGTGTAAGTAGTATTATTTGGTAACGATAATCATGATTAATGAGAAGTTTGATTAATGTTTTATTTTGCTTGAGGACAAGCAAAGACTTAAGTGTGGGGAAGTTTGATAAGTCACAAAATACCCTTATCTAGAGTAATGAAATTGTGCTTTGATACGAACCACGCCCACGTGTGACAAAACCTAATACCAATAGGTTCGGAATTACAACCCAAGATGCCAAAACAATCAAAGTGGAACCGCGACCCATTGCCTATAGATGAGGCAAGAACCTTGGTATGTTCTGTTGACGCCACAATCGGGATGAAAGACCGATTGATAAGTCTGGTTAAACGCTACGGAAGAAACCCGATAAGTTCAAGAGAAGTTCTTTAGAGAACCAAGAGAGGAATTCTCTCAAAATGTGTTATTCAATGTTGTATCAATGTTTTATGTTTTGTTTTCCAACCCTAGTAGCTTGTATTAGGGTTTACAACTTGTAATAACAAAAGCCCAAAACAACATAACATCATAAAGTCGCGGAAAAATAACAAATAGGCAATGAAAGCCGGTGGCGTTGGAGCCGGCGTAGGGTGTACGCCGGGTATATAGGCCAGCAGCGTAGTAAGCAGGCGTAGTCCCTTTGTCGCGTGCGAATGGCAACGCTAGTTCAAGGCCAGCAGCGTTTAAGCCAGTGTTGTCAAGGCCGGCAGCTTTGATCTCCTTAAATGACTTGTACAAATGCAAGGTCATTCTCATTGTTGCTCCACTCTTTTCCGGTTTCTTGGATATCCTTTATTAGCCCGTTCAGTGCTTCCTTGAATCGTTTCGCTCGAGTTCTTGTGGTTGGTCCAGGTGGCACTTCAAGAGGATCCACATTCCACCTTCTAGCTTGGCTCCCATCATGGCTCTCATCATTCCCCTCCTCTTGAAAAGGATTTTTCCTCAAATCGTCGCCTACATCAAAAGGACTCAGATCAGTAACATTAAAAGTAGCACTTATTTGATACTCACCTGGCAAATCTATCTTGTAGGCATTATCATTGATGCACTCAAGAATTTGAAATGGTCCATCGCCTCTAGGAAGTAATTTAGATCGACGCTACACAGGAAACCGCTTTTTGTGCATGTGAACCCAAACCCAGTCTCCAGGTTCAAAGACAGCTTATCGATGACCCTTGTTGGCTTGTTTCACATACTGCTCTGTTCTTCACTCAATGTTTAACTTTGCCTTCTCATGGATCTGTTTAACAAATTCTGCTTTCTTCTTACAATAACTTAGTTCCTAACTTAGCCCATAGGGTCTTCTAGAAGTAGCTCAAGAACTTAGCATCTTGATCCGATATGATTGTTCTAGGTATACCATGCAATCTCACTTCCCTAAAGAACAAATTAGCAATATTGCAAGCATCATCTGTTTTGTGGCAATGAATGAAATGTGCCATCTTAGAAAACCTATCCACGACTACAAAAATAGAGTCTCGACCATACTTAGATCTAGGTAATCCTAACACAAAATCCATGGAAATATCTACCCAAGGCTTATGAGGAATGGGAAGTGGGGTATAAAGTCCATGAGGTTGGACTTTAGATTTTGCTTGCTTACAAGTGACACATTGCTCACAACTCTTCTCAACATTTCGTTTCATGTGAGGCCAATAGAAGTGTTCCTGCAAAACCCCTAAGGTTTTAGCTACTCTAAAATGCCCCATTAAACCTCCTCCATGAAACTCCCTCACTAATAATTCTCTTAAAGAACAATTTGGAATGCAAAGTTTATTCTCCTTAAACAAGAATCCTTCATGCTTATAAAATTTACCATGACCACTCTTCTCACAGCGCATATACTCTTCACAAAAATCTCGATCAGCAGCATACAATTCTTTAATATGCTCAAAACCAAGCAATCTAGAACTAAGAGTAGAGATAAGAGCTTACCTTCTAGAAAGTGCATCAGTAACAACATTCTCTTTACCTTGCTTGTAGTGGATGACATAGGGAAATGTTTCGATGAACTCCACCCAACGCGCATGCCTTTTTTTTAGCTTATGTTGTCCCTTCAAGTACTTCAAGGATTCATGATCAGTGTAGATCACGAACTCTTTTAGCCAAAGATAGTGCTGCCAAGTCTCCAACGCTCGAACCAATGCATATAACTCTTTATCATAAGTAGGGTAGTTCAAGGTTGCCCCACTTAGCTTCTCACTAAAGAATGCAATTGGTCTCCTCTCCTGCATGAGAACTGCTCCAATACTTATTCCTGAAGCATCACACTCAATTTCAAAGGTTTTAGAGAAATCAGGTAAGGCAAGTAATGGCGCATGAGTCAGCTTATTTTTAAGCGTCTGAAAGGCCTTCTCTTGTTGCTCTCCCCATCTAAACCCCGCGTTCTTCTTGATTACTTCAGTAAGTGGTGCTACAATGGTGCTGAAATCCTTCATAAACCTCTTGTAAAAGCTCGCTAGTCTATGGAAACTCCGCACATTACTTACATTAGTTGGACTAGGCCATTCTTGGATCGCACGAACCTTCTCTTCATCCACTTGTATTCCCTGTGCACCAACAATAAAACCAAGAAACACAAGTTTGTCTATGCAAAAAGTGCACTTTTTGAGGTTAGCATATAATTACTCCTTTCGAAGCACTTCCAAAACATCCTCAAGTGAGATATATGGTCTTCCAAAATCTTGTTGTAAATGAGGATATCATCCAAAATAGACAACCACAAATTTGCCAATAAAAGTCCTCAAAACATGGTTCATAAGTCTCATGAAAGTACTAGGTGTATTAGTTAAACCGAAAGGCATTACTAACCACTCATATAATCCATATTTTGTCTTAAATGCGGTTTTCCATTCATCACCTTCTTTCATTCTAATTTGGTGATATTCGCTTTTCAAATCAATTTTGGAAAAGACACTAAACCCATGTAACTCATCTAACATGTCATCTAAGCGAGGAAATGGATGATGATACTTTATTATGATGTTGTTGATGGCGCGGCAATCAACACACATTCTCCATGACCCATCCTTCTTAGGCACCAAAATCACTGCACTGCACATGGGCTCATGCTTTCTCTCATGTACCCCTTCTCCATTAATTCATTGACCTGCATTTGGAGTTCCTTTGTCTCCTCTGGATTGCTCCTATAAGCTGGTTTGTTTGGAATTGATGCTCCGGTACAAGGTCAATCTGGTGCTCAATACCACGAATAGGTGGTAACCCCTTTGGAATCTCCTTAGGGAAGACATCTTCAAAGTCCTGCACAATAGACACAACCACACTAGGCAAAGAGTTAAAAAGTTCTTTAGTATTCAAACAAGTTTCCTTAAAGACTAGCAACAACATGGGTTGCTTCATCACTAACGCTCTCCACACTACACTCACTCTTGCCACACAACTCTCCTTTTGCAAGGCTGCACTCTCCTTTTCACTCACCACCAAAGTTGATCCCCCCTCAACTTAGCCTCTCACACTCTTTCCAGCCTTCCTTCTCTTTTTCCTTTTGATATTGACTTTTGTGTTCTTTTTCTTTTTCTATGTCTTTTATTCTCTCACTCTCCCTCTGTTTTTCACTCACCTTGTATTTTGCAAAAGATTGTTGTAGCTGCAACTGATCCTCATACACCTATTTAGGTGTTAAGGGTTTAAGATTATAGCTTTTGCCATGGTGAACAAGTGTATACTTGTTAGAAAAGCCATCATGAACAACCTTCTTGTCAAATTGCCATGGCCTCCCCAACAACACATGACACTCCTGCATCGGCACAACATCGCATAACACCTCATCCTCATACCTACTGATGCGAAAAGTAATCAAGGCTTGCTTACTCACCTTAGTCTCGCCACTATCATTCAGCCACTGCAATTTATATGGGTTAGGGTGTTTAGTAGTCTTCAGTCCCAACCTCTCAACAATAAAAGTACTCACCACATTAGTGCAAATCCCCCCATCAATGATCAAACTGCAAATATGATCACCTAGATAACATCTAGTATGAAAGATATTCTCTCGTTGCACTTCCTCTTCTTCCTTCACCTACACATTCAAAGCTCGCTTCACTACTGCCACTAACTTCCCTACTGCAGGCTCCTCTTCATCACTAGCATCCTCCAATGGAGGCATATCATCATCTTCACTATCCCCCTCAGTCTCATACTCACCATCATCACGTAGAATCATAATACGTCTATTTAGACATTGACTAGCAATATGACCTCTGCCTTGGCATTTAAAACATTTAATGTCACGATTTCTAGGAGTAGAAGAATCAGGTTTACCTTGAGTACCATAAGTAGAACTCGCTTGCTTCTGCTCTCCTTTTGGCTTGATAGTTAAAGACTTTTCTTCCTTCTTCCATTGGTTAGTCTTCCAAGTAGATGAACCAGCACCCTGTTGAAACCGTGCAGTACTACTACCTTTCCTCCTGTGTTGGTTCTCAACCTTTATAGCCATGTGAACCATTTCTTCTAATTCCACGACATTTTGAATCTCTCTATTCAACCCAGCAAGAAACCTAGCCATGGTAGCCTCTCTATCCTCCTTAACATTCGCTCTAATCATAGTAGCCTCCATCTCCTTGAAATACTCATCCACACTTCGGCTTCCCTGCTTAAGAGTTTGCAATTTGTTGTGCAATTCACGATAGTAATACGCAGGAACAAACCGCTTCATCATCACCCTCTTCATCTCTTCCCAAGACTTAATAGGTGGTTTGCCATTCCTTCTTCTATTTAACATCAGTTGATCCCACCACACTATGGAATAATCTGAAAACTCAATGGCAACAAGCTTCACTTTCTTTCTCCCACTATAATATGTATAATCAAGCACAATCTCTACCTTCTTCTCCCACTTTAAGTATGCCTCGAGATCATTCTTCCCTTAGAAAGGAGGAATCTTCATCTTTATACTACTCAATTGATTATCCTCTCTATTCCTATCTCCTCTATCTTCCTAATCCCTAGTTCCTCTATTCCTACCACCATAACCTCTATAACTCCTGATAGAAGGTTCATCAAATTCATCATCAGAAATTTCATCTCCTCCCCTTTGTACTCTCTTAGAACAACTCTCCCTCTTACGCCCTTGAAAGACGTTTTTAGATTGCTCTAGTTTTTACTCCACCGTCTCATGAATTTGTTCCCATTCCCTCCTGAAATATCCTTTTCATCTCACTCCTCAACGCCTCAATCACTAACCTAGCATCAAACCTCCCCCTCTCACCTTCAGGAGAATGTTGCCTCGACATAGTTCCTGCAATAAAGGTTAGTACTAACACAAATATATAGGATTAAGCCTTATGATTCACTCCCTTACGTGTTTCACTCAAAGGATGATATCCCACAATCACTCGTGTATTCTCACAAGCAAGGATGATATCAACTCACAAATCCCTCTTCTCAATTCTCTTGGAACTAACTTAAACTACACCAATCCCTTCCATAGAATTCAAGAACAATTCTAGGGGCTTGAATTTTCCTCTTTTTTCTTTCCTTTTTGTTGCCTTTGTTTCCATTCTTTGTTCACGTTTTTTTTTTTTTTTTGTAACAAGATTAATAGGATGCACTACACTACTCAAGAAACAATTAACACTATGGACTTAAGTACGAAGCTATGACAACACGAAACTTGATATGAACGATTGGAGTTAGGGTTTTGATGTTACCTTCCTCAAACCGAACTGATGTTTAACAAACCTAGGCTCTGATACCAAACTGATACGAACCACGCCCACGTGTGATGAAACCCAATACCAATACGTTTAGAATTACAACCCAAGATGCCAAAACAATCAAAGTGGAACCGCGACCCATTTCCTGTAGATGAGTAAGAACCTTGGTATATTATGTTGATGCCACAATCGGGATGAAAGACCGATTGATAAGTCTAGTTGAACGCCTACAGAAGAAACCCGATAAGTTCAAGAGAAGTTCTTTAGAGAACCAAGAGAGGAATTCTCTCAAAATGTGTTATTCAATGTTGTATCAATGTTCTATGTTCTGTTTTCCAACCCTAGCAGCTTATATTAGGGTTTACAACTCGTAATAACAAAAGCCCAAAATGACATAACATCATAAAGTCACGGAAAAATAACAAACAGGTAATGAAAGCCAGCGGCGTAGGAGCCGGCGTAAGATGTACGCCGGGTATTTAGGCCGGCGGCATATTCCCTCTGTCGCGCGCGAATGGCAATGCCGATTCAAGGCCAGCAGCGTTTAAGCCAACATTTTAAGGCCGGCAACTTTGATCTCCTTGAATGACTTGTACAAATGCAAGGTAATTCTCATGGTTGCTCCACTCTTTTCCGGCTTCATGGATATCCTTTATCAGCCCGTTCAGTGCTTCCTTGAATCATTTCGCTCGAGTTCTTATGATCGGTCCAAGTGGCACTTCAAGAGGATCCACATTCCACCTTCTAGCTTGGCTCCCATCATGGCTCTCATCATGCTTTATTGTTGAATTTTTAGATGATTTGTTGAAGAAAAGGGTGCTTAATGGAATGAATATTAATTTTAGGATCTTTTAGAGTATTCTGGAGCTAAGGGAAGGAGTTTTGAAGAGTTAGAACAAGTTTGGAAGGAATTGGATACATTACATGTGAAGAAAAAAATCTTGGAAAGTACATAAGCAAGATACACGCCCATGCACTTTGCTGTTTTACTTGTGTATATTGAAGCGGATTTCTAGAAAGTACACGAGCAAAGTACACACCCATGTACTTTGCTTGTGTATCTAAGTTTTGCTTCTGTTCGATGACGTTTCAAATACACGACCAATGTACACTCCCATGTACTTGCTCGTGTATATTCACATAAGGACACCTGGAAGCAAGCATGAGATACACAAACGAGATACACTACTTATGTATCTGGTCGTGTATATATCCAATTGGGGTACATGTATAAATAGACCTTCAGTTTGCCCTAGAAAGGGAGGTTACGAATTATTCATTTTCTCTCACTCTCATAACAGCAAGGGAAAGAAGATTTTGTCGATTCCAAGGGAGATTGAAGACCCACGAAGAAGAAGATTTTATCTTTAAGGGTTGTGACCATGAACTTTATCTATTCTTCTAGTAATGCGTTTCTTTTGTCAAATTTATGGAGGAGTATACCCTAGATCTAGATTTTATTTGAAACTTCTCTGTCATGTGATAAAGATTTGGTCTTTAATGCAAAGTTATTGACTTTCTTATGATTAATTGCATGCTCTTCAATTGTTTCTTAGATTCATAGATCTGGAAATGAATTTATGCGTGATATCATATTAGTTAATTGAGAAATTGCTCATATGATTAGATCTAATGCAATTAATGAGATTTGATTGTTCTTCTAGAGATAGGAAACAAGAGTCTTCTGTTTACATCGATTATGCAATTCATGTGCTTTATGCAATTCTAGGTTGCTATTAATTAAGGAGAGATCTTATTTGATAAACCTAGGATTAGATAGGTTAATATACTTGAGAAAGTAGTTAACTTGACTAGAGAATTCGACAGTATAAGAAGTCAATTATGATAATCTTCAGAAATCTATTGAATTACATGATAGAGAAGGAGCAGAATAAATCTAGATTGCTTTTGTTAATTGATAAATCTTCAGAACCATTGTCGTTAGTGAATTGTTAGTTTTGAGATTAAGGTAATCAAGTTTTGAACAACATTATTAAGCGACAGTTAGGTAATAGGAACGGAGTTAGTACTAGTAATTGGTGTATCTCTGAAGGATGACCTTGTGCTTACTTGCTATATTACACTATGATAGGTGCACTTGCCTATTGCTTCGTAGTAGGATTAAGAACAAGAATTCAATTTATTAAAACTACAATTGGCAATGATCATTAAGAGAAGGTTTACACATAGAGTACACCTCCATGTGCCCTCTCCATATCACCATGTGATATTAACAGCTTTCTTACATGTGAGATTTCACGATGCATGATTTATTTTATTTGGGGTCAAATAATATAAGTTCATTTATTCGGTGATCACATCAATTCAATACAAATACTTACATTTCCTTAATTCTAAATGCAATGGAATTAAGGTGATTTAGCAATCAAATCATAGAAACCAAACACAATAAATATCCCGATTACCCCCTACACAAATCCAATTCATATATCATAATTACATGTGGGTACACTAAATTACAAGCATAAACATGGAATAGTAGTCATTGGATTTACTCACTCAGATATGTTGTCTTTAATCATAATAATCTAGTGATAGGTCATCTCAAAATGTATTTCACCTAGTAGGATAAACAATTTCTATAAGTTTAAGCTAGATATCAACTTCAATTGGTTTTGTAAAATTCGTTGGTCTTTTCAATTTCAAATGTTTTAATGTTTTAATCATAACTTTTTTGTTTTAGATCCGTTTTCCACATACTTATAGTCATTTTGAAGGTTTTCATGTGATCTTTCTACTTATGAAGTCATTTTGTCCATTTAAGCCTAAGAAAAGTAAGTTAGGGTCAAAATAGTTTAGGCTTTGCATTGTTTAGGTTCATTTTGGAGTCTTTTCCGCCTAGTTGGATCTAATACTCTAAAGAATTTAATTTTAATCACTTGAAAATTTATTTGTGCAATTTTATTAGGTATGTGAAGGTTCTAATGTTGTTTGAATTTTGAGATTTTTGTCTAAGCATTTTGAGTGGGTTGTTTAAGGTCTTGGTTTTACGTATTCCTTATTTTTATGTATCATCTTGTGTCTTTTTTCTTAGGATTTTATTTCTAAATTTTTCTTAGTAATATTTCATCATATTTGGGTTCTAGAAATTCTAAAAATTATGGATATAATCTTGTGTCTTTTCTCTTAGAATTTTATTTCTAGATTTTTCCTAGTGATATTTCATCATAGTTAGGTTTTGAAAATTCTAAAAATTAAGGATATAAATCATTTTGGTGTTAGTTTAGAGCTTAAGAACAAGTCTTGCATTTTCCCATTTTTCCTACTACTAGAGTGCTTTGATCATTACCTAAAGTTTTCTATAGTTGGGAGTATATTTAAAATATAAAAAATACTTCCTTAGCTCCCGAAAGTTGGTGTCTAGAAGTACATAAATATTTCCAAATCTAATTTACATAATACTTCTCCAAATCATACACATTCCACTCATTACATGGTGATCCCTTACATTCTTCATCATTCTAGTCTTGGGTTTACATCTAAAACTTATGTCCTAGGCTAGATACATCTTAAATATACATGTGAAACTTACAAAAACCAAAATAATATATCCTATTCTAATATGAATACATGAAAATATTACAAGGAAAAAAATAGATTACAATGAGTTAGAATCCTACACTTAAATACTACTTATGGAGACTCCTATCTTCACCTTCTTGCTCCCTCTTGGTGTGGACTTTTCTTTTGATTTTGCTAATGTTCATGGCTCCTTAAATGAGCTTCTAAATGGTGTAGAAGATATTTGAAAATGGACTTAGATTGTTGTTGTTTAATGTGTGGTTTTTCTTAATGGAATGGGGTGTTTGGTGTGGAAGGGGCTTATGGTTTAGGGGTGGTTTTTTATTCTGATTTTGAGTGATTTTTAGAGAGCTTTTAGGAGATTAATTTCTAATGGAGAAACTTTAAAATGAAGGAGTGTACTTCCACGTGCAGAAGGGTGAATTTTATAGGAGTTAAGGTTACTTGTTTAGGTGGGTTTTCACATGGGTTAAAGGGTGTTTGTGTTGGGTAATGTTTTAGCATGCTAGATTAAAGGATGAACCTAGTCAAATCACCATGCTTCATTTGCAATTGGGATAGCTTCTACTAGAATTTTGTACTTCCAATGATTGGGAATAAGCTAAGTCAATTTCCTTAGTTTCTACATGTTTGGTGCATAAAAGGGTAGGAATGGCTGGATAACTTAGTTTGTTTCCTTGCAAATAAATGTAGACTAGATGGGATATAGTTAGGGAATTTTCAAAAGTTAATTAGGGCCTTTAGTTCAAGCAATTGGTGGGTGCAAATTGGCCTCTTTGCCCCTCCTCATCATGCCACCAATGGGGGTTGTTTTGAGGATTGTTTTTCCACCCCTTACTGTACCTAATTTGATTAATTGGTGAGGTTAGTTTTAATTAAATTATTGGGTCGTTTATATTAATTATGATGTAAATTATGGTCATTTAGGTTTTGGTTTCATTTAGGTTACATTTTAGGTTTTTTCAAGCTTGAGGTTAGTTTTCCCAATCCTTAAGGTAGTTCTAGCATCAACGAGTGGTTTTAGGATTTTAAAAATTAAATTTAGTTTTTGTGTAAATCTTAGTCAAAATTTAGGTTCCCTAATACAACATCCTATAGTCGGGGTTTATTTAGGGTTTGGATCATTTAGGTTTGGGTGCACTATTTGTGTCGAGTGTTGTAAGGCAAATCCTAATTCGTAGCTAGGTTTTCATGTTCATTTCTCAATACATTTCAAAATATTACCCTTCATCTTTATTCTCCAATTTGAAAAATTCCAAGGTTTACACTAGCTATGCATGACATGCGAGCATGTGTTTAGCTATTCTGTTTTAAGTCCTTGTGGCTCATTCCCTACTTTTTTTTTCTTTTTTTTTTCCAACTATTAATAAGTTTGTTGTTAGTATGTAATCTGATGTCCTAAAAATTTTGAAAAGCTATACGAAAATTTAAAGAAAATAAGCAAAATGAAAAATACTTTTAGGTCGGGATAGTGAGAATGACGATCTTGCTATATTAAAAACTTTGAGAAATTTATGACAAAAATTTAAATCATCGCAATGCATGGATATTATTTTAATAATTTACGATAATAATAGGCTTTAAAAAAATAGAAAAATGAGGAAGACATGAGATCCATCTGATCAGTATCATAAACAACGAGAAATAAATATTTAGAATGATTGGAAAGAACATCCATTGCAAGAAAAAGGATAACAAACGTAATATTTCAAATATATTACTAAATAAATTTAAGAAGTGAAGTAATTGAAAAATATCCGTATATAGGTATATAAACAAACAAACAAACATATAAATAAAAATATATTTGTACGACTTAATTTTAGTTCATGTAATTTAAATTAAAAGAATAAATTTCCCAAAACATAAATTTCGAACAATATTAGGTTAAATAAGGAAATTAATTGAAATTGTAGATTTAGGAATTTCAAATGAAAAATTTGAGTAAATTTGATGTTTGGAATAATCAAATTAGCTTAGACGTAAACTTTCGTAATAAAACGTTAAAAATATAAAATTTAAAGATATCTTTATACGTGGGCGAAATATTAAAATAGAAATATTTTTAATATAAAAATATAATATAATATAACATATAAATATATATATATACATAATTGTGTAAAAAAAAAAAAGAAATTTCAAAACTGGTCACTGGACTTGTTAGCCTTCTTCTCTAGTGATAGACAGCAACAACAGTAGGCCATCCCCTATCTCTTCTCTCTCTTCCTTTTCTTTATCTTTTTCTTTTTCTTTTTCTTCCCCTAGTCATGTCACCCTCCCTTGCATTTCCCTATCCTGTTCTTCCCCTTCCTTCCTTCCTTCTTCCTTCCTTTCATTTTTCATTTCCCTCTCTCTCTCACTTGATCTCTCATATGCTCGAAATTTGAAGAAGCGACGGTTGATTGAACAAATAAGGAGGTGACGGAGGAATTTCTTTGGCTCTCAGATTCAATCGAGATGCAATTGGCTTTCCTTAACTTCGTCGCGGTAGGTAATGTCAAAGTTGGTACCTTTATTTTGATTTGCAGCTTATAAGGACAAGCAAGTGTATATATGTGAGGGTGTGTTGGCGTTTGTATGTGTGGGCATGAGGATGTGTGTGTGTACGCGAGGGAGGAGGATAGAAACAACAATGGCAATAATGACCACAATAATAGTGGCAACAACGACTACAATAATAGCAGCAACGACAACCCCAACAACAGTAGCAACGATGACCACAATGACAACGGCAACAGTAACCACGGCAAGAATAGCAACAACGACCATAACGACAACAACAATAGTAGCAACATCCCTAGGTGATTGGGTTCTAGGCGTATATGTATTAACAAACCAATGGGGAAGAAAGGATGAAGTGGAGGAGATTGTGAGAAAGAAATGTTATACAACGAGGAGACATCCAATTGATGAGATTATGTGTGAGAGAAGAGGAGGTGTCCATGAAGAAGGGGAGGGAGGGTTGTGAGGTGCATGCTGGTGAGTGTGTATGGTGTGTGAAGTGTGTGTATGTGTATGGGTTGGAGTGTGCTGGTGGTGCATAGTGTGTGTGAAGTGTGTGTATGTACGTAAGGTGGAGGAGCTGCCTTGTTGCAACCGTATGTGTATGTGTGTGTGAGGGAGGAGAAAGCTGTGTGGTATAGTTGTGTGTGTATGTAGGCAAGAGGGGAAGAGAGGGTTGCAAAGTGCAGCTGGTGTGTGTGGTATGATTGTGTGGGTGTATGTGTAGGTGTGTGGGGATACGAAGTAGAAAAGGGAAAAGAATTGGGTTGGGAAATGAGAAAAAGAAGAAGCAAGAAAGTGGAGGAGTTTAAAGGGTGGAGAGGGTCTAGTAAGGAAGCAAGGAGGGAAGTTATGGGTAAGGGAACCAAATGGAAGACAAGAATAAGGAGAATAATAAAGGAAAAGAGAGAAAGAAGAATGGAAAGTTAAGGCCAAAGAGGAAGAGGGAGTTGCGTGAAGGAGGCGAGTGTGTTTATGTGTGAAATTAAATTGGAAAAAGAGGTGTTTATGTTAGTGTAGATCGTGAAGGGAATGATTTGAGCAACGTCCAAGATGATGGCCTAGGGGATATTTGGAATGAAGTAAATTTCACAATGGAATGTTCAAAGGATGTTGAGGAAGATCATTCTTGGCTAAATACCCTAATGTAAAACCTTTAGTTGTCCTTCTCAAGGGTATCTTATCTACGTGGAAGAAGTAATTCCGAATTTAGCAGGTCGAAGATGTTCCATTGCTTGACTTCTACATAAGGAAAGCAAATAGTCGATTATAGCAACTTAGGGTGTTAAAACAATGATTCTTAGGAAGGTCGTTCGTTCTAGAACCCTATATTAGAATCACGTTAAAGAAGTGTTCAACATTTTGAATCTTGTTCACCCAAAGTTTCTTAAAGTGGGGACTTCACACTTTGCCATCAAATGCATAATGAGTAGAGTACACGTATCAGGTGCTAGGAAACTACCAAAGTCAAGTGGAGATGCTGCTTTCTATGATTTGGTTAAGGAAGCATTGTAGAAGGACACTGATTTCAAGAGGAAAGTAAATGGATTACCCATTGGAATCACTCAATTTCAGTTAGAACTATGATGACCTTAAACAGGTGAGTGGGAATCTTTATGATATGCTATAACATTGTGTTTAATGTTGATATGCTCTATGTTTGTGAATTCACTTGCTTGGCTGTGGTTGCAAATTAGTTATGGTTATTATTATTTTTAAGGTATATGGTGGGGTTAAATGAGTTTGGAAAGGAAGTTTACAAAGAAATTGGTAGTTAGATAAGTTACAAATGAATACTGTCTTAATGATGCAAAGGACAGTATGGGCTAAGGGTTTAGATATCACTATCTTAACAATGGCACTTTGCACCATTTTGCTAGTGCCATCACTATAAACCTAATACCGTGATTCAACATTGTTTTCTTCATACTAAACTAAAATATATAAACCTAACTTTTCCTTCTATAGCTACTATATATGTATGCATAATTGGAATAAATTATATATATATATATATATCATTATATACACATATAAGAATCTACTTCTGAATATGTATATATGCTTGGACAAAATTATTTTCCTATTATATTTATAAAATACATTTATGCATATAACTATACAAATCATAAGTGCAAGTTTTTATTCTGTAAACTTAACAATTATATTTTTCTTGCCCCTCTTAAGTATGTGAGGGGAGGTACCTAGCAAATTTATCCTTTAGTTAAAAATACGTTTATAAATCTATATATATATATATATGTAGGTACTTGAGGACTTGAAAGGGATATATATGTAGCTACCTTGTTTCACTCTTGAATATGTGTAAAATTGAGCACTTGAGAGGTACGATGACACATGGGTGTCAACGAATGAGAATTGTAAATCAATCCCGAGTGATTGATTTGACAATACGTGAGATGACACAGAGGTGTTAAGGGATGAGAACCATAAATCGAACCTGAGTGGTTGATTTAACTGTTGATGAGATTCAGCTGTATTACGCTATTATTGATTTGGTCTCATAGGACGACTCGTTTTAAAATTTATTTAATTATGATTTTGTGTTTGACTTGACGGATTCCACTTGGTCGATCTGATCTTTTTTTCATATCTAGGACATGTAAGAGTTGATATTTCTTATTATGAAGACTATGAATGTTAGGTGTAGCTATTTTGTTTATGGGATGGACTTGGTTCCTATTGGTTATTCATGATATGTCTTAAATGTTTAGTAGTTATGTTATCATTTTAAATGTGGATTAGTTTGCGACTATATATTATTTGATCACCCTAAACCAATTAATTAAAGAAATGTAGTTGATTAAAATTTGACATGCATTTATATAATATATTGCATGAGATTAAAGGCCATCATTGCTATAGGGCTCGTCGGAAGTAATCAGAGGATTACTATTCCATCAAGTGAGAACTAAGTGATTAGGGGATTGTTGCGCCTTAATGGTTCCAAGTTCGGCCGGTCCTTGAGAGCATTGCTCCAACTATGCAAAGACACGGGAGCATTGCTCTGACTAATGCAAAGACACGAGAGCGTTCACTATTGAAGTAAAAATATTATAATTATCAAAGTGATAAGATAAATAAACTGGGTAATGAGACCTGAGCACTAATGGTAGCTTTGGAATCCCTAACCCAAGGTCAAGGGGGGTGTAAACCCTAGACTTCATGTCGGTTACCGGAAGACCACATAAGACGTTGCATTCATATGGTTGTTCATGCATAGTATATGATTTGATAACTTTAGTTGAAATTGCTTGTGTGTATGTAGCATTAAAAGTATTGCACTCCCATTCACTGAGTAGTAGTGTGCTCACCCCTCTATAGACTATTTTGTAGGTGAAATTATAAAAGCTTGGGATAGTATACAATGTGAAGGGTTAAGAGTTTATGGAAGCTAAGAATGATAAACTAAGAATTGTGAATGATAGATTATTTAAACGAAGTGTTATTTTAAGACCTTCATGTAAAATTTGAATTCGTGAAACTTAGGATTTTATTCCATTTTACTGGTTGGTATGGGATACCAACTCTCTGCGATCATAGTTGATCATGGGATACGAAATCCATAGTTATATTTTATTATATAATTATATGTAACATCATTAGCCGTAAATGTAATTAATTATTTCGTGTCTTATGATCTTTGGCTTGTAAGACGATTATTATGTAATAGGTACACATGCGCCATGATAATTTTAGCAGAAACTTCCAGGCCCCCTTTGGGGCATGACATGTAAACTAAGTATGGATTGACTACAACTTCAAGGATAAGGATGTCGCTAGTAGGAGTATGTTATTGTTAACTATTATAGTCTTTTGATGCAAAAGTCTATAAATTCTATAAACACAAGATTTTATGAACTTTATAAAGAAATTGCTTTTGTAGTTAATATTGATAATGATTTTCAAAACTTTCTAGATTTTCTAAAACATTTTCAAATGATGAAGTATTTTCCAAAACTAATGAATGATTTTAGGAAATAAAAGTGGTTTAAGACCCCACTCTTTATGTGGTAAGCCATAACATACTCTACTTAAGTGGAATGCATGGCTGGCAGTTACTATCCTTAAGGTTTCGAGGGGTGACAATATCATATCATAGCTTTTTGCTATCAACTATGGCTCTTATTGATGATGTCCATTTAAACTATACTTTAGGTACTTGCAATACTAAAAAATTATTTTTTCTTTCCACTGGAATTCAAGCTCATAATCTTATTATTACTAGCCAAATCTTTGCTAATCTTATAATTTTTACAAAAATAATATTTTTCTATGTGACTTACTTTGTTACAAAAGAAGCACCTATGGGGCTTCAATGTACATACATGTCATTTACTTAGTTTTAGTTAAAGTACCATCTATTATACTCTTTATTGTATTTTTTATAGTATCCTTTATTATGATGCCCTTTATTGTTAACAATAACCTTCCCTTTATCCTCAAACTTTCTAGGTGTTATAGTAGCTTTCACATAAATAGTTTTATTAGATGAATTTGAACATTCCGTTTTATCAAAATTTAAACCAATTTTTGAGTTATCAAGGCATTAACTCAATAAAAACATTTGAAGTTCACTTTCATCAAACTTATCAAAGGTTGTTTTAATAGAATGAGAAACATCTTCAACATGAGCCTTCCAAATTTTTTTTTTCTTCTTTTAAAACTAAATTTTCATTTAATATTGCTAATTAATTTTTAAAATAGCATTTTCATCTATTAATAGAGAATTCATTTAACTTAAAACTTCTTTTTAATTATTCAATGCCTTCATCTCATTATCTTGCTTTAAAATCATTGCCTTAGCTTTTGAAAGAGTATTTCATAAATCAACACATATATCTTTAAGTTTAGATTCAATCTTAAAGATGGAATATACCTCTAAATTTTCCATTAGACACAAGTTGACTTCTTCTTTATCCCTTTTAGAATTCTCTTCTTCATTCTTTGATTCATCCAAGTAGCTCCATGTAGCCATCAAAGATTTGTGTTTCTTCTTCTTCTTATATTTTTCAACTTCATGGCAAGCACTGGATATTCTTATTTGATGTGCCCTAGCTTTTTACACTTATAGCACATGACATGCTTCTTTTCTTTATAATTTTTACTTGCACCACTTTTACTTTTATTAGTGTTATAATTTTTAAAAGATCTCTTACCTTGCCCCTTGAAAATCCTTTTAAAATATTAAGCCAATGAATTAAGATCCCCATCCTCATCACTTGTTGATTTATTGTTAGATTCATCTTTGACTTCTCTTGGTTTAAAAGCAGGTGACTTCCTCTTGTTTTCATTGCTTTTAGCTCAGAGTACATTCACCTCATAGTCAATCAATTTGCTCCTTAGTTAACTGAGTGTAAGCTTACTCTTGTCACACACCGCTACTATAGCTATCTTCTTTGGAGTCTAGGCTTTTAGTAATATCTACAACATTTTACATACTTGATTTGCATTATTTATGTTCTTCCCAAGAGAATTTAATTCATTAGTTATAATAGTAAAACAACTAAATGTATCTTTAATTTTTTTTTCATTAAGCTAAACACAAAAGAGTTCATATTGTTGCATTAGGGAGTTGATTCTCGTCTCCTTGATAGTATCCATCCCTTCATGAGTTTCTTAGTGTATCCTATATCTCCTTTGTCGTATTACATGAAGATATTAGATAAAATTCGAAAGGAGCAATGGTAGTTAATAAAAGATTCTTAACATTGAAGTTGTTATCAACTTTCTTCCACTCAACATATCTTATGGTAGAACCCTTGATTTTAATATCTCCATTTTTTATAATTTCTCATATTTAATAGTTTGTTCCTTTTTTATTGCTAAAATAATAGATATTAAAATTATAACTTTGTAATGAAATAAGTAAATTGAATCAAAATAAAAAGAAAAGGGATAAGAAAATCAAACATCAATTTATAAAGGTTCCTCCCTATGAGTCAGTCTTCTCTTTCATCATCATGTGCTAGGGATTTGGTCATCCATACTAGCAAGTTCCACTATTAAAAAAAAAATAAAGATGAGGTGTATAAACTATGCTACAAACTATTAGTTTTGACCTTGCCTTACTTTCCTATTCCTTAACCATAGGAATAATGCAAGTTTTCAAAGTCTTGTCACTATTCTCTTAAATAGTCACCCACTAATATTTAAAGAGTTTAGTTACTTTGTTTGAGGATTATAGTATTTTCCCTCTAAAATGTTCACACAATATCTCTAAACAATGTTAAAAAGTTTCTCTTACACAACACTTTTTCTTTATAAGCTTCACAGGGAAGTGGTCATTGTAATAATATTTCATATTTGCTTGCTTTCATGAATATCTCTTTTATCCCTATAATTTGAAAAGCCTTTCATATGATTCAATCAAGAGAATATGATTAAATATATTACCAAAATATATCTAATCCATTGTACTGGGCCTTCAATAATAAATTTTCTTTAGTGATAAAAATGCTTCTAGTTAATGCTTCTAAAATGTTCTTTAGATTCTAATTTTCTAGTTTTTTTATTCTGTTATTCTACAAATTTTGTTTTTGTTGTTCTAATTTTGTAGATTTTGCTATTTTGCAGAATCTTACTTGTTTCAACCACTTTTGTAGTGATTTCCAACTATTTCTAAAGTGATTCTGATGTGCCTAAAAATGTCTAAGCACAATCAAATAACAAATGGGAGCAATTCAACAATTGGCGTGTTCAACAACAATTGATTAGAACCCTTATTCATGTGGATTCAAGTGGAAGTAATACCAAATTGTGATATGATCAATGTAATAGCGAATTGAACAATAGATAAGATATGGGTGAATTAGAATTCCAATAAAATTGAGTTGAATTCAAATCTAAAAATCATGAACCCTAAATTCACGTGAAACAAAGGAATAACAAGTAGAACCTAGATATGACTCATTAAGTACAATTTGTAAACAACAAGAAATGATTGATATTACTCACAATCGATTTCAAGTCGGTTCTCACCACAATTTCAAGGATGAAATTGATAAGAGATCAATTGCAAGTAAGGATGACCCTTATGGCCACAAAAGGGGTGTTTTCTCAAAATTTCAAAAGCTCTCTAAAACCCTACTTAAGCAAGTATTTATACTTGTTCCATTTAGGGTTAAAAAGTTCACAAAATTACAACTATGCCACTTTTAGGGTAGCTGGTCCTAAAAGACAATTACAAACAAATGAAAGTGTCCCAAAAGAAAATTACAACATAAATAATTCAAGTAAATAACAAATATATATATAAATTAGTCTTTAAAATGCCGGTCTTCAAGATACTTTCGAAATGAGCCCTGATGAGGATCCCTACTCACTTAAAACTATAGGTGATTTGACACCCTGTAGGATTGACAAATGAACCTGTTGGAATGCATAACAAGTATATGATAAGAATGAAGAAATTAAGTTAGCTTCCTCAGGATTAGGTTTCTCATGAAGGATTCTTAAAGCCAAGTTGTATAGGCCCTTAGCTTGGGCCTTAGTGATAGGTCTTGTGGGAATCTAATTCCTATCAAATTCCAATTGTGTCTAAAGTGATTCTGACTATTTTTAAAGTTATTTTGACTATTTCTAAAGTTATTCCAATTTTGATCTTCAACATTCTAAATTTACTTTCGGAAGTCTGATTTTAATTTTCTAATCTTTAGAATTCCAAACCTATTTTCTAAATTCCAATTCTAATTTTAAAATTCAAAACATACCAATTGTGTAGACCTTCTTTCCATATCTAAGTCTAATACTTTTCATCGCACACTAGATGAACTTATTAGAAAGCATGATATAGTGTTTTGTTATCATTAAAACATCATTGAAATACTCGACAAGCTTTCTTTTATTTCAAAATTTATTTTCTTTTAAGCCTTATTTTAACTTAAATCTTTTAAAGTTGTGACTACCATATTTTACAATTTGACAGTGGTTTCCAATTCTCTACTATTCTAGAAAATTGTGAAATATTAGTTTCCATAGTTATTTTGCCTATTAACCAATTAAATGTATAATGATTAAATATAATTTAATTAGAGTTGTATAACCTTTGACTTGTGAGGCAGTTTTTTATATTATGAGTGTACATGTGATATGATGACTTTAGTGCATTTCTACCAAGTTTCCTTTAGGGTAATTATAGGTATAGAAAATACATTGAATTATGCTTATGAGATGACACTATGTGGCTATAATATCATTGTTAGTAAGTAGAAGGTAATTGAATGATTAATATTGGAGAGTTTAGAATTATTATTATTATTTTTTTCGATAATGGCTTGCTTTAAGTGAAAAATGATGATAGCTAGTAGCTACAAAGAGTAAAGTGTAGAATTAGACAAAGAGAAAATAAAGTATTGAGCTATCAAATTCACTATGGCCATGATTAGTATTTGCTTGTAGTTTCTTCTAATGCATATAGATATAAGACCATTGGTGCTTCTTTATGATATCTTTTGGTTGTCATATTTTTATTATATAGCATTAGGTGAGTTCCATAGTTTGTAATTTGGTTTATATATTGGCCTAGGTTATTAGAAAAAAAGGGTAATTGAGATATTATACTGAAACTAAAAACTTTGTACCATATATTTGATAAAATAAAATCTATTTCATATACAAAATAATTATATCTTCAAATTTTCAAAAATAACCCAATACCATTTTCTTAAATCATTGAATGACTTCATTTCTCTCTCTCTCTCTCTCTCTCTAAATATATGTGTGTGTGTGTGTGTCTAGTACAAAAATAAATATATCATAAAAATCCACTGCAATATAAGTCTTAAGGTAGGTGATTTTAGTAACTAGTTGAAGAATCCACCATGGAGTAGGTGATGGGTATAAACATTTAACTAGATGTAATTGTAATGCACTAGAAAGTGTGGATTAAAGTTTAATGGCATCAATTAATGCATAAGGGGCTTACCTTAAAAACTTAGTTTTTTAGGACAAGGAATTTAGGTCAAAGCAACATCTTTCATGAGTTATGCCATATGATTTAAGCTTGGTATATGCTAAATATGAACACAAACATGATTAGCCTTCTCCTAAAACTTGAGAATGGGGCATGGAAAGGGAAAATGATGGAAACTTCAAAGGAAGAAGGCCACTCTTTGGAGAGTGGATGCCCATCTTGTGATAGACTAATTCATCTATTGACACCATGATAAATTATCACTTCCTATCCTCCATTTCGATGCCTTAATTGGCCATTAAGAAAAAGAGACCTAATAAATAGTCCTTAGGTATAGAATCAACACAAGGCATCATCCTATATTGTCTTAGTGGGAGATCAAGCCATAAAGATAGAGTGATATGTTGATACAATGATGTGCTTTCTGTAAAATCCATAAAAATTTAGTTGTTTATAACATTGGAATCATTAAAAGATCATATTAAAAGCTTTAAGCATACCCAGCATAAAATTATATTAAAAGAAATAATCACACGAAAAGAAAATCATGAAAAATTATTAAATAAATGATAAAATAAATTAAAATCATAGACTTAAGGCTGTCAAATGGAAATTTCGAGTAAATATTTATGCTAGAAATAGTTAAATTAGCTTAAGCATAAAGTTTCGTGATAAAATACTAAAATTTCAAAATCTATAAATACTATCACGTGCGCGAAGGCATACTAAGAAATTATAAACCCTAATTATAATAAAATATAAATTAATAATAATAATAATAGTAATAATAATAATAATGATAGGACATATAAATGCCCAGTTGAGCCGTAGAGGACCTACGGCCACACAAAACAAAACAAAAAAAAAAAAGAAAGAGATAGAGAGGAGATAGGGACTACGCTGAAATGAGAAAATAAAGAGAAAAGAAAAAGAGAAAAACAAATAAAAAAATTCATATCTCACAAGTATGACCTCCAATCGACGATTCGAGACTACCAACATATTCCTCGAGGTAAGTGTAACTCAACTAGACCAATTTTTCACAAAACAAAGTTAGTTTCTAAAAGTTAGGTATAAATGTCAAATAGGTGTAAAAATTAGTATTTCGCCTAAAATTAGTTGTAATAGCTAGAGAAACACTAGATAGGGCGGTCTAGACCATGGGTAGCATGTAATAATGTATTTTTCCCTAATTTTTTTAGGTGAAGAATATTTCAACTCAGAAATACCTGAACATTACTTCGATTAAATCCGAGAAAAATGAGACTTAGGTGAGTAGGACTCTGTGACGTGTTGTATTGTGTGTATTATTGTTGTATCACATGTGTTTACTATGAATATATGTTTATTCTCTATGTTTTAAATGTGTCCAAGGGTTTCAAGTCCTGCCATGGTAACGTATACATATGTATATATGCAAGTACTGGGTAATGAAGGAGAATGGGTCCTGATTGCAGCTGTGGAGTTGTATAGATAGTATATATATTACAAGGGTGCTATTTTGTTTATTGTATGTGTGAGGAGTAGTTGATGCTAGCCTAGGTGTCTCTCTTTTTTTTTTTTTCTTTCTTCTTTCCTTCTTGTTCAAATGGTGTGCGTGTGTTGTGGGTGTGGAGCTTCCTTGCTGAGTAAAGCAAATGACCATATATATAAATATACATCTGCAGTATGTGGTATTCGTTGGAGGGTTGGGTGTCTATTTTGTTTTCTTTCTTTCTTCTTTCCATCTTGATTAAAGGGCATACGTGTGTGGCATTTGGTAGCTACATCAACATGTATATATATGCTTACACGCTGGTTGCATATGTATTTATGTGCTTCCCTTGGTTGTTAGCTAAAATTGAAATCTTACTTCCTTTTGTTGTAGAGTGAACATAGACATATACGTAAGTGTAATGGTTATAGCATGTTTCCTTTCCTTCCTTGCTAGTTGCGGTTGATTACCATATATATGTTTATGTTTATATGCGGTATGATGGAACCAAAAATGGAAGTCTAACTTGAGGATGTGGGCTATAAGATAAAATGGAGGTGGGTGTATTGGGGAATTGGAAGTAGGATGGAAAAGCCATGAATGAGGATGCAAGAAAACATGTATGGGCATATAGGTGTTGGATTCTTTTCCTTAGTGAGTGTGCGTAGTATTACTAGTAGGAGTGAAGGGAGACATCATGGCATGTTCATTGTTAACGATTGTTGAGATTGATGAGAAGATTATAGATACATGTTGACATGGAGGTTGTTGGTAGTGGAAGCAAGAAAGAGAGTCTAAGAAGTTGATCTAAACCATCAGTATATGTATGCATCATGGGTTAAGAAAGAGGGTTTAAGATGCCAATAGTTTAAGTCCTTATGATTATAGCTACATATGCTAGGTGTAAGTGAGATGGAATAAATAGGATATCAAAATGGGCATAAGTTGTAAACATTTAGGTATATATGTATGTATTTAGGAACAAGACATAATCATAATCATGAATAACAGGCCCATTGTTTGATGAGCTCTTGCAAGATTTATGAATGTTGTTTCCTTATTGATGTTTTGTTTGTACCTTGCTCCTTGAAATGATTAAGTGTTTTATGAATAGATTGTTGACATGATTGACGCTTGTATATGTGCTTGACCTTGGATGATCATCCTAAGACCTTAACTAATTATTAGATCTAATTAAGAACTTGGCATGCATTGCATGGACATTGCATTGTTTAAGGCCATCACAGCTACAAGACGTACTAGAAGTGATCAGAGGACCATTGTTCTACCAAGTGCGAACTAAGTGATTAGGGGATTGCTACGCTTTGACAGTTCCAAATTCGACTTATCCCTTGAGGGTGTGTAAATGCTCGGTATATAAGAGCAACCTGAGTCTAGATCACTAAAGCTAAGACACGGCTATAATAAAGCAATAAGAGTAATTAAATTGTGTTTAAGACTCGGGCTCTGATGGTGGCTACGAAATCTCTAACCCAAGGTCAAGGGGGGCGTAAACCCTAAACTTCTCTTCGGTTACCGGAAGACTACGTGAGATGCTACATTTATATGATTGCTCATGCATAGCATTTGTTTTGACAACTTGCTTGAAATTGTTTGTGTTTGTTGCAACACTAAGAGATTGCACCCTATTTTACTAAGCTTTTAGCTTACCGTCTTATAGATTTTGCCTTATAGGTTGAGACTACTAGAATTTCGTTATAAACCAGTGAACCAAGGTGAGTACTTGTCACATAACTAAGGGCAAGGTTTATGGGAAGTATGCGAGGACTAGATTGATATATATATTGCTAAACTTGACTCTGTAAAAGTTGTAAATGCCTATAAGTGATCCAAGAGGATATTGGGTGTACCTAAATAGGGAATGTTATTATTATGATTAACAGGCATAACACTGGAGATGAGACGCTTCGCGGTTGCTTAACGGGGGATTAAGCAATCGTGGTGAGTTGTCACAAGGAGCCCTTAGAGTGGGGCATGACAGTTTCAATCATAAAATCATATTCCTATTGATATAGGAAATAGTGATGTTATCTTAACTTTGATAATATTTGCTTGAAAATGTTTCATGGATAATTATATTACATTAAACCATTACTTTATAGCATATAAAGTGAAAATATAATTGGTCTTGAACTTTTTCATCACTGATAAATGTACTAGTAGTTTTAGAACACAATTGGAACCTAAACATTCTCTTAATTGTTCATAGGTTGTTTTGGACTTGAGTCCTTAGGCTTAATTCGACCTGCCCAAGCCTTAAGCTAAGCTATAGAAGCTTAGTTCAACCTCCTTAATCCCTTACTAAACTCTTGTAGTAGAAATCACTCTCGATAGAACTTAGACTAAGTGTTAGCAAGTTTCATCAACTTGCTTTAAGTTCGAATCAAGCTACTAAAAGCAAAATAAAGTGAAGACCTTTGAACACCTAGGGGCTTGAGCCTTAAGGTTAGGTCAGCCAAGTTCAACTAAATGCTTAAATAAAGTGGGATTGTGGTCAAAGATTCACACCACACTAGATTTGGAGAAAATCTTAGGGTTAAAATCCCCCTTCTTAAGATAGCTTGGCTTCATCCCCTATAATTAGGGGATGAAGCCACTTGGTAAAGGACTTGGAACTCTCTCTATTCTCATAGATACTTATCCTCTCCTATGGTTGTGCTAACTTAAGCATTAGAGTAGTTATGCTAAAGCACCTTCTAGTACCACAATAGCCTATTTTTATCTTATAGGCAACCTTAACCACCTTTCCAAATCTTTAGCACAACATTTGGTGCCATATGAGAGATTTCTTATCTATTACCACAATTGGTTCTAAAGTCACAAAAGAACAAGTCCAAGGAAACCATTTACTCTTTTTCTATAGATTAACTTGTTCGCGCAAACACATCTACTCTTTAGAACACTAACAACTAAACCATCAATCCATAACGCTTTGCAGATTTGGATAATTTTGTGCAAAACATTGGTGGCATAGGATGAAACAATTAAGGTTGATAACAAGAGGCTCTAGGCTTGAGTGGCTAAACATGAGCAATTGAACAACATGCTGGAGTTAGAAAATGTGTCTAACATTCCTTAGAACATGGGAGAAACAACCCACCACTACCACTAACTTTAGATGCTCGCCAAATTTAGTAAGCTCAATTTGTGAATGCTTATAACTAAACTCCTATTGAGTAGATACTGTTGGCTGCTTCTCACAGCCGAGCTCATTCCTTATCAATTCTACCAGCTACTTAATGCAGTCATGCCAATTCTATAGCCCATATATAGCAATCGACTCAAGCTATCCGATGCTTGAATAGAGGCTCATTACCTAGACAATCATATGGAAATTAACTAGATCAAAGATTATATTAAAAGGCTTTTTGAATTGAACAAAAGTAAAAAGGTTAACCCCTTCACACAATTCTCCATCAATAGGACTCTATTCACTTAAGCTAAGCAAGATGAACTCTTGCTACCCAATATTCACTTACCCTAGTTAGACATCTATGATGGGACAGTTAACCTGGGTAACCACTTATGTCATTTTTGGACCGTGATGAACTAGCATGGTTTTAGTAATGCGGTCACTTATAAAGTGTTCTTGAGCACTTTATGTAAGGCTACTCGGATATGGTATAATACCCTCCCATAGAACTCCATCTCCTCCTTTAATGAGCTTACCCATCAATCTTTACAACACTTCTTTATGAAGAAAGTATTAGTGAAAGGCTTGTCTACCCTTAGCTTGATCAAGTAAGGGCTCAATGACTCCATCAGGGACTGCTTAACTTGATTCAATGTTGCAATGTTAGAGATAAGGGCATCATCTTGAATGCCTTAATTCAAGGAAAAAAAACATTTGTCGATTTCTTTAAGTCCTTAGCTAAGAAGAAGCCATAAAATTTTGAAGCATTTAGGAAGAAGGTCGAGAAGTAAATATTCTAAGAAGGCTACATTCATGTAATGTGGGAAGTTGATCAAGATAGGTTGGATAAGAAGAAGAAAGACAAAGGCTCAGCAAAAGGCCATCCCGATCCCAAGAATGATCAAGGGAGATAAAAGATAGGGATAATTGTGTTAAAGATCAGAAGCATGCCATCTCAACCTTTAACATCTTTACCCCCTAAAACTGACTTATAGGGAAAGTCTTTGTAGAAGTACATAATAGAGGCATCTTACTCAAGCCGAATTAGATGAGGGGCAATTTGAATCGTTGAATTTAAAATAAGTACCAAAATTTCCATCACGAGAGGGGTTATAATACTAATGAATGTTATCAAAGAAAGAATGCCCTTGAAGATCTAGTTTAATGTAGGTATCTTTGGGAGCATATTATTGGCCCTAACAACTATGTCAAGAGACCTACTTAAAGACGGTGGGCTAAGAAAGGTTGAGCAAATGATGGCAATAACAACAACAATAACAGCTGCTAAAACCAAGCTCCCAATGGTGTCATCAACACTATCAATGCTGATGAGAGCCATGATGGGAGCCAAGCCAGAAGATGGAATGTGGATCCTCTTGAAGTGCCACCTGGACCGATCACAAGAACTCAAGCAAAACGATTCAAGGAAGCACTTAATGGGTTGATAAAGGATGTCTACGAAGTCGGAAAGGATTGGAGCAATCATGAAGTTGGAAAGGATTGGAACAAACATGGGAATGTCTTTGCTCTTGTACAAGTCATAATGGATACGGGTTGAAGAGGGCGTGTCTTTACAAGGCACAGCCATGTAGGAGTCTAGAGGTTACACAGAATCATATACGGTCGTATACACGGTTCAAAGGCACGGCCGTGTATGGTGTCAAGAATTTCCATAGAAAGATACATGTCTAGAAGTACACGGCCGTGTATATATCCAACGCCGGCTCTAAGGCCGTTGGCCTTCATTTCAACGCCGCCGACCTTCACTCATATGCCACCAGCCTTTACGGTGTTTTGTTATTTTTACGCAACTTAATGATGTTATGTCATTTTGGTCCTTTATTGTTACGAATTGTAAACCCTACTATAAAACTCCTAGGGTTTAGAACAGCTAGAACATAGAATATAGAACATACAAGTTTGAAAACACTTTTGAGAGAATTCCTCTCTTGGTTCTTTAAAGAACTGCTCTAGAACTTATCGGATTTTCTTCTGTGGCATTCATCCCGACTTATTAATCGGTCTTTCATCCCGATTGTGGCGTCTACATAATATACCAAGGTTCTTGTCTCACTTATAGGCAACGGGTTGCGGTTTCCACTCGATTGTTTGGCATCTTGGGTAGCAATTCTGAACGTATTGGTATTGGGTTTCATCACACGTTGGCGTGGTTCGTATCAGTTTGGTATCAGAGCCTAGGTTTGTTAAACCATCAGTTCGGTTTGAGGAAGGTAACATCAAAACCCTAACTCCAATCGTTCATATCAATTGTTCGTATTCAATTTCATAGTGTTAATTGTCTATTGAAAGTGTAGTACCTACTATTCAATTTTGTTACAAAAAAAAAGGAGAATCACGACAAAAAAAAAAAAAAACGTGATCAAGAGCAACAAACAAAGGCAACAAAAAAAAAATCTGAAAGAAAAAGAGGAAAATTTCGAGCCCTAGAGTTGTATTCTCTAGTTGAATTCTATGGAAGGGAATTGGTATAGTTTGGGTTAGTTCCAAGAGAATTAAGAAGAGGAATTGGCGAATTGATATCATTATTGCTTGTGAGAATACACAAGTGACTGTGTGATATCATCATTTTAGTGAAACACGTAAGGGAGTGTATCGTGAGGCTTAATTATATATATTTGTGTTAGTACTAATCTTTTTTCTGCAGGAACAATGTTGAGGCAACATTCTCCTGAAAGTGGGAGGGGAAGGTTTGATGCTAGGTTAGTGATTGAGGCGTTGAAGGGTGAGATGAAGTGGATGTTTCAGGAGGGCATGGAACAAATTCATGAGACGGTGGAACAAAGACTAGAGCAATCTAAAAATGTCTTCTAAGGGCATAAGAGGGAGAGTTATTCTAGGAGAGTACAAAGGGGTGGAGATGGAATGTCTGATGATAATTTTGATGAACCTTCTGTCGGGAGTTATAGAGGTTATAGTGGTAGGAATAGAGGAACTAGGGATTGGGAAGATAGAGGAGATAGGAATAGAGAGGATAATCAACTGAGCAGTATAAAGATGAAGATTCCTCCTTTCCAAGGAAAGAATGATCCCGAGGCGTACTTAGAGTGGGAGAAGAAGGTAGAGATGGTGTTTAATTGTCACAACTATAGTGGGAGAAAGAAAGTGAAACTTGCTGCCATTGAATTTTCGGATTATGCCATAGTGTGGTGGGATCAACTAATGTTGAATCGAAGAAGGAATGGCGAACCACCTATTGAGTTGTGGGAAGAGATGAAGAGGGTGATGAAGAAGCGGTTTGTGCCTGCATATTACTATCGTGAATTACACAACAAATTGCAAACTCTTAGGCAGGGAAGCCAAAGTGTGGATGAGTATTTCAAGGAGATGGAAGTTACTATGATTAGGGCAAATGTAGAGGAGGATAGAGAGGCTACCATGGCTAGGTTTCTTGCTGGATTGAATAGAGAAATTCAAAATGTCATGGAATTACAGCATTATGTAGAATTAGAAGATATGGTTCATATGGCTATAAAGGTTGAGAACCAACACAGGAGGAAAGGTAGTAGTACTGCACGGTTTCAACAGGGTGCTGGTTCATCCGCCTGGAAGATTAACCAATGGAAGAAGGAAGAAAAGCCTTTACCCACCAAACCAAAAGGAGAGCAGAGGCAAGCAGGTTCTACTCCCGGTAACCAAGGTAAACCTGATTCTTCTACTCCTAGAAATCGTGACATTAGATGTTTTAAATGCCAAGGTAGAAGCCATATTGCTAGTCAATGTCCGAATAGGCGTGTTATGATTCTGCATGATGATGGTGAGTATGAGACTAAGGGGGATAGTGAAGAGGATGATATGCCTCCATTAGATGATGCTAGTGATGATGAGGAGCCTGCAGTAGGGAAGTTAGTGGCAGTAGTGAAGAGAGCTTTGAATGTGTAGGTGAAGGAAGAAGAGGAGGTGCAACGAGAGAATATCTTTCATACTAGATGTTATCTAGGTGATCATATTTGCAGTTTGATCATTGATAGAGGAAGTTGCACTAATGTGGTGAGTAATTTTATTGTCGAGAGGCTGGGACTCAAGACTACTAAACACCCTAGTCTATATAAATTGCAGTGGCTGAATGATAGTGGCGAGACTAAGGTGAGTAAGCAAGCCTTGATTGCTTTTCACATCGGTAGGTATGAGGATGAGGTGTTATGTGATGTAGTGCCGATGCAAGCGTGTCATGTGTTGTTGGGGAGGCCATGGCAATTTGATAGGAAGGTTGTTCATTCATGATGGCTTTTTTAACAAGTATATGCTTGTTCACCAAGGGAAAAGCTTTAATCTTAAACCTTTAACACCTAAACAGGTGTATGAGGATCAGTTGCAGCTACAACAGTCTTTTACAAAATATAAGGTAAGTGAAAAACAGAGGGAGAGTGAGAGAGCAAAAGACAACGAGAAAGAAAATGAACACAAAAGTCGATATCAAAAGGAAAAAGAGAGGAAGGCTGGAAAGAGTGTGAGAGACCAAGTTAAAGGGGGATCAACTTTGGTGGTGAGTGAAAAGGAGAGTGCAGCCTTGCAAAAGGAGAGTTGTGTGGCAAGAGTGAGTGTAGTGAGGAGAGCGTTAGTGATGAAGCAACCTATGTTGTTGCTGGTTTTTAAGGAAACTTATTTGAATACTAACAAACTATTTAACTCTTTGCCTAGTGTGGTTATGTCTATTGTACAAGACTTTGAAGATGTCTTCCCTGAGGAGGTTCCAAAGGGATTACCACCTATTCGTGGTATTGAGCACCAAATTGACCTTGTACCCGGAGCATCGATTCCAAACAAACCGGCTTATAGGAGCAATCCAGAGGAGACAAAGGAACTCCAAAGGAAGGTCGATGAATTAATGGAGAAGGGGTACGTGAGAGAAAGCATGAGTCCATGTGTAGTGCCTGTGATTTTGGTGCCTAAGAAGGATGGGTCATGGAGAATGTGTGTTGATGCCGCGCCATTAACAACATCACGATAAAGTATCGTCATGCCATTCCTTGCTTATATGATATGTTAGATGAGTTACATGGGTCTAGACATGGTCGAGATTCTATTTTTGTAGTCGTGGATAGATTCTTTAAAATGGCACATTTCATTCATTGTCACAAAACAGATGATGCTTGCAATATTGCTAATTTGTTCTTTAGGGAAGTTGTGAGATTACATGGTATGCTTAAAACAATCGTATTGGATAGAGATGCTAAGTTCTTGAGCTACTTTTGGAAGACCATATGGGCTAAGTTAGGAACTAAGTTATCGTTCTCTACTACTTATCATCCATAGACTGATGGTCAAACTGAGGTAGTGAATCGAACTTTATCTACTTTGTTGAAGGCTGTCATTAAAAAGAATATTAAAAGTTGGGAGGATTGCTTGCCGCATGTTGAATTTGCCTATAATCGCACAATGCATTCTGCTACTAAGTTTACTCCTTTTGAAATTGTGTAAGGTTTTAATCCACTAACTCCTTTGGATTTATCACCTCTGCCTATTTCTGAGTATGTTAATCTAGATGGCAAGAAGAAAGTGGAATTTATTAAACAGATCCATCAGAAGGCAAGGCTAAACATTGAGCAAAGAACAGAGCAGTATGTGAAACAAGCCAACAAGGGTCATCAACAAGCTGTCTTTGAACCTGGAGACTGGGTTTAGGTTCACATGCGCAAAGAGCGGTTTCCTATGCAGCGTCGATCTAAACTACTTCCTAAAGGCAATGGACCATTTCAAATTCTTGAGCGTATCAATGATAATGCATACAAGATAGATTTACCAGGTGAATATCAAGTAAGTGCTACGTTTAATGTTACCGATCTGAGTCCTTTTGATGCAGGCGATGATTTGAGGACAAATCCTTTTCAAGAGGAGGGGAATGATGAGAGCCATGATAGGTGCCAAGCCAGAAGATGGAATGTGGATCCTCTTGAAGTGCCACCTGGACCGATCATAAGAACTCGAGCAAAACGATTCAAGGAAGCACTTAACTGGTTGATAAAGGATGTCCACAAAGCCGGAAAGGATTGGAGCAATCATGAAGTTGGAAAGGATTGGAACAACCATGGGAATGCCCTTGCTCTTGTACAAGTCATAACAGATACGGGTTAAAGATTGTGTGTCTTTACAAGGCATGGCCGTGTAGGAGTCTGGAAGTTACATAGAATCATACACGGTTGTATACACGATCCAAAGGCACGACCATGTATGGTGTCAAGAATTTCCATAGAAAGATGCACGTCTAGAAGTACATGGCCATGTATATATCCAACGCCGGCTCCAAGGCTGCCGGCCTTCATTTCAACGCCACCGGCCTTCACTCATATGCTGCCGGCCTTTATGTCCCTGTTTTGTTATTTTTACGCAACTTAATGATGTTATGTCGTTTTGGGCCTTTATTGTTACGAATTGTAAACCCTACTATAAAACTCCTAGGGTTTAGAATAGCTAGAACATAGAATATAGAACATACAAGTTTGAAAACACTTTTGAGAGAATTCCTCTCTTGGTTCTTTAAAGAACTACTCTAGAACTTATTGGATTTTCTTCTGTGGCGTTCATCCCGACTTATCAATCGGTCTTTCATCCTGATTGTGGCGTCTACATAATATACTAAGGTTCGTCTCACATGGCAAACGCGCGTCCACCTCGTCCCAGACATCCAAACCGTCACACGTAGCTGTTGTTGCATAGCTAAGCTCTTTAAGATTGGCTAACACCTATGGAAGTAAACAAGTCATGAGCCTATAAGGGAAAAAACCAAGAATATACTATTTCATCTCATTCTTGGATGGAGATTTGGAGCTACTAAAGACTCCCTATGATGATGCCCTCGTATCAGTGTAAAGAATGTAAAATTTGAAGTGCAGAAGATCCTGGTCAATATAGGTAGCACAATAGAAATAATATTTAAACATAACCATAACCAAATGAAGCCTAAATTAATACCAAGCTAAAGCCCTATGAGTACTAATCTAGTTTTGAGTAGAAGGTATCATCACTCTTCTCATAGAGCTAGGTGATGGTGTAATTGTTGTCGAATAACTTGTTGACTTCCTTGTAGTGGACTACTAGTCACCCTATAATGTACTAGTAGTTGAAACACTTTTAGTATGATCTCCTCCACAACACTTGAAGGTTAAATTCCCTACCACAAGGGGAGTTGGTATTTGAAAAGTAGATCAAGAATTAGCAAGGACCTTGTACTTAAGGGCTTTAAAAAGGGTTGTGTTCATTGTGGAGAGTGGATAAAGGAGAAGCTAGGTTCTAAAGGAGAATTGATTTATGAGATTGAGGAATTCTAGCTTGAAAGCAGTGTTGAGTAGACCACGTGAGTAGGAATGTCTATGCCCACTAAACACAAACAATAGCTCATTAGCTTCTTCCAGTCTAACAACTCATCTCCCTAAAACATTTAACAAACTACCTTTACATCAATAAGAACAGCTAGGTCGTTAAGCAAAAGAGGAGGATTTTTTCCCTAAAAAGATAAGTGACTATTGAAGAAGAGGTGTAGAAGCTAATAAAAGCAAGGTTTATGAGGGAGGAGCATTAATAGACCTAGTTAGTTGATGCATGCTAGTTAAATAGTCTAATAGGAAGTGGTAGATGTATATAAACTATATCAACTTGAACAAAGCTTAACCAAAGGACTAATTTCCCTTCTCAAGGATCAACCAGCTCGTTAACTCTACCTCTAGCTATATACTACTTAGTTTTATGGATGCCTTTTCCAACTACAATTAAATTAAAATGGAGCTGATGGATGAGGTATACACCTCCTTCATCACTAACTCTAGGACCTATTGCTACAAGGTAATGCTCTTCGACTTCAAGAATGTTAGGGGTAACCTCCTTGACACATTGAGATGATATAATATGAAACTTAACCCCTAAAAGTGTGTCTTTGGGTTAGCTACAGGTAAGTTTCTTAAATACATGGTCACCTAATACGGCATTGAGGTGAGCCCAAAGAAAATTTAAGCTATTCTAGACATGCATCCCTAAAGACCATAAAGTACATCTAATGGGTCATAAGGTGATTCTTCACACTAAATAGGATTATATCTAAAAGCATCAAAAGCTGCTCTGATTTCATCAAAATCCTAAAGAACCCCTTAAACTTCTAATGGACTGACTAATGTTAGGTAACCTTTAATGAGTTGAAGTTGCTCTTGACAGCCTACCCATACTCTTAAGGCCCATCTTTGGAGAAGAATTCTATTCATATATGTCACTTAGTAATTAAGCCCTCTCCTCCAGCTTAGTCTGAGCCAAGGGGTTAGAGCACTGACCTATCTACTACATTAACTACATTCTCTAAAAACAAGAAACATGACACTTTATGGTGGAAAATTTCACCTTAGCAATGGTGATAATGGCCAGAAGGTACTAAACTTGAGGGGCCTGGAAAAAAATCACCAAAAACACACCCATAAGCTTCGATCGTGAGATTTCTCTCTCTAGAAATACTTACCACCGACCGCTACCTTCTCTCTAGGATAATTTAGATTACACTCTAAATTGTAGCTAATTAGGGGTATTGGGGATTCATTGCGATAAAAGGATTTAGAAAAGCCCTTTTTGCACTCAACAACACTTTGTTTAGGGAGATAAAAAAACTACCATCACCATTACTCACCGACCACCTTCAAAACACTACCTTATGCTAGTTATAGGCAAAAACAACATTGCTAATCGATTCCCTACCCCCGAAAACCTAGGAAAATACTCTTTAGCCACTCTCAACAACTACCGGATCGTCACCGACGAGGAGCCTTACCGCTATGACCCCAATTCAACCCATGATCTAATTCGATCCGTGACCTAACCCACGTTTACCCAACAATCCAGTTGGTGATATTATTTTTTATTATGATTTTCTTTTTCTTTTATTTTTGGTTTTAATTTTTATACATGTTTATTTTATTTTTATTAGATTCCTTTTAACTTTTTCTTAGTTTAAAAAAAAATTGAAAATAATAAATTACCCATTATGTTGTTATGGTGTATACCATCGCTCAATGGAGAACAATAAAATAATAATAATAAAGAAAATGAAAATCTTTAGTGTAAGAATGAACTAATAAAATAAAATAAAATTAAAAATCTTTAGCATAAATAAAAAATATAAAAATCTAAAAGATAAAAAGAAAAATCTTTAGTATAAGCTAGGATTTTAAAAGGAAAAAAATAAAATATATATATAAGAAAAAATAAAAAAAATAATAACAATAGAAAAATTAAAAATAAAATAAAAATAAATTTTTTAGAAGAATCAAAATAAATAAATGAAATTTTTAGTAATAGATAAAATTTTAGAAAATAGTAAAAATAATAAAAATACAAAAATAAAGTTTTTTAATAAATAGTAATAAAAATAAAAATACTTTATGTTAAAATCTAGCATTTTATGGTTTAATCAGTTAAGTTTTTTTTTTTAAAAAAATAAAAATTTAATATGAGGTTTTCCCAAACTTAGTTTATCATAGGTTTTTTTCCAAAATAATTATTCAATAATCTAGGTCATCTAGGTATTTTCTTAATCAAAATTAATATAATTAAATAACATAAATCGACACTTTTCAATAAATAAAAATGACCAACAAACTAAAATTTTATAAAAGAAAAAGCAAACTATGAACGATTTGATCTTGGTTAGAAGATACGTAGGCACCCTTGAGAAAACCATAATAAAATAAAAACTTTAGGTTATGAATAATTAAATAAAATAATAAAAGAAAAAATTTAGAAAAAAATTAAATAAAATAAAAACTTTAAAAAATTAAATGAAGAAAAACTTTAGGCTATTAACAATAATCATAATATAAAACATAAACAAAGATTAGTATAATAAACTTCAATCTTTAAGTTTTTTTTAACCTAAATTCAAAATCTTATAAAAATGTAAAAACATAAAAATAATTATAATAAATAGTATATTATAGTACATAGTAGTAGATAAATAAAAAAAATAAAAAATAAATATAAGGGCCTTTTAGTAAATATTCTTGAAAATTCTATATGGTAACCGTGTAGGTTTTAATAGGTTAGTCCCCCAAATCTAGTATCTTTAGTTGATGTTTTTTCTATAATAATTTTTTAGAAAAATTCATAGACTAGAAACTAGTTGAAGTTAATCCGCCAATTAACCTTAACTTTATTTCCAAACCTAGGTTAGTGGTGACTCATTTTAAAAATTAATTTTCCTTAGTTTAGTCAAGTAATCTATATTAAATGGGTAAAGATTTATTATAAATTAAAATTAAGGAAAATGATCAAAAACTAGACTCGACAATGACCAAATATCTTCATGTCGTACATAACCTTACCTTAAGGTTCCCTTCTTATAGCATCACCAAGATCCTTGAGCTGAGAACTCTAAAGTGGACAAGCTATTAAAGTTAGCCTCTATTAGCATTCCTGACTTAGATAAGCAAGATAAGAGAGTTTTCATCAAGTATCTTCCAAACAAAAGCATTGACAAGCTACGCCTACAAGTTCTAGAGATAAATCATTCACCAATCGAGCTATGCTGGATAGACTTGATACTTACCTATCTAACACACGGAATTGTCTTAGAAGACTGAAGGGAGGTAAGAAGACTCATGTACCAAGCCACAAATTACACTCTAATTGACAACCTCTTATATTGACGAGGTCAAAGTCTTACTTTCCTTTAATGTCTCTAACTTGAGAAAGGTTAGCATATTCTAGAAAGCTGCACATAGGGGTATGTAGTAACCACATCAAGAGCCATGTAATCCACATTTGAGCTCTCTAACTTGGCTACTACTAGCTTATCGTAAGGGAATATGCAAAGTAGACAGTTCAGAAGTGTGTCTAATGCTACAAACATGTGCCTATCAAGCATTCACTAAGCAATAATCTTTAATCCCTCACTAGCCCTTAGCCCTTCGCCTAATAAGAAATTGACATTCTTAGTCCTTTTCCCTAAGCCACTAGTCAACAACAATTCATCATTATAACTGTTAACTACTTAAAAAAGTAGGTAGAGTCCAAAGCCATAGCTAAGATTATTGAGAGAAGCATAGACTCTTTCATCCTTAATTCCATCTTGAGTAGATTTGGTGTTCTATACACTTTGATGACAAGCAACATCACCTAGTTCAATAACCAAAAGTTTAGAGACTTTTACAAGAAGCACCACATCATGCTTCACTATACCTTGTCGTGCATTCCTAATATAATGGGTCAAGTTGAGGTAGAGGTAGTGAACAAGATTATCTTTAATAGTCTCAAGAAGGGGGTAGACCATGCCAAAGGCAAATGGGCTAATGAGCTCCCAACCATCTTGTGGGGGTACTAAACCTCACATAGGACCTCCATAGGAGAAACCCCTTTTCGCCTTACTTTCGGCTTAAAAGTGGTCTTGCCCATCGAATTGGAGCTACTAAACATTCAAACTTAGAGTTTAGACATGATGGCAAACCAAAACAGACTTCAAGCTAACCTAGATACCATCAAAGAGATCTGAGTCATGGCAAGAAATTAGGTAGCCACTTACCAACAAAAGGCTTCCTAGTACTATGATAAGAAGGTTAAGCATAAGGTCTTTTAACTTAACGACCTAATGTGTAGGAAGCTAGAGGCTATTGAATCCAAAGGACTATATACACTCTTTTTAAGTGAATGGACTATATATGCTCTTTAACCACCCTTAGGTGGTCAAAGCACCAACCCAACATGGTAGCTCATTGATAGGTCTAAAGTCTATACATCCTAGAAATCTCATAGTAAGGTTACGGTCCTTACTTAATTTTGAGAGGGAACCTAGTCGAGTTGACCTCTAACAAATGGATCCTCCAAAACAATCATTGCTAACAAAGGCAAAGTATGACAACACATAAAGTAAAAGAAAGAGAAGGAAGAAGAGTAATGGAAAAACACACTTAATAAAATATTCATTTTCTTTCAAATTAAGGGTTAAATTTCAAAGGTTAACATTTTAACCTATTCCAATACAAGATAAAAGAAAAATTTCAAAAATAGTTAAGTTAAGGATTATTAGAATAAGGTTTTCATTCGAAAATATGAGGATCAAGAAGGGCTTTGAGGCTTTAGCTAGCTCCAATTTTGATTGCCTACCCTTAAAAAATGGGCTTAGTTAGAGTTGTGGGGTATTTTGGTGAGTTAGTGGTCAGCAGTAGAGGAATGTCTTCAATTTGTGTGTCTTAGCCTCACTACTTGGGCACATCCTCCCCCTTAGGCTCATCATTAGAACCCTATTTGACAATTGTCTCAAACACCTCTAGGTCGACTAGCAACATAGATCATACTTAGGGTACACCTTTAGAATTTTCTTCTACATTGTTTAGACACCTTGCATCATCTTCTTCTCCTAAAGATTAGACCATTCATAATTGGCCATGATCTTGATAAAGATCTCCTTCTTTGGTTTAGCCCTATCTATGCTAGCATTAACAACACCCTCCAACTCCATGAGTCCGCACTCTATCATGGTCAGCCTCTAACCTAAGTTAGCATATTTCCTATTTGTAGCTCTTCTCCTTTACCTTAAAGGTAGCCTCCTAATTCTAAAGTTGCTACCGCACTCCATCCAACTAGCTAAAAAGTCTCCTTACCTAGATGTCAAGGTTTTTCTTACACTTCTTAAACTCTCCAACCCTAACAACAAAATCAACGTTTGATTTCACCTTAACCTTGACCTAAGCTTTTAGAGCCTCCACTTCTAACTAAATCTTCTTCCAAAGATTGTCTACTTGGGTAATTTGGCATTAAGCCTCCTACCTAATCCTCCTCACCTCTATCTTAGCCTCTTGAGTCCTTTGCAACACAATAGAAAGATCATTAGAAATTTTCTAATATCTACCACAAAGTCTCTAATGCTTTGAGATGAGGGTCTCATGTTTGGATCGAAGCTTTTCTACTTGCTCTTATATAACAATCAAACATCAAACACGTTTATCATGTGTGAGCTTAGCTATAATCAAACAGAAAAAGGTTAGTTAAGTTAAACAAGTAAAGGAAGATCAACAAATTGACACAAAGGAAACTCTTACATCATGGATCTTTGCACTAATCATCCTTTCGATGGCTACTTTAGATAGCCCTAGGAAAATTTCAACTAAAGTGGTTTCATCCCAAGGAAGGATTAAACCCCTTAAGATGGCCCTACTTTTGTTTCCATCGCTAAGCCCTACATCTAAGCTAAACACCTCCTATTGAGGATGGAATACATGCCCTCTACACTCAGGATAGAGCTTGTGCCTAGGAATAGAGGAACCTACTTCTTCCAATCTCTCCTCCACTAGTTGAGTTAGCCTAGTCCCCCTACATAAAACCAGTTGGTGCATAAACTTAGACTCTACATCAAGTTGAACAATTCCCTCATTCTAAGCCATGAGTGGTTCCTTGCCAAAAGCCTGGTCATGAGACTGCTTCCTCAATGCCTAACTAGCCCTTTCACTGATCATCCCCTTTAATCTTAGCCTTATAGAGGGATCCATGGTAAGTTAAGAGGGGGTATCTACCTTCTCATCCCTTATCACCCATGGTATGTCCTTAGTCTTTTAAGAAGAGGCCTTCTTTTGAGTGCTAGCAACAATGACAGCCTTTTTGTTTTCCTTGGCCACTAGAGTTACTTTTTGTTTGGCTAAAAGTTCCTTGGGGTTAACATCTTTCAACTAAATATTTGCGAAAATAAAAATAGGTTAGTGAAGAAGTAAGAATGGACTTATATATGAAATACCGTGCCGAACACAAGCTCTTTAGGAGATCACATTCCCTCATAGTGCCACATGAACAGATTCTCCATCTCAAGCCCACCTCAACACAACAAAGGTGGCAAGCATAACTCCCCCATCATTATGTCTCACACTCTAAGAGATTGCCTTTTATGAGGTATTTAACAACAATCTTCGTAACATTCCACTATTAGCTTAGCTTATCCCGTAGCTTAAGCTTTATTTGATTTGTTGCTTCTTTATGACTGGGCCCTAAAGTTTTAATAGTGGAAGCCTTGATCGACTCCACCCATTTGGTCTAGAAATCAAGGTTAAACTTTGACAAGACCATAAAGTATTTAATATTCCACCCATAGATAGAGGAATCTAGCCTTACCATTAACTTCTTGTTAGATTGATTAAAGAGGTAGTACTAGTCGTCGGTCAATCACTTCAGCTTGTAGAAGTGTCTAATAATATGTAGAGTAGCCCTTAAGATAAAGTCCTCACATAGAGCTTTGAACGAGACAAGCTATCAGCCTGCATTAGGTATGTGCTAAGTAGGTAATAGTGCTTAATTGTACATATTTTAATAGATTTTTTTTATAATGCTTTTATCAAATTAATGGGTCTTTTGATTGATTTTTATACTTATTTGAGTTATATTTTTTATTTTAAGGGTTAAAGAGTTGATTTTGAGTAAAAGAAATGAATTAGGACAAGTTTCATGAGATTTAGAGCTAAAATGAAGAAAATATGAAGCTTGGACAAGGAACACGGCTAAGATCATCACTTATGTTTCTCAACCTAATTTTAAGAAGAGAAATAACATGATCAAAGAGGAACACATCAAGTGCATGGATAACCCATGAACATGCAATATTCAATAATTCTTGACTTTCATGACCAAAGAGAAACAAGGTGAAGAACATGGTTATGTTCTTGCCCATGTTCTTGTAGATGTCAATAATTGTTGTAATTTAAGTAAGAGAGATACATGGCTAGAGTACACATTTGTTTAAGGTTGCATTCAGGATTATGATTTGTGAAAATTCCAATTTTTAGAAGATTTGAAGCCTAAAGCCATAAATAGGTATATTGCAACATTCCTCATAATTTTGGAGGGGAGAGAAGAATAGTTTATAGTTAAGAAGTAGAAATGCCAAGAGTAAAAAATAGAGATCCAAGAGATTGAAAAGGGGGTTTTATCATGAATTACTTTATTTTGTTTATTATTGAACCTGATAATTAAGTAGTTGTTTGTTTAGACATTAATAAACCCTACGAGAACTATGTAATTAGATTTTTGTTTTTAATTAGCTCTATGATTCTTAGTTTATTATCATCCATTTATGTTTGCTTTTATTTTCTATAAATTAATATTTTTGAATTATTAATTTATATTATATGATTTTATGCATGGAGATTAGGAGATCTTATGTATAAATAGATCGGCGTAATTAGAAGGAGTTTTACATAATCTTAAAGATTGGATTACATAAATTCTTTGGATTAGGATCAAACTGAATAGTAGAATTTATTAAACAATAGTGCACTTTAAAGGGTTTTAATTAGGAAGAGATTTGAATTAATCAATCATGGATTCGATATTAATATTCTCGAGCGCTGAAGAGATATTAATATGACTAAGGAGTTCTCATTGTCTAGTGAGTTATGATGAGACTGATAGATTACATAGATATCTTAGGGGAAATCAATGTCTAAGCATAGTGATTTGGCATTCTTGTGTATATTTTAGTATTGTTATTTCTACATTCTATTAATTGCGAGTTTAATTAGTCTAGTTTAGTTTCAATTTAGGGCTTAGTTTATTAATTTTTAGTTTATGAATCTTAATTATTAGGTTTGATAATAAAGGGTGAAGGAATTACTACTAATTAATTATTCCCTATAGGTTGACCTAGTCTCACTAGTAACATATTGCATATGTTACCTAGTACACTTGCTAGTATAAAATATGCTTTTGTTTTGAAATAGAAGGTTTATGCATATCAAGCTTTTGGTGTTGTTGCTAGGGATTATGATATTAGGAAAACCTTTTCACTTCATTAATCTAACTATTTTTTTTCTTGTCCTTCCTTCTAATTATTTAATTGTTTCTAACTCCAAGTTTTTCTCTAGTTTATGTTTAGGGGACGATGAGAGGCTAGTTGAAGGTTTAAAGTGTTAGCTTAGGAACTAAAAAGATCACTCAATCATCATGGCTAATGAGAGCCCATAGAGGACTATATCTGACTATGCAAGGCCTACACTAATTGGAGCTAACTCTAGTATTGCTAGACTCATTATTGCTACCAATAATTTCAAAATTAAGCCCAATATTATTTAGATAGCGTAGAAATTTATCTAGTTCAATCGTTTATAGGATGCTTTTATCGACAAGGCAAATGATAGATGTGGCTACTAGAGGCACACTAAACAATAAAACACATGAGGTAGCTTAGACAATAATTAGAGAGACGGCAATAAAAAATTATCCATGGGAAAACAAAAGGGTGACGCATAAGAAAGCATGTGGCTATGATGTAGATGTGGTTGAAACATTAGCATCTAAGGTGGATGCTTTAAGTAAAATGGTAGATGGGTTGTTAGACTCACAACAATAGCCACAAGAAATGGTTAGTGATATAAGTGTAGGGGGATATGTACATTAGGAACATAAGGAATAGGTTAATTATATAAGAAATCCTTGCATGCCCCAAAATAATAATCCTTACTACAACACCTATAATCTTGGGTAAAGAAATCACCCTAATTTCTCTAGGGGTAATAAGAACCAATAGAGAAATAACCTACCTCCACTAGGACTTCAATGCCCCTTATTTTAAGAAAAGAAGCTTAGTTTAGAAGAATTACCAATAAAGTTCATCAACACTTCTAAAGCCCGTTTCTAGACCAATGAATCCATGTTAAGGAATAATGAGGCTAACATTTGCAATTTTGAGATTTAAGTTGGTAAGCTAGCAAGTTAGTGTTAAGAGAGGCCATAAGGTACCTTACTAGGTATACTAAACTAAACCCTAAGGAGCATGTCAAGGTGACCTGTTTGGGGAATGATAAGGATTGTTAAGGAAGAGCTGAGTATGTTGAGCTAAAGACGTTAAATAAGTGCTTCTTAGGAGGCAATCTAAGCTTAATTTATCGCATAGTTTTTGTTTCTATTAGTTTTAGTTTCTTTTTTATTTCACTTGAGCTCACATTGTTATTAAGTAGTTTAGCTTTGATTTTAACATAAATTGGAATCATTTTACTCCATATTTGTATTTAGGATTTAAGCATGAATGATGGGGATTAATTTACATGAATTTGGCAAGGTATGTGAAGTATAAAGAGGATAAAAAAGAAGTTCATGCATGTGTACTTTCCAATGTTCCATACCACTTTAAAGACACCCGAGAGTTGAGACCAATAGGGTACAGGGCATGAACATGCCTATGAATACCTCTTTGTTTATCCTAGACTCTATTGGGTTATTTAGATGTTATGTTTTTGTTTTTGCTACTTTTGCTTGAGATATATTGAAATGTGCGGGTGAACTCATTCTAGCTTTCATTTTGATTATTTTTCATTTTTAATTTTTTTCTTTCTTTCAATATTTTGCCTTTTTCTTTTCTTTCTTGTGAGGAATGCATGTGTTGAGCTAGAAAAAGAAAAATTTACAAAGAAAAAGTTAGTATTGAAAATTTTTATAAAACTGAGGAAGTATTAGTTCTCTTTACCCACTTTCATTTTTGGTTTTTTTTTTTTTTGTTTTAATATGCATATTAAGGACAATGTACATCTTTAAATGTAAGGAAGTGGTAGAGTGATGATAATTATATATTTAATACCACTTAAGTTACAAGAGCATGATTTTTAGCTTTCTAGAATATAACCCTACATTTAAAATTTTGAACTTGAATTTGCATAGAATTCAATAAACTATCATTGCACATCTATATTTAAAATTCACTTCCATCCAAGTAAAAAGCAACTTTTTGGGAATAAATGTTTCTTATTTTTGCATAGCTTTTACTTAATTATTAATAAACTTTTTACACTTTGCTATAGTTGAGAAGAGAAATTCGTGTAAGGTTTAGTTTCCTATTATTTTAGATTAGATTTGATACTTCGCATTAGGAGAAATACTATTGATTAGGTTTGTATTTTTAAGCTTACTTTAGTGTATGCTCATTCCTTAGAAATCTTTAAAGCACAATAATCTTTAGTAAATGAACAAATGAGATTTGTCACTTAAAAGCTTCCTAAAAAACTAATTAAGTTGGAGGTTAAATAATAAATTGAAGTGCAATGAATTAAAAATAAACTTTTAGTTGTGGGTCCCATTGACTATAGTAATTAAGCTTGAGTAGTGCCCTTTACGAGGTAAAACCTATTGACTTAAGTAACAAGCTCAGAATCATTGACTAAAAGGGTCAAGGGAAAAGTTTGAAAATGTTGATCTAATTAAATAAATAGATAAATTAAAGTAGTGAATAGTTCGAAGGGGTATCTTAAAATCAAGTAGCATAAGGTTATTTAGCCTAGGATGTACTAATCAATGAAACCACTTTATATATATATATATATATATATATATATGCAAATTTTAGTTGTAGGTCTCATTGACTATGGTAATCAAGCCTAAGTAGTGCCCTTTAGGAGATAACACGTGTTGACTTAAGTGGCAAGCTAAAGATCATTGGCTAAAAGGGTAAAGGGAAAAGTTTAAGAATGTTTAACTAATTAAATAAATAGATAAGTTAAAGTAGTGAATAGTTCAAAGGGATATCTTAAAATCAAGTAGCATAAGGTTGTCTAGCTCAAGATGTATTGATCAATGAAGCCATTTTCTATATAATATATATATATATGTATGTATGCATGTATGTATGTATGTACATATATATATATATATGTAAGCCTTCCAACGAAAATCAAACGTAGGGAAATAATCAAGGGATGAATTGATATAATAAGCATTTGCTTTAAATTACTATGTTTAGTGGGGTGAAAGAGGGGAGTGCATATACTTTAACTAAGTCTACAAGTATGGATAACTCTCTCTTGGTTAGTTATTGTTAATTATTATTTTAAGTTTGTAAGTCTCTATTTAAAGGATGTGGTTAACTTTAGTTTACATATTGAGGGGAATTTTTCCGACACTCTAGATGTTCTCAGAACTCGATTTAGACAATGATCTAAATCACTCATATTTCACCTTATTTCTTTTATCTAATAAATGTTTGAGTAATAATCTTATAAGTACAATAATATTTCTTCATGGGATGCCAAATGACTTACATTATTTGATCGCTACAAGACATCATCAGATTATCATCCAATGGCCTACTTAGATTAACATCGCTTTGATGCATTGGCTCTTTGAAGATTTATATTATTTTTGTATTTTGTAATTGTTCTTTAGAATATTTATGTTGTAATCTTTCTTTTGGGACACTTTCATTTATTTGTAATTGTTTTTTTAGGACCGGCTACCCTAAAAGTGGCATAGTTGTAATTTTGTGGACTTCTCAACCCTAAAGGGAGCAAGTATAAATACTTGCTTAAGTAGGGTTTGGAGGAGAATAAGGTTCATTCCTTAGTTCAATTGCTCTTGTCAATTTCAATCCCAAGAATTGGAATTGTGGCGAGTGCAATAAGGAGAAATTATGAGTAATATCAATTCCTTTTTGTTGTGTTTCCTTTTCATCACTAGAGAGTTATATCTAGGGTTGGATTGGATGTTTCTTGGTCAAATTTGATTGCATTTGTAATCAAATTATTATTGCTTAATTGATTGGTTTTTAGCCTTCAATTTAACCACACTTAAATCGTGGATCATTTTGTATGGGAAGTGGATCACAGATTTGTTCTTGCTGATTTTGTGTATTATTCATGTGGATTTACTTGTGATTAGTGTTATATTAGAGGAAATTATCTTTGTGGAATTGTAATTACAACTTTGAACATTCGGATCTCATTACACCTTCACTAGGGTTTACGCAATTTCTAGTAATTTGAACTGAGATTGGTCTAGTGCATTTAAGGATTATAATTTGCTCCAATTGTATGTGCTTAACCCCTAATTTAGGCACATCATCTTTTGGTATCAAAGCTTAGGTTAAGAGAAGGGAATTTTCGTGATCCTCATTTTAATTAGGGTTCTTCACCTTGAACCGAAATTGTGTGTTGAGGATTGGATTGTGTGAATGTGTTGTTAAGGAGTTGTAATTGTTGTATGTTGAAGTAGAATTTGAGGTCTTGTTGAAGCTTCTTTGTTTTTGAATTCACCATGAAGGGAACAGAAGAGTTAGTGCATTCTTGAACCAAAATTCGGAAGTGTAAAGTATCTTCATTTGTGTAGAAAGAAGATGTGTGAAATTTGCATGTTTGTTTTCTGAAATAGAGAGTGCAATTGAACATTTCCAATTTTGAATTGTGTGGAAGATTTGGAAATTATTTGATTTTCAAAACAAACATTAAGTTGAAGAAGTTAATGTATGGTTATTTGAATTTGAAAATTGCTTCATACCAATTGTGGAAGGGTTGTAATTAGTGAAGTGGTTTGACTTTCAAATTTGAATTGTTGTTGTTTTGTGTATGAGTTACAGTTTTCTTTGTTGTTTTGTAGTGGTGAAAGATTGTATATTTGGAAGTGTGAATTGTAGGATATGTGTGTTGTGTTTTGGGGTGTGAATTGCGGTGTAAAGAGGGAAATATTGAGTTGTTAGAGTTGTGTTGTGTGTGTTGAATAGAAAGGACATTAGCACTATGACTTAAAGGTATATGTGTGTAGAGTTGTGTTTGTAAAATTTAGTGAAGGTTGTGTGCATTTGGTGTGGATTTTGGTGTGAACATTGTAGAGAATTGTGTTGGAGGCGTAATTGGAGTAGCATTGTGAGCAAAGAGGAGTAGTGTGGCAGTGGATTTGTGTATTTTTGTATTTGTTGAGGTGTTGCACATTGTGGTTATTTGTAGTGTGAAATTAAAGCAAGAAAAGGAAGGTTGAGTAGTGGAATTTAAAATTTAAACAAATAATTAAAGTGTGAAAGTAATTGAACTAGTTACTTAGCACTTATTGTTGAATTTAATTCTATCTACTTGAAAGTAGTTGTGTGTGTACTTCATTTATTTAATTTATTTGAAGTACTAAATTATTTCCTTTTGCCTTTGAAGCTCTTTGAGACGTGAGCTATTATATCATTGTAGTTGCTAAAATGTGTGGATTGCCATTGTTGATTGAGTGTGCTGTAAATTGTAGGACAACTTCTTCAAATTCACATCATGTCCAACGAAAGTGTGAATGGGGGGATTGGCAATGAGGCCAATAGCTAGGTTGGTGGAGGTTAGGGTCATAATATTGTATGTCACGCCCCAAAGGGGGCTTAGAAGCCTCTACTAAAATTATCATGGCACGTGTACATCCATTACATGATAATTGTCTTACGAGTCAGAGATCGTAAGACTCTAAGTAAATAATTACATCTACAACAAGTTATAATACATATGATTAGATAATAAAATATCACTATGGAACCCGAATCCCACGGTCAACCATAATCACAAAGAATTAGAATCCCCTACTAATCAATAAAATAGGATAAATCCTAGGTTCTCAACTTCAAAATCTATTCACATAGGGGTCCTAACATTTTATCTAAGTAAATCCATCTCTCACAAATCTTACTTCATTGTTTTGGTCTTCCAAGACTCTTAACACTTCACATCTTAGCCCATCTCGCGCTTTCGCTGTTGTCACCTGCATAAAGTTTGTGAGGGGGTGAGCATACCATAGCTTACTGAATGGGATGGTAACACTTTCAATACTACGTACACGCACGAACAAACTTAAATCAAATATTGGAGATATGCTATATACATACACAAGAAAATTTACATCAAGTTATTGAACCTATGCTATGTACACAAGCAAGAAAATTCAAATTTAGATATTAAACATATACTATGCATGGATAGCCATATAAATGTAGCATCTTACATGATCTTCTGGTAACCGACATGAAGTCTAGGTTTTATGCCCCCCTTAACCTTGGGTTGGGGATTCCAAAGCCACCATCAGTGCCCAGGTCATTACCCGGTTTATTTATCTTATCACTTGGTTAATTATGATATCTTATTAACTCAACAATGAACGCTCACATGCCTCTTTACACCAGACGGAGCAAAACCCTCAAGGATAGGCCAAACTCGAAATAGTCAAGGCGTGACAATCCCCTAATCACTTAGTTCACACTTAGCAGAACAGCATCCTCTTGATCACTTTCGACACATCTTGTGACAGTGATGGCCTTCAATCTCATGCAATGTCTCGTGAAAATGCATGTCACATTTTTAAATCAGGTCCTCTTCCTTAATTAATTTATTTAGGGTGATCAAGTAACATTTACAATCACAATCAATCATACCACAAAAGTAAACATTAAACATTCCATTTCACTCATCACAAGCAAGCACAAATCATGTTTTTCTTATCACTCAAGATAGAAACTAAGCCCAGACCTCGTGGACATAGACCTATCTCGTTTTACAATAGGTTAAATTATCTCGCACCTCTTTGTGCCATTTCTTTTAAATGTCAAACCGCTCAGGTTAACTTACAATCATTTCTGACACCTCTGTGTCATTTATCTCACATGTCAAACCAACCACTCGGGGTTGATTTACATTAATCATCTTTGACACCTCTAAGCCATCACACTTCTCAAGTGCTCTATCATTTTCAAACTTTCGAGAGTCAATAAGGTCATCTCGTTTTCTCTTTTATGTTAAGACATTTGTATATGATATATATTGTGTGTGTGTGTGTATATACATATTTTTGTCACATCTCTAATTAAGGACAGTTTACTAAACACTCTCCCTTACGAACTTAAGAGAGTAAGAAAATATGGTCGTTGATTTGTAAAAATTAAGGTTGCACACATGATTTGGTATGGTTATGTTCATGAGTGTATTTCGTAATTAAAATAGGAAAATAAGTTTGTTAAGTGTATGTATACACATTTAAGAACCAACTTTGACATGTATACATATTGATACCTATACACCCTATTCCAACCAAACATACCTATTAGGTAGCTATAGAAGGAAAAGCTAAGTTTCTATATTTTAGTTTGATTTGGAAGAAAAGAATTTGTAAAACATGGGTTAGGCTTATAGTTATAGCACTAGCGATATGGCACTAGATGCTATCATTAAGGTAATGACATCTAAACTCTCGGACCATTCATTCTCCTATTTTCTTCACAACTTCTTACCTAACTTGTTATTCTCTACTGCATAACTTAACTCAACAACAATCATATCAAATAGTAGAACAATAAACATCAATTTCACATGCATGGCCTTCCACATACAACACAACATAATAGCATATCTTTAAGTTTCCCACTCACTTGCTTAGGGTTTTCGTAGTCCTAGCCAGAGTCGAGCGATTCCAGCGGGTAACTCCTTTACATTCCTCTTGAAGTCAATATCCTTCTACAATGCTTTCTCAACCCAACCATAAAGTCACATCTCCACCTGACTTTAGTAGTCTTCTAGCACCCGATATGTGTACTCTACTCATCTTGTGGTTGATGACAAGGCATGAACTTTCATCTTTATGGAACTTTATACGAACATGATTTGAATGTTGAACTTCCTTCGAATCTGTGCTTCCAACACTCCAAGTTGTTGTGATCGACTGTCTACTTTCCTTATGTAGAAGTCGAGCAATGGAATGTCTTTGACTTGCTAAATTTAGAATTCTTTCTTCCACATATGCAAGATATCTTTGGAAAGGACAACTAAAGATCTTGCATTAGGGTATTTAGCTAAGAATGATCTTCCTCAATGCCCTTTAAACATTCCATTGTAAAATCCATCTCATTCCAAATATCTCCCAAGCCATCATTTTGGATATTGCTTGGATCATTCCCTTCACCAGTTACACCATCATAGACGCTTCTCTCGTCCATGAAGCATCTTTAAACCTTTCATTTATCTAATTGTCTTTAATATCTTCCAACGACTCATCGCTTCTATTGCCATACATACACAAACCTTTTGCACACACCACATGTACACTAACATATACATATTCTTATCCATTTACTCTACACATATTACACACCTCCCGTATCCAAACTCACACATATTTACACCATGAATTATCTCATACACCTACTCACATACTCCGTTTACACCTTGCACCATTAATACACACACCTACATACTTTCACACACCACATTTGCCTTCCATACCCATACATACATATTCATACTCTACACATCATCTCATATTCATACATACATATCTCGCATACATCACCCTCAACTTCCACATTTACACACACACATGTCCATACTCCACACCTTCCATACTCCTATACACACACTCTGTACCTCCCACACACACTACTCCTTCCTTATACATATATACATTCCCACACACTACATGTCTTCCACACATATAAACACATGCTCCGCACATTGCACGCCTTCCATGCATATACATATACACCCTTACACACTACATGGCATCCACACACACACACACACAAACCGCACCTACTACACACCATCTATATGCATACACCCTTCTCGCATACACCATATATCATTCTACACATACATGCCACATGCCCGCATACACATACCACACCCCCTACATCACTTCATGCACCTACGCGCATACTCCTAAGCATTATACACTCAGCTCCTCCTCTATACGTACACGCACCTTCACAAACCATACAAAATCACCAACACACACACATCCTTACATACACATCATACACCTTCAACCACACATACACATACATACACTTCATTCACACAAACACATTCCGCATACACTACATCACCTCCTCATTTACTCACACACATTCCTACACACACACCATACTCCATCATTTACATATATACACACTTTCCCACATACATCACACATAACCCTACATACATACACATACATACATCTTCATTCTCGCACACACATATTCACCTTCCTCCACACGCATACACTCTCGTACTTCCACACCATCATCCACACACACTCACATGCACACTCTCACGGCCTCCCACGGACACCCACACACTTCCTTCACTTGCACACACACACACTTCTTCACGTATACACAAACATACCCTTGCACACACCATCCATCACCATTGCTGTTGCTGTTGATGGTCATGGTTGTTGTCATCATTGGGACTGTCATTGCCGCTGCCATTGTTGTGGCCATCACGGCTATCATCATTGCCGCTGTCGAGGGCTGTTGCCGTCAGACTTTGCGGTCGCTACTGCCGCCAGGTTGCTGTCATCATCGTCGCTTGCCATCATCAGGAAAGGAGACGAGGCAACACGATGTCAAGCCGCGGTCATGGATACCATTGCTATTGTTGTGGTGGCCATCGTTGCTGAGGTCGAAGTCATCACTACTGTTCACTGTTGCCCTCGTTGCTGTGTCATCACTACTACCATCGTTGCTGTGATTGTTGTCACCATTGTTGTTGTTGTTATGGCCGTTGTTACCGCCGGAGTGGGGTCGCCACTACTGTTCATCGCCATGGTTGCCGTTGTAGCTGGGTGGTCGTCACGGTTGGGCCCATCATTGTTGTTGTTGAAGGCTATGGTTATTACGGTTGTTGCGGTCGTTGTCCTCCTCGTCATCGTCGTTCCCTGTTATTACGGAGATCACTATCATTGCCGTTGCCATTGTTAAACTTGCTTGTCGTCAGGTCATTGCTGTTACTCCGATCACCCACGACTCCTTTAAGTTGTTATCTCTAGAAGCCTACAAGGAACTCAGTCTAGATTTGCCGCGAGACTGATTCGATTTTGCCTCCAGCTTTATGGGCTTCAACAAAGAGAGAGAGAAGTACGGTAGTTGGCATCAAGATCGTTGTTGCCATTTCTATGGGGATCACCATTGCTGCTGCCATTATAGTTGTGTGCGGCCGTTGTTGGGTGGCTAGCTGAGAAGGGAAAAAGGAGAACAGAAAGGGAAGAAGATGGCGGGAAATGAAGAAGAAGAAAAGAAAAAGGGAAAGGAAGAAAGAGAAAGGGAGGGAGCAGAACGGGATGAGGGAGGGGTAGGGGGGCGGTCTAGAAAAGTAGGAGAAGAAAAGAAAAGAAAGGAAAAGAAAGAAAAGAAAGGGATGGGACATTTTTTTTTAACAGTTGTGTATATGTTTATATGTATTTTTATATATTATATTATAATTATATTTTATTTAAAAATACCCCTATTTTAATATTTTGCATGCGTATGGGAATACCTTTAAAAATTATATCTCTAACAATTTATGACAAAATTTTACGTCTAGGTTAATTTGATTATTCCAAAGATAAAATTTTACTCTAAATTTTAATTTGAATTTCAAAGATTTATAATTTAAATTAATTTCATTGTTTAACCTAATATTGTTTAAAAATTATGTTTCAGATGATTTATTCTTTTAATTTAATTTACCTGAACTAAATTTAAAATTTACAATTATTTTCATTTATCCATTAATATTTCTATATTAAGATATTTTCAACTACATCGCTTCCTAAATTTATTAGGTAATATATTTCGTAAAATTCAATTTATTATGTTCATCATCTTATCTTTCTTACGAAAGTCGTTCTTTCTAATTGTTTAAATTTTTTAAAACCTATTATTATCACAAATTTAGAATAAAATAATATTTATTATTCTATTTATTTTCCATAATTTTTTATACAACTTTTTGAAATTTTTTGAACTTCACATTGTAGGTATGAGGACTTTAGAAGAACAACTTCAGGATCTTACTATCATAGTTGCTACTTTGGCAACTAGGATTGATAGGATGATATTACCACAACCACCAGTGGTGAACCCTTAGGCACCACCTCGGGTAGCTCCACAGAACCTTCAACGAGAAAGGGTAGTGGGAGAAGGAAATCTGGGTAAAAGGATGGAGGGAGATCATCACCCCTATAGGGAAGAGAGGGATGACAACTTTTGGGCTAATCCTTACCCGAATAGGGATTTCAGACTACTTGGAGATTGGAATATGTGAAGCTACAGATGCCTTCTTTTGATGGCAAGGGATCAGCTGATGATTATCTAGACTAGGAGGATAAGGTTGAGGGTCTCTTTGAATGCTATGAGATCGATGATAACACTCGAGTCCGATTGACTATTGTTGAGTTTATAGGATATGCTACCTTATGGTGGAAAAATTTGATTATTAGCAGGCGTAAGGATGGGGAGGCTGAGATTCAGACATGGAGGGATATGAAAAGCGTGTTGAGAAAGAGATTTATTCCTAAGCACTACAAACAAGAACTGTTCATGCGACTATAAACATTGAGGCAGGGAGGCAAGACAGTTGATGAATATGTGCAGGAATTTGAAACCCTCATGATTAGATGTGGGTCAATCGAACCTCCAGAACAAACCCTAGCATGCTTCGTCTCAAAGCTAAAATATGAGATAGTGTGTGTTATTGAGCTGCAGCAATATAGTACACTTGATGAGGCTAGTCAATTGGCCCTAAAAGTGGAAAGGCAAAGGAGGTCCAACTTGTTTTAGCTCCGAGCAGCAGGCCCAGTACTACTACTAGACCCATGGCAGCTGATGATCGATCAGGAGGGACAAAGGCGATAGGTGAGATAGTGAGAGTAGTGGACAAAACTACCCCTAGCACTGCTAGAAAAAATATATCCTCTAGGAAGGGTAAAGAGGTAATAGCACAAGATGTGAGGCAGATTGCTCCCGGATCTACTAGAGGAAAAGTACACCAAATCAAATGCTTTAAGTGCATGGGATTTACGCATATGGCAGCATAATGTCCAAATAAGAGGGTAATGATTGTTATGGAGGGCGTTGGAGAAGATGTTGAGGTTGAGGAGGAACTGGCCGAGCTTATATATTTGTCTATAGCACTGTAGGAGTATTATGATGATCAAACTGCAAAAACACATGAGGAGTATACAGGTGAATAGTATCTACCCATTAATGTGTTACGCAAGACTCTAACCTTATCTCCTAATGCTAGTGACATATAAAGAGAGAACATAGTCCACACCTCTTACAGGATCAGAGGTAACCTTTGTGTGCTCATCATTGATAGTGGTATTTGCACGAATGTTATATCTACTGCACTAGTAGACAAATTACAATTATTTACTAGTCCACATCCTAGTCCTTATAACTTGCATTGGTTGGACAATCGGGGCAGTATTCATGTTACGCTAAGGGCAAAGTTGCCTGTGAGTGTTGAGTAGAAGTATTACGATGAGGTCTTATGTGATGTGATCCCTATGTGTGCGTTCCATTTGCTTTTGGGTAGGCCCTAGATGTTTGATTAGAAAGTGTTACATGATGGTTTCAGAAACACCTATATGTTTAGTATGAGAGGGTCTCGCATAGTACTATCACTTATGACTCCATCTAAGGTGCACCAGTTTCAGGAGCAGATTATAACTACTTCCACTACATTTGGTAATCGAGAGAACAAGCCAATAGAGATATCCGGGTTCAGTTCCAAAAATGACCCTCTAGATTTGAGCACAAATCTTTTAGAAGCCCGAGGAGATGATGGGAATTTTTTCGGCACTCTACATGTTCTCAGAACTCGATTTGGACGATAATCCAAATCACTCATATTTCACCTTATTTCTTTTATCTAATAAATGTTTGAGTAATAATCTTATAGGTATAATAATATTTCTCTATTGGATGCCAAATGACTTACATTAGTTGATCACTACGGGACATCATCAGATTATCATCCAATGGCCCGCTGAGACTGACATCGCTTTGATGCATTAGCTCTTTGAGGATTTATATTATTTTTGTATTTTGTAATTGTTCTTTGGACTATTTATGTTGTAATCTTTCTTTTAGGACACTTTCATTTGTTTGTAATTGTCTTTTAGGGCCGGCTACCCTAAAAGTGGCATAATTGTAATTTTGTAGACTTCTTAACCCTAAAGGGAGCATGTATAAATACTTGCTTAAGTAGGGTTTTGGAGGAAAAATTTTTCAAAATAGACTTCACCTTTTACGTGAGAGAATTAGGGTTCATTCCTTAGTTCAATTGCTCTTATCAATTTCAATCCTAAGAATTGGAATTGTGGTGAGAGCAACAAGGAGAAATTGTGAGTAATATCAATTCCTTTTTGTTGTGTTTCCTTTTCATCACTAGTGAGTTATATCTAGGGTTGGATTGGATGTTTCTTGGTTAGATTTGATTGCATTTATAATCAAATTATTATTGCTTAATTGATTGGTTTCTAGCCTTGGTTTTTAACTTTCAATCTAGCCACACTTGAACCATTGATTGTTTTGTATGGGAAGTGGATCACGGATTTGTTCTTGTTGATTTTGTGTATTATTCATGTGGATTTACTTGTGATCAGTGTTGTATTGGAGGAAATTATCTTTGTGGAATTGTAATGACAACTTTGAATATTCAGATCTCATTGCATCTTCATTAAGGTTTACACAATTTCTAGTAATTTGAACCGAGATTAGTCTAGTGCATTTAAGGATTATAATTTTCTCCAATTGTATGTGCTTAACCCTTAATTTAGGCACATCACACATATTAACTATTGAACTATAGTACACTCTAGTATCCATTATGATCTTAGTGCCAATATTTAGTATTTTAAGGGCATTGACATATAATTGAGTATGGCTATGTGATGGTAAAAGTTGTTAAGATTTGGATTTTTAAATTTTTGGATACAAATTAATGGAAGAGTATAATCTCTTGAGCCTTGAGTGGATTGTGTGTAATGTAACTCCCTAAAATTTCATTAGATAGAATTTTATTGAAAAGGCCTTAAATAGGAAGATACACATAGGATATAACTTCAAATGAACCTTAGCAAGGTCGAGGAGCTAGAGATTACTCAATGTATTATAAGTTATACTATGTTAACTTAGCCAAATTAAAAGTCAACTTGATTCAACTAGCTTAACTTAACTTAGTAACATAAACCGTCCCTTTGACATCCCTGACAAGACTTGAGTAAACTTAAGGTATAAAAGTTTAGACTCAATATAACTTCAGATAGACTTAGAAGACTATAGATTTATATGATACCCTTTTCTAATAGAATTGATGGATTTGACTTAGTAAAAATTCAATTGAAAATCGTCAACTACTTTGATTTCTACTAAACTCCTTACTTGAGGGTTCGGTCTTATTATCAAAATTCCACCTAGTAGCCTAAACTCAAATTTAGTCGAATTTTATCTATATGACTAATACTCAGCCCCAAGCATTCCTTGAGTATTAGATCTAAAAAATGAAACATGGTTGATTAAAGTCTTCTCCAGATTGACTTAAGTCAACCCTCAATAGGTAATTAGACGATTCAAGAAAACTTGTTTTGACTTGAATCAATTCCTTTCAAATTTCACTCAATGTTACCCTAATCATAAGGATTAACAATATAAAAACTAGATTAACAAGATAAAAATGAAATCAATATTGAATCAAACCTCAAACATGATATGAACCACGCCAACGTGTGACGAAACCCAATACCAATACGTTCGGAATTGCTACCCAAGATGCCAAACAATCGAGTGGAAACCGCGACCCGTTGCCTATAAGTGAGACAAGAACCTTGGTATATTATGTAGATGCACAATCAGGATGAAAGACCGATTGATAAGTCGGGATGAACGCCATGGAAGAAAATCCGATAAGTTATAGAGTAGTTCTTTAAAGAACCAAGAGAGGAATTCTCTCAAAAGTGTTTTCAAACTTGTATGTTGTATATTTTATGTTGCAGCTGTTTTAAACCCTAAGAGCTTTATAGTAGGGTTTACAATTCGTATCAATAAAGGCCTAAAACGACATAACATCATTAAGTTGCGTAAAAATAACAAAACAATGACTTAAAGGCCGGCGGCGTTGCAATGAAGGCCGGTGGCGTTGGAATGAAGGCCGACGGCCTTGGAGCCAGCGTTGGATATATACATGGCCGTGTACTTCTAGACGTGTATCTTTCTGTGGATATTCTTGACACCATACACGGTCGTGCCTTTGAACTGTGTATATGACCGTGTATGATTCTGTATAACCTCCAGACTCCTACACGGCCATGCCTTGTAAAGACACGCCCTCTTCACCCCGTATCCGGTATGACTTGTACAAGAGCAAGGGCATTCCCATGGTTATTCCAATCTATTCCAGCTTCATGATTGCTCCAATCCTTTCCGACTTCATAGACATCCTTTATCAACCCGTTAAGTGCTTCCTTTAATCGTTTCGCTCGAGTTCTTATGATCGGTCCAGGTGGCACTTCAAGAGGATCCACATGCCATCTTCTGGCTTGACTCCCATCATGGATCTCATCATTCCCCTCCTCTTGAAAAGGATATGTCCTCAAATCATCGCCTAAATCAAAAGGACTCAAATCAGTAACATTAAATGTAGCACTTACTTGATACTCACCTGGTAAATCTATCTTGTATGCATTATCATTGATGCGCTCAAGAATTTGAAATGGTCCATCGCCTCTAGGAAGTAGTTTAGATCGACGCTGTACAGGAAACCGCTCTTTGCGCATGTGAACCCAAACCCAGTCTCCAGGTTCAAAGACAGCTTGTTGACGACCCTTGTTGGCTTGTTTCACATACTGCTCTGTTCTTTGCTTAATGTTTAGCTTTGCCTTCTCATGGATCTGTTTAACAAATTCGGCTTTCTTCTTGCCATCTAGATTAACATACTCAGAAATAGGCAGAGGTGATAAATCCAAAGGAGTTAGTGGATTAAAACCATACACAATTTCAAAAGGAGTAAACTTAGTAGCAGAATGCATTGTGCGATTATAGGCAAATTCAACATGCGGCAAACAATCCTCTCAACTTTTAATGTTCTTTTTAATGACAGCCCTCAACAAAGTAGATAAAGTTCGATTTACTACCTCAGTTTGACCATTAGTCTATGGATGAAAAGTAGTAGAAAACAATAACTTAGTTCCTAACTTAGCCCACAAGGTCTTCCAGAAGTAGCTCAAGAACTTAGCATCTCTATCTGATACGATTGTTCTAGGCATACCATGTAATCTCACAACTTCCCTAAAGAACAAATTAGCAATATTGCAAGCATCATCTGTTTTGTGACAAGGAATGAAATGTGCCATTTTAGAGAATCTATCCACGACTACAAAAATAGAATCTCGACCATGTCTAGACCCATGTAACTCATCTAACATGTCATCTAAGCAAGGAATGGGATGATGATACTTTACCGTGATGTTGTTAATGGCACGGCAATCAACACACATTCTCCATGACCCATCCTTCTTAAGCACCAAAATCACAGGCACTGCACATGGACTCATGCTTTCTCTCACGTACCCCTTCTCCATTAATTCATCGACTTGCCTTTGGAGTTCCTTTATCTCCTCTGGATTGCTCCTATAAGTCAGTTTGTTTGGAATCGATGCTCCGGGTACTAGGTCAATCTGGTGGTCAATACCACGAATAGGTGGTAATCCCTTTGGAATCTCCTCAGGGAAGACATCTTCAAAGTCCTGCACAATAGACATAACCACACTAGGCAAAGAGTTAAATAGTTCGTTAGTATTCAAACAAGTTTCCTTAAAAACCAGCAACAACATTGGTTGCTTCATCACTAACGCTCTCCTCACTACACTCGCTCTTGCCACACAACTCTCCTTTTGCAAGGCAGCACTCTCCTTTTCACTCACCACTAAAGTTGATCCCCCTTCAACTTGGTCTCTCACACTCTTTCCAGCTTTCCTCTCTTTTTTCCTTTTGATATCGACTTTTGTGTTCCTTTTCTTTCTCGTTGTCTTTTGCTCTCTCACTCTCCCTCTGTTTTTCACTCACCTTATATTTTGCAAAAGACTGTTGTAGCTGCAACTGATCCTCATACACCTGTTTAGGTGTTAAGGGTTTAAGATTAAAGCTTTTCCCTTGGTGAACAAGCGTATACTTGTTAGAAAAGCCATCATGAACAACCTTCCTATGAAATTGCCATGGCCTCCCCAATAACACATGACACGCTTGCATCGGCACTACATCGCATAACACCTCATCCTCATACCTACCGATGCGAAAAGCAATCAAGGCTTGCTTACTCACCTTAGTCTCGCCACTATTATTCAGCCACTGCAATTTATATGGACTAGGGTGTTTAGTAGTCTTGAGTCCCAGCCTCTCGACAATAAAATTACTCACCACATTAGTGAAACTTCCTCCATCAATGATCAAACTGCAAATATGATCACCTAGATAACATCTAGTATGAAAGAAATTCTCTCGTTGCACCTCCTCTTCTTCCTTCACCTGCACATTCAAAGCTCGCTTCACTACTACCACTAACTTCCATACTACAGGCTCCTCGTCATCACTAGCGTCATCTAATGGAGGCATATCATCCTCTACACTATCCCCCTCAGTTTCATACTCACCATCATCACACAGAATCATAACACGCCTATTCGGACATTGACTAGCAATATGGCCTCTATCTTGGCAATTAAAACATCTAATGTCACGATTTCTAGGAGTAGAAGAATTAGGTTTACCTTGTTTACCAGAAGTAGAACCCGCTTGCCTCTGCTCTCCTTTTGGTTTAGTGGGTAAAGGCTTTTCTTCCTTCTTCCATTGGTTAGTCTTCCAGGCGGATGAACCAGCACCCTGTTAAAACCGTGCAGTACTACTACCTTTCCTCCTATGTTGGTTCTCAACATTTATAGCCATATCAACCATATCTTCCAATTCTACATAATGCTGCAATTCCACGACATTTTGAATTTCTCTATTCAATCTAGCAAGAAACCTAGCTATGGTAGCCTCTCTATCCTCCTCTACATTCGCCCTAATCATAGTAACTTCCATCTCCTTGAAATACTCATCCACACTTCGGCTTCCCTGCCTAAGAGTTTGCAATTTGTTGTGTAATTCACGATAGTAATATGTAGGTACAAACTGCTTTTTCATCACCCTCTTCATCTCTTCCCATGACTCAATAGGTGGTTCGCCATTCCTTCTTCGATTCAACATTAGTTGATCCCACCACACTATGGCATAATTCGAAAATTCAATGGCAGCAAGTTTCACTTTCTTTCTCCCACTATAGTTGTGACAATCAAACACCATCTCTACCTTCTTCTCCCGCTCTAAGTACGCTTCGGGATCATTCTTCCTTTGGAAAGGAGGAATCTTCATCTTTATACTACTCAGTTGATTATCCTCTCTATTCCTATCTCCTCTATCTTCCCAATCCCTAGTTCCTCTATTCCTACCACTATAACCTCTATAACTCCTAATAGAAGGTTCATCAAATTCATCATCAGACATTCCATCTCCACCCCTTTGTACTCTCCTAGAACAACTCTCCCTCTTACGCCCTTGGAAGACGTTTTTAGATTGCTCTAGTCTTTGTTCCATCGTCTCATGAATTTATTCCACGCCCTCCTGAAACATCCTCTTCATCTCACCCCTCAACGCCTCAATCACTAACCTAGCATCAAACCTTCCCCTCTCACTTTCAGGAGAATGTTGCCTTGATATAGTTCCTGCAGAAAAAAGGTGGTTAGCACGAACACAAATATATATATGATTAAGCCTCACGATACACTCCTTTACGTGTTTCGCTCAAATGATGATATCACACAGTCACTCGTGTATTCTCACAAGCAATAATGATATCAATTTGCCAATTCCTCTTCTCAATTCTCTTGGAACTAACCCAAACTATACCAATTCCTTACCGTAGAATTCAACTAGAGAATACAACTCTAGGGCTCGAAATTTTCCTCTTTTTCTTTCAATTTTTTTTTGTTGCCTTTGTTTGTTACTCTTGACCACGTTTTTTTTTTGTCGTGATTCTCCTTTTTTTTTTTTGGTAACAAAATTGAATAGTAGGTACTACACTTTCAATAGAGAATTAACACTATGAAATTGAATACGAACAATTGATATGAATGATTGGAGTTAGGGTTTTGATGTTACCTTCCTCAAACCGAACTGATGTTTTAACAAACCTAGGCTCTAATACCAAACTAATACGTACCATGCCAACATGTGATGAAACCCAATACCAATACGTTCAGAATTGCTACCCAAGATGCCAAACAATCGAGTGGAAACCGCGACCCGTTGCCTATAAGTGAGACAAGAACCTTGGTATATTATGTAGATGCCACAATCGGGATGAAAGACCGATTGATAAGTCGGGATGAATGCCACGGAAGAAAATTCGATAAGTTCTAGAGTAGTTCTTTAAAGAACTAAGAGAGGAATTCTCTCAAAAGTGTTTTCAAACTTGTATGTTGTATATTCTATGTTGCAGCTGTTCTAAACCCTAGGAGCTTTATAGTAGGGTTTACAATTCGTAACAATAAAGGCCCAAAATGACATAACATCATTAAGTTGCGTAAAAATAACAAAACAATGACTTAAAGGCCGGCGGCATTGCAATGAAGGCCGGTGGCGTTGGAATGAAGGCCAGCGGCCTTGGAGCTGGTGTTGGATATATACACGGCCGTGTACTTCTAGACGTGTATCTTTCTATAGATATTCTTGACACCATACACGGCCATGCCTTTGAACTGTGTATGATTCCGTGTATCCTCCAGACTCATACATGGTCGTGCCTTGTAAAGACACGCCCTCTTCACCCCGTATCCGGTATGACTTGTACAAGAGCAAGGGCATTCCCATGGTTGTTCCAATCCATTCCAGCTTCATGATTGCTCCAATCCTTTCCGACTTCATGGACATCCTTTATCAACCCGTTAAGTGCTTCCTTTAATCGTTTCGCTCGAGTTCTTGTGATCGGTCCATATGGCACTTCAAGAGGATCCACATGCTATCTTCTGGCTTGACTCCCATCATGGATCTCATCATTCCCCTCCTCTTGAAAAGGATTTGTCCTCAAATCATCGCCTACATCAAAAGGACTCAAATCAGTAACATTAAATGTAGCACTTACTTGATACTCACCTAGTAAATCTATCTTGTATGCATTATCATTGATGCGCTCAAGAATTTGAAAACAACCCCCTAATCTTAATTCATTTTAAATAGTTTTTTCCATAATTCATCATTTTATCCTTAATTACTTAATAACACACTAAATATAAAGAAAACACACCCAAATGAACCAATTTCCTTCTTCCCTTATAGGCGTCACTTTCAAGTCCAATTTCCATAAAGAATCTTTGAAAAATTAAACCCTATCTTATCCTATCTAATGTTATCCTATCTCCATCTTATCTATCCTATTCCATCTAAATCTCAACATATCTAACCTAGGAAATTGACTTGGATAAGGACACGAAGTGGCTAGTTCAAGGAGAAGAAAAATAAGCATGTGATTTAATCCATTTAGGCATTGTTGTAATATATTATCGTATCTTATCTTACCCCCATCATATTCTATCCTATTCTACCTTAATCTAATCATGTTTACCTAGGAAAATGACTTGAAATTTTTGTAAAAATATCAAGCCACAACTAGTCTAAATTCCCTAATTTTTCATGTGTACATACCTACTTATTTCACCTATCAAATCTCCATTTATTTCACCTTATCTTATCTTACTCTAACCTATCTTAATTTACCCTAAATTATCTTATCTAAACTAATGGAGGGACTTGGAAATAACATGGAAAGATTGGAATCACATGGCTGGCCAAAGCTCATGAAAAATAGCCATGTGATCTTATCTAATTTTCAATCAATTAACCTACATTATCCTAACTTACCCTAATTCATCATTCCCAAACTTATCCTACTATATCCTAAGGTAATAAGGCACCCTAAAAACTGGCCAATAATTCCTTCAAACAGGTGTGGAAATGTAGGCTTTAATGATAACAAAACAACAAAACAAAATAGTATAAAAAGGGAGGTGAAAACCATAAGTTCCCTAGGTAAAATTCCACATCATTTCCTTACTTATTCCACTTGACTTTCTCTCCTAATATTCCACTAAATCAAAATAAAATCATACCTTAATTTAGCCCCACACTTATCTCTAAAAGTTCAAGGACCACTTTTCCAAGAATCAAGGTAAGTGGCTTCTAGTGAATTTCTAAAGGAAATAACTAATCTTATCTATTTCCTCTATTTTAGGATCATTATCATAGGTTTCCGAGGAAATCTCAATCAAGAAAGGTAATCTCAAACTACCATGTTTATTTTCGTAGTTTAGCCATTAGAAATGATACTAATAATTCATATTTTTCAAAGTTGTAGGTAGAGTTGGGAAAGCAGGTCGAATAGGTCGGCTCACCTTAAACCATATCAACCCACGGGTCGACTCGAAATGGCCTACACATGATGCAAGTCGAAGAATTCGACTTGCCTTGCCCTATGGGCCAGCCCACTCTACACATAATTTTTTTTATTACAAAAATAGAAAATTAATGTGATGGATTAATACTTCAAATTGCATCTTTTGATATTAAATCTAAAATGTTTATAATAACAAGTTTAAATCAAATTTGAAGTTTAATATAACTTTAAAAATGAGGCAATACATATTTTGTTTAAAAAAAAAATTGAAGGAACCTCTTTAAGTTCAACTTAAGTGGAAAATTGAAAGATCATCATTTTGTCAAATTTGTAAGCCTAAATTCAATACAAAAATGTAATAGATTAATGTATACTTAAAAGATTGGTATTCATCTTAATTATTCCAACTTTTTTTTTGTTACAAAATATGCAAGTAAACTAATAAGTAATGATTAAGGATATATAACTTTTAAGGTAAAAGTAAAATATACAAAGTCTTTACTAAAGTATTGTATTAATAGCTTTATGACATATTATACACAAATCACTTTTAATTAATTTCATTCCTTTTTTTCTTTTCTATTTTTTTTAAACTATGCAAGCTAGACGAGCCAACCCGCACCTGCGTCAACATGGCCCACCTCGACCCACGAGCCACGAGAGGCTAGCCAAAATAGCCTATATAGCCTACCCCGCATTCCCAGCCTTAGTTTTAGGTTCCATCAACAAAAGGAATCCTATTTTTTCATGACCATTTCACTACTCTTTCCTTTAGAAATTCTATTGGGATACTTTGATATATTTTAAGATATGAAATCTAAACCTTTAATAATACAAATGTTAAAAGAAAGGATGCTATAGATAATTGCTCAAGCCTTTAGGACTTATGACTCTTCATGACCATTTCTTACTTATTGGACTTTCTTAGACTTATTCTTGGATATATATTTGCCCTTATATGACATGATTTGAAAACAAGACTTTTCTTAATGAGGACCTAACCGTGGACCTTGACGATGGATCAAACCCTAAACAAAGGAATTAATACTAAAATACCTTAAAAGACTAATAAGAATTAGGGCTAGGATCGGGATGTTAGAATATTCTTATATGTATTTCTTTTATGCCCAATTGTTTAAGTTTTTCAAAAGATTTCCAGTTTCTACCTAAAGATTATTATGATCCTTGAAAAATGGCTAACTAAGTACCAACAACAATTGCCACTTGATTGGTACTTGTAATATTAGTTGCACTTAAAGTTAAAAACTAATGAACCCATGTATGTGCTTGATTTGGTTGATTTGGTTGGTTAATGGGAAATAATGTAAAAGAGGCAAAACTACTTGTATTTATAATTATTTCTTTAATTAATTGAGTGTTTGCAAATTGGTTGGTCATCTATCAAATTATGTTAAGTATATTGCAATCTTGACTTAAAATGGATCATTCATAGCATCTCTTGCATATTCCTATTATATTCCATCAAAGTCACAGAGGTAATGGAAGGATGTTCTAAGGGAGTGTCATATTTTAATAATACAAAAATGATTCAAGGATCATTGTATATTGGCAAGAATCTGTATTCATTATTCTATTTTTGGTGCATACATTTGACGTGCAGTGGGCAAAGAAAAAATTATTTTCTTTTGCTTATCTTGGGTCCTAGCAAGGAAGATCCTTCTTTTGGCATAACTTTTGATATATATATATAAAAGCGTAACTTTGAAATTTGTGTAGTCAAGGATGTGTGCAAGTGTTTTAAATTGGTTGCCTGAACTATAATGGAATTTCAAAAGATCTTCAACCTAAGGTTAAAGGAGTGATAAAATGATCAGAAATATCTTTAAACTTCATGTAGTTTCCAACTAACTACATGAAATGATTGGTATATGTTTGTTTATACATTCAAGCATTAAAGTGATAACTTGTTTGTTTTTGCATGAAATTTGGTTTTGAGCTGAGATCCCACTAAGCTAGATGTAGCTTATATCCTAACAGATTTCCATTTTTGCAAACATCATACTAGTTTTACCTTGGTAAAACCCAATCAATAGTGAGAATCTTCAAGATAGTTATGGGTAGGCAAGTGAGGATGAAGACTAATAGAATATATTTTTATAATTTTGAATAGACTCTTCATTTAAAGATGAATGTAGCATTTAATCCTTGGACCTATCTATGTCTATAAGAATTTATGTATTACCATATTTGTAAAGTAGTAACTTATTTTCAGTTATCATATAATTATTAAATTGTTATCTTTTTTAAGGTTTCTAGAGTAATGATGTCTTATGTACCATGTTGAAGTTTATATATGCTAGAATGCAACTAATCATGAACTTTAGTATAGTACATGATGGGCTGTTACGACTAAGGTGTAACCTGCAATATATGGTTAGATCTTATGTAAAAGTTTGTTTAAGGAAATTGTTGTCTTTGACAGTTTTTAATGTTATATATATATTTCTTGAGGATAGCAAAAGATTAAGTGTGAGGAAAGTAAAATGACGATAAATATATATTTAGTACTAGTTAAGTTATAGAAGTGTGATTTTAAACATTCTAGAATACATCTCTACAAATAAAATTTCAAACTATGAGTATACATAGAATTCAATTAACTAGTGTTGCACATATATATTTAAAATTGCTTTGCATCTAAGCAAAAAAGCAACTTTTCAAGGATAAATGTTATAATTTGTGTATGGCTTTTACATAATCATCAATGACCTCTTTACACTTTGCTAAGATGATTAGTGAAATTTGTGTAAGGTTTAGTTTCCTATATTTAAGCTTAGATTTGAACACTTGGGATTAGGAGGAATATTACTTATTAGGAGTTAGTTGCTTGTATTTTTAAACTTACTTTAATGTATGTTCATTCTATAGAAATCTTATAGCACAATAATCTTTAGTAAATGAACAAATGAATTTATCTATTGAAAGTTTCCCCAAAAACCAATTAAGTTGAAGGTTAAATAATAAATTAAAGTACAATGAATTAAAAATAAAAAGTTTAGTAGTGGGCCTCATTGACTCAATTAATTAAGTCTAATGGGTGCCCTTTTGGAGATAACACCTATTAACCTAAGTGACAAGCTTAGGATCATTGGCCAAATGCTCTCTATCTAGGTTAAGAGAACAATCCATGAAAGTTGAACTAATTAAATAAATATAAATTAAAGTGGTGGATGGTTAAAAAGGGTATCTTAAAACCTAGTACCCTAAGGTTATCTGGCCTTGGATGTACCAATCGATGAAATCGCTTTATATATATAAGATAAGAAAAAGTAAACCTTCCAACAAAGATCAATCCTAGGGAAATAATCAGGGGATGAGTTGATTTAATATGCATTTATTTTAAATTACTATGTTTAGTAAGGTGAAAGAGGGGAATGTATGCACTTTAGCTAAGTGTAGTGTGGATAACACTTTCTTGGTTAATTAATGTTAATACTAATTTTAAGTTTGTTGATCTTTGTTTTAATGATGTGGTTAACTTTAGTCTACACAAATTAACCATTGAACTATAGTGCACCTCGGTGTTTGGTATGATCTTAGTGCCGGTGCTTAAGAGTTTTAAGGGCATTAACATATAATTATGTAAGGCTATGTAAAGGTGAAAATTGCTAAGATTTAGATTTTTAAATTTTTGGATACAAACTATTGGAAGAGTATGGTCTTTTGAGCCTTGAGTGGATTGTGTGCAATATATGGTTAGATCTCTATGTAAATGTTTGTTTAGGGAAATTGTTGTCCTTAAGAGTTTTTATGTGATATATATATATTGCTAGAGGATAAGCAAAAGATTAAGTGTAAAGAAGTTTGATAGTATTTAATTTTACTTATTGTAATATGTGGTTTTTATAATGCTCTAATGAAGTTAATGAGTGTTTTGATTGGTTTTGATATTTATTTGAGTTATATTCTAATTTTAAGATTTAAAGGGCTGATTTGGAGTAAAAGAAATGAATTAAGACAAGTTTCATGAGATTTGGAGATAAAATGAAGAAGATATGAGGTGTAAATGAGGAGCACACCCAAGATTATCACCCATGTTTCTCAGCCATGATTTTAAGAGAGAAATAATGTGATTAGAGAGGAACGTGATCAGGTAAATGGTCATAGACCTATCTTTAAACATGTATTTAATAATTCTTCATTATTGTGACTAAAGAGAAACATGGTTAAGAACATAACCATGTTCTTACTTGTGCTCCTCCAATTGTCAATAATTGTTGTAATTTGAGTTAAAGAGATACATGGTTAGAGTACACAGCTGTGTGTTAGGGCCATGTTCATGATTATGATTTGTGAAAATTTCAATTTTAAGAAGATTTAAAGCCCAAAGTTATAAATAGATTTATTACAACATTTTTCATAATTTTAGATGGGAGAGAAGAGCAATCTAGGGTTAAGAAGTAATAAGACTAGGAGTAAAGAGTGCAAGATCTAAGAGATTGCAAAGAGGGTTTTTATCATGAATTACTTTATTTTGTTTAATTTTAAACCTGATAATTAAGTAGTTATTTGTTTAGACATTGATAAACTCTTAGAGAACTATGTAATCAAATTCTTATTTTTAATTCAATTCTATGATTCTTAGTTCATTGTGATCCATTTATGTATGCTTTTATTTTCTATAAATTAATATTTCTAAAGTGTTAATTTATATTACCTGATTTTATACATGGAGATTGAAAGATCTTATATATAAATGGATTGGCATAATTAGAAGGAGTTATATGAAATCTTAGATATAGGACAACATAAATACTTTAGATTAAGGTCAAATCTAATAGTATAATTCATAGAATGATAATGCAATTAGAGGGATTCTAATTAGGAAGAAATTTCGATTAATCAACCAAGGATTAGGTATTAATATTCTCAAGAAAGATATTAATGTAATTAAGGAATTTTCATAATCTAGTGAATTGTGATGAGACTAATAGATTACATGGATATCTTAAGGGAAATCAATGTCTAAGCATCATGGTTTTGCATTCCTGCATATTTTTAATCGTTGTTTTGTTTACATTATGTTAATTGCTAGTTTAATTAGTCTAGTTTAGTTTTAGTGTAGGTTTAGTTCATTAATTTTTAGTTTGTGAACCTTAATTGGTAGTTTAGATGATAAAGTGTAAGGGATGTACTAGTAATTAATTAGTCCCCACGGGTTCAACTTGGTCTCACCAATAATATATTACATACACAACCTAGTGCACTTACTAGTATAAAATATGCTTTTGTTTTAAAGTAGAAATTTTACATATATTAAGTTTATTTATTGTGAAAACATAAAAAGGATTTATAATTAGTTTTGAAAATGAGGTTAGGAAGGTTAAACATAGATGAATACAAAATAGCATGCTAGAGTATTTGATAGAATAAAGGAAAGGGTTAGAGAGGTACAAAGCAAGGATTAGAATTATAATAAATGGATTGAAACAAATATTAAGCTAAATTGTAAAAGAATGGATATGATCTTTGGGCAAAAGAATTAGAATAGTAAGTCAGAAGCAAGATTTTCAAAAAGCAAACAAGTATTTCAAATTAATAACGAGATTAGAAATTCTAAAGTTTACAAAACCTACCTCCATTGATTGAATATAGGTAGTATATTTGACCCATTCCACATAAGTAAGAATAATTGATTTAGGGATATTTTAAGCAAGTATATGCATCTAAAAAGCGAAAGATTAGGATCCATTTTATAATGTATCATTGAAGCAATTCGAGAAAGTTAATCAAGGACAATAAGGAGCTCATGGAAAAAATATCATTCAAAATTAAAGACCATACAAATTTATCTTAAAGAACACTCAAAGAACGAGTATACAAGAGGGGTTTGACAAAACGGAGAATATATACATGATAAAATGGGAATGAAATATTTAAAGGATCATTTTACTTTTTGGTGCTAAAATTGTAGAGGATTTTTATTTTTGTAGTCCTCAATCAATTAACATAAAATTTTGAGATTTTCGAGTGCTTATAGGCTCATTATAGTTTTGTGTGATTAGCTTTAATAAAAGCTAAGTGAGATAAAGCAATAAGTGATTGTGCCATCATGGATGGCTATTTGTAACCTTCAAAGATTTATTTGATTATTATAGTGGAACGATTCCAACAAAGACAACCAGGCCCCCAGCAAGTGGGGGTTAGAAAAGTGAACTAACACACAACGCAAAACTACTATAAATTGACTATTTGATCTTTTTAACCCTTACTCTTCATTTAGTGCATTTTACTTATTGATATGCTCCAATTGAATAATTCAATCAATTAAATAATAATTAGAAACAAAAGATTAAAGAAATCCACAAGACAAGATATCCTCTTTTTCTTCATGTGAACCCTAAGATTTAAGAACAAGAACAAATAAAAGAATCCAAATTCATACCAAATGCAACGCACTAGTAGAATTAGGATTAACTTCAAAAGTTGATATAACACATAACAAATGAAGGCCACTTGCTAAAATCCCTAAAATGAAATTGATAAGAGTGTGTTTTGGTAAGAGAAGGCAACCTTATTATTCAATTAAAGCATAGGGGTGAGTGTGTAAAGCCGTTGAGGTTGTGTATTGCATTAGTTGTTTGTTGCAACGTGGGTATGTGTGAGTGTGTGTTGTTGCGGTGTGTGTTGTGGTTTGAGGGTATGTGTATACTTGAACCGTGAAGGTAGGTGTGTAGTTGTGTTGTGGTTGGTGCCTAAAGGTTTTATTGTTGGCGTGAAAGTGTGTGTGTTGTGTGGTTATGTATTGAAGCTATGGAGGTTAAGAGTGAGGAAGATGAGGAAGACATGCTTGATGCTATAGATCTGTCAAGGGTGTTAGATCAGTATTATGGTGACATAGATGCTATAGTACATGAGGATAAGGGAAATGATCAGTATTTATCTATTAATGTACTGCGTCGAGCTTTGACTTCTTTTCCAACTAATAATGATGAGCAAAGGAAAAATTTGTTCCACATCTCTTGTAGGGTACAAGGTAATCTATATGCTATTATTATTGATGGTGGTAATTGTACTAATGTAGTGTTGCATCATTAGTAACTAAATTGAAACTAGTCACTACCCCATAGCCCAAACCCTATAAATTGCATTGGCAGAGTGAACAGGGTAGTCTACATGTTACCTAGAGGGCTAAAGTACCTTTTAGCATAGGGGATAAATGTCATGATGAGATTATATGTGACATCCTTCCCATATGTTCATCCCATATATTGCTTGTAGGCCTTGGTTATACAACAAGAGGGTTTTATGTGATGGCTTCAAAAATACTTATGTGTTCCGAAAAGAAGGTAAACATATAGTGTTGAACCTAATGTCACATTCAAAGGTCTAAGAGGCATAGAGGCAAATAAGTAAGACTAGGAAGAAGAAGACCTTATTAGTGGGACAGTATGAGTTAAAGGAGGCCATAGCAGATGAGAGACCAGTATATTTGTTGCGAATGAGGTATGCCCTAGAGATGGATGGGCATGAGCATCTACCCCTAGTGGTATCTCAAGTACTAGATGACTACAATGATCTTTTTATAGATGAATTGCCAGAGGGATTGCCGCCTTTGAGAGGTATTGAGCACACCATTGACTTGCATCTTGCATCAGATTTACCAAACTGACCTATATACCGTATGAATCCTAATGAGGCTAAGGAGAGTATCAATCCATGTGCTATTCCAACCCTTCTTATCCCTAAGAAGGATGGCACATGGAGGATGTGCATCGATAGCCGATCCATCAACAAAATCACCATCAAATACAAGTATCCTATTCCTAGACTTGATGACATGTTAGATGAGCTATATGGTGCATAGGTATTCTTTAAGTGGACCTTAAAAGCGGATATCACCAAATTTAGATGAGAGAAGGAGATGAGTAGAAGGCCGCTTTTAAAACACGCCTGGATTATATGAATGGATGGTCATGCCATTTAGTTTGACTAATGCTCCTAGTACTTTTATGAGGTTAATGAATCATGTAATGAAGGAGTTTCTAGGTAAATTTGTTGTTGTTTATTTTGATGACATTTTGATATGCAGCAAAAACCTAGAAAATCATGTGGAGCATCTACAAGCTGTATTTTTAGTATTGAGGGCGCAACAATTGTATGCTAATCTCTAAAAGTGTTCTTTCTACCAAATTGAGGTAACATTTCTAAGATTTATTATATCTGGTTCTAGTGTTAGGGTTGATAAGGAGAAAGTGAGGGCTATTAGAGAGTGGCCAAAACCAAAATCAGTTGCTGAGGTAAGAAGTTTTCATTTACTAACTTCATTTTATAGAAAATTTGTCTATAACTTCAGTAGTATTGTTAGTCCTTTAACAGAACTAACCAAGAAAAATGTTCCTTTTATTTGGGGTGAAAAGACCCAAAAGAGTTTTGAGGAGATAAAGGTAAAACTTACTAGTGCTCCAATATTGATTTTACTTAATTTTGATAAAGTTTTTGAATTACAATTTGATGCCTTAAGGATAGGGATTAGTGCTGTGTTGATGCAGGATAAAAGGCCTACTACATATTTCAGTGAAAAATTGAGTGGTGCACCTTTAAACTACTTAATATCTGATAAGGAATTCTACTCGTTAGTGAGGGCATTGATGACATGGTAGCATTATCTTCTCCCAAAAGAATTCATTATCTATACAGATCATGATTCCTTAAAACATTTTAAAAGTCAGCAAAATTTGTCAAAATGCCAAGCCAAATGGGTGAAGTTTCTAAAGAGTTTTTCATATGTGATTAAGGAGAAAGTGAGGGCTATTAGAGAGTAGCCAACACCAAAATCAGTTGCTGAGGTAAGAAGTTTTCATATACTAACTTCATTTTATAGACAATTTATCCATAACTTCAGTAGTATTGTCAACCCTTTAACTGAACTAACCAAGAAAAATGTTCCTTTTATTTGGGGTGAGAAGGCCTAAAAGAGTTTTGAGGAGATAAAAGTAAAACTTACTAGTGCTCCAATATTGATTTTACCTAATTTTGATAAAGTTTTTTAATTAGAATGTGATGCCTCAGGGATAGGGATTAGTGCTGTGTTGATGCAGGATAAAAGGCTTACTACATATTTCAGTGAAAAATTGAGTGGTACACCTTTAAACTACTTAATATATGATAAGGAATTCTACTCCTTAATGAGGGCATTAATGACATGGTAGCATTATCTTCTCCCAAAAGAATTCATTATCTATACAGATCATGAATCCTTAAAACATTTCAGAGGTCAGCAAAATTTATCAAAATGCCAAGCCAAATGGGTAGAGTTTCTAGAGAGTTTTTCATATGTGATTAAGTATAAGAAGGGTAACACGAATATGGTAGCTAACGCTTTATCATGCAGGTATGCACTTCTCACCTCTCTACAATCGAAACTACTTGGATTTGAATTGTTTAAGGAACAATATATACATGATGAATCTCTAAAAGTAGTAGTTGAGAAATGTTTTTTTTTTTTTTTTGCCGGGGGGGGGGGGGGGGGGGGGGGGAGGGGGGAAGATATTTGAGGGTTATTATATGATTGATGGTTTTTTGTATAAGGGTGGAAAATTGTGTATACTTTATGGGTCTATTAGAGAATTATTAGTAAGGGAAGCACATACTGGAGGGTTATCTCATCAGTTTGGTGAAAAAAGAACTCTAGCTTTGTTAAAAGAACATTTTTATTGGAGGGGCATGATGAAAGATGTTCATAAGGTGCTTAGAAGGTGTGGGGTATGTAAGAGAGTAAAAGGAAAGAAAGGGGTTTAGGGTAAATATATGCCTTTGCCTATACCTACTCAACCTTGGACTGATATCAACGTGGATTTTATTTTGGGTTTGCCCAGGATGCAAAGAGGAAAGGGTTCTATTATGGTTGTTGTTGATCGCTTCAGCAAAATGTCTCATTTTGTGCCTTGCCACAAAATAGATGATGCACTATTTATAGCTAACCTTTTTGTGTAGGAAATTGTAAAACCGGTGTTCCATATAACATAGTGCTTGATAGAGACACTAAGTTTCTTAGCTTTTTCTAGAAGACACTATGGAGAAGACTTGGTACTAAACTCACGTATAGTACTCTTGCCATCCACAGACTAACAGCTAGACAAAGGTTGTTAATCATACTCTTCGTACCTTACTAAGAGCAACAGTTGGCAAGAATCTTATTGATTGGGACTTGTGTCTCCCTATTATTAAGTTTGCTTACAATAGGTCTACTCATAGTTCAACCAGTAAGTCTCCCTTTGAGATCATGTATGGCTATAATCCTACTCTTCTATTAGATCTCATAGCTAGTCCAGTAACAAAGGAAGAAACCTTGAGTGGAGTAGAACGAGTCCAGGAGATTCAGAAACTTCATCAAAAGACAGCTGAATATCTTCAGAAAACATAGGAACAGCAGAAATTTCAAGGTAATAAAAACAGGAAAACCAAAATTTATAATTCAGGTGATCTAATCTAGATTAATCTCGGCAAAGACAGGTTTCCTCACAAGAAGTCACAAAAGCTATCACCCCAAGCAAATGGACCTTTCAAAGTTATCAAATGTATCAACAACAATGCATACAGAATAGAATTACCAGGGGATATGACGTCTCCGCTACATTTAATGTTCTAGATCTATCACCATATTTGCTAGATGACATTCTGATACAAACCATGCCAACGTGTGACGAAACCCAATACCAATACGTTCGGAATTGCTACCCAAGATGCCAAACAATCGAGTGGAAACCACGACCCGTTGCCTATAAGTGAGACAAGAACCTTGGTATATTATGTAGACGCCAAAATCAGGATGAAAGACCGATTGAGAAGTCGGGATGAATGCCACGGAAGAAAATCCGATAAGTTCTAGAGTAGTTCTTTAAAGAACCAAGAGAGAAATTCTCCCAAAAGTGTTTTCAAACTTGTATGTTGTATATCCTATGTTCTAAACCCTAGGAGCTTTATATTAAGGTTTACAATTCATAACAATAAAGGCCCAAAACGACATAGCATCATTAAGTTGCATAAAAATAACAAAACAATGACTTAAAGGCCAGCGACCTTGGAGCTAATGTTGGATATATACACGGCCGTGTACTTTTAGATGTGTATCTTTCTATAGATATTCTTGACACCATCTACAGCCGTGCCTTTGAACCGTGTATGATTCTGTGTAACCTCCAGACTCCTACACGGTCGTGCATTGTAAAGACACGCCCTCTTCACCCCGTATCCGGTATGACTTGTACAAGACCAAGGGCATTCCCATGGTTGTTCCAATCCATTCCAGCTTCATGATTGCTCCAATCCTTTCCGACTTCATGGACATCCTTTATCAACCCGTTAAGTGCTTCCTTTAATTGTTTCGCTCGAGTTCTTGTGATCGGTCCAGGTGGCACTTCAAGAGGATCCACATGTCATCTTCTAGCTTGACTCCCATCATGGATCTCATCACATTCATGAAGACCTATTAGATTTGAGGGCAAATCTTCCACAAGCCTGAGGAGATGATAGGAATCATACACCTATAGGATCCATCACCAGGGCAAGACCCAAAGGATTACAAAATTTGGCGATGAGGGTCCTCTTTGAACAATTAGACTTCGAAGACATTTGTTTAGTGTCTTCATTTCCATTGTATAATTTCTTTGCATTTCAATAGGTACATTTTTCGGTTTTATAGGATCGCGAACCAACACATTAATTTCAAGTGTGAAAGCTATACTTGAAACTACAAAGACAAAAGGAATCAACCTTTATTTCACTTGAGAAAACCGGCTATCTTTACCTCATTCCACATGGATAAATGGGTTCTTCAAGTGCTCCTTTAGGATTGATTTTCACTCTATTTGTTTTTATGGTTGTAATTTCCTTATTTAGAGTAGGGTATAAATACTTGTTATTTAGGTTTTGTAAGGAACTTTTAGACAATCATTTTTTCAGATTTCTTCAACAAGGAGAGGCTGCGTTCTCTTACCAAAACACACTCTTATCAATTTCATTTTAAGGATTGTGGCGAGTGGCCTTCATTTGTTGTGTGTCATATCAACTTTTGGAGTTAATCCTAATTCTACTAGTGCATTACATTTGGTATGAATTTGGATTCTTTTATTTGTTCTTGTTCTTAAGTCTTAAGGTCCATGTGAAGAAAAAGGGGATCTCTTGTCTTGTGGATTTCTTTGATCTTTTATTTCCAATTATTGTTTAATTGATTGATTTATTCAATTGAAGCACATCACTTATCTATGTTATCTATTTTAATTTTCACTATTAATACTCATTTAAAATCTATTAACAGTAATAAAAAAGGGACTTTTTGCATATGTTGTAAAAGAGGTTTAAAATTTTGTATTTATCAATTCAATGCCCTCTTGATTGCTAACTGAAGCCAATAATTGATATCAAAGCTTAGTTAGAAATTGATTAGGTTTAAAGATTATTGGCAAATAATCTATTTAAGCATCATATTCCTATGGAACTAACTTTTCTTATTGGAAATTCAGTGTAGAGACTTATATCAAAGCCATAGACTATCAATCATGCTATATTATAGTAAATGGAGATATAATGATTGAGGATTCTATCATAGGAAAAAAAGATGAGAAGAAAGATGAAGCAAATTCAAAGGGAAAGAATCTTCTACTTACAACTATTGCCCCTTGGGAATTATATTTAATCTCTTCATGTAAAATTGCTAAAGATATTGGGACAAGCTTCAGCAAATGAATGAATGATCAAAAGTGATAAAGGAACAAGGGTGAACACACATGCAATAATATGAACTTTTCAAAATGTTACTTGGTGAAGAGATCAAAGATACCTTTAGTCAACTTACAACAATCACAAATAAACCATCCTCTCTATAAGAAGACAAGTGACCAAGACTTAGGAAAATTCTAAGAATATTGCCCAAAACATGGACTCCTAAGACTGTAGTAGAATAAGCTTGTGACTTGACAAAGCTTACAATTAGCCAACTTAGAGGTAAGCTTATGGCCTATGAAATAGAAGTACTACAAGTTAAGGAAAATGATAGCATATACAAATCCATTGTCCTAAAAACAAAGGAGATAAAAAGGAGTTCAAATGAAGAATCACCAAATAATGAAGAAGGCTTTAATTTTCTCTCATATAATGTAAATGCAATGATTAAAAATCAAGGTAAGAGATGCTTCCTTAATAAGAAAAAAAATCTAAGATTAATAATGTGGGAAAGGAGATTGTGTGTTATGAATGCAAGAAATTAGGGCACATGAAGTATGAGAATTCAATGCTCATAAAAAGGATAAAAAAAATCACAAAAGGAAAAATAATTCCTTACAGACCACTTAAAGTGGCTCCAAGGAAACTAAAAAAGATGAAGATGAGATCAATCTATGTCTAATGGCTAATTCCAAGGTATGCTCTAACCTTAACCGTGAATTTATGTCTAATGATATAGATGCTAAATTATTAAGTGCTCTTTTAAAATCTAATGCAAAAAATCACTAAACTTGAAAATGAATACAAGGCATTTAAAGATGAATAGAAAGGCTTAAATTAAACAAATGCTCTTTTAGAAAATGAAATTGAAGTTATGAAAAAAACAACAACAAGATGCTATGTTATCGTAAAGAAGCATGATTTTGAAAGATGAAAAACAAAATCTAAGAGTACATATAGAGGATATCTCACGATCATTAAACAATACATTCAATAAGTTTAATGAAAGTGACAAAAAACTTCAAATGCACTTATTAAGTCAATGACTTGATTCAACAAGAGTTGGGCTAGGATCTCAAAGAGGTGGAAGTTCAAAAGTAGATGAGAGAATTATATTTGTCAAAGCAAAGGAAATAGTGCAAAGCAAAATATTAGAAGAAAGCAAGTTAGAGCCACCAAAACTAAAGGCTATCAAATGATATGTTAAGAACATTAAGCCAATTAGAACCAATCTAATTTAGAACAAAAGAAATTTTAGGAAAGATTCCAAACAATATTGGAGACGTCATTTTCAAGAGAAAAGGTATGATCAAACACACAATAGGTATGCTTGTCAAACCCCTTATATTTCTTTCTTTTATAATAAAGTAAAATATATAGAAAAATATTGTTATTACAAAATTATAAATTAAGAAAAAATGGAAATATCAATGTTAAGACATTGAGCTTAAACTATAAGGAGATAAATCTATATGGCTACCAAAGAATAAATAAATTTTGCATAAGAAGAATAGAAATAGAATGTGTTCTAGAAAAGGAATTGGGAAATAAAGGAAGGATAATAAATGAAAAATATTAATCTAAGGTGTATTTTTGTCATTAACTGAGTCAACAAAATATTAGAAGATATCGCTTTCTACCACCAAAGGTACTTCCTTCAAAAGCTTTGGTAGTTTCATCTTTTCAATTCCCTCAAAAACCTTCTTGTACTCTATACTCTCTTCCTTCAAACCCTAATTTGAACAAAAACACTTTCTAATCATGGTACCTAAAAGAAAATTGGTCACAGACAACAGAGAATCCACAAATGAATCTCAACCCCAACATGCCACTTATTCACAAAAAATAGAAGAAGTTATAAAGAAGGAATGCCTTAAAAGGATATGAAAGCAAGAAAAAGTGTAAATACCCGAAAATTTAAAATTCGTTTAATATTTATTATAAAATAGAGCTAAGGTCAAAAGTGTGATTTTATAAAATACGAGGGGTAAATTGGTCATTTCATGGATAGGGTATATATACCTCATTTTAATTGAACACACCACTCTTTACCAATCTCATAATAATAGATAAGTGACACTCTTTGGAACAAGAAAACCATAAGGTGGCCTAGTGAACAAAAATAAGGACCAAAGTTGATTTCATCAAGTAAGGGTTTCTATGATCAAATTAGTATTTTTTTTTATTATTATAGAATTGACGATTTATTCTAGTGTTATGTTATGATTTATAGAATCTAGATCAAAAAAAGGGTAGAATGAACATGTAATCAAGTGACTAGGGAATTTAAATTACGGAATTAGACAAGTAAGTATACTAATCCATAAATTTCATTAAGAATTTACAAATTTTAGGATTCAATTAGGCTTAAGATAAAAGGAATCAGGCTTAGGAATGAATTAGAAAAGAGGAAACGTGATTCGTAAAGAATATTGTAATGCACGATCAGGTGCACACTTGTATACCTACCTATGTAGAAATACATATAGTGTACAAAAAGGCACATAGATGAAAGATACGCCTATGTACCTAGGCATGTTGAAATATGGAAATTCATAGAAAGGTACACGACCAACGACATGATCGTGTATCTAGGCATGCTAAAATGCCAAAATTCATAGAAAGATACATAGCCACTTTACACGATCATGTATCTAACCATGCCAAAATGAACGACTTAAAGCTCGAATGTGTACTTAGAGACACTTTGTTTCTCAATTTAATTTCTATCTGGATGAGTTCACATGCAACCTAAAAACTTAAAATAACCTTAGGAATTTCGATAGAGTAGAAGAAGTAATCCGATAATAGTTAAGTGCACAAAAGTGAGAAATTAGACTATTCCTAGACTAGTACTAAGAGTATACTCTTAATATTTTACATATTACAGTCTAGCAGATAGTTCATGACAAGTTGTGCTTAAGAATACAATTCCAAGTACATATAACTTTGGTTGTTTCTTATGATTGTTAAGATAGTAGTAAACTAGATTAAGTTTTAATGGATTGGATTAAGTTGGTTTAAGTTGCTTGTTATATGTGCTTAGTTCAGCCTAGGGGCTTGTAGTGGTAACTCCTTAAGGAGCACCCCAATGATCCTTGTGTGACGTTGTCCCTAGTGGATTCATGCTTGAAAATTATCTGGATAGGTTAAGGTTTAAGATTTAAGGACTCATAGGTATTGTACCCTATAGTAATAGTACCCAACACTATATTATGTATTAAGTATATATATATTATATATATATATAATTTGGCGGGGTCATGAGTACCCCATTGGTGTTATGTAGACTTAAGTAAAATTAATAACCTATGGTGTAATGTTTAGTGTATGCATAAATGTATGTGATTTAATTCATGCTTGTTCATACGTATGTAGTTGTTAGGTATATGTACTAGGCATTAGCTCACCCCTCATAAATTATTTTTTAAATGCAAGCATAGAGGGAAATGCTACCCATGAAGAAGACTTAAGGTCGAATGTACAAGAGAGGGACAATGAAGATTACTATTACTGTTATGGTGTTTAGAAGAAGGAAACTGTAAGTAATTTCTATGTATTGAATAGTGATGTTTTTTAGAAGATAATGACAAGAAAACTCTAAAAGTTTAATTGTTTTTATATTCTAATGATGAATGATTGTTAAGATTGTTTCAAGAGTTTGAAGATTGAAGTGGGATGTACTTGTATTATGTTGAAAAGTTTGGGATCATCTAATTTTGATTTATAGGAAATACATGCTTAAATGGTATTAAAGTATAGTTAAGAGCCTTAACGTGCCCTTGGCTAGTAAGGACATGCGGCGGGTGGTAGCATCCTAGTTCTGGGGCATTATAGCTTAAATTTTATCAAAGCATAGGTTTGATGATCTTTAAAAACTAGGTGATGATCAATAGCTGATATTGTCAACTATTTGGTTACTAAGACACTACCAAGTGATTTGTCTAGGGCTCAAAAAGATAAAATTAAAAGTGATGCTAAGTACTATGTATGGGATGATCACTATTTGTGGAAACATTGTGCTGATCAAATCATTAGAAGGTGTATTTCTCAAGACGATATTCCTTCTGTCTTGCAATTTTGTCACTCATATGCATGTGGTGGACATTTTGGCCCTAAGAGGACAGCTCAAAAAGTGTTAAGGTGTGGGTTGTTTTGGCCTACCATGTTTCGTGATTCTTATATGTTTTGTAAGTCTTGTGAACGATGTCAAAAAGTTGGCAACTTAGGACATAGAGACCAAATGCCACTTACCCCTATTCTTGCTTGTGAAATATTTCATATATGGCGTATTGATTTTATAGGTCCTTTTCCTCTTTCTTTTGGTAATGTTTACATCCTTCTTACTGTGGATTATGTCTCAAAGTAGGTGGAAGCCAAAACGACCCGAACTAACAATGCCAAAGTTGTTGTGGATTTTGTCAAATCTCATATTTTTGCTAGGTTCAGGACACCAAAGGCTCTTATCAGTGATCGTGGCACACACTTTTGTAATAAAGTAATGGAAACTCTACTTAAAAAGTACAAGGTCACTCATCGCACTTTCACCGCATACCACCCTCAAACCAATGGATTGGCAGAAGTCTCAAATCGAGAAATCAAGTCTATTCTGGAAAAAAACTGTCAATCCAAGTAGGAAGGATTGGAGCACAAGACTTGAAGATGCATTATGGGCCTACCAGACAGCTTACAAGACCCCTATAGGTATGTCTCCTTACCGTTTGATATTTGACAAATCGTGTCACCTCCCTGTGGAGTTGGAACATAGGGCATACTGGCTACAAAACAATGTAACATGCAAATTGATGAGGTTGGTGAGCATAGAAAACATCAATTACAAGAACTTGAGGAAATTTGAACAGAAGCTTATGAGACTACTAAAATCTACAAGGAAAAAACAAAGGATTTTCATGATCAAATGATTTCTCGAAAGAATTTTTCTGTGGGTCAAAAAGTATTACTTTATCTCTCTCGATTGAAGTTGTTTTCTGGAAAACTACAATCACGGTAGGTTGGTCCTTTTGTTATCACTAACATATTTTCACATGGTGCAGTTGAGATCACAAGCCTTGAAACTGGTAAGACATTCAAAGTCAATGGTCATCGCTTGAAACCTTTTTATGAAGGATTTCAAGTGAGTAATATTGAAGAAACCAGTTTAACTTACCCGAGTACTTGTGATTAATTAATAGGAACGTCTAGCTAAAGACGTTAAAGAAAAGCGTTTCATGGGAGGCAACCCATGTCAAAAAAAAAAATCAATTTATTTTATTTTAGTTTTGTTTTGATTTTTTTTCTTTTGATTAGCTGCAGAAATGGTACATATCATCAGATGACACTCTCTCGTGCTTAAGGGGAGAACTCCAATCACTTTACACTTTATACCAGGGAAGTACCAGTATTCCTTTCTCTTATTCTCTAATGTTCCATATTTTTTTAATTCCTCATTAATTGTGCTAAATTAGGAACAGTGCAAACACTGTTCAAACTAAGTGTGGGGGAGAGGATAATAAAATATAGAGAATAAAGAATTGACTCATACTTTGAATGCTTGTCCTTAAGCATTATACTGTGAATGTTTGTCCTTAAGCATTATATGGCAAATTTTAAGCCAAAATTTTCATGAAATCTGGAGATTGTACTAAATGTTGTAATAAGTATCTACAAAATGTGAAATTGACTTGTTCAAGTGCTTTACTCACCTACTATAGTGATTAGAATACTTGGTTAAAATTAAGCAGTGAAATCTTTAAGAAACAAATTTACCTTGTATTTAGCTTTAGGATTGGAAGTTTAAGAGAAGGTCGAGTTCTTAAGTAAAAAATAAACAAGTTTACATTTAGGTTAAATTAGTTACTATATACTCTTTGAAGTTGTTTTTGAAACAATGATAACACTTAGTGAAAGAGGTAGAAGAAACTTTCTCCTTAGTGATCTTCTATTTAAAAAAAAAAAAAAGGAAAAAAGAATCAAGCATAGCCATTACTCCAATGATTCAAGTAATTGAGTTAAAAGTATTCGAACTTGAATGTTAGAGTGAGGAAGAGTCCGTAGGGGTATCTTAAAACCCAGTCACTTGAGTGACGATCTCAAGATGTTGCCGACTCGATGAACTCACTATAACGATAAGGGCGGAAAAGGCGAAAGTTCATGAAAAAGAAGTGGGCAAAATCCCGTCAAAATAGATGCTTGATTAAATCAAAAGAATATGAATGTAAAGATCATTGAATGAAATAAGATTTATAATAAAAAGGGAGAAAATCTAGGGAAAGAGTAGATACCATATGCTTTTACTTTGTGTTGCAAAGATTATATACTTGCTAATATCCAATGAAGTTTAATTAGGTGTTTTTCCTTATTAGATTAAGTATTTACTTTTGAAATAACAGTTCTTTTGCTAAACATGAGGATTAAAGTTTGTTTTGTTTAGATTAGCTATTAAATTTTGTCTATAGTAATTTAATCATAGGAAACCAGTTTGGTTGGAGTAGTAGACATTAAAATTACAAGTCATGAATTATAAAAGAATAGATGCCTGAAATGATGAAAATAAATTTCGTATAATCTATGATGGAATTCTCAATTGATTTGATTCAATTGCTTAAGGACAAGCAAGAGTTTAAGTGTGGGGGAATTTGATAGAGCCATTTTATACTCAATCCTTATAGTATGAATTGTGTTAATTTATTATTGATTTTATAGAAATCATAAGAAAATGGTACTTAATTTTGTTATGGTGATAAATCAGGTTTAATGGAGTCAAGAGTGTTAATTCAAGTGATTTAGAGAAGTCATCTACAATTTGGATCAAAGTCAAGGATTTACACCGCCGACGTACAAGGGAAGTACACGGGTGTGTATTTTCAAGCACGCCGTGTATTGGCTTGAGAACCACAGAAGCTTACCCGGTCCGTGTATTTGGCTTGCAGAACCAACAGAAGCTTATACGGTTAAAGTTACACGGCCGTGTATAACAGTCAGTTGAGACCGTGTATATGGATAAGTTTGGCGTTTCAGGAGATCCTCCGGTTTTCTTATATATATCTCTTCGTTTTTGAAAAGGAGGGAGTTGAGGAGTGAAGAAACCGAATAGGAAAAGCAAGAGACACCTGAAACAAAGACTTTTCATATTTTTTTCACTCTTTGATTTCATTGGGATGAACATGTGTGGCAAAACAAATTTTCTAGCCAAAGGATCATCAAAAGTTTAATTCTTCAAGAATTGTGAGATCTAATTGATTTGTTTTTATTCTATTCTTTGTTTTTAGGTATTTATATATCTTCTGAATGTTTTGTTATTATTATCTTGTTTGATTGGTATGAATTAGAGCTCTTCTATTCAATTAGCAAGTTAATATATTGTCAACTAATACGTCAGGTCCATAATTGTTTGATAGTTCTAGTTTCTATAACACAATAACATGTTTGATTATAGAATAGATAGTCAAATTCATGTTATGGAGATGTATAATCTTGTTTTAATAGGTTATCTTATAATCTACTGGCATGAATTGGTAGTCTCTCTTGTTTTTAATTCTATTGATAGATTAAATCCTAAGAGCTTGTTTAGGGTTGTTTAATCAATAAGAGAAGTAGTCAAAGAGCTTGTTTTGATTATCACGAAAGTAAGGAGAGATAGGTTATTAGATCTTGTTAATAACCATAACCAGTTTATCTTAGATAAAGAATAGAAAATATTTGCATCAATGATTAGTTCTATGAATTAAACTATAGTGATTCCTTTGGTTAGGCTTTCATCATTATTTAATTTTATTATCTGATTTCAGTATTATTTCAATTTACAAACAAAACCCCCATTCTTCTTTTTCTTCATCTCTTAATAGAAATATATTTAACCAATCCCAGTGGATACAACCCTACTCACTGCTGTATACAAATTATATAATTGTTTAGGAGTAGGTTTTAATTTTGTTGGATTCGACACCCTTCAAATTTTAGCACCGTTGCCGGGGATTGGTGTCAAATTTATTTGTATTTTTGCATGACTCGTTCTTCTCATACAGGCAAACTCACTTATAATCCAGAGATGAGAAGACTTTTAAGAGACTGCGAAGAGAAGCTAAGCTGCGTCAAAAAGAAACCGTATCATCTTCATCCCCTGGACTAAACTTAGCATTGGATTTGTCTGATTCATCCATTGATTCTAAAAAGAAGAAGATATGGCAAATCCTGAAAGAACTTTAATAGAATTGCTGCATCGGATGTGAATCAACAACCACTTTGTATTTAATATCCTGAAGTGGCTGTTGAATTTGAATTGAAATCTGGTTTGATACATTTGCTACCCACTTTTCATGGTCTTGAGAATGAAGATCCTCACAAACATTTGAAAGAGTTTCATATAGTGTGTTCTAGTATGAGGCCGCAAGGAATATCCGACGATCAAATCAAGTTGCATACCTTTCCATTTTCTTTAAGTACTAGAGTTAAAGATTGGTTGTTTTATTTGCCTCTCAGGTTCTATAACTACTTGGACAGATACGGTGAGGCTCTTCTTGGACAATTTTTCTCTGCATCTAAAGTCACTGGCATAAGAAGAGAGATCTGTGGTATTAAACAGAGGGATACCGAGACTCTTCATGAGTATTGGGAGAGGTTCAAGCAACTTTGTGCAAGCTGTCCACAACATGGATATCTGAACAACTTCTCATTCAATACTTCTATGAAGGTCTGCTTCCGATGGAGAGGAAGATGATGGATGCAGCTAGTGGAGGTGCCATAGTGAATAAAACTCCTGGTCAAGCTAGGGAATTGATCTCCATTATGGCTGCTAATTCTCAACAATTTGGGTTTAGACAAGATTCTTCTTCAAGGAAAGGGGAAATGAGGTAAGTGTTTCCAACCTTGAACATCAAATTTCTAACCTAACCTCCCTTGTACAGCAGATAGTCCTCGGAAATACACAGCAGGTGAAGACTTGTGGAATTTGTGCTGCCCCTAATCATCCTACTGACATGTGCCCCACATTACAAGATGACAATCATGAGCATGCCAATGCTGTAGGAGGATTCCCAGGACAGCCACAGAGGAAATATGATCCCTACTCGAATACTTATAATCCTGGATGGAGGGATCATCCTAACTTTATATATGGCAATAGACCACAAAATTTCCAAAATTCCAGCTTAGGCCATCAAACCAAATACCATAAGCTCCTTCCAATTCAGGTATGTCTCTAGAGGAAATTGTTAAATCGCTAGTTATTAATACAAAACAATTTCAGGATGATACAAAGCAGAGCATTCAAAACTTGGAGAACCAGGTAAGCCAACTTGCTTCTTCCATAAATAGGTTAGAAACTCAAGGTAAGTTACCTTCTCAAACTATCACAAATCCAAAGCAAAGCGCTAATGCAATTACCTTGAGAAGTGGAATGGAATTGCAGGGATCAAATAAGAAAGGACACCGATCTAATCTTGAGGAAGAGACTGAGAAAGAGATTTCGACTCCAAGCCAGCAGGACAACCAGACCAGAGGATCCCTCGTTGAACCACCAAAGGTCATGGTGACAGCACCTCCTTTCCCTTCTAGATTAGTGAAATCTAGGAATGAAGCTAAAGAAAAGAGATTCTTGAGACTTTTCGCAAAGTTGAGGTAAATATTCCTTTGCTTGATGCAATAAAACAAGTACCTCGCTATGCTAAATTTCTCAAAGAGTTGTGCACTAACAAAAGAAAGCTGAAAGGTAATGAAAAGATTAGTGTGGGTAAGAACGTTTCAGCTATTCTTCAGAAGAAGCTTCCTCCTAAATGTAAGGACCCAGGTATGTTTACTATTCCTTGCAAAATAGGTAATCTTGGAATCGCTAAAGCCATGTGTAATCTAGGAGCTTCGATCAATGTCATGCCTTTCTCTATTTATCAATGTTTGAATGTTGGTCCCTTGAAGGAAATAGGTGTTATTGTTCAACTTGCTGATAGGTCTAATGTTTATCCTGAAGGAGTTCTAGAAGATGTTTTAGTACAAGTTAATGGGTTGGTTTTCCCTACTGATTTTTATGTGCTTGACATGGAGAATGATCATTCTCATAATTCATCACTGATATTATTAGGGAGACCATTTCTTAAGACATCTCAGGATGAAAATTGATGTACATGATGGTACCCTCACTATGGAATTTGATGGCGAAGTGATTAAATTTAACATTTATGATTCCATGAAATATCCTAGTGATATCTCTCCTGTTTTTGTTGTGGATGTTATTGACCCATTAACATAGGCTACATTTGACTTAATAGACAATGATGAGTTGAAAATTGCACTTAATAAGAGTCTTACTATTAATGCATTAAAAACTCTTAAGGAGAAGTTTGTAATATCCTCTGATTTGCAGGACATGATTTGTGAACTGGAATCGTTAAAACTTATTAGGTATGGTGTGTCCTACATTAATTTACCTCCTTCTAACACAAGACTTGTTCCCTCTATTGTGTAGGCACCAAAGCTGGAATTAAAACCCTTACCCGAACATCTAAAGTACATCTTCTTAGGAGAAAATGAGACTCTTGCAATGATAGTCTCTAACAAACTAAGTAATTTAGAAGAAGAAAAGTTTATTCGGGTGTTGAGAGAGTATAAAGAAGCCATTGGATGGTCCATAGCTGATATCAAAGGACTAAGCGCCTCCACATGCATGCACAAGATATTAATGGAAGATAATTGCAAACCTTCAAGGGAAGTTCAGCGTCGTTTGAACCCACCTATGATGGAAGTAGTTAAGAAAGAGATCTTGAAACTTCTTGATGCAGGTATGATCTATCCAATTTCCGATAGCAAATGGGTAAGTCCAATTCAAGTTATTCCAAAGAAAATGGGCTTAACTGTGATTGAAAACTCTAATAGTGAGTTAGTTCCTACTCGTGTTCAGAATGGATGGAGGGTTTGTGTAGATTATAGGAAGTTAAATGTGTCAACTAGAAAAGATCACTTCCCTCTTCCTTTTCTTGATCAGATGCTTGAATGTTTGGCTGGCCATTCTCACTATTGTTGTCTTGATGGTTATTTAGGTTTTCATCAAATTCCAGTGGCGTCGGAAGATCAAGAGAAGACTACTTTCACATGTCCATTTGGTACTTTTGCATATCGAAGGATGCCTTTTGGGCTCTGCAATGCCCCAGCCACATTCCAAAGGTATATGGTTAGTATATTTTCAGATTATGTGGAGAATATCATAGAAGTTTTCATGGATGACTTCACTGTCTATGGTAACTCTTTTGATTCATGTTTGACTAACCTTACAAAAGTGCTTCAAAGATGTATAGATAAGAATCTTGTATTGAACTATGAAAAATGTCACTTTATGGTTGAATAGAGTCTAATTTTAGGCCATATTGTATCTTCTAGGGGACATGAAGTCAATAAAGCTAAAATAGAATTGATTAAATATCTACCTTACCCTGTAAGTGTACGGGAAATTCGCTCTTTTCTTGGGAGTGCAGGATTCTATCGACGTTTCATCAAAGATTTTTCCAAGATTACTCAACCCCTATGTAGATTGCTGCAAAAAGAAGTGGCATTTGAGTTCGATGAGGCCTGCAAGCATGCTTTTGACACATTGAGGGATAAGTTAACTTCTGCTCAAATCATTCAACCACCTGACTGGAACCTTCCCTTTGAAATTATGTATGATGCGAGCAATTATGCAGTTGGAGCTGTTCTTGGCCAAAGAGTTGGAAAAGCTTCTCATGTCATTTATTACGCTTCCAGAACATTGGATAGTGCTCAATGCAACTATTCCAGAATGGAAAAAGAACTCTTGGCTGTTGTTTTTTCTTTAGAAAAATTCAAATCATATTTACTTGGTACTAAGGTAATTGTTTACTCTGATCATGCAGCTCTCAAGTACCTGCTCGCGAAGAAGGAGGCGAAACCAAGACTTATTCGATGGATACTCTTATTACAAGAGTTTGATCTGGAAATATGCGATAGGAAAGGCTCTGAAAACTTAGTTGCCGACCACCTCAGTAGAATACTTATCAGTGAAGGGTCAATACCACTACAAGATGATTTTCCAGATTTTCCAATGAGCATCTCTTTTCTATCCAAAAGACAATTCCTTGGTATGCTAATATTATCAACTATTTGGTTACTAAGACACTACCAAGAGATTTGTCTAGGGCTCAAAAAGATAAAATTAAAAGTGATGCTAAGTACTATGTATGGGATGATCCGTATTTGTGGAAACATTGTGCTGATCAAATCATTAGAAGGTGTATTTCTCAAGACGATATTCCTTCTGTCTTGCAATTTTGTCACTCATATGCATGTGGTGGACATTTTGGCCCTAAGAGGACAGCTCAAAAAGTGTTAGGGTGTGGGTTATTTTGGCCTACCTTGTTTCGTGATTCTTATATGTTTTGTAAGTCTTGTGAACGATGTCAAAAAGTTGGCAACTTAGGACATAGAGACCAAATGCCACTTACCCCTATTCTTGCTTGTGAAATATTTGATATATGGGGTATTGATTTTATGGGTCCTTTTCCTCTTTCTTTCGGTAATGTTTACATCCTTCTTGCTGTGGATTACGTCTCAAAGTGGGTGGAAGCCAAAGCAACCCGAACTAACGATGCCAAAGTTGTTGTAGATTTTATCAAATCTCATATTTTTGCTAGGTTCAGGACACCAAAGGCTCTTATCAGTGATCGTGGCACACACTTTTGTAATAAAGTAGTGGAAACTTTGCTTAAAAAGTACAAGGTCACTCATCGCACTTCCACCATATACCACCCTCAAACCAATGGATTGGCAGAAGTCTCAAATCGAGAAATCAAGTCTATTCTGGAAAAAACAGTCAATCCAAGCAGGAAGGATTAGGGGCACAAGACTTGAAGATGCATTATGGGCCTACCGGATAACTTACAAGAGCCCTATAGGTATATCTCCTTACCGTTTGATATTTGGCAAACCGTGTCACCTCCCTGTGGAGTTGGAACATAGGGCGTACTGGGCTGCAAAACAATGTAACATGCAAATGGATGAGGCTGGTGAGCACAGAAAACTTCAATTACAAGAGCTTGAGGAAATTCGAAGAGAAGCTTATGAGAGTACTAAAATCTACAAGGAAAAAACAAAGGATTTTCATGATCAAATGATTTCTCGAAAGAAATTTTCTGTAGGTCAAAAAGTATTACATTATCACTCTCGATTGAAGTTGTTTTCTGGAAAACTACGATCACGGTGGCTTGGTCCTTTTGTTATCACTAACATATTTTCACATGGTGCAGTTGAGATCGCAAGTCTTGAAACTGGTAAGACTTTCAAAGTCAATGGTCAACGTTTGAAACCTTTTTATGAAGGATTTCAAGTGTGTAATATTGAAGAAACCAGTTTAACCTACCCCGAGTATTGTGATTAATTAATAAGAACGTCTAGCTAGAGATGTTAAAGAAAAGTGCTTCATGGGAGGCAACCCATGTCAAAAAAAAAAAAATTCAATTTATTTTATTTTAGTTTTGTTTTGATTTTTTTTCTTTTGATTAGCTGCAGAAAGGGTACATATCATCAGATAACACTCTCTCGTGCTTAAGGGGAGAACTCCAATCACTTTACACTTTATACCAGGGAAGTACTAGTATTCTTTTTCTTTTATTCTCTAATGTTCTTTATGTTTTTAATTCCTCTTTAATTGTGTTGAATTAGGAACAGTGCGGACACTGTTCAAACTAAGTGTGGGGAGAGGATAATAAAATATAGAGAATAAAGAATTGACTCATACTTTGAGTGTTTGTCCTTAAGCATTATACTTTGAATGTTTGTCCTTAAGCATTATATGGCAAATTTTAAGCCAAAATTTTCATGAAATCTGGAGATTGTACTAAATGTTGTAATAAGTATCTACAAAATGTGAAATTGACTTGTTCAAGTGCTTTACTCACATACTGCTGTGAATAGAATACTTGGTTAAAATTAAGTAGTGAAATCTTTAAGAAACAAATTTACCTTGTATTTAGCTTTAGAATTGGAAGTTTAAGAGTAGGTCGAGTTCTTAAGTGAAAAATAAACAAGTTTACTTTTAGGTTAAATTAGTTACTATATACTCTTTGAAGTTGTTTTTGAAACAATGATAACACTTAGTGAAAGTGGTAGAAGAAACTTTCTCCTTAGTGATCTTCTATTTAAAAAAAAAAAAAAAGGAAAAAAGAATCAAGCATAGCCATTACTCCATTGATTCAAGTAATTGAGTTAAGAGTATTCGAACTTGAATGTTAGAGTGAGGAAGAGTCCATAGGGGTATCTTAAAACCCGGTCACTTGAGTGATGAGCTCGAATGTTGCCGACTCGATGAACTCACTATAACGATAAGGGCGGAAAAGGCGAAAGTTCATGAAAAAGAAGTGGGCAAAAACCCGTCAAAATAGATGCTTGATTAAATCAAAAGAATATGAATGTAAAGATCATTGAATGAAATAAGACTTATAATAAAAAGGGAAAAAATCTACGGAAAGAGTAGATACCATATGCTTTTACTTTATGTTGCAAAGATTATATACTTGCTAATATGAAGTGGAGTTTAATTGGGTGTTTTTCCTTATTGGATTAAGTATTTACTTTTGGAATAAAAGTTCTTTTGCTAAACATGAGGATTAAAGTTTGTTTTGTTTAGATTAGCTATTAAATTTTGTCTATAGTAATTTAATCACAGGAAACCAGTTTGGTTGGAGCAGTAGACATTAAAATTACAAGTCATGAATTATAAAAGAATAGATGCTTGAAATGATGAAAAGAAATTTCGTATAATCTATGACGAATTTCTCAATTGATTTGATTCAATTACTTAAGGACAAGCAAGAGTTTAAGTGTGGGGGAATTTGATAGAGCCATTTTATACTCAATCTTTATAGTATGAATTGTGTTTATTTATTATTGATTTTATAAAAATCATAAGGAAATGGTACTTAATTTTATTATGGTGATATATCAGGTTTAATGGAGTTAAGAGTGCTAATTCAAGTGATTTAGAGAAGTCATCTACAATTTGGATCAATGTCAAGGATTTACACCACCGGCGTACAAGGGAAGTACACGGGCGTGTATTTTCATAGCAAGCCGTGTATCTGGCTTGAAGAACCAACAGAAGCTTACACAGTTAAAGTACACGGCCGTATATCTGGCTTGAAGAATCAATAGAAGCTTACACGGTTAAAGTACACGGCCGTGTATAACAGTGAGTTGAGACCGTGTATATGGATAAGTTTGGCTGTTTCAGGGATCTTTCAGTTTTCTTATATATATCTCTTCGTTTTCCAAAAGGAGGGAGTTAAGGAGTGAAGAAACCGAATAGGAAAAGCAAGAGACACCTAAAACAAAGACTTTTCATATTTTCTTTCACTCTTTGATTTCGTTGGGATGAACATGTGTGGCTAAACAGATTTTCTAGCCAAAGGATCATCAAAAGTTTAATTCTTCAGGAATTGTGAGATCTAATTGATTTGTTTTTATTCTATTCTTTGTTTTTAGGTATTTATATATCTTCTGAATGTTTTGTTATTATTATCTTGTTTGATTGGTATGAATTGGAGCTCTTCTATTCAATTAGTAAGTTAATATATTGTCAACTAGTACGTCAAGTCCGTAATTGTTTGATAGTTCTAGTTTCTGTGACACAATAACATGTTTGATTATAGAATAGATAGTCAAATTCATGTTATGGAGATATATAATCTTGTTTAAATAGGTTATCTTATAATCTACTAGCATAAATTGGTAGTCTCTCTTGTTTTTAATGCTATTGATAGATTAAATCCTAAGAGCTTGTTTAGGGTTGTTTAATCAATAAGAGAAGTAATCAAAGAGCTTGTTTTGATTATCAAGAAAGTAAGGAGAGATAGGTTATTAGATTTTGTTAATAACCATAACCAGTTTCTCTTAGATAAAGAATAGAAAATATTCGCATCAATGATCAGTTCTATGAATTAAACTATAGTGATTGCTTTGGTTAGGCTTTCGTCATTATTGAATTTTATTATCTGATTTCAGTATTATTTCAATTTACAAACAAAACCGCCATTCTTCTTTTTCTCTCTATTCTCTTTTAATAAAAATATATTTAACCAATCCCTGTGGGTACGACCCTACTCACTACTGTATACAAATTATATAATTGTTTAGGAGTAGGTTTTAATTTTGTTGGATTCGATACCTATCACCAGGGAAGATTGTTTTGAATGCAAGCTGAAAGCTCAAAAACTAACAAGATTAACCACTTATGAATTGTGGCAAAGGAATATGTTGGCAATTATGACCGCTGAAGCTAATGAAGAAATGGAATTGGAAATGGTGCCAATAGTGAGAGAATTTCCAGATGTATTTCTGAAAGACCTTCCTAGTTTACCCTTAGCTAGGGAGATCAAGTTCCGCATTGATTTGGTATAGGGTACTATACCAATATCAAAATTGGTATACAGAATGGCACCAATTGAATTAGAAGAGCTGAGGAAGTAGTTACAAGATCTACAAGATAAAGGCTTCATAAGACCCACTATATCTCCCTAAAGTACACTAGTCCTTTTTGTCAAGAAGAAGGATGGAAGTATGAGACTATACATCGACTATAGAGAGTTAAACCGGGTCACCATTAAGAACAAGAATCCCCTTTCTAAGATAGATGACTTATTTGACCAGCTACACAAAGCTAGGTGTTTTCTAAGATTAATTTAACAATAGGATACCACTAATTGAGAATTAAGAACTTGATTTGGGCATTTCACATTTATGGACTTGATGAACAAAGTATTTAGGGACTTCTTGGATAAATTTGTAATCGTCTTCATAGACGATATCCTGATATACTCCAAAAGCAATGAAGAATATGTGAAAATGGTGTTGGATAGGTTACAAAAGGAAAAAATGTACGCCAAATTCAATAAATGTGAATTTTGGTTGGAGCAAGTGGTTTTCTTAGGTCATGTAGTTAATAAGGATGGAATATCTGTAAACCTAGGAAAAATAAGAGCTGTAGTAGATTAGCTTAGACCAAAGACAATAACAGATGTAAGAAGCTTCCTAGATTTAGTAGGCTACTATAGAAGGTTTATTGAGGGAATCTCCAAGATAGTAACTCCTCTCACCAAATTAACTCAAAAGAATGTGAAGTTTGAGTAGGATGATAGATGTGAAGCTAGTTTCTGGACACTTAAGGAAAAGTTTATGTCAACACTAGTTTTGGAATTATCTAAGAGTAAGGAAAAATTCACTATTTATAATGATGCCTCAGCCTAAGGGTTAGGGTGTGTTTTCATATAAAGCGGGCAAGTCATAGTATATGTATCTTGCTAACTAAAGCCATATGAGAAGATTTACCCGACTCATGACTTAGAGTTGGTGGTAGTGGTACTAGCTCCAAAACTGTGGAGGTACTACTTATATAGAGAGAGATGTAAGAATTTCACTTATCACAGGAGCTTGAAATACATCTCCATATGGAAAGAGTTGAACATGAGACAGAGGATATAGTTGGAATTGATCAAGGATTATGACATGAAAATCTAGTATCATCTAAGAAAAGCCAAAGTGGTGGCAAATGCCCTTAATAGAAAGAAACAAGGTAATGTTGCTACTCCCATCACTTCATTGATAGGAATCATACACCCACAGGACCCATCATTAGGGCAAAAGCCAAAAGATTACAAAATTTGGTATTGAGAGTCCTCTTTGAACAATTAAACCCCGAAGATATTTTTTTAGTATCTTCTTTTCCATTGTATAATTATTGTGTATGTCAACAGGTACATTTGTTGGTTTTTATAGGACGGTCAATAAATTCACTAATGCTCAATTTGTGGGTTATTCATAAACCTATATAAATCAAAGAAGAACCAGTCCTACATTGCTCCATGGAATTGAAGGAAACTAGCCACATATGAGGGTTTTATTTGTAATTTCCTTTTGTTGAAAGCTGGCCACATATGTTATTATTTTACTTGTATTTTCTTTTGTTAAATTTGCCTTATTTAGAACTAGTATAAATACTTGTAAAGTAGGGTTTGTAAGGGACTTTTGGAGATATACCTTTGGCTGCCATTTTCACATGAAAAGAGAGACTTTTCTCTATTTCATAAGACTCTTATCAACTTCTTCTAGGGTTGTGGCAAGTGGGACTTGGATTTGTTGTGAGTAATATCAACAAATTACAAGTTAATCATAATTCCAACTAGTGCATAATATCTGGTAAGGAATTAATTATTTTTATTTTGTTCTTATTTCATGCAATTAAGGTTCCATCTTCAAGTTAGGTTCACGACTAATTTAATTGGAATTTAGTTCTTCTATGTGCCATCCTTCATATATATATTACAATTACAAGTGAGCACATCAATATTTGGTATTAGAGCAAATTGTTTCCTGTAATTAGGGTTCAAGTGGCAATTAGAACCACACCATTTTGTGAACTTTGTTTAGTTGATCCTCTAATTGGTGTTGTGTAATTGTAATTGGATACTAAGCACATCACAATTTTTGGTATCAGAGCAAGGTTTAGAGAAGGAAAATTTTCGTGATTTATAATTGGGATTTAGGGTTCTTGTTGTTCATTTTCGCAATTGAAGTTGTGGGAAGTGAAATTGAGTTCTTATGTTAAATTGTACCTTAAAATGCTTGCATGATTTCCAATTGAACTGTAGAATTTAGATTACATCCTTTGCCGTGAATTGATTGTGTGTGGAAGTAGGGGAAATTCTTGAATTGAATTCCATAAGTTGAAGTAGTGTTGATTGGTGTTTATTGTTTCCTTGAAATTTTCGGAATTGAAAGGTTCAATTTTCAGATTTGCTCTTCTTGCGTGGAGAATTAGGAAACAATTTTTTAATCCAAATCAATCATTACTTGTGGGAGTTATTGTGTATTGATCATTTTAGATGCACTTTGACTAGTTGGAATCATTAGCTTGCCATTTGGAGAAGTGTCCATAATTACTTCCATTTGCATTTTGTTGCCGTGATTGTGAAGTGCACCATAGGTGTGTGTGTTGTGGTTTGAGAGGTGCTGCATCGTGAGTGTGTGTGTGTACCGTGAAGTTGAGGTTGTGCGTTAGGTGTGTTACATGGTTGTGTATTATATCATGGGTGTGTGAGTGAAGTCATGGTGTCTTTTTGACATGGTATAGAATTTCTTTTTTTTTTTGTCAAAACAAAAATTCATTAGCCATGCTGAATGATAGTATGAATAAGGGACTTAGTAATGAGGCTAATGATTAGTATTTATCTATTAGTATACTACACTGAGCTTTGACTTCATTTCCTACTAATGATGATGAGTAGAGGGAAAATTTGTTCCATACCTCTTGCAGTGTACAAGGTAATCTATGTGCTATTATTATTGATGGCAGTAGTTGTACTAATGTAGTGTCTGCATCATTAGTATCTAAATTGAAACTTGTAACTACCCTACATCCAAAACCCTATAAATTGCATTGGCTGAGTGAGCAGGGTAGTATGCATGTTACCGAAAGGGCTAAGGTACCTTTCAACATAGGAGATAAATATTATTATGAGATTGTATATGATATCCTTCTTATGTGTGCATCCTATATATTGCTTAGTAAGCCTTGGTTATATGACAGAAGGGTTTTGCATGATGGCTTTAAAAATACTTATATGTTCTAGAAAGAGGGTAAACGTATAGTGTTGGACCCAATGTTACCTTCAAAGTTCCAAGAGGTTCAGAGGCAGATAAGTAAACCTTCAAAGGTCCAAGAGTTTCAGAGGCAGATAAGTAAAACTGGGAAGAAGAAGACCTTATTGGTGGGACAATGCGAGTTAGAGGAGGCCATAGTAGATGAGAGACTCGTATATTTATTTCAAATGAGGTATACCCTAGAGATGGAGGGGTGTAAGTAACTACCCCCTGTGGTATCTCAAGTATTGGAAGACTATAGTGATCTTTTTATAGATAAATTGCCATGAGGATACGACGTCTCTACTACATTTAATGTTGCAAATCTATCACCCTAATTACACGATGATGTTCATGAAGACCTATTAGATTTGAGGGTAAATCTTCCATAGGTCCGAAGAGATGATAGGAATCATATACCCATAAGACCCATCACTAGGCTAAGAGCCAAAGGATTACAAAATTTGGCGATGAGAGTCCTCTTTGAACAATTAGACCCTAAAGATATTTATTTAGTATCTTCTTTTCCATTGTATAATTATTGTGTATTTCAGTAGGTACATTTGTTGGTTTTTATGGGACGACGAGTATATTCACTAATGCTCAGTTTGTGGGTTATTCATGGACCTATGTAAATCGAAGAAGAACCAGTCCTACATTGCTCTATGGAATTGAAGGAAACTGGCCACATACGAGGGTTTTATTTGTAATTTCCTTTTGTTGAAAGCCGGCCACATATGTTGTTATTTTACTTGTATTTTCTTTTGTTAAATTTGCCTTATTTAGAACAAGTATAAATACTTGTAAAGTAGAGCATGTAAGGGACTTTTAGACATATACATTTGGCTACCATTTTCATGTGAAAAGAGAAGCTTTTCTCTATTTCATAAGACTCTTATCAACTTCTTCTAGGATTCAGTGAGTGGGACTTGGATTTGTTGTGAGTAATATCAACAAATTACAAGTTGATCCCAATTCCAACTATTACATAATATTTGGTAAGGAATTAGTTATTCTTATTTTGTTCTTGTTTCATTTAAGGTTCCATCTTCAAGTTAGGTCCACGCCCAATTTGATTGGAATTTGGTTCTTCTTTATGTCATCCTTCATATATATACTACAATTACAAGTGAGCACATCAATATTTGGTATCAAAGCAAATTGTTTCCTACAATTAGGGTTCACATGGAAATTAGAATCACTCCATTTTGTGAACTTTGTTTAGTTGATTCTCCAATTAGCTTTGTGTAATTGTAATTGGATATTAGGCACATCATTCATAGTGAGAGTTGTTGAATGATATGCATAAGCTAGAATTGGATATTTTGACTAAAGAAGTGGGAGCAAAGATGGCCAATTTATGCATACAACTAACTTTAATGGATAGAATCAACAATGCTTAGGTACAGGATGAGAACATTTAGGAAATCAAGAGTAGGTTAGAATAGGACAAGGCTCTTAAATTTAATATAGACATAGAAGGAATATTAAGGTATGAAAAGCAATTGTGCATGCAAGGAAATGTAGAATTGAATAAAGCAATAATGAAAGAAGCACACCACTCAACCTATATAATCCATCTTGAAAGCACCAAAGTGTATAAAGACGTAAAGAGTCACTATTGGTGGAAAAACATGAAAAGGGAGATAGCTGAGTATGTAGCAAAATGCCTTACTTGCTAACAAATTAGAATTGAATATCAGAGGCTAGTTGGAGAATTGCAGCCTTTTCTAGTATTAAAGTAGAAATAGGAACACATGATAATAGATTTTATTATAGCCCTCCCAAATATCAAAGAGAAACAAGATGCAGTTTAGGTAATAGTAGACCGGCTAACTAAGTCTACTCATTTTCTACCTATCAAAGTAGGATACAAACTGGAAAAATTGGCCTAGATATATATATATAAGAAATAGTAAGATTACATGGGGTGCTAGTAACCATACACTTTAATAAAGATACATGGTTTGTAAGCAAATTTTGGAATAGCTTACATAAAACTTTAGGTACAAAACTATAGTTCAGCATTGCATTCTACCCTCAGACGAATGAATAATCTAAGAAGACCATACAAATTTTAGAAGATTTGCTTAAAAGATGTGCGCTAGATTTGGAGGAAATTGGAATGAGCACATTCCTTTGGTTGAGTTTACCTATAACAATAGCTATCAAGCAACCATCTAAATGGCTCTTTGTAAGGCTCTATATGGAAGAAAATGCATATCCCCATTACATAGGGATGAAGCGGGGGAAAGATAAATGTTGGGACCAAAATTGGTCTAGGAAGTAATGGATAAGGTAAAATTGACAAAGTAGAGAATACAAACAGCTCAAAGCCGACAAAAGAGTTCTGCAAATAAGAGACAACACCTCTTAGAATTTCAAGTAGGAGACAAAGTACAACAAAAAATTTCTCTAACAAAATGGATGATCAGGTTTGGTTTGAGAGGGAAGCTAAACTTAAGATATGTAAGCCCATTTGAAATTTTGGAAAGAGTAGGTATTGTAGCTTATAAGTTAGCTCTCCTACTAAGTTTGGCTAAGGTTCATGATGTATTTCATGTATCGATGTTAAGAAAGTTTGTACCAAACCCAGATCAAATAGTAGCTTTGGAACCTTTGATTGTACAACCAAATTTGTCCCCAGTTGAAAGACCAGTGAAGATTGTTGATGTTAAGGAATAAGTGTTACGATGGAGAGTAATTCCCTATGTCAAGGTACAATGGATAAATCAAACTAAACGTGAAGCAACATAGGAATTAGAAGATGAGATGAGGAAGAAATATCTAGAACTTTTCCAGAATCAAGTAACTTTAGAAGATAAAAGTCTTTATAGGGGGAAAGGGGTGGTTGGAGAATGTAAATACCCAAAAATTTAAAATTCATTTAATATATTGTATAATAGAGCGAAGGTCAAAAGTATGATTTTATAAAATATAGGGGATAAATTGGTCATTTTTTGGACAAGATATATATACCCTTGTTTGGCCTAGCACTCCTCTCTTTACCATTCTCACAATAACGGACAAGTGACACTCTTTAAAACAAGAAAACCCTAAGGCAACCTAGCAAACAACACTAAAGACTAAACCCTATTTCATCAGGTAAGGGTTTCTATGATCAAATTAGTATTTTTTTATTATAGAATTGAGAATTTATGTAAGTCTTACGTTATGATTGATAAATTTTGGATCGAGAAAGGGGTAGAATGAACACGAAATCAAGTGATAAAGGGATTTGAATTATTGAATTAGATAAGTATACCATTTGCACATTTCATTAAGAATTTACAAATTTTAGGATTTAATTAAGCTTAGGATCAAAGGAATCAAGCTTAAGAATGAATTGGAAAAGAGGAAAATGATTCGTGAGGAACAATGTAATATATGGTCAAGTACACACCCATGTAGAAATACAAGTGTACAAAGTATACGGATGAAAGACATACATGTGTACTTAAGCATGTTGAAATATGGAAATCCATAAAATGGTACACAACTAATTGCACAACCATGTATCTAGGCATGCTAAAATGCCAAAATCCACAAAAAGATACATAGCCACTCTACACAACTGTGTGTTGAAGAGTTCACATGATCGTGTACTTAGAGACACTTTGTTTCTCAATTTAATTTATGTTTGGAAGAGTTCACATGCAACCTAAAAACTTAAAATAACCCTAGGAGTTCCAATAGAGTAGGAGAAGTAATCTGATAATAGTTAAGTGAACAGAAGTGAAAAATTAGATTATTCCTAGACTAGTACTAAGAATATACTCCCGATATTTTACAAATTACAGTCCAACTGATAGTTCAGGACAAGTTGTTCTTAAGACTATGATTCCAAGTATGTGTAACTTTGGTTATTTCTTATGATTGTTAAGATAGTAGTAAACTAGATTAAGTTGTATTAGATTAGATTAAGTTAGTTTAAGTTGCTTGTTGTATGTGCTTATCTTAGCCTAAGAGCCCATAGTGGTAGATTTCTAAGGAGCACCCTAATGATCCTCATGTGATGTTGTCCTTAGTGGAGTTGTGCTTGAAAATGATCTAGGTAGATTCAGGTTTAAGGTTTAAGGACTCATAGGTATTAAGGCCTATAGTGGTAGTTCCCAATACCATATTATGTGTTAAGTATCTATATATAGTTTAGTAGGGTCATGAGTACCCCATTGGTGTTATGTGGACTTAAGTAAAATTAATAACCCGTTATGTGATGTTTAGTGCCTTCACAAATTTATGTGATTTAATTCATGCTTGTTCATGCATATATGGTTGTTGATGATACGTATTAGGCGCTAGCTTACCCCTTAGGAATTACTTTTTAGATGCAAGCATAAAAGGAAACACTACTCATGAAGGGACTTAGGGTCAAATGCATAGGAGAGGGAAGATGAAGATTACTATTACTATTATGGTGATTAGAAGAAGGAAAATTTAAGTAATTTCTATGTTTTGAATAACGATGTTCTTTAGAAGATAATGGACTAGTAAACTCTATAAGTTTAATTGTTTTTTGGATTATGATCATGAGTGATTGTTAAGATTGTTTCATGAGTTTGATGATTGAAATGGGATATACTTGTATTATATTGAAAAGTTTAAGATTATCTAATTGTGATTACTGGAAATACCAGCTTAAATAGTATTAGAGTAAGGTTAAGAGCCTTAACATGTGTCCTACCTAGTAGGGATACATGGTAGGCAATAACGTGTTGGTTTTGGAGCATCGCAAAAAGAGAAGAGAAATTGATGGAAAAGAAGGTAATGAAAACACCTAAGAAGCAAACTATTGAAAACCCTTCAAAAGGTATGCACAAAGTTCTTTAATTGAAATGAATTAAGTCAACTTTGGTTATTTTCAAGGACAAGGGATAGATATAAAGACTATGTTAAGATCACATGGTTAGGTTAATTTCTGCAATGTGCGAAAGCTAACATATATGGAAGCTGATACGAAATCGGTTTGCTCGGATTCCTAACTGATACGAACCACGCCAACGTGTGATGAAACCCAATACCAATACGTTCGGAATTCGCTACCTAAGATCCTAAACACACTCAAGTGGAAACCGCGACCCGTTGTCTATAAGCGAGACAAGAACCATGGTATAATATCAAGACGCCACAATCGAGATGAAAGACCGATTGATAAGTCGGGATGAACACGGAAGAAAATCCGATAAGTTCTAGATTAGTTCTGTAAAGAACCAAGAGAGGAATTCTCTCAAAAAGTGTTTTTTTCAAACTTTAATGTTGTGTGTTCTATATTCTAAATGTTTAAACCCTAGGAGCTTTATATTAGGGTTTACAATTCGTAACAATAAAGCCCCAAAACGACATCACTTCAATAAGTGTGTAAAAATAACAAAATAAGACATGAAGGCCGGCGTCGGAGAGATACACGGCCGTGTACTTTAGCTGTGTATAATTCTGTGGAACTTCTTGACAATATACACGACCGTGTACTTCTAGTCATGTATCCTTCTGTGGAAATTCTTGACACCATACACGGCGTGCCTTTGAACCGTGTATACGACCGTGTATGATTCTGTGTAACCTCCAGACTCCTATACGGCCGTGCCTTGTAAAGACACGCCCTCTTTACCCCGTATCTGGTATAACTTGTACAAGAGCAAGGGCATTCCCATGGTTGTTCCAATCCATTCCAGCTTCATGATTACTCCAATCCTTTTCGACTTCATGGACATCCTTTATCAACACGTAAAGTGCTTCCTTGAATCGTTTCGCTCGATTTCTTGTGATTGGTCCAGGTGGCACTTCAAGAGGATCCACATTCCCTCTTCTAGCTTGGCTCCCATCATGGCTCTCATCATTCCCCTCCTCTTGAAAAGGATTTGTCCTTAAATCATTGCTTACATCAAAAGGACTCAAATCAGTAACATTAAATGTAGCACTTACTTGATACTCACCGGGTAAATCTATCTTGTATGCATTATCATTGATGCGCTCAAGGATTTGAAATGGTCCATCGCCTCTAGGAAGTAGTTTAGATCGACGCTGCATAGGAAACCGCTCTTTACGCATGTGAACCCAAACCTAGTCTCTAGGTTCAAAGACAGCTTGTCGACGACCCTTGTTGGCTTGTTTCACATATTGCTCTGTTCTTCGCTCAATGTTTAGCCTTGCCTTTTCAAGGATCTGTTTAATAGATTCACTTTCTTCTTGCCATCTAGATTAACATACTCAGAAATAGGCAAAGGTGATAAATCCAAAGGAGTTAGTGAATTAAAACCATACACAATTTCAAAAGGAGTAAACTTAGTAACAGAATACATTGTACGATTATAGGCAAATTCAACATGTGGCAAACAATCCTCCCAACTTTTCATGTTCTTCTTAATGACAGCCCTCAACAAAGTAGATAAAGTTCGATTTACTACCTCAATTTGACCATCAGTCTATGGATGACAAGTAGTAGAAAACAATAACTTAATTCCTAACTTAGCCCACAAGGTCTTCCAGAAGTAGCTTAAGAACTTAGCATCTCTATCCGATACAATTGTTCTAGGCATAACATGTAATCTCACAACTTCCCTAAAGAACAAATTAGCAATATTGCAAGCATCATATGTTTTGTGACAAGGAATGAAATGTGCCATCTTAGAGAATCTATCCACAACTACAAAAATAGAATCTCGACCATGTCTAGACCTAGGTAATCCTAACACAAAATCCATGGAAATATCTACCCAAGGCTCATGAGGAATGGGAAGTGGAGTATAAAGCCCTTAAGGTTGGACTCTAGATTTTGCTTGCTTACACGTGACACATCACTCACTAAATCCTCTCAACATCTCGTTTCATGTGAGGCCAATAGAAGTGTTCCTGCAATACCCCTAAGGTTTTAGCTACTCAAAAATGTCCCATTAAACCTCCTCCATGAGACTCCCTCACTAGTAATTCCCTTAAAGAACAAATTAGAATGCATAGTCTACTCTCCCTAAACAAGAATCTTTCATATTTATAAAACTTACCATGACCACTCTTCTCACAATGCACATACTCCTCACAAAAATCTCGATTAGTAGCATACAATTCCTTAATGTGCTCAAAACCAAGCAGTCTAGAAATAAGAGTAGAGATAAGAGCATACCTTCTAGAAAGTGCATCAGCAACGACATTCTCTTTACCTTGCTTGTAGTGGATGACATAGGGAAATGTTTCAATGAACTCCACCCAATGAGCATCCTTTTGTTTAACTTATGTTGTCCCTTCAAGTACTTCAACGATTCATGGTCAGTGTGGATCATAAACTCTTTTGGCCAAAGATAGTGTTGCCAAGTCTGCAGTGCTCGAACCAAGGCATATAACTCCTTGTCATAAGTAGGGTATTCAAGGTTGCCCCACTTAGCTTCTCGCTAAAGAATGCAATTGGTCTTCTCTCTTGCATGAGCACTGCTCCAATACTTAATCTTGAAGCATCACACTCAATTTCAAATGTTTTAGCAAAGCCAGGTAAAGCAAGTAATGGCTTGAGTCAACTTATTTTTAAGCGTCTGAAAGGCCTTCTCTTGTTGCTCTCCCCATCTGAACCCCACGTTCTTCTTAATTACCTCAATAAGTGGTGCTGCAATGGTATTGAAATCCTTCACAAATCTCCTGTAAAAACTCGCTAGTCCATGGAAACTCCGCACATTACTTACATTAGTTGGACTGGGCCATTCTTGGATAGCACGAATCTTTTCTTCATCAACCTGTATTCCCTGTGCACTAACAACAAAACTAAGAAACACAAGTTTGTCTGTGCAAAAAGTGCACTTCTTGAGGTTTGCATATAATTGCTCCTTTCGAAGCACTTCTAAAACATCCCTCAAGTGAGATATATGGTCTTCCAAACTCTTACTGTAAATGAGAATATCATCAAAATAGACAACCACAAATTTGCCAATAAAAGTCTTCAAAACATAGTTCATAAATCTCATAAAAGTACTAGGTGCGTTAGTTAAACCGAAAGGCATTACTAACCACTCATACAATCCATATTTCATTTTGAATGCGGTTTTCCATTCATCACCTTCTTTCATTCTAATTTGGTGATATCCACTTTTTAAATCAATTTTGGAAAAGACACTAGACCTATGTAACTCATCTAACATGTCATCTAAGCGAGGAATGGGATGACGATACTTTACCGTGATGTTGTTGATGGCGCGGCAATCAACACACATTCTCCATGACCCATCCTTCTTAGGCACCAAAATCACAGGCACTGCGCATGGACTCATGCTTTCCCTCATGTACCCCATCTCCATTAATTCATCGACCTGCCTTTGGAGTTCCTTTGTCTCCTCTGGATTGCTCCTATAAGCTGGCTTGTTTGGAATCGATGCTCCGGGTACAAGGTCAATCTGGTGCTCAATACCACAATAGGTGGTAATCCCTTTGGAATCTCCTCAGGGAAGACATCTTCAAAGTCCTGCACAATAGACACAACCACACTAAGGCAAAGAGTTAGATAGTTCGTTAGTATTCAAACATGTTTCCTTAAAAACCAGCAACAACATAGGTTGCTTCATCACTAACGCTCTCCTCACTATACTCGCACTTGCCACACAACTCTCCTTTTGCAAAGCTGCACTCTCCTTTTCACTCACCACCAAAGTTGATCCCCCTTCAACTTGGTCTCTCACACTCTTTCCAGCCTTCCTCTCTTTTTCCTTCTGAGTTCGACTTTTGTATTCCTTTTCTTTCTCATTGTCTTTTGCCCTCTCACTCTCCCTCTGTTTTTCACTCACCTTATGTTTTGCAAAAGACTGTTATAGCTGCAACTGATCCTCATACACCTGCTTAGGTGTTAAAGGTTTAAGATTAAAGCTTTTCCCTTGGTGAACAAGCGTATACTTGTTAGAAAAGCCATCATGAACAACCTTCCTATCAAACTACCATGGCCTCCCCAACAACACATGACGCTTGCATCGGCACTACATCGCATAACACCTCATCCTCATACCTACCAATGCGAAAAGCAATCAAGGCTTGCTTACTCACCTTAATCTCGCCACTATTATTCAGCCACTGCAATTTATATGGACTAGGGTGTCTAGTAGTCTTGAGTCCCAGCCTCTCAACAATAAAATTACTCACCAATTAGTGCAACTTCCTCCATCAATGATCAAACTGCAAATGTGATCACCTAGATAACATCTAGTATGAAAGATATTCTCTCTTTGCACCTCCTCTTCTTCCTTCACCTGCACATTCAAAACTCACTTCACTACCACCACTAACTTCCCTACTGCAGGCTCCTCATCATCGCTAGCATCCTCTAATGGAGGGATATCATCTTCTTCACTATCCCCCTCAGTTTCATACTCACCATCATCACGCAGAATCATCACACGCCTATTTGACATTAACTAGCAATATGGCCTCTACCTTGGCATTTAAAACATCTAATGTCACGATTTCTAGGAGTAGAAGAGTCAGGTTTACCTTGGTTACCAGGAGTAGAACCCGCTTGCCTCTGCTCTCCTTTCGATTTAGTGGGTAAAGGCTTTTCTTCCTTCTTCCATTAGTTAGTCTTCCAGGTGGATGAACTAATACCCTGTTGAAACCGTACATTACTACTACCTTTCCTCTTGTACTGGTTCTCAACCTTTATAGCCATATGAACCATATCTTCCAATTCTACATAATGCTGCAATTCTACGACATTTTGAATTCTCTCTATTCAATCCCGCAAGAAACCTAGCCATGGTAGCCTCTCTATCCTCCTCTACATTCGCCCTGATCATCGTTACTTCCATCTCCTTGAAATACTCATCCACGCTTCGACTTCCCTGCTTAAGAGTTTGCAATTTGTTGTGCAATTCATGATAATAATACACAGCACAAACCACTTCTTCATCACCCTTTTCATTTCTTCCCAAGACTCAATAGGTGGTTCGCCATTCCATCTTCTATTTAACATTAGTTGATCTCACCACACCATGGCATAATCCGAAAATTCAATGGCAGCAAGTTTCACTTTCTTTCTCCCACTATAGTTATAACAATCAAATACCATCTCCACCTTCTTCTCCCATTCTAAGTACACCTCGGGATCATTCTTCCCTTGGAAAGGAGGAATCTTCATCTTTATACTACTCAATTGATTATCCTCTCTATTCCTATCTCCTCTATCTTCCCTATCCCTAATTTCTCTATTCCTACCACTATATCCTCTATAACTCCCGATAGAAGGCTCATCAAATTCATCATCCGACATTTCATCTCCACCCCTTTGTACTCCCCTAGAACGACTCTCCCTCTTACGCCCTTGGAAGATGTTTTTAGATTACTCTAGTCTTTGCTCTACCGTCTCATGAATTTGTTCCATCCCCTCCTGTAACATCTTCTTCATCTCACCCCTCAGCGCCTCAATCACTAACCTAGCATCAAACCTTCCCCTCTCACCTTCAGGAGAATGATGCCTCGACATAGTTCCTACAGAAAAAGATTAGTACTAACACAAATATATATATAATTAAGCCTCACGATACACTCCCTTACGTGTTTCGCTCAAATGATGATATCACACAGTCACTCGTGTATTCTCACAAATAATGATGATATTAACTCGCCAATTCCTCTTCCCAATTCTCTTAGAACTAACCCAAACTACACCAATTCCCTTCCGTAGAATTCAAAACAACTCTAGGGCTTGTAATTTTCCTCTTTTTCTTTCCGAATTTTTTTTTTTTTTTTGCCTTTGTTTGTTGCTCTTGATCACATTCCTTTTTCTTTTTTGTCGTAATTCTTCCTTTTTTTTTGTAACAAAATTGAATAAAAGGCACTACATTTCAATAGGCAATTAACACTATGAAATTGAATATGAACAATTGATATGAACGATTGGAGTTAGGGTTTTGATGTTACCTTCCTCAAACCAAACTGATGTGTTAACAAACTTAGGCTCTGATACCAAATTGATACGAAATCGGTTTGCTCGAATTCCTAACTGATACGAACCACGCCAACGTGTGACAAAACCTAATACCAATACGTTCGGAATTCGCTACCTAAGATGCCAAACACACTCAAGTGGAAACCGCGACCCGTTGTCTATAAGCGAGACAAGAACCTTGGTATAATATGAAGACGCCACAATCGGGATAAAAGACCAATTGATAAGTCGGGATGAATGCCACGGAAGAAAATCCGATAAGTTCTAGATTAGTTCTGTAAAGAACCAAGAGAGGAATTCTCTCAAAAGTGTTTTTTTTCAAACTTTAATGTTGTATGTTCTATATTCTAAATGTTCTAAACCCTAGGAGCTTTATATTAGGGTTTACAATTCGTAACAATAAAGCCCCAAAACGACATCACTTCAATAAGTGCGTAAAAATAACAAAACAAGACATGAAGGCCGGCGTCGGAGAGATACACGGCCGTGTACTTTGGCCGTGTATAATTCTGTGGAACTTCTTGACAATATACACGATTGTGTACTTCTAGCCGTGTATCTTTCTGTGGAAATTCTTGACACCATACACGGCCGTGCCTTTGAATCGTGTATACGACCGTGTATGATTCTATGTAACCTCAAACTCCTACACGGCCGTGCCTTGTAAAGACACGCCCTTTTCACCCCGTATTCGGTATGACTTGTACAAGAGCAAGGGCATTCCCATGGTTGTTCCAATCCATTCCAGCTTCATGATTGCTCCAATCCTTTTTGACTTCATGGACATCCTTTATCAACCCGTTAAGTGCTTCCTTGAATCGTTTCGCTCGATTTCTTGTGATTGGTCCAGGTGGCACTTCAAGAGGATCCACATTCCCTCTTCTGGCTTGGCTCCCATCATGGCTCTCATCAGAAGCAGTTATTGATTTCTATTCTAAGTTGAATTTGGATAAAACTTATGTTTTCAAAACATAGGTAGGATCTAAGAAGTTACTAATCACCAAGTCAAACTTTGTGAAACAATGTGAATTTTTAGATGATAAAGATCATGATTTCTATGCCATTTAAACTAAAGAAGATTTATTCGCACAACTAAATGGAGGATAGATTGTAAAATGTAAGGGAAAAGAGTTTTATAACAACTATTTCCCTTTGCTTATATGAATCTTGCTCAAAGTTACATATCACTTCTTTTTTATGAAGGGTAAAAGCATAACCACTATGACCTTTGACCATGTAAAGCTAATGGCTGCTCTAATGGATGGATATGAATTTTATATAGCCAGACATCTCATTGCACACATACATAACATGGCTAGGAGAGGTAGTCTCATCCTAGGAAATGTTCTGGCTAAGCATTACAAGTTTAAAGGAATTAATTTAGAGAAAAAATCCTTTACATTGATAAAAGAGGGCCTGCAGTGGACATAATGATACTAATTAAATGGAAGGGTAAACCCGAATGTGAAGCTACATAGGAGTTCTATAGGGATTTGTACTTGTGATTTCTTTAATCACCTTTATGGAGAAGGGTTTTTGAAGGAGGAGAAGATGATGTGCAACTAGACATTGTTACCTTATGTTTCCTTATTGGAAGTGGAGTTAAGACTTTTAACTCCTAATACTATGTCATAGGAAATTTATAGAGTTAGGCCATGCTTTTAGGTTGGCCAATAAATTAAGCCTGTAATTTTAATATAGCTGTGTAGGATAACTAATTAGATGATATTTCTTGTAATTAGTATAGCACATATATGAGGGTGAGGTGTCACTCTTCTATAACAAATAATCACATGGGGAATCTTATTTATAATAAGCTCAGGTCACTATATATATGTACATGAGGTGAGATAAAAATCAATGAAAGTAATATAAACATTCCTCCCCAAATTGCTTGTATCCAAGTAAGATTTTTCATTCAAAGCTCCATTCTACAATTTCTTCTTCTTGTTTACATACTTTTCGTACATAAAAAAAAAAAAAAATCTAATAGAGTTCATATTACATGGGCCAACATCATATGGTATTAGAGCTATCTAGTGGATGGTAGGCACCAATGCTACCAAAAAGATGGAGAAAACTATTTGGGCCATTATTGAAGAGCAAAGTGCAAAACATGACTAGTGGGCAAAATTATAAGATGAGCAACACACTAAGTTGGTCTAGACTTTCACTAATATATTTAAGAAATGGCAAGAATCTTTCAACACTACTTTACTGGACTTAAAGAAATAAGTACAAGAATAACTAAGTTACCCAATGCAAATAAAGGCAAGATTACAGAAGCAGAAGGAAATTATGTAGAGCATGTCTATAGTCAATGGGGCACAATCTACCCTTATAGATGGAACTTCCATACCAATTACTCACAAGATCCGCAAAAATGGACTTTTTCGATATTCATAGGGGTATGTTTGAAAACTTGGTTTATAAAAGGTGAAAACTACTTGACATTGGATGGCACTCTCAACTAATATAGGGTCAAAATTGTTGCCATGCATTTTGAAGAGCAAGCCTTGCAATGGTATCATTCTTTTGTTCAACTTTGTGCCACACCCGCTACCATGACTTAGGAAACACTCATCTTAAGAATACAGATTTTAGGTCTAGAGTGTATGAAGATCCCACGGTGGAATTTAAGGAATTCTTTCAATGAGGGCTCCTATAAGATTATATAGATGAATTTGAATATTTGTCAACATTGATGCATTTGCCGAAACACCACCTGGTAAGCTATTTTCTAAGTGGAATAAACCTAGATATCCAAACCCTATGTGAATGTTCCAGCTAAATAAACTTTCACAAGCCATTTCACTTGCCAAAAGCTAAGAAGAAACATTACTTTCTACCAAAGTTGGTCTTCAAACCATTAGACTAGCCCAAAACCTCCCTACATCCACTTAAAACTCACACACATATAGCCTAGTTAAACCCTTTACAGCTACCAAATTTCCCAACTCATTCCCAAATACAACCACTAACACTACTAAACCCCACTTGAACCAAAATTCCAATTTACCTATCAATAATAGTACTCATCACATGACCCTTAAAGAATTGGAAGAAAGAGGAAGAAAAGAAAATGTTTGTGTGATGAACCTTTTGGACCCCGTACATAGGTGCAAGAAAAAGGGATTAAGGATGATGGTGATTGAGGAAGATGATACTAACAAGGTAGAAGAAGTTGTTGACGAGGCTGTAGTGATGGAAATTCCTTTAGAGGAGGAGTTGTCAAAATTAACACTATGTTCCGTTAGAAATCACATTAAGGCTGGTATTATGAGATTATGGGGATTTCATAAGCAGAGGAAACTTGAAATACTGGTGGATAGTGGTAGTTCCCTAAATTTCTTGGATTCACAAGTGACGAAGGGGCTTGGATGCTCAATGGTGATGCTTAAACCAATTAAAGTAGCTATTGCTGGTGGTTATTCACTTGAAACCAATAGTAAGATTGAGAAGTTTGGATTGAATTTGCATGGCCACTTGCTCACTATGGAGGTTTATGTTTTACCCCTACAAGGTTATGACATTGTTCTTGGCATGCCTTGGTTAATGGATTAGGGGATATTACCTAGAATTTCTAGCATCATACCATAGATTTCCAACATGGTGGTATTAGATGCCAACTATAAGGGGAGTGTGAACAATTAATGGTTATTCATGGATATTCCATTCCTATATTGGCCAATCATGGTAACTTTAATTTGCAATGTTGGTTAGTGCAAGTTAGTAATGTAGATGTTAGATTGAGCTTAAGGTAGAAGGTGCATCTTGTATTATTGGATTCGATAAAGGATTATGGGGATTTATTTGAAGAGCCCCACCCATTGCCTCTACCTTAAAGACATGATCATAGGATATCACTAAAAGAGACAACTCAATTAACGAATTTACAGCCTTATAGGCACTTTATGACTCGAAAAAATGTTTTGGAAGAAATGACAAGGGAAATGTTAAGGCATGGAATTATTAAGCCTAGCCATAGCCCGTTCTCTTCGCTAGTTGTCTTAGTCAACAAAAAAGACAACACATAAAGGATGTATGTTGATTATCGAGAGCTTAACAAGCTCACAGTCAAGGATAGTTATCCCATTCCACTAGTGGAAGACCTCTTTGATGAACTATATAGTGTGTGTCTCTTTAGCAAATTAGACTTTAGGTCTAGCTACAGTCAAATTTGGATAGATCCTTAGGACATTTACAAAATTTCATTTAAAATACATGAAGGGCATTATGAGTTATTGGTCATGCCATTTGGCCTCACTGATGCCACTTTTACCTTCTAGAGCTTAATGAATGACTTGTTTTGGAATGATTTGAGGAAATTTATGTTGATTTTCTTTGATGACATCTTATTATATAGTCGTTTAATGGAAGAACAAGTTATACATCTTGAGATGGTGCTAGAAGTACTTCAAAAAGAATGTTTATTCTTGAAAAGAAGCAAGTATGTGTTTAGAGCAACACATATTGAGTATATAGGCCACACCATTTCCAAGTTTAGGCTAACCACCCTGCAAAAGGTCAAAGCTATTACCATTTGGCCACATCTTAGTACGTTAAAGCAACTATGAGGGTTCATAGGATTGGCTGGTTAATACTAGAGGTTTATCTAAAGGTATGAAGCTCTTAAAGAAGAATAGCTTTAGCTAGTGTAAAGAAGCTGAGGTAACAATTGAGAAGTTTAAGGAAGCCCTTGTTAGTGCACTTGTTCTAAAATTACTAGATTATTCAAAATCCTTCATAATTGAAGTAGATGCTAGTGTTGAGGGAGTTAGGTGGTGCTTATTCAAGATTAACACCTAATTGCCTATCTAAACAAGGCATTTTCTCCAAAACAAAGAGGATTATCAGTATATGAGAAGGAGATGCTAGCTCTAATATTTGTTGTAGACAAATGGCAACACTATCTTTTTGGAAGGCATTTCATAACTAGAATTAATCATGAAAGCTTGAAATTTTTGTTAGAACAAAGAGTCACCACTCCTTATCAACAAAAGTGGCTAACTAATTCTTAGGTTTGGACTATGAAATTCATTATAAAAGTAGGACAAGTAATAAGGTTGTTGATGCACTTTTAAGGAAGGAACTCATTGAAATAAAGACTCTAAAGTGTACCATTACTACATTACATGAGTTACTTGAAGAGATTGCAAATAGCTTACTTAATCAAGCTCACTACCGAGATTTGATAGCTAAGCTTAAAGCATGAGAAGATGTTAAGAATTATAGGTTTGATAAGGCATCTACATAGATGTGGTAAGCTGGTAGTGGGACCAAATAGTGAGTTGAAAAATAAGTTGACATCTTTATATCATGATGGACCCTTGGGTGAGCATTCAAGTTCACAAGCAACCTTCAAGAGATTAAGATCGAGTTTCTATTGGGTTGGAATGGAGCAAGAAGTCAAACAGTACATTAGGAAGTGTGAGATATGTCAAAGGTATAAGTATGAGAATGTGGTAAGTCTCAGGTTACTCCAACCATTGCCTATACCTAGCGATTGTTGGATATGTTTAAGCATGGATTTCATTGAAAGGTTGCCCAAGACATATAGGAAAAGTGATGATTATTGTGGATTGACTTAGTAAGTATGGGAATTTCATAAGTTTTTTGCATCCCTACATAACTTTATAGTTAGCTTATGTTTATCTTAAAAACATTTTTAAATTGCATGGATTAGCCAACACTATTATCAATGATGGGGATCCTATCTTCATCAATCATTTTTTGAGTGAGTTTTTTAAATTACAAGGTGTTGAGTTACATTTTTCCATGGCCTATTGATGCGGATTCGGATTCGAATTCCTTCACACACAACCAAATCGTCAACAACAATCAAATAACTCCAATTTTTAGGTTTTTTGGATTTTAGTACTAACGCATAAAATCAAAGATATGGATAAAATTATCAATCTATAGATGCCAAGAATGATAAAATTAAACCGTTTCACAATCAAATCATAGAATGATAGAAACCACGTTCTATAAATCAATCACTACGGTTAAAGAATTCTACGAATTCAATAACGATGCTTGCCACAAATTCTATAGAACCAAGAATTTGATAAGAACAATACAAATATAGTGAAAATCGATTCACAATATTCTCAAATCTCCAAAAGAAGACTCACACCACCCAAGTGTTTTGTTTTACAAAACAAAATGATCATCTCCCCAAGAAAAACCCTAAGGACCCTATTTACAACATCCAAAAAATTGATGCAAAAACATTGGCCGGCGGCCTTCACTTAGGCCGGCACCAAAAGCCAGCGGCCTTCACTTAGGTCGGCACTAAAAGCCGATGCCTTCATTTTAGGCCGGCTCCAAGGCCAGCGGCCTTGAAGTGAACTCGACCGACCTTTATTAAAGCCGGCTTAAGTGGCCGGACTTCACCTTAGGTCCTCCCGACGCCTATGTCCTCCTTTATTTGGTGCTTATTTTCACTCTTGGGATCGTATCATTCCCTCCATGTGAAAAATGATTCGACCTCAATCTGTATCGTCCATCCTGCTAGGCCACATAAACAAACTCCTCTTTCCCTTGGGCTTCTTAAGGCAAATCAATCTTGTGTGTTGTACTTCAGTTGGACTCATAGGAAAAAGCTTGTATATCTTGTCCTGTTGCTGAATGGTATACTCATTGGTGTACCCATCATGCTTGGCTCTGAGGTCATACTGCCAAGGTCTTCCAAGGATCAAATGTGTAGCTTCCATAGGAGCTACATCACAAACAATTTCGTCAGTATAATCACCAATAAGCAATGGAACACGAACCTGTTTGTATACATGAACAACTCCCTGTGGACTTAACCAATGAAGTGCATAAGGTCTTAGATGCTGCTCCACCTGCAAACCCAACTTAGTAACCCGTTTGCTGAAGCAACATTAGTTCAACTGCCTGTGTCAACCACAATTAAACAAGTCTTTCCCTACACCATGCCCTGAATATGGAAAAAATGGCTCTCTAATTAGAAATAGTTCCAACCCACTGAACCATTAGCATATCTCCTTGTACTGGACTCGCTATAATGTCTTCATCTTCCTCTTCTGCTCAGTACTCTTCTGTTCTTCTTCCTCATTCTCAACTTTGTCCCCTTTGATGACCATAAGCCTTTTATTAGGACATTGAGAAGCAATATGGCCAAGTCCTAAACACTTAAAACATTTGATATCCCTGCTCCTCTTTTGTTGTGTTTGGTCAACAACCTCACTAACAACTGCTTTTCCCTTTTCCTTCCTTTCCTTCTCCCTCTCACCATCATCTGATTTATGATGTTTATATGATTTCTGATCCCGCCATCTCTGATCCCGCCTGCGCTAATGCCGCTCAACCCGACTGGCTAATTTAATCACATCCTCAAGAGTCTGATAATGTTAGAGTTCCACTACACTGGCAATGTCCATCTTCAACCCATTGATGAAACAAGCCATGGATTCATCTGATGTTTCCCAGATATCACATCTTGCCACTAATGTCTCAAACTCCTTCACATACTCTTCTATGCTCTTCTTACCCCACCTCAAGGATTACAACTCCATCAGCATCTCCTATTTATAGTAGTCTGGCACAAATCTGCGTCTCATCAACCTTTTCATCAAAGCCCATGAACGCACTTTCTCCTCATCAGCCCTATGTCTCTCAGTTTGTAATTTATCCCACCACAAACTAGCATATTCAGAGAATGCTAAAGACGCCATCTTCACCTTCATGCGCTCATCCCACTCATAACAATCAAACACCTTCTCAACCCGTGGCACCCAGTCTAGAAATTCCCTAGGTTTACTCCTACCAGTGAAAGGTGGAATTTTCAACTTGATGTTTTCAATCCCCTTACGCCTGTCAACATTATTTTCTCTCCTATTCCTTCCACTACTAGCATCAGATTCACTACTAGAGTGTCTCCTCCTAATTCTTGCACTACTATGGCTTCTTCTATCCCTAACCTCCAACTCTCCATAATCAATCTAAGATTTTCTTGGATTTGATTGAACTCAGCCCTAGCCACAACCTCACCCCCATTATTAGCATCATTCCTATTGCTGTTGTTTTGACACTTCCTTGCGACGACATCTCTACCCTTCAATAGTCAGCAATAGAAATTCACCAACAACCCAATTCTCAACAACAGCCCCAAACACCAATTCATAGCAATTCAACACTCAACAACCGAATTCAGTAAAAATATTCACAAAACCCCCAATTCTCAACAACAGACCAATCACCAATTCACAGCAATACAATTCACAAAACAAATTTCCAAATTTCCCAACCAACAGCAGTATTGAATTAAAACTACAATTGAATTGAGAATCAACGGCCTTACTAATTTAACCCACGATTTGATCGAATCCTTCGCTCTGAACCCTTACGAATCCAACCTTCACTCTGATACCAAAAGATGCGGATTCGAATTCGAATTCCTTCACACACAACCAAATCGTCAACAACAATCAAATAACTCTAATTTTTAGGGTTTTCTGGATTTTAGTACTAACGCATAAAGTCAAAGATATGGATAAAATTATCAATCTATAGATGCCAAGAATGATAAAATTAAACTGTTTCGCAATCACATCATAGAACGATAGAAATCACGTTCTATAAATCAATCACTAAGGTTAAAAAATTCTATAAATTCAATAACGATGCTCGCCATAAATTCTACAGAACCAAGAATTTGATAAGAACAATATTAATATAGTGAAAATCGATTCACAATATTCTCAAATCTCCAAAAGAAGACTCACACCACTCAAGTGTTTCTGTTTTACAAAACAAAATGATCATCTCCCCACGAAAAACCCTAAGGACCCTATTTATAACATCCTAAAAAAATTGGTGTGAAAACATTCAAGGCCGGCGGCCTTCACTTGCGCAGCAAGCCGGCTTCACTTAGTCGCACAAAAGCCGCGGCCTTCATTTTAGGCCGACTCCAAGGTCGGCGGCCTTGAAGTGAACTCAGCGGCCTTTATTCAAGGCCAGCTTAAAGCTGGCTGGACTTCGCCTTAGGTCCTCTCGACGCCTATGTCCTCCTTCAAATAAAAGTGGTGAAAATATGTCTAGATACCTATTAGCATTGCATGATTAGAGAAACTCTTAAAAGGTGGAATAAGTACTTGGCCTTAGTAGAATGGTACTATAGCACAAACTACCATTCTAGAGCACACATTACTCCTTTTGAAATATCGTATGGGTACCCACCACCACTACATCTACCCTACATTCCCGATGACTCTAAGAATGAGATTGATGACAAGGTGTTGAAGGGTAAACAAGATGCCATTGTGGTGCTAAAATTCCACCTCAAACATGCTCAAGAATGGATGAAGTAGTTAGTGGATCAAAGGAGGACTTACAGAAGTTTTGAAATTGGCAATTTAGTGTTGGTTAAACTATAACGTTTTCATCAACACAACCTCAAGAATCATCGATTACGTAAACTATCTTCTAAGTATTTTAGACTCTACAAGATTCTGGACAAATAGAGACAATTGCATATAAATTGTAGTTACTTGAAGAGTTGATAGTGAATCTGATCCATGTACCACAGTTAAAGAAGTAGGTACCTAACCAATGTCATTCTATCAGTAATTTGCTTTCATAGAACCAGCTTCACCTTTAGAACTCGAAGTCATCCTTAACAAGAAGCCAGCAAAAAGAGGGCCTATAATAGACACAATGATACTAGTTAAATGGAAAGGTAAACTCGAATGTAAAGTTACATGAGAGTTTTATAAGGATTTGTACCTACGATTTTGTCAATCACCACAAGGGTTTCTAAAAGAAGTGAAGATGATGTAAGATTAGATAGTGTTACCCTATGTTTCCCTATTGGAAGTGGAGCTAAGACTTTAATTCTTAATACAGTGTCATAGGAAATCTATAAAGTTCGGCCATACTTTTAGGTTGGCAAATACATTAGGCCTATAATGTTAATATGGCCAAGTAGTATAACTGATTAGATGATATTTCTTGTGATTAGTAAAGCACATGCATAAGGGTGAGTTGTCACTCTTCAATAACAAATAATCACATGAGGAATCATATTTGTAACAAACTCAGTCACTATATATATGTACATGTGGGGACAAAAAAATCAATGAAAACAATATAAACATTATTCCTCAAATTGCTTGTATTTGAGCAAGGATCTACATTTAAAGCGCCATTCTACCATTTCTCTTGCTTATTTACATACTTTTTGTACATACAAAAATCCAATAGGGTTTATATTATGCCAACCAACACCAGCCACCATATCATTAAATTTGGCTAGTAGTCTAATATGCCATCTTAATATATCATGTGCTACTGGAAGTTCATAAGGTATACTAAGAATATCTTTTAAATGTTAATCTCACCTAAATCAAAGATGAAATGCTAGGTAATGGTGATGTAAGGATAAGAACCTCCACCTTTTTCTATACACCATTAGGGTGACTTTAAATAGTAAGCTATTGAGTACCATATTGCAGTAGTGAAAACTCATCAAATACCACATCTCTACTGATAACTATTTTCTTAGGATAACCAAATATTTATAAATGCAAATGCTTGGGTAGATTGTTAAACCACATCTATTTAGGGATCTTTGCAAGAAGCATTAAATGAGGAGAACAATTTACAAGATGATAGGCAATGTCGATTGCCTTAGCCAAAATTAGACTACCTATACTAGCATTAGAAAACATACACCTAACCTACTCTAATAAAGTGATGTTCCTCCTCTCTACAACTCTATTCTATTGTGTACTTTAGGCAATAGTTCTTTGGTGCACAATCCTGTAAGAAGCATAATATTGATTAAATTTAGTGTTTATAAATTTGAGACCATTATCTACATGAGTCTCTTCACAAAATTTCTAGTTTACTTCTCAATCATTTTCTTCCATTCTTTAAAGGTCTTGAAAACATCATATTTATTTTGCAAAGGGTAGATCCACAATTTTTAGGAAAAGTCATTAATATGTGTATTGAAGTATCCAACATGTCCTAAAGAAGCAACTAGAGTGAGACCACAAAAATCAAATGGATGTAGTCTAAGGATGCCTTAGCCTTATGTCTTGTTGTGCCAAAATTGGCATGATTCTTGCTTAATACACAATGTACATAAATTCTAAACTACCTAATTTCTCTAGCAATAAACCAATGCTTGAGAAATGCATGATTTGATCCCTCCTTAGGCAACATATACACACAACTAATATATGAAAGACTTTATAACACATCAAATTGGGAATGGATTTGGTCCTCTATTTTTTTCCACCAAAGATCAAATTGTTTTTTTGGAGGATTCTACAAGATAAATTGACTACTACTTTAAATTTAAAGAAAATAAATATTTTAGGAAATGCAAATTATCCAAGATGTAGAGATTCTAACAAAGATTCACATCATGCTTTTAGAGAATATCTAAGCCTAAATGGTATTCACAAACTATGGGAATTAATAGGAGAAGATGGTTAAGCACAGTAATTAGATTTCATTATATGGATCAAGGCTAATTATCGAGCCAAGAAAAAGGGTCTAATAGGAATTCTTCCTCCAAATATAGTAATATTTGCCTTCATGATCTAAGGAATCTGGTCATCTAAAAATGACCTAATTTTCAATCAAAATCCTCTTGTGTATGAAATAAGGAGCTTAACTTTTGAGTACAGGTAAGAATGAAAGCAAGGCACATTTGAGTCGAGTTTCTTAAAACCCAAACCTACCCTAATATCCTATAAAGTATCCCAAATCCCAATTGTCAAGCCCAAAACCCACCTCAATATGAATATTAAGAACTCGAGACAAATCTCAATAAGTCCTTTTAATTTACTTTACTAATTTTACTTTTTTTAATTAACTTAAAAGGAAAGGTTAGGACTTGAGAGTGGTGTAGATTGTGGGGTGGGATCAAAGTACTACCTTTTTTTTTGAGTGTTGTAAGCTTACATGAGATGAGGATGAAATTAAGAAAGAAAAAGATAGGAAACCAAGTAGCTTAACTTAGTCACGCTAAAAGTCAACTCATGGTCATGGAATGAAATTAGAAATTTGTACTAAAGAAAAAGATAATTAGCTACTAAGAAGAAAAAAATGTCTTGTTGTCAAGTTAGGGTAAGCTCTTATCGGGTAATATGTGCAAACCAATATCCAACCCAAACCTTATAGGGTCTTTGAAAAAAAAAATCCCGAAACCTTAAGAGAAAAAAAAAACCTCTATAAGGTAAAACCTTATCAGGCTTTTAGCGAGTCAATCGAATAGGGTATCTTATACGAATCCATCCAATTTGTCTCTAATTACAGGCCTGATAGTAGGAAAAGCAATATCATATATGAAATCGATATTATAAATTTATGTTGGCACATGTTAAGTAATGGATGGATCAAACTAAACATGGATTGCTGTATGATTACTTAGATAGGGAAAGCTTCAATTTAAAGGGGAGGGAGTGGTCTTGAGAGATTGTAATGGCAAATGGATTATTGGCTTTGTTAGAAAGATTGGGAAGATTGACATTCTATGTTGATTATAGTTACAACTTTACTAACAAAAGCAGTTAAATGAAAGTCAAGATTTCATAATGGTTGATATTCTGTGAGAAAAAAAAAAAAAAAAAAAAAAACCTCACTTAGAGCCGATCAAGATTGAACCAAAGTTAAGTGAAATGAACATGGTTGCTAGCAACCTAGTAGGGAAGATCCAAAACATGGAAGATGAAGAAATACTTTTCTTTTTTTTTTTTTTTTCTACCTTTGTTAATATTATAATTTTTTTAAAGACTTCTTTAACTATGGTTTGTGTAGGAAAAGTAGGATTTTATTGATAAATTCAAAAACTGATGGCTCTATAAGATTTGTATCAAGCTGTTAATTCGTAATTTTTTTATTTTTTTGTATTTTATTTTATAAGTTATAACAATACATTATCCCTTATTATAGAAAAAAGGAATGATAATGAAAATTTTGCAACCGGCAAGTGAAGGAGTTGAGCAATCATTGAGGAGCAACTACATTTTAATTATTTGTATTGACTTTATGGTCTCCATAAATGGCCATTCATCGCAATACTTATAATCATTTTCACAGAAAGACAGCTTGAGATTGTCCGTGAGCTTGGAATTTGATAGGTACGATACACATGATGGACTAATGCGACATATGATGATGTCACGGCTAGATCACGTGCTGATGCAAGGTGGCATTCGTCATATCCTCCGATTGAGTATGCCCTGCAATGAGTAAGGACATTGTATCATCGACCGCGTCTAGTTCACCTCACAGAAACCAACACGTAGCCTTTATTTTAACAATATCTTTCCCTTGGGCTTCTTAAAGCAAATCAATTTTGTGTGTTGTACTTCAGTTGGACTCATAGGAAGAAGCTTGTATATCTTGTCATGTTGTTGAATGGTATACTCATGGTGTACCCATCATGCTTGGCTCTGAGGTCATACTGCCAAGGTCTTCTAAGGATTAAATGTGTAGCTTCCATGGAGCTACATCACAAACAATTTCGTCGGTATAATCACCAATAAGCAATGGAACACGAACCTGTTTGTATACATGAACAGCTCCCTGTGGACTCAACCAATGAAGTGCATAAGGTCTTGGATGCTGCTCCACCTGCAAACCCAACTTAGTAACCCAGTTTAGCTGAAGCAACATTAGTGCAACTGCCTGTGTCTACCACAATTAAACAAGTCTTTCCCTGCACCATGCCCTGGATATGGAATAAATTGGCTCTCTGATTAGAAATAGTTTCATCCTGCTGAACCATTAGCATATCACCCTACACTAGACTCGCTATAATGTCTTCATCTTCCTCTTCTGCCTCAATACTCTTCTGTTCTTCTTCCTCATTCTCAACATTGTCCCCTTTGATGACCATAAGCCTTTATTAGGACATTGAGAAGCAATATGGCCAAGTCCTAAACACTTAAAGCATTTGATATCCCTGCTCCTCTTTTGTTGTGTTTGGCCAACAACCTCACTAACAACTGCTTTTCCCTTTTCCTTCCTTTCCTTCTCCCTCTCACCATCATCTGATTTATGGTGTTGATATGATTTCTGATCCCGCCATCTCTGATCCCGCCTGTGATAATGCCGCTTAACTCGACTGGCTAATTTAATCACATCCTCAAGAGTCTATAATGCTGGAGTTCCACTGACACTGGCAATGTCTATCTTCAACCCATTGATGAAACGAGCCATGGATTCATCTGATGTTTCCCAGATATCACATCTTGCCACTAATGTCTCAAACTCCTTCACATACTCTTTTATGCTCTTCTTACCCTGCCTCAAGGATTGTAACTCCATCAGCATCTCCTATTTATAATAGTCTGGCACAAATCTGACGTCTCATCAACCTTTTCATCAAAGCCCATGAACGCACTTTCTTCTCATCAACCGTACGTCTCTCAGTTTGTAATTTATCCCACCACAAACTAGCATATTCAAGAATGCTAAAGACGTCAAATTCACCTTCATGCGCTCATCCCACTCATAACAATCAAACACCTTCTCAACCCGTGGCACCCAATCAAGAAATTCCTCTGGTTTACTACTACCAGTGAAAGGTGGAATTTTCAACTTGATGTTTTCAATCCCCTTACGCCTGTCAACATTGTTTTCTCTCCTATGCCTTCCACTAATAGAGTGTCTTCTCCTAATTCTTGCACCACTATGGCTTCTTTTATCCCTAACCTCCAATCTCTCCATAATCAATCTAAGATTTTCTTGGATTTGATTGAACTCAGCCCTAGCCACAACCTCACCCCCATTATCAGCATCATTCATATTGTTGTTATTTTGAACACTTCCTTGCGACGACATCTCTACCCTTCAATAGTCAGCAATAGAAATTCACCAACAACCCAATTCTCAACAACAGCCCCAAACACCAATTCACAGCAATTCAACACTCAACAACCGAATTCGGCAAAAATATTCACAAAACCCCCAATTCTCAACAACAGACCAATCACCAATTCACAAAACAAATTTCCAAATTTCCCAACCAACAGCAGTATTGAATTAAAACTACAATTGAATTGAGAATCAACAGCCTTACCAATTTAACCCATGATTTGATCGAATCCTTCGCTCTAAACCCTTACGAATCCAACCTTCGCTCTGATACCAAATGATGCGGATTCGAATTCGAATTCCTTCACACATAACCAAATCGTCAACAACAATCAAATAACTCTAATTTTTAGGGTTTTCTGGATTTTAGTACTAAAGCATAAAATCAAAAATATGGATAAAATTATCAATCTATAGATCAAGAATGATAAAATTAAACTGTTTCTCAATCAAATCATAGAACGATAGAAACCACGTTCTATAAATCAATCACTACGGTTAAAGAATTCTACAAATTCAATAACGATGCTCGCCATAAATTCTACAGAACCAAGAAATTGATAAGAACAATACGAATATAGTGAAAATCGATTCACAATATTCTCAAATCTCCAAAAGAAGACTCACACCACTCAAGTGTTTCTATTTTACAAAACAAAATGATCATCTCCTCACGAAAAACCCTAAGGACCCGATTTATAACATCCTAAAAAAATTGGTGTGAAACATCAAGGCACGCCTTCACTTAGGCCGGCACCAAAAGCCAGCGGCCTTCACTTAGGCTGGCACTAAAAGCCGGCGGCCTTCATTTTAGGCCGGCTCCAAGGTCGGCGGCCTTGAAGTGAACTCAGCCGGCCTTGAGGCTGGCTGGACTTCGCCTAAGTCCTCTAGACGCCTATGTCCTCCTTCAAATAAAAGTGGTGAAAATATGTCTAGAGACCTATTAGCATTGCATGATTAGAGAAACTCTTAAAAGGTGGAATAAGTACTTGGCCTTAGTAGAATGGTGCTATAGCACAAACTACCATTCTAGAGCACACATTACTCCTTTTGAAATATCGTATGGGTAACCACCACCACTACATCTACCCTACATTCCCGATGACTCTAAGAATGAGATTGATCACAAGGTGTTGAAGGGTAAACAAGATGCCATTGTGGTGCTAAAATTCCACCTCAAACATGCTCAAGAATGGATGAAGTAGTTAGTGGATCGAAGGAGGACTTACAGAAGTTTTGAAATTGGCAATTTAGTGTTCGTCAAACTATAACGTTTTCATCAACACAACCTCAAGAATCATCGATTATGTAAACTATCTTCTAAGTATTTTAGACTCTACAAGATTCTGGACATAATAGAGACAATTGCATATAAATTGTAGTTACTTGAAGAGTCAATAGTGAATCTGATCCATGTACCACAGTTAAAGAAGTAGGTACCTAACCAATGTCAGTCTATCAGTAATTTGCCTCTCACAGAACCAACTTCACCTTTAGAACTCGAAGTCATCCTTAATAGGAAGCTAGTAAAAAGAGGGCCTATAATAGACACAATGATACTAGTTAAATGGAAAGGTAAACTCGAATGTAAAGTTACATGAGAATTTTATAAGGATTTGTACCTACGATTTCGTCAATCACCACAAGGGTTTCTGAAAGAAGTGAAGATGATGTAAGATTAGATAGTGTTACCCTATGTTTCCCTATTGAAGTGGAGCTAAGACTTTAAATTCCTAATACAGTGTCATAGGAAATCTATAGAGTTGGGCCATACTTTTAGGTTGGCAAATAAATTAGGCCTATAATGTTAATATGGCCAAGTAGTATAACTGATTAGATGATATTTCTTGTAATTAGTATAGCACATGCATGAGGGTGAGTTGTCACCCTTCAATAACAAATAATCACATGAGGAATCATATTTGTAACAAACTCAGTCACTATATATATGTACATGAGGTGACAAAAAAATCAATGAAAACAATATAAACCTTATTCTTCAAATTGCTTGTAGTTGAGCAAGGATCTACATTTAAAGCTCCATTCTACCATTTCTCTTGCTTATTTACATACTTTTTGTACATACAAAAATCCAATAGAGTTTATATTATGCCAACCAACATCAGCCACTATATCATTAAATTTGGCTAGTAGTCTAATATGCCATCTTAATATATCATGTGCTATTGGAAGTTCTTAGGGTATACTAAGAATATCTTTTAAATGTTAATCTCACCTAAATCAAAGATGAAATGCTAGGTGATGGTGATGTAAGGATAAGAACCTCACCTTTTTCTATACACCATTAGGGTGACTTTAAATAGTAAGCTATTGAGTTCCATATTGCAGTAGTGAAAACTCATCAAATACCACATCTCTATGATAACTATTTTCTTAGGATAACCAAATATTTATAAATGCAAATGCTTGGGTAGATTGTTAAACCACATCTATTTAGGGATCTTTGCAAGAAGCATTAAATGAGGAGAACAATTTACAAGATGATAGGCAATGTCGATTGCCTTAGGCAAAATTAGACTACCTATACTAGCATTAGACAACATACACCTAACCTACTCTAATAAAGTGATGTTCCTCCTCTCTACAATTCTATTCTATTGTGTACTTTAGGCAATAGTTCTTTGGTGCACAATCCTGTAAGAAGCATAATATTGATTAAATTTAGTGTTTATAAATTTGAGACCATTATCTATCATGAGTCTCTTCACAAAATTTCTAGTTTACTTCTCAATCATTTTCTTCCTTTCTTTAAAGGTCTTGAAAACATCATATTTATTTTGCAAAGGGTAGATCCATAATTTTTAGGAAAAGTCATCAATATGTGTATTGAAGTATCTAACATGTCCTAAGGAAGCAACTAGAGTGAGACCACAAAAATCAAATGGATGTAGTCTAAGGATGCCTTAGCCTTATGTCTTGTTGTGCCAAAATTGGCATGATTCTTGCTTAATACACAATGTACATAAATTCTAAACTACCTAATTTCTCTAGCAATAAACCAATGCTTCAGAAATGCATGATTTGATCCCTCCTTAGGCAACATATACACATAACTAATATATGAAAGACTTTATAACACATCAAATTGGGAATGGATTTGGTCCTCTATTTTTTTCCACCAAAGATCAAATTGTTTTTTGGAGGATTCTACAAGATAAATTGACTATTACTTTAAATTTAAAGAAAATAAATATTTTAGGAAATGCAAATTATCCAAGATGTAGAGATTCTAACAAAGATTCACATCATGCTTTTAGAGAATATCTAAGCCTAAATGGTATTCACAAACTATGGGAATTAATAGGAGAAGATGGTTAAGCACAGTAATTAGATTTCATTATATGCATCAAGGCTAATTAGCGAGCCAAGAAAAAGGGTCTAATAGGAATTCTACCTCCAAATATACTAATATTTGCCTTCATGATCTAAGGAATGTGGTCATCTAAAAATGACCTAATTTTCAATCAAAATCCTCTTATGTATGAAATAAGGAGCTTAACTTTTGAGTACAGGTAGGAATGAAAGTAAGGCACATTTGAGTCGAGTTTCTTAAAACCCAAACCTACCCTAATATCCTATAAAGTATCCTAAATCCCAATTGTCAAGCCCAAAACCCACCTCAATATGAATATTAAGAACTCGAGACAAATCTCAATAAGTCCTTTTAATTTACTTTACTAATTTTAGTTTTTTTAATTAACTTAAAAGGAAAGGTTAGGACTTGAGAGTGGTGTAGATTGTGGGGTGGGATCAAACTACTACCTTTTTTGTTGAGTGTTGTAAGCTTACATGAGACGAGGATGAAATTAAGAAAGAAAAAGATAGGAAACCAAGTAGCTTAACTTAGTCATGCTAAAGTCAACTCATGGTCATGGAATGAAATTAGAAATTTGTACTAAAGAAAAAGATAATTAGCTACTAAGAAGAAAAAAATGTCTTATTGTCAAGTTAGGGTAAGCTCTTATCGGGTAATATGTGCAAACCAATATCCAACCCAAACCTTATAGGGTCTTTAAAAAAAAAATCCCGAAACCTTAAGTGAGAAAAAAAAAACCCTATAAGGTAAAACCTTATAAGGCTTTTAGCGAGTCAAGCGAATAGGGTATCTTATACGAATCCATCCAGTTTGTCTCTAATTACAAGCTTGATAGTAGGAAAAGCAATATCTTATATGAAATCGATATTATAAATTTATGTTGGCACATGCTAAGTAATGGATGGATCAAACTAAACATGGATTGCTGTATGATTACTTAGATAGGGAAAGCTTCAATTTAAAGGGGAGGGAGTGGTCTTGAGAGATTGTAATGGCAAATGGATTATTGGCTTTGTTAGAAAGATTGGGAAGATTGACATTCTATGTTGATTATAGTTACAACTTTATTAACAAAAGCAGTTAAATGAAAGTTAAGATTTCATAATGGTTGATATTCTGTGAGAAAAAAAAAAAAAAACCTCACTTAGAGCCGATCAAGATTGAACCAAAGTTAAGTGAAATGAACATGGTTGCTAGCAACCTAGTAGGGAAGATCCAAAACATGGAAGATGAAGAAATGCTTTTCTTTTTCTTTCTTTTTTTTTCTGCCTTTGTTAATATTATAATTTTTTAAAAGACTTCTTTAACTATGGTTTGTGTAGGAAAAGTAGGATTTTATTGATAAATTAAAAAACTGATGGCTCTATAAGATTTGTATCAAGCTGTTAATTCGTAATTTTTTATTTTTTTTGTATTTTATTTTATAAGTTATAGCAATACATTATCCCTTATTATAGAAAAAAGAAATGATAATGAAAATTTTGCAACTGGCAGGTGAAGGAGTTGAGCAATCATTGAGGAGCAACTACATTTCAATTATTTGTATTGACTTTATGGTCTCCATAAATGGCCATTCATCGCAATACTTATAATCATTTTCACAGAAAGACAGCTTGAGATTGTCCGTGAGCTTGGAATTTGATAGGTACGATACACATGATGGACTAATGCGACATATGATGATGTCACGGCTAGATCACGTGCTGATGCAAGGTGGCATTCGTCATATCCTCCGATTGAGTATGCCCTGCGGTGAGTAAGGACATTGTATCATCGACCGCGTCTAGTTCACCTCACAGAAACCAACACGTAGCCTTTATTTTAACAATATCTTTCCAGCGCGGCCGGCCATTTCACATTTGTCGACAAGAGATTTTTTTATCTTTGAGAAATCTTTGTGGCCAAACCCGAGACCGACAGAAACTCGTGCAACTACTCGTACTAGCTTCTTTGCTTTTTTCTTCCTTTCTTCAATCAATCAATGGATCTTGAATAAATAAAATATATCTTTACGCTTGCCCATAATAAAATGGGAAACTTTGGGTATTGTAATTGTAACCTTTTATATCTATAATTCTCTTTCAAATGATTCATACCGATATATCAATCATAGTGGCAAAATCTTTTTTATAACTTGTACTTGGACCCACAGATGAAGTATTTGACAAATAAGTGGGGTAGCTGAAGGGCGAATGAGCGGCTTGACTTTGATTTTTTTACGGTATTGAGGCATACAGTTGTCCATTTCCTTTTAGAAATTGCAACTTGTATTATGGCATCAACAACCCTACGTAATTATTTTATTTATTTATTTATTTATTTATTTATTTTGCTTGAGTTTGATTCTTATTTGACCACAAACAACAAGAATAAGGAAAAAAAATGGAAAATAGGAAAAAAAAAATTTCCTTTTCAAAATAGATATCATATTTCCTACATAAATTTTCTTTGATGGATAACTCCATTGTCCACAATCTACTATCACCTTTAATTGATAGTATTTCTTACTATTAGTAGTCATGAGATAAATAGGATAATATATGGTAGTTCGAAAAATCTATTTATACTAATTATCATAAAAAGCTTGAAAAAACGTTTTCTAGATGTGAATTCAATCAGGTGAAATTTTGAATGGTTACCTTTTCAAAATTGATAACTACTTTCTACCCAACATGAATATAATGCTCCAACCTCATCTTTTAAAAATCATGCTCCAAATATAATGCACTATCCTTACATAGAAACAGACTTATTTCTTTAAATACCCGTGGATTGGATTCAAGAAAAAGTGGGAGTTTTTTCTTTTTCTTTCCTTTTTTCCTTTTTTTTAATTTTTTCAAGTCGCTCTATATTTTACAAATAAGGAAGGGTTGAATGATACATCTTGAAGGAAAGAAGTGGTTTATGCCATATTTGCTTACATTTTTTATTTTTAAAACTAATTCTTCTAAGAATACATGGATTTCTAAAGTTATATATATATATATATATATATATATATATATCCAGTAAAATATATTATATAATAAAATAGCTTTTGAATTATTCCTTAACAATTTTAATAATAGCTTGTTTACTTAGTATTTTTAACATCCATATGGCATTTTCTATTACTATTATTATCATTATCACTATAATTATTTATATTTAATTATTATTATTATATTAATTATAAATTATATCAATCCATATACAAGCCCATGACACACATATAAAGTCTACTCACCCACTAATCCTTCCCATTTTTCAATGGCTTTTTCAATAAATGCTTAACTATCTTATAATATATAGTAGAGTAAAATTCATGAAATATGTAATGTGGGACAACTATTGCAAATGTATTCTTCATTTTCTTCAAGAATGACGAGTATAAAACTATCTTTTCATCTCTTTATATCTTATTCTCTTACACAAATGTAAAGTTAAAATCACATATAGAAACTACTCCGTTCCCTCTTTCGCCCCACAACCACCAAACACTACTAAGCACCACCATCTTGCTAGAAAATGCACTCAAAGTAGACACCCTAGGCTTATTCTAAGTATTAGAAATAGCTCAATAATGCCACTTTATATTGCAACCATTTAATTCTTTGGTCATTTTATCTTCAACCACCACTACAACTTCATTATAGACATAAGACTATCATACGATGGTGGTAGTCGAAGCTGAAGTGGTTGGAGAATCAAATGATGGCAAATCAAAATAGTGTCATTGGCTTTTCTTGGTACTTAGAAAATATTATGAGTACCAGAAACAACCTAGGAGGTCTACTTTGAGCCGCTACCATTTGATTCTTCAACCATTGTAACTTACACCATGACTACAACATCATTATAGGCATGGGACTCTATCTAATGGTAGTGCTGGTCAAGGCTAAAGTGGTCAGAGAATCAAATGGTATCTGCTTAAAGTGGCGTCATTGGGTTGTTTCTAATATTTAAAATGTTTTTTAAGTACTAGCAACAACCTAAGGGATCTACTTTGACCCTCTACCATTGATTCTCTAACCATTTCAACTTCAACCACCACCACCATTAGATAGAATCCCATTCCTATAAAGATGTGGTGGTGGTGGTGGAAGCTAAAATAGTGGAAGAATCAAATTTAGAGGCTCAAAATAGACCCCTTGGGTTGTTTTTGGTGCTTAAAGTATTTTCTAAGTACCAAAAACAACCAATGATGCTACTTTAAGCTGTCACTATTTGATTCTTCAACCATTTTAGCTTCAATTATCACCATTGTTTGATAGAGTCCCATGCCTATAATGAAGTTGTAGTGGTGATTGAAGCTAAAATGACTAGGGAGTCAAATGATTATGACTCAAAGTGACATCATTTTGCTATTTCTAGTAGTTAGAATATTTTTCAAATACTAGAAATAGCCTAGAGGGTCTACTTTAAGAGCATTTTCTAACAAGATGGTGGTGCTTAGTAGTGTTTGGTCATCATGAGGTGAAAGAGGATGTGAAGTAGTTTCTATATGTGATTTTAGCTTTACATTTTCATAAATGAATGAAGAGATATAAGGAGATGAAAAATCAGTTTTATACTTATCATTTTTGAAGAAAATGAATAACATATTTGCAATAGTTGTCTCATATTACTTATTTCATGAATTTTACTCCGCTATATATTACAAGATAGTTGGACATTTTAGAAAATGAGAAGAAGTGTTGGGTAGGTAAACTTTGTATGTGTGTTATGAGCTTGTATATGGATTGATATATTTTATTTAATTATATATATAATAATAATTAAGTATTAATAATTACAGTAATAATGTAATAATAATAAAAAAAATTTACTCGTGGATTTATACTTTTCCACATGGACGTACTGCACCACACGGAAAAAACAAGTCAATTTTTTTTATATTTTTTTATTTTTTATTAAACTCGATTATCTAGTACGAGATTGGGGTTTACAGGAAGAAGAGATGAGTTCCTCGTCTATATAAGCTCCAATACGACTGGCCTGTTTCATCAACTTGAGTTGAAGTGCAGGCGAAACAAATTGCCTAAGTACATTCCAACTTTTCATAAATATATATATATATATATATATCCATGGCGGCTAACAAGTTTTTGTTGGCCGACCTAGTTCAAAACATTGACCATGTCCCTTCCAGCTATGTCCGACCTCCATCCGACCGTCCGAACCTTGCCGAAGTCGACAGGATGGCCAGTTCGATTCCTCTCATTGATCTCAAAGGTCTCCATGGGCCTAACCATTCTGAAATCATCAAGAAGATTGGGTTAGCATGTGAACAGGATGGTTTCTTCCAGGTAATTTATCTACACGTTAATGCGGTCTTATATAAATGAATATGCACCATCAATCAGGCAGCGACATTTGAAGATTACCAAAAATTACAGAAAGATAAGTGGGGAGTTTCTAAGCTACCGCACTTGCACTCGTATAAAATGTTGGTATTCTTTAGTGGGGTTGCAAGTTCATATTTTATATTTGTATGTGTAATGATTTTTTGAAGTAGATGTGTTGATCAATTTGAATTGTATTAGATATTAATTCTACAGAGGAAATTACCCAAACAGAAAATGAATCGGCTTAAAAAGATGAAAAAGTACGCATTTCGGGATTGCATCACAGAAATTTTTTTTCTATTTCATACATTTTAGCGGATCAAGTGCAATACTTTTGAAGTTTCTAATCTTTCCATACCTCTTCTCTCTCTCTCTCTCTTTTTAAATAATTTTGAGAGGCTATTAATTTAATTTAACCAAAAAAAAAAAACAAAAAAGGGGTAGATATGCTTGCCTTTATTTATTTATTTTTTTTGTGGCCCGGGGGAGTAGAGGAAAATATGGTAACGGTGGGCTGCATTCCATTTGGCAGATAAAAAATCATGGGGTTCCAGAAGAAATGGTGAACAGGGTGCTGCAAATAGCGAGGGAATTTTTCCGGTTGCCGGAGAGCGAAAGATTGAAGAGTTTCTCGGATGATCCTGCAAAGGCGACCAGACTTTCTACTAGTTTTAATGTGAAAACAGAGAAGGTGTCGAACTGGAGGGATTTCTTGAGACTCCATTGCTACCCTCTTGAAGATTACATGCACGAATGGCCTACCAATCCTCCTCCATTCAGGTGATTATACATAAAATTGTGCACCCGAGAGCAGCTCCGTTCTTTTGGATAATATATGGTCCAATTGTCTATTGAACCGTGAAGTGAAGGTATATGACTGGCTAAATTTTAGTCCTTTTAAAAAAAAAAAAAAACATTCCGGTCAGCTCTCTATGGCTATTCCATCCTAAACCTAAACCTTTGAGCCTGATAAACGGGGAGACAGAGGAGAAGGATTTTGCTCCCAATGTGCGACCTCTTGCTCTATGGTTGATATCTAAACCTTCTTATCTCTGTCGCTCTTTTGAAACTGAGCTTTCTTTTGCGTAAATTGCAATATACATCCTTTTTTCTTTTTCTTTTTTTTTTTTATGTAATAGGGATTTAGGGATTAATGTTCCGGATTCTGCCGTATGTATCAGTAATTCTGTGCATCTGCAGTGGAAATCTTATCCACAAACTCTAAGTATATTATTCACTGCAAGCCCCACCCCCAATGAAAAAAAGAAGAAGAAGAAAAAGCCTGCTAAATGGAGCAAAATATTTATAAAAGTTCACTTAGCGGTTTAATGATGGAGAGTGAAGTAAGTATAGACAAGATTTTTTTATGCTCTAGTATATAATGAAAATACATGAATGTAACATAGAAAGTGAACTAAAACAGCAAATGTGTTTGCACCAGTTCAAAATATACTCAAATCCGTTTTTATAATATATTATATGCTCTATAATTCTTCGTAAACAAAAACTTATAAAGCTTTTAATTTAAAGCTTTCGGAACTAATCCTCTACAGCAGATTCAGTAATTTTTAATCCTTTTAAACTTATTTAGAACATGACTAGTACTGTTTCCAAATGATTTCTGGCTTTCGGCTTATGACCTTGACTATCTACTTCAATGTTTTTTAGTCATCTGATTCTTCAATTTCTGCTGCTTTTCAGGATCATATTGCTCAATTACTTAAAGTCCTAACTCATCCATATATATTTCTTGGTATTGATTAAATACTTTAAAAAATAATAATAATAATAATTTTGGGACAAAAATTTTTGCAGTTCTCCGAAGTTGGGTTGTTTGGTTATTTCTTTGAATTTTTCTTGGACATTACATTCGATCGCTCATGTGAGTGCGTTGGTACTTTTGCTGCCAGAAAGGTTGTTTCTGAATACTGCACTAAAGTTAGGGAACTGGTGTTGAGACTGCTGGGGGCAATATCAGAAAGCTTGGGACTTGAAAGGGACCACATAAGCAAAAGACTAGGAAAGCAAGCACAGCACATGGCTTTGAACTATTATCCACCTTGTCCACAACCAGATCTTACTTATGGATTGCCTGGTCATACGGATCCTAATCTCATCACCATTCTTCTTCAAGATGATGTCCCTGGACTACAGGTTCTCAGGAACGGGAAATGGATGGCTGTAGATCCTATTCCTAACACCTTCATTATAAACATTGGTGATCAAATGCAGGTGATTAATTAACTCGGGCTCTTCTGATCATGCTTCTTCGCCAAATTTCTATGCTTGCATCGCATATAGTATATGGGAAAATATCATCATGTATCTGGTGCTCATGGTGATTAAAGGTCCATTGGGTAGAAAATTAAACTTCTTATGCCTTCTTTTTTCCGATAAAAAGTTCCCGTACTTTTGGGTATTAATTATGCAGTTTAAAAAAAATAATAAAGAAAAGAAGAAAAACCTCAAATTATGTTTATCAATCGCTTTATTTACTTGAATGTGACAGGTGATAAGTAATGATCGATACAAGAGTATACTTCATCGAGCAATAGTCAATAGCAACATGGAGCGTTTATCGGTTCCGACATTTTATTGTCCATCGCCAGAAGCTCTAGTGGAACCGGCACAGCAATTAATAGATGATGAAAATCCACCGGTCTATACAAGTTTCACTTATGGTGAATATTATCGCAAATTCTGGAATAGAGGACTTGCCACAGAATGCTGCTTAGATATGTTCAAAACTGAAACATCGTTGCCAGCTAATAATGCTATCTAAACTAGATTTATTTTTTATTATTAACTATTGAAAGCATTTATATACTTTTTTTGTAATCATTTATAGTGTTTCAATGAAATAATTCATTATAAAAATTGAAATAATTCATTTTAATTCTATAAATTAACACTAATATTAATCCATTTTAGATACTGTATCACACTTTACTATGTAGGTGGCCTCCAACTATGTAGTTACATGTTTTATGATTCATAATAAAATACTTAGGAATGTGGGTATTTTACATCATTTGGCCTCTATTTCAAGAATATATACATTATGTTACTTTAACATTTTGTTTCTGCAATTTCTTTTTTCCCGTATAATATTATGATGAATATTACGGATGATAATTTCGAGTGATCCTTAGACTAGAAGTTTTCCAGGAAAAGCAAATCGCTTTACTAAATAGGTTGAATTTTCAAAACGCTTGAAAATTTATTATTAGATGGAAATGTTTTTCAATGAAAGCAAAATATTACACTGACAAGGAAACTTACTTGAGAAATTGGAATTATTTTCATGATTCTTGTACAATCCGCTGCCAAAAATCGAGTGATTTAGTGTGTAAAATTTTATTAATTGATAATTTAATGTTAAATTATAAAAAGAAGAAAAGAAAAAGTAATACTTGGTACAACTAAATTACCAACAGCTTCCACCGACGTCGGTTGTACAGACCTGCCGTCAATCTAGAATATCGTCGTGCTGGAACACCTAACTTGTTGGACAAAATCCTGACAAACGAAACACGTTTTGCTTGTTATAAATGTATACCTTAGCAAGGACGTAATTCGAGTGCGTTGCTTTACAAAAAGTAGGTAAAGCAAACTAATCAACGGCGGGCAACACTACCACGTAGGTAGATCGTTTACTAATTATTAAGTCGTTATAATATTGTTGTAAAAGATTTTGAGTATAGGATCAATAAATGTGAAGAAGTTGTCGGGTGTGATAATACTTATTAATGCGTACAACGTGATTGTGAAAATTACTCATAGTTGGACAAGGAAACATATAGATTTGTGGAATTTTTACTAGAATAATTGGCCATATGTTATGTGATTAAGTTGACAATGGTTGGCTTTGTAAACTTCATAGTATATGTGTTCAAAATAGGTTAATAAAGAAGTGTTTTGATGTTAATGAAAAATATGAATAAAAATAACTTTATATACCTAAAAGGTAGAAAAAGGTATAAATTATATTATGAATTATTAATATATTTTTAAGTGTGCAGAGATAAGTAATTTGGAATAGGTTAACTGAATAGATAGAAGTTCGATTTCAAAAAGCAAAAGAAGGGAAGAAAGTATGAAGCAAAAAGATACACGGTTGGAATTCTTATTCTAGTATATAATAAGAAAATGAGAAGATTTCGAGGAAAAGAAAAAGAGAAGTAATGCTACTTGATGGAATTCTAATCTTAAGATATGCAGATTATATATATATATATAAAAGAATAATAATAATTAAAGATTTATTTATAAATCAAGACTCATCTCCATAGGTTAAATATATTTGATTTACTCCACTAAAGTTAGATTTAAATATCATAGGATAACTTGGAAAGGAAGATAAACATGGAAAGTAAATTATTGGTGTGAAGACAAAGGAAGGATTTTGAAACATTAGCGGATATTCTCAACATTTAATATAGATAATCATTTAGATTTGATGTAGCAAGAAAGTTGAATGAAAGAATTAAAGACAAATGACTAAAGATAGCTATGATTAAGAAGAAAATGAAAATTTGAACATTGCAATTTCATCTATAAATGAGGATGTGAAGCAAAACGAAGGACACTCAATAAAAACATGAATAAGAAAAACAAAGAGACAATGTACAAGTCCAATTCATATTCTGATCACAAAGTTTAAGTATTTAAACTAATTCTGTAGAGGGTTATTGCTTATTAGATCCTTAAAAGGCTATGAACTTCTTTTCAAAGTTGTTTGTTTTTTGTTTTCTCTATAGTTTCTATGTTTTAGCTTCATTGTATAACTAAGTGAAACAAATAAGAAGAAGTGAGTGGAAACTATATCAAAGTAAATGTAGAGTAGCAAATTGTTGTGACACTTATTGAGATTTTATTCTTTAATATAGTGGAATAAACTAGTAAAAACAACTAAGATCCTAGAAGTGGAGGCTAAAATAGTAGACTAATGCACAAGGTGTAACTAATATACACCATTGCTTGATTCTCTTGATTCATACTCTTTCTATTTTCGTTTACAATTAATTTATTCATTATATGATTGCAAATTACATTGCTAGGAGAGTCAAACAAATGACAGTGGAGTTAGGGATGTAATTCCATTTTTTAATATTGGGGAGACGATAGCTACATGACTTTTGAAGAAAATATGAATGAGATGTATAATAACTTAGGCAATGGTGATGAACTTAAGAAGGGTATGACATTCAACAGTAAAGAAGAGTTAATTCAAGTCATAAAGATATATCGTAATACAAAACCTTTGTGAATATGCTTAAGAACCCCTTTAGATATTATGAACCCTCACGGTAGTACTGCGAAGACCCTCATAATCAATTTGATTCAATCCCTAAGATGGACTAAAGTTAGGTTTCTCTTAGTTATTGATCAAGAAATTAGAACAAAGGTTTGCTGCAACGTAGAACACTTCACAAGAAAGGTGATCAATCTCTCTTGAATGCTCCTAAAGTATGCATTCTACACAAGAACACAAGGAATAGCTATTGTGATTTCAAAAAAAAAAAAAAAACTCTCTTCTACAATACGGAAAAAGGGTATTTATATGGCTCTCCACAAAAGCCTAATGAAAACACAAGTTACAAAACACAATTAAAAGAAAGCTAGTTCCACATTAATGATAAGTTGGCGACTTTAATTCAACACTAGTCAACCTTGATTTTCAATGCCGGCCAAAGGCCATCGGCCTTCTTCTCCACACCGGCGACTTTCACTTCCATGTCGACGGCCTTCAGCTCTAAAATCGATGGCCTTCAAGCTCTAAAGCTGGCAGCCTTCTCAATTTTTGGAAACTCCACTTTGACTTGCACTAAGTTGTATTAAACTTGAGTTGCAATTGTCTCGAAGCTTTGATATCCTTAAAGTTCTTCACTAGTCATCCTCACCAAGTCTTGTAGATGAACTATCAAAGCTTGTCCTATCTTGTTAGCTCGAGATCTTGTTATAGGTCCTTGATCAAAATCTCTTGGCTTGTATCCTTGCCTTCTTGATCCTCATGACTTGACATCTCTTGATCTTGGTCCATTAGTCTCTCCATAACATTTTGTATTAGAGCTTTAGCTCTAGATCAAGTTATATCTTTCCTTGATTTAGTTCTTGTGTTTTTATTCAATATTGTTTGCTCATCAAAATTTTGTCTTGTTTATGTCATATCATTGATTTGATCCATTGTTTTAGTCTACAACTCTAATTTGTGTTGAAAGAGTCAAAAGAGAGGAGAGAGAGAGAGAGAGAAGAGAAGAAATTCATGACAAAAAAAAAAGAAGAATTCATCAATTTTTTTATTCGTTTGTGAACACTCTAGGATCCGTTCTTGAAACTCCATTCATATCCATCGAGTTAGTCTCTTTAGATTGATCTAAAGACATAATTCGTGTAAGAACATATAGGAATCAACTTGAGTGGTTTGAGACAGAACCTGTGAGTGAAATTTGTTGAGTGACACACAAGTGACCATCTCCATCTTGCGAGCGCAAACATGAAAGGGAGCATTTGTGAGGATTGTTTTTTTTTTTTTTTTATTTCTAACGTTGTTTCTTTACAACAATGTCGAACAATAGTAAAAGTAACAATGTGGGTAATGTTGATGAGGCTAGGTATCGTGAGGCTCAAGAGTCGCATTTTAGATGAATGAGTGAAGCTTTGGTGGCTATTAACAAGAAGTTAGAGTGTATGGATTTGAGAGTGAAGGAAGTTGAGAGAGGGACTCCAAGCCATAGTGAAGAAAATAGAGTAGGTAGGAACTACATGTCTCCAGTTGTTGATGTGGGGGATGTGGATGATGGTTATGTAAAGGAAGATGATGAGGTTAGTGTTGTTTTTGGTGTAACAAGACATGGAAGAAGAGGTCGAGGTGTAGGTAGAGGAAAAGGAAGAGCACAAGAAAATCCTTACCTTGGTAGGATTCGGGTAATGATGATTATGTAGATAGGAGTCTAGGTAGTATTAAATTGAAAATTCCTCAATTTCAGGGTAAATCCGATCCAAAGGCTTGTTTACAGTAGGAAAAGAGAATTGAGCTTATATTTGACTGTCATCAATGCAGTGAAGGGAAGAAGGTGAAATTGGCAGTTACATAATTTTAGGATTATGCCATAACATGGTGGGATCAATTGGTGACGAGTAGGAGGAGGAACTTGAAGCATCCTATTGATAATTGGTATGATGTCAAGTCTACCATGAGGAAGCGGTTTGTTCCTAGAGATTATCATTAAGAATTGATGTAGTGGCTTCAGGTTCTTAGGCAAGGTAGTAGAGTGGGGAAGATTACTATAAGGAGATGGAGATGATCATGACTAGGGTTGATATGAGGGACAGTGCATAATGGAAAGGTTAAGAGTTGAGGCTAAAGGAAAAGAGAAGGAGTGTAAAAAGAGTGCTCTAGAGAGTGAAAATCAAAAGAGTGGAAAGAAAATGAGTGAGAAAAATGAGAAAAAAAATGGAAAAGAAAAAAGGGAACAACCTCGATCTAGAGAGAAAACAATGAAGAAAGTGAGTTTGATAGCTAGTTCAAGTGAGGTTAGGTAGGCTTTAAATTCCAATAGGCCTATATTTGTACTTTTGTACAAAAGGGCTTGTTTGGCAACTAGAAACCTTAACCCATATGTGCCTAGTGTATTATTTGATTTATTGTAGGAATTTGAAGACTTATTTCCAAAGGAGATGCCTAGTAGATTACCACCCATCAGAGGCATAGAACACCAGATTAACTTTATTCTTAGAGTCGATGTACCCAATAGGCCAACATACCGAATGAACCCAAGCGAAGCAAGGGAAATCCAAAAACAAGTGGATAAGTTGCTAGCTAAGGGGTATATGAGGGAAAGTCTCAATCCTTGTTCTGTTCCTGTGATACTTGTGCTAAAGAAGGATAGAACTTGGAGAATGTGTCTAGACTGCAGAGCCATTAACAAAATCACTGTAAAGTATCATCACCCTATTCCTAGGTTAGATGATATGTTAGATGAATTATATGATTCTTGCTTGTTTACTAAGATTGATTTGAAATCTAGTTACTATCAAATCTACATGAAAGTTGGACATGAATGGAAAACTGCGTTTAAGACTAAATATGGATTGTATGAGTAGCTTGTCATGTCGTTTGGTCTTATTAATGCACCTAGCACTTTTATGTGTTTGATGAATCATACGCTGCAGAGTACTTAGGTAAATTTGTAGTGTTATATTTTGATGATATTTTAATCTACTCAAAGTGATTGGATGATCATATTTTGCATGTGTGACTAGTATTAGAAAAAACTTAGAGAGGAAAAGTTGTATGCTAATCTTAAGAAGTGTAGTTTTTGCATGGACAAGGTTAATTTTCTGGGTTTTGTAGTATCTAGTTAGGGAGTTGAGGTTGATGAGGAGAAGATTAGGGCTATTAAAGAGTGGCTTAGACCTAAGAATGTGAGTGATGTGAGGAGTTTTTATGGTCTTATTAGATTTTTTAGAAGATTCATTAAAGATTTCAGCACCATAGCTGTACCTTTGAATGAATTGGTTAAAAAAAATGTTGGATTTGTTTAGTGTGATGCACAAGAACATGCCTTCAATGAACTTAAAGATAAATTGTGTAATGCACCATTACTTGCTTTGCTTGACTTTGCTAAAATGTTTGAAATTGAATGTGATGCTAGTGGCATAGGAATTGGAGTTGTTTTTATGCAAGATCAAAAGCCACTAATGTATTTCAGTGAAAAGTTGAGTGGAGCAGCTTTGAAGTATCCAACATATGATAAGGAACTATATGCCTTAGTGTGAGCTTTGCAAACGTAGTAGCATTATCTTTATCTCAAGGAATTTGTGGTGCACACTAACCAAGGAATTTGTGGTCAATACAAGGAATTTGTGGTGCATACAAAGTGGATTTGCTAAGTGAGTATAACATTAGTGCTACATTCAATGTTGCTGATCTAAGTCCTTTTGATGTAGTTGATGCCTTTAATTTGAAGACAAATCCTTTTGAGGAAAAGGGGAATGTTATGGAGAGACCAATGGACCAAGATCAGGAGATGTCATGTTATGAGGATCGAGGAGGCAAGGATGCAAGCCAAGAGATTTCGAGTTTGATTAGCATGCCTCAAAGACCTATAACAAGATCTCGAGCTAAGAAGATACAACAAGTTTGATTGTTCATCTATAAGGCTTAGTGAGGACGACTAGTGAAGAACTTCAAAGATATCAAAGCTTCAGGACAATTGCAACTCAAGTTCAATATAACTTACTGCAAGTTAAAGTGGAGTTTCCAAACATTGAGAAGACTGCTAGCTTTGGAGCTTAAAGGCTGCCAGTTTTGGAGTTGAAAGGCCACCGACGTAGAAGTGAAAGCCACTAGCATAAAGAAGAAGGCTACCAGTGATGCGTGTAACCCTAGGTATGTTATACCTAGAACCCCAACGATGCTAGTTAGTTTCAATTACCCCGAGGATCGTCTTGAATAAGCGATGCGTAACTAGACCCCAATTAAACCCGTTGACTATAACCTAAGTTATCAAAAGTTATTCCTAGTAATTTGGTTAAGAATCCTATGGAAAAGTTCTTTTGCAATAGAACAAAAAGAGGAATTTTGTATCTCACGAAAAAGATGTGTTTTCATATATCAAAGTTGTCTTTTAGCCGGCCCCTAGCACGGTATATATAGCACACAAATACAATATGGAAAAAAAAAACTAACAAAATATGGAAATCCTAAGTTGCCTAATCTATTTGTTACCTTATCCTCATGTAACCGAGTAGGCAACCAAATAATATAAATTACAAACCAAAACAAATACTAAAAATCCTAAGTTGCCTATTCTATCCTTGTGTCACCAAGTAGGCAACTAAATAACATAAATAACAAACCAACAAATAAAAATAAACATTAACAAAACCGAATGTATCCTCTAGTGTAGCGATCCATGCAAATATTTAATGTCCCTAAATTATTTCATCCTTCCATGGTCACGTGAATCAAGTTGACATATGTATGTGCTCCTTCAGTGTAGCTTGATTCCCTGGCTTGCAAGTCCATAACTAGTCCTTGTAGAGCTTCGTTCATTCTTTTAGCTCTAGCTTGGGTCCTTTAGGCCTCCGATGCCATGTAATGGATCATGGAATTTTGGCTCCTTCCTCAAAAAGATTAGTCCTCGAACCACCTGCATTATAAAAAGTAAGATAAAAAACATTACAATTACGCTTATATTACCATAGTGACTCAACAAATCAATCTTGAAGGTGTTGTAATTGATGCGCTCCAAGACTTAGAAAAGTCCCTCTCCTCTAAGATGTAATTTAGGCTTTCGCTGTGGTGCAAATATTTCTTTTCTCAAATGTACCCAAACCTTTTCTCCTTGATGAAACATAGTCCTGACAAGTCCCTTTAGTATTAGCCACTTTCGAATTGCATCCAATTTCCTCTCATCCACGGTTAGCTCATTTGTTCTTGTAACAAAGTCAAAAGAAAACACCATACTTGGTAACGAAAGATTAGTGTCAGTATAAGTAAAATAAACATCCTTGTACATAAGTACAAGTAGTTGTTTCCTCGCTAACATTGCACTCTCACACTTACTTTTTCTTACAATTTTCTCTCCTCTCAGTGTTTTAGACTCTCTTCCCTCATAGCTCACAGTGTTTGTCTCTCACTCTTTTCTTTTTTTCTCTCCCTGCTCTTGCATACTCTCGTGTTTTGTTCTAACTTCTTTAGCAATTTTCACTTGGTCCTCGCAAGCTTCCCATGGTTTCTGTGAGTAAGAACCACCTTCCTTTTGTTTAAAACAAAAGAATATTGATTCTTGTACCCATCATATATAACCTTCCTATCAAACTACCAAGGTCGCCCTAACAAGATGTGGCTAACCTGCATAGGTACCACATCACACATAACCTCATCTTTGTAGCTCCCTATAGAGTAGGCTATAAGTACCTGCTTGGTCACCTTAACCTCCCCACAATCACTCAACCATTGTAATCGATATGGTCTCGAATATCTCACAGCTTTCAACTACATCCTTTCTACTAGCAAGGTGCTAGCAACATTAGTGCAGCTACCACTATCGATTATCAAGCTACATACTCTACCCTGCACATGACACCGTGTATGAAAAATCTATTCACGCTAGATCTCCTCACCATCCTCCCGGGGTTGTACACTAAGCACTCTCCTCGTAACATACAACTTGCCACTCACGAGTCCCTCTAAGTCAAAATCCTCATACTTCTGTGATGGTGACTCCTCCTCCTCCTCCTTAGAGCTCACTCTCTACATCCCTTACTATCACTAATAATCATAACCCTCTAATTTGGACATTAGGATGCAATGTGCCCAAATCCCCTCTCATCCTGGAAGGGGGTTTAGTGTCAGTTTTTCCCTTAGGTATAGCAACTGGATTCTTAGCCCTCACGTCCTCTTTAGGCTTTGAATAGGTGGAGTTTCTCTTCCACGTGGACTTCCATGGAGTTTTGGAAGTCGAGCCAATACTCTGCTCACTCTGTATTTTAGCTACCGCTCTACTTTAATAGCTCTATGCAGTAACTCTTCCATATCTAAGTAATGGTGAAGATCTACTACATCAGTTATCTCCCAATTCAATTTGTTGATGAATCTAGCCATAGTGGCCTCATCATCCTCCTCAATTCTTGCTCTAATCATGGCCATCTCCAACTCTTTGTAATAATCCTCTACACTATTATTTCCCTAAGTCAACCCTTGGACTTTCCTAAGTAAGTCCCTATGATAGTGACTAGGAATAAAACGCTTCTGCATGATCATTTTCATCTCCTCCTAAGTGCTACCAGGTCGCTCTCCATATCTGCGCCTATTACGCACCAACTGATCCCACCATATACTGGTGTAATCTGAAAACTCTACTGTAGCTAATTTTATCCTTTTCTCCTCAATGTAGTTGTGACATTCAAAGACATGATCCATCTTCCTCTCATATTGTAAATGCAATTCTGGATCATTCTTTCCCTAAAAAGTTAGGATTTTTAACTTAATACTCCCTAAATTACTATCATGCCTCTGGATACTTCCCCTATCCCTCTCGTGTTGGTAATCTCCAAAATCATATTCATCTTCTTCATCTATCCTAACTCCTCCCCTATTATGTCTACCTACCCCTCATCTAACAGTGTACAGCTAGACAGTTCCCTACTCCTTTCCATCCTATCCATCCTGTCATGGATCTGCTCTAGTTCACCCATTAGGATCCTCTTCATCTCCCCCATCAATTCCTCAAACATCACCCGACTTTCTCCTCCATTACTGTTTTGTCCCGACATAATTATAATAATTTGCAGCAAGTTACAGATCACAATTACAAAAAATATATAAGTATGTTCCTCACGCTCACTCGTGTATTGCTCATAAATGATATGCTCACAATTTCACTCGTGTATATCTCTCACAAAATATGATCTCACCACCTACTTTTTGTAATTCTTTTGCTAGGAACTCAATTTGGAACTCCTAAACTCAAATTACTAAGTCAACACTAATGATTACTATCGGCCTAAGTCACGTGAATGAAGGAAGACTAACTGCACAATCTAATTGATATGAAAAGATTCACCACTGAATAGATATGCTATCAAACACAAAAGGATATAATTTGCACCGAAACACAATGAATGATTATGGAATGAAATTTTTGGATGCACAATTTAGAAATCACAAAGCATCTATCATAGTTGGAATTGGAAACAATTGATACGGAAAGTGAATTGAACTCAACGAATTATGTAATTGACAATTCAAGAAGCTATCTTGTGATTTCGGCAATTGTAATTCTTTCAAGGCCGAATTCTCTTTTTTTTTTTTTTGAATTTCAGTTCTTGATTCTTTCTTTTGCCACCAAATTTGATTTTTTTTTTTTTTGTAGATAAGCTATGAATTGAACACAATTGATTGTTCAAGAAAACCTAAATACCATCGGCCTTAATGGATTGTAATGACCAAACAAGTATGAAATTTGTTTATATATATACATATATGAATTCTATCTATGAATATGGAAAAGACAACAGATGAATATGGAAAAGGACAAAAAATTTTTATACGAATTTTTTTTTAGATATGAATATGGAAAAGAACAATAGACAAATATGGAAAAGAACAACAGATGACTATGAAAAAAAAAAACAACAGACGACTATGGAAAAGAACAACAAACGACTATAGAAAAGAACAATAGACAAATTAAAGAAAAGGATAGAATTTACTTGATTCAAGAAGTCAAAGCTCCGATACCAAATGATGCGTGTAACCCTAGGTATGTTAAACCTAGAACCCCAATGATGCTAGTTGGTTTCAATTACCCTGAGGATCGTCTTGAATAAGCGATGCGTAACTAGACCCTAATCAAACCCTTTGACTGTAACCTAAGTTATCAAAAGTTATTCCTAGTAATTAGGTTAAGAATCTTATGGAAAAGTTCTTTTGCAAAAGAACAAAAAGAGATACTTCGTATCTCACAAAAAAAGATGTGTTTTCATATATTAAAGTTGTCTCTTAGCCGACCCCTAGCACGGTATATATAGCACATGAATACAATATGGAAAAAAAAAAACCTAACACAATATGGAAATCCTAAGTTACCTAATCTATTTGTTACCTTATCCTCATGTAACCGAGAGGCAACTAAATAATATAAATTACAAACCAAAACAAATACTAAAAATTCTAAGTTGCCTATTCTATCCTTATGTCACCAAGTAGGCAACTAAAAAACATAAATAACAAACCAACAAATAAAAATAAACATTAACAAAACCGAATGTATCCTTTAGTGTAGCGATCCACGCAAATATTTAATATCCCTAAATTATTTCATCCTTTCATAGTCACGTGAATCAAGTTGACATATGTATGTGCTCCTTTAGTGTAGCTTGATTCCCTGGATTGCAAGTCCATGACTAGTCCCTGTAGAGCTTCGTTCATTCTCTTAGCTCTAGCTCGGGTCATTCGGGCCTCCAATGCCATGTAATGGATCATGAATTTTAGCTCCTTCCTTTTTCATGCTAGCTGATCCTCATCAGCCAACCTTTGGCCAGCGTTGAAAATCAAGGCTGACAGGTGTTGAATCAAAGCCACCGAACTTATAATTAACGTAGAACCAACTTTCTTTTAATTGTGTTTTGTAACTTGTGTTTTCATTAGGGTTTTTTAGAAGGCCATATAAATACCCTTTTGCCACCTTTTAAAAGAGAGTTTTCATTTTGTTTTGAAATCACAACAGCTATTCCTTGTGTTCTTGTGTAGAGTGCATACTTTAGGAATATTTAAGAGAGATTGATCACCTTTCTTATGGAGTATTCTGCGTTAGAGCAAACCTTTGTTTTAATTTCTTGATCAATAACTAAGAGAAACCTAATTCTAGTCCATCTTAGGGATTGAATCAAATTAATTATAAGGGTTTTCACATTACTAATGTAAGGGTTTATAGTATCCAAAGGGATTCTCAAGCGTATTCACAGAGGTTCTGTATCATACCACATTAAAAATCATTGTAACTTTATAGTTGAAGAATTGAATAGGACATTATGGTTGATTTTTTTGTGCAAAGGACAATGGTTGCAAATGGAGACTTTGGATTTATAAGAAGAAGTTAGAAGGTCTTTTTGTCATCACTATCTTCTAAGAACCTCACACATGTATTAATCTAGTGACACATCGGGATCATCTCATGTGAAATTCAAATATGATGGCTAGAATCTTTGTTGACTATGTTAGGAAAAATCTTGATATAGAGAATGTTGACCTCAATTTCAATAATTAAAAATGCTTTTGAGTATATAATTTTCCAAGAGATACTCCTACCTAGATACTCCGAATATAAACCGCATTTCTAAGTTTCAAGAGAATATTAATTATGTTAACTTCACATATCATAAAAACATAGTGCTGAACCTAGGTCCTACAAATATCCACCAAGTGGTAGTAGAAACTACTAAGCATAATAAGGTATTAGTGCAATCTATAGTTTCCGCTCATCTAATATCACTGAAAATATAAATAGTCTTAATAGAAACATAAATATTCTCTCATGTACTCCATCTTCTATCACTCATCCTTAGTTTCCCATGTACTAACCTCTACCATATGTCTACCAAGCTCTAAACATATCAGTTCCTATAACAAGAACACACTATGTGGGTGTAAGCTATATCCAGTTTAGTAAGTTATTCCTCATATCTAAATCGTTAATTGGTTTGAAAAATCATGAATTATATGTCAGTTCCTAGTTCCAATTATCTTGAGATAACTTTCTTAGGAAAGTAATAAAAAATTGGATTCCTTATTGATAATAAAATCAATTTAAACTTTCCATATTATATATATATATGCATGTGTGTTTGCCTAAGAGGGGTGTGGATGTGGATAGTGCACTTAGTCTCATCTACCATTATGTGGTGAATCTTCGAGAATTGGCCTCAAGTAGAGGGTGGCATCTCCTAATACCAAGTTGTTTCCAAAATTTGACACAAAGTTATGTATAGAGATACACCTTCATACCACCATATGATGCTAACTACCTTCATAATGCAAAATTATGGAATGCATGTCTCATTTTTATTTAGATTGGATATAGTTAAGTTCATTCATATGGTAGCTACCACAATTCATTGACACTCACAAGTTACAACTCCAACATAAAAAATCAATTAACCTATGTGTTCTCAGCATATATTTATGATGTTTTGGTAAGCATTAGCACGATAACCAAACACATACAATTTCCTATGCCCCACACATAAATCAATCCATTGCAAGCATACATATTCAAGTGCAACTAAAATTTACAAGCACAATAATCATCAAAATACTCACTTGGTCATTTGCTATTGATCATGGCAGTCTAAGAGTAGCTTGGTCTCAAAGTCGATATCACTTAATGAGAGAAATAAGGGTGCATAAGTGTAAGAAGCTAAATTATATAAGTGGTTTTAATTAAATTTACTATATATATCGATTTCGAGTATTTTCATATTTTAGCTTTAACTTTCTCATTTTAAGTCTCTTTTTACATTCTTATAGCCTTAACTTTCCATTTTTTGGGCCATTTTGGTCATTTAGGTCGTAGGAATTTAGGTATTACCTAATCAATTTCAGTGGTCATTTGTTTAGGCTCATTTGAAGCCTTTTGCTTCTAATTATGCCTATTGCTTAAGGGGAATCACTCTTAATTAATTTGTAAAAATATTTGGGCCTTTATTAGGTGTGTGAAGGTTAATATATTTGCTATGTGTTCTGGATTCTCAATCTAACATGAAGGTCTTAATGTCTTTGTTGCTAGTTTTGCATATTTTAAACCTAAAGGTCTTATTATGTGTTTTTAACTAAAGAATTTTATTTCCCATCTTTCCTAATGACACTTTGTTGTATTTATAATATGGAAAGTTGGAAAATAATAGCAATCCCCCTTCTTAGGGTGCTAACTTGAGGGTTTGGAAGTAAATCTTTCACATTTTCCAACTTATTCACCTCTACTCCTTTCTAATCACTACCAAAGGCTACCAAAGATTGTAACTCACTTAATTAAAAATATATATATAGCTCCTAAGATATCCTATATGCCTTGGATAGTAAGGGGAAAAAGGCTTCAAGTCTGACTTTCTCATCTTTTCTCCTCTTCTACTTCTAGAACTTTGAGAAAAGTATGGCACTTGCATTGTCTTCCAATAAAACTTACATTTACATTATGTATAAGAGCTTATCTACTAAATCAATTCTATGTACTTGATTACATGTTACAAATAAAGGGAGTAAATGCTAATCTAGCTTGCAACATCATAAAAATTATGAGGAAAGAAGACATTTACAACAGTGTCCTACCCTTAGTGGTGGTGTCCTTAGAATGATGTTCTCCCTTCTCCTCCTTGTCCCTCTCTTATCTATGCCCTAGCCTCCTGAACTTTCCACTTCCAAGCTCTCCAAGAGTCCTTCTATTTACCTTAGGATGTGGTTTTTGGTTGAAGGTGGAGTTATGTGGAAATGGTGGTGGTTGGCATGGACTAGAGGTGTGGGATGGCGTTAGATTGGGTGGTGATGAAATGAGGAAGTTTGATGGTGTAAAGGGTAAGGACTAAAGTGATGAATAAGAGGGGAAATGGAAGAAGAAATTGGGAGGAAAAGAAGAGAAGGGGGGAGGAGGATTAGGTAAAGTGGTTGCTAAGATATTATTCTTGTCTTATTGTTTTTTAACATTATCCTAAGTAGCCATCTTCCTAATTTGGTATTGTCCTAAAGCCCTTTTGGCACTTGTCTTACCTTAGTTGCTTTTAGCCATCCTACTCTCTTAAATTTAAGCTCATCCATTAAATGAAGTTGAGGTGTCACTTATGGATCTCTTCTAACATGGCTAGCAGACATTTGAAGGTATTCCCACCCTTCATTCTTTTATCCATTGATTACTTTAGCTAGCTTAATTAATGATTTAATTGAGGGATTTTAAGGGTAGATTAATTAACCTAAATGGAATTAATTTTAAGGGTTTGTTTTACTCTCATTGGCATCCTCATTTCACACCATTTACATGTTCATTTAGGGTTCCAATTTTATTAAATTAAGTTGATTAGCTTTGATTAGTGTTTAGTGAGGCTATTAGTGTTCAGGTTACATGATTTATGGAATTTTAGAGAATGCATTCGACTTTAAGGTTCAAATTTTGGTTCAAGCTTTTGATTTAGGGTTTTGGGGCCTTTGGGCATGTCTTAAGGTTTTAAGTTAGAAATTTAGGGTTCTTAAATTGAATTAGGGTTTTCATTGAGTGTTTTAAGGTTTAGGTTAATTTTTTTAGGTTTTAGGGTCCTAGCACAATAGTCTTATGATCTAGACATTTCTAGGTTTTCAACTTGCCATGTTTAGGTTTTACTATTCGCATTAGGCTACTTCAAGGTAATTTTTAGGTTTAAAGTAGAGTATCCTATTAACTCATGGTAACATCTCCCAATTATTTCTATACGATTGATACTCCAATTTGAAAATTTCTCGAGGTTTACATATATGGTAACTAGGATGCATTGTACAATGGACTACCAAAACTTCTTAATGCAATTAAGATTAGTAATTCGAGAATGCAGGTCGAGTGGGGGTAGCACAAGTTGATAGTGCTAGGGTTTTTTTATCGTGAAATGGGTTTTCTAAACAATTAGTCCTTATGTTGAGGCCTCTAAATACCATAGGCTTGTGGTGAGTATTGATGGTACTTTTTATATAGGAAATATACTCACAAGTTGTTGATTGTTTGTAGTATGGATGGAAACGATTGCATAGTGTCCCTACTATTTACCATAATCAATGAAGAATTGATTGATACTTGGGACTGGTTTCTATGAAAAATAAAGCAACATGTCATTGGTGATTGTGTAAAAACCATTTACCTCATCACTAATAGTCATGGTGATATCAACTTCGTAGTTGTATAAGAGGACGTTAGGTGGTTCCCTCCATTTGTAGTGTGGTGTTTTTGCATATACCACATTGCGAGTAACTTTGAAAGGCTCATAAGAGTTTGCAATGTAGGAAATGGGAAACAACTACTAGGATACAAGTACACTCATGCAAGGTTTAGCATTACATGGAGTTAGATGGGAGAGTAAAGGAAGATACCCCAACTTAGTTTGATGACATCCCACTAGAACAATAGGTACTTGCACATGATGATAACTATCATTTCCAATACATGACTACAAATATTGTTGAAAGTTATAATTCTGTTTTTAAAAAAGCCCAAGGCCTACTAGTAACTACATTGGTTAAAAAGGTTTTTTACAATTGCATCAAACACTAGGACAAAATGACTATGGACATACAAAAAGCAATAGCAAAAAATCCAATGTTCACCAATAAGCCTCTAAGAAGAATAAAAAATGGCGATACAGGGCCAACTCTCATAGGGTGATTAGGTACAACAAATATAACTAAATATTTGAGGTCATAATAAGAAGTTAACGTGTAACAAATAGGGTTAAAGGAGGAAGAACACATTGTCAACCTCAAAAAATTACATGTGCACATGAAATAAGTGGTAGATTTATAGAATTTTATGTTTCCATGCTTATGTTGCAATAACACATTTGAGGTTGGATAGCTCATTAGCCATTGATCCATGGTAGAAGTAGACACATTAGTTATAATGTTACTAGGCACACTTCTTTCCTATTGGAGATAAGTTTAACAAGTCATGGGTTAACTTTCCATTCCCTACCCTAACGTTGACAAATTTCTACGTGGATTGGGAAAGCCTAGATCGAAATGACACCATATGGAGATGGACCTTAGAAAGCTTTTCACTAAAACTAGGTGTAGTATAGAAAGTTCTAAGAGAGAAATAGGCATGGTAAATGGAGAATCGCTTAAAAACTAACTTGTTTCTTTTATCATTGTTTGTAATGTAATTTAGTTCAAACCATAACCTTCCATGCACTAACCAAAATTTGTTTATATTTCACAAGTTAAATGGAGCTAGGTCCTTTAGATAGATCATTGCTAACACATTGATTAAAGACAGTGTAGTAGGGGCGGGTATTGCATATGACATATCTTATATGATTTTTTCTACTTAATAGATCAATTCTTACAATTTCTACCATATGTTTACAAGAAACATCTTAGCTGATAGCTATGTCACAATGAGCCCGGTATCCCTTTAGATCCTTGTACGGTACCTTATTTAGAGCAAAGTTAGGTTTCTAGGAGTGAGTTGCCATCCTTTTGTTCAGTTGGATTAGCACCCCCTCAAAGTAATGGTGGAGAGGTGGAAGCTTGAAATACACACCTTCCACATCGCCTATGGTGAGGCCACCATCACTTTACGAGATCTAGAGGTCTAATTTGGCTTGCTAATTAGTGGCTAAGTTGTCATAGGAAACATAGGAAACACTTGCCTCGATTAGGCATCCATGTGTGAGCAATTACTCACACATACGTCTTATAGTTGCTAGGAGGATTTTTATTTATGAACAAATTGGGGATCCTAGTTTACTACATGTTTTTTACACTATTGGAGGACTTCACACTTGCAGGCTAATATAGTTGGGGCTCCGCATACTTGCTATGGTTGTACTATTAGCTATGCCTAACATTGGTGTCTACTGCACAGGAGATGGAGGGAGCAATGACCTTCTTCTAGGTCTGGACTTAGGATAGGTTCCCACGCGTTGCTCTCTTGAGCCGATATAGTATTATCTTAGAGGAGGGGAAACCATTGGTGTCTCGATTGAGGATGGCACGAGACACTACATAACACTTAACACATGTCATGCAAGCATATAAGGATACATTTGACCAGTAAACTCCAAACTAGGTGTGTTATATCTCCTATTCACTTATCCACATTATATTATATAACTTTAAACTAACTCTTACGCATTAAATGTTTAGTTATGTGGAAATCCTATCTTGATAAGTTCATTAACAGCCCCTTCACCCCCCATCTCTCTCTCTCTTTTAATAGTGTAGAGAGATACATATGAATTCCTTAGGTGCCATTTATTTGCTTTCACATCATCAAATGGTGTTTCACAAATTGTGTTTATCACTAGTTTAGAGGCTTTTAGGGAGTTCCTATCGATGTAACCACAAAGACTCACTTGAATCGGATAAACTTACATGAGCGGACCAACATTATCTAGGTCACATTGCATGCAATTTACATAGGTTATTAAGAAGAGTCTCATGTTAACTTAGTCTAGCTATAGCTTAGTGATGGGGTGTATCAAAATTACATCCCGTGGTACAAACACGTTGGTTGATGTTATGTGGGTTGTAATGAAGCAATCATTCAACAACCAGTAAGTAATGCGTTTATAGTGTTCTTTTAACTTAGCTACATAAGTGACTTTAAATAATGAACTTTCTTGTGTTTCTTTAATCGAGTTGGCACCCTCCACCATTATTAGAAGAGTGGCATCAACTACCAACAAGTTTGCTCATGGAACAAGTTTGTTCATGTATGGCTAAACTCACCTTCAAATTACTCATATCCTTAGAACAAATTACCTTAACAATACCACTTACTACATTTTAAGCCTAAGTTAATCTCTCACTTCCCTCTTAATGTCATGGATTGTGACATTTCTTGTCATGGGACAAGAGGTTTTCCCCTCCTAGAGATCTTGTACAGCACTCGACCATCTGTAGTTTCATATTTTTACCTCATTTCTAGATGGTGAGCTAGCTTTCTCTTCGTATTTTCCTAAGGCTTATTCTGATCCCATTCCATATCAGGAGAGCCATCATTTGGCTTAGCCATAATTTTCCTTATAATTGTGGGGACCAACCTTTTAACTTGTTTTTGGCCTACTATGGCCATCATCAGGAGACCAACATTCGCTCCCAATCAATTTATTCATGGGTAACCAAACTATACTTTAGAGTAACCACACCCTTTAAATAAACTATCCTACTGATGCCACTTAATATATTATAAGCCTAAGTTGATCCCTCACTTCCTCTTAATGTCATAGACCATGACATTCTCCCTCACCTAAATTTGTGATGCCTTCATCATGAGGTCAATTCTAACCACTAACACATTTCCAATAGATTTCCACCCTCCCCTATTGGTAAAATCTCTTAAGGTCTTCTTTGGTTAGGAGAATGAGCTTCCAATTAGCCTTCCTCTCTAGCCCTCACCTCCTCTTTCCATCCTTTGTGATCTCCTCTTCTTAAGTTGCCTAATGGCAAAGCGATCCATTACTATATTACTCCAACTAATTACCACTCTCATCTACCTATTGTCAAACTCCACCCTAAGATCACTTTAGTTATGTTATGAGGAACAAAATGCAACTATTAGTTTCCTTTTCCCCTTCATGACTTCGTGCATCCATGGGCATTACTCTATTGCCTTTAACCCTCTCCATATCCTATAAGATTACCTCTTACTAAGTCACCTAATGAAAAGGTAACTTATAATGGTACTTCCCTAGATGGTTACCACCCTTCTCCACCCATTATCTCAAGATCATCTCAGCTAAGACTCCTAGGCTTCCATAACTCTTCTTAGTTGGCCTTGCCCCTCTCCACGTCTTTTGAGATCACCTTTTGTTAGCTAACCTAATGGTAAGGCAACCCACTAGTTTACTTTTCATTACATTGTATTGATTTGGGCAGCTTTTACACAACTTGTCATAGGATAAGAGGTTTTCCTCTCTTAGAGATCCCATGCAGTGATCAACCATTCTTCATTTTGTACTTTTGCTTTATTTCTAGATGGTCAGCTGATCTTCTCTTCCTATTTTTCCAAGACTTGTTATGAGCTCATCCTTTATCAAGAGAGCCTTTATATGGTTTTGCCCTAGTCCCCCTTATGATTGTGCAGATTAACTTTCTTAACTGGTTTCAACCTGCCATGGCCATCATCAAGAGAGTGGAATTAGCTCCTAACTAGTTTGTTCACGGGTGGTCAAACTTACCTTTAGAGTACGTACACTCTTAAAACAAATTACCTTACTGATGCTACTCACAACATTCTAAGCCTAAACCAATTCCTCACTTCCCTCTTGATATCATAGATCGTGACAAATGGTATCAAAGCTATAAGGTTACAAGCATCAATGAGCCATCTTAATACTACCTATGTGAAATAAAAATTATGTGCAAGTAACCTTATTAATAAAAGGGATCGTGTGGAAGAAGCTTGAGAGGATGAGTAGCCATTAAGAGGACATCATTGTGAAAGGAAAGGCAGTTGTGTCACGAGTTAAGACTTTCATAACAAGAGTTGTGTAAATCAATACAAAATAAAGAAAAGTAAACTAGTGGGCTACCCTATCATGGGCTACTCAATAAGAGGCAATCTTAGAAGATGTGGAGGGGGTGAGGCCAAGTGAGGAGAGTTATGAAAGCTTGGGAGTCTTAGTTGAGATGATCTTGAAGTGGAGTGAGACAATGGGTGGAGAAGGGTAATAGCCATCTAAGGTAGTACAATCATAAATCACCTTACCCTTAGGTAACTCAATAAGAAGCAATCTCAAAGGACATGAAAAGAGGCAAGGGAAAAAGAAGAATGCCTATAGATGCCTAAAGTCTTGGCTGAGGTGATCTTAAGGTGAAGTTTGGTAATGGGTAGAGGAAGGCAATAATCAATTGAAGTAATTTAACATTAAACTACTCTAACATTAGGTAACTCGGGAAGAGGAGATCTCAAAGAATGGAAAGAGGGAGGAAGGATGAGAGAAGAAGGTTTGCGAAAGCCTGCAATCTTGATTAGAGAAGACCTTAGGGGAGCTTGCACATGGGGAAGGATGGAAATCCATTGAAAATGGAGTAGTGCCTAAAGATTGGCCTTGTGATGAGGGCATCACAAATTTAGGTGGGAGAGAATGTCACAGTCTGTGACATCAAGAGGGAAATGAGGGATCAACTTAGGCTTAAAATGTAGTGAGTAGCATCAACATGGTAATTTGTTTTAGGGGTGTAGGTACTTTGAAAGCGAGTTTGACCACTTGTGACTAAACTGGTCAAAAGTTAATGATGCTCTCCTAATGATGGCCATAGTATATCAAAACCAGTTAAGAAGGTTAGTTGCCACAATCATAAGGGGGATCATGACAAAGCCGGATGAAGGCTCTCTTAACAAGAGATGGGCTTGGAACAAGTTTTGGAAAAATAGGACGAGAAGACTAGCTCACCATCCAAAAATGAGGTAAAAGTACAAATAAAGGATGTTTAAGCACTACACAAGATCTCTAGAAGGGGAAAACCTCCCACACCATGACAATTTATGAGTTTTAAGTTTAGGTTTTTGGTTTGTGACTGCATAACTTATGCGTTTCGATCTTTATGCAATAATACATGTATGTTTATGACGAGTTAGTGGTTGGAAAGTGTCATGTTGCTTTCAATGGAGATGGGAAAGTAATTGTGTATGTGCATGGACCTTCTTCTATATATTTTTTGAGTCACAACTTTTCCTAGCCCTAGTTACCTACTAACATTTCCTATACCCTATTTTAATACTATTTTTTGAAAAGTACAATTTTTATGTACTTTACCTATCAATTGTAAACTATATTTTTATAAATTTAAAGTGTTATAATTAGTTGATTTAATGGGAAGCTAGCCATATACCCATTTTCAAGCTAATTAACACTATGTAATGGGAACTTTCAAGCTAAATGGAAATTGAAGGAAAGTTATAGAGAGGAAAAGAAAGGAAAGGAAATAAAGGGAAATATAATTTTTACACTTGTTTGGCTATGAAGAGTAAAAATGGAAGAAAATGGATAGAAATGTTCCCTTTTCTTGTGTTTTATTGACATAAAGGAAATGAAAAAATTGATATAACATAATAACTTGACTAAATTGCCCTCCATCTTATCTTTGTCTATAGCCAATAGATTGTTAATATAACAGTTATCTATAATACACGTTTTATATATATATATATATGACGAATAGCAAAGTCGTAAATGGACATGTAGGATAAGGGGCAATTTCGTCTTTTCCTAGCAGGACTATATATTTGTGAAATTGACCTCAGGTTCTCCTTTTCTACACACTTTCACAATAGTTGTTTAGAGATACAAAAAGAGGACGAGAGAGAGAGCTTGTTCAAGAAAACCTAGAGCAAGCCGAGGACGTAGTGTAACAAAGCAAAAAGGTATGGTTTTAATCATTTCAATACATATTTTATTAAGAGGAGACTCACCCACGAAATCCATTTAGTTGTTCATAGAAATCAAACTCAATGATAGATTGACTAAGCATGGGAGTGATTGGATTGGGAGTTTCAAGTGAAATTTGGGTCAGGTAAGAGATTATAATGCGTATGTTTGGATCTACTTAAGCTTAAAAGTAGGAAATGAGAGAATAGATGAATTAAGGGTAGAAAAATAAGGGTTTGAAAAATGAACCGAGGGATACACGACCATCTAACACGGTCGTGTTGCTCTCGTGTTAATTTACCTAGGTATACCAAGAGATACACGATCCCCAACACGGTCGTATTCACTTGTGTTGAATTACAAAGTTTCCCAAGAGATACACAAACCATCCAACACGGTCGTGTTTCTCCCATGTTAAAATGAGAAGAACACAGCCTCCCAACACAGTTGTGTTTCGACCGTGTTGAGTCCAAAAGTTATGCCTAGAGATCACTGTGAACCGTATATATAAAAGAGTAGTGAATTCTCTAGCAAGTATACTAGGTCGAAATCAAGTAATATATAAGTGAGTAGAGTGTCGATCCCTCGAGGACTAAAGAGATTACTAAACTTATAATAACTTTTACTGATATCTAGGCAATTCAAAGAAAGATCCTTTTAACTACTTAATTAAAAACTGAAATAAAATCTACTCAAACAAGAACTATGAGAATATTATAAAATAAACCTTTCAATTGAGATGGTGGGAATTAAGAATTCACCCTAGACACGCTAATCGAATTGCCATCATGTTATTTAGAGTAACCTATGTATGGTTATTCAAATGGGTTTATAACCATAAACCTTCAATTAATTAGTCAACTTCGTATCTCTAATTAACAAAGGATTCTAAATTACATCCATACACTTCCTAGTGCTATGATTGCCTAATGCCCTAATGCAATTACCCTTAATTCCTTAGTGGATAATTAATTAGAACATTGCTTTAAACTCCAGATAAACCCTAATTCAACTGATTAACGTCGATTTCACTTTGTTATATTAATCCAATTAAGAATCCCTAACAAATTCTATCTCAACTCCCGTATTGATAAAATTTCTAACAATTAAAACCTTTAAGAATTTCAATTGAAATTATAGGAATTGCAATTATGAATAATCCACAAATACCTTAATCTAATAACATGACTACAATTATCACTTTAGCAATCTAGGGTTTCATTCTTCTTCCTACCAATTGAATCTAGCCAGCCATAGATTTAACAATGAATGCACAAGTTATAATGGAATATTTGAGAGAATTCATGAATAATATAAACACAAGTCACAAAATTGCATAAATAAATAAAGATAAAAAATCACCAATTTTGTGATAAAGTTAGAGAGAATTCAAACACAAAACTCCAGAGACCACTTCCCAAGGCCAACTATAAATACTTCTCAATTGATCACAAGGAAAACTTGTTTCAATCTCTTGTTCTTGTTATCAAAATGAAATATTCCCTAAAAGAACAAAGTCTGAAAACTGAAAAATTGCCAAAAGTCCCCCCTCCCTCGTTTCTTCTCAAAGGAATATATAAAAACAGTCAGGAAAATGAAAAGTTGCATTTTTCGTAGGTGTTCCACCACATGAGGCACGACCGTGTGATAAGTGGTGTTGCCACCACCACATGAGGCACAACCGTGGTCTCACCCCATAGGCTCCTCAGCATTTTGCAAACTCCATTTCTTTTGGTTCCAGCCTCTTCCCACGGCCGTGTGTTATCCCTTACCTACTGATTTTCTTCATTTCTTCATGTTTTTCAGCTCCTAATGCGCTCTTTTCCTGTCTAAGTCCATTGATTCCTAAAATATCAAAATACAAGCACTTCAGTATCTTTATCTTGGTGATTTGTTTTCAAATTTAACAATAATAACCCCCAAATCACAAGATAAACCATGAGATAATATGCTGTTATCAACTCCCCCACACTTGAACTTTCGCTTGTCCCCAAGTGAAATAAAATCAATGTAATAATCTATCATTGAAAGTACAAAATTTCCTTCTTTCAACAACTCATTCATTCTTTCTTTCATGATTAATGACTTGAATGGTTGGTGCGTACTACCCTAACTAACATGGAAATATGTAACTAATGTACCATAGTTAAAATTGAGTAGTTAATCTAAAAAGAATAATCTTCCAATCCTAATGTTTAACAATAGAATTCTTATTTCAGAAAGTAAATTCTCAGTTCAATAAGGTAAAGTACTCAATTAAACTTCACTAGCAACTAGCAAGTATATAATCTCTCTAATTACTTATCTAAATAAGTTAACACACAATGAAAGCATATAGTATCCATTCTTTCCCTAGATTTTCTCCCTTTTTTAAGTCTCATTTTGCTCTTTGATTTGATTGGTCAAGTTTATTTAAATTACCAAAATCGATAGCGGAGTCAGACTTCACTCATCTAAGGGACTAAAGCCCGCCCATATCAACTTGGTTTCTATTAAAGTACTTAAATTTAGCCTTTCCACTCTTCTCGTTATTGTGAGTTCATTGAATCGACATATCCCGGGCTCATCACCCAAGTGACCAGGTTTTAAAGGGACCCCTACGAACTCTTCCTCACACCAACATTTAAGATTAGATACTCTTAACTCAGTTGCCTGAGTCATTGGAGTAAAGGCTTTGAATTTCCCTGCACTTTTTTTTTTTAAGGAATCTCTAAAAAAAGTAATTTCTTTTACTTCTTTCACTGTATGTTAAAATACTCCAAAGCAATTCAAAAGAAAATATACTAGCTAAATTCACCTAGAAGTAAACTTGCTTATTTTGCACAAGAGGACTCGACCTACTCTTAGACTTCAAATTCAAAAGATAAACATAAGGAAAAAATAGTCCTTAAAGATTTTACTATTTAATTTCAACTAAATAAATCAGTTACAACAGTTAGTGAGTAAGGCACCTCAACAAGTCAAGTTCTTCTCCCGTTTTTTTTTTTTCAATATTATAGTACCCTCTCCAGATAAAAAAAATAATTAGTTCAAGATAGGGAAGTTATTAAACAATCCATAACAGAACAAGCATCTTATTATCATCATATAAACTTCAATCTAGAATTACTCCTCCACACTTAAATTAGACAATGTCCCCATTATCTATCTAATATGCACAAAAGGAGAGTAAAAACTGACAAAAGTAAATTGGGAAAAACGGAACTTCCCTGAAATAGAAGTGCTTCGGAACATCTGAAAAATTGAAGCAAATGAGTTCAAATGCGAGTTCCAAATCCTCAGCGCACCAAATCTTTATTTGCTGAAAAATAATCCAAATAAAAGTGCAATTCAAGCTCGGGTCAATCCATCACTCATCATCATCATCATCATCATCCTCCTCCTCATCTCCTAAATCAACCTCTTCAGAACTAGAGCTTTCTTCTTATACCTCAGCTGGAGGCTCTATTTGCTGCTCTCTAACACTTGTGGAGTGCCTGGGTGTAATCTTCATGCAAGGTCCACCAGTAGACGAACTCTGGATGATGGCCAAAGGCTGATCAGTAGTAGGGGGTGAATGTGTAGCCGGAGGTGGTTGAGGTGCAACGTCCTCATCTGAACTTCCCCCACACGGGGGAATAAAGATACCCAATGCATCTCCAATTTTTGTGAAGCAAGAGGACATATACTTTTTCATGCTCTTGATTGCCTTTCCTTGAACTCGCTATTCCCATTTTATTTCCTCAATATCGTCCTTGAATTGTGCAAGAGAGGAAGAAAGACCTCTCCTCTCATTTACAAGAACTTCCATTCTGTGAGGACCTTGTTCTTCAATCGGGACCAGACCAAAGCCCCATTGCTTAAGGACCCCCTCAGTCATGAGTGTTGAAGAACCAACTTTATCACTGGGTGGTTGAGTCGGGAACACCCCCATATTCTTTAGCAATCTTGTAATCCAAGCTACCACAAATATCCCCTTTCAGCTTCTCTCACACTGACGTCTAAAGCATTTGACTGCTATTAAACTAACATTCAAACGCCGGTTTTGAGTCATAGACCATATCTGCAAGGAGTCGAATGCACTCACTATCCCCTCACTGTCTATTTTCCCACTAGTCGATCAAGTAAGGATATAATGCAATATCCTATGGGTAGGGTTCTTCAAATCGGATGCCCTAGATGTAGAAGAATTATAACCATTTACCCCAAGTTCTTGCCACAATCGAGAGGCTGACATCTGGTCGTACCAATCAAAATCCATCCTTACCATCTCCTCAGAGTCCACAAATTCTTCATCTTCATATATCCCCAATCTCTTAATGAACTCTCTCATTGATAAATTGAAGTACTAACCATCAAAATAGAAGGAAACATAATTATGCATTCCCATGGTTATAGCCTCCTTAAGTTGGAAGGTGGCCATAAAATCAATAGTGATCTTTTGTAAATATCCTCCTTAATATCTAGCAAATTCCTCCATGCTCTATCTTGGAGTATCATCTCAAATTCTTGTAAAAAAACATATCTCTCTAACAATTCCCAATCTAACACCGTGTTGTGCCTAATAATCTTATTCTTCAATACCATATCATACCTGTCCTTGTGACTTTGCTTGAGACCAACAAGATAATTATCACGCCTTGATTGTGACACTAGTTTAGCAGGCCCTTTATCTTTGCGAGATCGTTTTTTAGAAGAAGATGGTGCTGGGTCTTGAGGCATCTTGCAATGTTATACGGAGTGGGAATGAGGAAGAAAAATCCAAACTTTGAGAGGAAAAACAAAGGAATGAGGAGTGATTTTGAGAGAGAGAGAGAGAGAGAGAGAGAGTAAGTTTATAAAGAGAAATTGTATGCGTGGAGAAGGAGACAGAGACATAAAATGAGAAATGAAAAGCGAGTTTTGTTTAAAACACAAACCCAAGTCGGGTACGGCATGACCCACGGTCGTGCCCCAAACCGTTCCCTCTTTATATATATATATATTCAAGAAACCACGGCCGTGGCTCAAGGGGGAGGCTCATATGTAAATGAAATTTCAACGCGCCACAGCCGTTTGAGAAGTGGTGGGTATGTACCCACCTACGGCCGTAGGTCTTCCCCATAGCCAGCTCGTAAATTTTAATAATTTTAATTATTTTTTATGAAAAGACACAGCCGTGCTACATGGGGTTGGTCCATTCGTAAGTAGCCAAATGATGTGCCACGGCCGTGTGACAAGTGGTGGGTATATACCCACCTACGGCCATGGGTCTTCCACATAGCCAACTCGGCAAAACACTCTTTCTCTTTTTTTTTATGTAAATTGACAACGAATCATAAAAGAAAATAATAAATTAAGGAATACTAACCTTAAGCATAGGCTGCCTCCCATGGAGCTCTTAGTTTAAAGTCTCTAGCCCGACTTTCCTTTTTTCTTACCTTGGGGGACTAAGATCCACAATGGTGGTATCTTTGTCAAGATTTTCCCTATCGTGGTAATGCTTGAGAAGATGGCCATTCACCTTGAAAGTTCGATTGTCTTCTGCTTTCAATTCCACTATGCCATAAGGAAAAACTTGTGAAATAATAAATGGTCCAGACCATCGGGATCTTAACTTACCTGGGAACAATTTTAATCAAGAGTTATATAATAAAACTTTCTGGCCCAGAAGAAACTCTCGTTTTAATATGTTCCTATCATGCCATCGCTTAGTCCGCTCCTTGTATATCTTAGCATTCTCATATGCTTCATCTCTCATTTCCTCCAATTGATTCAACTGGAGTAATCGCTTTTTACCTGCAGCTTGTAAATCAAAGTTAAGGAATTTTATGGCCTAGTATGCCTTGTGCTCTAGCTCTATTAGGAGATGACATGATTTACCAAAGACTATCTTGTATGGGGACATTCCTATAGGGGTTTTAAAAGCAGTTTTGTAAGCCCACAATGCATCATCAAGTTTCAAAGACCAATCTTTTCTAGATGCATTGACTGTTTTCTCCAAATTATGCTTAATCTCCCTATTGGATATCTCGACTTGGCCAGAAGTCTGTGGATGATAAGGGGTGGCAATTTTATGAGTTACCTCGTATTTTGACAAAAGTCTTTCAAATTGCCTGTTGCAGAAATGCGATCCCCCATCACTAATAATAGCTATAGGTACCCCAAATCTTGAAAATATGTTCTTTTTCAAAAATCTAACCACAACTTTGGCACCATTACTTTGTAGAGCAACAGCTTCTACCCATTTTGAAACATAGCCGACAGCCAAGAGAATGTATTTGTTTGAAAAAGAGGAAGGGAAAGGACCCATAAAGTCTATCCCCCACACATCAAAGAGCTCTATTACAAGAATGCTGTTCTGTGGTAATTCATGTCTCCTAGAAATGTTACCAATCTTCTAGCATTGAGCACATGACATAATGTAGTTCCTACAATCGTGAAACAACCTGGGCCAATAAAATCCACAAGATAAAATCTTTGCTGTAGTTCTTTCCACCCCAAAATGACCTCCTGCTTCTTTTGAATGACAATGTTGAATGATGCTAAGTGTCCATTTTCTGGGACACATCACCTAATTATTTGGTCAGCACAATATTTGAACAAATATGGTTCATCCCAAAAATAAAATTTCACATCATGTAAAAACTTCTTTTTCTATTGATAGGATAAACCATACAGTGTGATTTTACTAACCAAATAATTTACAATGTTAGCATACCAAGCTAATCCTTTGATTTCTACTGCATACAATTGTTCATCAGGGAACTTTTCATCAATAGATGAATCTGAACATTCAGATTCCGACCGGGATAAGTGATCAACTAAAACATTCTCAATTCCCTTTTTGTCTTTGATTTCCAGATCAAACTCTTGTAACAGTAAAATCCAACGGATCAACCTTAGCTTAGCATCAGCTTTAGCAAACAAATATTTAAGAGCTGCATGATCTGTATATACTATGATCTTAGAACCTATCAAATAAGGCCGAAACTTGTCACAAGCAAATATAACAGCTAAAATCTCTTTCTCAGTGGTGGCATAGTTTTGCTGGGCCTCATTTAAGGTTCTACTAGCATAATATATTACATCAAATATCTTACCTTTTCTCTGCCCAAGCACCGCTCCTACAGCATAATCGCTAGCATCGCACATGAGCTCAAATGGAAGCTCCCAATTAGGTGCTAAAATCACAGGTGCAGAAGTGAGCTTCTCCTTCAATAGGTTGAATGCCTGCAAACAATTATCATCAAAATTAAACGCAGCATCTTTTTCAAGTAAATTGCAAAGGGGTTTAGAGATTTTAGAGAAGTCCTTGATAAATCTTCGATAGAAGCCAGCATGTCCAAGGAAACTTCTAACTCCTTTGACTGAAGTGGGTGGTGGCAACTTCTCAACCACTTCCACTTTCGCTTGATCAACTTCAATCCCTTTTCCTGATACCTTATGACCTAAGACAATTCCCTCTCTTACCGTAAAATGACATTTCTCCCAGTTTAAAAGTAGATTAGTCTCCTTACATCTCTTGAGCACACAATCTAAATTTTTCAGACATGATTCAAAGGATTTACCAAAGACAGAAAAATCATCCATGAATATTTTAATGAAATTTTCTAACATGTCAAAAAATATAGACATCATACACCTCTGGAAAGTAGCAGGTGCATTACAGAGACCAAAGGGCATTCTCCTAAAGGAAAAAGTGCCATAAGGACAAGTAAAGGTGGTTTTCTCCTGGTCCTCAGGTGCTATATGAATTTGATTATAACCAGAATAACCATCTAAAAAACAATAATACTCATGCTCCACAAGTTTTTCTTACATTTGATCTAAATGGGAGAGGGAAATGGTCTTTATGGGTGGCATCATTCACTTTCCTATAGTCAATACAAACTCTCCACCCAGTCATGGTACGAGTAGGAATTAATTCATTGGACTCATTCTTCACTACAGTCATACCGTTTTTTTTTTGCACTACTTGCACTGGACTAACCCATTTACTATTTGAGATAGGATAGATAATACCTTAATCCAATAGTTTGAGAACTTCTTTCTTTACTACCTCCTTGAGAGTTAGGTTGAGTCATCTCTATGGTTGAGCTATAGGTTTACACTCAGCCTCTAGGAATATCCGATGAGTACAGATTAGAGGGCTGATTCCTTTGATATCTGCAATGGTCCATCCTATCGCCTCCTTATGCTCCTTAAGAACTCCTAAGAGTTGTTGCTCCTGATCATCTATCAAACAAGAAGAAATGATTATTGGCAAAGTATCATCCATCCCCAAATAAGCATATTTTAAATGACTAGGTAAAGGTTTAAGTTCTAGCACCGGAGGGTGTGTCAAAGATGGCACCAATTTTGTTGCACTTGTACTCAATTCCTCATAGTATCGAGCCTTGATTTCAGCTACTTGTTCCACACATTCTTCCATCGGCTCATCTTCATCGTCCCAACCATCGAGATCTCTAAGAACCGACTCCATTGTGTTCAAACCTGCTTTCTCCTCAAAAGACTCAGAAATAAGCTCATCAATACTATCAATAATGTAACAAGACTTACACTCATCAAACCTTTTCATAGCCTCATAGACATTAAAAGTTATTTCTTCATCCATAACTCTTAAAGTGAGCTTACCTTGTTCCACATCAATTAAAGCTTTACCTGTTGCTAAGAATGGTCGGCCAAGAATCATGGGCACTTCTCTATCCTCTTCCATCTCCAGAACAATGAAATCGACTAAGAAAATAGAACTTATCCACTTTTACAAGAACATTCTCTACAATACCTCTTGGATATTTGATACTTCTATCAGCAAGTTGCAAGGTGACATGGGTCTCCTTACAATCTCTAAGTCCCAATTTCCTGAAAATAGAGAAAGGCAACAAATTTATACTTACACCTGAATCAATAAGAACTTTATCAAAATAAACATTTCCAATTGTGCAAGGAATAGTAAAAATCCCCTAACCTCTTTGTTTTCTTGCATATTTTTTAAGTTCTTTTGAAGAATCATTGAACATTCTCCTGTAAGCATAACAGGTTCATTCCCATCAATTCTTCACTTTTTGGTGAGAAGCTCTTTCATGAATTTAGCATATGAAGGCATTTGTTGAAGTGCCTCCGCAAAAGGAATGTTGATTTGAAGTTTCTTAAACACCTCCAGGAATTTAGCAAATTGGGAATCTAATTGCTGTTGCTTCAATCTCCCTGGAAAAGGTACAGAAGGAACATAAGGCTTCACCTCTAATGATTGCTGTTTTGGTTCCTCTACCTTTTTCTTCCCCTTATCTTTCTTTGAACTTGCTTCTTTTGATTGAACATCTATGTTCACTTTTTCCACTTCCTTACCACTCCTCAACATTATTGCATTCATACCTTTTGGATTCTCCTCGATGTTGCTAGGTAAAGACCTAGATGGTCTATTGCTCAACTGTTGTGAAATCTGACCAATTTGATTCTCTAAATTTCAAATTGTGGCCTGTTGATTTTGCAACATGGTGTCAGTCTTTTTCATATAGCTCAACATGAATTCTTCCATTCTGGACTGACTTTACTGAGGAGGAGCACTTTGAATGGGACCTTGCTTCTGAAATCCAGGTGGTGGTTTGAGTGTGTTATTATCATTCTTCCATGAGAAATTTGGATGATTACGCCACCCTGGATTATAAGTTTTCAAATAGGGTCCCATATTACCCCTTTAGAAATTGTTGACATAATTCACATGCTTACCAAATGAAGAAGTTGAAGGGTTCCCATGAATGCATTCAAAATTCGAATGTGGTCCTGAGCAAATCTCACAAAGAGCAACTTGATTTGCATTTAATTAAGATAATGAGGTGAGTTTACTTACTTCGGTAGTGAGAGCTAAAATTTAAGCGTCAAAAGGGCAATAGCATCATTATCTTTCACCAATGCCACTCTAGCTTTACCTCTCTCATTCTACCAATTGTGGGCACTAGAAGCCATTTCTTTAATGAATGCACTCGCTTCATCATAAGTTTTGCCCATGAGTGCACCTTTAGATGCAGCATCAACTAGAGACCTCAATGTCTCATCCAAGCTAAGGTAAAAAATCTTAATCAGTAAATTATCTGGCAATCCATGATGTGGGCATTTTCTTATTGCCTCCTTAAATCTCTCCCAGGCCTCATAAAGTGATTCACCACTAAATTTTGTGAAATTAGTGATGTAACTTCTTAACCTTGCTGTCCTGGCCGATGGGAAAAATCTCATTAGAAATTTAGATGAGAGATCAGCCTAGGTAGTAATGGACTCTTGTGGGAGTGAATAAAACTAAGCTCTAGCTTTATCCCTTAATGAGAAAGGAAAAAGCTGCAATCCGATAACATCATTTGCAACGTTATTCATCTTTACTGTATTACAATATTGGAGAAATACAGCAATATGCTCATCAGGGCTCTCATTTGGATATCCTCCAAATTGACTTGTTTGGACCATTTGAATGAGTGTCGATTTCAATTGAAAATTGTTGGCCTGAATGGCAGGTCTCCTGATCGCTGAACCGGAAACAGTTGGTATTATATATTCGCGAAGTACACTTGTAGCACCTTGCATCAAATTGTTGTTGTTGTCGTTAGCCATCTCGGATTCTTCTCTTCTTCTATTCTCTCTTCTCAAATGCAAGAAAGTACACTCAATCTCAGGATCTAGAGGTAGAAGTTCAAGACTCCTACTCCTTCGCATGCACACCTACAAAGAGAAAAGAAGACCAAATCCAATAAAATGCAATAAAATGAAAATAAAATGCGCCTAAATTACCAACAAATCTAAGAAGTCTAATATCTAATAGTCCCCGGCAACAGCGCCAAAAACTTGATCACTATGAACGGTATATATAAAAGAGTAGTGAATTCTCTAGCAAGTATACTAGGTCGGAATCAAGTAATATATAAGTGAGTAAAGTGTTGATCCCTCAAGGACTAAAGAGATTACTAAACCTATAATAACTTTTACCGATATCTAGCAATTCAAAGAAAGATCCTTTTAACTACTTAATTAAAAACTGAAATAAAATCTACTCAAACAAGAACTATGAGAATATTATAAAATAAACCTTTCAATTGAAAAGGTGGGAATTAAGAATTCACCCTAGACACACTAATCAAATTGCCATCATGTTATTTAGAGTAACCTATGTATGGTTATTCAAATGGGTTTATAACCATAAACCTTCAATTAATTAGTCAACTTCCGTATCTCTAATTAACAAAGGATTTTAAATTACATTCATACACTTCCCAGTGCTATGATTGCCTAATGCCCTAATGCAATTATCCCTAATTCCTTAGTGGATAATTAATTAGAACATTGCTTTAAACTCCAAATAAACCCTAATTCAACTAATTAATGCCGCTTCTGCTTTGTTATATTAATCCAATTAAGAATCCCTAACAAATTCTATCTCAACTCCCATATTGATAAAATTTCTAACAATTAAAACCTTTAAGTATTTCAATTGAAATTATGGGAATTGCAATTATGAATAATCCACAAATACCTTAATCAAATAACATGACTACATTTATCACTTTAGCAATCTAGGGTTTCATTCTTCTTCCCACCAATTGAATCTAGCCAGTCATAGATTTAACAATGAATGCACAAGTTACAATGGAATATTTGAGAGAATTCATGAATAATATAAACACAAGTCACAAAATTGCATAAATAAATAAAGATCAGAAATCACCAATTTTGTGATACAGTTGGAGAGAATTCAAACACAAAACTCCAGAGACCACTTCCCAAGGCCAACTATAAATACTTCTCAATTGATTGCAAGGAAAACTTGTTTCAATCTCTTGTACTTGTTATCAAAATGAAATATTCCCTAAAAGAACAAAAGTCTGAAAACTGAAAATTGCCAAAAGTCCCCCGTCCCTTGTTTCTTCTCAAAGGAATATATAAAAACAGTCAGGAAAATGAAAAGTCGCATTTTTCGCAGCTGTTCCACCACATGAGGCACGACCGTGTAATAAGTGGTGTTGCCACCACCACATGAGGCACGACCGTGGTCTCACCCCATAGGCTCCTCGGCATTTTGCAAACTCCATTTCTTTTGGTTCCAGCCTCTTCCCACAGCCGTATGTTATCCCTTCCCTATTGATTTTCTTCATTTCTTCGTTTTTTAGCTCCTAATGCACTCTTTTCCTGTCTGAGTCCATTGATTCCTAAAATATCAAAATACAAGCACTTCAGTATCTTTATCTTGGTGATTTGTTTTCAAATTTAACAATAACAACCTCCAAATCACAAGATAAACCATGAGATAATATGTTGTTGTCACTAAAGATACACAACCTTCTAACACGATCATGTTTCAACCGTGTTGAATTAAGAGAAACACGGCTCCCAACATGGTCGTGTTCCAACCGTGTTGAAGCCAAAATCTCACTGAGAGATATAAGACCCCTAACATGGTCGTGTACTAGCCCATATTGAGCAACACAACCTCTAATATGGCTGTGTTAAGTGATGAACATTATTATTATATATCAAATTATCTTCTTAATTAACCAAATTCCACATAACCAAAACAATTAGTAAAACCTTAGATGACTTAATAGAATAAGAGGAATTAGGAGAGTTATATTATGTTAGATTAGTGCTAAGATTAATGTGTTGATTATACAGATATCGACTTAGCTTAAGTTTGGGATAAGAAGTGCGTAAGGCTAGGATTCTAGGCACATGTTTACTTTGTTTGTTGTATGTGATTGTTAGGAAGTTATATAATGAGTTATATGTGAAATATTGAAATGCTGAGACATAATGTGAATCATGTAGTATCATGAAGTAATACCGTGTTATTGGTTGAATGAGATATGTTGCTTATGCTTGGCTTGGCCTAAGGGCTTGCAGTGGCAAATCCCTAGGGGGCACCTCGATGATCGGTATGCTGCGTTGTCCCTAGTGAAGCCATGTATTGAAATGATCTGAGGTAGATTCGGGTTAGACGGGCCTGCAATGGCAGTCCCATTAGGGTTAGACGGGGCTCGTAGAGGCAGTTCCCACTAAGACAAATGTTGTGTGTACCAGGGTCATGAGTACCCCCATGTGTTATAATTTATTGTTGGTGTTGATGTGTGAACTGAATTATGAATATGTTGAGGATAAATGCTACATACATGCATGTGATATTAATGTAGTGTGTCATGTGCATGTGGCTATGGTACTCATGTACTGAGCTTAAGCTTACCCCCCCTTCCTATATTTTTTTAGCTAAAGGTGAAAATGATGAACAACTAGAGTATGATGAGAACGAAAACTTAGTGGGACATTATATAGATGAGATGGGAAGAGAACACCAATACTATGTGGAGGAAAAGTGACAAGAATTTTTAATTATTGTAAATTGATGTTTTATTAAATTGAAATTATGGAGATAGATTGTAGCGGGAGACTTTATGGTTATTAAATAATGAAATTTGGAATGACTCATCCGGGAGTCACTCATTTGATTATAGTTATAGTAGTATGATAAATAATGTATATGAGTAGATTTTGAAGTATGTTGAAGTTTTAAAGCCTTAGCGTGTTGCTCAGTAGTAGTGACACGTAGCAGGCTGTGGTGCTCTAGGTTTTGGAGCGTTACATTATCAATTGCCGATACAACAACCAACAATATATTGGGAAAAAATTTAATATAATAATATAAGTTAACAATGTTATAGATTGTCAATATAAAAAAGTTAAATAGCTAACAATAAAAAGCTAGAAGGAAGTAAAAAGACCTTCTTAGTATCTTGCCATAAAATCTCCACGTATTGATGGCTATTCTAACCACATCATGAAGAACTAAACAATTTAACCCAACTTTTATTTCAAAATAGACAACACATTACAATTAAGCATTATATCTTCCATGACTTGCATGTTTTGCTAAAAATGAAGCATAACATTTATGTTTGTCTTTTCCCATTAATTTTATCAGTTGTTTGTTCCTTTTTACTTTTTTCTTTTTTTTCCCTTCATCTTTTAGGATAAGTGAAAAAGACTTTGCAATCATCTTGAAGTTTCCCAATAGATGATGTCACCATACCTTGTCATTATTACATGAGTTAATATCAAATTTTTAAATTTCATTCCTTTAATGTGTTTAACTTGTCTTATAGTATATTAACTGATGATTGAGATAATCTAGATGTTAAGGTTTGGCATATGATGCTAAAGTTTTTATAGCTTAAAGTAGTAACACTTTAGATCTTGAACCATTTGGGTTGAGTTTCTTTTATAGTGAAAATGTGATAGCCTTCTATTTGGCTTTTGATGTCTAGAGAATGACAACACATCTACAATTTTAGAACTACAACTATCTATAAAATTCATTAAACAGTTTTTTCCTTTTAAGCGCATAGAGTTGAACTTAAATACTTATGTTAAGCTATTTATCTTGTGCTTCAAATTTGGCATGTGAATTGCTATCACTTTTTAATTACTACATGATAGGGTGGCTCATGTAAAGATGTCTCATCAATTGGTTCCTCCTGTTGTTATGTTACATTATCTTGATATTTTCGTTTCACTTTCTTATATTTAGTTTCATTACGCAAAACGCCCTTGAGGATATCTTTAGTCTTCTCTACTTTATTATGCACTAACAAGCATGCTATTTTAAGGTAGGAGAGGCATTGCATGAGTTAATATTAATTTTTCATATTATAGGTCATAGTTATATCATCACCAAAGAACCAACATGTATATAATGTTTTAAGATGCTATAAGGGTGGGTTTAGTACAGGTTTTATGAAACCCAAATCCAATCCGATACTTTATAAGTCATCTTAGAACCTACCCTAAGATCTTAGAGAGTTTTTATGCTAATATCATAACCCATTCCTGTAGAGCCTTTTTCAAATCTGATTGTGACCCAACTTAACCAACGGATAATTCAAAACAATGGACTCTAACAATGGATTATGGATACCATGTATTAATATTAAGGTTTGCGTTTGTTTCAAAAAGTAAAAGAAATATTTCAAACGAAAGAAAGACATGAGGGATATTAGATTTGAGAGAAAGATGTGATAGAGAAATCAGGTTTGCATTTGTTTAAAAAATCAAAATTCAAAACCAAACTTAAAGATGACTATGAGTGAAGCTAGAGAGGGTGACACACCTAACAGCAAATACAGTTCGTTCAAGAGCAAATGGGCTATGGTTTTAAAAACTAATGTAACACCCCAAAACTTGAGACATCATAACCCGCTATGTGTCCTTATAGAGTAAAAACACCTTGAGGCTCTTAACCACTTTACACCATAAAATCTGCAATACCTGTTAGCCACAATTAAGATAGACATTCGAAATTATAAATAATTGGTTCAATTGAGTCCCATTCACAATCTACACACTTCTTTAAAGAGATCTTGATACATCAATGTAAAATCTCTATATTCTAATATATTCTCAATACTATAATTCTCTATAACAAACAAACTTCCAGTCATGCTCTAAAACTTCAAATAACAATCTTCACCTAATCATCATAATAGTAAAAATATTCTACATCGTTTCCCTCCTGTCCATGTGTCCCTAAATCCTCATCATATGAAGTGTAGTCATCGAAATGTGTAGCTAAAGAAAAAAGAGATCCCCAAAGAGTAAATTAATGCCCAATACGTATAACCCATAAACACATGCACATGATTAAGCATAACATAATCCACATACACCAATGCAACAATGAAATAGTCAAACAACTAATTATTATCTCATTTAGGTCCATAGACAACAAAGGGGTACTCAGGACCCCACCACACCACATATAAGTATAATGCATAGTATGATGTTGAGAACTGTCACTATAGCCCTAACACCCATGAGTTCCTAAATCTACCAAATCATCTCAGTATGCAACTCTATAGGGGACACCATTACATACTGATCAATGGGTGCCCCTTAGGGATCTATCACTACGAGCCCCTAAGCTAAGCCAAGCACAATTAACAAACAACTTAACCCAATCCGATATAATCTTAATTCCATTATGATGTGCTTAAAACTAAGTTTAAGCACATGTAAAACCAATTTGAAAGACAATCATACAATGTCAATCAAACTAGCTTCCAATAACGTGAACTTCTTCTACTATTAAACCAATTCCACAACACCAACGTGATCAAGATTGAATGAACCAAATATATTTAGCTCCGATACCAAAAGATGATGTGCCTAAAAAAGGGCTCTAAGCATATGCAAATGAACCAATTAAACAACTCTTAAGTGACAATATTAAATCGATTCAAATTGGATCAAAATTGCGTGAACCCTAAATTTCGAAGGTGATCTGATTAATAAGAACAATGAGAATTAAAAACCACAAGGATGATATTGATCAAATGAATCATGAATTCAACTCAATTTCCAATAAAATCCCAATCAAATCACCAACATATAAACTGTAAAAATCCTCCTTAACTCTAAGGAATTCCATGCAAACAATATGAAGTAAATTGAAAGGCAATATCAAGAGATAAAACTAATCAATTGGAAAACAATACAGGAAGGGATTTTGGATCACAAGTGACACCAAAATTAGATCAAAAACTAACCTAACCAACTCTAGATATGACTCACTAGTGATGAAAAGGAAACACAACAAAAAGGAATTGATATTACTCAAATTCTCTTTTGTTGCAACTCGCCACAATTCCAATTTTTGGATTGAAATTGATAAGAGCTAATGGATTTAGGATGAACCCTAACCCTCACACAAAAATGTGTTTTCTACAAATTTCAAAAAGCTCCCTCAAAACCCTACTTAAGCAAGTATTTATAATTACTCCCTTTAGGGTTAAAATGTCCACAAAATTACAACTATGCCACTTTAGGGTGGCTGGTCCTAAAAGCGCCTATTACAACAAAATAAAAGTGTCCCAAAAACTTACAACGTAAATGATTCAAATAAATAAATTACAAGTGAAAATAGTCTTCAACATGCTAGTTCTTCAATAGGATTCTTCGGCCAGCTCATCGCCGGTTCAAGTCGGTCCATAGATAACCCACAAGTTAAGTCTTAGTGAGTTTGTCCATCGCCCTGTAAAGCCTGATAAGTGTGCCTATTAGAATATACAATACATGAGTAATAGAAAAGAGGTTAGTAAACAAATAATTCCAGGGTCGATTTGCTCAAAATGGACCCTCATCGCCAAGATTTGAAATCCTTTAGCTCTTACTCTAATGATGAGTCTTGTCGGATTTTGATTCCTATCACATTACTTCCACTAACTAAATAAGTACAAGAAACACACAAGATTTCACATACTTGTAAGAGTGGTCTTAAACACTAGTCATTGTCTAGTAGTCATACTGAAATTTCTCAATGTTTAGAAATCAATCTTAGTACTACACTAAAGTATCATCCAAGTTACCTAATTTTTTGTTACCTAATTGCTATTAGATTAACTTTCTTACTTTGATAGAATTTCTTGGGTTGTACTAGGGTTTAAGGTTTACAGAATTCGAATAACAAGAAAAGAAATCGAATAAGGAAATTTCTTAAGGTATATAGCCATGCATTAGGCCATCTACTTGAGCACAATAGGATACATGACCGTGTACCTTTCTGTAAACTTTCATAATTCGACACACCCAAGTACATGGTGTATACTTAGTCGTGCATAGTTACACGATCAGGTACACAGGCATGTACCTAGCCATGAACTTCCCGACTCATTCTTTTTTTCCATTTTACACAACATAGGCATGTACCTGGCCGTGTACTCCACTATTGCATCGTGAGTCCTCTTCCCATTTTTCTAAATTCCAATTCCTTCAAACCTTAGAATCCATTACTACTAAGCCTAATTATGTATTGTTTCTAAAATTAGAACACTAATTTAGTTTAATTAAACAACTTACCAGCTTGGATTGTTCTAACGATCAAAATCCTATCCTAAACCTTTTCTAGCACCGATCGCTTTGTAGTAAAATCTAATGAATTGAACACTACTTCATATCACACACATGTAAATGATGATCAAGAGTCAATGATCGGTTCACTCATCATAGGTACTTCACTGGATCATAAGGCATAGCAATTGCTTTTCTCTCATAAGGTCTGTCTTTATATTATGGGTATTGTAGTGTAGAAAATGAAAAGGAGTTAAACTAACTAGGGTTTGCCCCTTTTATACCCCTCTCATGAAATGACCAAATTGCCCCTCATCTTAAATCCTTATTACTTATATTTGCCTCGACCCTTTTTGTTATTTTATTCTTAATTTATTTTTCTCAGGTTTTACATTCTCTTCCTCTTACAAAAACTTTCATCCTTAAAAGTTACATGAGTTTAGTAGCCTCTCTTTTAGTTTAGTTGGTCCATTGCACTTCCACATAAGGAATGATTCGTCTTCTCAACACCTGCTACTTAGTTTCTACAATTCTAGCAGTTTGTTCTACCGTGGTGAAATTTGGATGCACTTCTAATGGCTCTAAATTTGTTACTTCATCCAGATTATTCACAAATTTCCTTAGCATAGATACATGGAAGACATCATGTACTCCAGTTAAACTGGGTAGTAAGGCCAATCCATATGCAACACTACTAATCTTCTCAAAAATCTTGAAGGGCTTAACATATTTAGGATTCAACTTTCCCCTTGGTCTAAACCTGATTACCCTTTTCATGGGTGATATCTTTAATAACAACTATTCTCCCACTTGAAATTCTAAAGGGTGTCATTTATCAGCATAGCTCATTTGGCGACTTTAGGCTGCTTGCAATTTTTTTTTTATCAATTTCACCTGATCCACAGCCTCCTGTACCAATTCAGGCCCTAGTACCTATCTTTCTCCCATTGTATCCCAATATAATGGGGATCTGCACTTTCTCTCATATAAAGCTTCATAAGAGGCCATCTGTATAGTTGCCTAATAACTATTGTTGTTAGCGAATTCTACTAAAGGTAGATGCTCATCCTAATTCCCACTAAGATTCAAGACACAAGCCCTTAACATGTTTTCAAGAATTTGTATAGTACTTTTTAACAACCCATCTGTTTAGGGATGAAAGGTAGTATTGAAATTTAGTTTAGTCCCTAGTGTCCTATGTAAACTGCTCTAAAACTTTCCAACAAACCGAGTATCCCTATCCGACATGATACTTACCGGAATTCCATGTAATCTCACAATCTCCTTTGTATATATCAATGCTAGCTTACTCAAGTTATAACTAACATTAATGGGCAAGAAATGAACAAATTTGGTCAATCTATCCACTATCACCCATACAACATCGTGCTTTTCTTCAATTCTAGGGAGAGCTATTACAAAATCTATAGTGATGTGCTCCCACTTCCATTCTTGTAGAGGTAGGGGTTACAACTCACCTACCAGTCTCTAATGTTCTATTTTTATCTACTGACATGTTAGGCATCGACAACATACTCGACTATTTCTTGCTACAAGTTCCTCCACCAATAGTGACATTTTATATCCTCATACACCTTTTGATGGGAATCAAACCAATACATCTACAAGACCTATAATAAAAGCGAGAGCCAGAGGACTATAGAACTTATCGTCAAGGTTACTTTTTGAACAATTAGAACCCAAAGACATTTACATAGTGTCTTCATTTACTTTATACAATTGTTTTGTATTTAATCAAGTATATTTATCGATATTACAAGATGATGAGCAAACATACTAGTGCTTAGTTTATAGGTGAGTCAAGGACTAAAATGGATCAACAAAAATCAGCCTTGCATTGTGTTCAATTGACTGAGGGAGAGCTTCAAGAACCAGCCCTATGTAGCTATTTTTCTTTTGTTATTTTTTCCATATTTAGAACAAGTATGAATACTTGTAAAAAGGGACACAAAGGGACTTTTGGATATTATTTTGCAGCTACTTGCTTTCATGTGAAAAGGGTTTTCTCTCTTTCATAAAAACACTCTTATCAATTTTAAATTAGGGTTGTGGCGAGTAGGCTTGAATTGTTGTGAGTTACATCATCAATTGCAAGTCATTCCTAATTTCAACTAGTTGTTATATCTGGTAAGGAATTAGGAGCTTCTTTCACTCTTATTTCATGTCAATTAGGGTTCACGCCTATTTGATTGACTATTATTCATTTATTCTTCAATTAGCATTGTGTAATTGAAATTGGAAATTGGCATATCATATTTTGGTATCAGAGCTACGGTTTGAGGAAGGAATTAACATGGTGATAGGAATCAAAATCCGACAAGACTTATCATTAGGGCAATAACTAAAGGATTTTCGAATCTTGGCGATAAGGACCCATTTTGAGCAAATCGACCCCGAAATTATTTATATACTAACCTCTTTTATCTTATTCATGTATTTTATATTCCAACAGGAATACTTATCATGCTTTACAGGGCAATGGAAAAACTCACTTAAACTCAGCTTGTGGGTTATCCATGGACCGACCTGAACCGGCGATGAGTTAGGCCGATGGATCCTATAGAAGACCGGCATCATGAAGAGCATTTCTTTTATGTATTTTTCATTTTATGAACTATTTTATTTGTATTTTGGTTTTGGGACACTTTTATTTCTTTGTAACTTTCATTTAGGGTTAGCCACCTTAAAAGTGGCAAACTTGTAATTTTGAGCACTTTTTAACCCTAAGAGTAGCAAATATAAATACTTGCTTAAGAGAGGGTTTGAGGAGGCTTAATTTTGCAGAAAAACACTTCACATTTTCGTGAGAGGGCTTAGGGTTTCCTAATTCCAAAATTCTCTTATCAATTTCAATCCCAAGAAGTTGGAATTGTGGCGAGTGCAACAAGGAGAAATCGTGAGTAATATCGATTCATCTTTGTTGTTGTTCATTTCTTCTCTAGTGAGTCATATCTAGGGTAGATTTGAATCTTTCTTAGACTTATTGGTTATTGTAATTCGTGGACATCAATCTTATAAGATTGATTGTTCTTTTAGTTATTGAATTCACTATCATTTTTAGTGCATTGTGACGTTAATTTGGTATTGAAAGGGGAAGTGGAATTCACGGTTTGTGTTGCTTTATTTTGATCTGATTTCCACGTGTTTCTCAAGCCTTATTGTGGTTATTTGGTTAAGTTATCATTAGAGATTACAATTATATCATTTGAACAACCATTTCCATCAAATTCTACAAGGTGTTCACGTGAAATTGCTTACTAGGTGAACCGGTTTGCGTTTTGTGAATTGAGGAGTTTTCCTCGATTCTTTGATTGTGCTTAAGCTTGGAATTAGGCACATCACATGGGAGTCTTGATTTTGATTTGGGAATTTAGGTTTTATGCCATGCACTTGTTAAATTGTTGATTTTGAATTAAAATTAGATATAGTACATAAATTGTGACATATTCCATTAATCATTATGGATTGGAATTGATGAAAGGATTACCTTAGGGTTATTGCTGTGGATGATTTAAGATTACTACAATTGATTCCATAAGTGTGTAATTGTGTAGTAATTGTGCATTAAAGTGTCGTGAATGCTCCATTAACATGAGTTGATAAGAGAGCATTTAGGGTATGTGTAATGTGGTGTTGTAGTACACGTGATTTGAATTGAATTTTGAATAAGGGGTGATTATTAAAGTTTAATTCAACAGCCATGTCAAATGATAGTGTGAATAAGGGAATTGGTAATGAGGCCAATAGTCAGGTTATAGGAGGAGGTCAGGGTTGTTGTGCTGCAAGTGGAAGAAGAACTTTAGAAGAACAATTGCAGGATCTTACCACCATTGTTGCTATACTGGCAACACGGGTTAATCAGATTACATTACCATAACCACCAGTGGCAAATCCATAGGCACCCCTGCCTCAAGTAGCCCCTAATAATGCATGTAAAGAAGGAGTAGTTGGAGGAAATAGGGGTAGGAGAATGGGAGGTTATCCTAACTGTGAGTTCAAGCCACCTCAGGGCCTGGTATGTAAAGTTGCAAATGTCTTCATTTGCAGGAAGGGGTTCTGTAGAGGATTATCTAGATTGGGAAGATAAGGTAAAGGGCCTTTTTTAGTGCTATGAAATTAATGATCATACGAGAGTTTGTCTAGCAACAATTGAATTTATAGGTTATGTCACCTTCTAGTGGAAGAACCTTGTGGCCAATAGGAGGAGAGATGTGATGCCGAGATTCATACTTGGCAAGAAATGAAAAGGGTACTAAGGAAGAGGTTTATACTAGAACACTACAAGCAGGAGTTATTCATGCATCTCTAAACATTGAGACAAGGAGGAAAAATTATTGATGAATAAGTACAAGAGTTTGAGACACCGATGATCAGATGTGGGTCAGTCAAACCTCCTGAACAGACCTTAGCACGATTTGTGTCAAGGTTAAAATATGAAATTGCATGTATTGTGGAGCTCCAAAGGTATGGCACCCTTGATGATGCCATCCGGTTAGCTTTGAAAGTGGAGAGGCAGAGGTGATCTAATCTATATCGAGCAGTGAGCAATAAGTATGGAACCTTTACAAAATTGTATGATTCAGAGGGTAAACAGGTTGATAGAGGGGGATACAATAGAAATATGGAAAAGAATGCAGTAGTGCCAAACAGTAGAGGGGAGAAAGAATTAGCAAGGAAAGGAAAAACAATTGCAGGAAATGATAACAAACAGGCTGTAGCTGGGACATCAATAGGACGAAACTGCCTGGTTAAATGTTTTAAATGTCTAAGTTTTGGACTTATGGCTGCTTAGTGTCCAAATAGAAGGGTTATGATTACTATGGAGGTTGAGAGTGAGGAAGACAAGGAAGATATACACGAGGCCACATATCTGTCAGTTGTATTATATGAGTATTATGGTGATGCAAATGCTGAGGTACATAAGGATAAGGAGAATGATCAATATTTGTCCGTTAATGTATTGCGTAGAGCGATGACTACCTTTCCTACTAACGAGGATAAGTAGAGGGAAAATTTATTTCATATCTCTTGCATGGTCTAAGGTAATCTGTGTGCTCTTATTATTGATGGAGGTAGTTTTACTAATGTTATGGCTGCTTCATCAGTGACTAAATTGAAACTAGTCACAACCTCGTATCCCAAGCCCTATAAACTACATTAGTTGAGTGAATAGGGTAGTCTACATGTCACTTAGAGGACTAAGGTTCCTTTCAGCATAGGAGATAAGTATCGTGATGAGATTATTTGTGACATTCTTCCTATGTGTGAATCCCACATATTACTTGGCAAGCCCTAGTTATATGACAAGAGAGTATTACATTATGGCTTTAGGAACACTTACGTGTTCCAAAAAGAGGGTAAGCATATATTGTTGAACCCCATGTCACCTTCTAAAGTACAAGAGGCACATAGGTAAATAAATAAGGCTAGGAAGAAGAAGATGTTATTGGTAGGGCAGTATGAACTAGAGGAGGCCATAGTAGATGAGAGACCAACGTATCTATTGTAGATGAGATATGCATTAAAGGTGAATGGGTGTAAATAGTTACCCCCTGTGGTAACTCAAGTATTAGATGAGTACAAAGATCTATTTACAAATGAATCACCTAAGGGATTACCACCTCTGAGAGGCATTAAACATGCTATTGATTTTCAGCCTAGATCAATTTTACCAATCGACTTACATATCACATGAATCCTAAAGAGGCTAAAGAATTGAAGCATCAAGTGGATGAATTGGTAGAATGGGGTTTTGTCAAGGAGAGTATCAATCCTTGTGTTGTTCCTGCCTTTCTTGTTCCTAAAAAGGATGGCACATGGAGGATGTGCTTTGATAATATAGCCATCAACAAAAACACCATCAAATACAAGAATCTCATTCCTAAACTTGATGATATCTTAAATGAGCTACATGGTGCACAAGTATTCTCTAATGTGGATCTTAAAAGTGGGTATCACCAAATTTGAAAGAGGGAAGGAGATGAGTGGAAGACCGCTTTTAAAACACGCCATGGGTTATATGAGTGGATGGTCATGCCATTCAGTCTGATTAATGCCCATAATACTTTTATGAGGCTAATGAATCATGTAATCAAGGAATTTCTGGAAAAAAAATTTTGTTGTTTATTTTGATGACATTTTAATTTATAGCAAAAACCTAGAAAATCATGTGAAAAATTTACAGGCCATGTTTTTAGTACTAAAGGAGCAACAACTATATGCAAATCTCAAGAAGTGTTCTTTCTATCAAACTGAGGTAACATGTTTTGGATTTATTATAACTGGTTCTAGTATTAGGGTAGATGAAGAAAAAATGAGGGCTATTAGGGATTGGCCAACACCAAAATCAGTTGTTGAGGTAAGGAGTTTTCATGGACTAGCTCGCTTCTATAGACGTTTTGTCAATAATTTTAGTAGCATTGTCAATCCATTGACTGAATTAACAACGAAGAATGATCCTTTTGTTTGGGGAGAACAAGCCTAAAAGAGTTTTGAGGAGGTGAAAAGAAAACTAACTAGTGCTCTAATGTTAGTTTTACCTGATTTTGACAAAAAAAAATTAATTGGAGTGTGATGCCTCAGGGGTAAAGATTGGTACTGTGTTGATGTAGGATAAAGAGCCCATTGCTTATTTCAGTGAAAAATTGAGTAGCGCACCTTTAAACTACTCAGTATATGATAAGGAGTTCTATTCCTTAGTGAGAGCATTGATAACATGGCAACATTATCTTCTTCCTAAAGAGTTCATTATTTTTACAAATCATGCATCACTGAAATACTTCAGAGGTTAACAACATTTGTCAAAACACCAAGCTAAATGGGTGGAGTTTTTAGAGAGTTTTTCATATGTGATTAAGTACAAGAAGAGAAGCACGAATGTTATAGCTGACGCCTTGCTACATAAGTATGTACTTATCACCTCTCTACAATCAAAACTGCTTGGGTTTAAATTGATGAAGGAACAGTATTTGCATGATGAGTTCCTGAAATTAATTGTTAAGAGATGTTCTGGAGGAAAGATAGTTAATGGATATTATATGATAGATGGCTTTTTATATAAGGCAGGAAAATTGTGTATACCCTATAGGTCTATTAGAGAGTTGTTAGTGAGGGAAGCTCATGCTGGAGGATTATCTGTTCATTTTGGTGAAAAAAGAACTTTAGAGTTGTTGAAGGAGCATTTTTACTGGAGAGGTATTATGAAGGATGTCCACAAGGTATTGGAAAGGTATGGTGTCTGTAAGAGGGCAAAGGGAAAGAAAGGAGTTCAGGGTGAATATATGCCTTTGCCTCTACCTACACAACCCTGGGCTGATATTAGTATAGATTTCATTTTAGGTCTACCCAGAACATAGAGAGGAAAGGATTCCATCATGGTTGTTGTTGATCGCTTCAGCAAAATGTCACATTTTGTACCTTGCCACAAAATAGATGATGCACTATTTATAGCTAAACTTTTGTGCAAAAAATTGTAAGACTACACGGTGTTCCACACAGCATAGTGTTTGATAGAGACACTAAGTTTCTTAGCTTTTTCTGGAAGACACTATAGAAAAGACTTAGTACTAAACTCATATATAGTACCTCATGTTATCCCCAAATGAACGGTGAAACAGAGGTTGTTAATCGTACTCTTGGTGCCTTACTAAAAGCAATAGTTGGCAAGAATCTTACTAATTAGGACTTGTGTCGACCTATTGTTGAGTTCACTTACAATAAGTCAACTCATAGTTCAATCAATAAGTCTCCCTTTGAAGTCGTGTATGGCTATAATCCTACTCTGCCATTAGATTTAATAGCTAATCCGGTAATAAAGGAAGAAAGCTTGAGTGGAGTAGAACGAGCTAAGGAGATTCAGAAACATCACCAAAGGGCATTTGAACACCTTAAAAAAACTCAGGAACAGTAGAAAATTCAAGGCAACAAAAATAGAAAAACCAAAATTTATAATCTAGGTTATTGATAGAGCCATTTTATACTCAATCTTTATAGTATAAATTGTGTTAAATTATTATTGATTTTATAGAAATCATAAGGAAATGGTACTTTAATTCTATCATCGTGATAAATCAGGTTAAATGGAGTCAAGGATGCTAATTCAAGTATTTTAGAGAAGTCATCTACAACTTGGATCAAGACAAGGAATTACACCACCAGAGGAAGCACGATTTGAGGCACGGCCAAGGTTCAAACCGTGTTACACACTGGAAAAGAAGGCGAAAATGAGGACTTTCAACAGAGAGAGACACGGCTTAAGGCACGGCCATGGTGGAACCCGTGGGAGAAACCGTGCTTGAAGCCGTGGTGGAAGCCAGGACCAAGGAGAAGAAAGTGTAAAACATCAACCAGATGAAGGCACGGCTTGAAATCTAGCCGTGGGTGTAACCATGGTACACACTGGACACAGATGAAGATTTGAAGATTATGCACAGATGAAGGCACGGCTTGAAATCTGGCCGTGTGTCTAACCGTGGTTCACACTGGGCGAGGATGAAGACTTGAGGAATATGCACAGAGGATGGCACGGCTTGACTCACGGCCGTGTGTTGGGGCGTGCCAGGCAGACGAATCTTCACTTCTCGAAATCTACTTGAACAAGGAAAGATATTTTCCTATCTTGCTAGCAAAAGATCACATGCCATCTCCCTAACAATATAAATAGAACCAACCCTAGAGGGTTAGGACAACTTTTAAACTTTTGAATCTTTGGATCTTGAAGAACCTTGGATCATCTTGGAGGCAGAGCAAGCAATCGGGTTCATTATGTTTTTACTTTTTATTTTCGTTTTATTGATGAACATGTGTAGCTAAGCTACTTTTCTAGCCAAAGGGTCATAGATGTTTAATTCTCCACGAATTGTGAGGTCTAATTGACTTGTATTTATTCTATTCTTTGTTTTCGGGTATTCATATATCTTCTGATCGTTTTGTCATTATTATCTTTGTTGATTGGTATGAATAGAGCTCTTCTACTCAATTAGCAAGTTAATATATTGTCAACTAGCACGTCAAATCCGTAATTGTTTGATTGTTCTAGTCTTAGTGACGCAATAACATGTTTGGTTATAAAAGAGATGATCGAATTCATGTTATGGAGGTGTGTGATCATGTTTAAATAGGTTATCTTATAATCTACTGGCATGAATTGGTGGTCTCTCTAGATCTTAATGCTATTGATAGATTAAATCCTAAGCGCTTGTCTAGGGTTGTTTAATCAATAAGAGAAGTAATTCAAAGTGCTTGTCTGAGGTTATCGAGGAAGTAAGGAGAGATAGGTTGTTAGAGCTTGTTAATAACCATAACCAATTTATCTAGAACAAGAATAGTGAACATTTGCATCAATGATCAATTCCTAGAATTAAACCATCTTGATTCCTTTGGCTAGGCTTTTATCAATATTCGATTTTCTTACCTTGTTTTACTTTATTTTGATTCACAAACAACCCCCCCCCCCCATTTTTCTTTTCCCTTTTATTCTCCTTGAATAGAAATAAGTTTAACTAATCTCTGTGGATTCGACCCTACTCACCACTATATGCAAATCATATAATTGTCTAGGAGTAGGTTTTATTTTTGTTGAATTCGACACCCATCAGTTATCTAATCTAGATTAATCTCAGCAAAGACAAGTTTCCTCCCAAGAAGTCACAAAAGCTTTCACTTAGAGCAGATGGACCTTTCAAAGTTATAAAGTGCATCAACAACAATGCATATAGGTTAAAATTGCCAGGAAGATACGACGTCTCTGCTACATTTAATGTTGTAGACCTATCACCTTATATACCAAATGATATTCATGAAGACCTATCAGATTTGAGGGCAAATCCTCTACAGGCTCGAGGAGATGATGGGAATCAAACCAATACATCTACAAAACCCATAACAAGAGCAAGAGCTAGAGGACTATAGAACTTAGCGTCAAGGATACTTTTTGAACAATTGGAACCCGAAGACATTCACATAGTGTCTTCGTTTACTTTATATAATTATTTTGTATTTAATCAAGTACATTTGCCGGTATTACAGGACAACGAGCAAACACACTAGTGCTTAGTTTGTGGGTGATTTATGGACCAAAATGAATCGACAAAAATCGGCCTTACATTGTGTTCAATTGACTAAGGGAGAGCTTCAAGAACTGGCCCTATGTAGCTATTCTTTTGTTATTTTTTCCATATTTAGAATAAGTATAAATACATGTAAAAAGGGACACAAAGGGACTTTTGGATATTATTTTGCTGCTGCTTGCTTTCATGTGAAAAGGGTTTTCTCTCTTTCACAAAAACACTCTTATCAATTCTAAATTAGGGTTGTGGCAAGTGGGCTTGAATTGTTGTGAGTTACATCATCAATTGTAAGTCATTCCTAATTTCAATTAGTGTGTTATATCTAGTAAAGAATTGGGAGCTTCTTTCACTCTTATTTCACGTCAATTAGGGTTCACGCTTATTTGATTAACTATTGTTCATTTGTATCTTCAATTAGCATTGTGTAATTAAAATTGGATATTGGCATATCACCTTTGTACTTTCGAGATGGAAGGTATATCCAGAATAGTGCGCTTCTTTTATGATCTCTTTCTTCAACTCCTTATTTCTCGACACACGTAACACATTCCATATCTCAAAATATCTTCTACATTAACCTTAAATTCTGTTACGATACCATATTCCACTCTAACCTTAGTATTTTATACATCTGTATCCTCAACTTAGGCAACTTTAATTTTCTCTACTAAAGTGGGTTAGATACATAGATTTTTTAATCTTACTCCAAAATTCTATGTTATTATCTCTAAATCCAACATGCATATGTCCTCTAATAGGTTTCATTAAGATGTAATCAAGGTAGCAATATTACCTTATTACTTTTGCTAAGAGCATTTGCTACCACATTTGCTTTTCCTAGATAGTACTAGATTTCAAGATCATAGCCTTTGATAAGCTCTAACCATCTTCACCGCCTCATGTTTAGTTCTTTTTGTGTGAAGATATACTTCAAACTCTTGTAGTTAGTCACAAACTTGCATTTCTCCCCATACAAGTAATGTCTCCACAGTTATAATACTAGTACTACTGTTGCCAACTCTAAATCATGAGTCAGGTAATTTCTCTCATATGGCTTTAGTTGACAAGATGCATATGCTATGACTTGCCCACCTTGCATCAAAACACAATCAAGCCCTTAGGTGAAGGCTTCACTATAAATGGTGAATTCTTCCCCACTCTTGAGTAGTGCTAGAATTGGAGCTAATACTAGCTTCTCCTTAAGCTTTTTGAAACTGACCTCACATTTATCATCCCAATCAAATTTTACCTTCTTTTGGGTTAATCTAGTGAGAAGAGTTGCTATCTTAGAGAATCACTCTACAAACCGTTTGTAGTAACCTGCTAAACCCAAGAAGTCCTTGGTCTAGGCTAGTCTACTATAGCTCTCACCTTTTTTGAGTCTATTGAGATTCCTTTTTTATTTACCACATAGCCTAAGAAAACCACCTACTCTAACTAGAATTCACATTTCTTGAATTTAGCATATAGTCACTTTGCTTGCAACTTACCCAGCACCAACTTTAAATGCTCTTCATGTTCCTCCCTTATCTTCGAATATATCAAGATATCATATTATAAAGACGATCGCAAACTTATCCAAGAAATCCTAGAATACTCAATTTATTAAGTTCATAAAGACTACTGGAGCATTTGACGAACCGAAGGGCATCACCACATACTCATAATGCCTATACCTCATCTTGAAAGCTAACTTCAGGATGTCCTCGTCCTTAATCCTCAAATAGTGGTATCTTGACCTCAAGTTGATCTTAGAGAATATCTAAGCTCTCTATAATTGGTCAAATAGATCATCTATCTCAAGGAAAGGGTACTTGTTATTAATGGTGACACGATTCAAATCTCTATAATCTATGCAGTCCCATGCTTTCACCCTTCTTTTTGACAAAAAAGACTAGTGTACCCCAAGGAGATGCACTAGGTCTTATGAACCCTTTATCTTGCAGGTCCTATAATTATTTCTTCAACTCTTCTAACTCAACCGGCACCATTTTGCATACTGGTTTCGGTATTCGTATAGTACCCGGTACCAAATCAATACTAAACTAAATTTCCCTAACTGAGGGTAAACTAAGAAAGTTTTTTGGAAAGACAACAAGAAAGTCCCTCACTATTGACACCATCTCCAATTTCATTACTTCACTTGCCTCAGCTGTCACAATAGCTAACATACTCTTTCCTCACAACTTATAAGTGAGTAAAGACACGTTAAGGCTTTTAACCATTCTATTTCATAAAATCTGCAATACATGTTAGCTACAATTAAGATAGACATTTGACATTATAAACAATTGGTTCAATTGAGTCCCATTCACAATCTGCATACTTCTTTAAAGAGATCTTGATACGTTAATGTAAAATCATTAAATACTAATATATTCTCATACTATAATTCTCTATAATAAACAAACTTCCAACTGTGCTCTAAAACTTCAAATGACAACCTTTACCTAGTCATCATAATAGTAAAAATACTCTATATTATTTCCCTCTTATCCGTGTGTCCTTAGATCTTCCTCATATGGAGTGTAGTTGTTGGTACTTGCAACTAAAAAAAAAAAGAGATCCCTAAAGGGTGAGATAATGCTTAGTATGTATAACCCATAAATACATGCGCATGATCAAGCATAACTTAAGCCATATACACCAATGCAACAATAAAACAATCTAACAGTTAGTTATTATCTCATTTAAGTCCATAAACAACAAAGGGGTATTTAAGATCCTGCTACACCATATATAAGTATAATACATAATATAGTGCTACGAATTGCCATTATAGGCCCCAATACCCATGAATCCCTAAATCTACCAAATCATCTTAGTATACAACTCCACAAATGACACCGGCACATGCCGATCAATGGGTACCCCCTAAGGATTTGCTACTACAAGCTCCACCACTATAGGCTCCTAGGCTAAGCTAAGTACAACCAACAAACAACTTAACCCAATCTAATATACTCTTAATTCCATTACTTCCACTAACTTAACAAACATAAGCAACACACAAGATTACACATACCAGAAAGGACGATCTTAAACATGACTTGTCCTCATCTAGCAATTACACTGAAATTTGTCAAAATTTAGAAATCAATCTTAGTACTACTCTAAAGTATCATCTAAGTTACCCAATTTTTAGTTACCTAATTGTTATTAGATCACTTCTCTTACTTTGGTAGAATTTCTAGGGTTGTATTAGGGTTTAGGGTTTACGAAATTTGAGTAACAAGAAAAGAAATCGAATAAAGAAATTTCTCAAGGCACATGACCATGCATTAGGCAATGTACTTAAGCACAATAGGGTACATGGCCATGTACTATAGCCATGTACCTCTTTGTACACTTTCATAATTAGATACACCCAAGTACAGGAGTTTATACTTGGATGTGTATAGTTACAAAGGTAGGTACACGGGCGTAGACCTAACCATGAACTTCCCAACTTGTTCTTTTTCCTTTCTACACAACACGAGCAGGTACACGAGCATATACTTAGCTGTATACTCTACTATTCCATCACAAACCCTCTTCCCAATTTGCCAAATTCTAATTCCTTCAAACCCTAGATGAAATTCATTACTACTAAGCCTAAGTATGCATTGTTTCTAGCATCGGAACACTAATTTAGTTTAATTGAACAACTTACTAGCTTAGATTGTTCCAACAATCGAAGTCCTATCCTGAACCTTTTCTTGCACCAACCATTCTGTAGTGAAATCCAATGAATTTAACACTACTTCATATCACACACATGTAAATGGCAATGAAGAGTCATTGATCAGTTCACTTATCGTAGGTACTTCGACGGATCACAGGGTATAGTAGTCACCTTTCTCTCCTAGGGTTTGTCCTTACGTTGGGGTGTTGTAATGTAGAAAATAAAGGTTTGCCCCTTTTATATTCTTCTTATGAAATTACCGAATTGCCCCTCATCTTAAATCCTTATTACTTTTATTTTGCCTTAACCTGTTTTGTTGTTTTATTCTTAATTTATTTTTTCTTTGGTTTTACAAGTAGTATTTCAAAAAAAAAAAAAAGGTGAAGACATAATTTATGGACAAAAAAACACTGGAGAATAAAGTAAACAATAAAAGTGTTCTTTTTTTTTAATGGGATGAATGCATGGCTATAGTAGAGCACGCACACATGTAATATTGTCTATATCTAGTAATTTTTATTAATTATTAATTTTTTCAATTTCATAGTAGATTTTAAATTTTATTATAGACATTTATTAATTATTTTTATCAGGTTCAGGTTTCCTATAAGATTTTTTATATATATATATCTCAGAACCTCACCCAAAACCTTTTAAGTTTTTAAACCCTTTCCCAAAAACCTATAGAGTCAAACAAACATCCAAAGTCATCCTAACGGAATATAGGAAGCATATATCAGTAGCACGTCACAGAGACCTCGTCTTGATACTTGTCCCCTAAGGTAATTAGTACATGCACTTGCTACATGACATGTAAAGCACCCTTATCATGTCACCAATGCAATTTATAAGGTTGGGGATGCTTAGTGGTTAGTAACTTGAGTTGGTTAAGAACCACATCAATACGACTTCCCCCATCAATAATCATAGCACATAGATATACCTCCACCTTGTATCATATGTGGAATAAATTCTCTCTCTACTCCTCCTTATTAGATAGGTTCATACTATGGGCTCTCCTAATTACAATACTAAGGTATTGTCCTTACTTGATATAGATTGCAACATCCTCATCATTGTGATACTCAACAAAAACTTCCCCAATAGTCTCTAATCTCCTTTACCTCTTCCACTTCATTAGCTCTATCCACTTTATACTATGGCCCTTCTCCTTTCAATACCGTAGCTTGTTGGTTTGGACAATAAGAAGTAATATACCCAAAAACTAACTAAAAACTAAACACTTAAAGAATTTTATTTGACTCATCTTCCATCACAAGCTCTATTTAACCTCTCTTTTAGGTTTTGGAGGGGTGACAATAGCTTTTCCAAGTTGGTCGGGCTTCTTCTCATCTCCGACTTCTTAACTAGCTATTGTGTTAGGTTAACAACTCATAAGCCAGGTCAAAGGCATTGGCCTCAACATAGGTACTCGAGTCAAATTATTGCCTCTATCATTCAACCATTTAAGCCATTTTGATTTTGTTATCATGAGCGTTTAGGTGTTGCAATTTAACCACACAAACAACCTCATACTTCAATTCTATTACAAACCATACTATGGTCTTATCCTCAAGTTCCACCACTTCACATTGTATCATTAACATCTGAAATTCCTTTATGTAATCAGCAACACACATTAAAGTTTGCAACTTCTTGAACACTTCTTGTAGGTAATACTCAAGAGCAAATCTTCTCCTCATGTTTCTCTTCATCTTAGTCCATAACCCGATCACGTGTTCTCTAACTCATCTATGTGCATTCAACAAATTTTTCCACCATAACGCTACACACCCAAAAAACTCAAGAGTAGTTAATCTCACTTTCATAGCCTCTTTATACTCATGACATTCAAACAACTTATTGACCTAGTCTTCCCAATCTATGTAGTCATTTGCATCTCCACTACTTATAAAGTGGGTTTTTGCATCTTTACATTATCAAGTCCTCTAGCAACTTGAACACCTCCTCCAATGTACTCTTCATAAAAATTATCTCTTGCCTCCTTGTCAAGTTTGTTTACTATCTCTACAAGCTTCCTCATGCCTCAGTCTCTTCTTAATCTACCACCATTTTGCACATTTTGAGGTAGGGTTACCTGCTCTTCATCAATTTAAGCTTGTCCAACTCTGGCTTCAACTGAAGCAGGTTTGTTACCTACCAAACACTATACTATGGCTACTAAGTTAGCAATGACAATAGTCAATCTTGGATTTTCTAGTCAGTAGTCCTTGTATTCTAATTTGCATGCCTTCTACATTGATGTGCATCACTCTCAAAATCACCAATGCTTCCTTAAAAACTTTGATTCAACATTCTCAATCTTCACCATAACAACTACTAGTCCATTTTGATAACTCAACAACAAGAACAACACCGTCATGGTTGCAACTACGCTTCCCTCACTAGAACCTATGTTATATTAGGTCCTTTGGGATTAATAGCAACATTATAAACTTGTCTATTAAGACCTGAACCATCTTGCTTCCATGATGCAAAGTACCCTTATTCCTTGTTGCACAATTATGTGTAATATGGCCATACCTACCACAATAGTTGCAAGTCCTGTGAGTTGTTTTAACAAAATAACTTTTGTAGGACTTGTGCTTATTATTTCCATTATAACCAATTCCACTATTTTCTAATACAAGCCTTTGTTGGCCTAAAAGCATGTTCAATTTCTTTTCACCTTTGGTTGGTGAATTTAGCTATAGTTTCCTTTGCATCATCTAAGCTAGATTTCAAGATAGCATTTTCCATTTTAGCCTCTTCTAGCTTATCAACTATCATTTCATCATTCTTATCCTTTATACATTCAGTTTTTAACAAGTTATATTCCTTTTCTAGCCTTTCATTGCATCCATGCAATTCTTCATTTTTCTTAATCACCTTATCATTCTTTTATCTCAATTTGACATTTTGTAAATTCAAAAACTCAATTTCTTCTTTCAACTTCTCATTCTCATTCCTTAATTCATTAAATTCATTCTTGAATGTATCTATTTCACTATCTACCTCTTTCATCATTTTCTTCAATGTGCCATTCTTCTTTTACATTTTAACCATTTCTTGACATAACTCATCATACATGCTCATTAATTCATCATACGAGACATTGGAAGTGCTTGAGCATACCTCATTATCTATAGTTATAAACCAAAATCCCTCATTCGAATCACTTGAACCATCATCAATTTAAGTAGCTACCATGGCTTTTCTTTTTTATTGATTGCCAACCTTCTTGAGCATTGGAAAATATTGTTGAATGTGGCCTAGCTTGTGACATTTGAAATATAGGTGAACTTCCTTCTCCTTTCTTGACCTAAGTGTAGATGCCTTGAAAACAAGTGTCTTCTTCTTTAACTCGTTCCCTTACTTCTTGATCATCTCATGAGTTTTAAGAGTTCCAAGAAGTTGCTCTTTTAAGTGAGGAGAGATCATGAGATTCCTCAATGGCAGTTATTTTCGACTCCTAATGTTTTTGTTAAAACCTAAGAATTTTAGAATTTATTTCAACATCAGTAAAGGTATTACCAAGAACATTTAAAGAATTGATAATATTAATGAACCTATTATGTATTTCATCAAATGGTTCATTAGGTTCCATCTTAAAATTTTCAAATTGACCAGCTCACTTTTATATCTCTAACACAAGAAGTTCTTTTATACATACATTGCAATTCATCCCATATATTTGCAGCATTCTTACATGTGCAAGTTCTATTAAAATCACTTTCATTCATGGCAAAATGTAGGATATTCATGGCAATGTCATTCAATTCAAGCCCTTTTCTAATCATTATCATCATAATCATTGGTAGTTTATTTATAGCTTGTCCTTCTAAAAATCCTAATGCATTAGTTGCCATGATCTTTACTCTAAATGTAGCAATAAAAATCTATAGAGACCTATCCCTGATTCCAATTAAAATACTAGGCTTAAACTCAAGAAGAGAGGGAGGGTTAACAATTTTAATCAATTTTTCTAATTTTATCAAAATTATCAACTAAATGAATAACCAATAAAACTAAACAATAATAATAAGTAACAAAATTAAAAGATATAGAGATAGAGAAAATGAAGTTCAGATTTAACGTGGAGTTCGGACCGCCCCCTACTCTCCATAATCACCAATGCCTCCGATCAAAAACTTTACACACCAATTTATTTATCACCAAAATAATGGCACAAAGGCCTAAAAAAGATCTTACAACATAAATCTAATATTTGGTGTAGTACACTCTTAATAATTTTGTAATAATAAAGCTCACTAGTTCTACACTTTGGTTTCACTCAACTTTTTGCAATTAATGAATAAAAGATAAATATTATCAAGAGAGAGCTACAAGAGAATTGAATGCAAATTTTGGCACTTGTTTCTTAATGTACATCTACCCAAACATAGTATATTTATACCCTATTGATAAATTTGTAACATTGGAAGAGAGAAAAAAGAAATCGACTCACTCCCACAAGGACTAGATACTAAGTACCAATTATATTAGTTCTATTTTTTGCTAGGTAGTCACATTCTAATTTAATAGAAAAAAATTACTAAACTAAAACTAATGAAATTTAAATATGCCAAACAATCCACAAGGCAAAAGATCAATGAACTAAACAGGTAGGATATTAACTAGGCTATCATTTGAAAAATTCACATACGCATCTCGTATGTATTAAGATTAATTATTTGAGTTTTTATTATATTCACAATGATCCCCTTCCCTTCTGAGTCTTGATAATCCTATATATCATATTGGCTTCCCTTTTGAGTTGCCTAATCCACATCTATCAGCTTTGTAAAAGAGTGTCACTCACGAATCCAAATAACTTAATTAAAATCAATTGACTTGCATATCCCTATGTCAAGATAACCAATTTTAATTGCATTAAGTTTATGAATCCTAGATTTAATCTAATATGCATGTGTCCATGTCATAGTTAAACTAAACCTACTTCAATTTTCATGCAAATCTTCCATTCTCTTCCAAGTCTTTCATATTCCGATTTATAAATAAGTCATAGGCCTAAAGACATATTCATAAACCATGAAAATCAAATAATAAAAACATTAAAATAATTAAATAATAACATTTAAAATATTTATAATAAAATTATTCCATCAAGCCATGTATAATCCCTTAAAACAATGGAGTTCATACTAATTAAAAGTGCAACACACATGATAGCAAGAAATATCAAAATAAAATTGAGCATGAAAGAAAAAAAAGACAATTATAGTTGATATTAAAGCCTCAATAGCCTTCTAATCTGTATTCCTTAATGTTCTTGATATTTCTTGAACTTGTGTGGCCTTGGGATTGAAGGATGGCAGCTACAGAAGAAAGAAAATAAAACTGTGTTCGTGAATGTTTTTACCTTCCCTCGAATTGAAACTCAAATCTCTAGTGATATTGTTTCCTATAAAAACATTGGCATATATCTTCTAGTGCCCTTTTTTTTTTTTTTTTGGTAATTTGATTCATGAATACATAATATGCTATAAGCTTCCTTTCTAACGAAATTATTGTATGCATGTCCACTTTTCAAATATTATTGTCACTAATCACATTGGATGCTTGGGACTAAAGTTTGACCATGGACATATATTGGATCGTGTTATGTGAATGGGTCGAACTTTAGTTTTCAACGTGAATGGCTTGAACTCTGGTTTTCATCATGGATTGCACTTAAATATCGTTTGTGGATATTTTCCAAATCTGCACAACTTTCTTATCAAAAGCATAAAAACATATACATATGTGTAATACAAAGTTGGGTAAAATAATGTATAAATCCACAACTTATCTAGTAGCAACTCCAAGCATCCTCTGGTGCTAACTCTTACCTTGCATTTGTTCGTCTTACAAACCCATCACCTAGGCCCACATCATCTTGGGGCTCATGATCCCCTTTGGTCTAGACCCAATATCCAAAGGTGAGAATCACGCGACAACAATTATGATCTGCATATAGACATAGAACACAAAATAAGTAGGTTCATCATTTAAGTAATTGTGACTTGTTTGGGATCCCAACATATGCAAAATCTCACGGAAACAATACAAGTCATCTGCATGTCCACTCATAGTAACGATTCTCAATAGCATTAGATTCCAGGTATATAGTCAAATCTTGATCAAACTCAAGCATTTCTCAAGTGAGATAAGTAAAATTAAAGATGACGACGTACTAAAACATCATAAAGCCATAACATGAAAATTAAATAAAACATATAGGAGAAGCAAAACTCTAGAGCATGTTTAGAAGAGATTCCACCTTGAATGGAACCAAAGCAACCGATTATATTGGCAATTTAATTGTTCTCCATACAAAAGTAGCTTAAGATATATTACAGTCTCGTCTTGTTTTTCAAATGCATGAGGATTAGCAAAGTTCGCTTGACATGAACGGTATTGCACGATTTCTTTCACAAAAATTGTGAGGCTTATAGATGGGAATTTCTTCTTGGATATGTAAATATGACCTGGGAGAAGAAATTGTCACCAAATCAAAAAGTAAAAAATGAAACACATTAAGAGATCCCTCCCCACCACTAAAAAAAAAAAAAAAAAGGGTTAGTGTATTTGTTAACGATGGAATTCAACGGAAGCAATCAATCACTTCAATGGCTCAATAAAGAATATCAAACATATATCTATTGATGTTAAGGAAAATTTTTTATGAATATCATTTCCTTCAACCTCATTAGATTTGCTTTTATGGTGTTTTTAGTTTAATAAAGAATCATTTCTTCCATAAAGTAGATGACAAACATATAACTTTTCTCAAGGATTGGAAGCTGTAGAACCAATACGCAATATAATAAGAGGAATACGATATAAAATGTCACTTCCAAACTATACAGCGGAATATTACATTGACACATCATAAATTGTAAATAAAATTAACATCCAATGGTATCAAGAGGTTTTTTTACAAAAGCTAGAGTTTTTAAGATCCTTTCAACAAGCTCTAAGTAGCAAATGTATATATGGAAATTCGTGGTAGAAAATTCTTAGAAGTTAGAATTAGCAAACCTTTTTACTTGATTTAGCAAATATATTCCAACAATCTAAGCTCTCGTGAGTAAACCAAATTCAAATATTAATTTCTTTCATCATCTTATTTTTGTTTAACTCCATGTATAAGATAAATATAATAAATGTAATCAATACAAATAAGAGAAAATTATTGTAGGGTACTGAATCAAATTCATGGGCTTATGGCCTGTTATTTTAAGGCATTTAACTCTTTTAGCTGAGATGACAAGACTGAAAGAGTAAAATCCATATCATGGGATGATCGGCGGAGATTTAGCATGATAGGTTTAGAGTAGGGCCCATTGGATCGGTCCGCCCGATCCAACCTTTCTTAAATAAGACTCATAGACACATACACTAAAAGCCTTCTGTGGGCCTAAACCCATACAAGGCCCATATGAGGTCTAATTTACTAGAACAGTTGATTTCCATCACCATCCGACGGATGAAATTTACAACCAAACACTATAAATACCTCATGCATCATGAGTAAAAGGGGAGGTCTTCAGGGGGGAAAAGTATGGTTAGTCTATCAGATTTTTTCTAAAAGACTCGAATTATCACTTACCCTTATTTATCTCATAAATTATACACCGTCACCGTAGAGTTGAGTCTTATTTAAGACTGACTACTCCTCCTCCCATCTTGATCACCCCCTGATCATCCTCACATGTGTCATTTTCCTGTTAGGTCACGTGTAGTGCGTTTGCACATAATACCCACGTAACCCCGCATTCAAGCCAAAACCCCCACAATTACAAATAAGGAGATCAATATTTGGGATCAAGTTCAAATAGAGAATTGAATTTTCAAGTGGTTAAAATAATATGATCAATGTTATATTAAGTAGTTCAAACAAATATTCCATGACGATGTCATTGTAACATTTTTAAATTAAACTAATGTGTTACATTTATAGAACAATGACAAGATCCTTTGTTTGAACAACTTAATATAACGTTGATCATTTATTTTATTTACTTAAAAGTTTGATTCTCTATTTTTACTAATTAGCATAACATTAATCATTTATTTTAACTACTCAAAAATTCAATCATCTATATAAATTTCATCATAAGCATTAATTCCCTTACTTATAATTTTCCCCATACAAATTCATATAAAAAGAGAAAATCTAAATACATTTTAACAAAACACATGTACAATATAAATCCTATTGAACATACCCAAAATAATATATAAATCCTAGTGAAGACACAAATGAAGTGAAGTAAATACAACAATGATATATATCAAACATTGATCATCAAAAGCAAAAATTGTTAACAAGGACGTAGAGAGGATAACCTATGTTACTCTTTCTCCATTGCCAATAAAAAAGGGCAAAGGGTCTCCTATCTTCAATCCTTCGTGATAGAGAGAGGAAATATATGAAAAATCAACAAAATATACAATATTTCATCTATCCTAAAGTTTGCTCCTAAAAAAATGAGAAGAAAAATAAATTATTGTGGTAATGATATAATCTACTTACCCAAAAACCAAATATGCTTCTTAAGCTTCACATTTGGATGGATTTAATTTGTTTTCCCCTGAGATTAGAGAGTGGAGCTAGAGAATGGGAGAGATGAAGAGTAGAGAGGGGTTGAGAAGAGAGATTAAGAGAGGAGAATTAGAGAGTGGAGAGTAGAGGGCTTTTTTTCCTTTTTGGCATTTTCTTTTTTTTATTTGCTTTTTCTTTTTTTTTTTAAGGTCATTTTAATATCATGCCCACATTGAGGCAATTTTATTTTATTTTATTTTTTTCCTTTACCAATCACCTCTATGTAGAGGTGAATTAATAAAGTGCCCCTATGTATAGCCATAAAAGAAATCTAATGTTTTGATAGAGGCAAAAATAAAAACTACCTAAACCATTATGTCATCAAAGGCCCATATTGTTGTAGAAACCTTCTATAATACCCCAGAACCTGAAGACGCCACAACTCACCACATATCACTACTAAGTAGCGACATGCTAAAACTCTAAATCTCTACTATAATTTCAAACTTTTTCATCTCAAACATGCATTATTATAATTATAACTCCAATAATAGAAATAAATGACTCTTAGGTGAATCATTTCAATCATCATTACTTATAACAATTACATTAAATTCCAAACCCAAAACCAAAGTAAGCATCCATCAACATATAAGGAACAACATATTTAAAGTTTAACCACTATCTTCGAATTCTCTAATCAACATCCTCAAGTTCTATTAAGAAAATCTTCATCAACTTCTACATTACTCTTCACCATAATAATAGTGATACTCTCTTCCATTTTCATTTTGATAATAGCACACTAAATTCTTGTTCTCATCATAATTGACATGTTTATCATATTCACTTGCAGTTGAAAAATAAGTGAGATGAGCTTAAGCCTAGTATGTAAGTACTACACAAACATGTGTGTGTTAGAAAAACAACCATATCAACACACAAAATGCGTTAGTAATACATATCAAATCATCATGTTGTTATCTTCCATTAAGCAACATAGAACACAAGGATACTCATGACCCATTACACTATATATACATCTAGAATGGAATTGCCATTATAAGCCCCATCTAACCCTAATCTATCCTAGATCATTTTATACACGTCTCCACTAGGAACAACACGGCATACCGATCATCGAGGTTCCCCTTAGAGATCTACCACCTCCACCCCTAGGCCGAGCCAAGCACAAGTAGCATATTTACTTAATTCCAATATTTAATTAAATTCATTTGTATAACTACATTAACAATTATAAACATCAAACATGGTAAACACATACTTAGAAGAGTGGTCTTATGGTTAGCTCTTACTTCTCTAGGAAAAGGATATAACCTTATCAAATTCCAAAGATTGAGTTTAGTTCTATCCTATAACTTAATCTAAACAGGTTAACTTATGTCCTAATTGCAAAATTCCCTTCCCCATTGACTTATTGTGCGTAAATCTTAATTTGGAATTGTATAATAACAATATAGAATTGAAATAGTTGCATTCTAGAACAATACGACGTATGTATGGCCGTGTAAAGGAACAAACGAGAGAACACAGTCGTGCTAATGGCCATGTACCTTTATGTATATAATAGTTTTCCAACATACCTAAGTATACGATTATGTATTTGGTCATGCACTTCGACACGATTGTGTATTATGGTTGTGTAGCTTTTGTGAATTTTCACAATTTGACACGCCTAAGTACACAAGTGTGTCCTATGATCATGTACCTTTCTGTACATATTTGTGTTTCGACACTAGCAGGTATACGAGCATGTACTTGGCCATGTACTCCATTGTTCCATCATGAATCACTTTTTCCCTTCACCAATTTGCTCCTCAACCTAATTTTTATGAATCTAAGTCTAATTACTTCTATTAAATTGTTAATCTTAATACATTATATGGATTTGTGCACTTACTTGTTTCAATATGTGATTAGAATCCTCATATCGCTTAATCCTATGCCCATTCTGTCTCACTTCTTGTTCTAAAATTTAACATGTCATCAAATTCATTTAGACCCACAAATCTATCATCAAAAGTATGCATCTTAGTGATCAAAACCCTTACCTAGTAAAAAGGAGTTAATCTTGTTGCTTTTTGTTAGTTGCCATCATACCCTATAGTCCCTTAGGACATATAGTTTCTATCATATACTACACAAAACCCTAAGGATAACCCCTCTATTATCCAAGAATTTTCCTTATAGCATATAAGGCATACTCACATCCAAAATTCCCAAATCAAGGTTTAACATTTTTCAAGGAATACAAAGATATGTAGCTAAAATAATTCAGAGTAAAGCAATATTATAATGTCCACAAGTACATTTATAGTACCAAAGATCAAAGTTCTTAATACATTTTAATCCAAGCTGAGTACATGAAATTAAAATAAGAACTTAGATAAAATACATATATCAGTGATCTCTCCACTCCAATCCTTCACATTTCCCTTGTATCTTGTACTAACATTTGGCATATGTCGACCAAGCTCTATCTAAATAGGTGCCTAAAATAAAGGAAGTCTATAGGGGTGTAAGCTGTAAAGCTTAGCGAGTTAGATCCTCTTACTAACCTAACAATCAAATAGCAAACAAGTTATTTAATTCAAACATATGTCATGCATAAGCAATCACATGAATGCAACAGTATATACAAGTGTACCAAACAACACATACAGCACAGATTTAACACCCTCCAATGTGATGGGTTGGGAAATCACGAACTATATGTTGACTCCAAGCTCTAATGACCTCGGGCTATCTTTCAAGACTTGAAAAGTCTATATATATTTTTGAAATATACTTCAATAGACTTGAAAATACATTTATACATACTAAGCCCTTCATGGGGTATCGATCGTGAAAGGCTCACAAGTCAATCACCCTTAAGCGATGAATCTCCAGACTAGGAAATCCTAGGTCTCAATTAGAGGGCGGCATTTCTCGGGTTCCACTTAGTTCCCAAAGGTCGAAACAAGGTATAACCATGGAGTGCATCCTCTATGGGGCTTTTTCATACCACCATGTGATGCCAATGACCTTCTTACATACAAGACTCTGTGATTTGTGATTCATTTTATTTGAAGCCAAATAGACTTAAGTCAAATTATTTGGCGTCCATGACAATTTATACAGATACTCACAATTTTATAAGCTAAATGTAAGGGGAAATAGAAATCAATTAGTCAGGTATAATTAAGTTCAACTGGCGACTCAACATGACATTCAAGCACATGCAATACCCATGTTACCCCCTATAGACAAATCCAGGTCATTTATCAAATATTTACAACATGCAGGTGCACTAATTACAAACATAAGCAAGGTACAGTAATCATCAAATTTTTCACTCATCCAACTATATGGTCTTTAGTCAAAATATTTAGGCAGCAAATCATCCTCAAATAACACATCACCTAATAAGACAAAATATTTTTATAAGTTTAGGCCAAAAATTAATCTATGTTAGTTTTGCCAGTTTTGGTGGTTTTCTTAGTTTTAAAGGTTTTGGTATTTTCTTCGTAACTTTTTCAATTTAGGTCCATTTTCGCGTATTCATAATCATTTTGAAGGGTTTTGAATGTTCTTTCTATTTCCAAAGTTTTTTTTATTATATGGATTTCAGAACATTGCACTAGTACCCAAAAAGATCGGGTGCGCCTAGCATATGTTTGGTTTAAGGCTTCTTTTTGTCTAATTTGTTCTACAAACCTAAAGGAATTAATCCTAACCATTTGAACATGTTTGGGACTTCCAAATGAAATGTGTGTCTTCTATTTTCTTCTGGAAATTCCATAATTTAGCACAAAGATCCCGAGTGCCTTTTTCCACTGCTTTGGTTACATTTTTCCCTTTTTACTTATGTTAGTTTGATGTTTTCTTTTAAGAGTTTTAATTCCAAATTTTTCCTAATGATATTTTAGCATCTTTAGGTTTTGAAAATAAAGAAATTTCCATATTTAATTAGGTTTTGGTCACAATTTGAAGCTCTTGGACTTGTCTTGCACATCTTTCTAATCTTTCTACTCCTACAGGGCCTATTCGAAATCCAAGCATTTCCACCATTTAAGAGGCATGAAATACATCTAAAATATACTTGATTAGCTCATAATCTTATGCGTCTAGAAGTGTAAGGGATTCTCAATTTCTTATATTCATTTATTTTTCTAAGAGTTTCAACATACAAGCCACAAGAGAAGGTAGAGCTTCATGGTTTTGTATCCTAAGTGGGATTACAATTCCAACTTATTTCCTGAGCTATATATATCCTAAATATACATGGAAAATTACAACATCAAGGTAACATAACTCTACTTTAATCTGTGAAATATATATATATATATATATATATATATTCAAGAAATGAAAATGCATCATTGCAGCTTGGGGTGCTAAGATCCTCCTCCTTTTACTTCCTCTTGGGGCAACTTTAAGTTTTGATTTTCCTTGGATCCTTAACTCCCCTAATAGTCTCTTGCAGTATGTTCATTAAAACACCCCAAAAATTAGTAAAAATACTAACAATGAGAAATTAAATCCCTATAATATATTAATGCTATTTAAAAATTTACGTATAATGAGAATTTATAAAAAATAATAATAGACTTTAAAATATAAAAGTAAGAAAGGAACCTAATCAATTAAGTAATTATAACAAATAAAAAGTAAGAATTAAATATTTAGATTTATACTAGTTAAATAGAATTTTTATGTAAATAATTATACTCAAAATATTTTATTTAGTATACATGTAAATTTTTATATAAAAGTATTATAATTTAGATAACATAATTAAATATTAGTACGCATATTAAACAAACCCGTAAATGGATAAATTTTATCCTATTCTAATTTTTTTTATTTTTTCTATTTTATTTTATTTATTCTATTTCTTTCTCTTTTTTTTCTTTTCTTTTTCTCCTTTAATTTTCTTTCCATCTCTTTACCTTCTTTCTTCTCTTTCTTCTTCTTCTCCTTCTTATCTTCTTCCCGCTCGGAGAGCTCCCCTGTCCCAAACTTTATCCTCTCTCTCATCTCCCTCCCCAATTTTGCTAGCGTCATCGATGACCATAACCACTACTTCAACCAACAACCATTTAGGGGCGAACCTTATAGAGATGATGGAGCCCATAATGGAGATAGATCGGACAATGATGATGACGATGACAATGAAGACAATGAAGACAACGAAAATGACCATGACGACTAGAGATCCAACATGAAGACAACAAGAAGACAATAGAAGGGAATGGAAAGGAAGAAGTGAAAGAAGAGCCAAATGTGGAGAATCAGGCGCTGGTGTTAAGCAATAGCATGCTTCCAGCGACGTAAAGAAGCAACGATGATGTCAGAAGAGAGGTTGGATCATCCATGGCCATGACTGAATAAACCCACGCTACACTCTATAGTCCGACGCCATTATGTTACACATCAATAGCAATAGTGCACATGTACTCATCCCAAAGTGGCTAACCATGAGGACAAAGGTATGATGATTTCCCAGTTTTGCAGTACCATCCGATTAATGAATATGACCATTTTTTGAGAGTTTAGATTTGGAACAATGGGAATATGTTGTGTTGCTGCCAAAAGATAAGATAGTTCTTAGTGATGATGTTGCTTGTGGGAGAATTGTGGGGTGCCATTGCATTATAAGATTGCCCAAGATAAGATAAGGAGGGTTTATAAGGGTACAAGGGAGGTTTTTGGGTATGAGAGTCGCGTGTTGTTGTCAAAGATTCGAGATTATGAGAATCTTAGTCTTGGTCGTTGTTTAGTTGCCAAAGTTATTATTGCAAGTCCATATGTTCTGATTGGAAATGAAGTAAATAAAGACCTTGTGGAGGTATTAGAGAGGTTGAGAAATGTTGAGTTTGAGTTGAAATGGTTTGAGGAGCAGCTGTTAGATTTCCTTTATTACAGATGGAGCTAGATGTAGGTTAGAAAAGATTGAAGAGAAATGGGAAAGATGAAGAATTGGAAGATGGAAATGTTCTAGCAAGAGAGAGATGCATTTAGTGCTTGCAATGTGTGTGTATGTGCGTGAGGTGGAGGAGCCACCCTGTTGCAACCGTATGTGTGTGCGTGTGTGTGAGGGAAGAGAAAGTTGTGTAGTATAGTTGTGTGTGCGTATAGGCAAGAGGAGAAGAGAGGGTTGCGAAGTGCAATTGTGTGTGCATGTAATTGTGTACATAGTATGATTATGTGTGTTGTGTATGTGTATGTGTATGTAGAGGTGTGTGCTGGCGTGTGCGTGGTGTGTGTGGAGTGTATGTATATGTGGTGTTTGGTGGGTAGGAGATATGAAGTAGAAGAGGGAAAAGAATTAGGAAAAAGGATTGGGAAATGAAGTAAAAGAAATGGAGAATGGAAGATGTCTAGGAAGAACTAAAACATGGAGAATTGGAAGGAAAGATTTGAAATATATACATACATAAATGTAGGCTGGAAAGGATTAAAAAGAAATGAGAAGAAGAAGTGAGAAAGTGGAGAAGTCCGAAGGTTGAAGGGAGTCTAGCAAAGGAGCAAGGGGGAAAGTTATGGGTAAGGGAGCCAAGAGGAAGAAGGGAATAAGGAGAAAGGAAGAAGAAAAGTTGGAAGATGGAAAAAGCGAGAATTAAAGACGAAAAAAGGTAAGGAAAAGAGAAGAAGAGCTGGAAGATGAAGTCAAGAAGGTATTGATCATGTGTATGTATATAGGCAAAACTTGTGTGTACGTATGTGTATGACGTTATTACAATGGAGGTGGGCATGTGTGTAAAGGATGGCCAGTGTGTGTGTAGTGATGGAAGTGTGAGTGGGGATGGAGACCTAGTACAAAGGATGGGAAGCCCTGTTGGTGGAGATGTCAACAAAGGAGAGAAGAAAGAAGGTGATACAAAACCTTTAGCAATTGCTAACCCTATCTGCACAAGTAGTTTGTTGGAAGATCTTAGAGACAAATTGATAAACAAAAGGTTCAAAGTTGCTACATGTAAAGGAGAGGTGAATTTGGGAAATTCCAAAAAGGAGAATAATAAGGGAAAAGAGAGAAAAAGGAATGGAATAGTGAAGCCGAGGAGGAAAAGGGAATTTCATGAAGAAAACAAGTGTGTTTGTGTGTGAAATTGAATAGGAAAAAGAGGTGTCATCGATGTAGTAGCGGTGACTTAAGCAGCTTGATCAAGTAATCAAGTTATAAAAGGAAGTCCTAGAAGTGCATGTGTGTCGTTGATGAAATGATTATGTATGTGAGTGTAGGGAAAGGTATTGGGGTGTTTGAGAAGAGATAGAAGTTAACAAGAGATCGAGAGATCCAACGGAAATTACGTGGAGTCGCTGTAGCTAATCCTTTAATACTATGTTCGGTGAAGAGACCACATGTCGAAATCACTTAATGACGATTAGGACTACGACAACCATAAACAAGTGAGTAGGAAACTTAATGATATGCTACAATGTTGTGATTGGTTTGATATGTTGTGTTGGATCTTGGTATGTTGTATATGTATCTTTCCTTGTTTGGTTGTGATTGCAATTGTTGTAATTTTTATTATTTCCTTAGCAGACAATAGGGTAAAGAAGTTGGAAAGGAAGTCATACGAAGAAAATAGTAATTAGGTAAATTACGGATAAATACGAGTGTAATGATATAAAGATTAGAATGGGCTATGGGTAGATAGCACCTTGCCCTAGTTTGCTAATGCTATCACTACGGATTTAATATCCAAATTTAGATTTGTTTTCATAAACTAAATTAATACATGTAAACTTAACCTTTTATATATGTGTGTGTGTGTATAATTGGTGTTTATGCATAGACGTATGGAACAAACTATGTATCATTATGTACATGTATAAGGATCTAATTTTGAATACATATATATATGCTTAGATGAACAATTTTCCTACTATATCTATATAGGTTACATTCATACCTATAATTATACAATCATAAATGAAAGTCTTTATTTTTCAATGTAATAATTTTATCCTCTTAGATCTCTTGAGTATATGAGGAAAAATATTTAACAAATTTATCCTTTAGTTAAAAATACATTTACAAATCTATATATATATTTGTATACGTAGGTATTTGAGGACTTAGAAGGGATATATATATGTGGCTACCCTATTTGACTTTTGAATGCGTAAAACTAAGCACGTGAGAGGTGAAATGACATAGAGGTGTCAAAGAATAATGATGGTAAGTCAATCTCAAGTGGATGATTTAACGTTTGAGTGAAATGGTACAGAGGTGTTGCGAAATGAGGATTGTAGCCTAAACTTGAGTGGTTGATTGACGATCGAGGAGACTTGAACTATATTACACTATTATTCAACTAAAATTTTGTGTCTATCTTAATCGTTTCTATCCGGTTGGTCTGGCCTTCCTTGCCTTATTTGTGATGTGAAAAATATGATCTCTTCTTATTGTGGTAAATGCGAAAATGAGGCGTAATGGATTTTCCTTGTGGGATTGATTGGGTTCTTATTTCTTGTCCTTGGAATTATACTCTTAAATGCTTGATAGTTATCTTATTTTATTTTACCTTATCGCCTTGATGATGGATTGGCTTGTGATTTTATATTGTTGATCATCTTGAACCAATTTATTAGAGGATTAGACTCAAATAAAACTGGACATGCATTATGTGAGACATTACAAGAAATTGAAGGCTATCACTGTTATAGGATGCACCAAAAGTGATCAGAGGATCACTGTTCTACTAAGTGCAAACAAAGTGATTAGGGGATTATCACGCCATGGTGGTTTCGAGTCAACCTATCTCTTGAAGGTATGTAAATGCTCGATGTAGAGAGGCACCTGAGCCTAAATCACTAAAGCTAAGATACAGTTATAAATAAGTGATAAGAGTAATGAGATTATGTGTAAGACTCGAGCACTAATGGTGGCTTTGGAATCCCTAACCTAAGGTCAAGGGGGGCATAAACCCTAGACTTCACGTCGGTTACTGGAAAACCGCTTGAGATGCTACATTCATATGGTTGTTCATGCATAGCATATGATTTGATAACTGGATTTGAAATTGCTTGTGTGTGTGTAGCATTAAGTATTGCACTCTCATTCACTAAGCCATAGTGTGCTCACCCTTCCACAGACCATTTTGAAGGTAAAGATTATGAAAGCTTGGGATGAGATAAGATGTGAAGTGTCAAGAGTTTCTGGAAGCCAAGAACGATAAAGTAAGAATTGTGAATGTTAGACCATTTAGATGAAATGTTACTTTTAGGACCTTGATGTAAATTTTGAATTTGTGAGACTTAGGGTTTTATTCCATTTACTAATTGGTAGGAGATTCCGACTCTCTGCGATTTTGGTTGACTATAGGACATGAAATCCATAGTTATATTTTTATGATATGATTATATGTAATATGATTAGTCATAAATGTGATTGATTATTTAAAGTCTTACGATCTCTGACTTGTAAGACGGTTATCATGTAACAAGTACACACGTGTCATGATAATTTTAGTGGAAACTTCCAAGCCCCCTTTGGGGCGTGACATTCATTATACCAGAAATTGGGCTTGCTTTGAGGTGGTTAGAGGCTTGATCAAATGGTGTAACTCAGAGGTGTACAGTAGAGGAAAACAAGGGATGATTTGCAGAATCTCCTTTGATCCGATTTTAGGGTTAATTCTTGGAGATTTTTGGAGAGCTCTTGAAGGTATTTTTCTTGTGTTAATGCTTTAGAATGATGGGGGTTTTATGTGGAGATCAATTGGTGATGAAGACAGAATGAAAAGCTTAGAAGAAGAAAAGGATTGGTGGTTGCAATTTAATGTGTGTTTGCTTCGATTTTTGGAAGCTATCCTTAAGAGTTTTAGTTTTTTTTGGTGGGTAAATCTTTTAGAGGAAAGGAAGTTTACATGAGAGAAATGAGGAAGGAAACACCAAAGGTTTGGTAGCTAGCTTAGGGAAATATCTAGTGGCCTTTAGCATTGGTTAATTGAGTAATGACTTTATCCAATGGGTAAAGGGTCTAATCTTAGGGGAACATATCTACTATTGGAGGAATTTTGAATAGGTTTTGCCCCTCCTTCTTTTGCAATTTTCGTTCCCAAGTGTCCTTGTAGTTAGCCAAAGAAACTGAGTTAGTTTTCTTAGTTTGTTCCCTTAGTCACTCTAGTTGGAATCACATGGACATGGGTAGAGTTTAAGGTTTAAATTGGGCTATTACATTACCTTGTTTTCTTGAGGTTAAATAGGCTTTAATTAGGGCTAATATAGGGGAAATATCAAGTCAATTTTGGGCTTAGGATCGGATCATTTGATGGTTCAAATGAGGCCTTATTTCCCTTCCCTTTCACACCACTTATAGGGATTGGTTAAGTTCATGTTCTTCTAATTTTTTATTTTCCCAATTTAATTTTTTAGTAAAGTTAGGTTTGATTAAGTTTTTAGGTTTCTAATTATAGGGTAGTTCATCGTTGTTCAATTTTTGGTTCCATTCGAATCGAATCATGGGTTTTTCCAAGCTTGACATTGGTTTTCCTTAAGTCCAAAGGAAATCTTAACGTCAACAATTGGTTATAAGATTTTGGGAATTGAATTTAGGCTTTCTGAACATCCAAATTCAAGTCTAGTTTTCTTAAGGCAATGTTCTATCATCAAGGTTTAGTTAGGTTTCAAATTCCTTAACATTTGGATATGCTACTCAATTCATGTATCGCTAGTTGAATTTTACTCCGTAGTTGATTTCTCTTATTTGTTTTCCAACATATTTCTTGAGATTTTTTCTTCATACTAATCCTTAAATTGGAATTTTTTGAGGTTTACAGTTTCCTTTTGGGTCTTTGAAAGAGTCTCCATGATTGCAACTATGCAAAATGGTAAAAGAGGAGCATTAAGTCAAGCAGCGTTTAAATACCTTGACCTTAAAAAGACCAAACTACCCCATCTTTAAACTATTTACATACTTAACCTTGGATTTAAATTTTAATAAATATTAAATAAATATATCTATAAGCATGTATTTACAACTTCAACATTCAAACATTAGCAAAACAATACCAAATCTATATAATCATCACCAAATATTCATTTGTTAATATAAACATCAAATCACATAGTGACACAAATCAAATATCATTTCCTCCTTTCAACATAAATCATGTTACGTAGTACACTCAAAACGCCATTAAATTAAACATTAAATTTGATATATCTTACCATAAATAGAAGTCTCAAATCCTCTTGAATACCAAATCTAATAACTAGACTCTAGGATACCCACAATTCTTCCGATGCTTGCAAATTTGACAAGTTAATACCTAACTTAGTAATTGAAGTTATAGATCAAAAGATTTAATCAATCATATCTAATATTCAAATATTAATTCAACTATTAGCTTTAAATTACTTACCTAATTCTATGGAAGTGTGATGCCAACCTCTAGAGCTCTAACAATACTTCACTCTTCTTAAATTGCTTTCAAATCCTTAATCAAATTCTCATTGAAATTGCCATTCCATTGAAATGTAGGGTGAAACCTAACTTAAAGTATACTTTAGTCTTGAAAACTCACCAAATTTCCATTAGAATGACCTCCTTAAGCTACAAATGCACTTGGAATATCTTCTACACTTTGATTTAATCCTAAATTGAAGATGTAAAAGACAATGAGAGAAAGAGCTAGGGATGGTGAGAGAGAGAGAGATGTCAGGTGAGAGAGAGAAGTGGAGGGAAGAGAGAAGTAAAAAATATGAGTCTAGAATGTTCTCCATTTGAAAAATGCTTAAATAGTAACAAACATTTGAATTTCTAAATTACTTAAATGCCCTTACTCATATTAATATATTGTAAGAGCATTTAGGTAATCTAATATGTTATCTTCTTAGCAAATATCTTACACTACAAACTAATATACTGCCCTTGATTTGAAATTCAATATTAGGCTATTATCGCAATTTAATCTCTAGAAATTTTAATTTCACCCTTGTAAACTCCCTTTGAATTATTTTTTAAACTTGATTTAGTTTTTTGAAATATTTCAATTTTCACTCAACAATGAAAAGATATTACTAAAATTAAGAACATATTGAAATAGCCTTCAAATAAACTCAAAAGACATGGACAATTTAGTAAATGCATTGGAAAATTGAGAAAGGCATTTTACTTGAAATGGATTACACTAAACCTTAATAAGTTTTGTTTAAGACAAACCTAGCCTCATTGCTTCATTTAGACTAACTATTACAACCAAGCCTAAAAGATATACACAAGCGCTAAGATGGCACAAAGAATACATTAGGCATAGTTAAAATAGACATTTTGTTGTAACTAAAGTAATATTTGTAATTCAAAATAGCAACAAACTTAATAGAGGGAAAATCAATTTGTAACCAAAGAAATTAATTTTATCAAAACAAGTATAAAAGGAATAAAAAAAAGAATTAGATGGGACTTCATAACCTAATTTAAGTATCTCTTGGAGTTAGACCTAACTCGAATAAAGTCATAGCCTTTCCTTTCACTTTCTTCTATCATTCAACCCATTAAACACCATCACAAACAAAAGAAACATTAGAAAAATCTGAGTGGGAGAAAACACAAGAGATTAAGAGAGAGATTAAGGTTTGAAACCTGAGAGGCATGAGTGAGAGTGAAAGTGAAATATTAGTATCTAAAGTATTTTTTAGGTAAAATCATTAGCAAACTAGGCTATCAATATTGAAGGCCCAACATTAACATATTCTCTAACTACTTAGATACTCCCCATGGAAGAAGAGGAGAGAGGGAACCAAATGAGCGGGTCAAGAGGCTTCTTCCATTAAGAGTAAAATTTCAATGGGAAAGTAAGAAACACCCAACGAGAGTTACCATCCTTTCTTGAAGATTGATAGACATCAAAATCTTTAGAATAAGTTATTGCCATTTTGCATTAATTATGAATTGAATAGTGATTGAGTTGTTAAGTAAATGAGCAATTTACATGAAGTAGCCCAACTAATTTGAAGTTCATTTGATGAAATAATGCATCTTTAATTTTATCTCCTAGTTGAATCCTCAAGATTTCATATTCTTGACTTAAGATATTATTTCATGTCTCCTTAATAGTATTAATCTCTTCATGTGTTACACATAGTTTATCCCATTATCTTTAGTAGAACAACATGAATGTACTATATTAAATTCAAAAGGAGTGATTGCACTAAGCAATATTTGCTTAGCTTTAAAATGTGTGAAGCACTCTTTACTTCATCTATTATAGTAACAACTGATGGAATGTCTCTATCTCTAATAGCTATGATGATCCATACTTCAAATCAACTACTTACATGTAAGTTTCCATCTTATATTTTCACTATGTAAAGTTAATACTATCATAATATGGAGCTTTGCTTGTTCACACTTAGCATGATTTCTAGAGTTTAATCATATGTTAAAAAATAATAAGAGAATAATTACTTTAATACAAATTGTTGTCCAAGTAAAACAACCAAGGAGGAGGATTGACTTGACTGTTTCATAAATTTTAGTTTATTTAAAAAAGAAAAAAAAAAGGAAAGAAAAAGCTTGTTTTAACCCTTCTTAATTATTTTAGTAGTGACAAATATCGAAACTTGTCAAAGTTTTCCTTGAGAAAACTATAACAAAAATAAAATTCACAAAAAGTAAAGAGAAAGGGTTTAGAAGATTAGATGAAGGATTTTTAGTAGTTCCTGCTTGTGAGTCCATCCACTCTTCTAACTCCTTGCTAAGGATCTAGTTGTCTACACTAGTTGCTCCACTATTATGAGAATATGAAAAAATGACAAGCTTTTTGCTTATAATCACTAATTCTACTTTGTCTCACACTCCCTAACCTAATCAAGGAATATCACAAAATTATAGAATCAATTCTACTCCCAAGTGGTCTCAAAAAACAAAAATTCAAATCAAAATGAGGAAATATAAGTAAAAATGCTCTAAATATTATCTTAGGTAAAATTAAGGTTACACTTCTAAGAGTAAATACAAAGAACCTTGCACTAAGAACTTGTTTATAATAAATGTAGCTTCTATATTTTTTTGTATATTTATTATGTCTTCTTCTATCTTGTGAAGGTCGTCTTATATTATATCTCTTCAAATGTTTAAATCCAGTTATCCTTGAAAAATTTAGTAATTAACCATTACCCTTGATCTTTTGAAGAATTAGCCATTGAGTCATGCCTCATCCTTGTATTTAAAATCATACCTCTAAATATCTTGTAACCATGTAGAGATTTTAGCTAATAATCCTAGTGATCATTAACTTCAAATTTGAATTGAAATATCTCTAAAATTCTGCCAATAGTTATCCAATTTAATCTCCAAATATATTCCTCATTCTCAAAGTATCTAATACTTTACATCTTCAAAAACTTTCTACTTCCTTATTTTTTTTTCTAGTACTTCTAAAATTGATGATGTGGAAAACTTTAAGGACAAGATCTTCATGAAATTCTCTAAAAGTGAACAAGATCTTCTTGATCAACATCAATTTTCTTATGTCTGCTAACAATCTTCTTGCTTCTAATTCTTAGAAATCTTCTTCCTCTATTTCAATCCAAAACTTTTGCTCCTATGTTTATTTTTTCTTTTGATTTTTTTTTTTCATTTTTGCTTCCAGCCTCTTCTTTTGATTAGATTTTCAAAATATCAATACTTTCTCGCATAAAACTTCTAACATAGTTATCTTCTATCTTCTATAAATAGTAACAAGAACTTCCTTTTAGCATTCGACTCAAAACTTCTTTCTTACTTTCTATTAGATAAATAGTCAAAACTTCTTAGTATATTTGAACTTCTTTTTTGTTCTTCAAAACATCATTCCATCATGTTAGAACTTCTTTCTTCTATGGAAAAACTTATGTTCATATAGCTTCTTCCTACCTATAAATTGCACACTAAATCTCTAAATAATATCATCATTAAGCACATAACATATATCTTAGGATACTTAACAAGGAGTAATTGGTAATGCATAAAATTATGTGTTATTTTCCATTTAAAAGCCAGACTCACATGCATTTTATTAGACATTTTCAATCAAAGTGATAGGAATCATATACCTAAGAACCTATCACCAGAGCAAGAGAGAAAAGGTTACAAAATTTGGCGATGAGGGACCTCTTTGAACAATTAGACCTCGAGAATATTTGTTAAGTATCATCTTTTCTATTATATATTTATTGTGTATTCCAGTAGGTACATTTATTGGTTTTGTAAGACGGTGGATAAATTTACTAATACTCAGTTTGTGAGTCATTCATGGACCTACGTGAATCAAAGAAGAACCGGTCCAATATTGTTCCATGCAAGTGAAGAAGCTAGCCACTTTGAGGGTTTAATTGTAATTGTCCTTTTTGCTAAAAACCGGTCACTTGTGGGTTTTACTTGTAATTTTGTTTTGTTGATTTTACCCCAATTAGAGCAAGTATAAATACTTGCAAGTAGGTTTTAGAGGGGACTTTTTGTTAAATTAGAAATTTGCCATTTCTTTATAGTAGAGAGCACTTCCTCACACAAACTTTTACTCTTGTCAATTTCCTTATTGAAATTGTGGCGAGTGGGCTTAAGAATTATTGTGAGTTATATCAATATTTCTTAAGTTGCTTCCAATTATTTCTAGTGTACCATATCTAGTTGTAATTGGTTGATTTATTTGTTCTTGTTTACGCATTTAGGGTTCCAATTTTTAGATTTGGTTCATGCCCAATTTGACTGGAATTTAGTTCATCTTTGTGTTATCTTTTATATATCTTACAATTGCAAGTGATCCTCATCATAATTTGGCATTAGAGCAATTTAATTCACACAATTAGGGTTCACGTGGTAATTGGCATTACGGCATTTTGTGAACTTGGTTTAGTTGATTCATCAATTGGCTTTGTGTTCTTGAAATTGGATTATAGGCACATCATATTTTGGTATCAAAGCACATCACAAAGTAAGAAAAAATTATGCATGTAAAATGGATTGATTACACAAAAATATGAAAAAGAATCAAAATCGTGATCAAATGGACCTAATTTGTCCATTTTCCCATGTAGTGAATTAGGGCATTCAAATAGTAAGTTGTGCAACTCAAATGCCCCTAAACAAAGCATAAGAGATAGGCATACTTCGACTTCCCATTTAAATGGCTCTCTAGCCCCATTCAAATGGCATTCTTGGACTTTTGGGAGATTAGTCGTACTACAGCTACCATGTAAACTCCCAAAGCTCCCCATTCAATTACCACTTAAGTTTTAAGAGATTATAAGGGTTGAGTGCATCATTTGAAAAGCTTAACCTTGTCGTTTGAATTGTGTATTTAAAGCCTAAAGTTTAAGCATGACACGAATATCCCATTTGGATTATAGGCTTAAGTTAACCAAACAACACATGTCAGTATAAAGGTAGAAAATTCATTTTTTAACATAGAGCTTAGACTTTATTTTCATTTTTCTCTCAAACTTTCAACTTGTAGAGTAGGGTTTTAGGTTTCTTATGTTGTATTTACTTAGTTAAGATAGGTTTTTGGATATCATAAGTGCTTGGAAATGTAGCTCCCTTTTGATTTCTTAGAGAGTGTTAAACTAGAAATGTAATACCCAAATCTAAATTTATTTTATTCCTAAATTCTTATTTTTGCAAATGGAATCCTTGATCTTTTTGTGTTTCTTTATTGAAATGATAAGCTAAATAGGTTGTTAGTGAGATTATGATTTATTAAGAGATTGTGATTTATTCGATGGGTTTATTGTTATTTCTATCCATTGCTCATTTAATATTGATTGACAACAAATTTTATATAAATTAGGATTTTAGATACTTAAAACGGATTCAAGAATTAGAGGTGTTCATGGTTTGGTTTAGTTTGGTTTAAGGGTCGAACTTAACTAAAATGCATTTGAAATGGTTTGGTTCAAACCCCTAATAAACCGAACCACTTTTAATGGTTCAGGGTTCTAAATCGAACCACTTAACATGCAATTTAATTTGATTCGAACTACTTTCAAAAACACCTTATTCAAATTGATAATATTAATAGCTATTGAAGTTTTTAACAGAATATTGATATTCAAATTAAAAAATATTATGCAAGAATGTAAGTCATATAACATTTCATCATGGTATCTTTACATTTTAAGTAATAGTAAAGAGATAAATTTTTACTTGAGAAACGAGAGATGAAGATAAAGGAAAATGAGTAGACTAAGTATAATGAGAATTGACGATAAGGAAAGGGTATATGAGATTATAAAAATATTTTAATAAATTTTAAAATTAAAAAATGTCCCATTACTTATTAATTTTTAATAAGAAATGGTCGATTCAATTCAACTTGGTTCGAGTTTAAGTGGTTTTGTTCGGTTTGACCTCTTAAACCATACCACAAACCATTTGAACCATCTCTAAGCTGAATTGTAAACCAAACCAAAATATACATACATACATACATACATACATACATTGGTTTGGTTTTCAATTCGATTTGATTTAATGAATAGCCCTATCAAGAATTCAAATGAATGACCTAGTGTTCCAATACTAATACAAAACACACAATTTCGCTTAAGAACTCTAGAATTCATTCACTTTATGTGGTTGAAGTTGTAGATTAAGATACATAAAGTTGTGGTTTGCTACACAAAGATGAGTGCAACCCACAAATTCAACTAAAGTAGGTAATTTGTGGTAGGATTTAATGAATCCTATAGGATAACTACGCAAAAGGGATGTTCTCACTAGAGAATCTTAATTGTCTCGAAAGGGATTAAAAAAATAGCGATCCCATAGTTGAGATTAGAACAAAAACCCATCCTTCCATAGTTGAGATTAGAGTAGAGTGCTATAATCTAGTACTTAGCTAATAGGCCCTATGGAAATACAAAATTGCACTCACCATTATACTACACTTATACTACCTATGCATTTTCTTGTTATTTTCACTCTTCAAATCATCTTTTTCAAGAATGATACAAGCGCAAGTGATTAACACCTTTATTAATGAAAATAAGCAACAAGCAATTACTTATGGCTAGATTAGATTGAGAAATTAGAATGAAATGGCTATTGTCTAAAATTGTGTGAGTGGTTCAAAAAAAGAAAGAAACATGTAACCATTGTTTGTTATTAATTGATATTGAATGTGCATTTAGTGAATTTTAGAATGTATGTTGTATGTGTATACTATGTGCTTGTTCTCGTCTTGGTTAGATTGTTTGCAAAGCATCTATTTATTTCTTATTGGAAATTTTTTTTTAAAATAACTTTTATCTAGGTGGACTATGGGTGTAATACACAAGATGACTTTCAAGGAAGTTGAGTGAAGATTGAATATTAGAATAAGGGTGAGCAAGTATAAAGTAGGTAAGATATGAGGCCTAATCTATATCCTACCGTATAAATACTAGTTTCTAATTTTTTAAATTGAAACCTAACTTGTAACATCTTGGAACCACCATGAAACTTCCAATCTATGGAGCCTACAGGGTACCCTATGAAACTAATATAATTGTTTATTAAATTTTTATATTGCATGGAACTTAAATTCAAAACTTTTGTAAACCTAACTTCTACAAAAGCAATTGTACCTGAACAAAGAGAGGAAGAAAATGTCTAAAATGAAATGCACCATGAAGTTGCTCAAAGAGTAAAGATGAATCAATCATTTAAAAACATGGATTATAACACCAATCAATATAAGATAATCTTAATAGCACATGAGCTCAAGGCATAAGTGAGAATGAGCTATATTTCACCATATTTATTAGTTTAAAACTATAAAAAAAATAAAATAATAAAATAAAATAAGGGTGTCCTATAGATGATGTGCATAGATTATAACCTAAACATTTATTTCTTTTTTTTTCCTATTGGTAGAATTTAGAAGGTAATAGAAATATAATATTGCGTTACATTTATTATGGTATCTAAACCCTACCTTTATGGGGTTGGTTCTAATAAATTGTAGCAAGTACTTATCCTATAACCTTTAATATCTATCTTGAATCTACCTAGTTAAATAAGATATTATTGAATATGAGGTACAATAGGATTATTTGCTCATCCTAGATTCAAGAGATTCAAATAAACTCACAAATATTATAGATACTTGATTAGTTAATTTCGTCAATTCAATTTTTCATTGATTTATAATAGATTAGAACCTTTTGAAGATTTGTGGGCATGATTTACTACTACATTCGAATATCCAAATAATGTGGATATAGACATTTGTTTATATACTTTGGTGAACCTTATATATCCCCATCCACTTATGATGCATGATAGGTTAACACATCAATAAAAGGCCTAGAGTTTTGTTGCAAAGCATGAATTATTTTGTCATTGTGGTTAATATAGAAAAGATAATTTGTTACTTAATAAATAATGATATTATTCTTATATTAGTGGTTTTCTTTTTTCTTTTTCAAAAAATGAAACCAATGAAGTAAAACCCAGATTGACTAGGCCAATCTATCTTGTTCGTAGACTTGGTTTGACTTAAGCCATCAAACCATGACCCAACTACAACCGAACACACCCAATTTAATGAATTTCAAAAATGAAAGTTATATGTTTACTTCTCTTCCCCAAAAAAAATCAACTTTGAATAAATCCTAAACCATTCAACACTTGTTTTTCTAAGATCCACTTGTTTTCAATTGTATTAAGAGGCTTCTTTTTTTTTTGGATAAATTTCACTTGTTTATTACCCTCACATTTAATTAATGCGACACTCAAGAAATAAATAAAGCTTTAAGAATAAATTAAAAAAAATGAATCCCACATTAGTTAAATGTAAGAGTAAACTAATAAGAGAAGTCTATAGACGAAAACTTCTAACATATTATTATGGTAGCAATAAAAGTACTAATAGTATTACTTTAACATAATAAAACCTAGAAGCAATCCTACGCAATTTTTCTTACTAGTGCGGGATTTTTTATTAAAGAAAATTAATTTAAGGTGCATTTGTGTTCAAAATTATAAGAATATTCAATAAAACTAACACTAACAATATTTGAGTGGGAAAAGGAAAAAAATGTTACTTTTTTTAAAATATTACGTAAAATATACCAATTGAGAAAATATTTCCAAAAAAAAAAGTGCCAATTTTAAGTGAGCTTGAAAGTGCTGATTTCATCAACCATATACCCCTACCCCCATCTCCTTCGTCCTACTTCCTCATTCATAAATGCACAGTCTTCTCTCCCTCTAACTCTCACTTTAAAACTCATGAACCCTAACCCCCAAGTCACTATTAAGCTCGTTTTTCTCTGAATTAAAGAAAAATCATAGATGTGATTGGTGGGAAAGTTTGATTAATAGTTGTAAAACCCGTGAAAAATTTAAATAAAAAATAAAAATAATAAGCCAAGGTAAATGGAAGTAAAAAGAGTTTAGTATTGGGGATAATTTGGTCATTTGACAAGTGAGGTATAAATAGGCCATCACATAATATTCTGATTCTTTTCCCACAATCTGCACTATAGCACCCATAGCATAAGGACACACCCTAGGAGAGAAAGGTGACTACTACACCTTGCAATCTGACTAAGTACCCTTACATGTCTATGATATGAATTAGTGTTAAATTCATTGGATTTCACTATAGAACAACCGGTAAGAGAAAAGGTTCAGGATAGGATTTCGATCATTGGAACAATCTAACTCGGTAAGTTGTTAATTAAAACAAATTAGTGTTCTAATGCTAAAAACAATGAATAATTAGGTTTAAAAGTGAGAGATTTCATTTAAGGTATTAGAATTTGGTGAATTGGGAAAAAGATTCGCAATAGAACAGTAGCGTACACAGCTAGGTACACACCCATATACCTACCTATATCAAATTATGAAAGTGTATAGAAAGGTACAAAGCCATAGTATACACCTATTTACTTAGATGTGTCAAATTAAAAAAGTGTACAGAAAGGCACATAGCCACAATACATAGTCATATACCCTACCGTACTAAAGTACATGGCGTAATGCACGACCATGTACCTTGAGAAACCTCTTAATTTGATTTCTTTTCTTGTTAATCAAATTCTATTAACTCTAAACACTTAGTACAACCCTAGAAATTCTATTAAAGTAGGAGAAGTGATCCTATAATAACTAAGTAATCAAAATTGAGTAACCTAGACTAGTACTAAGATTGACTTATCTACATTGTGACAAATTTCAGTGTAACTACTAGATGAGGACTAGTGGTGTCTAAGACTGTCCTTTTAGGTACATGTAATCTTGTCTATTACTTATGTTTGTTAGGATCGTTATGGAACTAGAATAGTTGGTATCGAATTAGATTAAGTTATTTGTTGGTTATACTTAGTTCGACCTAAGGGCTCATAATGGAAAATCCCTAAGAGGTACCCTGATGATTTTTGTGTGATGTTGTCCCTAGTAGAGTCATGTATTGAAATGATTTAGGTAGATTTAGGGACTCATGGGTACTGGGTCCTATAGTGGCAATTCCCAACACCGTACTATGCATTATAACTATATATGGTGTGGCGGGGTCATGAGTACTCCTTTGTTGTCTATAAACTAAATGAGATAATAATCTACTATTTGACTATTTATTTGTTGCATTGGTGTATATAGTTTAAGTTACGCTTAATTATGCGCATGTGTTTGTGGGTTATATCTACCCTTCAAGGATCTTTTTTTTAGCTGTAGGCACAAACAAATACACCTCCAATCACAAGGACTTAAGGACATATGTGTGGAATGGAGACGACATAGATTATTTTTATTATTATGATGATTAAGTGAAGATTATCATCTGAAGCCTTTTAAGTATTGCTAGGAGTTAGTTTGATTTTAGAGGATTAGAGTATTGAGAATAGCTAGTATTTAGAGTATTTTACATTAATGTATTAAGATCTCTTTAAAGAAGTGTGCAATTTGTGAATGGGATTCAATTGAAGTACTTATTATGACATTAGATGTTTATTTTCATTGTGGATACTGGGTATTGCAAATTATATTAGATTAGTGTGTTTAGAAGCCTTAACATGTCTTTACCCAGTAAGGACATATAGTGGGTTGAGGTGTTCTGGGTTTCAAGGTGTTACAATAGTGAAGTTTACATGAGAAAAAAAAAAAAAAGAAGAAGAAGAAGGATTCTTTTCATAGCATTTTCAACCCATATCTAGAAGTTACACTAAATAGTAAGGTAAAAAAAAATTATCTTTTCAATTTTTTGCAATATTGTAAATGCGTAATGTCAAGTATAATGTGTTATTGTAACAGTGCATTGTGGGTGCTATGACATTTTAATAGCTTTTTTTTTTTTCCAAATTTTGGAAAAAAATTTCTACTAAATTGAACTTGCATTTCAAGTACCGATTTTAAGTTATTTTTTTGGATTACTTTCTCAATAGTTACATTTTAGGGTTTTCTTTTTTTGAAAAAAAAATGTTTTTACCTTTCCCCTTTCAAGAACTTGCTAAAGAAATGGAAAATTTATTTGATTGTATATATGTTGTGCAATGATTACGATTAGATTAGATATAGTTTCCTAAATTATACATGAATAGTATATTATGTAAATTGTAATGCAAATGTTTTAGACCATTAGATAAGAAAATGTTTGAAGTTAGAGTTATCTACTATACTTATAAGAGTATTGTGGATGGAGCCAATGGTGTATGCTATGATAGACACTCGACAACAATGGTTAGATTTCCTTATGAGTCAAATTATGACCAGTTTTTCAGTATCATTTGTACTCATCTTTAGATTGATGGTGTGACCAACTAGATTGAGTTGATCCATAGGTGTCCCATTATATATGGTAACAAGGATCGTTATTGTGCAATGCTTATCAATAATGATTATGATATGCACTAGATGTTGGCAAATTCATAAGTGTGCCATGGGGTTATTGGTATTGTTAAGTTGTATGAGTAAATAAGCGAAATTAAGTTGCTTACTCCAATGGAGACTAGTTTAGGATAAGATAATATTATTGATGATCCACTTCCAACTCAAGTAGCTGAATCTCGGTATGTTGAAATGACTGAAGAAATAGGTTTCAATAGTAGCCAACCTGAAATTCATAATATCGATATAAGTGAACCAATTAGGGAGATAGATGTTGAGATTGATGAAGATTGTCATACTTCTACTAAGGATTTAGATCTTAACTTATCTAGTGATGATGATAGGGAGAACAATGAAGGTTAGCTGAAAACATTAGATGAGTCACAAGAGTCAAGCTAGAGAAATGATTAGCAACTTAGGTTTCCAAAAGTACGTTAATGTTGTTGGGACTTCGAAACCCCATGCCATTCTTTACAATTGAAGTGAACAATGGATATGTGTCTTATCAAAATACAAGTGAAGGGGATTGGAGTTTTAGCAATGAGTTCAAGGTAGGTGTGCAATTTGAGAAAAAAAAGCACTTGATATAGGTAGTGAAAATATATCATGTAGTAAACCATTATAACTATATTGCAGATAAATGATCTCCCAAGTTTTGAGCTATGTGTTCTGCTAATAATCCTAGTGGTTGCCAGTGAAGATGTCATGCATGCTAGAAAAAGCACACTAGGTGTTTTCAAATAACAAAGTTTAAGGGTCCTCATAAATTCCTAAACCTTGAAATTAACCAAGATCACCCCAAATTAGAGTCGATAACCATGGTTAGATGTTTTGTATTGGAAATAAAAGTGAACCGTATTGTGAAGATTAAACAATAGCATACCTCCATTTTCAATGAATTCAGATATACTGTGCACCCAAAGAGAGTCTAATAGATAAAGTGGAAGGCTATTAAACTAATATATGGCAAGTGGGAGGATTCATATACTGTACTCTCACACCTACTAAATGTTATAAAAGAGGTAAACCTAAGCATGATGGTAGAGTGAAAATATTTAAATACCAACCATTAGGGGTACGTGATATTTGATAGAGTATTCTAGGCATTTAGACCATGCATCGATGCATTTATTCACTATAGGTATTCCAGAAAACCAATCTCATTGTAGGCATTAGAAAATTTCCAATTCAATTGAATAGTTGAATGAATTCTTTCCTTCTTTTTAGGCCACTAATCACCATTGACAGAACTTTCATGTATGGCAAACACAAGCACAAGTTACTAATAATGACAAGCTTAAATAGTGTGAATAACATAGTGCCTTTAGCATTTGCACTAATGGACGAAGAGTGTAAAGACAGTTGGAGCTAGCTCTTAAGATATGTCCTAATGTTTGTTGTTAGGGATTAAATTGATATTTGCTTAATCTCCAACTGTCATAGAGGTATAAAGGCTACAATATAAGATGAGAATGTAGTGGGGCCAAACGACTAACCATGGGGATGACGCATCCACCATATTGCAAGTAACTTCAATAAAAAGGCTTAGAGCACTCAATGAAAAGAATTGCTGAAGAAGATTGCATTCTAATTGCAACCTAAGAAGTTCCAACGATATTATGAAGTGGTCCAATGAATAAGTTCATACACAAATAGAGACTTTAGAGACTTACATTCTTGCATGTAGATCTTGGCTTAAGATGGGGGGGTCAACTTTGAAATTGGGACAATAAATATCTTAGAAAGCTACAATACTACCTTAAAGAGGCAAGTAACTTACCTATTGCTATACTAATGAAGAAGACATTTTATAATTGCAATGACTCGTTCAACAAGAAAAGGCATATACATCTAGAGCATTGGTAGGTGGTCAAATGTTAATAAAAGTGATTGCAAGAAAGTTTGATAGGTGGATGAAAGCTTTCAATGGGCACTGTGTTATAGTTTTCAATTACGAAGCACAAATCTTCAAAGTTATAGATGCACCATGCCCTACAATCTATGGCCAAAGGGGGGGGGGGGGGGGGGGGGGGGTGGGGGTAACTACTAAAACATAGAAATTAGGTCATGCACATGCACATGCGAAGTGGCAGACTAACAACATTCTATCTTCACATGCTATGGCAGTGATAGGTAAAATGCATATGGATTAGTTTACCTTCAATGGTCATTAGTATACTTGGGAACATCAACGACATGTTTGTGGACGTTCATTCAAACTTTATGCTAATAAGAAATATTGGCCATATCTTCAATTCCCCATTTAACACCTAATGACTCACTAGAGAAGAAAGCACGAGAGGCCTCAACAAAAACAGTTTCAAAACAATATAGACATACAAGAGCTTTCATTAGCTATAACATATAATAGATTCAAAGGAGAAGGCCACAATAAAAGAAAATATCCCAAACATAATAGGTAGGTATGATAGGAAGGACCTAGGTCACCTTGTAATTTGGTTTATTACATGTAGTTGTAATTTATGTGTGCCTTAGTCTTATGTTCATGCTTACATGTGCATTAATAGTTACAATTTTGGACTTAAATTTTCATTTTTTTTTTCTTTTTAGATTCACAAAGGATCTAAGACCACATGATAGATCAATGCCATGTAGTCAGTCGGTAATTTAGAGTGGTCAAGTAAGAACATCCTTATATGATGCTTTTATCATTGTTTAAGTAAGGAATAACATGAATTATTTCAAATGTGCAAGAAAATAATTAGCTTAAGTGTCATCGACATGAGGCAATCCTTAGACAACATGACAAATGATCAATTGACATAAACCTACAATCATGCCATACCTTCAAGCATCAAGCTTCATAAAGGTGTTTCATGTGCCATTCATTCAATTAGACTGACACTTACTTGCTGCGTTGGTCGAGCGGTAACGACCATAGAAGCACACATTCCACTTGCCTTTAGCAGCACACACCTTAGCTAATCGGACATTTGCCACCAATTATTGGGAGTGAGACCCCTAGTAGGAACTATTTAAGGAAATTAGTTGAAATTAAAGTGACTAAAGGATAATTTTAGCAATCTACCACCTCATGCAAATGAGATCATTGTCTAGCATTTTATGAGAGCACACATTCTACTATTGATGGGAGGTATAATCTTTGCCAATAAGTCGCAAAACCTAGTGCACATGATATCTATCTATTTAAGGAAATCAACTAAAATTAATGTGGCTAAAAGATAATTTCAACAATCTACCACCTCATGCAGATGAGATAATCATCTAGCATTTTATGAGAGCACACATTCTATAGCTGTTGGGAGGTATAATCTTTGCCAATAAGTCACAAAACCTGGTGCACTTGATATCTATCCCCCTTCTCTCCAACCTTCAAGCGATCAGGCATCACACATAGGGGGCAACATGCTTAGCCTGACTTTACCGTCATCTCTATGTTGCATCGCACATGAATGCAACTAAAATAAGTGGGTCATTGGTGATATTGCATGTATAAGCATGAGAGACTTCCCTTACATTACCCCTTTGTGCTGTAGGGCGACAACAGTGGTTGAGGGTCAGCCACTAAAGTTTAGATAAGGTATCGATTTTGATGTCACTCAACTACCCTTGCATGTAGTGACACAGTACTAAGATGCCTTAGACTGCTAAGTTTTGGAGCAAGTATTTTTAACCTTCTTTACTATTGTAATTCCCTCTTAAAATTTTATGATTTGAATTTATTCTAGCATATTAGCTTTTAAGTGATTTAGGTCCAATACACACATGCAAATATAGCAATACTACTAACTTATTGTCTCGAGGGCAATGATATTTGGCTTGCCTGTGTATCACTTATCTACTTCCATATCATTGAGCTATATTTCCCAAGTTGCGCTACTCGCTAGTTTAGAGGTCTCTAGACAATACTTAAGTACACCGACACATCGACATAACTCCATGAGGTGGAACTACAAGGTAGATTCGAGACAAATTGGGTGACCTCCCACTCAACCTACTTAAAGCAATGGGTTAATTGTCAACAAAGGATCATCTAATTTAACCCAACCTAATCATCTAATTTGACCCAACCTATGGCTCACCAAACCATACAGACCTAAGTTATATTGTCTAATATTAGCAAATCACCTGATAATATGTAAGTCAAACCGATACCATGCTAGGTTATATGGTACATATCTAATCTTCCTATCCTAATATTTGTTGTGTTTTATATTGTAAAATTTAATAGTATTGTCTCATTCTTTTCTACAGGTTGATTTCATTGAAAGTCTACCTCAAGTGCCACACAATGATATTCTATCTAAGGTACTAAAGATGGCTAAGGTAGTTTGTTGACTTAAGGGCATGACTTGGGACAATGCACCACCTACTAAACATGATGCTAATAAATGTGAGGACTCACCACCACTGCAACTGCCTCATGAAGGACATGCTCATGTTCGAAGTTAAGGTAGAGGATGGGGTCATAGACGTGCTTAGTTAGAAATAAATGCAACCATGATGACTCACCTCTCGTATCCCCTACTTAGACTACAATGTATCATGACGAGTCAAGTCCATTTGCAACATCATCTTCACCCTTTTTCATCCCTTTGGGAGAGAGTTCCAACACTTACACTCGTAATCCTTCAACTCCACATAAGAGATGAGCTAGACATAGCAATGGTGATATAGGTAAGGGTCTCACTCAAGTTGAGCTCACTCCCATTCCTTTTCAAATGCCTTCTCCACACAACTCATTTAATTTAGGTTTAGAAATCACTTAGATTACACAAATAGATATGGATCAAATGGTGTAGTATTAACTTGAACCTATGTCAAATGCTTAGGGTGTGCATACATTTAAGCAACAAAGGAAGAGACAACCTTAGTTATATATTAGATTATATGTTTTTCTCCATTTCTCTATAAATGCTTTGCTTGTACCTATATAAATACCATTATACATGTTATTAAAACTTTCAATTTCTTCATTTAGTTATGTTATGCATAGATGATCCTTAGGTTAGTGTAAAACTCGAGAAAAATAATATAAATAAAAATAAAGAGAGTCAAGTCAAGTAAAATAATAAGGATTTAAAATAGGAGTCAATTAAGTCATTTTACAAGACAAGTATAAAGGGGTTATTTATAAGTCACTTTGACCTTTCATTTCCTACATAACAATACCCCTAAAGTAAGGAGAAATCTTAGGAGAGGAAATCAATTGCTACATCCAGCATTCCAGCTAAATCCCATAAGATAGGTATATCAATTAACATTCCTTTATGTCATTTTAATGCTTAAGGTGTGATTCAAGATTTTTTCCCTTGATTTTTAGTGCAGAATGACCTAGTGTGAGCAAGGGTTTAAAACAAGACTTCAATCATTGGAATGATCCAAACAAGTTGTCGAATTAGTGTTTTTATGCTATAAACAATGTGTAATTAGGCTTAGTAGTGTTAAATTACATCTAGGGTTTGAAGAGATCAAAATTAGTGAATTTAAGAAGAGGATTCGAAGTGGAACAAGAGGCTACATGGTTAGATACACACTTCTGTATGTACCTATGTTGTTTAGAGGAAGAAATGTGAATTAAGAGTTTCACGACCAAATACATGCTCCTGTATTTGTATGCAACTACATACATGGCTATATACTTGAGCATATAGAAGGACAAAAGTGTATAGAAGAGTATTTAGTCATAGTACACAATCGTGTTCCCTACCTATGCTCATGTACATGGCCTAATAGATGGCCATGTTCCTTAGAAGCATTCTTAAATCAATTTTTTTTTTTTCTGTTTTCTTGTTTCCTTTAACCCTAAACCTTAGTCTAACTTTAGAAACTCTATCAAAGGTAAGGAAAGTGACCTACCAACAACTAGGTAACAAAATTAGATAACTTAGATGATATTCTAGGCTAGCACTAAGGTTAACTATTTTATTCTTTGTTCGGTTTCAATGCAACTATTAGGCAAGGTCAACTTGTATTTATGACCACCTTTCTAGGTACATATAATCTTGTGTATTGCTTGAGCTTATTAGGTTAATTAAGGAATCAAAACTAATGATATTTGATTGAGTTAAATTATTTGCTGATTATGATTGGCTTGACTTTAAGGACCTTTAGTGGTAGAACTTTAGGGAGTACTCATTGATCTATATGTAGTGGTATCCCTAGTGAAGTTGCATACTAAGATGATTTTATGGATTTAAGTACTCATGGGTCTTGGGGTTTGTAGTAGCAATTCCTAACACCATACTATGTATTATTATATTATATGATATGGCGGAGTTATGAGTATCCATTTATTGTATGAATGGCTTAATTAAGATCATAATTGACTACTTGTTTGATTTCTGCATAAATGCATATGATTCAAGATATGTTTGATCATGTGTGTGTGATTGTAGATTATATGTATTGAACATTAGCTCACCCTTTAGAGACCTTTTTTGTTTTTTTAGCTACAGGTATCAACAAATATATTTCATAAGCGGAGGATTTAGGATCATATGCACAGGATGGGAATGATATAGAGTATTATTATTACTATGATGATTAAGCAAGGAATGCCATTTGAAGTTTAAACATTGCTAGGATAATGCTTACTTTTAGAGGATAGTATGATTATTAGTTAGTAATTTAACTATTACTAGCTTATTATATAATGATACATCAATATAATCTTTAAAACAGTTTATGGCTTGTAATGAGACTCAATTGAACAATTCATTAACAATGTCAATTGATTTATCTTAATTGTAATTAATAATTGTTATAGGTTATATAATATTAGCTAATTAAGAGTCTTAACATATAGCAAGTTATGTTGTCCCGAATTCCAAGGCATTATAGTTGGTGTATTAGATATTTTCTGTAGCATTTTGGAGTGTTATTGCAAGTAATGTAATTTTTTTTTTCTCTTAATTTGCAAGTGTTTTGAAAAAAAAAATCAACACTTCAAGTATTGATTTTAGTGTAGGCAACAAATCAACCAAAAAAAAAAAAAAGCACACTTAAAGTATTGATTTTAGTACCTGACTTGAAATCAGCACTTTCAGTTCACATAATGTTTTTTAAAGAGTAATTTTTTTTCCTTTACCCTTATTTGGGGAGCTCCATTGATATTCATCTAATAATTTAATATTTTCATCATTGCAACAAAGATATAGATAATACTTTAATAATCTATTATTCTCAAGTCAACCCTGAATACAACCTCTTGACCCCTAATCCCTTCACATTTTTGGGTCAACCTTCAATTGCATCAACGTTTGATCCACATCTAGAGTGAAGGAATATAAAGATACTCTTTTTCTTGGAACTTGAGAAATAACAACTTTTTTATTTTTGAGATTTTAAACAAGTAACCATATCAAAAGAGTGATACATATCTCCAGTATGTAGCTATAATAATTTATAGTAAAGTCTAATGAGGTTATGCCAGTATATTTTAAGTTATAATATTTTAAATCAACCGCTTGAATCTTCTATACTTGTGATAAATATAACCAAATCATATATATATATATATATATATATATTAAATTCTTTATTTGAATTATACTGATTAATATTTTACTTAGAAATACAAGGCTTATTTCTATAGTTTAAAAGGGAAAATATTATTTTCATTTTAAAACAAAATGCTATCCCTTAAAATTGCTAGCCGTTGGGATTTAACTATAGGATGGAATTAGAGGTTGAGATAATGGAAAAATTACTCACCTATTCCTCCCTACTCTTTTCTCTCTTTACCTAACCTGGAACTAAAAACCCTAACTTTGCATTGCTTAGGGGCAACTGTCCCTTGCCAACCACCCCCACCGGCCACCCCTCCCATCAATCCCCATCACAAATAATTTGTCATTTAAATATTCGATAAAGTCCTCTTTTATCTTTACTCAAACTTGTTGATTCTTCACAATTACACCCATTCCCATCTCCATACCCATGTCCATCAAGGCGACATCTCTTTCCTCGTCACACAATCCCCATCTCAACTTCATCCGGTAGTATAGGGACTTTCATTTTGATTTTTCTTTTAGTTTAGGTTTCTACTCATAGGTATTTTCTTCGATAAGAGTACCGATTTTCCATTCTCTTAGTAGAACTTACTTTTGTTGAAGGGCTGCTAATACCTTTTTAGTCTCAAAAGACATGACCTTTTGGTTTACCCAATAACCTCATTTCTTTATTTGTTATATGTGATATTGTGCCAGATTCGTTCTATGATTCTTTCAAGACTCTTTCCAATATTATTTTAAAAAAAAATGCATTACACTTCTAAAAATGACTTCTTTTTTTATTACTTTAGCCTATGTAAAGATGCACAAACCAGACAGCATAATCAATAGGATGACTTTGTAATTACGCAAAAATACGATGAATTGAGACATTAACAATGCAGGGAATATATTCAAAGGAAAATCATGGATAATACAAGTCAACATTTGAAATTTTGTCTAGAGCCTGAAGAACAGGAAGCATTAATTATTGCGCATTTTTCATTCTGATTAATGACGATAGATGCAACAAATGCAAGTATATTTACGGATTAATTCCATTGGAATTGCATTAAATTCTTGAATAGATTCCAGAAATTTTATCAGGACTTGTCTGCTTACTATACACAGTTTCGCGTAGTCCTAACTTTATAGTATCTTATGGAGCAGAAGGGGCATGAATCAAGTTCCATGTAGTTACAATGTTGGTATACAACTTATAGGTTCCAGCATGATTGTATAGCTTCATATTGTACAGTAATCTCGTAATATCTATGTACAGCTTCATCAACACTATATACAAAAAGGTCTGCGGGGACTCTGGATGTTGATGTTTCACCATTATCATGTGGCAAGAACTCCATGTCCCACCTCCACGACCTCTCTCAAAAGCCTGCAGAATGTCCTTAAGTTTTTCGAGGAAATGACAGAAAGCTGAACGGATGCAACAACAAACTACAGCTATAACAAGTGACTGAAAAGTATTTCTTTCCGAATGGACTGAAATGTTCCCCTTTCGTAGGTCCAAAGTTTTAGTTCAGCACTATAAAGTGGACTAGGCAGAACTCCTTTTTGATTCAAAGTTTTAAAAAGTGTTCATACTGGTCAACATCACAATACGTAAAGAAAATAAAAAGGGTAATGAACATCACTATACATATTTCGAGTATAGGTAAAGCTTGAAATGTATGTGGTATAGGCATTGGCAAACTATGTCCCACCAATATGCTTTCACCATAGGCATGCAATGAAATGATTTGTAGCATGAAAGTCTAAGGAGCACAAAATCTTTCTTTGAATAAGAAGCAGATCCAACAATTTTTCAGTCTAAAAGAGCAACTATAATATAATATTAAACTAAAATCACTATTACAATATATATGCTCTAGGAAAGGCAAAAATATAAGTAGAAAAAATGCAGATAATTGCACCATTTTATTCTCATAAAATTTTGAGCTTATATCACCAGATTTGGAAACTAAAACAGTTCACAACTTCACTGTTATTGACCCAAGTTTGGGATCTAGTCAATGGGCGATTGATAACAAACTCATCTGGATTAGCCTTCATTGATGTTCAGATCTTTCTTGGCAGAGCCCATTATGGATTAGGGTCTGAAAGCTCAGAGAACCTTCCATCTCATGAACTACTTTAGACTACTACACTATCTAGATTAATTGTCAAAAAACTTCCTACTTGTCTTATTATTCATAATAGTAGCATATTTATACAAGTTTCTAAATCCCTACTGTCCATAAATAAGAGAGAAAAAAATACGCAACAATATTTCTTAAGATGCATAAAATAAGAAAATAAATAATAATACGATCTTATTTTCCATTATTAAATGATCCTGACACTACATTTTACTACTGGACCAGAGATTGCTAAAGAACTTGGAATCTTCAGGATCCGCCTACACCATAAAAAACAAATTCTTATAGTGATTTTCAGGAGAGTGAATCTCATTACAAATGAAATACAAGTTCTTGGCAGGATGCTCAACCGTCTGCTATGATGATTGGCTTACCTTGCTGAGCTTACAGTTTGCATCACATTGCATCAAATTTACTCTAGATACTCTTATTAGAACAAGTGGCCACCAATAGTTTTGTCTCAAATCCTAGCCAAACTCATTGTTGTCTCCAAGTATAGTAAACATTGCAGCTCTGCATCTTAGCTCCAGTAAACATGCAGTGAAAACAGAAAATTGAAGTTCAAGAGATTTTTTTTTTTGGAGGAGGGGGGGCAGTGGGGTGTGTGTTGTTGGGGTTGTCCATGCTGAGTGAGGACTGGAACTTCTATCGATACTCCTCTATCATCCCTGTTTGGTTTAGTTTCGCTAGATTGCCCATCAGTTGCTAAACCAGGGTGGCCTGGACCTTAGGTCACACGAGTGGGCAAACTCCCACCAAGTCATACTTTGATGCTTCTATTCTAGTCAATAAAACCAAATTTGCACTTCCCAAATCAAGGGAAAGGAAGCTAGGCCTTTGCTATGTTTTAGCATACCTTGATTGGAAAAGAACAGCTCACAACAATTTAACCAACCCAATGGGTCGTTAGTGCCATCACAAGAGAAATGCAATTTTATATGACATGGAACAAATATTGGTTAGGCTGCTATTCGAGACAAAATTCAAGGTCAAATCATCAATCAAACCTTCAGCCGAATTCCTACTTAACTAGCCAATCAAACCTCTGGTCAACTCACCAGTCAAACCCAGATTTAAGTACTATGGAGCCAAGTGACCCTCCAAATGTGGGTATTGAGGCCAGTGAGGTCGCAAGATGCGCCAAAAAAGGGTTGACATTTGCTAGAGCTCACTGGTAAAGGTCAATCTGCTCACAATGGTGGTTGGGTGGTTCCCAAAGTCATGGATTGGATCGCACGTGCAATTTAAAGAAGTCTTCTCTTTGTTTTTTGTGTGTAGCAATCATTTGCAATGATGATTGCACAAGTAGGCCATGTAGCTTCATGTCTAAGTAAGCCATTTAGTGTCATGTCTGAGTGAGCCACTGAAGAATTTAGGAGGAAAGAGATTATTAGTTTATTATTCCTCTTCTTCTTCTTAATCTTTTTACATAATGACATAATGTATATATACACTTACACGAATGCTATATTAGGAAAGAAAATAAAATCTCCTATCTAATATTTAAATCTTACAGCTAGCACAATAATATTACATATATGTCAACACTCCCCCTCAAGTTGGAGCATAGATATCACACATACCCAACTTGCAAACTAAAGTATGATAGGTCCTGTGACACAACCCTTTAGTAAATACATCGGCTAGTTGCTTATCAGATGTCACATGATGTAAGCTCAAGATGCCCTCAGTCAATTTCTCTTTAATGGAGTGTCGATCAATCTCTATATGCTTGGTTCAATCATGTTGAACTGGATTTTGTACTATACTGATAGCAGCTTTATTATCACAATACAAGGATGGTGCTTCTTTATCTAACAGATTTAATTCTTCCAATATCTTCTGTAACCACAGAAGCTCACAAAGCCCCTAAGCCATAGCTCTGTATTTGCTTCAGCACTTGATCAAGCAACTACACTTTGTTTCTTGCTCCTCCATGTTACAAGGTTCCCTCCTACAAGTCTGCAATAACCGATGGTGGACCTTCTATCACTTAGAGATCCAGCCCAATTTGCATCTGTAAAGCATTCTATCCGAAGGTGACCATGCTTGGCGAACAGCAGTCCTTTTCCAGGAGCAAACTTCAGATATCTCAAGATGCGAAATACTACTTGCATGTGTGATTCTCGTGGATCATGCATAAACTGACTGACTAGACTGACTACATATGCAATGTCCGGTCTAGTGTATGAGAGATATATCAGTCTTCCTACTAATCTCTGGTATCTCCCTAAATCAACTAATCACCAACTCCAGCCTACAGCTTGTGGTTGTTTTCAATGGGAGATTCTACTGGTTTACACCCCATCATGCCAGTTTCTTCCAAGAGATTCAGAATATATTTTCTCTGAGAAATGAAGATACCTTTCTTTGATCTAGCAACTTCAATTCCTAGGAAATATTTGAGTTTCCCTAGATCCTTGATTTCAAATTCCTGAGCCAAAAGTTTCTTCAATCGAGCCATCTCCTCTTTATCATCTCTTGTCATCACTATATCATCAACATAAACTATGAGAATAGTAACTTTACCCTCATTATGTTTAATAAATAGCGTATGATCCGCATTACTCTATTGATAGCCAAAGGAGATCATGGCTTTGCTGAACCTATCGAACCATGCTCTGGGAGATTGCTTTAATCCATACAAGGCCTTTTTCAGTCTACATACTTTCCCATGTGTTGTTTCATTATCAAATCTAGGAGGATCTCCATAAACACTTCTTCTTCTAAATCTCCATGTAGAAAGGCATTTTTAACATCAAATTGCTGTAAATCCCAGTCAAGGTTGGCTGCACATGATAACAGGATTCTGATCGTGTTCATTTTAGCTACTGGAGCAAGTCTCCTGGTAGTCCACTCCATAGGTTTGAGTGAATCCTTTAGCTACCAATCTTGCTTTGAACCTGTCAACTGATCCATCAGCACTGTGTTTTATAGTGAACACCCATTTACAGCCTACCAGTTTCTTTCCAGGTGGAGAGGCGACAAGCTCCCAAGTCTCATTCTTAGTCAAGGCTTTCATTTCTTCAATCATTGCTCTCTTCCATTTTGGATCAGTTGAGTGCTTCCTTCCAATCCTATGGAATAGACACAGACGAAATGGACAAAGCAAAAGCTCTATAGGAGGGAGACAAAGAATCATAGGAAACAAAATTAGAAATGGGATGTTTAGTACAGGCCCTGACACCTTTCCTTTGAGAAATAGGTTTATTTAAATCATCAAAAGGTAACTCACCAGAAGAGGAGGATTCTTGGCAGCAGAGAGTAGGTTGCACAATGGCTTCTTCTGTCTTGTCTTTGTCTCTCCTTGAGTAACTCTTCAAATCAGGTTTGTCTAAACACCCAATTTTCTCCCCCTAGATAATAGTCTCCTGACTATCATTTTCTCTTAGGGTAAGATTAGTAAGAGTCACAGAACTAGGTATCATCTCTTCCTTTGCATTATTTCCCCCTGAAGAGATGACTGGGTTGGACTGAAGTAAGGTTCAGTCTCTCTGAAAGTAACATCCATACTTACAAAATACTTCCGAGATTGAGGGTGATAGCATCTGTAACCTTTTGTGTTGGTGAATACCCCAAAAAAACACACCTAAAGGCTCGTGGATCTAATTTTCCAACATCCTTAATATGAACAAAACAAACGCATCCAAATACCTTTGGAGGAACAGTGTACGTATTTTGTCCTTTTAAGGTTTCTAAAGGACTTCGACAGTCAAGAGCCCTAAGAGGCATTCGGTTGAAAAGATATGCAGCAATTAGAATTGCATCCCCCCAGTAAGGCTTAGGAAGATTCATGGTAAACATAAGCAACCTAGCAACTTCCAAAAGATGCCTATTCTCCCTTTCAGCTACCCCATTCTGTGCACTTGTACATAGACAACTAGTCTGATGAATTATCCCATGCGACTCTAAATAAGAACCAAATCTACTATTGATGTATTCAGTGTCATTATCAGTCCTAAGAATCTTTATTTTAGCATCAAATTGAGTGCGAACCATCTTATGAAAAGACTGAAAACAGAAAACACATCACTTTTAGCCTTAAGTAGATATACCCAAGTCATCCTGGTGCAGCAATCAATAAAAGTGACAAACCATCGACTACCAGACAAAGAAGTAGTCTGAGTAGGGCCCCAAACATCAGAGTGAATAGTCATAAAAGGAGACTTGATTTTATTATTACTCAAAGGATAAGAGTTTTGAGAATGTTTTGCATATTCGCAAGCATCACAAAATAAAGAATCAGACCGAGTTTTTGAAAACAAACTAGGAAATAATTTGCGTAACACTAAAAAAGAAGGATGGCCCAAATGCCTGTGCCACTGCAATATTTCCTGATTAAATTCTTATTTCCCCCAAAAAAGGCCTGCTGAAACTAGAACCTTGACCCCCATCCAACAGATAAAGTCCCTCGTGCAATCTACCACTGCCAATCCTCTTCCCTGTTTGAAGATCCTGAAAGACACAATGATCAAGGAAAAACTCAATTTTACAGTTGAGATTTTGTGTAAATGCACTGACAGATAAGAGATTGACAGGAAATTGAAGGACATGAAGCACAGAGGATAGTTTGATATGAGGGGTACAAAAAAAAAACATGTTCCAGATACTGAGGTGAAAGAACCATCGACTATTCGAACATTATCTCTTTTTAAACACGGTGAGTATTCAACAAGATTTTTTGAGGAGCCCGTCATGTGTCTATTTGCACCAGAATCAATAATCCAACAATTAGTATCAAGGGTAGCAGAAAAAGCATTACCTGACTGCACAAAATTGGATTTGGCACTGGAAGAAGATTCTTGATGAGACAAAAGACGCTTGAGATGCTGAATCTCATCAGGAGAGAAAAAAACCTGAGTGAGTCATCTCAGGAGTTGACTCCATAGCTTCAGACAAATTGGCCCAGTAGAGTTAACCCATTTACCTCCACGACCTCTTATTGGACGTCCATGTAGCTTCCAGCAAGTCTCTTTAGTATGTCGTGGTTTCCCACAATAATCACATCATAAATATCTTTATGAGAACTATGTGCCTTCAGCTACTCAGATGAATCACTAGCAACTACCAAACCAGACTTTTCAACCTGCGGGATATAGAGCATGGCACTGCACCTGCTTTCTTCCTATTGAACATAGGAATATGCCTCCTCAAGAGAAGGAAAAGGTGTCTTACCAAGAACATGAACTCTGATCTGATCAAATTCATTGTTTAACCCAACCAAAAAATCATATACCCTTTCTTTTGCAAGTAATTTCTGGAACTTTACTGCATCTCCGATACAATCTGCTTGAAAATCTTGATAATAGTCAAGTTCTTGCCACAAACCATTCAACTCAAAAAAATATTGGGAAATTGTCATTTCTCCTTGCTTCAACCCATGGACCTTGTTCCAAATCTCATAAATCTGAACATCATTTCCCACCCGTGAATAGGTGAGGGTTACAACATTCCATATCTTTGCTGCCGTGTCAAGCAGTATATTCTTGAAATATGGGGCTACATGGAATTGATAAGCCAGGCCATTACCAAGGAATTTTTAGAATCCCACTGATGGAATAATGGATCGGTTGCCACTGGTTTGACTTTAACACCGATAATATAATCCCGCATTCCCCTAGCTTTGATAAACAATAAACAAGACCGTGACCAAGCAAGGTAATTGTTCCCATCAAGCTTGACAGGGCTGATTTGCAGTGAAGGATTATCAGTACTAATTCCAGCAATTCTCTTATCAGTTTCCATAATGCAAACAGTTAACCCAAGCAATTGAGATAACAGACTTAAACAACCTCGAAGGAAGAGCAAACAAAATAGTTCGTAAACTTTCAAACCCGTACCCGTACACAAACTGTCAAACCCGTATGAATACACACAGGGAAGTGATGAGCGCAACCTAAAGCAAAAACCTGGACGCAACCTAAAAAGAAACGAAATCACCTGGAAAACAGTTGGAGGGCGTCAGAAAAGAAGGGCGAGCAAGACAGCGAAAAGCCCACGAAAAATAGTGGCCGGAACAGTTCCCACGCGCCTCACGCGCCGACAGTCGACCCAAGCTTCAGGTGGCGGGTGTGAGTCACACGCGCGATTTTCGATGGTCGGAGAAGAAAGGGTCGATCGGAAAAGGGTGGCGCTCCTCTTGGGATGGGTGGTGTCGACTACCTTCGAAGAAAAAACCTCTTGTAAGGCGTTCTAGGGTTTCAAAAATAAACTGCGCCAGAAAAAAAAAAAAAAAAATTGACCTAAAAAGTGGTTTTAGGCTCTTATACCATGAAGAATTTAGGAGGAAAGAGATTAGTTTATTATTCCTCTTCTTCTTCTTAATCTTTTTACATAATGACATAATGTATATATACACTTATAAAAATGCTATATTAGGAAAGAAAATATATACACTTACAAAAATGCTATATTAGGAAAGAAAATAAAATCTCCTATCTAATATTTAAATCTTACAGCTAGCACAATAATATTACATATATGTCAACAGCCACACACAAGATTATGCACAAAAATATCCAAGCCCGAATGGACATTTCAATAGTACCATACAAGGTAAGATGCACAATAGAGATGCTAATAGGAGTAGCAATCAGTTAAGCGCGCTACATTGAGTCAAGGCGACCAATTTGTAGAGAGCTAGTGATCTAGGTGTGTATTAGATCACACATCTAGCCTGTTGAAAATATCTATATATATATAGAAGTTACTATATTTGTAAATAGTATCATGTAATTAAGTAATTTGATTGATTGTAATTGATTATGATTGATTGGTAGAATTAGGAAGTTACTATAAATAGGAGATTAGCCTTTACTACATATAGGAATGTAACCATACTGTTTATAATATAATGAAATAAGAATTTTTTTAGTTCTTTCCTCATGGTGTCAAGAGCGGTAGGGTTTTTTTCTTTTTTAACAATTCCTGTCCGTTGCCTTCATTACCGGACATATTTCTACTCACGGTTGTGGCCTTCATTGCCACTGTTCAGCCTTTGAATCTGTCCAAACACCACTAGGGTCTTCCTCAAAAGTTGCCAGTAACCATCCCCAAACTGACCGAAGCCTCATCGGAAGTCCCACGCGCCACCATGCATAGCCGAAAAATTGTGATCATCAACCCATGCGCCGACACGTGAGAGCACGTGAGCCATCATCAATCTCTGGCATTCTCTAGATCTAGTCGCCGAACTTTTCTCTCTTACCCAACCGGTGTTAGTATCTTTCTTTTTACTTGTATGATGTCAAAATTAAAGGAAAAACAAGCCACCTCTCAACCTCAAAATGAGGCAACGATTTTCAATCCAATCGGAGGAGATTTGCCAAGTATCCAAACAGCCTACCGATTAAATGGAAAAAATTACATGAAGTGTTCAAACCTTTTTGAAGGGAAAGGAAAAATAAGCCATCTACTTGGAACTGGTCCTGTAAAGGAAGACCCAAAATTTGCTACATGGGATGAAAAGGACTCCATGGTTATGTCCTAGCTCTAGAGTTCTATGCTACCTAAGACTATTGATACTTTTATGCTTCTTCCATCTGCAAAAGACATAGGATGCTGCTAAACAAACATACTCCAAAGCTGGGGATACTGCTCGCATTTTTGAAATCAAGACTAAGATTTCCAATACTAAACAAGGAGATCGCTCTATCACGGAGTATGCCAATATGTTAAAAGGTTTATGGCAAGAAATTGATCACTATCGGTGCATTGATATGAAGTGTAGTGAAGATGCAGCAGCCTTAAAGCAATTCATTGAAAAAGAATGAGTTTATGAGTTCCTTACTGGGTTAAACACAGAATTTGATCAAGAGTCCAAATATTGGGGAGAAGAGAACTACCCACACTCAATGAGGCCATTTCTGTCATCAATGCTGAAGAAAGTTGTAGGGGAGTTATGTTATACTCTCCACCTATTGAGGGGTCGGCTATGGTAGGAAAAAATAAGGAGAAGAAGTATTCAACCTTAGGTTCAGATAGTGGAAAAACAAAAGGCAAGTCTTCTAGCAAAGATGGACTCCGGTGTTCTCATTGCAAAAAACCACGTCATACCAAAGAACAGTGCTAGAAACTTTATGGAAATCCTCCAAGTTCTCAATGGAATCACAACTCCAAGTATAACACTCAGAGGGGTCAGGGATATATGACTCAAACCAAGGAAGAAGAATCTTAGCCAGGCAATGAAAAGGAAAGTGTGTTCAGTAAAGAAGACATCGAGAAACCAAAATCACTTCTAGACTCATTAGAAAAAGCCTCAGGTACATGTTCTTTGGCAAAATCAGGTAACTCTCACTCCTTATATGCTTTGAGTGCCTTTAATTCCAGTTTGTCAAATGCTTGGATTATTGATTCTGGAGCTATAGATCATATGACCCATTTTTCACACAAGTTTATCACATATCAACCATGTCCTAGCAATAGCAAAATCATCATTGCCAATGGGTCATTAGCCACTATTTCTAGATAAGGAGACATTATGTTAAGCCCCTCTATCACCCTTAAAAATGTGCTCCATGTACCTAAGTTGTCCACCAACTTTGTGTCTATTTATCAACTGTCTAAAGATTTGAACTGCAATGTTATCTTCTCTAATAACACTTGTTTCTTTCAGGATTAAGTTATGAGGAAGACGATTGGGCATGCTAAGGCGGAACATGGGATTTACTACCTTGAGTTACCTAATGAAAATGAGAGCAAGCCATCAAACCTTTCTTTTTTGTCTCATTCCAATAAAAATCAGATCTGGCTCTAACATTTTCGTTTTGGGCATCCTTCATTTCGTACTCTTAGCTTTATGTTTCCAAACTTGTTTCAAAATACTAAGATAGAAGACTTTCATTGTCATGTTTGTGAGTTTGCTAAACATCGTCGTGTTTCTTTCTCTTTGAATAATGAAAGATTTTTTGTTCTGTTCTCTTTAATTCACAGTGATATTTGGGGTCCATCTCGTGTTACTAATATTTCAGGGGCTCGTTGGTTTGTTTCCTTTATAGATGATTGCACTCGAGTTACTTGGATTTATCTTCTTAAACTAAAATCTGGTGTAAGCAACATTTTCCCCATTTTTCATAACATGATCAAAACTCAATTTGATGTGGGAATCAAGAGAATAAGGACAGACAATGCTAGAGATTATTTTAATCAAACCTTATCAGCTTACTTTCAAAAGGAAAGCATTGTTCATGAATCTTCATGTGTTGATACACCTCAGCAAAATGGTGTAGCTGAAAGGAAAAATGGTCATCTCCTAGCATCTACACAAGCTCTCCTATTTCAAAATCATGTTTCAAAGCATTTCTGGGGAGAAGCTGTTCTAACTATTGCTCATGTCATTAATCGTACTTCTTCTCGGGTACTTGACTCCAGAAGTCCAATAAATACCCTTGCTAGGTATTTTCCCAATGTCCTTCTCTCTACTAAATTGCCTCCTCAAGTCTTTGGTTATGTTTCTTTTGTTCATGTTCATTCTCATAGTCGGAGTAAATTAGACCCTCGATCAATCAAATGTGTCTTTATTGGATACTCTTCTACTCAAAAAGGCTACAAGTGTTACCATCCTCCAACTAGCAAAACCTATATTTCTGCTTATGTCACTTTTACCGAACAAAAAAGCTATTTTTCTGATCCTTATCTTCAAGGGGAGCTAGTTGGATTGGAAGATAAGGATTCTTTTTTGAGAGAGCCATCCATCCTTAAAAAAACTTATTAGTCTGATCCTACTCCTAATCCTCAATCCACTCCCAGTGAATCAATCCCTGATGAACCATCCATTACAGAGTCAACCATTTCCACCATTCCAAAACCATTATAGGTATACTCAAGAAGAGCAAAGCCGGTGGACAATCCTGTGCATGTTCAAGAATCTGACTCTTCACTCGGGACTGAGGTAAGCCCTTCTATTGAGATTTCCCCATTTGTTTCTGATTTGGACCTACCTATAGCTGCAAGGAAAGGTGTGAGAAAATGCACCCAACATCCTTTGTCTAACTTTGTGTCCTTTGAAAGGTTATCCAAATCACATAGAAACTTCATCACCCAATTGAGCTTTGTAGCTATTCCACAATCTTTATCTGAGGCACTTGGCAAGGAGGAATGGAGACAGGCTATGAGGATTAAGATAGAGGTTTTGGAAAAGAATAAAACATGGGAATTGGTGGAGTTACCAACTGGAAAGAGACTGGTAGGATGCAAATGGGTCTTCACAATAAAGTACAATTCAAATGGATCCATTGAAAGATATAAAGTAAGACTAGTAGCTAAGGAGTATACTCAGACCTAAAGGGTGGATTATCAAGAGACTTTTGCACCTGTGGCAAAGATGAATACTACAAGAATTTTATTATCCTTGGCTGCACATTATAACTGACCTTTACAGTAGTTTGTTGTGAAGAATGCCTTCTTACGTGAAGACCTTGAAGAAGAGATCTATATGGAGACTCCACCAGGTTTTGGCATGTAGAAAAGACGAGGTCAAGTGTGCAAACTAAAAAAGGCATTATACGGGCTTAAACAGTCTCCTCGAGCATGGTTTGGAAGGTTTACCGAGGTGATGCAACAGAGGAAGTTTAAACAGAGCCAAAGTGACCACACACTATCTATTAAACATTCGGCCTCACGGGGAGTTACAGCTGTAATAGTTTATGTTGATGACATTATTGTAACTAGAGATGACTCAAAGGAAAGAGAAGCCCTTCGGAAATATTTAGCAGAAGAATTTGAAATTAAGGATCTTGGGAATTTGAAATACTTTCTAGGAATTGAAGTGGCTCGGTCTAAAGAAGGAATTTGCATCTCAAAGCAAAAGCATACTTTAGATCTCTTACAAGAAATGGGCAAGTTGGGATGTAAACCTTCAGATACTCCAATTGAGTCTAATCACAAACTTTGGGAATGCACAGAAAGTGAATCGATAGATAGAGGCATGTATCAATGCTTAGTTAGAAAATTAATTTACCTATCTCACACAAGGCCAAATATAGCCTACGTTGTAAGTGTGGTAAGTCAATTCATGCAAAATCCTAAAGAAGTTCATCTTCGTGCAGTGAACCGAATTTTACAATATTTGAAAGGCAGTCCAAGAAAAGGAATTCTTTTCAAGAAGGGTGTAAGGATGGAAATAAAAGCTTACACAGATGCTGATTATGCTAGTTCAGTCACAAACCGGAGATCAGCATCCGGATACCTCACCTTCCTTAGTGGTAATCTAGTAACTTGGAGGAGCAAGAAACAACCTGTTGTGGCAAGATCAAGTGCTGAGGTAGAATTTCATTCAATGGCCCTAGGAATTTGTGAAGTGCTATGGCTAAAAATTATTTTGGAAGATTTGAGGATCAGATAGGAGACACCTATGAGATTGTACTATAATAATAAATCTGCACTCAACATAGCTCATAATCCAATGCAACATGGCAGAACTAAGCATGTGGAAATTGATAGACATTTCATAAAGGAGAAGCTTGATAATGGCCTTATATGTACCCCTTACATTTCTACAAAAGATCAATTAGTGGATGTTTTGACTAAAGGATTGCCTAGTCCAACCTTTCAGGAGATCACAAGCAAGTTAGGATTGAAAAAATATCTATTTCCAGCTTGAGGGGGAGTGTTGAAAATATCTATATCTATATATATAATATATATATATAAGTTACTATATATGTAAATAGTATCATGTAATTACGTAATTTGATTGATTGTAATTGATTATGATTGATTGGTAAAATTAAGAAATCACTATAGATAGGAGATTAGCCTTTACTATATATAAGAGACGTAACCATACAGTTTATAATATAATGAAATAAGAATTTTCTCAATTCTTTCCTCATAGCCATTAGCCACCGGTTCCAGATGTTGATTGGTAGAGTCCGCCTCCATTGTTGGCTGCACTGAAACAAACAATAGTCTACACCATCCTTACCTCCAATTAGGACATCACCTCAGCCAGTATGATGGCTATAGCCTACCTCTCCATTTCTTGCCTTGCTCAATCTTGCTCTTGTTTTGGCACAACATTGCTCATGTTTTTAGAGACACTTTAAAACAGTCTTGCTTGAAACCACCTATGACACTGGGATCTAGGATCTAGTATCAAACTGTTACAGGCTCAACTTAGAATTTGTTGACTAGAGATTGCGTATGTGAGAACCAATTTACCTTTGTTAACATTTTGACTTTTCTTGGTGGAATCTATTGTGCATTAAGGTTTGATAGCTATCAAAGAGAACCTTCAATCTTATGAACTATTTTAGAAAATTCCCAAATTATTTAGACTTCTTTCTTTATAACTTCTTGCATGTCTTATAATTGATAATAATGGCATATTAATACAAGTTTTTGAGTCCCCACTTTCTCTAAATAATAGAAAACCATAAATCTAATAGTATGTCCTAAGATGCATAAAATCAGAAAATAAACAACAATATGACCACCTTATAAAAGATATCTTTATGAAGCTCCCAACAAAGAATTGTACTAGAAACACTCAGTGGAAGATATGATGTTGGCTCCAAACTCTACCACAGAAATATACTCTTTTTCTCTCAATCTATAAGTAAAAATGTGACAATATGAATCTCTTCACTGCTGATTCCTTATTTATAGCAACTAATTGCAATCAACTATCCCTCCAACACATACGACACTTCTTATCCCTGCAGCTAACAATTGCTATTCAGTCCCTATCCTTTACTTCCTCACAAAGCATAGTATAAATATATAAGATAGGTTACAAACAACTCACCTGAAGGTGAAAATCTGGAAATTGGGTGACAAAATCCCCTTTATCCAAGTATGAAGTGTTCTGCCAAAATTTAGCCCAAGCAATCCCATGCACCCACCGCCAAGGAGTTGTCTCCAAGCATCAAATAAGTACTTTGAATTGGTCATCTATCTTAGGATGGTAAGACATGCTCATAGAGCAAGTACATTGCAAGCAAAATATTTCTTGCTAAAAGGTTAAATAAAACAAAAGATGGCATCAGTGTCATCAACGAATTTCAAACATGGAGGATTGCCTGATGGTTCCTGGTGAATTGAAGCTGTAGTTTTTGGTATCAAAAACCATTAAATTTTGAATAATAGCAGTACATAATTTATAGAGAGAAGATTACTAAAAATTGGAAACTAACCTCTGATTTCTAGGCCTAATCCTTAATTCTAAGCTAAGATATAATTAAGGGATTTTTATTCTAAAAATAAACTCCTTTAATAGAGATAGAATCCTAACAATATTTCTAGTAGATTAAGCTATTATATTTCAACACTCCCCCTCAAGTTGACATGTAGATATCAACCATGCCTAACTTGCTCACAAAATAGTCAAATTTAGGTTTAAAAAGGCCTTTAGTGAAGATGTTGGCAACTTGCTGATTTGTTGATAAGAAGGGTATGCACACACTTCTTTCTTCAAGCTTCTCCTTTATGAAATGTCTATTAACCTCAACATGCTTGGTCCTATCATGTTCTACTAGATTATGGGCAATACTTATGGCAGCTTTATTGTTACAATAAAGTTTCATAGGTAACTCTATTGATCATTTGAGTTCCTCCATCATTCTTTTTGGCCAAATCATTTCACAAATTTCATGAGACATAGAACAAAATTCTGCTTCAACACTGCTTCTAACTACAATGGTTTGTTTTTACTTCTCTATGTTACAAGGTTGCCCCAGACATAAGTACAATATCCAAAGGTTAATCTTTTGTCTATAGAAGAACCTGCCCAATCTATATTTGAATAAGCTTCAATACTTCTTATATCACTTGATTTAAAAAATAAACCTTGCCCCGGTGATCCATTTAAGTATTGTAAAATTCGGTAGACTACAACCTTGTGTTCTTCTCCAAGATCATGAATGAATTGACTGACCATGCTTACTGCAAATGTTATATCAGGCCAAGTATGAGATAAATAAATTAACTTTCCTACTAACCTCCGATATTGTCTTCTATCAATCTTTTTTCTTCCCTCTAATCCAAATTTTACATTTTGATCAATCGGCGTTTCTGCTGGTCAACAATCACTGATACCAGTTTCTCTTAAGAGATCCAAACATATTTTCTTTATGAAACAACTATTCCTTCCTTTGAACATGCTATTTCCATACCAAGAAAGTATTTTAAAGGTCCTAAATTCCTGATTTCAAACTCAGTAGCTAGCTGCTCTTTTAGTCTTTCCATTTCTAATAAGTCATCTCCTATAAGAACTATGTCATCAACATACACTATAAGAACAGTAGTTTTACCTTGTAGAGCATACTAAATAAACATGATATGATTTGCTTGTCCCTAAGAATAGCCTTGTCCTTTAACAAACAGGGTAAACCTCTCGAACCAAGCTCGTGATGACTACTTCAACTAATATAGGGATTTTTTTAGTTTGAGGGCCTTAGATCCATACCTTTCTTCAAAACCTAGTGGTGGATCCATGTAAACTTCCTCTTCCAGGGTTCCATTGAGAAAAGCATTCTTCACATCTAGTTAGTGAAGCGGCCAATTCAGATTTACATCAATACTCAAGAACTCGAATTGAGTTTAGTTTAGCTATTGGAGAAAAGGTTTCAAGATAACCTATTCCATATGTTTGAGCGAATCCTTTAGCAACCAAGCAAGCCTTGTATCTTTCTAATGATCCATCTAATCTTAACTTGGCGGTAAACACCCATTTGCAACCCCCAGTCTTCTTCCCATGAGGCAACTGTACTTCTTCCCAGGTTTCATTTTTCATGAGAGCATTCATTTTTCAAAAATTACCTTCTTCCACTCCAGAACTTCCAAAGCCTCCTGTGCATTTTTTGGTATCTCCATAGCAGATAAGCTAGATAAGAATGTGAAGTAAATAGTGGAGAGTTTCTTATAAGACAAAAAATTGGACATGCGATACCAAGCCACTTTTCGTACTCCTTTTCCTTCTGCAATAGGTAGATCAAAATCTAAGGAGTTGAAAGAAAGTTCAAGATTAGATTCATTACCTCAAGTTTCAGCAAGATCTTGAGGTTTGGATTGTTGGCAACATGGAAATCCTTCATCCCCCTTTTCCTGATTCCGGTTTCTTCTTGTGTAAACACGCAATTCTTTTGTTTTAAAACCATTTCTGTAATCATCTTTTTCATGTTCTGACTCTAGAATTAATATCTAAGTCTTCATTACCTAACTCATTTATTAACCCAAAATCAAAATCAAAATCATTTAGGTGTGAAGAGTTTATTCCAAGATCAATTCCTAAAGGTTGGCTAATGGGATTCATCTCAACAAGAGGTCCTGCAGTTTTTTTCCAAGTTTGGAGTTGACTAATTTCTATAAGATCCAAATCTTCCCTTATTATTCTGTTCTCCTTCTGAAGATGAGACCCAAAGAATGACTAAAAATCAACAAAGCTAGCATCCATAATTACAAAAATTTTCCTACTACTTAGATCATAAAACTTATACCCTTTTTGACCCAAGGCATATCCCACAAACACACATTTTTTTGCTCTAGGATCCAATTTGCTCCTATTATGATTAGTACTATGGATGAAAGCACTATACCTAAAGATCCTCAAAGGGAGATCATTAGTGATCCTAGGACTGGGAAATTTTTCATTAAACACAGCCATGAGAGTTTTAAACTAAAGGACACGAGATTGCATTCTATTAATAAGATATGTAGCAGTTAACAATACTTCTCCCCACATTTATTGTGGAACACCACTCGTGAACATTAACGCCTTAGTGACTTCTAGAAAATGCCTATTTTTTTTTTCAACTACACCATTTTGTTGAGGTGTATTTAGATAAGAACTCTAATATATGATCCCACTTTTTCGAAAAAAACATTCCTAATTGATCATCAAAAAATTCTCTCCCATTATCACTCCTAAATATTTGAATTTTGTTTTGAAATTGTGTTTCAATCATAACATAGAAATCTTCAAACACCCTTTTTACCTCAAATTTATCTTTTAATAAAAATACCCAACTAAGTATAGTGTAATCATCTATAAAACTTACAAACCATTTTTTCCCAAATACTATTGCAACCCTTGAAGGCCCTCAAACATCACTATGAATTAATTTAAATGATGTTGAGGGTTGATAACTTTGATTTGAGAAAGAAGCCCGCCGATGTTTAGCTAAAGAACAAACATCACACTGGAAAAAAGAGGGATCTTTATTAATAAATAATTGAGGTAATAAACGTTTTAGATAAATGAAATTTGGATGTCCAAGTCTATAGTGCCATAACATTACTTTATTGTCAACTAAACTAGAACTAAAACATAAAGAATCTTGCATCACATAATTGTCCCCAGAGTCAAGAAAATAGAGGCCTCCAATTGTCTAGCACTACCAATCATCCTCCCTAAGGTCTTGTCCTGAAAAACACAAGAACTAGAATCAACTACAGCTCGACAATTGAGACTTTAGGTTAATTTAGAAATAAATACAAGGTTGCTCAATAGATTAGGAACATGTATGAAATCATAGAGAATTAGACTGAGTTAACTTGACAATGCCTTTCCCAACAATTGCTGAGAAGGATTTATTAGCTATTCTAATCTTTTTGTTCCCTGCGCATGGTGTGTAGGATGAGAAAAAATGGGAATTTGCTATCATATGATCACTAGCACTAGAGTCGATAATCCAAGAGTTTATGTTATTGGAATCAAGACTGAGAAAGACAAAAGGAATATAGAAATCAGTACCTAGTGTGCAAAGGAACAGGAGGAAGGATTAGTGACAAAAATAGATTGAGTTGGTTTACTAGTTTGGAGATGTGATTGAAAAACTTTGTTTAGGAGCTCCAGAAGTTCCTTAATGAAAATCAATATTTCTGAAGAAAAATTCTACCCTTGCTCATCATGTACTGCTTGGAAAGCCAGGTTTCCTCGATTTTCTACTCCTTTCTTCTCGAAATTCTTGAAGGTGGGAGGCTTCCCATGAAATCTTCCAGCATGTATCACAGAGTATACCAAAATTTCTCACATACAACGCAATAGGGTTTTTTCTTCTTTTCCTCTTCACTCTTCGTTGTTGCTAGTGCTGAGGACTCTGCAATTTGTGACACATTGTCTGTCTCCATTGTCAACATTACTTTTCTTCTTGTTTCCTCACGCCAAATTTCTGACAATTTCTCACGCAAGGATGGTAGGGGTTTTTTTCCAAGAATTTTATAGCAGACTTCATCAAATTCTTGATTCAATCCATTTAAGAACAGGTATACTCTCTCATTCTCCACCTTCTTGGTTGCCTTTGGTTCATGCTGGTCTCACCAGAAACCTGACTCACGCTGCTATCTACTTCGGTAGGCACAACTGAATGTTGTCACCCAGTGAATGCCGTTTTGGTCATTAGGCGTATCAAATTGGTAGCTCTGATACAATGTAGTTTTTTGTATCAAAAACCATTAAATTATGAATAATAGCAGTACACAATGTATAGAGAAAAGATTCCTAAAAAATAGGAAACTAATCTCTTATTTCTAGGCTTAATCCCTTAATTCTAGGCTAAGAGATAATTAAGGGATTTTAATTCTAAAAATAAACTCCTTTAATAGAGATAAAATCCTAACAATATTTCCAATAGATTTAGCTGTTATATTTCAACAGAAGCTAATGATGGAGAGGTTGTTGAAGAAACAATAGGTTGGTGTGACAAGGGAGTCCATGGACTCTCTTGCTCTTATTGAGACTTGTCAAGAGACATCACCTGATTGGGGATAAAACTCATCAGGTTCGAATCATTTTACTTAGGAAATGTCAAGTTCTAGTTATGGTGCACATAAGACCTAACTCCCAAATTTCTTATCATTCCAATCAGACATGAGCAATTAGACGAATTCCCAAAGGCGAAGACTAAGAGTTTCCAATTCTAATCATTTTGATAAGCATTGGTCAAAAGACTTTACAAGTCCCCAAATTCATCTAATTGAGGAACATGAAGAGAACATTGGCAAAGGTGCACACCTAATAAACTTGGCCTCTAATGTTGGCATAATAAATCACATAGATTTGAGAACACAAAGGATGACACTAGAGTTTGCTTTCTAAGGTGTGACACCAGGAAAATTATCGGGATCAGGTGCATAATATTGATATGATTTTCAAAGAGGGACTTAAAGGAAAAATGGTTTGAATGATGAAAAAAAAGTTATGATTGCAAGAACTCTAGAAGATGGTTGTTAGCAGATCTTTTAGAGGATGTAGTAACAAGTTTGTTGATGGAGAAGCTGGACTCAATTCTCTTGGAGCGAGACTCTTGTCCTTGTTTCCCTATGTTGACAGAATGTAAGAGCTCGTTAGAGAGAACCTCAAATCTCGAAAATGTGTTTTTAGATTGAAAATAGGCTCCACTTTTCATTATCCTTCTTCTTGGGTGGTTACTAACCACCTTCCTATTTTCTCTCTCACTATCCTACCCACACTTTCACATAACCTAATAGAATACCACATTACACGACCATAACTACCCATACATACACATACACACACTACACGATAGACACATACACATACGGCATGTCACCTACACATACACATAACACCCTATACTAAGACAATATCTGCTGGGACATGACTTAGATAAAGTCAACTCCTATTCCGGCATGTGTACACCTTCATGGAAGTAGTGGTAGGCTATTGGCTAACATGGCTCCCCCCCTAAAGATGGTGCCTGACCTCAGGCGCAAAGCTAGGATAGCAAGGCAGATCATCATCGCATCTTCCCACGTAGCTTCTGCTAGACTTTAGCCATCCCAGTGAATCAGAACTTCAATCTGGGAGTTGCGGTTGCGAGCATCTAGAACAGCTTGTGGCGATGGCACAACATGCCCGTATATGGTGAGAGGGATACTGGGCTATTGTAGGGGTTGGCCGACGAAGCGTTTGAGGGATGAAACATGGAAAACCGAATGGAGCTTACTAGGGGGTGGTGCAGGTGCAACTTGTAAGCAACGGAATCGATATAGGAGTTGATGGGGAGCAAGTCATAAAATCTTGGAGACTTACGAAGTTTTGCAACCAATAAGGAGGACTGGTAGTATAGCTTTAATCGTAGTAAGACCAAGTCATCGAGGTTGAAGGAAATCTCCCAGTGCTTAGAATCGTATTGAACCTTCATGAGGTTCTAGGCGTGAACAAGCTAGTCATGCAACTCTATGAGAATTGCATCTCGATCTACCAAGGCTTGTTCCACAGCTGCCAATTTAGTTCGGCTAGGAGTATAGGCATGAAGACGTCAAGGGGGGGCATCCATAGACTACTTGGAAGGGGGTTATTTTGAGGGTGGAATGGTAACCCGCGTTGCAGCAATACCCAACCCAAGGAATCCATTTCGTCTAGCGTCTTTCAATTGTGCGGTTGTCGACTTCTGTTTGACCATCACTTTGAGGATGATAGGCTAAAGAGAAGGAAAGTCTGGTGCCGTTGAGCTTGAAGAGCTCTTGCCAAACACACTGGTGAACGTGACAACCCTATCACTTACAATAGTTTTGAGTCGTCTATGAAGGCGAAAAATCATATCAAAGAAAACTTTGGCTACCGAGATTGCAGTATATGGGTGGCTCATTGGAATAAAATGTACGTATTTAGAAAATCGATCCACCACAACCATGAGAACAGTTTTACCATGAGATTGGGGAAGCGCATCAATGAAGTCCATCAAGATGTCGAACTAAACTTGGTGTGGCACCTACAGTGATTGTACTAGGCTAGCTGGTTGGAGGTGCTTGACTTTGTGTTGCTAGCAAGTGGTACAAGCACATACCAAGTCCCATACTTATCGATTCATGCCCTTCCAATAGAAATCTTGGCTGATGTGGTAGAGTGCGCATGGCATTGATCGTGGATGGCATGTATAATGGAGGCACAAAGGGCAGAAGTCGACTCTAAGTAAACTCTATCCTTATAGAAAATGAGACCCTCTTTCGTGCTCCACTTTGGCCCATTCCGGTTGTTTCAAATTCGCTGGCAAACATCTTGCAATGTGGTGGAAGCAATTGTCTCCTTCCTAATCAAGGCAAGGAGGTGCAGCTGTGGCATGGAAATGGCGAATTTTTCAGCTCCTGCTTCATCCCGCCGCAAAAGTGCGTCAGCTACTCAATTGTATTTTCCTGGTTGATACTGGATGTCAAAGTCGAACCCCATTAGCTTACTAATCCAATGCTGCTAGAAAGACGTGGTGATCTACTGTTCCAGGAGGAATTTCAAACTGTAGTGATCCGTCTTGATGATAAACCTCCTTCCCCACAAGTATGCTCTCCAATGCCGAATGGCCTTCGTTAAGCCAATCAATTCTTTCTCATAGGCTGGTAACTTCAAGTGTCTTTGCACAAAAGGGCAACTAAAGAAGGAAATGGGCTGGTTTTCCTATTGCAAGACGGCCTCGATTCCACGATCTGATGCATCACATTCTGCTGTGAAATTTTGGGAGAAATCTAGAAGTCGCAATACCGGGGCATGGGTCATAGCCTCTCGCAGTGCAACGAGGGCATGATCTGATTCTTCCATCCACATAAGTTATTGCAATGCAGCATCTTGGTTAAAGGTTCATTGATCAAGCCATTGCTGCGGATAAATTTGCGATAATAACCGGTCAACCCCAAGAATCCCCACAAGGCTGTGATGGTTGTCAGTTTGGGCCAAGACTGCATTGCAGCTATCTTTTGAAGGTCTGCTTCTACGCCAGTAGCTGATATAAGATGGCCTAGGTAAGAGACTTGCTTTTTCGCGAAACTGCACTTAGATCCCTTCAAGTACAATCTGTGCTGCTTAAGCGTGGAAAAGACCAAGTTGAGATGCTACAGATGTTCCACCCAAGATTGACTCTAGATGAGAATATCGTAAACAAAAAACTAAACAAATTTTCGAAGGAATCCCTTAAAAACTTCATTCATGAGGGCTTGGAAGGTTGACGAGTATTCGTGAGCCCAAAGGGCATGACCAGGAAACTTAAAGTGACCGTGATGAGTCCGGAAGGCCATCTTCTCCACACCAAGGGCCACATCCTAACTTGATGGTACCCTAAAGCCAAATCCAGCTTAGAAAAATAACACGCTCTATGTAATTCTTCCAAGAGCTCTTCAATGACTGCGATTGGAAACTTGTCCTTAACGGTCTTTGTAAAAAGGATTCCAGCCCTTGTGTATCTATTTATTTAGAAAATTAGTTATTTTTTCTTTATTTAAATTAGATTTGTTAGATATTGTATATTTTCTATTTTCCTATTTTGTTGAGATTCCTAATTAAAATAAAATTTGTTTTTCTTTTTTTGTGGACTGGTATACCAGCCATCTTAGGATATATATTAAAATATATATACGTTTTCAATAATAGAAGATTATGTTTTTCTCTCTTAATTTTCTTCATGGTATCAGAGCCTAGTCTCTAAACCTTAATCATCCTCAATAGTTTACTGGTCATTTCTCTCATTATGACCAAATACGGCATGGCCTCAAAATCTTCCTCCTCAGAAACCACCATTGTTCCTGATACTTCCTCTCATCTTGTCACAAATCATAAACTCCATGGCCATAATTTTCTTCAATGGTCACAATCAGTCTTTATGTATATTTGTGGTAGAGGAAAGGATGGACATCGCACTGGCGAAATCCCGGTTCCAAAAGCTATAGATACTAAATATAGAGCATGGAAAACGGATGATCACCTAGTCATGTCATGGCTAATCAATTCAATGACTATAGAGGTTAGAGAAAACTTTCTACTCTTTAGGACAGCTAAGGAGATATGGGAGGCAGCACATCAAACGTATTCCAGCATCGAAAATTCCTCAGAATTATTTGAAATCGAGACCAGATTTTATGATCTACGACAAGGAGACTTAAGTGTTACTCAATATTTTAACACTCTCACCCGTTGTTGGCTGCAATTGGATATGTACAAGACTCATTCTTAGAAATGTACTGAAGATTCTACATTATATCGGAAAATTGTTGAGCAAAAAAGAACAATCATATTTCTTCTTGGTCTCAATAAAGACCTAGACGAGGTAAAGGGGAGAATCATGAGAATTAAACCCCTTCCTACCCTTCGAAAAGCTTTTGCAAAAGTGCAGAGAGGAGAGCAAAAGGAAATTGATGATGATAGCCAACCAATACACACCTACTGTTGAAGGATCAGCATTGTACACTCATAATTCCTCTCAGAATAGTAAGCCTAGGAAAGGATGACCATGGTGCGACCATTGTAAGAAGCTTGGTCATATGAAGGAAACATGTTGAAAATTGCATGGAAAACCTGCAAATTAGAAGCCATCTAATGGTCGATATGACAAGGAGATTCGTAGAGCTTGGGAAAGCAAGCAACGGGCCGGCCCACAAGTCGAAGCAGCTAGCCCGCGTTGGCCTGCACATGTTGCCGGTCCAAAAATTTGACCCACCCCGCCACATGTAGAGTTTTTTTTTTTTTAACAAAATAAAAAAAAATCATTTTCATCACCGACTTTTTTTTTATTTATCGTTTCTCATTTTCTTTTCGCAACCATTTAATTTGTTTAACTTAAGGTAATGTTAAACTTTTTTTTTTCTTCCATATTCTAATGGCAATAACTGAGCATGAAATCACAGTCTGAATATAGAAATTTTGTATTGTGTTTATGTATTGCATCTCCTTTTTAGTTGTTACTTTTGCCTTTTAGTTTATTTACTTACTTTACTTTTAGTTTTACTATTGGTATTAGACAAGTTAGTGAGCTAATTTGAGTTTTTTTTTTTTTTTTGCGGGCCTGCGGGCCAACCCACCCCTACTACGAGTTGGCTCGCCCCAACCCGCGGGCCACGCGGGCATGGGCCAAAATGACTGCTACTTTCGCAAGCCAAAATTTTCGACCCACTTCGCATTCCCGACTCTAAGATTCATGCAAATGCTGTTGTTACAACTAATGATAATGCAGAAGCCATTTCACCAAGGAGCAAATTAAGGCACTTTAGAAAATGCTTGGTCACATCTCCAATTCTAGTCAAGCATCTCAATCTTCTACTGAGCAACATACCAGCCTTTTAAAACACAAAGGTATTCTATCCTACACTCATATTGCCTAAAATAGCACTCCAAAACCTTGGATAATTAACTCAAGAGCCTAGGATCACATGACTGGAGACATCAACATCCTTAAAAACTACTACTGCCCATGCACTAGTCACTCTACTATACGAATAGCTGATGGTTCATTCTCACCAGTGGCAAGGATCGATCAGTCCAATTGACAAAGGATCTTAACCTTTACTCTGTCTTTTATGTTCCTAAACTAAATTGCAATCTACTCTCAATTAGTAAAATTACTCGTGACCTGAAATGTATGACTAACTTCTATTCAAATCTTTGTAATTTTCAGGCAGTGGATTCGAGAAGGTGATTAGCAGTGCTGAGATGCGTGGTGGCCTATATTTACTCAAAGAAAATCATATCTTTAGTAGACAAGTTCATCCATCAAGTTGTGTTTCTGAGTCTAGTTTAAAGTCAGTCCAAGTTTGGTTGTAATTCTGTGTCTATTACAAAGTCTAGTTCAGTCGAGAGTCAAGTTATGTTATGGCATTATCGCCTTGATCATCCAAACTTCGGATACATGGAAAAGTTGTTTCCTCATTTGTTTATCAATAAAAATTCCAATTTTCATCAATGTGAAATTCGCCAACTTGCAAAACATACTAAACATGTATATTCCGATCTAAAATACAATCTTTCACATTCTTTTTCCATGATTCACAATGACATTTAGGGACCCTCAGGAGTAAAAAATATAAATGGGGCTTGGTGGTTTGTAACATTCATAGATGATCATACAAGAACTACTTGGACATTTCTTATGAAGGAAAAATCCGAAACAACAACCATTTTTCGATCCTTTCATTCCATGATCTCCACTAAATTCCAAAGCAACATTCAAGTTCTTAAAACAGATAATGCCAAGGAGTATTTTAATTTTGTCCTTGGTTCTTATCTTTCCAAGCATGGGATCATTCATATAAGCTCATGTGTTGACACACCTCAACAAAATGGTGTCGCCGAGAGGAAAAACAAACATTTACTTGAGGTGGTCCATGCTACTATGTTCTCTAATCATGTGCCTAAACACTTTTGGGGGGAAGCCATTCTCATAGCCACATATCTCATCAATAGGATGCCTAGTCGTGTGCTAAAATTTCAAAATCCTCATCATGTCCTCATGCAAGCATCCCCACATATCCATTCTTTTTCTTCTGACCTAACATTGAAGGGTTTTGGTTGCTCTTCCTTTGTTCGCATCCACCAACAGCACCATACCAAACTTGATCCCAAATCCCTCAAATGCTCTTCCTTGGTTATTTTTCTAATAAAAAAGGATACAAGTATTACTCTCCAATCACTCGAAAAGTATATAACTCCATGGATGTCACCTTCTTTGAAGACTAATCTTACTTTCCCAAATCCGATATTCAGGGAGAGAATTCGAAGGAATATCATATTTGGGATCTCATTCAAGACACTCAGCCCACTTTTACTCAACCAAACTCTATAACCGAAACAACTCCTGCACCAATTTCATTTGAACCAAATGTTGTCACTTCGGTTCCTACTACTGAAGTTGTCCCAATAGTCTCAAATCAACCTTAGCTTGATACTAATAATCATGAACTTCATGTCTATAGAAGGAGAAGACCAATTGAGCATATAGAGGCCACTATGCAAACCCAGGACTGTCAAGAATCGAAACCGAGTCCTCTTGCATCTGATAATCATAATGGTATGGATTTCTCATCTCATGACTCTTTGGTACCGATGGTTGATGACTCTAATCAACCAATTGCACATAGGAAAGGTGTCCGAGGGTGCACTGGTCATCCAATTGAAAGATATGTAGCATATAGGAAATTGCTACCTTCTTACAAGGCTTCTGTGTCAAATTTTGATAAGTGTGTAGGTTCCTAATTCTATCCAAGAGGCGCTAAAGATTCCAGCATGGAAACAAGCAGTTAAGCAAGAAATTTGAGCTCTAGAAAGTAATGATACATGGACACTTACTTAACTCCCTCACAACAAAAATCTTGTAGGCTGCAAGTGGATATTCACTGTCAAATATAAAGCAGATGGAAGTGTCAAGAGATTCAAAGCCAGGCTTGTAGCAAAGGGTTTCACACAGTTACATGGGATTGATACCAAGAGACTTTTGCACCAGTTGCTAAACTCAATACTGTTCTACTCTCTCTTGCAGTGAATCAAGATTGGCCTCTATACCAACTTAATGTTAAAAATGCTTTCTTGAATGGGGACCTTGAAGAAGAGGTCTACATGACAATATGTTGACATATATGTAATATTATTGTGCTAGCTAGGAGATTTTATTACAGAATTAAATATTAGATTACAGAATTAAATATTAGATAGGAGAGTTTATTTTCTTTCCTAATATAGCATTCTTGTAAGTGTATATATACACTATGTCTATGTAAAAAGAAAAGCAAGAAGAGGAATAAAAAACTAATCTCTTTCCTCCTACATTCTTCATGGTATCAGAGCCTAAAACCACTTTTTAGGTTACAATTTTTTTTTTTTTTCTTTTTCTGGCGCGGTTTGTTTTTGAAACCCTAGAACGCCGTGTAAGAGGTTTTTTCTTCAAAAGTAGTCGACACCACCCATCCCAAGAGGAGCGCCTCCCTTTTCCGACCAACCCCTTCTTCTCCGACCACCAGAAACCGCGCGTGTGACTCACACGCGCCACCTGAAGCTTCGCCGGCCGTCGGAGCGTGAGGTGCGTGCGAACTGTTCCGACCACCGTTTTTCGTGGGCTTTCCGCTGTCTTGCTCGCCCTTCTTTTCCGACGCCCTCCAACTGCTTTCCAGGTGATTTCGTTTCTTTTTAGGTTGCGTCCAAGTGTTTTTGCTTTCGGTTGCGCTCATTACTTCCCTGTGTGTGTTCATACGGGGTTTGCCAGTTTGTGTACGGGTACGGGTTTGAAAGTTTACGGGTACAGTTTGCTATTTTAAGTCTGTTATCTTAATTGCTTGGGTTAACTGTTTACATTATGGAAACTAATAAGAGAATTGCTGGAATTAGTACTGATAATCCGTCACTGCAAATCAGCCCTGTCAAGCTTGATGGGAACAATTACCTTGCTTGGTCACGGTCTTGTTTATTGTTTATCAAAGCTAGGGGAATGCAGGATTATATTACCGGTGTTAAAGTTAAACCAGTAGCAACCGATCCATTATTCCATCAATGGGATTCTGAAAATTCCTTGGTAATGGCCTGCCTTATCAATTCCATGCAACCCCATATTTCAAGAACATACTTATTGCTTGACACAGCAGCAAAGATATGGAATGCTGTAACCCTCACCTATTCACGGGTGGGAAATGATGCTCAGATTTATGAGATTTGGAACAAGGTCCATGGGTTGAAGCAAGGAGAAATGACAATTTCCCAGTATTTTTCTGAGTTGAATGGTTTGTGGCAAGAACTTGACTATTATCAAGATTTTCAGGCAGATTGTACCGGAGATGCAGTAAAGTTCCTGAAATTACTTGCAAAAGAAAGGGTGTATGATTTTTTTGGCTGGGTTAAACAATGAATTTGATCAGATCAGAGTTCATGTTCTCGGTAAGACACCTTTTCCTTCTCTTGAGGAGGCATATTCCTATGTTCAACAAGAAGAAAGCAGGCGCAGTGCCATGCTCTATATCCCGCAGGTTGAGAAGTCTAGTTTGGTAGCTGCCAGTGATTCATCTGAGCAGCTGAAAACACATAGTTCTCATAAAGATCATTTACGATGTGATTATTGTGGGAAACCACGACATACTAAAGAGACTTGCTGGAAGTTACATGGACGTCCAATAAGAGGTCGTGGAGGTAAACGGGTTAACTCTACTCGGGCCAATTTATCTGAAGCTATGGAGTCAACTCCTAAGATGACTCACTCTGGTTTTTTCTCTCCTGATGAGATTCAGCATCTCAAGCGTCTTTTGTCTCATCAAGAATCTTCTTCCAGTGTCAAATCCAATTTTGTGCAATCAGGTAATGCTTTTTCTGCTACCCTTGATACTAATTGTTGGATTATTGATTCTGGTGCGAATAGACACATGACCGGCTCCTCAAAAAACCTTGTTGAATACTCACCGTGTTTAAAAAGAGATAATGTCCGAATTGCCGATGGTTCTTTCACTCCAATATCTGGAACAGGTTCTGTTTTTTGTACTCCTCATATCAAACTATGCTCTGTACTTCATGTCCCTCAATTTCCTGTCAATCTCTTATCTGTCAGTGCACTTACAAAAAATCTCAATTGTAAAATTGAGTTTTTCCCTGATCATTGTGTCTTTCAGGATCTTCAAACAGGGAAGAGGATTGGCAGTGGTAGATTGCACGATGGCTTATATCTGTTGGATGGAGGTCAAGGTTCTAGTCTTCAGCAGGCCTTTTTTGGGGGAAATAAGGATGTTAATCAGGAAATATTGCAGTGGCACAGGCGTTTAGGCCATCCCTCTTTTTAGTGTTACGCACATTATTTCCTAGTTTGTTTTCAAAGACTCAGTTTGATTCTTTATTTTGTGATGCTTGCGAATATGCAAAACATTCTCGAAACTCTTATCCTTTGAGTAATAATAAAAGCAAGTCTCCTTTTATGACTATTCACTCTGATGTTTGGGGCCCTACTCAAACTACTTCTTTGTCTGGTAGTCGATGGTTTGTCACTTTTATTGATTGCTACACCAGGATGACTTGGGTATATCTACTTAAGGCTAAAAGTGATGTGTTTTCCTGTTTTCAGTCTTTTCATAAGATGGTTTGCACTCAATTTGATGCTAAAATAAAGATTCTTAGGACTGATAATGGCACTGAATACATCAATAGCAGATTTGGTTCTTATTTGGAATCTCATGGGATAATTCATCAGACTAGTTGTCCATATACAAGTGCACAGAATGGGGTAGCGGAAAGGAAGAATAGGCATCTTTTGGAAGTTGCTAGGTCGCTTATGTTTACCATGAATCTTCCTAAGCCTTACTGGGGGGATGCAATTTTAATTGCTGCATATCTTATCAATCGAATGCCTCTTAGGGCTCTTGACTATCGGAGTCCTTTAGAAACCTTAAAAGGACAAAATGCGTACATTGTTCCACCAAAGGTATTTGGATGCGTTTGTTTTGTTCATATTAGGGATGCTGGAAAACTAGATCCACGAGCCCTTAGGTGTGTGTTTATTGGGTATTCACCAACACAAAAGAGTTACAGATGCTATCACCCTCAATCTCGGAAGTATTTTGTAAGTATGGATGTTACTTTCAGAGAGACTGAACCCTACTTCAATCCAACCCAGTCATCTCTTCAGGGGGAGAATAAGGCAAAGGAAGAGATGATACCTAGTTCTGTGACTCTTACTGATTTTACCCCAAGAGAAAATGATGGTCAGAAGGAGACTATTATCCAGGGGGAGAAAATTGGGTGTCTAGACAAACCTGATTTGAAGAGGTACTCGAGGAGAGACAAAGACAAGACAGAAGAAGCCATTGTGCAACCTACTCTCTGCTGCCAAGAATCCTCCTCTTCTGGTGAGTTGTCTTTTGATGATTTAGATAAACCTATTTCTCAAAGGAAAGGTGTCAGGGCCTGTACTAAACATCCGATTTCTAATTTTGTTTCCTATGATTCTTTGTCTCCCTCCTATAGAGCTTTTTCCTTGTCCATTTCGTCTGTGTCTATTCCACAGGATTGGAAGGAAGCACTCAACGATCCAAAATGGAAGAGAGCAATGATTGAAGAAATGAAAGCCTTGACTAAGAATGAGACTTGGGAGCTTGTCGCCTCCTCACCTGGAAAGAAACTGGTAGGCTGTAAATGGGTGTTCACTATAAAACACAGAGCTGATGGATCAGTTAACAGATTCAAAGCAAGATTGGTAGCTAAAGGATTCACTCAAACCTATGGAGTGGACTACCAGGAGACTTTTGCTCCAGTAGCTAAAATGAACACGATCAGAGTCCTGTTATCATGTGCAGCCAGCCTTGACTGGGATTTACAGCAATTTGATGTTAAAAATGCCTTTCTACATGGAGATTTAGAAGAAGAAGTGTTTATGGAGATCCCTCATGGATTTGATAATGAAACAACACATGGAATAGTATGCAGACTGAAAAAGGCCTTGTATGGATTAAAGCAATCTCCTAGAGCATGGTTCGACAGGTTCAGCAAAGCCATGATCTCCTTTGGCTATCAACAAAGTAATGCGGATCATACGCTATTTATTAAACATAATGAGAGTAAAATTACTATTCTCATAGTTTATGTTGATGATATAGTGATGACAGGAGATGATAAAGAGGAGATGGCTCGACTGAAGAAACTTTTGGCTCAGGAATTTGAAATCAAGGATCTAGGGAAACTACAATATTTCCTAGGCATTGAAGTTGCTAGATCAAAGAAAGGTATCTTCATTTCTCAGAGAAAATATATTCTGAATCTCTTGGAAGAAACTGGCATGATGGGGTGTAAACCAGCAAAATCTCCCATTGAAAACAACCACAAGCTGCAGGCTGGAGTTGGTGATTCAGTTGATTTAGGGAGATACCAGAGATTAGTAGGAAGACTGATATATCTCTCGCATACTAGACCAGACATTGCATATGTAGTCAGTCTAGTGAGTCAGTTTATGCATGATCCACGAGAATCACACATGCAAGCAGTATTTCGCATCTTGAGATATCTGAAGTCTACTCCTGGAAAAGGACTGCTGTTCGCTAAGCATGGTCACCTTCAGATAGAATGCTTTACAGATGCAGATTGGGCTGGATCTCTAAGTGATAGAAGGTCCACTACTGGTTATTGCACACTTGTAGGAGGAAACCTTGTAACATGGAGGAGTAAGAAACAAAGTGTAGTTGCTCGATCAAGTGCTGAAGCAGAATACAGAGCTATGGCTCAAGGGGTTTGTGAGCTTCTGTGGTTACAGAAGATATTGGAAGAATTAAATCTGTCAGATAAAGAAGCACCATCCTTGTATTGTGACAATAAAGCTGCTATCAATATAGCACAAAATCCAGTTCAACATGATCGAACCAAGCATATAGAAATTGATCGACACTTCATCAAAGAGAAATTGACTGAGGGCATCTTGAGCTTACATCATGTGACATCTGATAAGCAACTGGCTGATGTATTTACTAAAGGGTTGTGTCATAGGACCTATCATACTTTAGTTTGCAAGTTGGGCATGTGTGATATCTATGCTCCAACTTGAGGGGGAGTGTTGACGTATATGTAATATTATTGTGCTAGCTAGGAGATTTTATTACAGAATTAAATATTAGATTACAGAATTAAATATTAGATAGGAGAGTTTATTTTCTTTCCTAATATAGCATTCTTGTAAGTGTATATATACACTATGTCTATGTAAAAAGAAAAGCAAGAAGAGGAATAAAAAACTAATCTCTTTCCTCCTAAATTCTTCACAATACCACCGAGATATGAAAACAATTCAAACAGGAGGTTAGTTTGCAAGTTAAAAAAGTCCTTATATGGCTTGAAGCAATCCCCTCGTGCATGGTTTGACAGGTTTACAAAAACTGTGATGGCAAATGGATACTATCAATGTCAAGCGGATCATACACTATTTGTCAAGACTAAAACAGGAGGCAAGATTGCTATTCTCACAGTATATGTAGATGATATCATCTTGATAGGTAATGATTCAGAGGAAATTATCAATCTCAAAAGGATGATGGCAATAGAATTTGATATTAAGGATCTCAGGACTCCCAGGTATTTTTTAGGAATGGAGGTGGCTCAGTCTAAGGAAGGAATTGTCATATCCCAAAGAAAGTATATCTTGGATCTATTAGATGAAACCGACCTACTTGGGTGCAAACTTGCTAACACACCTATGGATCCCAATAAAAGACTAAATAGAAGTGAAGAAAGCATTCCAGTTGACAAGGGAAGACATCAAAGACTTGTTAGCAAACTTATCTATCTATCACACACAAGACCAGATATTGCATACTCGGTAAGTATAGTGAGTCAACACATGAATAATCCAAATGAGGATCATTTGGAAGCAATGAATAGAATTTTGAGATATCTGAAGATGACTCCAGGGTATGAACTGCTGTTTAAAAAATCTGAAAACCGTGAAGTGGAGATCTACACAGATGCTAGCTGGGCAAAAGCGTTAACTGATAGGAGGTTGACTACTGGTTACTGTTCATATGTCTGGGGCAACCTTGTCACTTGGAAAAGCAAAAAGCAAGCTATTGTTTCAAGAAGTAGTGCAAAATCAGAGTATCGTGCTCTTGCACTAGGAATATGTGAGGGAATGTGGCTTGAAAGACTATTAAGGGAACTTAAGGTGGAGATAAAAGACTCTGTCAAGATGTTTAGTGACAGTCAAGCAGCCATTAGTATAGCCAAAAACCCTATGCACCATGACAGAACAAAACACATTGAAATTGATCAACATTTTATCTCAGAGAAGGTCAACAACGGGATTGTTCAGCTGAGTTATGTTCCAATAAAACTGCAGATTGCTGATATTCTTACCAAAGCACTACCAAGGGTTAGTTTTGATGAATTGAATTCCAAGCTAGGCTGTATAATATATACAACCCAACTTGAAGGGGAGTGTAGAAAGGATTAGAGCCCTTATGTATTTATTTATTTAGAGAATTAGTTATTTTTTATTTATTTAGATTAGATTGGTTAGATATTGTATATTTTTTATTTTCCTATTTTGTTGAGATTCATAATTAAAAAGAAATCTATTTTCCTTGTTTTGTGGACCGGTATGCTAGCCATCTTAGGATATATATTAGAATGTATATATGTTTTTAATAATAGAAGATTATGTTTTTCTCCCTTAATTTTCTTCAGTCTTGTCATTCAAGGCGTCGTAGTCGATGCAAAAGCGCTAAGTGTGATCTGTTTTCTTGACCAACAGCACCGAGGAAGAGTAAGGTGATTGGCTATGCTGGATGATTCCTTTGGTGAGCATCTCCTCACACAGTCGCTCAATCTCATCTTTTTGGTTGTGAGGATAACGATATGGGTGGACCACAATGGGTGGTATTCCCGACTGGAGACGGATGGTATGATCACAATGCCGAACTGGCAACAAACCTGGTGGTGGCTGGAAAATGTCCTCGAAAGTGGTTAAGCTCATGTGTCCGATTCGCCTCTTGAATAGCCGCAACTAGCCTTAGAGGTTTTGAGGTCCCTACAACCCCCTGCAACGTTACCTCCTTTAGCCCTTGCTAGAACTTCATTTTCACTAAGGAAAAATCCTAGGCAATTGGTCCAAGAGACTTTAACCAATTTACCCCTAGAACAACTCCTACTCAGCACAAGGGCAGGGAGTATAGGTCAAGGAGGAATAGCACGCCATCAACCAGTAGGGGTACTTCCCAACATATCCCTTCACTTCCAATTCTCTCCCCGTTGGCTACTATGACCTGCAACTTGGCACAAGGCTCCACTCGCAGCCTCATTTGCAACACTAGCGGGGCACTGATGAAGCTGTGGGTGCTCCTTGAATCGACAAGTACCATGATCTCCTGGCCATTAATCTGTCCGGGAACCTTCATTGTTTAGGCCTTTGTCAACCTCACCATTGCCTGAAGTGAAATCTCCAACTCTCCTTCAGCCTCTTCCCTTGGTGTAACCCCTCCCTTCAAAGTCGCGTCCTCCTCCTCTTCTTCACACTCTAGCCAAAAAAGCCGCTTGCACTTATGTCCCACTGTGAAAGGTTCATCACTGTTGAAGCATAGGCCTTTGGCTAGACGTTCTTCAATTTCCGGCTTAATCCACTTCCAGAAGAAGGGTTGCCACCCGGCCCTCGAAGTTGCAACCTACGGGCGTGATTGTCCCCTTGCTTCTTCCCTAGCCAGCGTACCTCTCTTCTAGTACAACCTTGCTAGACTCATGGCCTTCGAAAGACTAGTAGGTTGGTGGAGTTCCACTTCTACGGCAATGAATTCCTTCAACCCGCTAATGAATATCCCAATCTCATTTTCAGGTGTGAGGGATGCAATCTAGGTGGATAGTTGTTCAAACTTCCACTAATAGCTTTCCACCGTGGATGCCTGTTGCAATTTGGCTAATTCCCCGATTTTATTACTCCAGACTGGTGGGTCGAATCTTAAATCACACGTGTTTTAACTCTAACCAGTTACCAATTGCATGTTCACGTTCCAGCTTCGTATACCACAGCTGCGCATCCCCTTCTAGGTGGAATGCAGCCAGTTCAACCTTGTATTCATCCCTCACGAGTTGGTGTTTGCACAATTGCTTGCTGCGATTAAGCCATGCCAGCGGGTCCATGCTCCCATCGTACTTAAGGAAGTCCCACTTGGTGTACTTGGGCACGGCTGGTCCACACTCGCATCTTTCCCCCACCCAAATGTCCTCCACTACCTCCGATGTCTACTCGAGCTGTTTGGATGTCGACCCCTCACGCGACAAGGTCTCCACCTGTGTGGCCAACTAATCTTACCTTGCTTCCATTCAAGCCATGCACAACCTATCGTCCTAGTACATTATGAGGAGGGTCTCCAACTGTTGCTACATTTTCCTTAAATCCTTCATGCCTGGTTTTGATACCAATATGTTAGCAGATCTTTTAGAGGATCTAATAACAAGTTTGTTGACAATGAAGTCAGACTCAACTCTCTTGGAGCGAGACTCTCGTCCTTGTTTCCCTATGCTGATAGAATGTGAGGGCTCATTAGAGAGAACCCCAAATCTCGGAAATGTGTTCTTGGATTGAAAATAGGCTCCCTTTTTCATTATCCTTCTTCTTGTTAAACACATACAGGTTTCTAGGGTGGTTACTAACCACCTTCCTATTTTCTCTCCCATTAATTTGCCCCCACTTTCACATACCCTAACAGAATACTACATTACACGACCATAACTACCCATACATACACATACACACACAGCACGTCACCTGCACATACACAGACATAATACCCTATACTAAGACAATATCTGCTAGGACACCACTTGGATAAAGTCAACTCCTATTCCTAAGTGTGTACACCTTCATGGAAGTAGTGGCGGGCTGTTGGCAAACAAGTAATTAAATTACATCTACAAACAAACTTAACAGTTAATTAAAACAGAAGATCGCATCAAAGTAATCACAAGCCCTGGTGAAGACTCGATTGCAGATGCCATTCTTTTTACAATTGGTTGTATTTCTAACTCGAAGTGATTAATTTTGGACACTAGGGATGTTGGGACTTGTAACATCAGTGTTGTGAAGGTAATTAAGTTGGAAATCGATGCTATTGGTTATTGGGTTAGCCTTGAAGGAACTGGATCATGGCTTGTTTTGTTTTTCACTTCCGATTTTTCAGCATGCCCATCCAATGTGAAAGACAGAGAGTAAAAGCCACCACTTGAAAAGTTCCAACTGCCCACCGGACAGGATCGAATAGATGTGGCATTGCTAGGTATTACAGATAGTTAATAATAGTACTAGTATAGACAGTATTAGTAATTGATAGCTTATCAAGAAGTCCAATAAAATGTTGTAAGGTGGCACATAAATAGGAGAAATAGTACAAAACGGAATGAGTAGTAGTGAGAGCAAAGTCAGCTATTTTCATATTTTCTCTTAGTGTGTAAGGAGCAGTTTTTGCTCTAGAATCTATGCATCTTTTATTTTATATTCAATATAATCAACATTTAAATTCCCACGTTTGTGATCACCAGAAACACTCGATGGAAGACATATTTCGAACTTTATTAGAGGAATGGCCTCCTTTTCTCTGAACTTACACAGGTGAAATTGTGACAGAATAAAACTATCCATTACTGAATCCCTTACTTATATTAATGAGGGTAACTAACTGTCCCTCTAAAACACACTACACTTCTTTTCATCTACAAATAGATCTCTGCAACTGTTATATTCACTAATCAGTTCCTATCCTTTACTTCCTTTTGGTGTGTAGTGTAAAAATAAGATAAAAGGTTAATTTAACTACCACAAAGAAGCTTCCCTTGTTTTGAAGAAAAATGCAAATAGCTATAGAATTGACACCGGTTGGGCTGGTCATGGTGACTTATAAATATTAGACATGTGGTCCTAAATATAAGTCTCCACATCATTGTTTGACTGTCCGCTCAATTTCTTCCACACAAGGGTCCATTTTTAATGTCCTGGCTCACACATGAGCAGAGTGGAGTAATATATACCACAATCAACTCCTATAAATGCTTAAGTGAGTGGACATAGGTGGTATTTTATATTTATACTTTAAGAATAGTGTTATCAACCATGTTGAGCTCTCAAAAAGCTACAATTCTATTTTAAAACTGTTTACTAGAAAACACAACTAAGATCATGTTCCAAAATCAAGCAGAGCCAAATAGCCACAATCAGGATGCCCTACATTTATATTCAACCTATGCAAAATCTTCTAAGTATGGCCTAGGAGATCTAATGCATAGGCACAGTTCAAAACTAATAAACTAGAAAATGGACACACGAATTGCTGCTAAATTTTTCTAAGATCAGTTGACATGTCAAAACGTTCAAATGGAAAAGTAAATGCACTTTTGTACTTGAAGAAAGCAAATGCAATAGGGAGGGGGAAGCTAAATCAACATACCTTTATTAGCAAGCTTGTTTGAATGGGTCAATGTTGCCTTCATGAACTTTGAAGAGCTTTGTCCATCCCCATTTTTCTGTAGAATGAGAAGGTTGCTCATTATAATCTGGATCTTTTCACGTGCTTGCTCATTGAGCAAGTCACCATTGATACAGTTCTTCACAAGCAACTCAGACAAGAAATGCATTGAGGCAATTAATTTATTGACATCCAAACCAGATGTTGACAAAAATTCATATCCACCTGAAGGGCTTTCAGTGAGCATCGAACTGCCATATGCAAATAAGGACTCTCCCAATATGTCATTCAACCCTTGTAAAGTAACAGAAGACTGATGATTTAATTTGGTAGATATGATATCCTTGTCATGACCTTCCAGGTTTGCCTTGGTCTGAATTTCAACGTTTGGATCAGATCCCAATTTACCTTCCTTTAGCAAAGGATGAACCAACTTAGAATTAAACGGAAAACTATTCTTGTTGTCCATCAAAGGATGATAATTGCAAGGTTTATCATCGGAATGCTGAACCCCAGTCCAGTAATGAGGTTCTGAACAACACAACCTGTTGTCACCATTGCTCAAAATTGCTGGTTCCTTAGGCCATGCAGTTGCAGCAGAAACTGTCCTTAAAGGTAAGGAGAGATCTCCAATACCTTCACTGTCCTTGCAATTTGAGCTCTTGTCACCATAGTGTGGAAAGAAGAGAGGAGCCTGAGGATTTAAATTATTCCGTACTTCTGGTAATTTCTTCGGTAGCTCATGATCTGATTGACCAAGATCTCTAGGAGGATTTTCAGGAGTGTTCTTCAGTCCTTTCCAGCAAGGTGAATCAACATCTATGTCATTTTCCTCAACCTCATTCTTTTCAACCATAATAAAAGATTCCTCTGCTGGATTGATTATGTCAGCTCCTCTTGAATTTGTATTGACATCAACATTGGAATTGTGGCATGTATCATAGTTGCCAACAGTTAGAGGATCTGATATCACATCATTCTCATGCTGGTCTATTTTGACTTCCTTGCCATGCAAAATTGGCCCTTCCTCCAGGTGGCATTGTAAGGCCATGATAGATTCTCTATCACCACAAAGACTCTTGGTCTTTTCCACAGTATTCTTGTCATTTGAATCCTCAACAACTAATACAGAAAGCTTTTTATTTGTGCCTTCATTGAAGGTTTGATTGCTACTACATTTCACTGAAATAGAACCCTTAACCTTGCCTTCATACAAATCAACCTGCAAAAAGCGTACAAATATGAAATATTGTCGGTTACAACTAGGTTATGAAAAGCCACTCCTATCCTTTCTTTTTGGCTTTATTTTCGCTTTTTATGACAAAGGACATGATCATAGTATGACCACCAACCATTGGATTTAAACCATCATACAAGACCTCTGCACAGTTTAAATCTATTTTGCATTGTATAAAGGGTCCAAAAAAATATGATGGGAATGAAATCTGAATCATGTGCAATTTGACATGTTAGAGTTTATGGCATGACCATTGAGCCAAATCTTTGGGGTTCAAAGAAAAATGAAATCCTAAAACCTGATTTGCTGATGGAGAATACAATTGCATTATCTTAAAATAATCACCTTAACATTTGATTTAGGGAATGAAACATATCCAGCATCTATCTGCTCCTGGGATTGAGGTCCATTTTGAATATTACTTTCATGTCTGCTAGTAGGACTTCCAGAGAAACCATCAAATACTTGATCATCTTCTTCAGATTCTTTAGAAGATAATATTCCTGCAAATTGTCAGTCATAAGCATCAACTGATCTTGCCACTAATATACCGCATTGAGGTCCCATAAGGTTATTTAAAATTTTTAACCATGTTTTCAAAGATTGTAGTATTTGTGTCACATAATCATCACAGGAACCAGACTAAGCTGAAACCAAAAAGACAAGGAAAAAAAAAAAAAATAGAGACGAAACTGTATTGCATTGCCAACCAATTTTCTTAGTGTGTCCTGTCACACATCAAAAATGTTAAAGAGAGAATTAAAATTGCTACTCAAACTAAAGCCAAATCAATTTTCATGAGGCAGCTGGGTCACATGCTAGAAGTGTCAAAGAGAAAGTCACAAATGCTTTTTAAACTAAACTAAAGATAATTAAAGACAAAAACAAGAAGATACTAAGTGGTCTAGATCCAATGTATAGAAATGGAATAACAAATGTAACAGTGATGACATACCTTTGCAGGTACTAGAAGATGGGTTGAATAATGGTCCATACAACGAAGCCTTCCGTCCATCCCCATTTTTCAAACAGGTAGCAAGATTATCAATTATTCCCTGGATCTTTATACATAGAGGCACAGTGAAGTCGAAAGTATCTGGACACATCTCTACAAAAACTTTAGAAAGACGATGCATTTCATCAACCAGTTCATTGACATTAAACCCAGGGGCTGCTAGTGAAGATATAGACACAGCTGGGCTCTTGACAAGACTGGATTTCTCAACTACTGATAATGCTTTCCTTGATGTGAATCCTGTAGAATGTACAGGAACAGTTGCTCCATTATTTACCTCAGCATCCACAATATCAGCCTGATTCCCATTAAGTTTTCTCTCAGTTTCTATGTTTCTAATAGGAGCAAGATTGTCATTAAGCATCAATGGAAAATTTTCCCGATCATAAAGGGAAAAGCTACTTGTTTCCGCACTTAGATGATGTCCCTTTTTCTGTTCATCGCTTAGATGATGTTCCTTTTTTTGTTCATCCATTTCATCTAAGCATAATACACCTAAAGCACTCAATTCTTTCTCAATATCACATGCCAACCCTGGCACTTTGAAGTATGCCACATCAGCATTACTCTTTTGAAGATACAAGGAATCATCTGGAGTAAATTCACTCTCATTATAGGTTAAAGTCCTTTCAGCCTGTTTTGGGACGAAAAGAGGAGCTAGATGATTCAAACCAGTGCATGCTTTTGTAATATCTGCAGGATGTTGGAGTTCTGGGGGACCTGAGACTGCAGAGGAAGATTTGGGGACACTCTGAGCTTTACTCGAAAAATCAACATGAGTGAGATTCTCATTCGTATCATTCTTGTTGGCCATTGTAAATGAATCTTCAAACAAAGTATCAATGCCAGGTTCATAAGGTTTCTTAACACTACAGCCAAATGAATCTGGAGATGTAACATCCCCATCGTATTTAAGATTACGCAGCTGGCTGATTTCATATCCCTTCCCTTGTGATGTGAGGCTTTGCCCGTTATAAAGAGGAAATGTTAAGATTTCCTGATTGCTGCCGCTACCTATGTTACCTATTAAAGCAGGACTACCAGTAGAGATATGTCTCTGGGTGCCTAATTCTCCTATATTTGTAACTTCCTGATGATCATTTGTTTTTGAAAGAAGATCTGCTCTCTTGCCTGACTCAACCTGTTATCAAAAGTATCTCACAGAAATTAATGGTGGACCAACATAATTTCAACTACATAAACATGCTGGCTTTGCAAGTGAAAAAAAAATAAAAATCCTACTCAAATTATCATCAATCATCCAATAACATTAAGTCTTCAAGAAGCTTACCCTAAGATTTGATGCTGGAGTTTTCACATGCTCCTTAACCGGACTCCTAAAGGGATCATCTCTCTTATAGGTGTCAAAAAGTTCCATATACACATTATTGGAAGGAATCTCTACAGGCGATAATAAACCTTCAAAAAGGTAAGTTCCTGCAAGAAACTCAATCATCACACTAACTGATCTGACCATCTTAGAGAAAGCTTACTATGTTTTCAAAAACAAATTCTTGTGCCTAGCCCATATGAGGAAAAAATACACATCCTTCGTAGTCTATTTTTTTATTGCAGAGTGATATCTTTACCATGAGCTGTAGAAAAAAAAGGCTCTCACTCTTTTTTATTTCATTTTATTGTTTGTGATTATGTTGCAGCTGTCATTCAGACCCAGAACAGCAAGACGCTGCCCTGGGATAAGTATTGCATAAAAGCAAAATACAAATTGTAAACACACATTTGAAATGCTTTTCACTGGAGGGGGCTTAAAGCGTGAAATAGAAGAAGGAATTGAATTTGGAATGATAAGCTCTTGCAGATCAGTTGATTCTTGAATCTACATCCAAATGTCATGGGTTTTTTTTTTTTTTTTTCAACTTTCCTTTGGTTAAATCAAAATTGTATTAATGTGAGAAAGTATGTACAAGCCACTGTGAAAGCAGAAAGGGAAGCTACATAGCAGATTCTAGATACAAAGCATATACCTAGAAAACACAAAAGAAAACTGTGCAGTTACAGAAACTTTAGTAAACCAAGCATGATTAACATGACAAATTGATGTGAAAAAGGATTCTTGTAGCCACAAATGATAATCGTGGTAAGACAGTTCCAAGTCCACTAGACTTCCTTAACCTATCAGGGTGGAAGAAAGCAAAGGCTTGAGTTCAAATCTTTGCATCGTGATTCGACCCTCCGATGAAGAGAGAAAAAAAGTCTAAATAATTACAAGCACCAAATCTAGGAAGGAATATAATTTTAAAATAGCATCTCAAAAACTACACTTGAATAAATTTTGTAAAACTTAGTATCAATGAACTGTTAGGCTGAAAATCCTCCTTGGCGCTCTGTCTATATATTTAAGAAAGAAACTTGTATCACTCTGGGGGTAAACTGTTGGTAAAACTAAAGGAACAATCATGCATGAGTTACTCCTGGTGAAACATTATCTCAATGATATAGAACTAAATCAAAAATCCCCCAGTGTCATGTTATGTTGACTAGCCAATATTCAAGATGACTAATCTCTACATAAAGTAGGCATTTTCTTTCTACTGAAAACTTGCAAAACAATGTAGTTCTCTTAAGTAAATAATCTCAACAACTCATTAAACAATTCCCATTAATCCTACATTCCAAATTTAAAGTCATGCTGAAAAAATAAATAAATAAAAAACCATGCAGAAGCAGTTAACTGACGAATGGCAAAGGAATTGTGTTCAACTCAATATTGCTGAGACAATAGATGGGGAAGACAGGATAAAGTTGATAAATTTAGCCGCACAACATAGAGATATAATCACTTAAACTAATAACCTTTAGAATGCTTTCATCAGCACAAATCTCTTTCTATCTGGAAAACAAAAAGAAGACTTATCAAAGTTTTCATGGACATACCATCCTTTTCAGAAAGAAATTCACAGATACATTCAGAGAAAATGTCATACCTCCTCCTTCTAAGCTTTGATTATCCACCAGACCAAGATCATCCTTCTCCTTAGAGGAGACACTCACTTGACCATCCATGATGCTTTCCTGCTTCCTCCATGCCCTCCTATCCCCCAAACCACTATTTTCCCCAGTGCAAGTCAAAGCAATTGAACTATGCAACTCCTTAGTGCAATTCTGTCCCAAGGCTATGAAATGGACGGCCTCAGAATCATCAGGACTCTTGGAGACCTCATATTGATTATACTCTTCACAATTAAAAGGGGGAATAGAGACATAGTCTTCACACAATTGGACAGGAAGATGAACAAAATTACTCAATGATTGGGTATCCAAATCGACATTGGGAAAGTGATCGATCAAGGAAATAGGAGCAACATGTTGAGAATTGTCCTTTGAAGGGTTTGAGGATTGAGAAAAAGGTTGCTGCTTCAAGGGTTGAAAGGGTTCAGCTAAAGGAGACAAACGGGAAGGTGATGTAGACTGTCTCTTAAACTCACCATCCATTGCACTGAATTGAATTGACCCAAGCCACCAAATAGCATCAAAAGCCAGAAACAAACATAAAGTCAAAATCTTTCCACAGACATCATTGAATAAAACAAACACGCCTCACACAAACAGCATCGAACCTTAACTTCAACGAATAATGAACTCAAAAGACGTAAACCCGCTGAATTCTGCACCAAAAAGAGTATTTTTAAAGGGATGATTCAATGCATAGAGTGATCGTGACAATGCAAGTTTGATATTCTAACATAATATAGTATACAACTAGTATGTAATAATAATCTATACCTGTGCAGAGGGCTGTGATGAAGGAAGATGAGACTAGGAGATGGGTGTTTCTTGGACGTCCACTATGTTTCCTTGTGTGGAAGGTTTGGAGCTCTCAGAGCAAGCGTATACCTTCCAGAGTGTGACACAACGTGCAAAGTAAAGCAGCGGATTTTTCCAATTTTTCAAATTTACACAAACAAGTATTATAAGGGTGTTGTCGATGATAAAGACAAGGACTTTTTCAGACTGCAGTCGCTGCAGACTCCTTCCTCCATAAGTCACTTGAATTAAAAATAAGTATATTATATAATATATATATATTAATATTCGATAGGGAGATTAATATTTGGTGATTGTGGAATGTTTATGTAAGACAGACACTGAAGTAAATATAGTATTATTTGGGTGACAAAAGGTACAGTAACTAATTACGGTCAAATTATTCCATGTCCTTAAGGATGTCTTAACCAATATCCCCCATAGATTTATATCTAACAACATCAATTGGTAAAATAATTTGTTTATTAACTTAAAACCATAGTCCAACTGCTTCCAAGAGTGTTTCGTATTTAAGCTCAATGTGTTTACCCACTAAAGAACCTTGTAAATAAATATATAATAGTTATCAGCTCTTTATAATTTATTTAATCTTCATAATACAACTTATATTAAAAAAAAAAAACTAAAAATGCTGATATATAAAAGATTATATCTTATATATTAGGAAAAATATAATTCTATAAAAGGATATTATCAAATAATCTGAATATATTTTCTTTTTAAAATATAGTGCAAAAATGATATCTTAAGTTGTACACATATTTCTATTTATACAAAAGAGAAAAATAAAAATAAAAAACTTTGATGTATATGACAATTTAAAACTAGCATTGGAAATCTGTAATTTTTACATGCTTCCCGTTCCCTATATTTGGAGCTTTGGAAACTAAATCCAAGTTTCAGCATTAAGAGTTATTTAGATCCTCTTTCATCAACAATCCGCATGCATTATCTCATAAATTTTGAACTACCTTCCTGCAATTACTTCATTTGGAGCATAAGAAAGGCAAGGATATAAGAAATTTTTTTCTTTAATGGAGAATCTATCCGTAAATTTTCGATATTCAAAACTTTTTATATACATAATAACATGGATTGCATTCCCTACAACCTAAAAAATAATAATAGTCCGTCTATTTAAAAATAAAATAAATTAAAGCTATTGAAACTACTAAATTAGTTTTCTTAGCTATTGATCCATTTTAATTTTCAGAAAAATTTGATTAATTTTACTTGAAGAAAACATTTAACTGACAAGTACTTTGGAAAATCCATAAGTTTCCAAAATTAACAAAGTTGACGTAGTTCAATGACAACAAAAAGAGAAGTCAACATCTGTACATGAATAGTGAAATCATTTAAACATTGAAACACTCTTCATTTAGTGTTATCCCAGTTCCTAAATAGTAGTTTAAAAAACAATCCATCATCAAGCATGTCAACACCTATAATTGTAAAAAATGGGCAAGTTGCAACGAACTCAGTATAATAGTAATCACACAAACATACATTAATATAGAATAGTGAAAGTATATTAATTTTAAGCAATGCAAACGATATGTATATTTATGAAAATTAAATGAAAAAAAACTAAATAAGCAACAATTATATAAGGCACTAAGAAGTTCACTAAAAGATAAAAGAAATAGACTTACCTCGTTTATTGATTCTTGCGGACTATAAAAGGATGAAATTATTGAAACATGGTACGAACCCTCCGTGCGATTTATTGAGATGATATTAACTTCCCTCATCTAAAAAAAATCTCTTTTAATGATTACTTTTTTCCTAACGGTAATGTTGTCGGCGGAAAAAGAAAATCTTCAATTGACATCAGCATTCTGTGCCATCTTGTAATGTGCTTGAACATGCATGTAAATTATAGTTTTCTATAATATTGGAATTAAACCCAGCGATGAACTTGTTGAAAATTAGATCAACTAAAAGCTTCTTGTTGGCAACATCATGCAAAAAAAGCTTGTAACCAATATTAAAAATATGGATCGATATCTCAATAAAGGAAAATTACACCGACGAAGAAGATATAGCAAATAGATTTGATAGCTTTACGCTATTGAAAATTTTGATTATGGTCTCACACCATCGATTACTTCTATAGCTTTTTATCAAATAATGAGAAAAAAAAAAAACATTACACCTAATTTAAGAGAAAATAATTATTTATTATGATAATGATTTCATGTCTATAACTCTAACAAAAAGACTATTTATAAAAAAGTTGTAAATACTCTAAATTATATATACATATTGTATGAAATAATTATTAAATTAAACCAAGGGCAAGAGGGTAATTAACCTAAAGAGATGGGAGGTAGTTTGGTTATTCTAAGGTCAAGGTATTTAAACCTCTGTGTTGATCTAGGGTTACTCTTTTCTAACTCTCACACAATTGAAACTACAAAAACGCTATCGAAAAACCACATAATGACCTAACATGAAAAGCAATGAGATCTATCACGCCCCAAAGGGGGGCCTAGAAGCCTCTAATAAATTATCATGGCACGTGTGCACCCGTTACATAATAATCGTCTTATAAGTCAAAGATCGTAAGACTCTAAGTAAATAATTACATCTACAATAAGTTATAATACATATGATTAGATAATAAAATATCACTATAGAACCCGAATCCCACGATCAATCATGATCACAGAGAATCGGTATCCCCTACCAATCAGTAAAATAGGAAAATCCCTAGGTTCTCAACTTCAAATTCTATTCACATGTGGGTCCTAACATTTCATCTAAGTAAATCTATCATTTATAAATCTTACTTTGTTGTTTTGGTCTTCTAAATTCTCAACACTTCACATCTTAGCCCATCTCGCGCTTTCACTATCAATACCTACATAAAGTCTGTGAGGAGATGAGCACACCATGGCTCAGTAAATGGGATGGTAATACTTTCAATGCTACGTACACATACACAAAGAAACTCAAATCAAACATTAGACAGATGCTATATACATACACAAGAAAGTTCACATCAAGTTATTAAACCTATGCTATGTACATAAGCAAGCAAATTCAATTTAAAATATTAAACGTATGCTATGCATGAACAACCATATGAATGCAGCATCTCACGTAGTCTTCCGGTAACCGACATGAAGTATAGGGTTTACGCCCCCCTTGACCTTGGGTTGGGGATTCTGAAGCCACCATCAGTGCCCAAGTCATTACCCGGTTTATTTATCTTATCACTTGGTTAATTATGATATCTTATTATCTTAACAGTGAACGCTCTCGTGCCTTTCTGCACCAAACAGAGCAAAACCCTTAAGGACAGGCCGAACTCGGAACCGTCAAGGTGCAACAATCCCCTAATCATTTAGTTTGCACTTAGCGGAACAACGATCCTCTTGATCACTTCCAACGCATCTTGTAACAATGATGACTTTCAATCTCATGCAATGTCTCATGAAAATGTATGTCAAGTTTTGATATCGTCCAATTCATACTTTAATTGATTTATTTAGTGATTAAACAACATTTACAATCATAATCAATCATACCACAAAAGTAAACATCAAACATTTCATTTCACTCATCACAAGCAAGGATTATGCATTTCTTGTTACGCAACACCGACACCGAACCTAAACCCCGTGGACATAGACCTATCCCATTTTACAATGGATTAATTATCTCGACACCTCTCTAAGCCATTTCTTTTAAATGTCAAACCACTCGAGTCGACTTACAATCATCAGATCTGGCACTTCTGTGAACCTTTTCTCAAATGTCGAACCACTCGGGTTGGCTTACAATCATTTCTAACACTTCTGTGTCATTTATATCACATGTCAAACCAACCACTCGGGGTTGATTTACATTAATCATATCTAACACCTCTGTGTCATCGTACTTCTCAAGTGCTCTATTATTCACTTCCGAGAGCTAATAAAGTTGTCTCGTATATTCTTTTCAAGTCCTCAAGATATCTGTGTATAATATATGTGTGTGTGTGTGTGTGTGTATCTATAGATATAAGCATGTACGCGACATATCTTTAATTAAAGACGATTTACTAGAAACCTTCCCTTACATACTTAAGAGGGCAAGAAAATATGATTGTTGAGTTGTAAAAATCAAGATTTCACTCAAGATTTGTACGGTTGGGTTCATGAGAGTATTATATAGATATAATATGAAAATAAGTTTGCTTAAGTATATGTACACATTCAGGAACCGACTTTGATATGTATACATAATGACATCTATATACCCTATTCCAAATAAGCACACCTGCTCGGTAGCGCTAGAAGGAAAAGCTAGGTTTCTATGTTCTGGTTTGATTTGGAAGAAAACAATTTTAAATCATGGGTTAGGCTTGTGGTTATAGCACTAGCAATATGGCGCTAGGTGCTATCGTTAAGGTAATGACATCTAAACCCTCAGACCATGTCATCCTCTATACTCCTTATGACTTCTTTCTTAACTTATTAATCCCCACTATATGACTCAACTTAGCAATAATCACAATCATTTTAAATACAACAAACCAACAATTTAACATACATAGCAACCAACATACAACACAACATAGTAGCATATCATTAAGTTTCCCACTCACTTGTTTAAGGTCGTTATAGCCCAAGTCGTCATTAAGTGATTATGACGTGTGATCACTTTGCCCTTTCAAGCCAGAGGCTTCTGAGGATAGCTAAATTGTTGAAGCCTGCATGTGCTATGATTTATCATAATTAAAGCCTTGAGCTTAGGCATGTTGTAAATGAAAGGTGGCAAAAGTAATTGTTGGCCAAAAAGTTAAGGATAAGTACCTCACACTTTGGAAAATGCCAACTTAACCAATCCATTTCCCCCATCTCATTTTTATAAACTGAGCCTTAAATGATTACTTAGAATTTCTTTCCCACTCCCTTAAAAGGCCTACTTCCCTTCTTGGTATGAGCAATTGTCGATGCTCATTGATTTCCACTTTACTGTTAAGATGAAGAGCAAGGTCTCTCAAATGTCATATTGAGTGATAGAGACCTCGTAGTGACTGCTATACATCTCTCCAACTCGAGCTTCTTTCACTAGGGTAAGCAGATTCTTATATGAAGGTTCCACAAGAATGACGAAGGCTTCCGCTTCATCGATTTCAAGTATCTCCATCCACGTATTTATGAGGACATCCGAAGGAATCTTCATATCTTCTAGAAAGGAACCCAAATCTAGGAAGCATTCTTTAACCTTTCTGGACAATTGTTGTACACTAATCACCACGTGTTCTAGTAGTTTGCTTTCACAAGATTCCTCAATTGGCTCGCTCTTTGATAACCTCGTTCTTACACTAGACTAGTACATGTCGGGTTGATCCCATGAAGATGATCCGCTAACTATGAAGGCTAAAGGAAGTCCCTTGCATTCATAAACAATCTGCTTTACTAAGCATTCATCTACGCCTTGAGGAATGAACTTCTGGCTGAAAGCATAATAGCAAAATAACATTATCGCTTCATGCTCCCGTAATAGGTCCACGTCATAGGTTATACTGAGAACTCTGGGGAATTTAAATTGTGGAACAACAAGGATCTTTAGTCCGAGTGCTTTACAATTTAGCTGTTCAAGATCTGACTCTTTCTAAACATCCTCCAGCATAATGAGGGACCGTCCAGCTGTTCATTGTGCATGGTAAGACGAACGAACGGCATTCTTTCCATGTATACAGACACTAATCTTAAGTTTTAAGGACTCCAATTTTAGAAACTGTGGTACTATCAGGAATAGAATCCTATGGCTGAAGTGATCCTCAACTTGTTCCTCACTGCAAACTTCATTAGCCAAAGTGGTTTTCCTACAGCCACCAATCCTACTTATCTCGACAAGGTATAAATCATCTTTCTCTACAATTATCTCCTCGACTTTCCTCTTTCTTACATATAAACCTACCCTAAAATCTAACTTCCCTCCACCACCAATACCATAACCAACATCTACATACTTCGTACACACTACACATCATCCATACACATTCACACATACCCTCACTATAATAGGGAAATAGGACAGCAAAAACAAGCAAAATTCATATGCAAATTCTACTTGAATTTAGCAATCAAAATGGGAGAGTAAATGTGTTAATTCTCATTGATTCTTCTTTGTATTTCTTACATGGAAAACAGTATGTATTTGTAATAATATTCTCCCAACGAAATTTTTGTTAGAATCTCTAATGGTGTGTCAAGAATATTGGACACATAAGCAAACCGTGTGATTCAGTTACATGATAAAATTCCGAAATCTCCTTCGTCTGTGGATAGGCTTAATGATAAGCCTTTATTTGTAACAAGCTGGACTCACTCAACAACTAGGCCTTCAGCTGACCCATATTTCACAGATCCAATTCCTCACACACCCCAACCAAGATAGCTCTCTCCCCTTTCCCTTTACTCACTTTAGAAACAAACACATCACTTACCACTTCACTTTTTCCTTTAACTTTTTCTTCGACTGTCTTCAACCCCAGGAGCCCTAGATTCATCTTCCCTGTCACAGTCCCTTCCTCTTGAATTTCCCTTGTCCACAAGGGAGAATAAGGATATCTAAACCGCAAATCATTCAGAAACTCCCAAGTCACGTCTACTGGAGGTTAGTTTTGCCACAAGATAAGTCCCATGGTCTCTGCAATATTTCCCCGTTTCACCATCTTTCGGTCTAAGATTTGCAGCGGATCTAACTCTTCTTCTTCGTTTATTGCAGGTAGCGATGGAAGAGAGTCACTTCCGGGACCATGATAACGCTTCAGCTGCGACACATGAAAGGTATGATGTATGTTTGCTTCTGTCGGTAGCTCTAGGCAGTACGCCACCTTCCCAATCTTGTCCAATATCTTGTAAGGCCCATAGTACTTAGTTGATAGCTTTAGATTTAAGGTCCTCCTTAGGCTTCCTTGTCGATAGGGTTGTAACTTAAGCAAAACCCAATCCCCGATATTAAATTCTCGGTCAATCCTTTTCTTATCAGCTTGTTGTTTCATTCTGTTCTGAGCTCTTCTGAGATGGAACTTCAAGACCTTAATCGCTTCTTCTCTCTCAGTCAGCATACTGTCCATAGTAGCATTTCGAGAATCCCCAGGAATGTATGGTAGATGTAGTGGTGGTGAGTACCCATATAGGACCTCAAAGGGGGTTTTCTTAGCACTTGAGTGGTAGTTAGTATTATACCACCACTTTGCCAATGCTAAGTATTGGCCCCATTTCTTAGGACTGTCACTAATCATGCACCTGAGGTAGGTTTCTAAGCACCTGTTTACCCTCTCAGTCTGGCCATCCGTCTGTGGATGGTAGGCTATTGACAAGTTCTGCTCAACTCCCTGTAGCCTGAAGAACTCTTGCCAGAAGTGACTAATGAATATAGGGTCTCTATCACTAGTCAAGCTTTCTGGTAATTCATGCAGCTTATATACCTATTCCAAATATAACTGGGCTACCTGAGGAGCCGTGTATGGGTGGTGAAGAGCCATAAAATGTGCATATTTACTTAGGCGATCCACTACTACCATAATCACCTCCCGCCCCTGAGACTTAGGGAGACCTTCTATAAAATCCATAGTAACTTCAGCCCAGCATGTGTTAGGTATAGGCAGTGGTTGTAACAAGCCAGGAGTAGCAATATTTTCAAATTTATGTTGTTGAGAAACTTCACAATTTCGCACATATTGTCTCACATCCTTCTCTAGCTTAGGCCAATAGAAAACATCACTTAACTTCTTGTAGGTGGTATGAGCCCTTGAGTGCCCACCTAGTACTCCATCATGATACATTCTTAGTAGCTTCCTTCTTAGTTCGGTCGAAGGTCCTACCACACATCTACCTTTCCTCCTCAATATTCCTTGATCCAAGGTGAAATTCTTACAAGCCTTCCTACCTTTAAGTTGGATCAGGACTTCCATATAGCCCCCTGGTAATTCCTAACTACACTTAAGTTCTTCAATCAGCTCAGGTGTAGTGACTGCCATAGTCATGGTCTTCAATTCAGCTTGACCAACTCTGAACAAAGCATCAGCAGCCAAATTAGCTTGCCCACTCTTGAATTGTATCTCATAGTCCATTCCCAGTAACTTGGTTAACCATTTATGCTGACTAAAAGTGACTAGTCGTTGTTCTAGCAAGTGTTTCAAGCTTTAATGATCAGTTTTGATCACAAAGTGCCGCCCCATTAAGTAATGCCGCCATTTCTCCATTGCATGTACCAAGGCTAGCAAGTCCTTCTTATATACTAACAACCCTTGTTGTCTATTAGATAAGGTCTTGCTAAGAAAAGCTATTGGATGGCGTTCTTGCATCAGAACAACCCCAATCTCATTTCCACTGGCATCAGTCTCTACTACAAATTCTTTAGTATAATCTGGTAGGCTTAAGACTGGAGAACTTACCAAGGCTGCCTTGAGAGCTTCAAAAGCTTGTAGGCATGTGCTATCCCAATGGAAGTTATCTTTCTTCAACAACAAGGTAAGGGGCCTTGCAATAACACTATAACCATTGATGAATCTTCTATAATAACCCGTCAGCCCTAAGAATCCTCTTAGTTGCCTCAAATTCTTAGGTGCTGGCCACTTAATAATGGACTCTATCTTCTTTGGATTAGTAGCAACACCATTCCTACTTATAATATGCCCCAAATACTCAATATGTGTTGCTCCAAATACACACTTGGACCTCTTAAGGTAGAGTTGTTCTTGTCTAAGAATACCAAATACAGTTTTTAGGTGCTGTCCATGGTCCTCTAGAGTTGAACTGTACACCAAGATATCATCAAAGAAAACTAGGACAAACTTCCGCAGATAGGCCTTGAATATATGATTCATAAGGCCTTGGAAGGTGGACAAAGCATTCGTTAAGCCAAAGGGCATTACCAAGAACTCGTAATGCCCTTCATGTGTCTTGATGGCTGTTTTGTAGACATCCTCAGGGCACATCCTTATTTGATGGTAGCCCGATCTCAAGTCGAGCTTGTTGAAGTAGGTGGCCCCATTCAATTCATCAAATAGATCCTCAATTATAGGTATTGGGAATCTGTCCTTAACTGTTTATCTGTTTAACTCGCGATAATTAACACACATATGCCATGTGTTGTCTTTTTTCTTCACCAAAACCACTGGTGAAGCGAATGGGCTTTAGCTGTGTTAAATAGTCCCACTTAGAAGCATCTCCCTGACCATCTCTTCTAGTACTGTCTTCTGCACAGTTGAGTGCCTATAGGGCCTTATATTAACTATCTTGGAATTCTCCTGCAGTGGTATCCTGTGATCATGTTTTCTGATTAAGGGCAACCCATGTGGTTCCTCAAATAAATCGAGGAATTCTTCCAGTAGGTTCATGATAAGAGGGTGTAAACCTTGTTGAACTCCATCCTTAACTCCCTCAACCTTAGCCTGCACCATCTAGCATTCATATTGCACAGCCCTTCCACCTGTAATAATTTTACTCAACTCAGCTAATTTGATAACCTTCAACTGTTCCCGGTTACCTATCAACCTGTATTCCTGATTATTCAACTCGAAATCCATGGTTAAATGCTGGAAATTCCAGCGTATTGTACCCAACTTTTCCAACCAAGGTAGCCCCAATATAATGTCACACCCAGACAAGGCCAACAAATAAACTTCTGCCACAAACTCATACCCTTGTGTTTTCTAAGTGAAATTGGGAATTTTGCTCATGCTATGAACATCTGTCCCATCAACCAAGGTTACCTTCATTGGGGAAATGTTAGTAAGGGGGCAGTTAAGCCCTCTAGCAAGGCGTTCATCTATAAAGTTCAATCAATTGCCAGTGTCAATGAGGATACCCACCTTCCTTCGTTTGTATTTCCCTTGAATCCTCATGCTACTTAGTGAAGGTCCAAATCCCGTATCCAAAGCATTGAGAGTCAGTTTAGCAAAGTCAGTCTCAACACCCATTTGTTGCTCTTCCTCGTCATCTTCCCCTATTGGTTCATCCTCAGCATCCACTACCAGCATGTTTAATCGCTTCTTACAGCGATGTCTTGGACCAAACGGTTCGTCACACTAGAAGCATTGCTTCTTTCTTCTTTTCTCTTCTAGTTCCTCAGGTGTAAGCCTCTTAGTTAAGCGTGTTTGAGGGTTGGATGTGTTTGGTGGTCTTGATGGGTTGTAGTGTTTGATTGGATTGCTGGTGTTTGGGTTGAGGTTAGGTTTGTTTGTGCTAATGATGATGGTGGTGTTTTTAGAGTAGGTCTAGGTTTTACTGAGTGGTGGATAAGGGCTGGAATTGGATGTGTTTGAGCCGTAGGTTATGCGTGGTGTTTTAAGGTATTGATTGGTGGACAATAGGTTAGCTTCTTGCAGTTTTGCTAGTGAATAAGTTTCCTGTAGAGTTTGTGGCTTGAACATTTTAATGGGGTATTGAATAGAAAGATGTAAGCCACTCATAAAACAACTAATCAAGTAGTTTTCGGGTAGCTTGACCTGAGTAACTAGATGCTCAAATTCTTCCAAATAGTCTTGCAGTGCTCCTTGCTGATGTAATTCCTTAAGCTTAGCCATGGGGTCTTCATAGGCCTTCTCCCCAAACCTTGCCTGCAATGCCTTCACCAGTTCACCCCAGGTCACCATATGACCCTCTTCAATACTTTGAATATAGGCATGGTACCATTTTAAAGCCTTTCCTTCAAGGTATATAGCAGCTACCCTTACCTTCCAGATTTCAAGGGTTAAATCAATTTCAAAATATTGTTGTGCTTTGTATAACCAATCTTTTAAATCCAACCCATCAAACTATGGGAAATCAACTTTAGGAACCCGTGATTGCAAGGGATGATCAGTTATTGCAACAGTGGTAATATCTAACGTATGCTTATCATTCTTGATAGGGGACTTACCAAGATCTGAAGAATGCGCTCCAAAAGCCTCCATCTTCTCCATGCGGTAAGATTTCAATTCAGTTATTGATAATGATTATTGATCCATCAGCTCTTGCATCCTTCTGAGAGTATCGTTGATAGATTTCAATGCTTCTTCCGTTTGTTCCTTAACCGCAGATCTTACAGCTTCATCAATCCTCTTGACTTCTCTTGTCTCCATGGTTCAGAATTTGTAGCTCTGATACCACTTGTAACAGGGAAATAGGACGGCAAAGACAAGCAAAATTCGTATGCAAATTCTACTTGAATTTAGCAATCAAAATGGGAGAGTAAATGTGTTAATTTTCATTGATTCTTCTCTGTATTTCTTACATGGAAAACAGTATGTATTTGTAATAATATTCTCCCAACGAAATTTTTGTTAGAATCTCTAATGGTGTGTCAAGAATATTGGACACGTAAGCAAACCATGTGATTCAGTTACATGATAAAATTCTGAAATCTCCTTCGTCTGTAGATAGGCTTAATGATAATCCTTTATTTGTAATAGGCTAGACTCACTCAGCAACTGAGCCTTCAGTTGGCCCATATTTCACAGATCCAATTCCCTCACACACCCCGACCAGGATAGCTCTCTCCCCTTTCCCTTTACTCACTTCAGAAACAAACACATCACTTACCACTTCACTTTTTCCATTAACTTTTTCTTCGACTGTCTTCAACCCCAAGAACCCTAGATTCATCTTCCCTATCACACTCACACACCACACATCCTTCATACATATACACACATACCACATACTTCACCTACCATCCATCTACACATGTACCGCACACCCCACACCTTCTATACACCTAAACACATACTCCACACATCCAACACCTTCCATACATATACACACACACACAAACCACTAATAGAGCCATTTTATACTTAATCTTTATAGTATAAATTGTGTTAATTCATTATTGATTTTATAGAAATCATAAGGAAATGGTACTTAATTCTATTATGGTGATAAATCAGGTTAAATGGAGTCAAGGATGCTAAATTCAAGTAAATTAGAGAAGTCATCTACAACTTGGATCAAGACAAGGATTTACACCGCCGGAGGGAAGTACATGTGCGTGTAATTGAAGTACACGGCCGTGTACTTGGTTTTGAATCAACAGGAAGATACACGGTTGAAGTACACGACCGTGTATCGGAAGCACAGTTTGAGGCACGGCCATGGTGCAAACCGTGTTACACACTGGACAAGAAGGCGGAAATGAGGACTTTCAACAGAGAGAGACACGGCTTAGGGCACGGCCGTGGTGGCAGCCATGGGAGAAACCGTGCTTGAAGCCGTGGTGGAAGCTAAACGTGCTAAGGAGAAGACTTGTTGATTATGCACAGAGGAAGGCACGGCCTAAGATCTAGCCGTGGTGAAGACCGTGCTACACACTGGACACGGAAGATGATACGTGAATTATGCACAGAGGAAGGCACGGCTTGACCCACGCCTGTGTGGTAGGGCGTGCCAGGCAGACGAAGATTCACTTCTCGAAATCTACTTGGAAAAGGAAAGATATTTTCGTATCTTGCTCACATGCCATCCCTCTAACAATATAAATAGAACCAACCCTAGAGGGTGAGGAGAACTTTTGAATCTTTGGATCTTGAAGAACCTTGGATCATCTTGGAGGCAGAGCAGGCAACTGGGTTCATCATGTCTTTACTTTTTATTTTCGTTTTGTTGATGAACATGAGTAGCTAAGCTACTTTTCTAGCCAAAGGGTCATAGATGTTTAATTCTCCACGAATTGTGAGGTCTAATTGACTTGTATTTATTCTATTCTTTGCTTTCGGGTATTCATATATCTTCTGATCATTTTGTCATTATTATCTTTGTTGATTGGTATGAATAGAGCTCTTCTACTCAATTAGCAAGTTAATATATTGTCAACTAGCACGTCAAATCCATAATTGTTTGATTGTTCTAGTCTTAGTGACGCAATAACATGTTTGGTTATAAAAGAGATGATCGAATTCATGTCATGGAGGTGTGTGATCATGTTTAAATAGGTTATCTTATAATCTACTGGCATGAATTGGTGGTCTCTCTAGATTTTAATGCTATTGGTAGATTAAATCTTAAGCGCTTGTCTAGGATTGTCTAATCGATAAGAGAAATAATCAAAGAGCTTCTCTTGATTATCGAGGAAGTACGGAGAGATAGGTTGTTAGAGCTTGTTAATAACCATAACCAGTTTATCTAGAAATAAGAATAGAAAACATTTGCATCGATGATCAATTCCTTGAATTAAACTATCTTGATTCCTTTGGCTAGGCTTTTATCAATATTCAATTTTCTTATCTTGTTTTAACTTTATTCGATTCACAAATAAAACCCCCATTTTCCTTTTCCTTTTTATTCTCCTTGGATAGAAATAAATTTAACCAATCTCTGTGGATTCGACCCTACTCACCACTATATGCAACTCGTATAATTGTCTAGGAGTAGGTTTTATTTTTGTTAGATTCGACACCCATCAACCACACACACCTCACACCATCCATATGCATACGCATGTTGCACACACTACACATACATCTCGCTCACCCACATTACGCAATCGGTTCCTCCTTCCCTACACATACACACACCCTTACACCACGCTATCATATACTTATACACACATCTTTACACACACTACATACCATCACCTATACTTACATACATCTCTACACACACCATACACTATCACCTACATATACACACATCTCCCTATACATCACACCCACCTTCCATATCCACACACATATATTTGCACCACACACCATTTCAATACGTATATATACATACTCACACACACTACACACTCGCCTCTTCCTTTCCCATACATACACACACATCCTTACACACACCATGCATCATCACACATACGCACACATATATCCTCTTTCATCCCGCACACTGCCACATACACTCACACATTCTTGCACATCCCACAAGCATCGCGTCCCCCATGAACTCATTTAGCTCTAACCACTCCCCTTTCGTCCTTTCCAACAACGAAACCACTTCCATCCTTCTTACATCAATATACTCGCAAGTGATCAACCATCTATGGAATAATCTCTTCTTCTCTAGTAACCCATCAAACACCCTTTTCTCATCCTCTTTGCTCACTTGCTTTCGCGGTTGCTGTCGTTGTCACGGTTGATGTTGCTATCCATATCGTTCCTCTCCTCTTCCTCCCTCTTTCTTTTCTTCCCCTTTTCTCTCCTCCCTCCACGATGCTTCCCTTCTTCTCTTTTACTTCTTTACTCTTCTTTTTATCAACTTTATCAACATATTTCGCAAACGCGACAGAAAGTGCCTACTTAACAGTCACTTCCGATTTTTCCTTTTGGTGCTCCCCTGTTTATTCTGCATCATCTGCCTCTTCCTGGAGTTCACTTACGGAAGCATCGACATCTTTTTAGACTGGGACCTTCTGTACAGTGGGAACATTGGGAGCTATACGCTTGAGGGGTTCATGAAGAGCATCATGCAAGCACCTAGCCTTGCGCTCTCCTATTCTAGGACAACGAGCCAGGTCTTCCATGGAAGCATCCATGATATGGGAATGCAACCCAAAAGTTGAACCAAGGGTGATCACATCAATCTCGTTAATATGGCAAACTGTTGTTGAAGCATGTGTCAACCTTCACAAATAGTCTGTATCCATTTGACCTTGAAAAGTACCTATTGCCTAATTCCCATATTCTCTAATTGTCTCCAAGTAGCAACCACATTCTTCCAAACTCCAAGCACACAATAGCATACACTCATGGGGGGAGCTATTTTCGCAACTTCAAGTACTGGCTTGACTACGTCCTCCACATCAACCGAGTAAATAGTTACAGATGATGTCTGCAAAAGCCCATCTCACATTTTTTATGTATTTAAGTAGGGGTTTTCCTTCTCATTGGCTAAGAAAAACAAGAAAGGGAAATGGAAGGGAAGGGAATGGTGTAGGGGTTTAGTCGAGAACAAAAAGAGGAAGGGAAGATTAGAGAGGGAGAGGATGTTTGTGGCTGTTTGCTTTAGGATGGGGGAAGATAAGAAGAAGAAGGAAAGAAAAAGCAAGCTTGTGTCTGGGGCGATGAGGAGGAACGGTGCCACCAGAAGAAGAGGAGTAGAAGAGGGGAAAGACAAGCAAAAGAAAAGGAAGGGGAAAAGAATGAATGGCAAGGAAACAGGGGGGAAGACAACGCAACAGGAGAAGAAGAAGAAGAAGGGAAAGAAGGAAAGGAAGAGGAAATAAGGGATGGGGGCAGCTAGGACGATGATGGACTGGTTGCAGGCGACGTGATGGGTGGCAGCGAATCAGACTTGCTACTGTTGCGTTTAGAAAACAAGAGGGACGTTGCAGCAGATTTAAAAAAATATGCTTTTCTTTTTTTTTTTTTCAGCTGTGTATTTATATATATATATATATATATTATATTATATATTATAATGTCTCTATTTCAATATTCTTCTCGCGTACAAAATATATTTAAATTTCATATAGTTTTTCAAAATCTTTAAGACTTTACAAGATCAACCTATTTACTATCAAGTAAGGATTTCAATCACTAGAATACTTATAGAAGATTGTGGATTCATAGCCTTAAGATAATCTAGTGATGTGTGAATAGAAATTGGGACGAGGAGTGAGTAGGAACATATTTAAGAACAGGTGATTTAGGTGTCTCAATCACAATTCCAATTAAGTAAGTCCATGAATCTTTGTAAAGTATTAGAATTTGTAAATTAAACAAATTAACTAGGCTTACGTTCACCATAATTGGATTTGAGGAAAAATTGGCAAACTGGAAAAGGAGTTCCAAATGGAATAGTGACCTACATGGCTGGGCATGTGATTGTGTACTTGCCCATACTAAAAAACAAATGTGTACAAGAAGATATACAGTCACCCAATATGCCTATGTACTTAGGCATATCAAATTGCACAAATTCATAAAAAATAAATAAATACATGACTACTGTATATGATAGTGTATCCAACCATAATGAAATACACAACCAAATACATGATTGTATACTTAAGCGTGATGAATTGACAAAAATGCACAAAAAGATATACAGCCACTAACACGATCACATTCTACCTTATGTTCCTCTTTAAAGCCTCTTACATGGCTATGTTAATTTGGAACACTCCCTACTTTATTCAATTTCATTCACTTGTAAACCTAAGTGTACGTAATTGTGAATGTAAATAGGTTTAAAGACTAAGAGACTATAGAAGTGTGAAGAGGAATCGATCACTAATTATAAGGTATGTATATACTATATTTGTTGTTTGTACTTGTTAGGTTAGAGATGTATGTGGACTGAATGATATTGAATAATGAATGAGATTGGTTGTGTGTGTGATTGTGCTTAGCTAGGTCTGAGAAACCGAGTGAGGGTCGATGTTCTCAAGATGACACCCTAATGATCAGCATATGATGCTGTTCCTAGTAGAGTCGTATACTAAAATTATCCAAATAGAATGAGGGTTATTTGGTATAGAAGGATTCATGTATGTAATTTGGAATGATTGTTGTGTAAGATGTGAAAGGACTCATGAACTCATAAACAGTGAAGAGTACCCACTATTATATATGTATTATCTATGTATGGATTAAACTCGTAGACAAATGGGAGTACCCTTTTGTCATATATATATTTATATATGTGTGTTTGTAGAAAAATTGTATGATGATTATAATCATGAGTTTGTGTGTTAGGTTAAATGATGTCAAAGATGATAAACCGTGTATGAATATCATGTTGCATTATATCTATGTTGATGTTTTTGGTATAGCATGAATATGCGTGTATAGGTATACATTGTACTAAATGGCATCTCACATCTTATGGAATCTTTTTCAGTTGTAGATACCATAGAAGAAATGTAGGATATGATGAGACCTTAATAAAGTCGAATCAAAAGACTGAGAAGAATGTAGAATATGTTTATTATGATAATTAGTAACTAGAAGAGGGAAAAGATAGATATTAGATGACTTTGTTAATTTGATTTGAGACTATTGTTGTATTTAAGATTTTAAAATGCTTCCACTATAATAATTTCAGAAGACTTATTATAATTTATTTTAAAGGATGGATATTCTTTTTCATCTCTTTTTATGGAGAATGATTTTATTAATTGTTATGGATACCTGAATGTGGATGTTAGAGATTAGTAGTGTTTGAACCTCTACATGTCTTCACCTAATGAGGACATGTGGTGATCCATAGGTTGTACTCGTCTTAGGTTCTAGAGGTTTATAACTTAAGTGGTATCAAATCCTAGGTTTATTGATTAATAAACTACCTAGGAATAAGATCTTTAAGGCAATGATACATGATGAGAGTGGGTAGTGAATGGTACTAACACTTGTGAATATATATTCATTCTAATTATACTTACTATATAACTGACATAGCATGATATCTTAAGACAACTCTTGTTCATTTTGTAGAATACCTAGGATAATCTTATGATCGGGATTAATATCAAGCGTTAGAAGCGATGCTCTTGATAACTGGATGCTACCCAAACCTCCTCAGCATGGACAAGGAGGAAAATGAGGTTAATGTTACTTAGATGCTTGAGGCCATTAATACTTTAGTAGGAGTGGTGGCACAACAGTAACTGCAAATACAAGAATTACAATTACTAAATGTTAGGCAAGCATAGATGATAGGGGAGATTGGAGAGAGGCCAGCTAGGTAAGTGAGTTTGGACCATTTTGTTAAAATGGTCAAAGAGTTTAGGTCTAAGGTTAATGATCTACTAGATGTTGAGCAGTGGGTTGATGAGCTAGAGAAGACCTTTGAAGTGCTGGAGATTCTTAAAGCTAAAAAGGTAAAGTGTGTTGTATACTTGTTAAGGGGCTCGGCTTCTAAATGGTGGTCGAGTGTTTCCAGACTCACTATAGGAGTAATCACTTAGGAAAGATTCAAGGAAATGTTGTATGAACAATATTTCCCTAGCAACATAAGAGATAGAATGGAGGTAACTTACTATAGTCACTATTTCAGAAAGGGATTAATGGATGAGTATGAGGCAGAACTCAATTACCTAGTGAAATTTATGCCACCTGCTTTTAGAGCTAATGAGAATTCTAAGGCTCATCAGTTTGTATTGGGCCTGGAACCTACCTTACAACATGAAGTGAGTGCATTCTAGCTAAATACTTACTTTAAAGTGGTAAATAAAGCCAAGTTCCTAAAATAGAATCATAGGAAAATTGAAGAGATGAGGACATTGAAGACCTAGATAGTATTGGGAAAGAAACCTACCCAGGTTGATATAATTCAAGAAAAAGGTAAGAAACTCCATATTGTACAAACTAGACTTGTGGTCATTACAACGCCCTCCTCTCATGCCAGGACCTCCTTAATGAGTCAGGGTAATTAGTGTGTGAGATGTTGTGGGCTACATGAGCCAAATGAATGCAAATGGCCAGAGGGTACCTGTTTTTCATGTAAGAAGATAGGATATAGTAGTAAGACCTGCCTAAAGAAATCAATACCCTTCACATTTTGTTTCTCTTACAAATAAAGGGGTTACAAAATGGTTGATTGCTTTAAACACTGGAAAGTAGAATGTGTAGCCAGCACAAGCAGGGAGAAATTAGGTTGGGATCAATGGTGGTAGACCTCAACATATAGGGTTAAGACAAAGGGCACTAGCATGAGTGTTTGTATTGTAGAGACGAACACTCTAAATATTAAAACATTAGTAGGTACGCTATTGGTACATTCTACTAAGGCATATATTCTGTTTGATACTTGTGCATCACATTCATGTGTGTTTGATGCATTTAGAGGTATGCATAATATTTATATTGTGGTGTTAAATATTGTATTGAATTTGAGTACACCAATGGTTGTGGGTAAAGGATTGAATAAAGTCTGTAGAAGGGTCAGTATAGAAGTGCAGGGGTAGAATACTAGTTGCAGATCTCCGGGTTTTAGAAATGACAAACTTTGATGTGATATTGGGAATTGATTATTTGATCAAACATCCTGCAACCATTAATTGTCATGATATGACAATCCATTTCAATACACAAAAGAAGAGCAATTTTGTTTCTAGCTAGAAGCACATAAGTCAATCGAGCTGTCGACGTATGAGCTATGGGTTAAAAGCATATGGCTTTAGTGATAGTTGAAGCTGAAGATGTGGTGAAGATTGATCAAGTAAGGGTAGTGAAGGAGTTTACTGAAGTATTTCTTGAAGATTTTTTAGGTTTACCCCTAGCAAGGGAGATTAAATTTAGTATAGACGTAGTGTTTGGTATGACTCCCAAATTCAAAGCCTTGTACTATATGGCGCTTATAGAATTGACAAAACTGAAGAAACAGATACAAGAACTGTTAGACAAAAAGTTCATCAAATCGAGTTTTTCACCTTGGGGTGCACCTATATTGTTTGTAAAGAAGAAAGACAATAGCATGCAGTTGTGTATTTGTATATAGATTATCAGGAGTTAAATAGGATCACCATTAAAAATAAATATCCCTTATCGATGATTGATGACTTATTTAATTAGTTGTAAGGGGCTTGAGTCTTCTCAAAAATCAACTTGAGATCTAGATACCATTAACTGAGAATAAAGAAGGAAGATATCTAGAAAACCGCATTAAGAACTAGATACGAGCATTATGAGTTCCAAGTAATGCTATTTAGACTTACAAATACACTCGCAACTTTCATGGACCTAATGAACCGAGTATTTAAGGAGTATTTGGATAAATTTGTCATCGTGTTTATAGATGGCATTCTAATATTCTCTAAAAGTAAAAAAGGACCATGAATAGTATTTAAGGATAGTGTTGAGTAGACTACATGTAGAGAAGTTGTACGCTAAATTCAAGAAGTGCGAGTTGTAGTTGAAGCAAGTAACATTTTTAAGCAATGTGACCAATAAAGACGGGTTGTCGATAGACCATGAGAAAATAAAGGCTGTAAATGAATGGCCAAGACCGAAAACAGTGATAGAAATTAGAAGCTTCTTGAGGTTATTAGGGTATTATAGAAGATTTGGTGAAGGATTCTTCAAGTTGGCAACCCCTCTAACTAAATTAGCTCAAAAAGGGTTGAAGTTTATATGGGATGACAAATGTGAAGCAATCTTCATAGCACTAAAGGAGAGACTGATTTCTATACTAGTTGTTGATGACCGTAATCACACAAATTTAAAAACCCTTTTCTATGACTCTCTGTTACGATCAAATAGGTAAGTGCACCTATCAATTGTAATAGTATAGAATTGTGTTCGGGTATCGTATCCTCAAGGATCAACAAGCACAAAAAATAACTTTAAACCGACTATCTAACTGCACAAATTCGAAAGATTCAGATTAAATTAAAAACACTTAACAAAACCTATAGCAATTAAAAATAACACAATAACTTGATTACTAAATCCGATAATTAAGAACATACCCTACCCTTACTACTCCTCTAATTGTCATGTAACTTCACCCTTTCAATAAATTAGTTAACGAGCAATAGTTATCTCTGAACTATGGAGTATCTAACATTAAGCCAATATTCTTTCCAGATTTATTAGCTCCTAACCCTAATCACATTAATAAAGATCCCTCTTTTATCAAAATAGATTAGAATTACATTAACACTCTTGAACCCTCCATCAGGTCGAATTATCTAATTTAACCTAATACGGAAAATTCATGTTCTCTACCCTAGATTACATACGAATTCCTTTATTCATGCGTGATCTATTCAAACAAGAGATTTTTCAATCAACTTATAAGAAATCAATGCAAACTCAATGCTGGCCATACATCAAATTAGCAATACTAAATGAACAACATGAATAAATTCAGAGAATTCCACTAGTCATTAACTATGCAATCAATCCAATGTTACATGACAATTAAGGTTCATAAGGTTCGGGTATGAGATAATTTAGCCACTCATGGTTTTCAAGTTACAAATCAATGAAGATGAAAAACCCGTGTGCATAAACTCTTCGGAAGAGAAGGATGAATCTGTTGATGTTACTTTTCCCTTAGGTAAGCTTTCCCCGTCTCTTCCTCTTCTTTCTTTTCTCATTTTTTCTATCTGCTTCAGGTGTCTCTCTACCTTCCTCTTGGTTAGGAACTCCCCCCATCTGGAAAACAAAGAGATATATATATGGAAACCAAAAAATCTCCTGAAACGACTAAACTTTTCCATATACACGGTCTCGACCCATGGTTATACACGGTCGTGCCTTGCAATAGTGTCTGAAATAATAAAGAACCCATGGCTAATAACACACGACCTTGTACTTAAACCGTGTAAGCTTCTATTGGTTTTTTTTTTCAAGCCAGACACACGGTTGTGCTCTGGAAATACACACCTGTGTACTTCCCCTGTTTCTTCTAAAAAGCATTTTTCTTCGTGTATTCTTCTTTGATCTCAATCCAAGTCGATATCTCCTCTCAAAATAGTGGTCCTCATCCCTAAAACTGAAATATTTCTCTTTTAAGTATCAAAATTCTTCAAGATAACATCAACTTATTACACAAACAACTAGAATTCATCTAAAATACAAGTGTTGTTTTATACTTATCACTAGTGCTTACCTTACTTGTCAATGGTGAAGAATTTGCGATGTACAGTGATGTGTCCATCCAAGAGCTCGAATGTGTATTGATGTAGAATAAGAGAGTAATAGCATATGCATCCAAGTAGTTGAAGCCTTATGAGAAGAACTATCTGACTCATGAACTAGAGTTAGTAGCTATTATTCTTGCACTCAAACTATGGAGGCACTATTTGTATGGGGAGAATTGCAATATATTCACAAATCACAAGAGCCCTAAGTATCTCTTTACCTAAAAAGAATTGAACATGAGGTAGAAACACTGGCTAGAGCTAATTAAGGATTATGATATTGAGATTTAGTACCATCTTAGGAAAGCAAATGTGGTTGTTGATGCACTAAGTAGAAAGAGGCATGGAAATTTGGCAACTTTAATCACAACTCAAAGGAATATATTAGAAGATATGTAGAAATTAGATCTGAAGATTATCACCCCAGAGGTTGAAGTTAGATTAGCCAATTTATGCATACCACCCACACTAGTAGATAAGATAAAATCTACACAAACTGATGAGACTAGCCAGTTTATGCATACAGCCCACACTAGTGGACAAGATAAAAGTTGCACAAACTAATGATGTGAGGGTACAAGAGATTAAGAAAAGAATGGAGGATGGAAAGGCGATAGAACTTAATGAAGATGAAGAGGAAGTGTTGAGGTATGTTCATAAGTTGTGTGTGCTGGGTATAGAAGAAATAAAGAACGGAATACTCAAGGAGGCATACTATTCTAGGTACTCTGTCCACCCGGGGAGTACTAAAATGTATAAAGATCTAAAGTGCCATTACTAGTGGAGAAACATAAAGAGGGAAATTATAGACTATGTATTGAACTGTCTAGCATGCTAATAGATAAAAATAGAGCATCAGAGACCTACCGGCATGTTGCAACCTCTACTAATACTAGAGTAGAAATGGGAGCATGCGACCATGGACTTCATCATGGCATTACCCAAAACTATGACTAAGTTAGATACTATCTAGGTGATTGTAGACCGACTCACAAAATCCTCTCATTTTATACCTATAAGCATTAGGTATAAACTTGAGAAGTTGGCTTAACTATATGTTAAAGAGATCGTAAGGTTACATGGAATACTAGTCTTAGTATTAGAGAGAGACACCAGACTTGTGAGGAGATTCTGAAACAATTTGCACAAGGTGCTAGGAACCAAGATACAATTCAATATGACTTTTTACCTACAAGTAGATGTTCAATCAGAGTGAAACATTCAAATATTGGAAGACCTGTTGATGGCGTGTGCACTAGATCTTGGGGTGAATTGGGATGAACAACAGCCCTTAATAGAGTTCGCCTACAATACTAGTTATCAAGCTACCATCTAAATGGCATCTTATGAAGCATTATATGGAGAAAATGCTGATCTCCTTTACATTGGGATGAGTTGGGTGAGAAACAAGTGTTAAGGTATGATTTAGTACAAAATGCAATAGATAAAGTCAAGTCAATTAGATAAAGGATGCAATTAGCCCAAAGTCGTCAGAAATCTTATGTAGATAAGAGATGTTACCCATTGGAGTACAAAGTGGGAGACTATGTCTTATTAAAGGTCTCACCTATAAAAGAAGTAGTAAGATTTGGACTAAAAGGGAAACTAAACCTTAGATATATGCGACCTTTTGAAGTCCTTAAAAGAATTGGACCAGTGGCATACAAGATGGCGTTACCACCAAATTTGGCTAGGGTATATGGTGTATTCTACATCTCTATGCTAAGGAAGTATGTACTTAATCCAGACTAAATTACTACACTAGAACCTCTGCAAGTGCTACTAAACCTCATGACAGTGGAGAACCCTATCAGAATTGTAGACGCTAAGGAGCAAATTATGAGAAAGCGGGTTATCAAGTATGTTAAGGTACAATTGAGCAATCAAATAAAGAGGGAGGCAACTTGGGAGTTGGAAGAAGAAATGAAAAAGAGATTTCCTAAACTCTTCCATGATCCAAGTAATTTTCAAGGATAAAAATTTTTATAACGGGAGAGAATATAAATACTCTAAATTATATATATATACCTATATTGTATGAAATAAATATTAAATTAAACCGAAGGTAAGAGGGTAATTAACCTAAAGAGATGGGGGGTAATTTGGTCATTTTAAGGTTGAGGTATTTAAACCTCTGTTTAACCTAAGGTTACTCTTTTCTCACTTTCACATAATTGGAATTATAGAAACACTCTCAAAAAACCACAAAATGACCTGACGAGAAAAGTAATGAGATCAACCTATTTGCTATCAAGTAAAGATTTCAATTACTAGAATACTTGTATAAGATTTTGAATTCAAGGCCCTAAGATAATTTGATGATGTGTGAATAGAAATCAGAACAAGGAGTAAAAAGGAATAGATTTAGAAATAGGCAATTTAGGCGTCTCAATCGCAATTCCAATCAAGTAAGTCTATGAATCCTTGTAAAGTATTAGAATTTGTAAAATAAACAAATCAATTAAGCTTAGATTAACTAGAATTAGATTGGCGGAACAATTGGCAAATTGAAAAAGCAGTTCTTAATGAACAGTGGCCTATACGACTAGATACATGCCCATGTACTCGTCCATGTTGAAAAACGAATGTGTATAGAAAGGTATACGATCACTCAACTTGTCTGTGTACTTAGGCATGTAAAATTGTACAAATTCATAGAAAGGTACACAGCCATTGTATATGATCATATACCTAATCGTGTTGAAGTATATGGCTAAATACATGACTGTGTACTTGAGCATGATAAATAGACAAAAATGAATAGAAAGATACACGGCCACTAGCATGACTGTGCTCTACCTCATCTTCCTTTGCACGGCCTCCTACACAGTTATGCTGAATTGGAACACTCTCTACTTCATTCTATTTCATTCACTTGCAAACCTAAGTATATGTAATTGTAAATGTAAATAGGTTTGAGGATTGAGAGATTGTAGAAGTGTGAAGAAGAATCATTTACTAATTATAAGCTACATGTATACTACATTTGTTGTTTATGCTTGTTAGGTTAGAGATGTATGTGGACTAAATGATATTGAATAATGAATAAGATTGGTTGTGTGTGTGTGATTGTGCTTGGTTGGGTTTAGGAAATCAACTAAAGGTCGATGTTCTCGGGGTGGCACCCTGATAATCGGTATGTGACATTGTTTCTAATGGAGTCGTGTATTGAAATGATCCGAGTAGAATTAAGGTTATCTGGTATGAAAGAATTCATGTATGTAATGTGGAATGATTGTTGTGTGAGATGTAAAAGGACTTATGGACTCATAGATAGTGGAGAGTACCTACTATTGTATGTGTATTATCTATATATGGATTGACTCATGAACAAAGGGAAGTACCTTTTGTTGTATATATATTTATATATGTATTTGTGGAAAGATTTTATAATGATTATAATCATGAGATTGTGTGTTGAGTTAAATGATGTGAAAGATCATGTTACATTATGTATGTGTTAAGGTTTTTGGCATGGCATGCATATGTGTATGTAGGTATACATTATACTAGGTATTAAATCACCCCTAGTGGGACCTTTTTTAGTTATAGGTACCACGAGAGAAGTGGCAGGATATGATGAGACCTTTGTAGGAAGAATCAAAATACTAAGAAGAATGTAGAATCTGTTTATTATGATGATTAGTAGCTAGAAGAGAGAAAAGACAAATATTGGATGACTTTGTTAATTTGAAATGAGACTATTATTGTATTTAAGCTTTTAAAATGGTTCTGTTTTAATAATTTAAGGAAATTGATTATGATTTATTTTAGAGAACATATGTTCTTTTCCATCTCTTTTTATGGAGAATGATTTTATTCACTGCTATGGATACTTGAATGTGGATGTTGAAGATTAGTAGTGTTTGAGCCTAATGAGGACATGTGGCAAACTGTACTTGTCTCGAGTTCTAGGGTGTTGCAAAAGTAAGGTCAAGTATCAACATTACAAGATGAGTGTAATTAAAGGATTATTATTTAGCCACTTAAAAGGAAATAGTAAAAAAGGAAACTAACCACTTAAAAGGAAATAGTAAAAAAGAAAACTAACCTATTTAATTAAATCCTATTAAATCTAATAGACCGAAAAAATTATATGTAACGTCAACCTAGAATGTAGCAATCCGCCACATGTTATTACTAGATAGCAACATGTAAAAGCTCATCTTTTACATGTACTTTAACCTACTCAACTTTACTTCACATTAAAATAATTGTAAACTTCAATGATTTAAATAAATGACTCATAGTCATTACAACCACATTATAACTAAAGTTAAACCACAATGCCCACCTCAATGTAACTACCACTATAAACAAGATAATTAAATCACTATTAGATCCAAACAACTAAAGTAAAATAATATAAGAAGCCTTCAACAAGGTGTCACATAACAATCTTCTAATTTCTATTTCTCCTTGGTTATTCATCATCATAATAGTAATAGTATCCTTCATTATCATCATCCTAATAATAATAATATATGTCTTTAATCCCATCATATTTCGTATATTCGTTATACCCACCTGCAACTGAAAAAGAAGAGAGTTGAGCCTAAGCCCCATAAATAAATACCTAAACACATGCACATGCTACAACAAATACATGTTACATATATATAATGCAGTAAAGTTGTCACTTAATCATCTTTCCATTATTCACCAAGCAACACAGGGGCATTGATGACCCCACCTACTACTTATTATATATTTTTAAGTATTTTAATCATAGGTTAGGAACTGTTATATTAGGCTTTAACTTTCCACTAGTATCAAAAACTACTACTTCCAACCCCAATACCCCTAAAATATACTTGAATCATATCATATGCAACTCCATAAGCAACAATGTCACATACTAATTAACAGGTATCCCTTAGGGATCTACCACTTCCAATCCCTAAGTCAAGCCACATATAAGTAACAAGTAAGTCACTTACCGAATTTACATTAAGTTCATTTATTTACTATAACTAATAAGTGTAACCAACAAGTATGGTAAACACATACCAATTTTTAAATTTTACTTTTTTGCAACTATTAAGTATCTCAAGACAATTATTTTTAGCTCTACTTTACAACATAAGCTACATTCACTAGGTTATTCAACTAAGATTTAATTGTTTATTTCCCCTTCCCCCAAGGCTTTATTGTAAGTAATACAAACTTAAAATTGGAATAAAACTAAAATAGAATTACTAAAGGAGTATTCCTAGACAACACGATCGTGTACATGGCCATGTGGAAGAACATGGGTAGGAACATAACTATATACTCTATTGTACGAAATGCCCTTTTAGCACGTCTAAGTACACAAGCCGTGTACTTGGCCGTATATCTCAACATGAGCAAGTACACACCCGTATATCTAGCCATGTATAGTCCATCTCACAAAATTCTCTTCACTCTCATCACAATTAGGTACACATCGTGTACCTCTCTAAAACTCACAATCTTCTCCAATTTATTCACTATTTGACCCTTTCTCTATCTCAATACTCACCAATCAATTCAATACTTCTAATCCTCTACAAAGCTACCCAAATTCATAATTTTCAAGCATAATTTGAGTACTTACTTGTCTTTGATTGAATCGACAACCTATAACACATTTGATTTGGCAACTTTGTGTCAAAGTGGTGATATAAAAAAGCCCTAAATTAACACAACACTACACCTTAACCAATTTACTATTAAGAAAGATAACATACAAAGTTAAAGATACTTATTTATACGAGCGCACATCAAATTGGAAGTCTTTCTTCATTAAATTTTGGATTAAGATAGTTAATGTTTCTTAAAGGACATAGAAAAGCCAATGTTTCAGGGAAAAAAAAAAGGAAAAGAGTGGCATTAAGGTTATATGAAGGTTTATATAGTATGAGATCAAAAAGACCAAACTACCCTCGTCTTAAAACTCACAATTACTTTAATGCCCCTCCTTTTAAAACATTATTGTATTTTTATTTTTTAGTATTTTACATTATATTTGGTCTAAATAACATAGAAGTAAGATAAAATAATGGTCCAAATAAAATAAGTAAGGTAGCATTTAGTTACCATTATTTTATAATACTAGACTAGACAAAATCCTTAGTTCTTTTGTTTGGTTTGTACATTAAACCAAGTCATTAAACAAAAGAGATTTCAAGGTACTTGACAAAACTCAAAAAAATTATATCGTATATTTGATGGTATAAAAATTTATACTATTGGATAAAATAAGCACAATCTCAGAATCCAAAATATAACCCTATATTATTATAATTATTATTTTTTAATTGAGTCAATGCCAAAATTCTTCTAGTGAATTCCTATGTTGATGCAAAAAATAACTCAATATCATTACTAAAATTCATGACTTGTACTACACAAACCAAACGTGGTACATAAGGATTGTACTGTGTTGTTTTTCTTATACAATACTGTCTTGTTTTCCTTTTACTATTCAATTATTTAAACCAAACGCTACCTAAATATAAAAATCTTCCATATAGGCTAGTGACAATGTATGCTCTTACAAATGAATTGGGTTTAATGAAAGCTCTAAAACATAGGCATCTACACCAATCTTCTTTAAAGCTTTATAAGATCCCATGACCCTAACGTATAATTTCTTGCAAAACCTTCATGGGATTATCTCCAATCTTGATAACTATGCTGAATATCTATAGTAGACTTATATAATTCATTGCTTAAGTTAATTCTTATTTTAATTTTTGCAAGTTTAGAAGGTTTAACTATAAGTAGGAGTGGTATAAGATCAATGGGGCGTTTAGGTTAATAGCTTAGTACAACTTCAAATGAACTTAATCTAAGGAACCTATTTATTTAATCGTTGTAAGAAAATTATTACAAGAAGAATGCGTTCTTAAGCATATACATGGACACCAACTAAACACCTCAATGAATCACATAAACTTTACTTAACCACTAGAGTTTGACCATCAACCTGGGGTGGAAATACAAAAGAAAACTATTGGTTCCCAACATTATCCATAATGTCTTCCAAGAATAGATCACAAGTTTATCACCCCTATCTAGCATTATGGTTTCAATTAACCCATACAACCTAGTAATCTCATTAAAGAGCAATTTAGTTATATGAGAGGCATTGAAATCATGTTTCTTAGATATCACAAGTAAGCTTAACACAATGTCCATATTAATATGTTATCCTTTTAAATTTGCATTGTTGATAGGATTCATCTTATAGGGTGGTAAGCTAGGCAAAGCTAGTTTATGAGCTAAGACTATGGAAGAATGAATGCCAAACAATGGTAGCAATCTCCTAAGAATCTCTTTAAGGGAAGGGTCCTTGATTTCCTTAGCTAAAGGTTTTACCTCCACAAGTAAATTGGGACTTACAATAGGTGGTGACTCTTTAATCTCCTTAACCTCTAAGATGCTCTAATCATTTTCTTTAAACTTAAGTTCAAATTCCTTAGTGCTCATCACATGAAGGGGTTTCTCTTGCTCTATGTCACCGATTGCTTCTTTATTGGTACTAACCTTAAGTTCTTGGGATAATGAAGGATTAAGCTTAATTTTCTTTCCATCATGCATAAACACATAAATGTTAGTCCTACCATAGTGAACCACATCTAGGTAATACAACTAAGATCTCCCTAAAAGAACACGAGTAATATCCATAGGCTTATATCACACTAAATTCTGTCTGTATATATGGAAAAATGTAAGGAAATTGAGTGATAGGCAATGTAGTCTTATCTACCTAAGCTACTTTGTAAGGGTTAAGGTGTGGTTTAGGTTTGAGACCCACCTTAGGCACAACAACCTATGAAACTACATTTATGCTAGTACCCCCATCAATAATCACCTTACAATTGTGACCATTACGTTTTGTATAGGTGTGAAATATGTTAGTTCCTCTTCAATCATCTTCCTTCCTAAGTTGATTAACAAGACACCTGACAACATTCGAGTTATCCCTATCACAATTGAGACCCATGTCATCCTCATTACTAGCATCCTCCTCAGTTCCCTCATATTGCTCTATCTCACACATCTCCACAAAATAACACAAGATTATAGATTTTTCATCACTACTCCTTTTAAATAGCACTCATAAACTAAGAATAAGAGTAAAAACTCTCTTATGAGGGTTATAATTGATTTTCTCTATACATTTTCCTGATTCTCTAAGACAATAGAGCAAATAATTTAGCTCCATAGTGCTTTCATTAAAAGGTTTTATTCTTTTCTCTTTGCTATATATCTCTCGTTGTCATGTATTTCCTTGTTCTTTGAATTTGATTGTTTATGTAGTTTTGTCTTCAAAGTTTTAATTGATCTTGTTAGGAATTAGCCCTTTGTAAAATGTTCACCATAACATGTTGATTTGAAAACTTTCCTTTAGTTTAGGATTCTCTCATCTGTCAAATATGATGCTTTTATGTACATCGACTTTGACTTTCTATAATCATTCTTTGACTTTAGACTTGTCTAAACTGTCTTTTCTTGATCATTGTATGAGCATGTAGTCCCCCATAGAATTGATTCAATTGATATGAATAGATATATTACCCCAATATACCTATTACAAAGTATTAGGCCCTTAATTTCTTGTTTATTGTAAATCTTGTTGCTTTTGAACTTTATTTGTTTCTTTATATTTTGCTTCTGAACTTTATACGTTCTTTTCATATTTTACTTATGAACTTCTAGATTTCTTTAGATTCTGCTTCTAGTCTTTCTTCTCTTATGAATCTTTAACTTATTTATTTCTGCTTCTAAGATTTGACTATTGCTTTTGATAATCTCAATATATAGGGTCACATCTTCTTTTGAACTTTGCTTCTATCTTGACCATTGTCATTTGATCTTGAGCTTTTAGTATAGCTATAATTATGTGTCTAAATCTTCATTGTTAATGATACTTTTCTCCTTTACTTTTTATCATTAACAGATTCTACCAATTTCTTCTCCTTCTTTTTACATGTTTTGCTCACATTTTACCTTTCACTTATCACTTAGTGCATCTACATACTTAAGCAGCTTTATTAGTAAATACTCAAGTGGTTTGTTGTTATCAAAACTATTCTAGAGGTTCTAGTATAGATGAAACAACACAAAATACAATAAAAAAACAAATATGTGAATAATTTCCAATAGTTTCATCAACATAAGGCAATATATCCATATCATAACAACCATGAAGAAGATACATGCTATGCTAATGTATGTGACATGTACTAATACTAGTATTCTAACTCATCCTAGTTATCCAGCTAGTTAACATCATGGGGCATCTAAATACATAGTCTAAGAACCTAGTTGGCAATAAGGAGCTAACAAGGAGTAAGATTGCCACAAACCATTAAAGTTAGCCTAACTAGCCACTAAGCAACCAAAAGAAGTGCTTTTAAAAGAACTTAGTGAGCTACAAGGAGAAGCATGGGAGTAAGACCTTCAAAATCAGCCTAGTTAGCCATGAAAAGTGACCTAGAATTAGAACCCCCAAAAGAAAACCTAACAAAGCTAGCTTAATTGGTTGTAAAGAATAGGCAAAAGCAAAGCTACCTATTTAATGTGGTTTTATATGCTAGAAAACCCAACTATTGAAACTAACTACTATGCTTTTACCAAAATCTTTTTTTTTTCTTTTTTTAGTAAAATCACTTAAAGGTCCTTTCCATACCATGCCATAAATGTATCAAACCGTGCATCTCAAACAACAAAGAACAAATCACATATCACAAGCCAAGTACTATTTCAACTAAGTGAAGCATAGCATCAAACCATAAGTACATCATTGTAAAGCATAGCATCAAACCATGTATGACTTAGCACCAAAGTTCACTTAAGTGATATTCTTGTTTCATCCTTAACTATTATAATGTTTGCACACTAAACTAAGCATGAAACTAAAATATGGGTAAGAAAGCCAGTAGCCATCACATTTCCAACATAAAGAATACAATCACAATTAAACATAAAAATCTCAAGTAAACATAAGTCAATTGCTAAAACACATAATTCCACTTACCAAGGTTAAATAGTATCTTAAACTCACTCCTCCACTTGTAGGTTTTCTTCAATTACTTCACCTAAAACATGTAAATCTCATAGTCAACTTGTGTCCAAGACTATTGTTTCATGGCAATAGTGTGTTTTAAGAACTACTAATTATCAATCTTCTTCTAGGGGGGTTATAGTTCATCTACATCTATCCCAATGAGCCGTTTATCGAATCGTTGCAATTGATGTTCGATCCCGAAGAGAAGGAAGAGATCTTCGGAAAGTAGGTTTTTATGATCCGATAAATAATCAAACCTATTTAAATATTCCTACTATTCTATATTTTCTTGAAAAAGGCGCTCAACCTACAGGAACTGTTTATGATATTTTAAGGAAGGTGGGGGTTTTTACAGAATTTCGTCGTCTTAATCAAACGCAAATTAATTAATGAAATACAAAAACAAAACAAACGAGGGCAAGGGCAGTTCCTATATAGCTTTGTATAAATAAAATAGCTTTTTTTTACTATACTATTGACCCCCCTCTCCCTCTTTTACTTTCTTCAAACTTTTTTTTGATCTAACTTTATTGATATAAGGTCGATAGAAGAAATGAATAATTGGATTGATGAGAAATAGCAAATTTTGATTTTGATCTTACTGCGATAACAATCATAATTTGTTTTCATTTCTTATCATATTTTTGTGTTCTTTATACTATTGTGATTGTTATTCAAAGAACTATCTAAATGTTTTAGGTTACTAAACTTAATAGACCTATTGAATTACTAAAATTCGCTTTTGCCATGTCTTTTGTCATTATATTATCATGGACTCCTTTATTACTCTATTTTACTTTAAGTTCTCAAATAAATTTTCATACTTAATCAATATTCATCAATATAGTATTTTTGTCATTAGGTCCATTTTAGATCATGCATGTACCACTAATAAGTTTGCTAAACAACTTTTCTAATTACATTTATAATATACCTATTTACATGTTCATTAGGCAATAAATAGTATAGGTATTCAAATAATTTCACGATAATTCCTATGAGCCTAGAAAATATATGATTTAATTCTAAAAAGTTTGATTATTAAGTCCGTTCATCACCTATATCTTGGAAATTACAATTTTGACCCTTAAATTAGCTTAAATTACACTTTTAATATAATTAATTTTCAAAATGCCAATAACATTTCTTACATCATTTTAAAGCTCTAAGCAATACAACATATCAAATTCATCAATTAATTTCATCAAAAACTATTTATTTCAATCATTTTGAAAAACTGCTAGTGTAGGGAAATAAATTTAATAAATATTAAACTCATTTTTATTCAAAATTTCTTTTCATATTAATAAGATATATGTTATTTAGAATCCATAATAAAAGAATGAGTCTAAAACTTTATTATTTAAGTTTTCAAAATTAAACTTACATTTTTGTGTGTGCTGTTCTACTAAAAATGTAATCTATATAACAACTCATTATAATAAAACTACAAAATTACTAAATGAAAGTTTAGCTAAGATAATACTAGAATAACTTCTTTCTTTCTTTTTTTTTTTCATGCTGATTTAATATTTTTATAGATTTAGTTGCCTTTTGGGAGGAGATTAATGGTAGCTAATCTACGAAACTTTGTTTGTTGTCAAGGGAAGGCAATATGTCAAAGCAACTAGTTGGGGCAGATTTCCTTTTAAGTTTGGAAGCTCACACCTTAACTCTAGGTTTGGTCATTGAACTTCTAAGGTCAAATTATTTTAAATTTCCTCTTTTTTTTTCTATTTTCTCAATTTTTTAAATTATTACTTAAATATTTGATTTAACATTTTGTGGTATTTTCTATACTCTTTTTTATTTTATGAGAGTAAATGAAAGGAAGTCCACGTGCATGTTAGACACTTAAATGCTTTAAAATCATGTAGTAGAAAACCATGGTCTAAACTAGGGTGCTCAAAACCACTAGTCTTGCTGGTTTTGATGTTCATGGACTTGAGCTTAGCCCTATTTGCATGTCTATTTATCTAAAAGTTAGGCTTAAGTGTCTATGTGACTTATTTTATCAAGTTAAGGCCCTATATATGCACATAAGCCCTTCTCATGTGTATTTAGATCTTTCTAATATTCTTTTAACTTGTTACAACTTTTAAATTATAAATCACACAATTCTTTTAGCCCATCTTTATCATCTCTTAAGTTTAAAGCTTAAATTTCGAGTTTCTTACTATAATGATTAAACTACATCTATAATTAAATATTTCTTTTTTATAAATTTCTATTTTGAAAAATATTGTTTTTCTTTTCCTTTCTTTCCTTTTTTTTTTTGATAAAGAAATTCCATGAGTCACTTCATTTAATATTTGTGACCTTTTTGAAAATTATGACTTGAAAAGAAATACATTTTTTTTAAATTGTAAATTAGCCATTTTGGAATAATTAAGGTATCACATATGGTTTTTACTAAATTAGGGTTCTAGATTATAATTAGGGTTTCTCTTTGATCTTTTAGAACCTTTAATGAATTTAGCGTTCTTAAAAATATAAACTAAAGAATCATATTTTTCTCGAGATTTAGTAAAAGTAAAAAAATTAAATGTTTTTAAGATTGTTAAGGGAGTTGATAATGTATACTTTCTTCATGTTTTAATTTGGATTTTTTATTTGATCCTTAAACTTAGGGCCTAAATTTGATACTAGGGTTTTTACCTTAAGTTAATAATGTTGTTTCCCATAATAAAGAAAAAAATAAAAATTAAACAAATGGAAAAATGTAAAAATTTGAAAATTTTGCAAAATTAAAAAAAAAAAAGGAATTATGACAACCTAATTCTAAATAGGGGGTATATCTAAAAGTAGAGCAACCTAATAATAAAATAAAAAAATTTTGCCTCTTTGGTTTCCTTCTTTCTTGTAAAATGAATTTTTTTCCTATTAAATTTTAATTTCCCCAAACACCAAATCTCAATTTCATTTTTAACTATTGTCTCAATTTAGATCATTCCACCTATTTAACCTTAACATTTCTCTTTTATTTTAACCTCGGTTAATGGTGGCTCCATAAAGTGTATTATAAAAGTTTTCCCTCCCCCCTAAAAAGAGTTTTTTTTTCCTTAAGTTTATTAAGAAAATTATACTAAGTGAATCAAGCTTAATATAAATCAAAATTATGGGGGGGGGGGGGGGGGGGGAGGAGAATGGAGAATTTTTAGGCTTGACAACTTGACGACTCCACTAAATGCTTTGGATTTCAATAGATAAGGCAAGTGAAATTTTTCAAATAAAAAGGGCTTGTTTATTTTCTTTTCTTTTCCAGTAAGTATTCTTTTTTATTTTTTAATTTTTTTGCATTTTTAAATTTTTTCTTGAAATAAATAATACTAATTTTATGACAAGTTTACCACTTGATCGATTTTGCATTTATAGATTTCATGCATGATGTAGGATGTAAAAGGGTCAATTTTAAAGGTCCTCAAACTTTATAGCCTCCCTCCATGGGTGTTAGGTTACATTAAAGCCTAATGTGAGATAACCTAATCACCCTAAGGAGCTACTCTATTAAATATTCCAAATATGTTTTAATAATAGTAAAACACTATATAAAACTCACTAACAAGTTTATCAAATGCATAGCTAAAGTATTAAATATGTTATAAACTTGACTTGAAGAAAGAAGTTGTGCATAGTTGGAAGAACTAAAAATCAAAAGCAAAATTAGAAGTTAAATCAAAAGCGATAATCAAAATTAAAGTTAGAAGCAGAATAGTAGAATAAGAACTAGCAAATCAAATTCAGAAGCAAATACCAAAAGCATTTTTATTATTGAATGAGAATTGTATTAAAGGCCCAACACCATGCATTAGATATATTTAGGTAATTTATGTAATCATATTTTAACATATGATATGAAGATATTTTTCCAAATTACAATGAACATATTCTTTATTCAGATTTCATTCATAGATAAGTTGGGAAAAGCATAATACAATAACTATTATGAGTAGCATACAAGGACTGTGCAAATATTAAAGATACACTACAAGAAAAAGTTTTTCAAAGGAGCAAACATTATGTGCAATGGCTATTACCCGATGAAGCCCATGGAGAAAAAGGAAGAGACTCAATGAACAAAAGAAATATTCATAGAAGGGAGAAAATATGATTTGGAAGAAAATATTAGTACAACGGCTCCTTGTATATTGAAGTTTTGGATATTGCCTATATAAAGGAGATGCATGAGACTGAAGACAATAAGGGATAAGAAGAAAAAGAAAGAAAAGATATATTGATATTTTGTGCCAAAACCTTTCATTATTTTATTAAAAGTACTATTGTAAAATTGTAAGGAAATTTCTATTGTAAAATTGTAATTTTATAGACTTTCGTAATCTTTGTGAGATAAGACAAAGTTGAATTTGTAAATTTGCATAATCCTATGTTAGGGAGGCAGAGCAAATCAGCGCTTATGCCTTTTGTTGGTTTCATAAATAGTAGAATACGTTGGTGTGGAAGACTGGTTTCCTAGTGCATAGTGTTGGAAGAGTGGATTGACTTATAAAGATGAACCTCTATATATTGATGCTTCATATTTTTACCCTCCATCTCTTTTAACTTTTTACATATTCTATTTTGTTTATAAGTTGTTTATTTATGCGCTTTCTCTCTCTACTTAGACATGAATAAGTAAACTCAATAATGGTCTAACAAGTTCTAGGGTTGAATAATTAAGAAGGGTTGTGCATATAACATCACGAAATAAATTTATTTTCGTAACAAACATTCAAACCCCTCTTTCTTGATTGTTCATTAAGACCAACAATTGGTAGAAGAACCGATGCTCTTTTTCAAAAGGGTGCAGACCTTTAAGCAAAAGACCAAATCTATCTTTTTAAGCAATTTAAAAGGGTTTCAAATCGAAATTAGTCAAATAGTGAAGAATGCTTCTCATTTTGACGCCACTAATTTTGCTTCATGGAAGTGTAAGATGAAAACATATATTCAAGCAATAGATTACGAACCATGGATCATCATTGAAATGGAGAAAAAGCAATGCCAAACAAAATTATAAGTGTGGGAAATATGAAGAATGCATCTATCAACTCAATGGTGAAATATACCTTGCAAAGCACTTTACCTCCTTTTAAATTTAATTTAATTCCTTTGTGCAAAATTGCTAAAGATATATAGGAGAAATTAAATATAAAGAAAATACCAAGGTTGAGAAATTACCAAAATTAGAACTTGAAGATTTGAAAGAGGCGGATGAATTAAGTCTTTGCATGATAATTAATAGTGGGGTATATTCTAATTCTGAATCTAATATTGAAAGTATACCTAATAATGTGTATGATGAAATGCGAAAGCTTTTGAGTACCCTTTCAAAGTTCGATGCTAATATTTCAAAATTAAAAGATGAAAATAGAGTTTCGAAAAATAATAATGTTATACTTAAAAATGAAAAAGAGGTAATAAGTGAATCCAATCAAGTTTTAGGGGTTGAAAATGATCCTTTGAAAAAGGAAAAGGAGCTTTTGCTTGAGAACAGTGACAATTTCACAAAAGAAAATGATGTTTTAAAGGAGAAAAAGAGGTTCTACTTAAAGATAAGGAAACCTTGTTGAAAGGAAACAATCTTTTAAAAGAAGAAGCAAAATAGATAAAGGTAAGACTTGATGAGTTATCCAATCCTATCAAGAATACCTTTAATAAGTTTTGTGAATGTGAAGGAAAGTTAAGTAATTTACTTGCAAATTAAAAATTGTGTGGTTGTAAAAGTGGACTTTATCAAATCTTAAGGAAAAATTGTTTTCATAAAAGTAAAAATATTTATGAATAAAAAGGAAAAACCTGTAAATCTGAGTTACTCCTAGGTTGGGGAGTATGAGAGAAAGTAGGATTGTGATTTTATAGTCATGCGTAAGGTAGGGCTTTTGAGGCAGAGTAAAGTTGAATCTATAGATCTGCATAATCTCAAGGTAGGGCTTTGAGGCAAAGTAAATTAATATTTATATATTTTGTTAATTTCTCAAATAGTGGAAACATTGGTGTAGAAGACCGATTTCTGGCACACAATGCTAAAGAGAGAACTGATACAGTACTCTATACAGCAACGCCTAATTTTCTTATCTCTATCTCTTTCAACTTCATGCATATTCCATTCAATTTATAAGTTGTTTATTCATGGGCTTTTTCTCGCTAGTCTAATATTAATAAGTAGTCTCAGTGGGCGTCGTCCATTTCATTGTAGAGCTAGGCTCACCTTAGTTAGTGCCTTAACCTACTATGCCTTTGTAAATGCATCTAACAATTCCTTACGTTTTGCTTGCAAGATCACCTTCAATGGCTTTGAGGTTGGTATTATCACCGCACTTTTCACAGAGGAAATGTCTTTGTCATCTTTTTGGCCAAACTGGGGTTGGAATGAACAGTAGACAACGATTTTCGTTTTACCTTGTCACAATAATGACACTCTTTACTTTTGTTCGACTGTTTTGCTGGTGTGTATAGTTGGGGTAGGTATTATCGGATATAGCGTCCATAATCCTTTAGTTTTTTTAATTACAGATAAGTTCAATCGAAAAGAAAAGAGAGTTGTGCTGGTGTGCATAGTTAGGACTTGAGATGGTTGCCGATAAAATGTTGATGATCCTTTAGTTTTTTAATTATAATACCAGTTCAACCAAAAAAAAGTATTAATATACTAATGGGGAGAAAACCAACTTATGTTATTGTAAAATATACATAATATAGATATATTATAAATTTAAACTTAAGGTTAATGAATGTAAATAACTTAAAATAAGGAGGATAGATTGGTCTTTTTAGAGTTAAGGTATTTAAGCTTTACTTTACCTATTGTCTTCCATTTACCTTATTTGCACAGTGAATACTCAAGAGACACCCTCGGACACATACCAAACAACCTAACAGAAATCCACAAAGATCAACCCACTTTTATCAAGTAAGGGCTTTGATCATTAATTTACATTTTTTTTATTAAAGATTGGTAGGTCTAAGTGAAATTGGTGACATGTTGATAAAGTTTGGAACAAAGAGTGAGACAAAACAAGCATGGGATCAAACGATTTGAAGATTTCTGATCGCAGATCGAAGCAAGTAAGTGCACAAAATCTATATAAAGTATTAAAATTAATAGGTTAATTGATCTAACTCGATTTAGATTTATAAAAATTAGGCTAAGGAGCAAATTGGAAAAGAGAAAAAAGGATTCATGATGGAATAGTGTAGTACATGGTCAAGTACACACCCGTGTACTTTTCTATGTCAAATTATGAATGTGTACAAAAATATACACAATCATAAGACACACCCGTATACTTAGGCATATCGAATTGTGAAAATTCATAGAAAGGTACACAATGACAATATAAGACCATATACCCTACCATGTTAAAGCACACAACTAAATACATGATTATGTACTTAGGCATGTTGGAAAACTGTTACACATAAAAATTTACATGGCCATTAACACGGTCGTATTCTCTCTCGTGTTTCTTTGCAAGACCACTCACACAACTATGTTGTTTTGGAATATTCACAATTCAATTATATTTCATTTTCTTATAATTCTAAATTAAGATTTACGAACAATAAGACAATGGGGGAAGGGAATTCTGCAATTAGGACATAATTAACCAGTTAGTAAACCTAGATTAAGTTATAGGATAGAACTAAACTCAGTTTTTAAAATTTGACAAGGTTAATATCTTTTTTATAGTGACGTAAAAGCAATCATAAGACCACTTCTCTAGGTATGTATTTACTGTGTTTGTTGTTTATGATTGTTAACATAGTATATAAATGACTCTAATTGAATATTGAGTATAAGTATATGTGTTGTTTGTACTTAGCTTGGCCTAGTAGTCAGAGGTGGCAAATCCTTAAGGGATGTCCTGAGGATCGGTATGCCATGCTGTTCTTAGTAAAGTCGTATACTGAATGATCTAATGTACATTAGGGTTAGAAGAGGCCTGCAATGGTAGTTCCCAACTTAAGAATATTTATATATGTAAATATTATATGGTATGATGGGATCATGAGTACCCTTATGTTGTATGTTGGTAAATTGAATATAATAACCTAATGATATGATATTTACTTCCGTTACATTTTCGTCTGTTGATATTGTTGTTAATGTAGCATGCGTATATCTACATGGTACTCATATATTGAGCTTAGGTTCATTCTTATTATTTTTCAGTTGTAGGTGCATGTGATGAATATGTTGACTACAATGAGAATGGAAATGTAGTGTATCATTATTGGGATGAGAGTAGTGGAGAATATCAATACTACTATGGTGATGGGTGAAGTAGGAGATAATGAAGGATCCTTTTTATAGAACATGAGGAAGTTGATTAAAGAACTTGTTGATAGTTTATAGACCTTTAAATATGCTATTTGATCATATGTTAATGCATGTTTATCCTAGTTTTGGGATTGGAGTTTAATATATTTTTCTTAAGTAATGAGAATTGAATGATTTACTTGATAATTATTCATTTCTATTATTGAAGTTACAATGATATTAATGTACAGTGAAGATGAATAGGGTTGAAATTGGAATGGAGATTTAGAATTTTAGCGTGTTACTACTAAATAGTAACACGTGGTGGACTATAATGTTCTAGGTTTTTGATAGTTACAATTATAGTACTTTTACAACTAAATAACTTGTATTACTTTTCTTTGTTAAAAAACTCATCTCCTACAAGTAATTGCTAACTTGACTGTTAGTAGATGATATGACGTGCATATGACTATAGGTAAACCTTAAAATCACAAAACACACACCATTTCCCCAAGATTTTAATTAGTTGTCTTAAGTATTTAAGTAGCAATTAAAATATAAATTTTAATATTTGTGCCTGTAGGATTCATTTTAAGAAAGATGAAAGAAGAGCAATATAACAGCTGCCACTGCTAATGGTGGAGGAACCATAATCGAAGCACGACGGCACCTCTTTAACAATTTATAGGTGCACCATGCACTTCACCCTCATAAACACAATGCTTCTCTAAAATAGGCAATGAACCATTAGTTATCGTAATCTCTACACCATTGGAGTTATATGACATCATTAATTCATTTACGAATCGTCACGCCCCAAAGGGGGCCTGAAAGTTTCTACTAAAAGCTATCATGTCACGTGTGCAACCATCACATGATAATCGCTCTACGAGTTAGAGGTCGTAAGACTCTAAATAATTAATTAACAATTATAACCAATCATATTACATAAAATTATACAATAAGAATATAACTATGGATTCCATGCACCACGGTCAACCAAGATTGTAGAGAATCGGAATCCCCTACGAACTAATAAAATAGAATAAACCCTAAGTCTCACAAATTCAATTTTTACATCAGGGTCCTAAAAATAACATTTCATCTAAATAGTCTACCAATCATAATTTTTACTTTATCATTCTTGGCTTCTAAAAACGCTCGACACTTTGCATCTTATCCCATCCCAAGCTCTTAAGATTTTTACTTGCAAAATAGTTTGTAGAGGGGTGAGCACACTATGGCTTAGTGAATGGGAGTGCAGTACTCTCAATACTACACACGTACAAGTAATTTCAAATCAAGTTATCAAATCATATGCTATGCATGAACAACCATATGAATGCAACATCTCACGTAGTCTTCCGGTAACCAATATGAAGTCTAGGGTTTACGCCTCCCTTGACCTTGGGTTAGAGATTCCGAACCCACCATCAGTGCCCAAGTCTCATTACTCTGTTTAATTATCTTATCTCTTTGATAATTTAAATATCTTTTAACTTTGATATCATAAGCTCGAGTGTTTTCATACATTGAGTGCTCCCATGCCTCATGCACCGAGCAACACCCTCAAAGACCGATCGGACTCAGAATCGTCAAGGCGCGATAATCCCTTAGTTACTTAATTCGCACTTGGCGGAACAGTAATCTTTTGATTACTTCCAGTGAAGAGATTGGACTCTGAACCATCAAGGCAATAAAGTAAACTATCAAGCATTTAAAGAATACAATTCCATGGACAAATGATAGGAACCAAGTGAAGTCCCACGAGCAAAATCGTTACACCTCATATTCACATTTACCACAACAAGAAGAGATCATGCGTTTCACATCACAGATAAAGCAAGGAAGGCCAGACTAACCAGATAGAAATGATCAAGCTAGACACAAAATTTTAGTTAAATAATAGTGTAATATAGTTCAAATCTCCTTAATCGTCAAATCAACCACTCTGGATTGAGCTACAATTCTCATTTCTCGACACCCCTATGCCATTTCACTTAAACGTCAAATCAACCAGTTGCCATTGATTTACAATTATCATTCCTTGACACCTCTATGTTATTGCACTTTTCAAGTACTCGATTATATACCTTCAAGAGTCAAGCAGGGTAATACAAAATGTACCCTTCCAAATCTTCAAGTATCATATATATATATATATATAATAACAATATATATACATATTTATAGATTTATAACTTGTTTTTAACCAAAGGATAAATTTGTTAAATATTTTTCCTTATGTACTTAAGAGAAGTAAGAAGATATAATTATTGCATGGAAAAATAAAGACTTTCATTTATGATTTGTATAATTATAGATATAAATGTAACCTACATAAATATAGTAGGAAAATCGTTTTATCCAAGCATATATATATGTATTCAGAATTATATTCTTATACATGTACATAATGATACATAGTTTGTTCCATGCGTCTATGCGTAAACATCAACTATACATATATATATAGAAAAAGTTAAGTTTACATGTATTAATTTAGTTTAAGGAAACAAAGCTAAATTTGGATATTAAATCTGTAATGATAGCATTAGCAAAATAGAGCAAGGTGCTATTGTCAAGATAGTGATATCTACCTTTAACCCTTTCTATTCTTTATATTGTTACAGTAGTATTTATCTATAATCTACCTAATTACTAGTTTCTTCATATGACTTCCTTTCTAACATCTTTGCCCCATTGTTTACTATGGAAATAATAAAAATTACAACAATTGCAATCACAATCAAACAAGGCAAGACACATATACAACATACTAAGATCAAACACAACATATCAAAACCAATTACAACATTGTAGCATATCATAAAGTTTCTCACTCACCTGTTTATGGTCGCCATAGTCCTAATTGTCATTAGGTGATTCCGACGTGTAGTCCCTTTACTGGAAGCAAAAACTAAAATGGAGAATGGAGAAAGCGGCTAAGTATCAACGTCCCTGATGATGTGATACGATTCTAAGAGCTAAGATACGAGCGCCAAAGAAAACAAAGTCAATCCAAGCTCTAGGTGGCAATGCGTGTTCCAAAAAAAGAGGACATAAGCGTCGGGAGGACCCAAGGCGAAGTTCGGCCAGCCTTAAGCCAGCCTTGAATAAAGGCCGGCCGAGTTAGCTTCAAGGCCGCCGGCCTTGGTGCCGGCCTATGTATTTAGGTCGCCGGCCTTTGGCCAGCCTTGAATGGTTTTGCACAATTTTTTTTAGGATGATATAAATAGGCATCCTTAAGGTTTTTTCGAGGAAGAATGTTATTTTGGTTGTAAGAAAAACACTTTTGAGTGTGTGAATCCTCTTTGGAGATTTTTGAATATTTGACAATTTGTTTTCCCTATATTCTACTTGTTCTTATCAGATTCTTAGTCCCTGTAGAATTTGTGGCGAACATCGTTATTAAATTCTTGGAATTCTTTAACCCTAGTGATTGATTTATAGAACGTGGTCTCTATCGTTCTATGATTTGATTGCGAATCAGTTTAATTTTATCAATCTTGGCATCTATAAATTGGTAATTTTATCCATATCCTTTAATTTTATTCGTTAGTACCAAAATCCAGAAGAAACCTAAAAAATTTGTAACATTTGATTGTTATTGACATTTTGATTTGTGTGGAAGGATTCGTTTCTGAATTCGCATCATTTGGTATCAGAGCATATCCGAATCTGCATCTTTTGGTATCAGAGCAAAGGTTGGATTCGTAAGGATTTAGAGCAAAGGATTCGATTAGAGCGTGGGTTAAATCGGTAAGGCTATTGAATCTCAACTCAATTGTAGTCTTAATTCAATACTGCTGTGGTTAGGAAATTTGGGAATTTATTTTGAATTATATTGCTGTGAATTCGATTGTTGGGCATGAATTGGTGATTGGGCTGTAGTTGAGAATTGGGGTTTTGCTGAATTCAGTTGTTGGGTGTTGAATTGCTATGAATTAGTGTTTGGGGCTGTTGTTGAGAATTGGGTTTTTGGTAAATTTCTATTGCTGACTATTGAAGGGTAGAGATGTCGTCGCATGGAAGTGTTTATAACAACAACAATAGGAATGATGCTGATAATGGGGGTGAGGTTGTGACTAAGGCTGAGTTCAATCAAATTCAAGAAAATCTTAGATTAATTATGGAGAGATTGGAGGTTAGGGATAGAAGAAGCCATAGTGGTGTAGGAATTAGGAGGAGACATTCTAGTGGTGAATCTGATGCTGGTAGTGAAAGGAGTAGGAGAGGAAACAATGATGACAGGCGTAAAGGGATTGAAAACATTAAGCTGAAAATTCCACCTTTCACTGGTAGTAGTAAAGCAGAGGAATTCCTAGACTGGGTGCCACGGGTTGAGAAGGTGTTTGACTGTTATGAGTGGGATGAGCGCATGAAGGTGAAAATGACGTCTCTAGCATTCTCTGAATATGCTAGTCTGTGGTGGGATAAATTACAAACTGAGAGACGTAGGGCTGATGAGGAGAAAGTGCGTTCATGGGCTTTGATGAAAAGGTTGATGAGACGCAGATTTGTGCCAGACTACTATAAACAAGAGATGCTGATGGAGTTGCAATCCTTGAGGCAGGGTAAGAAGAGCATAGAAGTGTGTGAAGGAGTTTGAGACATTAGTGGCAAGATGTGATATTAGGGAATCATCAAATGAATCCATAGCTCGTTTCATCAATGGGTTGAAGATAGACATTGCCAGTGTAGTGGAACTCCAGCATTATCAGACTCTTGAGGATGTGATTAAATTAGCCAGTCGGGTTGAGCGGCATCAGCGCAGGCGGGATCAGAAATCATATCAACACCATAAGTCAGATGATGGTGAGAGGGAGAAGGAAAGGAAGGAAAAGGGAAAGGCAGTCGCTAGTGAAGCTATTGACTAAACACAACGAAAGAGGAGCAGGGATATCAAATTTTTTAAGTGTTTAGGACTTGGCCATATTGCTTCCCAATGTCCTAATAAAAGGGTTATGATCATCAAGGGGAACAAAGTTGAGAGTGAGGAAGAAGAACAGAAGAGTACTAAGGCAGAAGAGGAAGATGAAGACGTTATAGCGAGTCCAATACAGGGAGAATTGCTAATGGTTAAGCAGGATGAAGCTGTTCATAATCAGAGAGCCAATTTATTTCATATCCAAGGCATGGTGCAGGGGAAGACTTGTTTGATTGTGGTTGACACAGGTAGTTGCACTAATGTTGCTTCAGCAAGCTGGGTTACTAAGTTGGGTTTACAGGTGGAGCAGCATCCAAGACCTTATGCACTTCATTGGTTGAGTCCACAAGGAGCCGTTCATGTACACAAACAGGTTCGTGTTCTATTACTTATTGGTGATTATACTGACGAAATTGTTTGTGATGTAGCTCCCATGGAAGCTACACATTTGATCCTTAGAAGACCTTAATAGTATGACCTCAGAGCCAAGTATGATGGATACACCAATGAGTATACCATTCAGCAACAGGACAAGGCATACAAGCTTTTTCCTATGAGTCTAATTGAAGTACAACAAACAAGGTTGATTTGCCTTAAGAAGCCCAAAGGAAAGAGGAGTCTGTTTACGTGGCCTAGCAGGATGGACGATTCAGATTCGAAGTCGAATCTTTTTCAACATGGAGGGAATGATATGATTCCAAGAGCTAAAATACGAGCGCCAAAGAAAACAAAGTCAATCCGAGCTTTAGGTGGCAGTGCGGGGTCCAAAAAAAGAGGACATAAGCGTCGGGAGGACCCAAGGCGAAGTTCGGCCAACCTTAAGCCGGCCTTGAATAAAGGCCGGCCAAGTTAGCTTCAAGGCCGCCAGCTTTGGAGCCGGCCTAAATGAAGGCCGTTGGCCTTGGTGCCGGACCTTTGGGTGCCGGCCTTGAATGGTTTCGCACAATTTTTTTTAGGATGATATAAATAGGCGTCTTTAGGGTTTTTTCGAAGAAGAATGTTATTTTGGTTGTAAGAAAAACACTTTTGAGTGTGTGAATCCTCTTTGGAGATTCTTGAATATTTGATAATTTGTTTTCCCTATATTCTACTTGTTCTTATCAGATTCTTTGTCCCTATAGAATTTGTGGCGAACATCATTATTGAATTCTTGGAATTCTTTAACCCTAGTGATTGATTTATAGAACGTGTTTCTATCGTTCTATGATTTGATTGCGAATCAATTTAATTTTATCAATCTTGGCATCTATAGATTGGTAATTTTATCCATATCCTTTGATTTTATTCATTAGTACCAAAATCCAGAAAACCTTAAAAAATTTGTAACATTTGATTGTTATTGACGTTTTGATTTGTGTTGAAGGATTCGTTTCCAAATCCGCATCATTTGGTATCAGAGCATATCCGAATCCGCATCATGATGCCTACAAGAATGGAAAATGGACGGATAATGAATCTTGCCAAGCAACTCAAGGGATCCTAAAGGCCTTCCATTTCGTAGTGCCTGAATTGCCAATCTCTTTCAATATAAGGCCGTTGAACAGGTTCATTAAATGTAACCCAATAATCAACGATATTGAACTTGTAATCAATGATAAGCCTCGTAAATTCCAAAAAATAATCAATAGTTTTCTCGTGCTTCCATCGTCCATACTTATTGACCCGTAATGGCAACAAGTGTTGAAAAAGAGTCAGCATTACCTTCATTCCAAATGAACGTATCCTATCAACAATCCATTCATATCACCTGATAACTGCATAATTAACACTATCCATAAACCCATTAACTAGTTCCTCTACAAACTGAATCCAAGCATCATATGGCTTATCCTCGACATATGCAAGTGCAGTTGCTAGAATCTCTTGCTTAGTTTAAAAAAAAAATTCCACCACTCAATCCGAGTTTGGCTTCAAGCTTGATGTCAACACTAACATCAATCTCATTCTTTAGCTTTAACGTGCACCACTTCCTTCAATAAATCCCATTTCCCAATTCTTCTTCTCACAGACTCCTTTCTCTCCCTGGACTTCCCTCTCTTGTTAGAACATTTCCATCATCCAATTCTTCATCTTTCCCATTTCTTTTTCTCATTTTTCTTCAATCTTCTTTAACCTACATCTAGCTCCATCTGTAATAAAGGAAATCTGACAACTGCTCCTCAAACCATTTCAACTCAAACCCAACATTTCCCAATCTCTCAATACCTCCATAAAGTCCTTATGTACTCCATTTCCAATCAGAACATATGGACTTGTAACAATAACTTTGGCAACTGCATAACAACCAAGACCAAGATTCTCATAATCTCGAATCCTTGATAACAACACGCGACTCTCATACCCAAAAACCTCCCTTGCACCCTTATAAACCCTCCCTATCTTATCACAGCAATCCTGTAATGCAATGACACCCCACAATTCTCCAACAAAGCAACATCATCACTAAGAACCATCTTATCTTTTGGCAGCAAACCAACATATTCCCATTGTTACAAACCTAAACTCTCAAAAAATGGCTTGTATTCATTAATCAGATGGTATCGCAAAACCAAGAAATCGTCATTCCTTTATCCTCATGATTAGCCACTTTTGGGATAAGTCTCTCAAGAAAATCCGGGGATTTCTTACATGTGCACTATTGCTGTTGATACATAACATAATGGCGTTGGACTATAGGGTGTAGCATGAGTTTGTTCAGTCACAGCCATGAATGATCCAACCTCTCTTTTGACATCACCGTTGCTTCGTTATGCTGCTAGAAGTACATTACTACTCAACACCAACACTTGATTCTCCTCATTTGAATCCTTCTTCCACTTCTTCCTTTCCATTCCCTTCTATTGTCTTCCCGCTGTCTTCACGCTGGCTCTCCGATCGTCCATCTTTCTAACCAACTCAACAAGTGCTTACCATGGGGCAAATTCTCATCATTGAAGTAGTACTCCACCTTTTTGATGATCTTTTGTTTAAGATCATTAGTGAGGACATTGCCGCCTATTGTTTGCACACAATCATCACCATCATGGTCATTTTTGTCATCATCATTATCATCGTCGTCGTCATCATCATCATCGTCTAATCCATCTCCACCGTAGGGTCCATTTTCTCTATAAAGTTTGCCCCTGAATGGTTGCTGGTCGAAGTAACGGTTACAGTTGTTGATGAAGCCAACAACAGCGAGGAAGGAGGAGTGCGAGGGTTTAGGGATGGAGAAAGAGGAGTTGACGAGGTGTGGGTGGGGAGTAGTGGTGAAGAGGTGGAAAGAGTCGCCATTGTGGTGGTGAAAGAGAAGTTGAGGGTTTCTATTATTCGTCAACTGGCAGCACCAACTAACGGACCAGGAGGCACAAGCCAAATCTTGAGAGAGTTATCATCTCGAGCGGTTGCAACTTAAGAGTCATCAACTCTGGTGGCGAGTGCGATGATTGGCAAGGGTTTCTAGTCGATTGAGCTTGTTCGGTATGCTTCAAGCGTTTTACTACACTATGATGATAGAGAAAGAGGAGAGGAAAGGACAGAATGGGACATATATATGGAATTAAAGTGGGAGTGGGAAGACAGAGTGACAAAGAGAGTGAACAAGGGAGAGAAGGACAAGGGATAGAGGACAGGGGCTCCACCGGCAACAAGGAGGTGATAAGAAAATGAAAGGAAAGAAGAAGGAAGGAAGGAAGAAGGAAAAATGGGCGATTGGGAATGGAGAAAGAGAGTCCAATCGGAGTCTAAGGAAAAGATGAGAAGAAAAGGAAGAAGGAAGGAAGGGAGAGCAGAAGAAGCATAGGACGGGGGACAGCAAGGACAGGCGACATGACTAGGAGAGGTTGATGTGATGGAGGTCGACCTGATCTAATCCTACTAATGCATTTGCCCTAACCGGTGTAGGAGGGGAGAGCGAAATAGCATAATGCGGCCGGGTTTTTCCTTTTTTTTTTTTGCATTTATTGCAAATTTACATATGCATATTTATATATATATATATATATATATAATTTATTTTAATTATTATTATTATTCCCACTATTAATATTTTATCAAAATTTTAAAATTACAAAAATAATATCCTTACAGCTAGTCTAACGGTAGTTATTATTTTACTTATTTTAATATAAAGTTTCTTAAATTTTAGGTCGTTATACGTAATGTTGCTCATGCCATCATGCCACGGTAATAAAAAAGAGCTTGATTTGCATTAATAATATTTTACACTAATTTATTTAGTGAATCTTAAACTAAACTCGATCTATCCATGAGCATTAGTCACGATGGAAGGAAGGATGTTCCATTATTCGAGTCCTTGAATGCGTTGTCGTCAATGAACCGACATTCATTACCCATTGGCTATTGCTGGAGAAAAGCATTTCATTTTTTAGGTGGTGGCGTGTGGTGCCCCATAAATTATGTAATAAGTGGCGTTGTGCGTCAACTGTGACACCTCCATCATTAGCGGCGGTTACTGCCATTGCTCTTCTTCCCTCTTTCTTAAACTAAATACCACAGGCACATATAGACTACAAGACACACGAATACCATAGTTTTTATTTCAATCTCCACTTAAATATTTAAGATGATTGATTAAATTTCTATGCATTTCATGCATTTATTAGGAAAAATGGGGATTCTTTTTTTAATTTTAAGATTACTTTATAGTCATATGCAAGTATGTTGGATGACCTTACTAAATGTAGGAGCACATAAAAAAAAAAAAAAAGACTAAACCATTAAAGGAATCAAAATGAATTAAAAATGTAAAATATTGAAAAGGAGAGAAAATAAAAATAAGTTTCATATAATGAGGCACCAATGTAATAACATATTTATAAGAGGCATTTTGGTCTTTTAGATAAAAGGCTATATAAGTCTTATAAAAACCCTATTGGCATTCTGTCCTTCAGCTATTAAAGCTTCTACTATTAAAGTAAGTCTCTCTCTATGCACTATAAAACCATAACTAGTACTAAATCATGCTTTGGGGATGCAAGAACCTTTGATTCAACACACAATCACAAAGTTGAGCATATCTAATCAATTGTTTTCTCAGGAGTTCTCTTCTTTAGTGTGAAAGTAGTTGAGATTTGGAATTTGTGCCAATTTAGGGATTTTGGTACTAGCATTGATGCTAAGGTTGCCGGTTCAAACAAATTAAACACTTTTGAATCAATCGAAAACAAGTAACTGCTTTAGTTGTGTTTAAAATTTCATATTAGATAGTTTGTTGTGGTGGTTTTAAGATGTTTTAATGGTAATTGGCTGTTGGAAGGAGAAAGGGAACGATTTGGGGGGAGAATAGGAGGAAATTGTGTAGTTTTGTGGGGTATATAACCAAGTACATGATCATATACTTGGATGTGTTAAGAAGCCTTTTACACAGTAAGGTATATGATCATATACATGGTTGTATTCTTACTCACACTCTTCTACACAACTATATACACGATTGTGTTGTCCTAAAAATTTTGTAACTTTCTCTTTTCTTTATTTTTCTTGATTTTTCAGCAATTCTAAGCTAGTCTAGGATAGCTAGAAAGTAGAATATCACTAGTTAAGGTTTCAAGAATAATTATTTATGTACATTTGATCAAGTCACATATTAAGTAGATTCAATTGCCGAGCGTGTAGTGGGACCCTAGGTACATATTTACCAAACCTTGCTAGTTGTGCTTGTTAGTTATAGTAAATGAATGAATTTAATATAAATTCAATAAATGACTTGCTTATTACTTGTGTGTGGCTTGGCCAAGGAGCTAGAGGTGGCAAATCCTTGAGGGCACCCGTTGATTGGTATGTGACATTGCCCCCTGTGAAGTTGCATATTAACATGATTCGAGCAGATTTTAGGGATATTGGGGTCGAAGGTAACAAATCTTGATACCGGCTAGAAAGTTGAGGTTGGAGGTGGCAATTCTTAACATAAGATTATATATATGTATTATATGATATGGCGGGGTCATGAGTACCCCTATGATGTTTGATGGCTCATATAAAGATAATAAATGAATTAGTTGTATTATTATTGTTACATTCTTGCGTGCACGTCTGTTTACTCCTCGCTTTTTTAAAAAATTAATCATCCAAAGAACTTTCGGATGTTTCCGTCCACTGGCGCCAAAAAAAAAAAAAAAATCAATAGATAAACTGGCTTGCCTTGCCTTTTGTCATGCCCTTGATTTGTTTCTTTTTTTTTTTCTTTTTTGACTGTCCCATCACGGGTGAGGGACAAGGAAAATTTGGAGTCCGTGATTTGGCTCCCTTTTTCATCTGAATGGGCCTTTGGGGAGAAAATTCAATGGCTTGGGAACCTGATAAGTTGACCGAGGCATTGGACGTGCGCGCATGACGGATTGCAGGAGGCTGGGGATCCATATAATATGACCTCTCATGCCCCCGATGTTCCTTCATTACCTGCTTTCTAGATTCAATGATGAAAGTATTGCAGAACTTCTATTCTTCCGATAAACACTACCATGTTGCTGACCACTGCCTGTCACGGTAGCAACTTTCATGAAATCAAAGGTTGATTTCGCTAGTTTTTCGAGCAAAAGTTCAAGTACTTCTACCCACATTATGGTGGGTAAAATAATTCTACCGTCAACTGCAGGATCCCTATATGCCCCTTCCTTGGTCTTGCAATGGGGCAAATCCGAATCAAAGTGAACTAGCTCAGTAGTAACAATGTTGAAATCAGAATCAAGCACAGTTGCCTTCAAAGACTGAGTAGAACCATCAAATCCAAGGAAAAGCGCATCTTTAAGATGATTATAGTCTGCCATTAAACAACGATCACTCAGGAACGAAAAATCCCGTTTTTTTTTTTTGAAAAAGTGACGAATATCTAGTTATTCGATTTCACTATCTTGTTCACTTCCCAATAGCCACTGAACATGCCGGAGTTGGCACAACAGCTAGTGCGGGTGATGATGGGGTACTAGACATAAACACAAATGTAGAGGCTGAGACAGAGCTGAGTGGCATCAGTCAACGTTGCAGCTTGCTGCAAGTCTTCTGCTCCAGATTCAGCAGCAACAGCAACAAAAACAGCAATAGCAACGGCAACAGCAACAGTAGCAGCAGCAACTTCTCGGCCTGGCCAAGGATTTGGTAACTAGTGTTCATAGCTTTGTCAATATAGGTGACTTCCAAGAACATTGGCCATTGATGGAGAACTTGAGAAAGAGACCAATTTGGACAGTTGAGAGACTGTTATGAACAGAGGAAATAGCATATGATGTGAAACTTTTTGTTGCTAGAACTACAGGCTCATCACTAATTAACTTGATGAGAAATAGTGGTATTCACTCAAGGGAAGCTGCATGTTGAGCTCAGTCAATTTGAGAGTTGTCATGGCATCTCACTTGATATAAAAAGTGATGTCACCTTTGAAAGCTCTAATTTGTAGATACTATGTATATATTATATGTACTGGTATTTATGTTAACATTACTATTACTATCCCCATGCTGTACATAGTATTTTTATTTTTATTTTTATATATGTAATCTTCTTCACCCTTTTTTTTTTTTATTTCAGGCTTCGTCTTAACATTGGCATTACTGTGAATCAATGATGAAAAGCATAGAAGTAATCAAACAAAGAGACCTATTGGTGTACTCAAATGGGCATCCATCTCCAATCTCAAGTCCTTAGGATACATGGTTGGATGAGACTATATTTGAAAATACCTTTTGGGAAAAAATCAAGCATCAAGAGCTCTGTGCGACAACTCACACTGATGATATGCTTTGCTTTATCGAATGCGAGCCTCATGTTAGCTCGAGAGATACCATCAAGGCAAATTCAATCTTGCGCTTTAAGAATGAAAGTAGGGAACTTCCTCTCTCCATCACCCAATTTGCATTCCTCAGGCAACTACCCTTTGGGTGGAAATCTTGAGTAAAACATATCATTTGAAAGTCAAAGTATGAGACTCTTTTAGAGAAGGTTGGCATCTTTCTTACCATTACTACTTCCACCCACATGTGGTTCCCACGTATGAGTGGGTTGGAAGTGTGGCGAGCGATCATCTATCGATGAAGTATTTAAGCTCGCACATTCATCATTTCTTAGGGGGAAATCACCTTAACACTTAAGGATGTGGTCATTCTCCTAAACTTGAATAGCTTTGGGCAGACCAACATCACCTCTGCTGAAGTGTCCTAGTAAGAGCATAGCTTTTAAGTGTCCTTACTGGATGACTTGTATACTTTTTTGAAGAGCAGAGAAAAGATAAGCCTCGAATTTTTGGCTCAAGTCATGGATAGGAGTAAGTACTCTTATCCATTCTCAAGTACACCCTTGTAGTTATGTACTTATGCCCTTCTCTCTCTCTCTCTTTTGTCATTTCTACAAGTATGAACTTATAGCTTTTGTAGCATATTGACTATCCTTGTTCGTGTTCCTTAGAGGACCAGAAGAAGGTGTGAACTCCTGGCTATTTTCCTTAGCCATACGAATTGCCCAAGATGACTATTTCGCACTAGGTCCCTTTTACTTGGCCTCTTTGTATCAACGTTTGGATCTATATCACAAGGCTTCCATTCGCTCTAAAGGTCGCTATGTGAACGTGTCACATGTAGACATAATAAAAAAACACTTTATTCCTCTCAATAGTGTTAGATCCAACCTTGCTCTTCCTAGAGCATAGGTTTGGGTTAAAGGAACTATTGAGCAGGTACTCTTACAACGTATTGAAGACAAGAACGAATTATAGCCTTTAGGCTTAAAGGATGAAGTAACTTTAGTAGATAAATGTAAGAGTCTCCACGACTTTAAGGTAAGATTTATTTTATAGTGTATCTTAGGGAGTCTATCCTCCCTCCTTGATAGCAAAGACTTTTTTGAGTGCTATTTAGAGCAAAGGGTTGTAGCATATTCCCCTCACAAAGTTGCACACCAACTTGGCTTTGACCAAAGGGTATCTTGCATGATTAACATTACTAAAAACTTTAAGTTGTGTTGTCGATCACTCTCTCCAGGTGGCTTAAAAATCATTCACCAAAAAGTGCATCAGCTATACTTTCCTTTTATAAGTCACTCCAGGGTTGCTTCTCCTAGCTGGCTAACTTATTGGTCAAATTACTTGCATGATTTTCGACTATATGCTTTTGCTTTAGTAGATGATACACTTCGTGTGTCTACTATGTACCGTTGGAAGTTTTGCCTTAAATTACTGCCTATGCCTAAGCCTAAGCCTGCTGGCGATGCTTAGGGAGCTATTGAACAAGTGGATGAGCAATTAGTATCCTCTAAGCATAAACACCAATTCCCTCCATTGATAGATGGTAGTAGGCTAAGCATGCCCTTATTTAGGAGATGGCATCCTTGTATGTTTCTTGTTATTGTGTATGTGTAGGTATTCCTCCCCTTATCTATCATGTGTGTATAGGTTAAGATGGGCTCTGAAGTTTGTTCTAGCACTTCTAATGATTTGGTGGCTGTTTCAATTCAAGTCAATGATGATCAAGACTTAGTGAATTATGTGAAGTCACCAGTTGAAGATGGTAGAGGTGACAATGATGACATTGAAGAGTTGCATGAAGTTAGAGCTATTACTACTATTGATAAGCTGGTCATAGAGACATGAGAGGGTAACAACAACACCGATAATAGTGACCATGCTGATGCACTACTTTGCTCAGGCACATATGAAGATGAGTTATATGTGGCACCTACTAACATTCTTCCTCCCCTAGTTGCCACCATGTCTCCTCGAGACAAGGAAGCAACTCCAAAGATCTATGCCGAGTTAAAGGAGACTACATCATTTCAAGGGTTTACTATGCTTTCCCAGTTACTGGAATTAATGGAGACCCTTGATGCTATGGATAGAGATTTTTGGGTTGAGTCCTTCGTGCGAGAGATTAAGCTAGCTTACACTATATTGAAGATGTTGGGGGAGGCCATTCTATTATTGAACAGACCTTGAAATTCCTTAGCAGAGGTAGAGCTTAAGCAGTTAATTAAGTTTGTGTATATATATATATATATATATTATGTTACCATCACATGGTTAGAGCAAGTGCTCCTTTAATGTATTAAAAATTAATAGGTGCAGTAACTTTATCAGTTGTTGGGTTCATAAGCTTGCAATAGCCACTATCGTGGACTTTATGAACTATAAAGGGGGCCTTCCCACTTCAGTGTAAACTTTGGTACTAGAATACCTCACTATACATGCTTCGTTGCATGAAGTATGATGTCACCTTGCTAAAAGGATCACTTCCTAACTAAATGATCATAAACCGCACTTAAACGCTGTCGATAATTGGCAAGGTGATGCTTGGCGGTATCTCGTCTCTCTTCTAAAGCTTCAAGATTGAGCATGCGTAGAGTATTCGGTTATAACTCGGCATTAATGGCCAGTCTTGTAGATGGAACTAAGACTTCAATAGGCATCATCACCTTACATGCATATATTAAAGAGAAGGGGGTTGCCTGGGTGGGGCATTGCTTAGATGTCCTGTATGCCCATAATGCCAATGGTAGCTTTTTATGCCATTCCTTATGATTTTCATGCACCATATGACTAAGTACTTTTAGAAGAGTCTTATTCATTGCTTCCGCTTAGTTGTTTCTCTTTGGGTAGTAAGTTGTCAACTCTGCATGATCTATGCTGTAGGAGGCCAATAATTATCGTACGTGTGAGTTGATGAAGGGTGTACCATTATTTAAAAGAATGTGCTTTGGGATTTTAAAGTGGCAAATGACGTATTCTTTTATGAAACTTACCACTGCTGGTCCTGTAGCTTTCTTTAATGGGATTACCTATACCCACTTGGTAAAGTATTATGTACCCACTAAGATCCAAATGTATCCCCTAGATGGTAGATGTATTGGACCAATCAAGTCAAATGCCTATGTATGGAAAGGCCATGGAGTAGTTAGGTTATGTAGTGCAATAGTAAGGGCATAGATTACATTAAAGTGTTGTTGGCATGCAACACGCCTCCTGGCAAAGTTAAATGCATAATTTTCTATTGTAGGCTAGTAGGACCCCAAGCCCAATAGGTGGTAGTACGACTTCCTTCCTCCTTGATGTTCCCCACCATCTCCGGAGCAGGCTTTATCTAGCACATTCTCCATTTTAGGTAATGCCATGTACCTAAGAAGTTGTCCCATGAATGATACCTTGTATAGCTAGTCCTTATGCATAATGTGCTTTCTTGCCTTATGCTTTACTAAGTGAGCATCAACACTATTTGTAGGTAAGACTCCATTTTTCAAATAGTCTATATAAGGGCATCTCTAATCACTGACACTCGCCACAAAGTTGTATTCTACTTAATTAAGAAGCTCGGAGCATTTTGAACAACTCATTTGCATTTGAGTAGCATCTTTAGCCATGGTTGGCTAGTAATACCCTATGTGTTGTATGCAATGGTATAAGGATAAGCCTTCCTCTCCATACCAAATATCGTGGTATTTGTCCAACTTTAGGCATGCTTGCCTTGCACAAATACATTGCGATAAGATGCCCTTTAGACCCTTGAAGTATAGGATGCCATTAATGTGGATGAAATTTTTTAAAATTTCCATAGAAGCTTCATTAGGATGTGCTAGCTAGGCTTTGATGGGAGTGCACCAATCATCTAATGCTTCCTCTTCCTCATCTAGCAACTATAGAGCTATGCATTGAATAGACTTTTTGATGAATTAAATATTTAAACCATTTTCTTTCGCTTGAATAGGAAAGCCTCATACTTGACCTCATTATTGGTATAATAGAAGTCCAGCTTAAATGCTAGTGGTATCTCTAGGCCCTTAAAGGACATCAATACAACTCCATCTCCTTACCCGATATCAGCAGAGGAGCCATCAAACTGCACTTGCCATTTTCTACCCAATTTTGCCCTCATGGAGTCCTCGTGAAACTCCATTGGGATTGTATTTGTGGCATAAGTCCCATGTGAGACAAGAAAATGGGCTAGAAGGTCCGCTAGAGCCTAAGACTGGCATAACCGTAATGTCAAACTCTGATAGGAAGGGCAACCATTTCACAATCCACCTTAATAGGGTTGACCGTGATAGCAAGTATTTTATTAGGTCGGAGTGAGTGACAAGGTTTTACAGGGTTAGAGTGAATGACAAGGTTGACTTTATGCACTAAGAAGTAGTGACTCAACTTCTATGTAGTGAATATTAGCATAAGACGATGCAAGTCGAATAATTAACTTCACTCCTTTAGAGGGATCAACTTAGGTAGTATACATGCTGCTTCCTACCCTCGAGTTCTTGTGTAAGTAAAGCCCCAATGAACTTGTTAGTGGATATTAAGTAGAGAATCATTAGTAATCCTTTAATAGGCATTGTCATCGTCTATGAGGAAGTGAGTATATCCTTTACCTTCTGAATGGCTTCCTCTTGTAATTGCCCCCACTCGAATAGTGCTCTTTTCTTCATGAGTTACTGTAGGGGATTAAGAGATCTTAGCTAGTGTAGGGACAAATCGCTTGATATAAGAGACCTTCCTCATGAATGTCTGTAATTCCTTTAGGTTTGTGGGTGAGGGCATGGATTGTATAGCCTGCACCTTTTTTAGATCAACGTTGATCCCTTTCTAGTGAACTACAAATCTAAGGAATTTCCTAGATGTACACCAAATATGCATTTTAGCGAGTTCATGCACAGCTTATACAATTGTTATTGCTCAAAAACTTTCTGTGGATGTATCAAGTGATCCGATGCTCACCTTGACTTAATAACTATGTCATCCACATAGTCTTCTATGAAGTCGTGCATCATATTGTGAAAAATAGCAATCATTACTATTTGATAAATAGCTTCTACATTCTTAAGCCCGAAAAGGCATAATAGTATAGTAGAAATTCCCTACTAGAGTCCTAAAGGCAGTGCACTCAACATCTCTAGTAGCTATCTTGATTTGATTGTAGCCACTAAAACCATCAATAAGCAAGAACAATTCATGTCCAGCTGTAGCATCTACTAATGTATCAATATTTGGCAATGGGAAGTTATCCTTTAGGCAACTATCCTTATCATGGGCTCACTAAGCTAATTCTTCCTTAATCATTCCAATAATTAGATCAAACTTACTAAGCTTTATCACCTAACCTAATGAATCAAGTTAAATAATTAATGAGCTTAATTCAATATATTTATGTAATATTTTCAGCTCTTTATAGAAGGGAAGGGGAAGAAGATTAACACATCTTAAAGAAATTAAAGGAAAATCGTACCAGTAGCAAAGAGATCAAGGGTGTTGTAAGAAAAGGAGGAAGGGAGAGAAAACCGAGGAAATTACTTGCGTAAAAAAAAGAGAGTAAAAAATCAGTATTGGTCTGTGTTAAAAAAACAGTAGTGGAGGAAGTGGATAAAGTGGAATGGGTTGATTTATCAATTGGCTGCATGAATAACATAGGCGGCGGTGGTGGCTGGCCTGGAACAGCCACACGAGAGCCATGAATTTCTTTTGCTGGAACTGTCAAGTTGTGGGATCTACCAAGACAGTTTGTAATCAGAAAGACCTCATCAATAAATATAATCCTGCCATTAGAAACAGGTGTGGACAAAAGAGGTACAGCAGGAGGTTTAGCATTATGTTGGTGTGGAAATGTAAGGATAGAGATATTGGAGGAAAACTTTCATTTTGTGGACACGGAAATCACATATCAAGATGGTAGCATGCTAGGAAGAGTAACATGGATTCACTCACACACAGAATTTCATCAAAAAGTGAGAGGCTTTGGAATGCTCTTAGGGGAAAAGTAGGCCATTGCGGAACATTACGAGAAGTCATGAGGTAGAAGGAAAGAAGCAAGAGTGATTGACGGCTTTAGGGTGATGATCCTTGACACGAACTTGCAGGACTTGGGGTTCAAAGGGCCTGAATTCACCTGGACAAATAAGAGAAATAATGGTAACTTAATCAGGGACAGAATTGACAGAGGCCTGGGTTCCATAGATTGGACAGAAAAATTCCCATTCATCCAAGTAATCCACTAACCAACAATTGCCTCAGACCATGTGGCTTTAGTCCTCCAACTAGACAATAGAGGATGGAGGGGGAAAAGAAGGTTCCTCTTTGAGAACATGTGGCTTACAGATGAGGAATGCAAAAATATTATTGCCTCTAAATGGTGCCAACGAGACGCAAATGAACTGTCGGAAATTATGGACAAAATATCAACCTGTAGGTGGGCACTGGTGGAGTGGAGCAAGAAAACCTTCCTTAGCAGAAGAGTAAAGATTGATGACATCATCCAGAAACTAACAAATCTACAGGCACTTGATGATGACTCGGCAGTGTTGGAGGAAGAGGAACTATTTTCAAAGCTAAACCTGCTATGGGAGAGGGAGGAAAAGTTCTGGCACCAACGATCTAGAGTCAATTGGCTCAAGTATGGAGATCAAGACACAACCTTCTTCTACCACATGACAACAAGACGAAGGCAGTGCAATAAGATGACTAGATTGAAGGACAGGAATGGACATTCGCTGGAGAAGGAAAACCTAATAGCAAAGGAATTCCAATAATACTTTGGACATTTGTTTCACATAAATGGTGTAAGGAGTTGGGGCGAAAGCTTACAATGGATTGAAAATCTGATCCCCAATGAGGTAAATTCCTAACTGGTCAGTGATGTAACTGAAGAGGAGATAAAGATTGCAGTCTTCTAGATGGGAGGTCTCGAAGCACCGGGACCGGACAGCTTTCCAGGGATATTCTATCAATCATGTTGGGATTTAGTGGGGGATTCAGTCACTAAAGCGGTAAAAAACTTATTCACTATAGGTACAGTCCCTCACTCATTAAATAAAACTGATCTAATACTCATCCCTAAAGTTCCCAACCCTCAAAATGCTGCCCAATCCCGCCTAATAAGCCTTTGCAATTCCTTAAACAAAATTGTGTCTAAAGTCCTTGTGAACAGACTAAAACCGTTCCTAACTGACCTAATCTCAAAAAACCAAAGGGCGTTTGTTTCAAGCTGCATGATTCATGATAACATGGTAATAGAGCATGAGGTTTTCCACTTCCTAAAGAACAAAAAGTGAGGTAGATAGAGGCATTGTGTGCTAAAATTAGATATAAACAAGGTTTATGACCGTATTGAATAGGACTTTCTAAAAGAGATACTTAAAAAGATAAAGTTTTGCACCTAGGTAGATTGATTGGGTGATGAAATATTTAACCACTATATAGTATAACATCTTGATTAATGGGAAAGTAGGACATGTCAATCCTAGCTGAGGGTTTAGATAGGGGGATCCTTACCCCCATACCTTTTCATCCTAGTCGCTAATGTGTTATCGAGAGGAATCACTAAATGTGTATATGAGCATAGACTAGGAGGCATCAAAATCAATAACCATTGTCCGATATTATCTCACTTGTTTTTTTGCAAATGATTCCCTCTTTTTCTTAGAAGCCAAATAAGAGTAAGTGCAAACTCTAAAGAGAATTATAATGACTTATTGTGTAGCATTAAGATAGGAGGTAAACTTTGCAAAATCAAGTATCTACTTCAGTGGAAACACCCCTACAAGCTTAAAGATTAGATTGGGAGAAGCCTTGGAAGTACCTATGGTAGAGGATCCAGGAAGTTACTTAGGATTACCTTCTTTGTAAGGAAGGTCTATAAAATACACATATTATATTATATATTATAATTTAAACATAAGGTCAAATAATGTAAATAGTTTAAACTATGAGGGGCAATTTAGTCTTTTAAGGTCAAGGTATTTAAGCTTCACTTGACCTATTGCTATCCCTTTTCCTCATTTTTATAGTGAATACCAAAGAGACACTCTTAGATACACACAAGGCAACCTAAGGGGAATCCACAAGATCAAATTACTTTCACCAAGTAAGGACTTTGATCATTAAGATATATATTTCTTATTTTAGATTTGTTAGTCTAAGTGAGTTCGGTGACGTGTTGTTAGAATTCATAACAAGGAGTGAGACAAAATGAGCATAGACATGAGATCAAGCAATTTGAGGATTTTGATCCCAAATCGAAGTAAGTAAGTGCACAAAATTCATATAATATATCAGAATTAACTAGTTAATTGGATCAATTCGCTTTGGATTCATAGAAATTGGGTTAAGAGAGCAAATTGGAGAAGAGAAAGAAGAGGATTTGTGAAATAGAAGAGTACACATACACAGATGTGTACCTTTACCATGCTAACTGGTTTATATCATAAAGGGTACATGGCACAGTACACAGGCATGTACTTGCTCATGTCAAAGTATACAGCTAAGTAATACAATTGTGTACTTGGGCATATCAAAAACGTTTTATACACAAAAAGGTACACAACCATTCACATGACTATGTTCCTTCTCGTGTTCTTTTGTATGGCCACATACACGACCATCTTGTTTTAAAACACTTACACTTCAATTCTATTTTGTTTTTCTACAATTTTAAACTAAGATTTATGCCCAATAAAATGGTGGGGAAGGGAAATATGCAATTAGGACTTGATTAGCCACTTAGTAAGCTTAGATTATGTTATAGAATAGATCTAAACTTAGTCTTTGGAAATTAATAGGTTAATATCCTTTTGATAGGACATAAAGGTATGTATTTACCGTGTTTGCTACTTGTGATTGTTAATGTAAGAATATAAATGACTTTGATTGGATATTGGGTTTAAGTATATGTGTTGTTTGTGCTTGGCTTGGCCTAGAGGCTAGTAGTGGTAGATCCCTAAAGGGTACCCTAATAATTGGTATACCATGTTGTCCCTAGTAAAGCTCTATACTGAAATGATTTAGGGTAGATTAGGGTTGAACGGGCCTACAATGGCAGTTCTCAACCTAAGAATATATATGTATATATATTATATGGTGTGATGGGATCATGAATATCCTCCTGTTGGTTGTTAGTTAATTAAAGAAAAATAATATGATGATTGTGATATGTATATCCACTGCATTTACGTGTGTTGGTACTATTATTAATGTGGCAAGCACATGTTTGTGTGATACTTAAGTTTCGAACATAGGCTCGTTCCACTAATTTTTTAGTTGTAAGTAAGTACGATGAGTATGTCGACTACGACGAGAATGAGAATGTAGTGTACTATTATCAAGACGAGAATGGGGGAGAGTATCACTATTATTATGGTGATGAGTGAAGTGGGAGTTGATGAAAGATTCTTTTGTAGAACTTGAGGATGTTTGAGTAGAGAATTTAGAGATGTTTTATAGACTTTTAAATATGCTATTCCATTTTATATTGATGGATTTTTATCCTAGTTTTTCAACTAGAGTTAATGTACTTTTTCTTAAGTAATAATGATTAGAATAACTCACTTGTGAATTATTTATTTCTATTACTAAGGGTATAGTTATATTAATGTATAGTGGAGATAAACAAGTTTAAAATTGAAATGGAGATAGAGAGCCTTAGCTTGTCGCTACTCAATAGGGATACGTCACTGGTTGTAGTGTTCTAGGTTTTGAGGCGATACAAGTTCAAAAGTGGGGGCTTTAGGGTTTGTTAGAGACAAAATTAAAAGAAAACTACAAAGTTGGATGTAGTGTTTGTTAAGTAATGTAGGCAAAGAGGTGCTAATAAAAGCTATAGCTAGAATCATACTCACCTATCCGATGATGTGCTTCAGGTTCCCTAAGAAATGATAGACAAAGGTCAACTCCTTAATTGCTAAATTTTGATGGGGTGCAAAGCAAGGAGAGAAAAATGCATTGGATAACTTAGAATAAGTTAACGAAAACTAAAGAACTTGGAGGTTTAGGTTTAAAGATCCTACATAATTATAATTTGGCACTCTTAACTAGATTGGCATGGAGATTGGAGAAAAATCCACTAGCATTGTCGGCATGGGTTTTAAAAGGAATCTACTACCCTAATAGAGACTTTATAATGAAAATTAAAATAAGCAGATATAGTAAAATAATTTTTATATAGATATTATTTTATCATCTAGGTTAAGTTAGATATGATATTATTATTATATTTTATTTAATTAAATTTAGTTTTTTATTTGTGGGATTTAGTTAGATCAGTATCTTTATTTTAAGATTGTAAAACTTTTTATTTTTCTTAGTTTTCTAGAATATTAGATATTATTATCTCTATAAATAAGTAAAAATTGTAATCACTACTTTATGATAAAATAACTTTAATATTTAATAATAGAACTTTTAATAATAGAACCATTTTTCAAGTGATGTGTGATGTCTTCTTTTTCATCAATAGTATGAAACCATCAAAATCCATTGTATGGTGTGAGGCCATATAAATTAAGGATGAAGTCATTATCTAAATCTAATGATGTAAGATTACTGAATATATATTTTTTAGATTATTGATTTTTTAGTTAAAAAAATGAAAAAAAACACTATTTATTAGTAATTTTAGTATAATAATTATTTAGATTAATTTTTCTTATCAATTTTCGTTTTTCTGAAATTTTTATATTTTATAATTTTTTGCTTCCATTATCTTATGTCAAATTTAGTATAGTAGAGGCTGTTGGGCATAGCACAACATTATAAAAAGTAAGGAAGCCTTGTTTAAGGGGGCACTGTGCAAAGTGAAAAGTGGTACTAACCCTCCCAGGCTATAGAATCATCCCCTATCATCAGATTAGAGACTCGGATAGGAGAGTTAAAGAATTGATCGATGAAGAGTGTAGGAGATGGGACCTGTTAAGTCTAGGCAACCAATTAACCTGTAAGCAAAGAGAGGCTATAAGAGCCTTTCCGTTGCCACACATACCTGAGGATGAGATTGTGTAGCCGATGGAGAGATACAGGATGTGCATTGCAAGGTTTCCTTACCACGTCATAAACTCACTATAAAAAGAACCACACTGTCAAAAACCTTCATCTTCCTACAAAATAAACTCAGACTCATGGAAGAAGCTTTGGAGCCAAAAACACTTACAAAAATTAAACATTTCCTTTGGAGAGCGTTTCACAACTCTACCAACAATGCAAAATCTGGTCCAATGCCTTGACAGCTACATTCTGTACTACGCCTTCTGCGGAGAAATAGAAACCCTGGAACATACACTCATTACGTGTGGATGGGCTAGAAGTGTATGGTTCGATTCCTTAAAGAAAAAAAAACAAAGGGAATAGGGTTATCAACCTCCACGAATGGATGAAGCTAACAGTTTAATTGAGAGGAGATTCAAGAAAAATGAGGGAAGAGATCGAATGTAAATGGGAATAGTGCTCTAGGCAATATGGAAGGAAAGATGTGAAGCAATATATGAGAAAGGGGAGCCATGCCCGAACACAACGGTAAAGAATTGCATATTTTACTCCAGGGAATGGGAAGAACTGAGGAAAAAAGAGGAACTAGAAAAAGGCAACCAAATGAGAAAGCAATCTCTAGAAGACAGAATCCTTAGGTTAGCATATCAGCTTTGGAAGCCTCCTGATGATGAAATAAAAATCAATCGTGATGGGTCCTGGCTAAATGCCGAAACTAAAGCTAGAGTGGAAACAATAGCACATGAGTACGAAGGAAGAATAGTAGGTGGGAAAGCTAAAGCTACTTTGATACCATCCTCAGAGGTAGTAGAGGCAAGGCTATTTTACTAGGCATTACTTTGTCTGGGGAAAAGAAATGGAAAAAATTGGTAATTAAATCAGATTGCACACAGGCTATCAAGGCTTTCTCGAGCGAATCCTTGTAAATTCAAGGGTCTACAGCCCTCTACATGGTAGGGGCGCAAGCCATTCTTCATTCCCTCCATAACTCTCTGTTTTCTTTTCGTCGTATTCCTCGTAAAGTAAATAGGATAGCAGATTGAATTGTTTCTAACATGAGAGACAGCATATATCCTATGGATTAGTGGCTCAACTCCTCATTCTCTCTCCTTAAGTCGTTCTCTATAGATGATATTTCTTGTCGATGCTCTGTTTCGAATTGAAGATCATTTGTACTGTTCGATGCTGGCTAATCAATGAAAGCACTTTACTGTTGGCTAAAAAAAAAAAAACACTAATACCGCAGCCAGTTTATTGATCTTCCGGTTGAAAAAACCTACGACGAATGATGTTCACTAGAATTAGGAAACAGTCTCATCTATGTCTCATTTTCCATCGTGATGCCAAAAAGGTTGATCCACGGATTTGAAAAAGGCCAAAAAAACAACTTATAAACAGGAATCGGATTTACAGCTGTACATAAACGTTTGTCGTTGTTCCTAAACAGAGAAAAGAAACTGAAATAATCAAACGAAAAAAAAGAGAAAAAACTCTAAACCTAATATTACAAGAAGGATTAATTAAATAAAGAACCGCCCTCCGTTAACTTAATTAATGATGGCGTGTCCGTTTGCAGGGCAGGATAATGTTCTGACTGATCCAACCGCATAAGCAGGAGGTAGAGGAGGAAGCGTCGACGAAACAAACGGAAGGTTACGGAGTATGAGATGACGAACCCTCCTCGGAAGAGGTGCTTCATGGAACATATGCTCCAATACACGCGCCACCACCACCGTGTAATCTTCCAAAATCTCCGCCACTATTGCCACCAGTATCATCTTTCCACCTTTTATCTCAAAATTCTTAACCCAGATAATAAATGATTTTTTAATGTAAGCTCTGTGCGTGTGCGTGTGTATTATTTGGATGTTGCTGTGATACTGTAATTGTTTGGTTGGAGTATATATATATATTTAGGATTATAAAGATGTCCATTGCCTGGTTTTATGTTCTGACAACCTTTGGGATGGTAAAGCGACACGTGATTCGGCGGGTTTTGGGACGTGGTTTTGTCCACTGATTTGAGTTCTACTTTCAGTGACGACATGCTGTGTTGTCTGTATATATATAATTATATGCAGGTTGATCCTTATGGTTTGTAGTTTTGGGGCAAATTAAGGTAATACCATTCTGCCGTTCCTTCTCTCTAGAAAAATCCTCGGCGCCGACACTTTCTTGTGTCCCTTTCAGTACCCTGTTTTGGTTTCTACCTGAGTTTTGGTCATGTTGACTAGATAAATTGGATTTATATGCTTGAGGGACTTTGGCTTTCCGATTTTCAATTATCTCTTACTGGGTAAGTACAAATTTAGATGGATTGTCTCTCTCTCTCCGCGTTCGGTAAGATGCTGCCATTTCAATCCTTATCCGATATATTTCTATTTTTCTATTGGCTAGTGGTAGTCCCAGCCGCCGCATAAAAGCCAGGCCCGGGCCCAAAGCGAGCCGTCCTCTATTTCTTCATGTGTGCTACTTTGTATATTTTGGTGTTCAAGCTCAATTTCAGAAGAATTATCTTTTATATTATTTTTATGGATATTATGTGAGATTGGGCTTTGAATGGGTGCTAACATCACCTTCAATGTGGTCGAGTCTAGTTGTCGCGTAATTGCGATTAATCCAGTCACAACCTCTCTCCTCCTACATATATTTATTAAAGAGAATTCAAAAACAAGTAGAAGAAAATTTTAGGCTAAGAGTCGACATTAAAGTTAAGTTCTGAAAAGAGTGAAAATAGGTTATAATACCAAATTTGATATAGGATATGGAGATTATTTATTTTGATATCAAATTTGATGTAGGACAACATAATTAATTATTTATGAAAACCATAAAAAATTATTGAAACAATGAAAATCAATAAGAAAACTTAATGTAAGTAATAATTATACTAGAATACTAACACCACTATATTGATGAATGATGGCCCCATACTATTCTTCATTTATATGGCCTTGATGAAGAAACAAAGGCATCGCATTTAACTTTTGGAAGTAATCTTTTATTTAATAAAGACTTTCCTCCTATCTATTATAAGTTTTGTCTATTTATAAGTTAAAATAAAATTTAATATTCTAGAAAACTATAAGATCTTACTATTATAAAATAAGATTTAATCTAATTAAATTTTAGAAATGAGAAATTAACTTAATTAAATTTAAAATTAAATAATTAAATAATAAAAAATCATATCTAATCTAAATAATATAAAATAAAACCTACCTATTTTTTATAGTCTCCGTCACTAAAGTACAATCTTCATTCACTTCCCTGACGGATATCTAATCCTTCGGGACATGAACTCATCCCGGCGGTTGCGGTGGAGACTGAAGAGAATTCGTTCTAGGCCAAACCTATCCCTTTCTTCAGTATTGTAGTATTATAATATTATGAAAAATAATCTAGCAAATTAATCATACAATCAATAGTAACATTACCAATATTAAAAATAGCCCCATAACATTTTAATATTATATTAAAGTTACTAATACCAATATAAAATAAAATAATACATATAAAAATGATGCAATAATACTCATAAATTAATATATGCACAATATATTTTAATATTAATATTACTTCTATGATGATATAATATTATAATTATAGCGTAATTATTACTAAAATTTTATATATTAATAAACATAAATGTAAATTTATGTTACATTGATAATAATTGGCATAGCATCATAAATTTAAGATCTTTTAGTTTTGTTGGTATTTTATGTTATTAATTAAATTAAAGTTTAAATTGATAGTAACTATGATTAACAATATGATACCATATCATTGATTAATTGATATTTTAATTATATAATGTAAATATAACAATGTTTTAGCCAACATATCAACAAACAATAATCACTTATCAAAGTTTGAAAGAAAAATTGTGTATGAGAAAAGATTTAACCACCATCTTCTTCGAACCTATAAACATAGTGTTATGGAAGAGCCACTGTCCCAAGTTCAAGGGCTGAATCAAGAAGAAATTCAAGTGGCTGAAGCTGAAGTTCAAAGGGATTCAAGTCCAATAAGCCTACCTCAAGGACCAATCACAAGATCCCGAGCTAAGAAGCTGCAACAAATCCTAATTTCTCATGTATAGGGTTTGATAAACATCACAAGTGAGAAGCTTCAAGGAATCCAAAGCTTTGGGGCAAGGGATGATCAAAGGGAACTTAATGTGATGGAAATCAAGTGGGAAGAACCTGTCCAGGATCAAGGCTGTCGGCCTTGAAGCCAGCCTTTACATATACGCTGCCGGCCTTGAAGCCAGCATTTACATATACGCTGCCGGCCTTCTTTTAATTATGATGTATTTTCCTTATTTCTTTAATTACGATGTATTGCTCGGATGTCTTCCTATTTATACCGAGATAAAACGATGTAAATGGAGTTTTTTTTTTGTCATCTTTGAAATATCAGAAAGCTTGTCCTTTCAATTCCTTGTGTTCTTGATTGAATGCATGCTAAGAAACTTTCAGGAGAGAGTTGATCGATCTTTTCCTGTGGAGAGTTTCGAGGTTAGGGCTTGAATTAGTTCTAGTTTGTTCATCGATCTGACTAAGAAAACCTAAATCTAAACTATCTTAGGGTTTGATTCCAATTAGATCCGTGGGTTTTCGTGTTGTTGTTGTGGGGGTCCGTAATAGCCAAAGGGGTTCTCAAGCGCAACTAAGGTGGTTCCGGTATCATTTGGTATCAGAGCTTTGGCTCTAGATCAGGTTATATCTTTCATTGATTTTTGTTCGACTTTTAATTTTATCTTCGTTTAATTTATAAAGTCGTTCTCTTTACATGTTCTATTGTGTTTCTCTCGTCAAGTTGTGACCTTTCCATCATTCCAGGGTTTGTCTGTCAAGAACAGAAAAGAAATTCGTATTAAAAAGAAGAAGAAGAAGAAGAAGATATATATATATATATTGATTGATTGATAGGGTTCTTGAATTCGTGGTTTTTGTTGGATCCTAACTTTGTGAAAACACCAAATACTCCAGAATTAGTGTAAATTCATCAAAGGATATTAGGAAACACTAATTGTGACTGTGTCATACACTTCTCTTTTGATTATTTCTAGGTGTGATTTGATTAAGAACATCGAGGAGCAAGCTTGAGAGGTGTGAGGAACATCTGTGAGACTTGATTTGATTGTGTGACACACGAGAGTACAACCCCATCAGTTGAGTGTAAACACGAGAGGGACTGCTTGTTAGGAAACTATTAATTAACGTTTGATAGTTTTGCAGGATAAGATGTCTGGTAAAGGTGTTGGTGTGAGTAAGGAGGAGAGAACGGTGGATGAGAAACTGTTGAAGGAGGCTTAACAATCAGAGTTTAGGCGTATGACTCAAGTATTGATAGAGATGAGAGAGTCTATGGAGCAAATGAACTTGAGGTTACAGGCAGTTGAAAATAGGGAGCCTAGTGCTAGAGAAGGGCATAGAGGAGGTAGGATTCCTATTCCACAGACAGTTGATGTGGATGGAGATAGTGACAATCCAGAGGAGGAGTATGAAGATAGTACAGTGTTGGATGTCAATAGGGGCCGAAGAGGTGGTAGAGGAATAGGAAGAGGAGTAGGAGCTAGTAGAGGAAGAGGAAGAACACATGAGCATTACATAGCTGGCAGAAGTAGAGGGAATGGTGATTATGTAGATCGAGGATTGGGCGGAATTAAACTGGAACTTCCCATCTTTCATGGTAAGTCTGATCCAGAGGCTTATTTGCAGTGGGAGAAGAAGGTAGAGCTGCTCTTTGATTGTCACCAATGTAGTGAGGAGAGAAAAGTGAAGTTGGCTGTAACCCAGTTTCAAGATTATGCTATCTCTTGGTGGGATCAATTGGTGACCAGCAAAAGGAGGAACATGGAGTATCCTATAGATAGCTGGCATGATCTTAAGGCTGTGATGAGAAAGCGATTTGTTCCTAGGTACTATCACAGGGAACTCATGCAAAGGTTGCAAATGTTGAGACAAGGTAGTAAGAGTGTGGAGGACTACTACAAAGAGATGGAGATGATCATGACCAGGACTGATGTGGATGAGGAAGAGGAAGCCACCATGGCACGATTCTTGGGTGGTTTAAACAAAGAAATTGTTGATAGGGTAGAATTGCAACATTATGTGGAGTTAGAGGACATGGTGCATCTAGCTATCAAAATTGAGAGACAACTCCAGGGCAGAGGTCCATATAGGTATGTTTCCAAACCTTCTTCCAGTTCTCATTCTGCATGGAAGGGTTATGGAAAGTCTGATTTTAAGGGAAGTAAGCCTACTACTGATGTTGCAAAGGGGAAGGTAGTTAAGGTTTCACCTGAGAAACCTAAGGAGGCTGAACCTAAGGGCAGGAACGGGGATATTAAATGCTGGAAGTGTCAGGGTGTAGGGCACATTAGCAAGGATTGCCCTAATAAGAGAACAATGGTGATAAGAAATGGAGAAATTGTGACAGATGATGAGGGAGATGATAATGAGAGTGCAGATGATGACATGCCCGAGCTGGAGGCTTGTAGTGATGCTGGTAGTGTTGAGGAGGCTGTGAGAGGTGACCTATTTGTAGCTAGGCGTGCACTGAGTACCCAGCTAAAGGAGGATGGTCCTGAGGAACAGAGAGAGAATCTGTTTCATACTAGATGCCATGTCCAGGGAAAGGCATGTAGTGTGATTGTTGATGGAGGGAGTTGTACTAATGTGGTGAGTACACTCTTGGTTAACAGGTTGGGATTGCCTACTATACCACATCCAAGGCCATACAAACTTCAGTGGCTTAGTGACTGTGGAGAGATTAAGGTAAACAGGCAAGTCCTCATTTCTTTTTCCATCGGCAAATATTGTGATGAGGTGCTCTGTGATGTTGTTCCTATGCATGCTGGTGACATCTTGTTAGGTAGACCTTGGCAGTTTGATAGGAAAACCTTGCATGATGGATATCTCAACAGGTACTCTTTTACTAAGGATGGTAGGAAAACCATTTTGGCACCACTATCCTCTAAAGAAGTGTATGAGGACCAATGTAAATTGGAGAGGCTGAGAGTGGAGGCCGAAAGCAAAGAGAAGGAGAGTAGAAAGAGCACTTCAGAAGGAGAGAAAAACAAGGGTAAAAATCAGAAGAGTGAAAAGAAAGAGGGGAGTGAAAAGCAAGACAACAATTGGCTAGGACAGAAAAAGAGTAAAAATGTGAGCTTGATTGCTAGGTCCAGTGAGGTTAGGAATGCTTTGAGTGCCAGTAGACCTATATTTGTACTTCTGTACAAAGGGGCTTGCTTGGCCACTAATGACATTAACCCATGTTTGCTTAGTGTGTTTTCTGATTTGTTGCAGGATTTTGGAGATGTATTTCCAGAGGAGTTGCCTAGTGGACTTCCACCAGTCAGGGGCATAGAGCATCAGATTGACTTTATTCCTGGAGCTGCCATACCCAACCGACCTGCATACAGAACTAATCCCAGTGAAGCCAAGGAGATCCAGAAACAAGTTGAAGAGTTGCTGGAGAAAGGGTATGTAAGAGAGAGTCTGAGTCCCTGTTCAGTTCCTGTGATTTTAGTGCCTAAGAAGGATGGGACTTGGAGGATGTGTGTAGACTGCAGAGCCATCAACAAAATCACTGTAAAGTATCGTCACCCTATTCCTAGGTTAGATAATATGTTAGGTGAATTGTATGGTTCTTGCTTGTTTACAAAAATTGATTTGAAATCTGGTTATTATCAGGTATGTATGAAAGTAGGAGATGAATGGAAAACTGCATTTAAGACTAAATTTGGTTTGTATGAATGACTTGTCATGCCTTTTGGTCTTACTAATGCACCTAGCACTTTTATACGACTGATGAATCATGTGCTGCGTGAGTACTTAGGTAAATTTGTTGTGGTATATTTTGATGATATCTTGATTTACTCTAAGTCTCTAGATGATCATGTTATGCATGTGAGTTTGGTGTTAACAAAAATGAGAGGGGAAAAGCTGTTTGCAAATTTTAAGAAGTGTAGTTTCTACATGGATAGGGTTAATTTTCTAGGATTTATTGTGTCTAGTCAAGGAGTCGAGGTTGATGAAGAGAAGGTGAAAGCCATTAAGGAGTGGCCTAGACCTAAGACTGCTAGTGAGGTGAGGAGTTTTCATGGACTTGCTGGTTTCTATAGGAGGTTCATTAGAGATTTTAGCACCATAGCCGCACCTTTAAATAAACTTGTGAAAAAGAATGTTAGTTTTACTTGGGGTGATGCATAAGAACATGCATTCAATGAACTTAAGAATAAATTGTGTAATGCACCATTGCTTGCTTTGCTTGATTTTGATAAAACTTTTGAGATTGAGTGTGATGCTAGTGGCATAGGGATCGGAGCTGTATTGATGCAGGATCACAGGCCACTAATGTATTTCAGTGAAAAATTGAGTGGGGCAGCACTGAAGTACCCAACATATGATAAGGAGCTGTATGCCTTAGTACGCTCACTGCAGACTTGGCAACACTATCTATGGCCTAAAGAGTTTGTTATACACACAGACCATGAGAGCCTGAAACATCTAAAAGGCCAAGATAAGCTGAACAGGAGAAATGCCAAATGGGTGGAATTCATTGAGACCTTCCCTTATGTGATAAGGTACAAGCAGGGTAAGGAGAATATTGTTGCTGATGCGCTGTCAAGAAGGTACACTTTACTTAACTCTCTTAGTACATCTTTGTTAGGATTTGAGTTGGTAAAGGAGCTGTACCCACATGATGTTGATTTTTCTGTGATTTTTGTTGCTTGTATTGACGGGAATGGGATTAATGATTATTATGTGTCTGATGGATTCTTGTTCAAGAAAAGTAAGTTGTGTATTCCTAGAGGTTCTGTGAGGGAATTACTAGTTAAGGAAGCACATGGAGGGGGCTTAATGGGGCATTTTAGGGTAGACAAGACCTATGATATGCTGACTCAACATTTTTTTTGCCATGGCATGAGACATGATGTGCATAAAGTTTGTCAACACTGTATCACATGTAAGGAGGCAAAATCTAAACTGAAACCACATGGACTGTATACACCACTGCCTGTTCCTGATGAACCTTGGACTGCTGTGTCTATGGATTTTGTGCTTGGGTTACCTAGGACTAGGAAAGGTAGAGATAACATCTTTGTTGTGGTTGATAGGTTTAGTAAAATGGCTCATTTCATTCCTTGTCATAAAACTGATGATGCTATACACATTGCTGATTTGTTCTTTAAAGAGGTAGTGCGTCTACATGGCATACCTAGGAGCATTGTTAGTGATCGAGATGTAAAATTTTTGAGTCATTTTTGGAGTGTATTGTGGGGAAAGTTGGGAACTAAACTGATGTTTTCGACTACCTGTCACCCACAAACTGATGGGCAAACTGAGGTAGTTAATAGGACTTTAATTCAATTGTTGAGGGCAATCATAGAGAAGAACATTAGGACTTGGGAGGATTGCCTACCATTTGTGGAGTTTGCATATAATAGGGCTGTACATAGCACTACTCATTGTTCACCATTTGAGATTGTGTATGGTTTTAATCCACTGACTCCTATTGATTTAATGCCATTACCACCTAACAAGTTTGTGAGTTTTGATGCTGATTCTAAGGCAGATTTTTTGAGAAAGCTTGTTATGGAAGAGTCACCGATCTAAGCTCAAGAGCCAAGTCAAGAAGAAGATCAAGTGGCTAAGGATGAAGTTCAAGGGGTTTCAAGTACGATTAGCTTGCCTCAAGGACCAATCACGAGATCAAGAGCTAAGAAGCTACAACAAACATTGAATTCTCATTTGCAAGGCTTGGTGAAGATCACAGGTGAAGGACTTCAAGGGATTCAAAGCTTTGGGGCAAAAGAAGGCCAAAAGAACTTCAATTTGATGAAAATAGCATCGGGTGAAGATACACCGGCTCAAGGCTGCCGGCCTTGGAGCCGGCCTTGAAAACGCCGATGTTTCGGTGCATTTTCATGGAAGGCCGCCGGCCTTGAAAAGTAGGCTGCCGGCCTAAATGGCCGGCCTTGTTTTTATGCGCACTTTTCACTTGTTTTGCGATTTCTATGTAATGTTTTAGGGTTTTCTCCTTTATATTCCGGACCTCCTCATTGTAAAACTTAGTTTTGAGATATTGAAAATACCAAAAAGCTTATTGCTTTGTTCTTTGTGTTCTTATTTGAATACATGCTCCTAGGAACAATCAAGGAAGATTGATCGACTTCTCTTGTGGATTGTTTCGAAATTAGGGCTTTCCATAGTTCTAATTCTTAGATCATTAACCTAAGTCAAACCTAAATTCTAATCTTCTTAGGGATTGATTTCCAAATTGGTGTCGTGGGTTTTCGTATTACTGCATTGGGGGTTCACACTAATCAAAAGGGTTCTCAAGGCGTGATTGCGAAGGTTTTCGTATCATTTGGTATCAGAGCTTTGGCTCTAGATCAGGTTATATCTTTTCTTGTTTTTGTTTGATTCTTGTTTCCCATCGTTATTTAGGATATAAAGTTGTGATCTTTATGTACTCCATTGATTAGATTGATCAAATTGTGACTTCTCATGTTCTAGGGTTTGTTCATCAATTTGGGGATTTTCGCTATTTTGATCCTTGCTTAGGATTAGTTAGTCTTCAATTGGTGTTTAAAAAAAAAAAAATTCGTGCAAAAAAAAAAAATTTTTTTTTTGAGTGTGAATAGTGTTCGTGAACAGTGTTCATAACCAAAAGAGAAAAAAAAAAAATCTGAAATTATTTGATTGTCTTGTTTTTGCTAATCCTTGGGAACACCATATCCTTCAATCCTAGTGTAATCTTGTTTAAGGGATAGTGGGAAACACCAAATTCGCGTCTCTGTATTGAAATTCGTTGGAAATTGCTCTTGGGAGTGTGATTCTCTTAAGAACATTTAAGAGTGGGCTTGAGAGTTGTGAGGAATACCTGTGTGCTAAATATCGATTGTGAGAAACACGAGTGGATAACCCTATCAATAGAGTGCAAAAACACGAAAGGGAGCAGTTGTGAGGAAACTCAAAATTTTGTTTAGCATTAACGTTTGTTGTTTTTGCAGGTAAAGATGACAGGTAGTGGTGTTGAAAAATCTGATAAAAGTGCAGATGATGCTTTGTTGCGTGAAGCACAACAGTCAGAGTTTAGGCGTATGACTAACGCCATTATAGCTATGAGAGAGTCTCTAGAGCATATGAATTTGAGACTACAGGTTGTTGAGAAGAGGGAGTCAAGTACTAGTGAAGGGAATAGGGGAGGTAAAAATCCTATGCATCAAGCTGCTGAAGTGACTGATGCTAATGAATATCTGGAGGAGGATTATGAGGATAGTGCAGCCATGCTAGTCAATAGAGGAAGAAGAGGTGGTAGAGGAGTAGGTAGAGGCATGGGCACAGGAAGAGGTAGAGGTCGAATGCAGGAGAGTTACACTGCCAGTAGGGGTCGATTTGTTGATGATGTAGTAGACAGGGGTCTGGGAAGTATTAAACTGAAGCTTCCAATTTTTCAGGGTAAATCTGACCCAGAGGAATACTTGCAGTGGGAGAAGAGAGTTGAGTTGATTTTTGAATGTCACCAATGTAGTGAAGAGAAAAAGGTGAAATTGGCTGTAACCCAATTTCAGGATTATGCTATATCCTGGTGGGATCAGCTGGTGACTAGCAGGAGGAGGAACATGGAGTATCCTATTGAGACCTGGCATGATCTCAAGGCTGTGATGAGAAAAAGATTTGTCCCTAGATACTTTCATAGGGAATTGATGCAGAAATTACATTTCTTGAGACAGGGTAGTAGGAGTGTGGAGGACTACTACAAGGAGATGGAGATGATCATGACGAGAGCTGATGTAGATGAGGATGAGGAAACTACCATGGGACATTTCTTTGGTGGGTTGAACAAGGAGATCGCCGACAGGGTGGAGTTGCAACATTATGTAGAGCTAGAGGAGATGGTATATCTTGCCATCAAGATTGAGAGACAACTCCAAGGTAGAGGGCCAAACCGGTACGTTTCCAAACCTTCTTCTAATTCTAACTCTGCATGGAGAGGTTATGGAAAATCTGATATTAAGAGTGGTAGTAAGCCTACTGTTGAGGCTTCAAAGGGAAAATCAGTTGGGGTTTCATATGAGAAACCTAAGGTTGTTGATCAGAAAAGTAGAAATAGGGACATTAAATGTTGGAAGTGTCAGGGTGTAGGACACATTAGTAGGGAATGTCCTAATAGGCGGACCATGGTGATAAGGAATGGTGAGATTGTCACTGATGATGAGGAAAGTGACAATGAGGGTGAAGACGATGATATGCCTCCATTGGAGGATTGTAGTGATGCTGAGAGTGTTGAGGAGGCAGTGAAAGGTGACTTGTATGTAGCTAGGCGTGCACTTAACACCCAGTTGAAGGAGGATGGCCATGAAGAGCAAAGGGAAAACTTGTTTCATACTAGATGCCATGTGCAGGGGAAGGCATGTAGTGTGATTGTCGATGGAGGGAGTTGTACTAATGTGGTGAGTACAGTCTTGGTGAACAGGTTGGGGCTGCCTACTGTACCACACCTAAGACCTTACAAACTTCAGTGGCTCAGCGACTGTGGTGAGGTTAAGGTAAACAGGCAAGCCCTCATTTCTTTTTCCATAGGCAAGTATAGTGATGAGGTGCTCTGTGATGTAGTACCTATGCATGCTGGTGATATCTTGTTGGGCAGACCTTGGCAATTTGATAGGAAAATCGTGCACGATGGATATCTCAATAGGTACTCATTTACTAAGGATGGAAGGAGAACCATTTTGGCACCACTGTCCTCTAAGGAAGTGTATGAGGACCAATGTAAATTAGAGAGGTTGAGAGTTGAGGCCGAAAGAAAAGAGAGGGAGAGTAGAAAAAGCAATTCTGAGGGAGTGAAGAATAAGAGTGCAACTAAAACGTGTAATAAAAATGAGCAGAGTGAAAAGAAAGAGGGGAGTGAAAAGAAGATGACAATCGGCCTGGAGAGAAAAGAAGTAAGAGTGTGAGTTTGATTGCTAGGGCAAGTGAGGTTAGGCATGCTTTGAGTGCCAGTAGACCTATCTTTGTACTTTTGTACAAAGGGGCCTATTTGGCCACTGACGATATTAACCCATCTATTCCTAGTGTGTTTTCTGATTTGCTGCAGGAATATGGAGATGTGTTTCCAGCGAAGATGCCCAGTGGACTTCCACCAGTTAGGGGCATAGAGCATCGGATTGACTTCATTCCGGGAGTAGCCATACCCAACCGACCTGCCTACAGGACTAATCCCAGCGAGGCAAAGGAGATTCAGAAATAGGTTGAGGAGTTGCTGGAGAAGGGGTATGTGAGAGAAAGTCTAAGTCCCTGTTCAGTGCCTGTGATTTTAGTGCCAAAGAAGGATGGGACTTGGAGGATGTGTGTAGACTGTAGAGCCATCAACAAAATCACGGTAAAGTATCGTCATCCTATTCCTAGGTTAGATGATATGTTGGATGAATTGTATGGTTCTTGTTTTTTTACAAAGATTGATCTAAAATCCGGTTACTACCAGATACGCATGAAAGTAGGGGATGAATGGAAAACTGCATTTAAGACTAAATATGGTCTGTATGAATGGCTTGTCATGCCTTTTGGTCTTACAAATGCACCTAGTACTTTTATGCGACTAATGAATCATGTGCTTCGTGATTACTTAGGTAAATTTGTTGTGGTTTATTTTGATGATATCTTGATTTACTCTAAGTGTCTGGATGATCACGTTATGCATGTGAGACTAGTTTTAGCAAAACTTAGGGAGGAGAAATTATTTGCCAACCTTAAGAAGTGTAGTTTCTGCATGGATAAGGTCAATTTTCTAGGTTTTGTTGTTTCTAGTCGTGGGGTTGAGGTTGATGAGGAGAAGGTTAGAGCCATTAAGGAGTGGCCTAGACCTAGGACTGCTAGTGAGGTGAGGAGCTTTCATGGACTTGCTGGTTTCTATAGAAGATTTATTAGAGACTTCAGCACTATAGCTGCACCTTTGAATGAGCTTGTGAAAAAGAATGTTGGATTTGCTTGGGGTGATGCATAAGAACAAGCTTTTAATGATTTGAAAGATAAATTGTGTAATGCACCATTGCTTGCTTTACCTGATTTTAACAAAACTTTTGAGATTGAATGTGATGCTAGTGGCATAGGGATTGGAGCTGTTTTGATGCAGGCTCACAAGCCACTAATGTACTTCAGTGAAAAGTTGAGTGGAGCAGCACTGAAGTATCCAACATATGACAAGGAGCTGTATGCCTTGGTGCGCTCATTACAGACATGGCAACACTATCTTTGGCCTAAGGAATTCGTCATTCACATTGACCATGAGAGTCTGAAACATCTAAAGGGTCAAGATAAGTTGAATAGAAGGCATGCCAAGTGGGTGGAATTCATCGAGACATTTCCATATGTGATCAAGTACAAGCAGGGTAAGGAGAATACTGTGGCTGACGCGCTTTCAAGAAGGTACACGTTACTTAACTCTCTTAGTACATCTTTGCTAGGTTTTGAGTTGGTGAAGGATTTGTATCCACATGATATTGATTTTTCTGAGATTTTTGCTGCTTGTGTTGGTGGGACTGGACTGAATGATTATTTTGTGTCTGATGGATTCCTATTTAAGAAGAGTAAGTTGTGCATTCCTAGAGGATCTGTGAGGGAATTGCTTGTTAGGGAAGCACATGGGGGGGGCTTAATGGGGCATTTCGGGGTAGATAAGACCTATGTTATGCTAAATGAACACTTTTTCTGGCCTAGCATGAGACATGATGTGCATAAAGTTTGTCAACATTGCATTACATGTAGAGAAGCTAAATCTAAACTAAAACCACATGGATTATACACACCATTGCTTGTTCCTAATGAACCGTGGACTGCTGTGTCGATGGATTTTGTGCTTGGATTACCTAGAACTAGGAAAGGTAGTGACAGCATTTTTGTTGTGGTTGATAGGTTTAGTAAGATGGCTCATTTCATTCCTTGTCATAAAACTGATGATGCTACATTCATTGCTGATTTGTTCTTTAGAGAGGTAGTGCGTCTGCATGGCATACCTAAGAGCATTGTTAGTGATAGGGATGTAAAATTCTTGAGTCATTTTTGGAGAGTGTTGTGGGGAAAGTTGGGAACCAAGCTGATGTTTTCGACTACTTGTCACCCACAGACTGATGGGCAAACTGAGGTGGTTAATAGGACTTTAATTCAGTTGTTGAGGGCAATCATAGATAAAAACATTAGGACTTGGGAGGATTGTCTACCATTTGTGGAGTTTGCATACAATAGGGCTATTCATAGCACTACTCATTGTTCTCCATTTGAGATTGTATATGGTTTTAATCCACTTACTCCTCTTGATTTATTGCCATTACCACCTAACAAGTTTGTGAATTTTGAGCTGATTCAAAGGCAGATTTTGTGAGGAAGCTACATAAGCAGGTGAAGGATAGGATTGAGAAACAGAATGCCAAGGTAGCTTCAAGGGTGAACAAAGGCAGGAAACCCATGATTTTTCAACCGGGAGAGTGGGTTTGGGTGCATTTTCGCAAGGAGCGGTTTCCACTACAAAGGAAATCAAAGTTGAACCCCCGGGGAGATGGTCCTTTTCAGATACTTGAGAGGATCAACGACAACGCCTACAGAGTGGACTTACCAGGTGAGTATAATGTTAGTTCCACTTTTAATGTTGCTGATCTTAGTCCGTTTGATGTAGGTGATGCTTTGGATTCGAGGACGAATCCTTTTGAGGAGAGGGGGAATTTTATGGAAGAGTCACCGATCCAAGCTCAAGAGCCAAGTCAAGAAGAAGATCAAGTGGCTAAGGATGAAGTTCAAGGGGTTTCAAGTACGATTAGCTTGCCTCAAGGACCAATCACGAGATCAAGAGCTAAGAAGCTACAACAAACATTGAATTCTCATTTGCAAGGCTTGGTGAAGATCACAGGTGAAGGACTTCAAGGGATTCAAAGCTTTGGGGCAAAAGAAGGCCAAAAGAACTTCAATTTGATGAAAATAGCATCGGGTGAAGATACACCGGCTCAAGGCTGCCGGCCTTGGAGCCGGCCTTGAAAACGCTGATGTTTCGGTGCATTTTCATGGAAGGCCGCCAGCCTTGAAAAGTAGGCTGCCGGCCTAAATGGCCGGCCTTCTTTTTATGCGCACTTTTCACTTATTTTGCGATTTCCATGTAATGTTTTAGGGTTTTCTCCTTTATATTCCGGACCTCCTCATTGTAAAACTTAGTTTTGAGATATTGAAAATACCAAAAAGCTTATTGCTTTGTTCTTTGTGTTCTTATTTGAATACATGCTCCTAGGAACAATCAAGGAAGATTGATCGACTTCCTTGTGGATTGTTTCGAAATTAGGGCTTTCCATAGTTCTAATTCTTAGATCATTAACCTAAGTCAAACCTAAATTCTAATCTTCTTAGGGATTGATTTCCAAATTGGTGTCGTGGGTTTTCGTATTACTGCATTGGGGGTTCACACTAATCAAAAGGGTTCTCAAGGCGTGATTGCGAAGGTTTTCGTATCAAAGCTACATGCACAGGTAAAGAGTAAGATTGAGAAACAAAATGCCAAGGTAGCTTCAAGGGTGAATAAGGGCAGGAGACCCATGATTTTTTAGCCTGGAGATTGGGTTTGGGTGCATTTTCGCAAGGAGAGGTTTCCATTACAGAGGAAATCCAAGTTGAACCCCAGGGGAGACGGTCCATTTCAAATACTTGAGAGAATCAATGACAACGCCTACAGAGTTGACTTACCAGGTGAGTATAATGTTAGTGCCACTTTTAATGTCGCTGACTTGAGTCCTTTTGATGTAGGTGATGCTTTTGATTCGAGGAAGAATCCTTTTGAGGAGAGGGTAAATGTTATGGAAGAGCCACTGTCCCAAGTTCAAGGGCTGAATCAAGAAGAAATTCAAGTGGCTGAAGCTGAAGTTCAAAGGGATTCAAGTCCAATAAGCCTACCTCAAGGACCAATCACAAGTTCCCGAGCTAAGAAGCTGCAACAAATCCTAATTTCTCATGTACAGGGTTTGATAAACATCACAAGTGAGAAGCTTCAAGGAATCCAAAGCTTTGGGGTAAGGGATGATCAAAGGGAACTTAATGTGATGGAAATCAAGTGGGAAGAACTTGTCCAGGATCAAGGCTGCCGGCCTTGAAGCCAGCCTTTACATATACGCTGCTGGCCTTGAGCCGGCCTTGATAGCCGACCTTCTTTTAATTACGATGGATTTTCCTTATTTCGTTAATTACGATGTATTGCTTCGATGTCTTCCTATTTATATCGAGATAAGACGATGTAAATGGAGTTTTTTTTTGTCATCTTTGAAATATCAGAAAGCTTGTCCTTTCAAATCCTTGTGTTCTTGATTGAATGCATGCTAAGAAACTTTCAGGAGAGAGTCGATCGATCTTTTCCTGTGGAGAGTTTCGAGGTTAGGGCTTGAATTAGTTCTAGCTTGTTCATCGATCTGACTAAGAAAACCTAAATCTAAACTATCTTAGGGTTTGATTCCAATTAGATCCGTGGGTTTTCGTGTTGTTGTTGTGGGGGTCCGTAATAGCCAAAGGGGTTCTCAAGCGCAACTGCGGTGGTTTCGGTATCACATAGCAAAGTTAAAATGTAACAAAAGAAATGATAAAAAATACAATGATTATCAACGTATAACGCCGCAAGCTGAAGGGTTTTAATTATCAAGCCAATATGTGATTAATAATATAGGATTTTTCAATTAATTAATCTAAAATTTTCTAATTAGTGTTGACTTAATATTTACTGTGGTAGTATGATAAACATATCAATTATTTTTCACAATCTATATAAGACTTTACTTACATGGAATTTCACCATCTTTTTCCCTTAAACATGTGATTCTCTCGTTGTGAGACAATTTGGTTTAGCTTTTCTCTTTTTTAGTGTGCAATTTGATTTATTCTTGCCAACCTTAACCAATAGATTATCTAGGAAGCATGTCGATAGGAATTGGATTGGAAATGGAAACTAGGTAGAATTAGATGGAATAGTGAGGATCGGCAACAACAATTACAAATAGACCATCAAAAGTCAAAATCAATAGAGTTTATCATTTTTGAATACAAGTATGAATTGATTATACAATTTTGCTATGTTAGAAAACTTAAGTTGAACAAGTTGATCTAAAGACCCACATTTACTGGTCAAATATATTTGGGTGATGTATTTAACACATTCCACATAAAATCCCTCAAGATACTAATTGTTGGCTTAGAACGTGTTAATATTCAATAAAAATGTGTAGAAAATAAATAAATAACAGAAATTAAAGAGAGATAGGGAAAGAAAATCAGATGCAAGATTTATAATTCTACTTTGTGTGTCAATAATCTCTTTTAGCTCTATTATTGAGGATCCAGTTATCCATACTAGTGCCATTTCACTAATTTAATAAGGAATAAAATTAAGTGATTACAAAAGATCCACCGACACTTTGGCTTTAGTCACTCTACTCTATCTTTCTAGCCTTTCTTTAAAACTATCTACAAATCTATAGAGATACAATGTAGTCCTCTCACTAACACCAATTTCTAACTCACAAAATGTTAAATAACATGAGATAAGTATAATGAATATCCACAAAAATAATTTAGCTTAAGTAAACTGAGAAGTATTAAATAAACTATGTAAAGTAGTAAGAGGCTTTGAGTGTTACAATTGGATGCTTTTCTTGTTCTTATGTCATCTCTAATTTGAATTGTCTTCTATTTTATATGTTTCCTTAATCCACTATGTTTAGAACCCTTCTAACAATCAAAGATTTTTCAAGCTAATGTTTCATAATTTTGTTGTAGTTAGTTTCCCATAAATCTTGAACAAATCTTCTTTTGAATTCTGAATTGGAAGAAAGCCTTGATTTGATCCCCTTACCTTTTTTTTTTCTTGCTGAAATTCAGTTGTTATAAGGATAACGTTCTCGAGTATCATCAAACGATTTGGATTAGTTTGATTTTGAAAATTTTGAAAGATATTATGATACCGGAACCACCGCAGTTGCGCTTGAGAACCCCTTTGGCTATTACGGACCCCCACAACAACAACACGAAAACCCACGATCTAATTGGAATCAAACCCTAAGATAGTTTAGATTTAGGTTTTCTTAGCCGGATTGATGAACAAGCTAGAACTAATTCAAGCCCTAACCTCGAAACTCTCCACAGGAAAAGATCGATCAACTCTCTCCTGAAAGTTTCTTAGCATGCATTCAATCAAGAACACAAGGAATTGAAAGGACAAGCTTTCTGTTATTTCAAAGATGACAAAAAACTGGCTTTACATCGTCTTATCTCGTATAAATAGGAAGACATCCAAGCAATACATCGTAATTAAAGAAATAAGGAAAAATCCATCGTAATTAAAAGAAGGCCGGCTGTTAAGGCCGGCAGCGTATATGTAAAGGCTGGCTTCAAGGCCGGTAGCCTTGATCTTGGACAGGTTCTTCCCACTTGATTTCCATCACATTAAGTTCCCTTTGATCATCCCTTGCTCCGAAGCTTTGGATTCCTTGAAGCTTCTCACTTGTGATGTTTATCAAACCCTGTACATGAGAAATTAGGATTTGTTGTAGCTTCTTAGCTCGGGATCTTGTGATTGGTCCTTGAGGTAGGCTTATTGGACTTGAATCCCTTTGAACTTCAGCTTCAGCCACTTGACTTTTTTCTTGATTCAGCCCTTGAACTTGGGATAGTGGCTCTTCCATAACATTTCCCCTCTCCTCAAAAGGATTCGTCCTCGAATCAAAAGCATCACCTACATCAAAAGGACTCAGGTCAGCGACATTAAAAGTGGCACTAACATTATACTCACCTGGTAAGTCAACTCTGTAGGCGTAGTCATTGATTCTCTCAAGTATCTGAAATGGATCGTCTCCCCTGGGGTTCAACTTGGATTTCCTCTGTAATGGAAACCTCTCCTTGCGAAAATGCACCCAAGCCCAATCTTTAGGCTGAAAAATCATGGGTCTCAAACCCTTATTCACCCTTGAAGCTAACTTAGCATTTTGTTTCTCAATCCTACTCTTTACCTGTGCATGTAGCTTTCTCATGAAATCTGCCTTAGAATCAGCATCAAAACTCACAAACTTGTTAGGTGGTAATGGCAATAAATCAATAGGAGTCAGTGGATTAAAACCATACACAATCTCAAATGGTGAACAATGAGTAGTGCTATGTACAACCCTATTATATGCAAACTCCACAAATGGTAGGCAATCCTCCCAAGTCCTAATGTTCTTCTCTATGATTGCCCTCAACAATTGAATTAAAGTCCTATTAACTACCTCAGTTTGCCCATCAGTTGTGGGTGACAGGTAGTCGAAAACATCAGTTTAGTTCCTAACTTTCCCCACAATACTCTCCAAAAATGACTCAAAAATTTTACATCCCGATCACTAACAATGCTCCTAGGTATGCCATGTAGGCGCACTACCTCTCTAAAGAACAAATGAGCAATGTGTATAGCATCATCAGTTTTATGACAAGGAATGAAATGAGCCATTTTACTAAACCTATCAACCATAACAAAGATGCTATCTCTACCTTTCCTAGTCCTAGGTAACCTAAGCACAAAATCTATAGACACAACAGTCCAAGGTTCATCAGGAACAGGCAGTGGTGTATACAGTCCATGTGGTTTCAGTTTAGATTTTGCCTCCTTACATGTGATACAATGTTGACAAACTTTATGCACATCATGTCTCATGCCAGGCCAAAAAAAATGTTGAGTCAGCATATCATAGGTCTTGTCTACCCCAAAATGCCCCATTAAGCCCCCTCCATGTGCTTCCTTAACTAGTAATTCCCTCACAGAACCTCTAGCAATACACAACTTACTTTTCTTGAACAAGAATCCATCAGACACATAATAATCATTTATCCCATTCCCGTCAATACAAGCAGCAAAAATCACAGAAAAATCAACATCATGTGGGTACGACTCCTTTACTAACTCAAATCCTAACAAAGATGTACTAAGAGAGTTAAGTAAAGTGTACCTTCTTGACAGCGCATCAGCAACAATGTTCTCCTTACCCTGCTTGTACCTTATCACATAAGGGAAGGTCTCAATGAATTCCACCCATTTGGCATGTCTCCTGTTCAGCTTATCTTGGCCTTTTAGATGTTTCAGGCTCTCATGGTCTGTGTGTATAACAAACTCTTTAGGCCATAGATAGTGTTGCCAAGTCTGCAGTGAGCGTACTAAGGCATACAGCTCCTTATCATATGTTGGGTACTTCAGTGCTGCCCCACTCAATTTTTCACTGAAATACATTAGTGGCCTGTGATCCTGCATCAATACAGCTCCAATCCCTATGCCACTAGCATCACACTCAATCTCAAAAGTTTTATCAAAATCAGGCAAAGCAAGCAATGGTGCATTACAATTTATTCTTAAGTTCATTGAATGCATGTTCTTGTGCATCACCCCAAGTAAAACTAACATTCTTTTTCACAAGTTCATTCAAAGGTACGGCTATGGTGCTAAAATCTCTAATGAACCTCCTATAGAAACCAACAAGTCCATGAAAACTCCTCACCTCACTAGCAGTCTTAGGTCTAGGCCACTCCTTAATGGCTTTCACCTTCTCTTCAGCAACCTCGACTCCTTGACTAGACACAATAAATCCTAGAAAATTAACCCTATCCATGTAGAAACTACACTTCTTAAAATTTGCAAACAGCTTTTCCCCTCTTAGTTTTGTTAACACCAAACTCACATGCATAACATGATCATCTAGAGACTTAGAGTAAATCAAGATATCATCAAAATATATCACAACAAATTTACCTAAGTACTAAAACAGCACATGATTCATCAGTCGCATAAAAGTTTTAGGTGCATTAGTAAGACCAAAAGGCATGACAAGCCACTCATACAAACCAAATTTAGTCTTAAATGCAGTTTTCCATTCATCTCCTACTTTCATACGTATCTGATAATAACCAGATTTCATATCAATTTTTGTAAACAAGCAAGAACCATACAATTCATCTAACATATCATCTAACCTAGGAATAGGGTGACGATACTTTACAGTGATTTTGTTGATGGCTCTGCAGTCTACACACATCCTCCAAGTCCCATCCTTCTTAGGCACTAGAATCACAGGAACTGAACAGGGACTCAGACTCTCTCTTACATACCCTTTCTCCAGTAACTCTTCAACTTGTTTCTGGATCTGCTTGGCTTCACTAGGATTAGTTCTATATGCAGGTCGGTTGGGTATGGCAGCTCTAGGAATGAAGTCAATCTAATGCTTTATGCCCCTGACTGGTGGAAGTCTACTAGGCAACTCCTCTGGAAATACATCTCCAAAATCCTGCAACAAATCAGAAAACACACTAGGCAAACATGGGTTAATGTCATTAGTGGCCAAGCAAGCCCCTTTGTACAGAAGTACAAATATAGGTCTACTGGCACTCAAAGCATTCCTAACCTCACTGGACCTAGCAATCAAGCTTACATTTTTACTCTTTTTCTCTCTTGGCCGATTGTTGTCTTGCTTTTCACTCCCCTCTTTCTTTTCACTCTTCTGATTTTTACTCTTGTTTTTCTCTCCTTCTGAAGTGCTCTTTCTACTCTCCTTCTCTTTGCTTTCGGCCTCCACTCTCAGCCTCTCCAATTTACATTGGTCCTCATACACTTCTTTAGAGGATGGTGGTGCCAAAATGGTTTTCCTACCATCCTTAGTAAAAGCGTACCTGTTGAGATATCCATCATGCAAGGTTTTCCTATCAAACTGCTAAGGTCTACCTAACAAGATGTCACCAGCATGCATAGGAACAACTTCACAGAGCACCTCATCACAATATTTGCCAATGGAAAAAGAAATGAGGACTTGCCTGTTCACCTTAATCTCTCCACAGTCACTAAGCCACTGAAGTTTGTATGGCCTTGGATGTGGTATAGTAGGCAATCCCAACCTGTTAACCAAGAGTGTACTCACCACATTAGTACAACTCCCTCCATCAACAATCACACTACATGCCTTTCCCTAGACATGGCATCTAGTATGAAACAGATTCTCTCTCTGTTCCTCAAGACCATCCTCCTTTAGTTGGGTACTCAGTGCACGCCTAGCTACAAATAGGTCACCTCTCACAGCCTCCTCAACACTACCAACATCACTACAAGCCTCCAGCTCGGGCATGTCATCATTTGCACTCTCATTTTCATCTCCCTCATCATCTGTCACAATTTCTCCATTTCTTATCACCATTGTTCTCTTATTAGGGCAATCCTTGCTAATGTGCCCTACACCTTGACACTTCCAGCATTTAATATCCTTGTTCCTACCCTTAGGTTCAACCTCCTTAGGTTTCTCTGGTGAGACCCTAACTACCTTCCCCTTTGCAACATCAGTAGTAGGCTTACTTCCCTTAAAATCAGACTTTCCATAACCCTTCCATGCAGAATGAGAACTGGAAGAAGGTTTGGAAACATACCTGTATGGACCTCTACCCTGGAGTTGTCTCTCAATTTTGATAGCTAGATGTACCATATCCTCCAACTCCACATAATGTTGTAATTCTACCCTATCAGCAATTTATTTGTTTAAACCACCCAAGAATCGTGCCATGGTGGCCTCCTCTTCCTCATCCACATCAGTCCTAGTCATGATCATCTCCATCTCTTTGTAGTAGTCCTCCACACTTTTGCTACCTTGTCTCAACATTTGCAACCTTTGCATGAGTTCCCTATGATAGTACCTAGGAACAAATCGCTTTCTCATCACAGCCTTAAGATTATGCCAGCTATCTATAGGATACTCCATGTTCCTCCTTCTGCTGGTCACCAGTTGATCCCACCAAGAGATAGCATAATCTTGAAACTGGGTTACAGCCAACTTCACTTTTCTCTCCTCACTACATTGGTGACAATCAAAGAGCAGCTCTACCTTCTTCTCCCACTGCAAATAAGCCTCTGGATCAGACTTATCATGAAAGATGGGAAGTTCCAATTTAATTCCGCCCAATCCTTGATCTACATAATCACTATTCCCTCTACTTCTGCCAGCTATGTAATGCTCATGTGTTCTTCCTCTTCCTTTACCAGCTCCTACTCCTCTTCCTATTCCTCTACCACCTCTTCGGCCCCTATTGACATCCAACACTGTACTATCTTCATACTCCTCCTCCGGATAGTCACTATCTCCATCCACATCAACTGTCTGTGGAATAGGAATCCTACCTCCTCTATGCCCTTCTCTAGCACTAGGCTCCCTATTTTCAACTGCCTGTAACCTCAAGTTCATTTGCTCCATAGACTCTCTCATCTCTATCAATACTTGAGTCATACGCCTAAACTCTGATTGTTGAGCCTCCTTCAACAGTTTCTCATCCACCGTTCTCTCTTCCTTACTCACACCAACACCTTTACCAAACATCTTATCCTGCAAAACTAATAAACGTTAATTAATAGTTTCCTAACAAGCACTCCCTCTTGTGTTTACACTCAACTGATGGGGTTGTACTCTCGTGTGTCACACAATCAAATCAGGTCTCACAGGTGTTCCTCACACCTCTCAAGCTTGCTCCTCGATGTTCTTAACCAAATCACACCTAGAAATAATCAAAAGAGAAGTGTATGACACAGTCACAATTAGTGTTTCCCAATATCCCTTGATGAATTTACACTAATTCTGGAGTATTTGGTGTTTTCACAAAGTTAGGATCCAACAAAAAAAACCACGAATTCAAGAACCCTATCAATCAATCAATATATATATATATCTACTTTTTTTTCTTTTTTTTTTTAATACGATTTTCTTTTCTTTTCTTGACAGACAAACCCTAGAATGATGGAAAGGTCACAACTTGACGAGAGAAACACAATAGAACATGTAAAGAGTACAACTTTATAAATTAAACGAAGATAAAATTAAAAGTCGAACAAAGATCAATGAAAGATATAACCTGATCTAGAGCCAAAGCTCTGACACCAAATGATACCGGAACCACCGCAGTTGCGCTTGAGAACCCCTTTGGCTATTACGGACCCCCACAACAACAACACGAAAACCCACGGATCTAATTGGAATCAAACGCTAAGATAGTTTAGATTTAGGTTTTCTTAGCCGGATCGATGAACAAGCTAGAACTAATTCAAGCCCTAACCTCGAAACTCTCCACAGGAAAAGATCGATCAACTCTCTCCTGAAAGTTTCTTAACATGCATTCAATCAAGAACACAAGGAATTGAAAGGACAAGCTTTCTGATATTTCAAAGATGACAAAAAACTAGCTTTACATCGTCTTATCTCGGTATAAATAGGAAGACATTCAAGCAATACATCGTAATTAACGAAATAAGGAAAAATCCATCGTAATTAAAAGAAGGCCGACTGTCAAGGCCGGCAGCGTATATGTAAAGGCTGGCTTCAAGGCCGGCAACCTTTATCCTGGATAGGTTCTTCCCACTTGATTTCCATCACATTAAGTTCCCTTTGATCATCCTTTGCTCCGAAGCTTTGGATTCCTTGAAGCTTCTCACTTGTGATGTTTATCAAACCCTGTACATGAGAAATTAGGATTTGTTGCAGCTTCTTAGCTCGGGATCTTGTGATTGGTCCTTGAGGTAGGCTTATTGGAATTGAATCCCTTTGAACTTCAGCTTCAGCCACTTGACTTTTTTCTTGATTCAGCCCTTGAACTTGGGATAGTGGCTCTTCCATAACATATTAAATCCTAACTAACTTGGTTATCCTTTCAACAACTTCTTTATCTTTCAGTTTGTACTTATCTTCTCTTCCCACTTGAACTTGAGTTTTATTAACAAATTGCATCTAGTCTTTTATAAATATCTATTCTTATGCTCCTGATTTTTCTTCAAGAATATCACAATTGATCCGCTCTTAATCATAAAAAGGTAATCAAAATTATTAAACCTTCTTAATTTAATTAATTCCCATGGATTATATGAATCAATTTAAGTGGAATGGAATTAGACATATTTCTCAAATACATCCAATAAGTGGAGCTACCTTCAATCCAATTTATTGTCCAACTTAAGTTTGAATCCCTTAATCTGTTTGTGTTTCACTTTTCCAATCACGGTCTCTGAGCTATTATTTGAGTATCAACATTCTTTGTTTGCAAATATAGAACACCTTCTAATATATCATTTGAGCCACCTCTTTCATATTAAACATATCACTCAAATATTGTACACTTCACAAACTCATTAGTATAAGACTTAATTATGTTGCTATCATCAAAACTTAATGGTGGAGAAATTAAAACAAAGATTATTATTGAAAGCTCAATGGACAATAGTAAAGGAAAGCAAATCATTATTTCATGAATATAAAGGGTAAGAACAAAAGGTATTTGAAGATGATTATCATGAATTAATACACTTGGCACTTCATACAATCAAATATTTTTTTATATTTACTATCAATAAAGAATTAAAGCAAGAATTATTATCATCAAGTTATTTTGGGGTATAATTGAAATTAGAGATAGATACAAGGGATATTATGATATGCAAGATTTAATTAAGGAATTTATATCAATATCTCAATCGATTGTTGGCAATTTAACTATAAATACACATCGTTTATCTATGACAAGATGTGATATACAAAGCATACAAAGTACAATACTGGCTTAATCAAGTAAATTGAGTTTTTTTTTTTATCTTTATTATATTTCGTCTAAGTACTAAATTTGTAAAGGATTCTTATTCTATTTGTCATCTACGACTGATTTAGATTATTATTGGTAGACTTTGTAAATCTTAAGATTTGGATTTTTGATACAGTAGAATGACCCAGGAAGATGACAAGATTTTCAATACTGGAGGTTGGAAGAGCGGATTAACATATAAGATGGAACCATTATAAATTCTATTGCCTAATCTTCTTATTCCTACTCTCTTTAATTTCTTACAATTGTTTTGTCCATTGCAATTATAATTGTTTTATGCCACCTTAGTAAGAAAAAGGAGATTATTTTTACAACCTACCTCTTTTTTATTGCTAATCTTAAACCAAAATGGATAAATGCTCATGGAGTTCATTGCTTGTGATGCCTTATATTCAGGATATCAAGGGTAAGGATTTGATGTGTCATTTCCTTTGAAATCTTCTTGAGGACATGTATTGCACCATGAATGCATCCATGTGTGTTTGTTTTGTCCCACCAATGAATGATTAAATATGAACCTTTAGATTAGACAAATAGATAACTTTCTTTTGTTATTCAATGCATCCGTAAAGGTTTCAAATGTATATGCAAAATGACACATCAAATGCATATGCAAAATCTCCTCTCATATGTTTCAATATGGGCAAAGGCCATAAGACTTTATTAATTGAAAGAAACTTAAATAAAACACAAGCCTTATCCATTTGGCTAGGCTTTGGTGTCACTTGTAATGCACTAGGCCAAATCGCCCTTGTCCAATTTTCATTTTTCTAATTTAAATCTCATTTAATTGATTGTTCAATTTAGAGCACACTAGTCTTTTGATCAATTCTAATGCCAAAATAAATTACATAACTATGAATGGTTAGACCTAGATATCCCAATGTCTCCTAGATGACCAATCCAAATACCCATCATACTATGAGAACCTTTATGTCCCCTTTTTGGTGACCATGTCATATAGTGACAGATTGTCGAAGTATCCAACTATATTTCTTAAGTCATTTGAAAATTAAAAAAAAAAAAAACAAACCAATTAACAACTATGTACGTGACCATATCTATCTATTTTGATATCTTAGATCAATTCATGCACGAATGTGCCATCAAAAATTCGATCCTTCTCTAGGTTTGCCAAAGTGACTGATACTCAAATGGACCTTGCCATAGTTATGGACTTTCAAGTCACTTTGCTCGATCAAGTGGCATAGGATATGTAATCCCTAATTATGAGATGAATGGATCATATCTTGACTTATTACCATCACTCACAAGTGCTTCGAGTCAAGCCTAATAACCAACTTGATAATGACTTATGCATAACATGCATTTTAACAATATCAAAGTATGATGGTCTACATGTTGAGTATACAATAATCTTAGCTCTGAAAATTAATCACACCAGTTCACTAAGAAGAAGTTGATGATGCTTCTATGCGGTCCTGAAAAGTAGATTTTGTCCAGTTTTCCATTTACTTAAGTTTCCCCATGTATATCTTTCTTCAATTTAGTTCCTTTGGCTAGTAAGTATGATCGGGGTTAACACAGGCGATGATCTCATGCTCATGTGTAAAACTCTCTCGGCTGACCTGAGCATATATTAATCTTATGGGGCTTCATAATAGGTTAGCACCAACCGGAACAGTCAAAATAAAGAGCAAATATGCCTTTATGGATTAAAGTCTCTAGATCCTTTGTCTAGTGTCTTGACACTACATGCACATACCAATACCAATACCAATATGAATGTGAATTGAGGAGTTTGTAAAAGACTTGGGAGTACAACAATTTTCCAGGCTGAAATCTGAGGGTTGCTGTGGGTTTTTTGTAAGAAAAATAGATGTGAAAAAGCTATCATCGAAGTGGAGTCTTTAGAAATAATAGCAATATTGTCTAGAGAAAGTCTAATTAACAATGAACCTAATGTGCTAATTTTATGCAGGCAACTGCTCTAGGATTTTGAGCTAGTCAGGATTCAGCATTATTTTAGTAAAGCGAACTCCGTGGAAGATATGCTAGCACATTTCGAATAATCTCAGCATGTTTGGGTTTTATTTTTATTGATTCTGCCCGTGGAATGTAATTAATCTTTTAGTTTAGGAATTGGGGATGTTTTGTGATATGAGGGAAGTAAATCTTCCCATGTAGTGATATGCTATTGTTATGAATAGATCAATATCAGTCCCCCAATTACCAAACAAAAACATTGTGATTTCACAACACGGCCTACTTATAGGGCCCTTTTCGAGTTATACGAGATTGTCATAATACATTTTATATACTTGTCTGGGGGGTAAAAGATATGTATAGCTTGTGTAGGCCGAGAGGCAGGAAAGAAGACATGGAGCATCAATCTAGAGTAGAGACGGTGACGACTTCAATTATTTGCTGTGTTTCCTTGATCACTTCCCCTTCATCCTGTGATGCTTTATTGGCGTTCTCCTTCATTTCTCTATTCTTGCCCCATAGAAGAATGTACAATCCAATAATCACAAGCATCGATCCTAGCAAGCTGTAATTTATCAAAGCCATAAAAAAGGGGGGAAAACCGAGAATTAGCAGAAGAGGAATGATACTTATAATCGGAATCTTGGAGATTTTTGAGAGGACTTCCTCTGTGGTAATATCACTTGAAAAGTACTATAGTACGACTTGAAATTTATGGCAGTCAGCCTTTCATTCTGCAGAAGATCTAAGAAGCCATATTTATACCGCTTACCTTCCCAAATGAAGAGGTTCGTGCAAGATGGGAATGTCAATCATGGCTGCCATTATCTGAACTAGGGGACTGAATGCTGCTGTAAAGACTGGACCCCTTTTCCCTACGCACCAAGACATCCCTACGTAGCACAAACCCGATCCTATCATACCCTACATTCAGTTTAGATTTATGCTTAGTAACGGGTGATTCAGGAAACACGAATCACATGATTAAATAATGAAATCAAATTATTAAAAAAGGTAATTTGATTGTTATTGTTACTGAATTAAAACATGTTTGCCGCCAATTGCTTGTGCAATGTAGAAGAAATCTATCTTATCAAATATTCTAATATATATATATGGGGAAAAGTGAAAGGTTTCTTTATTTAATTACACAAGGAAAGGAAAGGATAAGATTATGACTACTTACAGAAAAGAGGACCGTGAATATTTCAAGTTTGCCTTTGAGAATCCATACGGAAAGGTTTCTTCCGTTTGAGAAGCTCACTAATGAAGCAGACTGAATTGCACCAAAGAAGGACATAAAGGTAGTGCTGGAATACTTGCAAGGGTACATCTTCCCTATACGTGACTGCAGTAGGAACCAAGATGACCAAAAAATGACCCCAAAAAATAGGGCTATGGAGCTTAGTAACCATCTCTTTGTCCTCTTGGCATGGCTTACCATTGCCATGTAATGATTGCGGCCATGAGCTAGAGCATGTGTGTGGGAATGACTGTTGAACAGAGCTTTTCCTCTGTAAAGAGTCAAAGTAATAGCACCCACGACGCAAACCACTGCCCCCAGTATTTTTGCTTTTCCACTGCTGGACTTAATATGCAAGTTCTCCATCCTACAATGAGCATAAAGGTGCGTCAATCAATGGGCTGAAGCATTAGTTTTAAAATAGGTTTTTAGGAAACAAGTGATACCATTGGAAGGTTCTTGACTGAATAGCTTAAATTGGCATAAAGTTACAGGACTTCTGATACATTAGTCTTTCATATATGTATCACAGAGACATTTCATTGGAGTCTTACAATTGTTTAGGAAAAGGGAAAAGGGAAAAGGGAGGAAAGACTGGGGAGGGAAGGAATTGGTATGTAAAATTTCCAGTTCCATAGTTCTGGAAGAGGAGGGAATGATTGGAGAAGAAATTATTTCCTTGGGCGCCATTTCTATTTTTTCCCTCCTAAATTGGAGAGAAGGGGAAGGAAAAATTGAAAAAAAAATTGTATTTTGCAATTTGTCTTTCTTCTATCTATTTTTTCTTTTTTCTTTTAATAATTTTATGGGTGCACTAGTAATTTTGCATTGTATTTTATTTTGTTTATTGTAATGATTATAATTCCTTTAATTCTCCTTCCCTCAATTATCTAAATATAAAAGAAGAATTAAACACTTCCTTAATTCTTTTCTCCCATATTCTTTCCTCTTATATTCTTTCTTTCTTAATTCCTTTCTCCATGCCAAATATAGTGTTAGTGGTGATCGTTACCCGAATGGTAAGGCCAATATGAATGTCGTTACAGGTACAATATTGAGGAAGGCGCATGCGAAAGTTGCAGATGTGTATTGCATGCCAATGAGGAAGAGGTATTGGGTGAGCGATGCCCTGCATGATAGCAACACTGCAATATGAGATCTTGTCATATAGGCAAAAGAAATTGAAGAAATAGAAGCGGGAAAGATTTCTGCATCATGAGCATGACTAACCCAACAATCCCACTGAAAAACAGCATGCACAAAGTACGAAATGTGAGCTTCGGCCGGCAGTTCCTGCAACCAGAAGATGCTTCTTTTAGCATGTTTGCCAGCAGTGAATTAGTCTATTTTAGCGATCTGACCATATTTGTTCTAGCTTATGTTTTCGGATGAGTGGATCGTGGCATTAAGTTTAATGTGGTATCATCGCAGAAGGTATGTATCTGAACTTGGGATGAGAACATTACCTTTCTGAGAAGTAACTGATGGGAGCTAAGAAAATGGCCGAGACGGTTAACCGGTATGTGATAAGGACTAGATGATTCATTCCTTGATCAAGTACTTCCTTCAGCAGAATATTCACAACTGCAAAAGCGAAATCAATTACAATCATGAAAATGAAAGGTTTGAAGTCATTGCCATCCTTCTCTTGAGCCATTTTCAAAATGAAGCAGACCAAGAACTTGTATTCTCTCTTGGCAAATTTCTAGAGCTTCCCAATACAGAAGACACTTTGGTACATGATGAGGCCTTTTGCTGTTCTTACTATATATAGACCTCCAGCATTAAGTGGACACAAAGCAGGATTAAATTCTTCGCGTCAAATCAGAGCTTTTAGGAAACCAAATATTATTAGTTTATTGGTTATTCTCCCACATTTCACTGTTCTTTTGACTGATCTTTTCAGAAAAACTGAGATTACTGGACAGTGAGAATATTATTGTCAGGCACACAAAACATCCACCGAATCACACGATCTCACCGCTGAAACGTTGCGAAATCCTCATTTTCGACACGAGTTTCGCGTTTTATGGCCCTTGATTGCAAATATTGTTGATGTGAGTTGAGAAACTGTTGCCTAATAGGTGAGAATTTTAAGATATGTATGTTTGGCCTTCCATCTTCAAAGGCTTAAAGCAGTGAGCATCTTTCTTAGGTGGACTATTACGATATGTGATCTTTCGAAAAGCACCATGACATTCCAAGTCTCCTCGAAATAGGGAGGCAGAACAATGTGTCAAATCGGGTTAAATTAACATAGCAATGAAGTGGGCGGTGAATGCGAGTTTGAGCACCAAAAATTAACGATCCACAAGTCTTGGCTACTTTGATCGCCAAGAATATAATAAAAGAACAAAATAATGGTAAATTGCAACTATGCTTTTTTTTTTTTCCCTTCTAATATTTTACATGTACCTAATTATTTTATTTTTAAAATTGAGCATTTAGTTTTTTTAATATATATAAAAAAAACTTTTATACTCATATATAACCATTTTGACCTTGAAAAATATAATAAAATTTCATAAAACAAAAAATAAATAAATATAACAAAATGTTAATAAACAAAAAAAAAAAGAAAAAAGAAAAATTATACAAATTCATAACCTGTAATTCAATATATTATAGAAAATACATATTAGTTTATGACTAATCTATAATAATTAATTTAATAAAATAGCATTAGTAAATATATTTAATTATATAATATGATAAAAATCGTAAAGAATAAAAAAAAGGCTGGAAGTCCTCTAGCCACTTCACTGGGCCATAAGGCTAGGGATTGTCGGCCATCACCTATTTTATCATAGTACGAATCAAAACAGGTGGCTAAGGTTTTTTTTTTTTTTAATTAAACATATCAATAATATCATTTTACTAAATTATTTATTTTAAACCAATTATAAGCCGATATGTATCCTTAAACCCTTCGTTATGGATAGTGTTAAGATACAAGTTATGAGTTTGTTAAAAGAAAATATACACATTAATTAATTAATTGCAAAAATGACAAAACACAAGCCTTTTTTTTTTTTTTTGAATTTTCTGGATAAAAAATAAAAGTTCTTTCTTTCTTTTTGATTTTATGTAATCCTTTTATTTAATATTTTTTGATTATTTTCTTACAAAAAATAATAAAATAGAATTGAAAAAGTATATCTTGAATATGAAAATATTCAATTTTAAAGATAAAATAATTAATTATATGCAAAATAAATATAAAAAGCTAAACGGAAAAGATACATTTACAATTATCTGGGCGAAGTGGAGTGATTTTAAAAACTTATGGATCATTATTTTAAGTCCGATCTTCAGAGTCTGGCTAATCCTGTCCAGATAGGAGTTATCTAATAGTTAATGACATTAGATCGTGCGTAATGCTGCCCTTGCTCTCTCTCACTTTATATATAATAGATAATGAAAAGGGTGGTGGTACTGAGTCAAATGAAGAGGCTGATAGGGTAGTTCTGACATTTGTCGTACGGCGAAGAGATACAGATGGTTCGTTACGTTACAAATGTCAATAAGGTGACGGACACTTCAGAGATTACGGATTACATGGAGTGCTCGCAAAGCTTATGTTGTCGTGACCTGTCATGTTAATTCATAAGATATAAGCCTTAATTATTGGCTGCTGTGTTTTTACATGCGAAAACAATCCTCCGGGGAGCTACGTAATTACTTCCAGTTATTTTTATTTTTGGGTACAGATTTTATTGGAAAATTTCACTAAAATAATATATTTTAAAAAAATAATTATAAAATAAAATATAAAAAAAAATTACTCAAAAAATAAGTCGAAAAGATGCGAGTTTAAAATGCGCTTATAGTTGAGCTAAAATTGGCAAAATTGAAGATACCGAATACAGTTTGTATTGTATTCGCTTTTAAGTAATTATTTTAAGTAATTTTTTTCTATCAGCATCTCCCATCGTTCAATAATTTTATCTAACTTTCCTATTTCATCTACCCCTCCAAAGTTATAAAAATTATTACAAAGTGATACTGTAAATTTGTATAGTGTCACAACATGTGAACTTGAATGTACAAAACAAAATTATTTTACCAACAGTGTGTATTATAAATTCAATACCTCTCTCTTTTCCCTCCAACGCTCTTTTTCCTTTGTTGTTTTAATTTTTATGTAGATTTTGCTAATAGAAGAAGAAAAGCTTGTATATCTACGAGGTGTGTAAGAATATTAATAGGAGATCTTTTCAATTTTTTCAACAAAAAAGGTTAATTAGGCCATATTTGGAGGCTAGAGATGCATACATTTCACATGCTGATTGGAAAGTTCACAATCACTCTACAGGATGTTGAGGTTTTGCTAGGCCACCTAATTGATGGTTAGGTAGTAACAGGGAGCAGTTTCTTATATTGGATTGCCACATGTGAGAGGCTGCTTAAGGCGAGGCTAGGTCTTAGTAGTAAGAGGGGCTACATTAGTATGATATGGTTTTGGGATTTGTATTGGGTTCTATCGAACCACGCCAATGTAGAGAAAATTCAACATCATACGTGGGCATATATCTTACAGCTGCTTGGAGGATTTATCTTTGTTGATAAATCTAGCTTCCTCATACATAGCATGTTTCTGCCATTACTAGAACAACTAGATGTGATAGGGACGTATAGTTAGGGGTTCACAAGTTTGGCTTAACTGTATCACTAGCTTTGTGTTACATCTGCCGTGTCGACTCACAAGATTAGGGGGGTAATGATATTCCTATAGATTTGGGTATGGGATAGATTTCTACATATAGCGCCTATGAGTCGGCACAAACTTATTATAGAGGTTGGAGCTTCATTAGTTGCACTTTAGAAGATGAGGTTGGACATGCAATATCACCTAACCTATGTTGTTGGGGCTTATTAGGATGCTCTTGTTTGGCAGAATGATAAGCAAGCATTTCCTCAACCCTTTTTCACTTTTTCATTTCATCATGTGCATCATTAACCTTGAATCTTACTTACTAGCAATTTGACTCACATTATACAACCTTTCTACAAAGTAGATAGATACATTTGGACTACTTAGGTGCCACTCATATGTTTCCACATAGTCAAGTGACATTTTCCCAATCGTGTCGCTAGGTAGTTTGGAGGGTTACCAATATATCCTATAGGATGTGAACACATAACTAGAGCTCCATTAGATCGACTTGCTTGAGAGGGTTGATATGGATTGGCCAGTACAACATGCTCTATACATTGCATTATAGGATGAACGTTTGGTTTGGTTAGTACACATAAAGGGCTCTTTGTAGCTTGTAGTAAGGATACAAGAGGGTATAGATTTATTAGCCATACATAGGATGGACATGAGCAGTTTTTGGACATATTGTAAGTACAATATCAACACTAGTTAGGTGATTCATTATGTATTTGGTACTAATTCAATTTACGGTTCATTATAACATTTAAGCTAATACATTGTAACAAATCCACCTATACTCAAACCATGATATGTTTGTTACTCTAGTTGATCATAGTCTTGAGTTTATACATGATCATCGTTGGGGGGGTGGTGGTAACGTTGTACCTATAAGCTTATCGGGATTGGGGTGTGGAGGTTAAGGTAGATGCACAACTTGCTGACATTTGGCAATAGTAGCAGTTGATTCCTTCATGCTATAGGACTGCGGGACGTAGGCGACCCCGAAATTGGGCTCAAGCATAAGAATATCCTGTACAGGACTAATAACTCCTATTGTGTGTATATTATTGATTTTGTGTATTTAATATAGGCTTTGCTGCATATATATATATATACTATTTCGTGTACTGTACACGTGTGGGCTTGTCCCCTAGAGTGAGTAGCAATATATATATACGTAATTCTTTAGGATTGGTGGGGTTGTTTTGTTGTGCGAGCAAGATCCATTAAATTCTTGTCCGTGTCTTCCTTCCTCACGGAGGCTGAGCAATAGACATATACACGTAAATATATGTAAGACGTTGAGGCGTCTTTCTTCTTCTGAGGAGTGTATATCAGTATTTCATTGCTGGATTGGGTTGGACTTGTTCCTCTTTGTGTTGTTGTGAACAAGGATTATACATATATAAGTATTAGGAGTTGGACATGCTGTGATGATTGATGCTTCCAGATGTTGCCACCGTAAATGGGATCATATAGAAATATATATATACATATAACAAACATCCTGGTTGCTGTCTCTGACCCGTGGTGCAAGGAGCGTGTGTATGGAGTTGTTTTGCCCCTTCTTTTGCTGCTAATAAGTGACCATATGCTTATATATATACATAAGATTGCGTGGAGAGTGTGTAGCATTCCATCATCTTCCCTTTGCTGGCCATCCTTGTGCCTTGTTCTTGTTTTGTTGTTGTGGTGTGAAGCAATTGGAAACAGGGGATGGTAGGGTGCACTTCAAGGAGGTATGAAATGATACATTTAAACATAGGTGAAATAAGCTAGCTAGTCAAGAATGAAGGATTTAAAAAATTTACGTTATATGACGTCTTGCTAGATGATATATAGGTTTATGTGTATATGTGGTATGATGAGGAGAGGAATAGAAGTTAGACTTAAAGATGTGATATATAAGATGAAATGGAAGTGGGAGTTAGGATTATAGTGTGTTAGTTGTCTTGAAAGCTTGAGTATTAAGAAATTTGAAGAAAAGTGAAGACCCATAAATAAGATTAGGAGACAACGTGTAGGGGTATGTAAATGTGAAGTTTAACCCCTTAATGCAAAAAGGTACGAATTTATAAGTGGTAGGAAGAGATGTCACTATGTCATGTACGTCGTTATGGGAAGTAATAATTGATGTGAAGTATGTAGTCAAGCCCTTACATGCAATACAAATTATAGAAGAGAAATTCTAGGCTTCAAAGATCCAAGTCTTATCATATATGTACATATGTTATGGGCATATATAAAAAAAAATAAGATAGGAAGAGTGGTAGTACATGACCTCGATTACAACATGCATAAATCCTTCTGAGATGTATACGCTAAAGGAGGTATGTGAATCAAGTTCAATAACTAAATGCCTATGGTATTAATGTAGGCATATTCGAGGATAAAAAACGGAGTTCTAGTCATGAATGTAAGTATAGAGAGGGAATGGGAAAAGAAGAATGCGACGATGGAAGTTGTACTAGTACTCCGTAGCTTATTAATATATCACGTCTACTGTATGTGTGTTGTCTACTTGTTTGTGTTAACTTATGCCTTGCTCCTAGAATGATTTCGTGTATGGAGATTGATTATTCCCATGATTGACGTTTGCACTTATATTTGATGGTATGATCACCCTCAAAACTTAAATTAATTTTGGGATCTAATAAAAAAAAAAACTTGACATGCATTTCCACGAGACATGTGCATGAGATTGAAGGCTATCACTGCTACAGGATGTGTCAAAAGTGATCAAGAAGATCACTGTTCCACTAAGTACAAACTAAGCGATTAGGGGATTGTCGCAACTTGACGGTTCCAAGTTCAGCCTATCTCTTGAGGGTGTAAATATTCGGTGTATTGAGGCACTTGAGCCTAAAACATTAAAGCTAAGACACAACTTAATTAAGTGATAAGAATAACAAAGATGTGAGTAAGACCCGGGCACTAATGGTAGCTTCGGAATCCCCAACCCAAGGTCAAGGGGGGGGGGGGGGGTGTAAACCCTAGACTTCACTTCGGTACCGGAAGACCACGTGAGATGTTGCATTCATATGTTTGTTCATGCATAGCACTTGTTTGATAACTTGATTGAATTTTGTTATGTGTGTTGCAACACTGAGAGATTACACCCTATCTCACTAAGCTTTGGCTTACCCTCTTATAGATTTTGTCTTGTAGGTAGGGACTACCTAAACTTCCTGATAAACCGATGAACTAAGGTGAGTAAATGCCGCATCACTAGTTGACATGGTCGTGAAGAGGGTGTGAGGCCTAGATAGAGATAAACATCATTAGAATAGATTTTTTGTAATTAATGAGAATGTAATCGAACAATTTAATTTGATCTTGGGTGTACCCGTAATGGTGTAATGGGACCCATTTGAGGCCTACCGATACTTTTGTGTAATTATTTTATGAGCAGGGAATATTATTACTCTGATAATCAGGTCATTATTTGTGAAGAAATGCTTCGCAGCTGCTTAACAAGGGGTTAAGCGATCGCGGCGGGTTGCTACGAGGGGCCCTTAGAGTGGGGCGTGACAGCCGGCAAGAGAGTCATTGGCACGACGGTTTAGTAGCGGAAGGAAAAATAGGAGATAAGATATTATTTTATCTTATTTATTTAATATGTAAATCTTTCATCTACATTTGTGATTAATGCAAATTACTATTTGAAATTTATAAATTTATTAACATTGTTTAATAAATTATTTTTTTCTTATTTTGTTATCTACATTTTTATATTTTTTTTAATAATTGTTTGTAAAATTTTTTTTATGATTCTTTTCATAAATTTTATTTATGATTTTCTTTGCATGATTTTTTATAATATATATATTTTTTCAAATGATAAATCTTTTTAAATTAATTTTTTTTATTTAAAGAAAAATTAAAAGTTCACATAAGAATAGAATTTTTTTTCATGAATTTAAAAATGATAAAAATTGAAGCATTTGCTTGAAGGCATAGATTGTATCTACACCTTCAGTTTTGCTAATTTTGATTCAACTGAAGGTGCATTTTGGATTCACGTTTTCATAACTTATTTTTGAAATAATTTTTTTTGGTATCCTATTTCATAATTATTTTTTTTAAAATGATATTATTATAGTGGATTTCCTCTCTTATTGTATATTTTAATAAATAGAATAGTTGAATTTATATATGAAAATTTGAACCAAATATTTGGATTTGTAAAAGCTACATTTAATAATTCTACATGTAATTGAATATTTTGTTTTTTCATAGGCCACTTGGATTTTTTTGCGAAGGTGTGAAATGAAAAGAAGATCTATAATCTCTAGATCTTGATTCAGAGATCTCGGCTAAGGAGAGATAAAGGGAGGTCTTAGCTGAGGATCGATCATCTATCAAGGATGATCTTGTTAATTATTAATTTATTTATTCTTGGTTTACAAAAACTGTTAGATATTTAAAAACAAAGCAACTTTCGTTGCTTTTCAATGCTTTTCTCCACCGTTGCATGGAATGTGTCTTTTTTTTTTTTTTTCCCTTCAAATAATAATAATAATAATGGAAAGTATATTTTATCTAGAATTAAAGTTTCTTTTACAAACTAAACAAAATAATTTTGAAAAATCATTTAAAGTATTAACATAAAAAGTAACTATAAAATGACACACACAAATGCAATAATGTATGCTAAGGATCTCATTAAGAATTGAGTAAATTGCATGGATTATTATTAAAAACTATTATAATTGTACGAACACTCCTACTTTTTAAAATTAAGCACTTATCCCCTTAAAATAGATACAAAATCCTTTTTTTTTTTTTAATTATATGGCAACTCACATGTTTTATTTGGCTAATGTGAAAATGTTATAAAACAAATAATTTGCCATGTTACATAGATGTCGACATGGCATACACGTAATTAAAATGTAATTTATTTATATTTAGAATTGTTTTAAGTTTGTAATATTTAAACATTTAATTACTATTAGTTGATAAAATCAAGTATACTTTATATATATATATGTACTCACTTTTTCTTGAATAATGTAAATTAATTTCCATATATAGTTTCTTCATTTTAATAATTGTCTATGCATACATTTGTAAATACCCAGAAAATGTAAATTCATTTAATATTTATTTTAAAATAAAGCAAGGTCAAAAGTGTAAATTTCATGAGATACAAGGGGTAATTCAGTCATTTCATGGACAAGGTATATAAATACCTTAATTTGACCTAAAGCTCCTTTCTTTATCATTTTTACAATAGTAGACAAGTGACACTCCCTAAAACTTTAAGGTGACCTAGTAAGCAATCACCACGACCAATTCGATTTCATCAAGTAAGAAGTTCTAATGATTGAGTTATTTATTTTGATGAAAGAATTGAGAATTAAATGAACTCTAATTACCTGATTTATAGAATTTGGATCAAGGAACGAGGTGGAATAAGAATGGAATCAAGCGACTAAGGGGTTTGAATTACGAAATTAGACAAGTAAATATACTAATATGCACATTGTATTAGAATTAGCTAAATTTAGGATCTAATTAGGCTTAAGATAATAGAAATTAGGTTAAGGAATGAATTAGAAAAGAGGAAAAATGATTTGTGTAGACTAGTTTACCTGTTCGTGTAGAATTACACATCATGTATAAAAAGGTATACGGATGAAGAACATGCTTGCGTATTTAGGTGTGTCAAAATATGAAAATCCACAAAAAGGTATATAGCTAACTATATGACCATATACCTGGGTATGCCAAAAATGCAAAAACACCCAAAATGATACATGACCACTACAAATAACCATGTATCCAACCATGCCAAAGTACATAACCTAAAGCACAACTATGTACTTAGAAACATTTTGTTACTCAACTTAATTTCTATCTGGATGAATTTACATGCAACTTAAACACTTAGAATAACCCTAAGAATTTCCATAGAGTAAGATAAGTAATCCGATAACTTGTTGTATGATATTTAGTATTTGTATAAATGTATGTGATTTAATTTACGCTTGTTTATGCATATGTGTTTGCTAGTTGTATGTACTAAATGTTAACTCATCCCTCAAGGATATTTTTTTAGATACAAGCATAAATGGATGCACTAATCAGGATGAGGACCTAGGGTCAAATGTATAGGAGAGGGAGGAAAAAGATTTCTTTTATTATTATTGTGATTAAATGTAGGAAGAATTAGAGTTATTTATATGTATTGTACAGTGATATCCTTTGGAAGACAATAGACTATTGAACTTTTAGAAGTGAAATTATTTTTAGACTTTATTTAAGAATGTTTTGTTAAAGTTGTGTTAAGGAGTTTGATAGATGTAACAGGTTATTCCATGATTATTATGAATGTTGTTAAAGGAGTGAATTCCTTAGGGTATTGATGTTATTTTAGAAATGGAGATTTTTGAAGGAAAATTGAGTGATGATGATAAAGAGAAGTGAGGGATTATTAAAAAAAGATGCTTGTATGGGTAATTTTTGTTCGAACTACCGTGCATTGGTTTATATTGGTTGATGCTATTACGTACTTATCCATATTCAAGGTTGCTAAATAAGAAGGGATTATTTGTGGTGGATTAGTGACATTAGCAAAGTAGGATTTGCGAATATGCATGTGGAAAAGGTTGGCCTTCCATTAATTGAAAATCTAATCGAGATGACCAATGCTCAAGTTAGACTTAGAAGTGCGCTGCGTAGATGTAAATATAACACTAGTGTATATAAGAGAAAGCTCTTTCCACAGCATATCTCTAGATTAAAACATCCATACGTAGATGTTTAAACACTAATAGACAATTTGAGGAGTTAACGGAACTTTAATGTTGTTGCACAGCAGTGTAAATACATGATTCTAATTCTACTCATTATTATTTTTTTTTTTTAAAAGAAAAATCTACTTGCATTTCACGGAATAATTAATGAAATTAAAAGCTCCAGATATTACTCTTTTTCAACTCAGCCTAATAGCTGTATCATGCCATATAAATCATGGACCCCTAGCCGGAAATGGCAATCTATGCTTTCCATCCAAATTAGAAGCATCGGAACTACGACTACACCATGCATCATGCCTATTATACATAGAACTGGAACATCTGAGAGTCTATGGCTATATCACAGCCCAAAATTTATGCGCTTTTTAATATTATACTTGAGGTTTAAATATACGTAATTAAATTTTTTGTTTTATGAAATTTCTATCTAAATTTAAAGTTACTAAAAATATCATTCTCAATTAATTTTTACTTGTCGAAATGATTATTGGTTGAAGTGCATATAGTTGTAAATGATGAAAGGCAGGATAGTGAAATGCAAACAAAAGTTTTGGTTAAGCTTTAATAATGTATCTTTTTTTTTATTAAGAACATATTCGGTCTTCCCGTTCATCTTGGTATGGAAACGGGGCATGAAAAACAGGTGTTCCGTATCATATTCGTGAAATAATATCATGTGTTAAGCTTTTGGTTCGTATTTTTATCATGGCAGTGACCATTACTTTGCTTTATGGATGATACTTTTTGCGGGGAAGCCAGTGCCATCCATTGCCTAAAAGGCATTTGTACTTCCTTTCCCCATCAGATAGACACCGAGAGGATCCTTCCAGTCTCTCTTCCCCATTGTTCAAAACACGGATCTCATCCTTATGCTCGCGGCTCGATCAATGCATGTGATTATGGGAAGTTTATAGTTGACGTTGACGATTGTTCCATCTCCACCCCCACCCCCTTTACATAAATATGCTATTTAATTCGATACATGTAAAACATGTTATAAACTCAACAGAGTAACATATTAGAGAATAATAAAAACAAGATATCGAAAATGTCTTTTCATTGATATGTTCAAAATATTGCAGTTGACAACGCTTGGTGAATAAATGTGCCAGATTATCACTTGATCAAGTCCACTATATTTCAACATCAACATTATTCTTTGAAGATCATTGGTGAAAAAGGATTTTAATGAAGTATGTTTTGTCCACGCTTCTTTTATGTATCATTCCCCTCTAATTGAGCTTTACAGGTTGCGTTATATTTACATGACGACGTTGGAATTTCTTTCACGTGTGAAACTAACCTTACTCTCTTGGATTTGGCGAGTCATTGATCTTCACTAAGTACATTCTACATCGCTTCACTAGAGTGCTAATCTGTAAATTTTGTAATATTATAGAGGGCGATTTCATTTACTGATGAAAGCCCTCTGTAAATGTCAGACTTTAATAATTTGTTAGCCTAGTAAGCACCGACAATATAGCATCAAATTGGGGTCAGGAGTGTTTTTTTTTTTTTACCCCTTCTCCTCATTAAAGGTGGACTAAGAGTCAACGGTTGCCATTTGGTAAACTAATTCTGCCAAACATTGTCACTTAAGCATATGAACAGGGCTATTAGGTGCTTAAAGATAGTTTTGGGACAAAGTTTGGATGATTTTTCCTTATATAGGCATAAGAAGTTTGAAATATGAATATGATTAATGATCTTGTGCTAGCAAAATGGTGCTTTCCATAGCCTAAGAAACTTGATACTTGTTTGATTGTGAACTTGGGTAGCTATTATGATTTTAGAGACGATGGATTTTGCACCTTGGAATGGATATTCATACTTCATGACTGGAGTCTTCTATTTTTGGAAAACTCAAAGATATAAGTAAATATCTCAATGGCATAATAATGAGGGCCATTCAATTGGGCTGAAGTAGCTATGTTTTGAGCGAGTTAGATTATTGTACTTGTATAGCTTCACAGCTTATCGTTTTGAGACACGGATAGTTTATCCAAGTAAGGCAACAACACTTGAGTGACCGGATGAATTGAGAGTCTTGATGTCTTCTTTAAACCTTGGAATTACCTTTTCATCTTGAACAATTCTCTTACCAAGATAATTGATAATACATAATGATGGAGTGTTTATCTTTTATAGACTAAACATCGTGATGAATTAAACTACAAATGTTCATATGATAAGGGAACTATAACATCCCCTAGCATCAAGCAAACACAAATTAAATTGTGTCAATTTCTCACCTTCCTAGAATGAGACTCAAGGAGACATGACCTTATGCCTTATAGGTTAGAGGGTTAAAGTAACTATTGTGGTGTTTTAGTAAACTAAATAGACACAACCTAAAGTTACTCAAATTTGTAAGAAAAAGCTTTATAAGTATTAAAATACTGTGACTGAAGATATATAATTAGATGTAACCATTGAGGTTGGTATTCATGCTTTTGAGGAAGTTTTTGCTTTATCCAGGTTTGAAATGGCCAAGGGACATGAAATTTAAATAAGACTCTAGGTTAAACTAACTTTGGAAGTTAGAAGGGGTTATCAAAAGGATCGAAGCCTATGGGGGGATGATGGCATCTTATGAGGAGATCATTAACATGCATGGTGTAAATACGTAAAAATCATACTATGTTAAATGGGTTGCTCAATGGTGCTCCTATTATATTTATATTAATCATTAAGATAGATGAAATATCTCAATAATTAGATCTAAATTAGGATGATTTAAAGAGTTTTTGATTGATTAGCATGAAATAGACTCGCTAGGACTCAAAGACTTAATGTGGGTAAGTGCACCTATCATTTTTATAGCATAGCAAATTGAGTATAAATGTCATCCCACCAATAGCATAAGTGCTAATGTTGACTTTTACTTTATTATCTAATTGGTAAATTCTTAACAAATTTAATAAAAGTAAAAATCATTAAACTATTTAACTAATTGATTAATTACAAAACTCAAATTCATTAAAAATCATTAAACCATTTAACTAACTAATTAATTGCAAGATTCAAATTCAATAGAATAGTAAGGCAACATGAAATTAACTTCAAGAATTTAAGAACATGTATCTTGACATTGTTTCCCTTGGATTAGTCATGTAACTTGTTAATGATCATTCAATTCCATCTACAATTTCTTAACCGGTAGAATTCCTTAAGTAAATTAGTAAGTTTCCCAAATTTACTAATTCTCAATCTTAAGATAATCAACCAAAATCTCTTCCTAATCATTTGTTTCAAGATTGCTTTAAAGGTTTATGAATTCTTATACTAGGCCAAACCTAATCTAGAAGAATTATGCTCTCTTATCTCTAAGATCACTTGTAATTCTCTTCATTTATGTTTAGATCTAATCATACACAAGATTTCTTAGTCCATATGCAAAATATTAAATAATTGAATTAACATCCTAAAAATATCAATTAAACTAAAAATGAACACATAATTGAACCAAGAACTTAAAGATTTCATTGAATCCAAAGATAAAAGATAATGTCACATGACAATCCTAAGTTTCACAAGTTTAGTTACTAAAGCTCTAAGCTCTAAACATAACATTCAAAGAAGATTAAAAGAAAGGAAACATAAATCTAAAAACCCCTTGCATCCAAGTGATCTTCCCCTTTTGAAGTTGCAAAAGTTACCCTTCCTCATCTTCTAAAGTCTAGGAGTCTTTATTTCGTGTGCTCCAAATCTAACCTAAGGTTTCCTTCTCTTCTTTTACAATGCATGCAAATAGTGTTAAAATAACCTTGACATGACCCCTCAACTAGTCATGTTCAGGTTGTTTTGGTCGAATCTTCTCAAATCCTTTGAGTGTTATCCATCTTTTAATGTCAACATGACCCCGACATGATCATGTTGATCGAGTCATGTCATCTAATACAATCTACCTCAATATGGCCATGTTGAACTTACTTTTGGATGTAAGAGTTGCACGTCCTATTAATACGATCGTGTCTCTTACTCATGTTTCTCACTAATTACTTGTTTTTACAAGCACATCTTTGACATTGTCATGTTAAATGACTGTGTCAAGCTTCAAATGCTCATTGCTTTTTTTTTTTTTTTTAATATAACTCCAAATCAAGTAAAACTTGATGCAATTCACTCCTTTTCTTCTCAATTACTCATCAAAGCGTAAAATCCAAAAATTTATCTAATTAAATACTAAATTCCACTAAAAGACAACCTAAATCATAAAAAATGCCATAAAAACGTATGAACAAATTTAGACAATTTAAAACCTATTAAGCATCCCCATTCTTAAGTATTTGCTTGTCTTTAAGAAAATACTCAAAAAAAATAAAAAAATCTTAGACAAGAAATACTTAATCAAATATCATTACTATTTAGGAAAATGATCACTTAACTCAACACTAACTCAAGAGTTAAACTCTTTAATTAATTTGCAATCTAAAAATTATAACACTAAAACACTAGCAACTTTTACATTTTACTTAACCAATCCCCAATATAATCACAACATGAGATATTGGAGTTTAGTAGCTAATCTAGGTAAGTTAGAGTTTATCCATACTATTTAAACAATGGTTTATAAGCTTAGAATCAAATATAACATCAACTAATTAAGAAAAAGTCATCAACATTTTATCCACTTAGTTGAGATGTATGCACTCTCCTCTTTAACTTTGTCAAACCCCATAATCTAAAGTAAATGTATCTTATATCCACTTATCTATCAATTATGTTCTTAGTATTGATTTTTGTTGGAAGAATTACTTCTCTTTCCAACCCCTCCCTCCCTCTCTTTTTTTCTCTTCTTCTTTTATATATATATATATATATATATATATAATAGTTTCATCGATTAGTAAGTTCAAAATCAGATAATTTTAGGTTATTAGGTTTTAAGATACCTCATTTGAACCATCCAACCTTTATTTGTTTATTTATTTAATTAGTTTAGTTTTCTTGAACTCTTCTCTTGACCCATGTAGTGAGTTTTTAGTTGATAATTCCAAACTTGTCACTTAAGTTAATAAGTGTTATTCCCTTGAAAAGAGACACCATTCAGGCTTAATTACTCGAGTAAACAAGTTTACTACTAAACTCTTTTTTTTTTTTTTTTTGTGGAAACCAAACTAAATTAGATTTATCTAATGCTTGGGTTGCCTTTCAAGAAGTGCTAATTTTAACATTGTCAGATTGACATATGCCATCTCAAAATGAATTACAACTCAATAGGGTAGAGGTGAAACTCCCTTTCATTCCTATCAAACTCTTCTCCTAAATACAACTTTAGTCCTTAACCATTAACCTTAAAAGTTCCTTTGTTTGGATGTGTGACTTCAACTACTCTATACGGAAAAACTCTAGTGATCATGAATGGACCAAAACACCATGATTTAAGCTTTCTAAGGAATAACCACAACCAAGAGTTGTATAGCCAAACATGATCTCCCTCTTGGAAATGTTTGTGCTACTAGATATTTTAATCATGATTTTTCTTAGTCTTCTCTATATATAGCCTCGAGTTCTCATATGCCATTACATGCCATTCCTCAAGTTCATTCAACCAAAACTTCCTTTTTGTACCTATAGACTTAAGATTAAGGTTAACACTTTTGATTGCCCAAAAAGCCCCGTGTTTGATCTCAATAGGTAAGTGACATGCTTTTCCATATACCAGTCTATAGGCCAAGCGATGTCTTATATGCCATTCTATAAGCTCATAGAGCATTACCTAGTTTGTTGGACTAATCCTTCTTATGGTGCTCTACTTTTGTTTTTTTTTTTTTTCTTTCCAAAATTCGTTTTAAGTCCCTATTGGCTACCTCCATTTGACCATTTGTGTACGGTGGATACATGGTAGCTATTATAACGAAGAAATTAAATCACTTTAATATACTAATTTAATAAAATATGATGGGAATTTATAACAAGTAATTAAGAGTAACTTTAAAATGTTAATATTATTGTAACAATCTAAGCATGTTATAATAATTAACAATTAGCTTTAAAAAAAAAGACAGCAACAAAATCAAACCCGCCTATCCTGTTTAGCCCTTCCCTCCCATGCTGGTCAGCAGAGCAACAGCAAGATCACATGGCCTCCATCCCATCAACTGCTATTGGTTATGTCGTCCTTCACTACCGTCCCCCTTTCCCATGCTTCTTCCTTCCTTCCTTCCTTCCTCTTATCTTTCCCTTAAACTCTGACTGGACAACCTAATCCATCCCTGACATCCTCCGCTCCATTCCCAGTTTCTTCTTCCTTCCCTTTTCTTCTCCTAGCTTTTCCTTCTTATCTTCCCCTACTGCGGAGAGTTCCTTATTTTGACGCTGTCCTTCCTCTCGTCCCTTCCCAAATTTCCCTTCCTTCTCTTCGGATCTTTGCCTTCCCCCTCTAAACCTATCACTCCAAACTAGACCTAAGATGCAAACCCCGCAACCATACCCTAGGAAACTCTAGTTTCCCAACTCGAAAAGAAAACCATGCTGTTTACACCGGTGAGATCTTCCTTGACAGTGAGCTCGAACAGCTTAAAGCCAACCCCACCTCCACTACGAAGACTCGTTAGACCGTGAACCAGTAACGTCTAGGCAGCCAGGTAACCGACGACGAGTGGCAAGGTGAAGAAGAGGGGAAGTGGGGTTGGTGGCTGTGTGCGAGGCTTGTAGTACTTTGTCTTAAGATTCAAGAATACAAGCCTTGCCCCGGTTATGTCGTGGTGGCTACTTTATCCAGGTGGTTGGCATTTTGCATGATGTGTGTGTAAAGGGGGAGAACAACAACCGTAATAGTAATAGCAACAACAACAGCAATAACAATAGTAACACTAACCGCAATAGCAACAGCAATAGCAATCACAACAGCAGCAGTGAAGATGAAGATGGCATGGCGTACTCTAGCTTTTAGGCGAGAAGGCATGGCATGATATGATTAGGCATCTAGTTGAAGCAAGCCACGTTCTAGGTGAGGAGATGGATGATATGGACAACAATAACAACGAATAGCGAGAAGACTCACAACGTCCCAACGAGAAAAGTATCCAACGTGATCTAGTCCCAGTGACAATGTCTAAGCATCTAGAAGCAAGGGAATGAAAGGAGTCCAGTTGGGGAAGATGAAAAATGAGAAGGAGAGAGCTAATGGCATAATAGAAATCCATGCCGAGTAACGAGAGAATACGTGTGTGTGCATGGTTTGGTGTTCCAACTGAGAAAATTCATAAATAAATGTATGCATATAGATGTAAGGTGGAGAGGACGACAAGAGATTGAAAGGGAGTGGTTGGATGTTGAAATGGAAAAAGAAGAAATAAGGAAATAGAGACATCCAGTTAAGGAGAAGTTGAGAAGATTATGTGTGTGAGAGAAGAGAAGGTATGCGTGAGGAAGAGAAGAGAGGGTTGCAAAGTGCAGCTGTATGTGTTCGTGTTCATGTGCGTGGTATGATTGTGTGTGTGTATGTATAGGTGTGTGTGTGTGTGTAAGGTGTGTAAGTGGGGTTCGGTGAGTAGGAGATAAGAAGTAGAAAAAGGAAGAAGAAAAGGAAAATGGAAGATGTCACGGAAGAAGGAAAAACATAGAGAGTTAAATGGGAAATTTTGAAATATGTACATTCCTAAAGATGGCCTAGGGAAGAGTGAACAAAAATGAGAAGAGGAAGTAAGAAAGTGATGGGAATCTTCCTGGCGATCTAGATGGATAGGAAATTTGATTTGGATGATGATCCAAATCACTTATATGCATACTTGTTTTCTTTATCTAATAAATATTTGAGTGATAATCTAATAGGTACAACGATCTTTCTTCACGAGATGCCAAATGAACTTCACCATTGGTCAATTAGGGCCATCATCAGATTCTCATTTAATGGCCCGCTGTGATCAACATTGCCTCGACGCATCAGCTCATTGAAGATTATTATCTTTTATACTCGTAATTTATTTCTTTGGACTATTTATTTTGTAAGTTTTTGGGATATTTTTATTTGGTTGTAATTTGTGCTTTTAGGACCGGCCACCCTATAGTGGCGTAGTTGTAATTTTCTAGTCATTTTAACTCTAAAGGAAGCAAGTATAAATACTTGCTTAAATAGGGTTTTGAGGAGGAGAATACACTTTACAATAGCTACAAATTTTTCGTGAGGGATTAGGGTTTTCCTAAGATTTCATAGGACTCTTATTAATTTCAATCCAATTGGAATTGTGGCGAGTTTGCAACCTAGTGAATTGTGAGTCATATCAATTCCCTAAGTTGATTTTCCTTTTCATAACTAGTGTGTTATATCTAGTGTTGATTAGGGTGGTTCATGTTTTGATTTTGGCATCAATTGTAGATCAAAATCCATTCATATCTTGTTATCAAATTGATTACATTTATATGTTGATATTTCCTTCAATTTGTCTTTCATTATTTTGCATGGAATTCCTTTGTGAAGAGGAGCTCATGGCCATATTTTGTGTTGTCGGTGATTTAGAATCTCATTTGATCTTATGTGGTGTGCTTAATTCCATTGAGCACAACATCATTTGGTGTTAAGATTGATTAACCAACAAATTGGATTACAAAAGCAATTTTTAGGGTTCACGCATAATTGAAGTTGATCCGATTTTTTAGATGTTGATTAGGAGTTGTTTCATTTGTTTGATTGCATATGCTTTCACTTGGTTTTAAGCGTATCATCTTTTGGTATCAGAGCTTATCACACTGAGATATTCAATTTGATCACATCAACATTTGTGGAATTGGTTTATAAGCATTGAGGATTTACGCCATTGATTGACTAGTTTGATTGACATTGTGTAATTGTCTTTCAATATTGGTTTTGTGTGCTTTCACTTAGTTTTAAGCATATCAGAAAGTGGAGAAGTCCGAAGGGTGAAGAAGGTCTAGTAAAGAAACAAGGAGAGAAGTTATGGTTAAGAGAGCCAAGAGGAAGAAGAGAATAAGGAGAAAGGGAGATGAAAAGTTGGAAGAAGGCGAAAGTGAGAATAGAAGACAAAAAAAGGGGAAGGGGAAGAAGGAGCTAAGTGTGTAGTGTGTGTGAGTATGTGCATATGTGTATGTGATGGTGTGTGGTGTGTGCAAGGATGCGTGTATATATATGTGAGGGTGTGTGTGAATGTGTAGGTAAGGAGGAGTCGAGTGTGTAGTGTGTGTGAATGTGTAGGTAAGGATGAGTATGTGCATATGTGCATGAGGTGATGTGATGTGTGCAGTAAGTGTGTGTATATGGATGGTGTGTGGACTGTGTGGGTATTTGTGTATGTATATGGAAGGTGTGGTGTGTGTGGGTATGTGTGTATGTGTATGAAATGGTGTGTGGTGTATGGGCATATGTGTGTGGGTATGGAAGGTGAGTGCGGAGTATGTGGGTATGTATGTATTGGTGATGTGAAGTGTATGTGGAGTATGTGTGTATGTGTGTGTTGGCAATGTGAGACGTGTGTAGAGTATGTGTGTATGTATGCACTAGTGGTGTGTGTGTGTGTGCATGTGGACTTGAGGAGAAAAGATGATTGCAAAGTGCAGTTGTGTATGCGTGTAAATAGGTGTATAGTATGATCGTGTGCACGTACGTGTAAGTGTGTGCGTGGTGTGTGCGAAGTGTGTATGTGTGTGAATAGGAGTATGTTAGTGTGTGTATGTGATGTGTGGGAATGGTTGGTGTATGCATGGTAATGGAAGTGTGAGTAAGGATGAAAACCAGTAGAAAGGGTGGCAAACCCTGTAGGAAGAGATGTCAACAAAGGAGAGAAGAAAGAATGGAAAGGTGAAACCGAGGAGGAAGAGGGAATTGTGTGAAGGAGGAGAGTGTGTTTGTGTGTGAAAGTAAACAGGAAGAAGAGGTGTTTATGTTGGTATAGATGGTGAAGGGAATGATTCGAGTAACGTCTAAGATGATGGCTTGAGGGATATTTGGAATGAAATGGATTTCGCAATGGAATATTTAAAGGATGTTGAGGAAGATCATTCATGGCAAAATACCCTAATGTAAGACCTTTAGTTATCCTCTCTAAGGGTATCTTGCATACACGGAAGAAGGAATTCCAAATTTGGCAGGTCGAAGACGTTTCATTACTTGACTTTTACACAAAGAAAGTAGACAGTCGATTACAGCAATTTGGGGTGTTGGGAGCGATGATTTGTACGAAGGTTGTTCCTTTTGGAACCCTATATTGAAATCACGTTGAAGAAGTGTTTAACGTTTTGAATCTTGTTTGCCTAAAGTTCCTTAAGGAGGAGACTTCATGCTTTGCCATCAAATGCAAGATGAGCAGAGTACACATATTAGGTGCTAGGAACTACTAAGGTCAAGTGGAGATGCTGCCTTCTATGGTTTGGTTGAGGAAGCATTGTAGAAGGACACTGATTTCAAGAGGAAGTAAAGGGGTTACCCATTGGAATCACTCAACTCCAGTTAGGACTATGACGACCCTAAACAGGTGAGTGGGAAACTTAATGATATGCTACAATGTTGTGTTGTGTGTTGATATGTTATGTATGTGAATTCCTTTGCTATGTTGTAGTTGCATTTGAATGTGATTTTGTTAAGTTTGAGTTATATAGTTGATGTGCCTAAATCCAAGCTTAAGCACAATTAAAAGAATCAAGGAAAACTCCTCAATTCACACACACAAAAACCGGTTCACTTGACTAGGAAAATGCGGAAATCCTAAGGCAATGGAATGAAATCCAAAGAGCTCCAATTGCTATTATCAATCCAAACAAGTAATCTTCATCAAATAATAACAATTATAATTGAAACCAACGTGAATCAAATCAAGAAAACAAATGGGTCAAACCGCAAATTCCAATCCCTTCCTTCAACTATCCAATTCACGTCACAATGAAGAGAATGATATCATATATCAACACAATCAATCCTATAACAAGCTATTGATCACGGATTGTAAATTAAAACAAGTCCAAGAACATCCAAATTAACCCTAGATATGACGCACTAGTGATGAAATGGAAAACAACAATAAGGAACCGATATTACTCACGATTTCTCCTTGTTGCACTCGCCACAATTTCAACTTCTTGGGATTGAAATTGATAAGAGAATTTGGAATTAGGAAAACCCTAAGCCCTCTCACGAAATGTGAAGTGTTTGTTATGCAAAAATTAGCCTCCTCAAACCCTCTCTTAAGCAAGTATTTATACTTGCTACTCCTAGGGTTAAAAAGTGCTCAAAATTACAAGTTTACCACTTTTAAGGTGGCTATTCCTAAATGAAAATTACAAGGAAATAAAAGTGTCCCAAAACCAAAATACAACCAAAATAGTTCAATAAACATTTACAAGATACAAAATAACATAAGTCTTCATGATCCAATGCCTCAGAATAGCGAACAGTCGCAGCGGGTCTTTAATTGTTATCTTGAAAAATGTTCGATGTCCAACTGAAGTTGTAGGACATTTTGGCATCCCATGGAGAATTATAATTGTACCTATAAGATTATTCTCAAATTTAATTAGAAATAAAGACAAAAGGTAAAATATGAGCAATTTGGATAATCATCCAAATTGGGTTCTGAAGAGGTTGACATTGTCAGAAATTTTCCCATCAATAGTGGGTTAAATGAGTTTAGGAAAGAAGTTATAAAGAAATTGGTAATTAGATAGGTTAAAGATGAATATTGTTTAGAGGATGCAGAGGATAGAATGGATTGAGGGTTTAGATGTCATCACCTTAACGATAGCACTTCACACCATATTGCCAATGCTATTACCATAGGCCTAACTCATGATTCGAAATTGTTTTCTTCAAACTAAACCAAAATATAAAAACCTAGCTTTTTCTTCTATAGCTACCGAGTAGGTGTGCATAGCTGAATAAGATATATAAATATCATTATGTATACATATCAGAGTTTACTTTTGAACGTGTACATATGCTTAGGCAAACCTATTTTCCTATTGTACCTATAGAATACATTGAACACAATGATATAAATTGAGAGTGTAATTTTGATTTTTATAACATAACAATCCTATTTTCTTGCCCCTTTAAGCAAGTGAGGGAAGGTGTCTAGTAAATGATCCTCTAGTTAAAGCTATGTTACGGACCTATATACATGTCTAGATATATATATATATATATATATATTATTATGCATAGATGTATTGAGGAATTAGAAGGGATATATAAGATGACCTTGTTAGCTCTTGGAAGTGTGAAAACATAGCACTTGAGAAGTGTGATGACACAAAGGTGTCAAGGAATAATAATCGTAAATCAATTATGAGTGGTTGATTTGACGTTTAACACAAATGGCATAGAAGTGTCAAGTTAGCTAAAACCCGATGTATAGCTAGATTGTTGCCATCCGCTTGGTCTGGGTTTTGTGTTCGTTTTGTGATGTGAAATGCATGATCTTGCTTGTTGTGTTACATGTGAAAATGAGTTGTAGTGGATTGTCATGGGACTTCACTGGGTCCCTATGAATTGTTTTTGGTAGTTTACTTCATTGCCTTGAATGATAATTGGTTGCGATTATATATGATGATTGGTCACTTTGAATCAATTAATTAAAGAAGTGAACTCAATTAAAACTTGATATGCATTTCCACAAGACATTGCATGAGATTGAAGGCCATCACTATTACAGGATGCGTCGGAAGTGATCAGAGGATCGCTGTTTCGCCAAGTGCGAACTAAGTGATTAGGGGATTGTCGGGTGTTGACGGTTTTGAGTTCGGCCTATCTCTTGAGGGTGTAATGCTTGGTGTATTGAGGCACCTGAGACTAAAACATTAAAGCTAAAACACGGCTTAAATAAGTGATAAGAGTAATGAAGATGTGAGTAAAACCCGGGTACTAATGGTGGCTTCGGAATCCCCAACCCAAGGTTAAAGGGGGGGGGGGGCGTAAATCCTAGACTTCATGTTAGTTACCGGAAGATCACGTGAGATACTGCATTCATATGGTTGTTTATGCATAGCATATGTTTTGATAACTTGATTTGAAATTGCTTATGTGTACATAGCATTGAAAGTGTTACCATCCTATTCACTGAGCCATAGTGTGCTCACCCCTCCACAGACACTTTTTGCACATGGTGATTATGAAAGCTCAGGATGGGATAAGAGGTGAAGTGTCGAGAGTTTTTGGATGACCAGAACGACAAAGTAAGAATTGTGAAAGATTGATTATTTAGATGAAATGTTAGGACCCCCATATAAATAAAATTTGAAATTGTAAAACCTAGGATTTATCCTATTTTGCTGGTTGGTAGATGATATTGATTCTTTGCGATCATGGTTGACCGTAGGATACGGATCCATAGTTATAATTTATTATCTAATTATATGTACTATGATTAGTCATAAATGTAATTAAATACTTAGAGTCTTACGATCTTAGCTTGTAAGACGATTATCATGTAACGGGTATACATGTGCCATGATGATTTTAATGGAAACTTCTAGGCCCCCTTCCGGGCATGACTGCTATCCTATGGTTAACTCCATACCGTTTAAGAATCTTTTCAAAATGAGCAATATAAGAAATATGTACTCCTATCACTAATGATTGCTCGAAGACTGCTAAATTATGAAAACAATCTTTCTTAGGAACTTAATGACTACCCTAGCATCATTTGAAGGAAAGGCTTAAGCCTCGACCTAGTTAGACACATCATCTATGCCCACTAAGATATACTTGTTACTATTAGAATTTAGAAATGGGCCTCTAAAATCAATGCCCTAAATATAAAAAACTTCATAAATGTGGATAAAGTTTTGAGGTATCTCATCTCAACAAGAAATATTACTAGTTCACTAGTAACTATTGTACAACTTAACATACTTATGGGCATCTTTGAATAAAGTGGGCCAGTAGAAACTTGATTCTAGGACTTTTTGGGTGGTCCTATTGGCACTATGGTGTCCTCTTATAGGCCCAACATGGCGACCTAGAATTTACCAACTTTCATCATGTGAAACATACCTCCTAATAACCTAGTTTGCACAAATTTTAAACAAATAGAGGTCCTTCCAAAAGTAATACTTTACATTAGAAAAGAATTTCTTCTTTTACTGATGTAATGGTTCTCTTGGTGGAACATTAGAAACTAAGTAATTGGCTATGTTTGCAAACCATGAGGTTTCATGTTCCTTTACTTGAGTCATAACATACAGTCATTCCTTTGGAAACTCATCATTAATATCATGTTCCTCTAACTTCCAAAAATTTGGGTTCTCTAACTTTGATAAGTGATCTACTATAAAGTTTCTGGCACCTTTCTTTTCTCTAATCTCTAGATCAAATTCTTACAACAACAAGATTTACCTAATGAGTCTTGGCTTGGCATCTATTTTATTTAACTAATATCACAAGGTAGGGTGGTCAGTATTGATAATAACCTTAGATAAAATTAAGTAAGAATAAAATTTATCAAAAGCAAACACTGTGGCTAATAAATTTCTTTAGTGGTGGTGTAACTTTTTTGTGCATTAGTGAGAGTTTTGCTAGTGTAGTAAATTACTTGGAAATTCTTGTCCCTTTATTGTCTAAGAATTGCTCATATTGTGAAATCACTCACATTACACATTTTCTTTAAGGGAAAAATCCAATTAGGTGCAACCATGATAGGGGCATCGGTAAGTTTGTCCTTCAAGATATTGAATGCATCTAAACTTTCTTGTGAAAAGATAAAAAGGCCTATCTTTCTCTGCCAACTTAGTTAAAGTTCTAATGATTTTAGAAAATCTTTGATGATCTTCTATAGAGCATAACATGTCCTAAGAAGCTTTATACAACTTTAACTGAAGTTAGAGGTGTTAGCTTAATAGTAGGGTCAATTTTGGCACTATCTACCTCAATTCCCTTAGAAGGGATTTTGTGCCAGAGGGCAATCCCTTCCTATACCATGAAGTGGCACTTCTTCTAGTTGAGCACCAAATTGGTTTCTTCACATTGGTTCAACACTCTTTCCAAATTGCTTAAGCAATCATCAAATGAGTGACCGAACGTAGAGAAATTGTCCATGAACACTTCCATTATGTCCTTGATCAGGTCTTTAAAAATGGCTATCATGCATTACTAAAAGGTAATGAGTTCATTGTAGAGACCAAAGGGCATTTGCCCATAGGCAAACATACTATATGGACAAGTGAATGTCATCTTCTCTTGGTCCTCTAGTGCAATCGGAATTTAGAATTAGCATGATAAGCCATTTAGAAAATAATACATGTGATTTGCTAAATGCTTCGTCATCTAGTCAACAAATGGACGAGGAAAGTGATCTTTTTTTGTGTGGCATCATTTAGTTTCATGTAGTTAATACACATGCTCTAGCCTATAACTACTCTCATTGGAATTAGCTCATTCTTCTCATTCAAGACCACCATCATCCCTCCTTTCTTTGGTACTACTTGCACTAGACTAACCCATGAGTTGTCAAAAATGGAATGGATGATACTTGCATCCAAAAGCTTGATAACTTTAGCCTTGACGACTTCCTTCATGTTGGGGTCTAGCCTTCTCTATGGTTGCACAATTGGCTTAAAGCCATCTTCCATTAAGATTTTTTGGGTGAAAAATGAAGGATTGATCCCCCTTATATCTGATATCTTCCAAGCAATGACCTTCGTATGCTCCTTGAGTACCTTTAGTAACTTCTCCTTTGACTCTAACTTCAAATTAGAGACAATGATTATCAATAGTTTTGAGTCCTTCTCTAAAAGACATACTCTAAGTAATATGGTACCTACTTCAATTCTAATATAGTTAGTTCTTCTATAGATGGTTTCTACCTTGCTTCCTTGGTCCTATTGACTTGCTCAAACCCTTACCTCCTAATCATAGGCTAATTAGCCTCCATTTGGGTTACAATCTTAGCTTGAATGGGGTTTTCCACTTGGTCGTCTTCTCCCTACATCAAACAAAACTTCAAAGTATCATTAACATGTACCTCCTACACACAACTAGCAATAGATATGTCAATGGTATCAAGAAGATAGCAAGCATCATCACGATCAAAAGATTGTTTCATAGCCTTTGAAACCTTAGAGACTAGCTCTTCATCTCTAACCCTTGGAATGAGCTTACCACCACTAACATCAGTGATAGCTTTAGCTGTGGCTAAAAAGGGTCACCGTAAGATCAAGGGTCCCTTGATACCTCTAGGATATTTAACCGATCTATTAGCTAGTTATGAGCTCATGCATGTTGGTTAGGTTCACCAAGTCTTAGCTTTTTAAATGACATCTATAGCATTAAATTAATGCTTGTGCTTAAGTCAGCTAGGACCTTATCAATTAATGAGTTACCAATTAGGCAAGGAAGAATAAAACTCCTTAGATTAGTCAATTTCTTGGGCAACTTGTTCTATAGAAAGGCTAAACATTCCTTGTTAAATGTCACAGTCGACAGCTCCTCTAACTTCCTCTTGTTTGAAAATAGATCCTTCAAGAACTTGCATACTTTAGCATTTGTGACAAAAATTGAAACAAGAAGTAAGTGAATATGCAATTGCTTAAAAAGTTTGAGGAACTTACTAAAGTGCTCATTTGAGCAATCATTCTTAAGGTGAGTTGGGTAGGGTATGGGCGGTTTGTACTCCTTCACCTCTTTTGATTTTTCACTCTTCTGGTCTTTCACTTCATCCCACTTTTTAGCTACTTCCCTATTGACTTTCTTATCAACATGTAGCTCTTTTCTACTCCTCAAGGTCACTGCCTTGTGTCACGCCCCACTTTGAGGGCTCTTCGTGACAACCTGCCATGATTGCTTAACCCCTCCTGTTAAGCAACCGCGAAGCGTCTCATCTTCGGTATTGTGCCTGTTAATCATAATAATAACATTCCCTGCTCATGAAGCAATCAATTACAATATTATTGCTGGGCCTCAAATGGGTCCCATTACACCACCATAGGTACACCTAAGATCCTATTGAATCACTTAAATACATTTACATCAATTATAAAATCTATTCTAATGATGTCTACCTTAATATATACCTCACATTCTTCCTGCAACCAATTCCCAATTCCTCAGTTATGTGGTGCGTACTCACCTTGGTTAGTCGGTTCATCAGGAAATTTAGGTAGTCTCGACCTACAAGGCAAAATTTCTAGAAGGGTAAGTTAGAGCTTAGTGAGATAGGGTGCAATCTTTCAGTGTTGCAACAACACAACAATTTTAAGCAAGTTATCAAACAAATGCTATGCATGAACAATCACATGAATGCAATATCTCACGTGGTCTTGCAGTAATTGACGTGAAGTCTAGGGTTTACGCCTCCTTAACCTTGGGTTGGGGATTTCAAAGCCACCATTAAAGCCTGGGTCTTACACACAACTTAATTACTCTTATCATTTTATTATAATCGTGTCTTAACTTTAGTGATCTAGGCTTAGGAGCCTCTTATACACTAAGCATTTAAACCCTCAAGTGACAGATCAGACTCGGAATCGTTAAGGTGCGACAATTCCCTAATCCCTTAGTTCACACTTGGTGGAATAGTGATCCTCTGATCACTTCCGGCATGTCCCGTAGCTGTGATGGCCTTGAACAGTGCAATGTTCATGCAATGCATGCCAGGTTTTTAGTAGATCTCATAATTGGTTAGAGTTTTAGGGTGATCATCCAAGATCAAGCATATATGCAATTGGCAATCATGTCAACAATCTATTCACAACACATTTTATCATTTCAAGGAGCGAGGCACAAACATCACATCAAAGAAACAACATTCATAATCTTACAGGAGCTCGTCAAACAATGGGCTTCTTATTCGTGATTATGATTATGCCTTGTTCTTAGTTACATATACATATATACCTAATGTTTACGACTTATACCCGTTTCAACATCCTATTTATTCTATCTCGCTTACACCTATTATATGTAACCATAATAATAAGGACTTAGACTATTGGCATCTTAAATCTTCTATTTTAACTCATGATGCATGCCATACTTGTGGTTTAGATCAACTTCTTAGACTCCCCTTTTTCTTGCTTCCACCGCCAACGACCTCCATGTCAACATATGTTACAAGTTTCTCATCAATCCCAACAATCGTCAACAATTATCGTACCATGACGTCTTCCTTTACTCCTACTAGTAATACCACACACACTCACTAAGGAAAAGATCTAATACCTATATGCACATACATGTTTCTTGTATCATCGTTCATAGATTTCCACTCTCCTTCCAATTCCCTAACTCATAAGCTCACAAGAAAACTAACACCAATATAATCCCAACTCCTACTTCTATTTTATCATATAGCCTACATTCTCAAGTCGAGCTTCTATTCCCGCTTTCATCATACCACATATAAATATGTACACACACACTATATATATATAAATTACAAACTACACATACATAATTGAGAGCAAGTCCAGTACATGCACTTACACTTATATATATACATACCTTTATACAGGTGTATATTATACCACCAACATACATCTCATTTCAGCCTGACCTTCCTCGTCTCGCAACCGCCTGTCCCACGTACACACATGCTATTTCGAAGGATTTCCTACGGAATTTCGGAGCTAACTAGCCTATACATGTATACACATATACATATTATTTAATTAGCAACTCCAGCTGGATTTCCTTCTTCCCACACCCCGTAATGTCATTGACACATACATATATATATGTCCATTCACGGCCCAATTATCTAACAGCATCCCATCTGATGCTTGTACGCATATATATATGATTATATAGGCAGCCAAGGAGTAAGGAAATAGCATACATGCACACGTTCCACGGAATAAGAAACAAAGCTAACAACGGTTTATATATGTATATGTTACCCTAAAGCCATAAGGAAGAAGGGACAAGAAAAAAAAATAATTCCACTCACGCAGCACGAGCAGCCCACTAATCACGGATTGTTGTACATATATATATATATATATGATCCCTGCAGCCGTAAGGAAGAAGGGACAAGAAAAGAGAAAAAAAAACAAAAACAATTCCACTCATGCAGAACGAGCAGCCCACTATATATATATGTCTAATGGCTGCTCCTCGCTCCAGGGGACGAAATCCACATTCACGCACGGTACACAGATAAATATATATATATATATATATATATATATTCTTTATATAGCAGCAAAAATCCCTAATAAAACATACGAAATCAATAATATATATATAATACAATACGTTATGAAGTCCTACTCACTTTGATTTTATTTTTTTTAGATTTAATCAAAATACTTTTTGGATATTTTCGAGTCGAAATTTTCTTTACTTAAAAAAATTAGATCTAGATCATTCCACCTAATGTTTCTCTAGCTATTACAACTAGTTTTAGGTAAAATACTAATTTTTATATTATTTATTTTTTGTACATAATTTTTAAAAATTAACTTTATTTTATAAAAAATTAATTTAATTGAGTTATACTCACGTCAAAAAACACGTTGCTTGTTTAGGATCGTCAATAAGAGGTATGGTTTTTTAATTTTTTTTTCGGTTCGGTTTTCCCCTTTTTCTCCCCTTTCGTTTTCTTCGTCTGTATGGTCCCTGTTTTCTCACCGTCTCCTCTCTCTGTCTCTCTTTTGCTTTTTTTTTTTTTTTCTTTTTTGTTTCCTAATTGCTTGGCCGTGAGTCCTCCACGGCAAAAGGGCTGAGCATATTATATATATATATATATATATATATTATTTAATACTTTATTATAATTAGGATTTCAAAATTTTCAGTGTATTTTCGCACTTATGATGTCATCAATAAAATTTAAAATTTTAATATTTTATTATAAAACTTTATGCTTAAACTAATTTGATTATTTCAAGTATGAATATTTATTCAGAATTCTTATTTAGCAATCCTAAGTCTATAATTTTAATTTATTTTATCGTTTAATCAATAATTTTTCATGGTTTTGCTCTTTGTGTGATTATTTCTTTTATTATAGTTTTATACGGAGTATATTTAAGGTTTTTAATACAATCTTTTAATTATTCCGATGCGACTAAAGTTTTGTGGATTTTACACCTTGACTTGTTCTTGAGGGTTTATCTCAATATTTCTAGGTAGTATGTCTAGTTTTCTCTCAAATATCATCCTTGCAAGTTGACCTATTTAATTTTCTTGGTTATGAATGGGAGCTTCCTCTCCTGATTCCTTAGACATTTCCATACTCTACAATCTAGCTTCAAAGGCTTGAAGAACTTAGTTAGGAATTCTTCTAAGCTTAGCTTCTTTTCTTGGGGTAGGTTCTTCCAAGTCTAGCTTCTTTTCTTAGGGTAGGGGTTTATTGAATCTTGGCAAAGGTGGGTTAGTTCTCTATTGGTTTTGGTTTTGATTTCCTTAGGAAAAGGTGGGGTGATTTCACCATCTAGGGTTGTAGGTGTTAACATATGGGTTTAACTAGGGCTTAGAGGGATTTCCTAAGTAGTTTACCTACTCTATCGACTCTTGTCCTACATATCCCTTTGTAAGAGCATTTCCAAGTATTTGTGGAGATAAAGACAAAGGTATTTTTTGTTATTATCTATTAATTTTTCTCAAGTGTGAAATATTTTAGTAACACCACAAGCTTGATTATATATGCTAAACATTGAGAAAAGTTAATTTGAAGACAAGCAAGAGAACCTTCTAATTTTGACAAACTAAAGGATAAATTGGAACTTGTGGAAAGATAAAAATTATCAAAACCAAGTATAAGATAGAATTAGATTATCAAAACTTAAGTAAAAGCCATTTCCAAAAGTAGAAGCAATTTAACTAGTATAAAATAGGTGTTGAAATCAAGTTTTTAGAAGACAAAATCAATTTGACAGTTTATTTTTTAATGCAAGACAAAATCGGAGCTTCAATTGTTTAAAATAAATACAAGTTAAATAATAAATTTCAAGGCCTACCTTTACTGGTTAAATATAATAAGGTAATATATTTAACTTTCTCCATTAAAGTTGCCTTTTAGTATCATGGGGATATTTTAAAGTGCCTTTAAAAATGTGTTTTAAAAAAAGGAAAGCAAATCATTTTCCCTATAATAAGGAAGGTAACTTTGCATGACATTATAAGGAGATTATCAACATTAAATACACTTGATTTTAATCATGGTTATTGATATCATAGAAACTTTCACAATTTTACTCAACTTAAAAGTCATACTTGTGCACAATTCAAGTGTAATTTTGATTAGTTATATGTGAAGAGTGATAATCATGCACAAAATGGACTAACAAAACTAAAAAATTTCAAAATGATGAAAAAGAATCAATTTTGTGAAGAAAATGGTTGATTTATTTCATTTGGATTCCTGGATGTTGATTTTAGACAAGGGATAAGAAAAGAGGAATCAAGGAATTTTGACCTACTTTTGATTGGTAGTGAACTTACTGTTTGGCAGGTAGGCTTTAAAGCATCAGGTGACCATTGTTTAAAGCATCGACCGATTACTTGTGAGGACGCTATAGAAAGAAATTTGTGTTGAGATGAGTCTCTCTCTTACCAATTGGTCAATAGCTAAAACCTAAGCTAGGGTTTTTGACTAAATGCATTATTTCACTTAATTTGCAAACGAATTGAGCACAAACAGGTTTACCAACTATGTGGTAGACTTTTTATCAATTGATTGGTAGTGCCTATGTATAAAAGCTACATAATGTAACTAAATGAGGGTAGAACCCCTTATTTTCATTTATTTGTCATCTTCTTTGTAAAGTTTATTTTTTTTTTGTTAGCTTTTTACTAAATTTGGCTTTTTTTTTTTTTTGTATTTGAAGTGGATTCTAACCTAAGAATGCATTGGAAACTTTATTCAAGTGTGGATTAGGCTTAAGATTTCAATTTTAAGGTCATCTCTTATAATTTTTTTTATATATATATATATTTTTAGCTTTGGATGTTGCTTTACCTTAGTATTCTTGTTGCTTATATTATGATTTTGAGTCCATTTAGTTGTTAGATAATGAGGTTGAAATTGTACTACTACTTATTCTTATGTTGAGAGTGAGTTATTAGCTTTAGTCACTGAACTTGTATTTCATATATTTAAGAACACTCGCAGATTAGGATTATGTGTTAAACATGGTTTCTAATCAGTTCATTGACTAATTAACTCATATTAGGACTTGACAACTTCTAATTCGGTTATGGTGTGGTTAATTAGCTGGCTAACAATTCAATTGCAATAAGGATAGCTGAATAGCATAATCAGTTGGCTACTTCATAATTCATTTAAATGGCTTCTTGATCGTATCCATTAAAGGTGTTAGATGTCCCAATTAATTAGAGTAGACTAGTTTATAATTATATTGTAATTAAAATCAATTCTTTAATCAATTGACCTAAAGTAGAGTAGGAAGCATAATCTGGTGCTTAGCCATCTCCTTCTTGGTAGATCTGCTCTTGACTTTCCACACTACACTACTACAATCATAATCCGGTGTACTTGCCAGTTAAACTTACTTTAAAAGATACTTTTATAAAAATATGTATTATAATATTAATTTCAAGCATTTAAAAATGAGTTAGTCATATGTTTCCTATTTAGTAACAAGGCGAAGGAAGGTGTATACCTTATCAAAGAAATTTTTTGGAATATATTGGAGAATAAAAGCTAGATATGAAAATTCTTATGAAGCTATGATCAAGGAAGAAAGAATCATTCAAATTTAAGCTTAACTATTGCAACTTAACTATAAATACAAGCCTAGTGTAAATATGCTTTGTTTTAAGTTAGAGAGTATGTTGACATGTAACAATAACTCTATACTAAATAATAATTTAATATAAATTATAGATCAAGTTATTGATTTTTTCTAACTATTCAAATTATTATTGAAGGAATAGGTTGGAGGTGAATAATAAGTAACAATTTATTCAAGAAAAAAAAGGTGAATAACTACACAGTTACTTGTTGAGTATGCTTGTAATGTTAAACTAAAATGATGTAAAAATTATTTAGCCAATAATACTTGTTTTACTACTTATGCTAGCATTGAGGTTTGTGATTATTTTGGATTGGCAATTCATGGACTGGGTGTTATTGATCTATTGTTACACCCTGATGAGTACCCTTGTGTAACGGCTTACCTCGTACTGTTATGAAAACTTGAGACTAATACCACTATTGCTCTAAAGCTTCAAGATAACACATAAGGTGTCATTACTAATAAATCACTTGGGCAGGTGATATTATTGTACGCAACATCAAGATATGTACAATATAGTCAAATATAATCAAAAGTTAAGGGATAATAATGATGACAATCTAGGTATAACACCACAAGAATTCATAATACAAGTCATAAAAGGTATCTAACACTCACTCCTACAAGTCTAAATATAATTGCAAATAATATAGGGTAAGTCAAATAAAGATAAAGTAGGAGGAAATGCTAGCTCTCTTGATCTTGACTACACTTTTAGCATCTCTAATGTCTCTACCTAAGGATAGGCTCTACTTGAACATAGCCAGTGGAGACCTTGCAAGAGAGTAAATCTAAGAGGGTTGTAAGCTACAACTTGCATAGTGAGATATTCATCATATCACATGTAAACAAGTATACAAAAGTTATCAATTGTTCATATGTTATGCATGAACACTTATGTAAATGCAACAATATACATAAATATTTGAAAATCACGTATAGTATGGATGTAGCCCTTTGATGCTCAGGTTGGGAATAAGTTCCAACTTGTTAGCTCCAAGTGCCACTGCTTTGAGTGAAACTTTCCTCGATCTATGATTTATTAATAGATTACAATATATCAAAATATTGCAAGCTTAGCTCAAGCAAGGTTTTAGTATAAGTATTAAAAAAATGATTTGATAATACATATATACTCAAAAGTATGGTTAACCTTAAATGGTTATACCATCGGATGGAACCCTAATTAAAGGGTAGCATTTCCCAATACATAGTAGTTTCTAGAGGTCAGGTTTATAGAGAAGCATCATCTTCATATGACCTCTTTGTGTAGCTATATATTGTTGATGCCCTTCTTCATGTAGTCATACAACGTATGTCTAATTGATGTTTTGATATTTCTTAAGTATTTTTCGTGGTGACTAAGCAAATTTACAAACACTCATTAGCAAAACAATGCATATCATGTCATGGCAACTAATTTTGATCATTATATATTAGGTTTTCTTAGCAAATCAAAACATATAAGTACAACCACATGCGAATTCCCAAAATAAACCCTACACATATTCAATTCAAGTCTTGAAATTTAATTGCAACTACACTACACGCAAAAATAGTACAAAAATTATCCATTCACTTGTCCATCACAATCATTTATGGTGGAATCATTAGATAACTTGGTTGTATAATCATTGTCACCTAATAATGAAATAAAATACAAGAAGTACTTAAAATTTAATAACAAGATTCAAAGTGACTAAAGGAATTAACTATGGTTTTCCCATTTCTTGGTTGTAACCTAATTTAATAATTTAGTCACAATCTCTTTGTTTTAAGTCAAAATTTCACATCTTATACTCGTTTCAACCAATGAAGCCTACTTTCATTTGAGATGGTTTATTTAGTCGTTTTTTTATCATTTAGTGGGCATTACTTTGCTTGGAAGTTTCGATGAAAGTATTATGTGCAACTTATTCAAATCCCTTTGATCTTTTTGAGTTTTAGACTTTATGAAAGCTTCATTTAACTTTTATTGAGTAAATCAAGATACCTTTCTTAGTTTTAAACATGATAAAGCTATGATTAAGCCAACTTGAACACTATCTAGATCTTACTTTTCTCATCTCATCTATTCTTAAGAGAACCTAATTCATACTAATTCTTTAGGGTACTATGTCATCAATTTCAACCATTAAATCATTTCAATCACTTAATTTTTTATCAAGCAATCTCCAAATCTCCATTCAAGCCATGGTCAAGAGGGATAACATAACAAGGATGTCCATTTTCCAATTTTCAAAAGTATTCATAAATTGCTAATTCTTTTTAATGTTTAACACTAGTTTAATGCTTAATCTTCATTGTTTCTCTAGAAGTACCCCTTAAACATTAGCTTAGTCACTTTGTCATCAAAGTTAATAAGGGTCTAACTATGTGGCAGTGGGGGGGTAGGGTGGGATGGGGTCATGATTCACATGGGTAAGGCATCATGATTTAATATTACAAATGATAACCCAAACAACAACTAGCCATGGGTAACAAGGTTACGACGTGCTTGATAGATGACTCATCATGTAATAATTTTTATAACTCTTCCATAGATTTATTTCAAACAATCTTCAAGGCATTACAAATTAAGATTATACAAAAAAAAGAAAATTAAAATCAAGCAATATTAACATCCCATTATCTAGCATTACCCAAAACTAACAAAAGCATATGCACATTCATTCACTTTTCTTAAATAATTTAATTTGTTATCGATCTTTACTACTAAATTCTCTTAATAACATTATCCCTCTTAAGACTCATTCTACACATACAAGATTCAAAAATTCCTTTTCATCTTTTAGGGATTTTATCACTATTTCCTCACAATTTCTCATGCATTACCCATTATACATACTATAACTATATTTCATAAGCTTCATTAAGAAATTTCATCATATCACATGTTAAAACCATCACATTCTAATGGATACACAATAGCTTAACTAAAGTAAGAAGGGTATTAGTATTACTAGGTAGATGGTACCAATCACATTGAGAGTAGTCTTCAAGTAAGCTTTTTGTTTCCCTTTTCCTTCTTTCTTTTCTTTCCCTTCCCTAAAACTAAGACTTCTACCCCTTCCCTCCACTCTTACCTTCCTTTTTCTTCTTAGAACTTTAGCATCCTTTAAGTCCTTAGCTAATACGTGGTTGGCTTTAGCCTAAGGATGAAAATATGGTAGATTTTGTAGGTTAAGGTATTGGTTGAATAGAGTTAGAAGTTTAGAAGAGTTGTGATCCTTGCTTAGAATTTGCTAGTGGTGAGGTTTAAGGAGATAAGTGAGTTGAGAAGATGGTGGAAGCATATGGGTGGCTGGTGCGAGGTAGAAGGAAGTAGGTTACTTGTTCAAGTAATTTAGAAAGATTTAAACTTGTTGAATGTGTACTTTGAAGATTTGAAGTTGATTCGATTTCTAAAAGAAAATGGTGAATAATGGGGATGTATTACAATTTAGAAAGAAGAAATGAGAAAATATTTTAATTTGATTTGGATTTTTGTAAATGGATTGGAGTTAAAGAGATCTTGATGTGATTTTGCATTTATTTTGATGAGTGCTTGTGTACTGGAGATGGGCAAAGTACATATATGGTAAACATGGAGGTGGTCACATGCTCCAAGGTGTAAGAGGGGTTGATGTCATTGATTTCCTTAGTTAGTCTAGTTTGGTTGAGGTTAATAATTGGAATAATGTGATTGGTTTAATTATCTCTTAAATATTTTTAAGGTTAAATGATGTTAAGGTTTCATTTTAAGTGTATGATTTTGAATGAAACTTTTAAGGTTCGTCATTTTATTTTAGGATTGACAAAAATGCGATTCTAGTTTAGGGTTTAACGGTCTGTCGAGTCCTAAGCATATCTCTTAAATCTCCTAGTGATTTAGTCTTCTCTTTGAAAAATCTAAGAGTTTACATGTTTAGTGGGGGTGGTGATTTGCAGTGATATGACTTGTAGCTTAGGAATTGAGTTACCACATATGAATAAGTGAGGCTTTTAACTCACCCTTCTTGGGAGCCTATTTTCATTTTTCAAGTAAAATGATTTGAATGGACTGTAAAATTTCATATGGTAAGATTAAGCCTTATGTATCCTTAGTAGAGAATAAGAACATATGGTGGATTAGCTATGTCCTTCGAGTATAGACCGTAATAAGAAATTTTGGAAAGGTGAGCTATAAATATGTATTAGTTCTACTTTATTTAATTAGTTATACATGTATGTTTAGAAATGGACTTAATCATTATCAAAAACTAACTTAATGTTGAAAGTTGTTTGTGGTTAACACCAAGGATGTAAACAACTAGATAGGAGTTGTAGATAGGTATTCACCTCCTATGGTAGGTTAATCTATTGTAATAAATTGGCGTGTAGTTAGGCATTGATGCCACCTTACTTGTGGAATTGTGTTTGATGGGTGGTTTTTTGTTGCATCATATGAAATATCCTAAATAATTCAACAATTAATTCAAGGGAAATTTGAGTGAAATTGGAATTTTCTTGAAAACCTAATTATTAAATTACCCTTAAATGAAAATCAAAAGTTAGAACAAATAAGTAATTAGTCATTTGGATATTTTTATAAGATGGAATCAAGTGAGATTACCTAAATTCCTTCACAAGTAAATTGAGAAGTGAGCACATTTTATGTAATATCAAATCAATTTAAATAGTAGTTGGGATATATAAGAGGGATGCCAATTTTTGGAAGAGTTTAGATTCATTTTTCCTTCTACACTCTCAATCCTACCTATTACCCTTTCTTACTCTCATTGTCTCTCTCCCCTTTGCCATTCTACTCTTTTGGCTCTCTCATTCTCTCTCTCTTATCTTATTCTTACCATTTAATCTAAACTCAATTTAAGATGTAAAAGGTGACTCTAAGTACTCTTAAAGCTTAAAGTCCTATCACACTTAGAGATATAGTAAGTTTTCTTTCTTAGAGATTCAACTTAAGATAGATTGATTATAAAAGAAGGAATACTGACTAGTATTCATTTTAAACAAGAATTTAGAGCTAAAACATGATTCTTCAAGACTTGAGTAGCTATTCTATAGGTGGAGTGGTGCATTGGTGGAGTTTAGAAGGTAATTTCAAGTCAACTTTCAATTGCATGAGTATGATTGTGAGGTTATGGTCATGACCTATAGTTTGGGTTGAAGATGAAATTGTATTATTTGATGGTTAAATGCAGTATTGAAATGATCTAATAAGTAATAAGTGAAGTACCTTATGATTTGGACTAGAATTGTGTTAATACGATTGAATTTAGATGAGGAATGGATAATACTCATTAGATATTTCAATAAATGATTATTTGAAGGTTCTTATGGTCATATTCAGATGTTAGTATAATGTTTTTGATGATTTTGGTGTGTACGTTGAATATGATTAAATGTTCTTTCTAATTCTTAATTTGGAAAGTTTTGATCAATAGGATCCAAATGAATTAGATTTCAACATGTATATGCATATTTGTTTTTTGAAAAAGTGTTGAGTTTTCTTATGTATATTTTTATGTTTTTAAACATATATTCAACATGTTCTTGACAAATATTCAGACAAAAACCATAATGATGGTCTTGCTTTGTGAAAAAAAGAAGTGTTTTTCTATGAATTTGAGATGATTATATTTTCCAATGGATTAAATACTCTAAACTTGTTCATGATCAACTTTTTCCTCTAATCATGAAAAAAGAAACTCCAAAATCAAAATCAAATTTTAAATCAAGTTAGTAGTGGGGAGGTGTTTGATCTTGTTAAGTGGATGCTATAAGATAAAAAATTGTTTATAAATAAAATAATAGAAAACAAATAATAAAATTATTAATGATAATAAAATATTAGGAAATATATTAGGATGAATATAATGATAAATAATAATAAATATCTTCGGACTTCCTAACCTAGACTAGATTGGTCTAAATTTTGTTTGACATGCTAAATTGGCCGAACAAGAATCAGTTTAATGCGAAATTGGTTTAGCACCTAGAATTAAAGGAAATTAATTCTTGTATAATAATTGGTCAAGCTGATCCCTTTAGACCTAACTTGATCCAAAATCATCCCACTAATTTGGAGAATCCTTGATTGGTTCATCATTGATAAGAACTTATAATGCCCTAGAACCTAGGATGCTACAACCCGCCACATGTATTGTGACATAGCGACACACTAAGGCTCTAAAACTCTATATAAATTAAAACTTATTCACCTCCATATACATTCATGCTAATATCACCTCAACATCATAAAATAAATGACTCTTAAGTGAGTCATTCCAATCCTAATTAATTAAGTCAACATAATAATCTCAGTTTAAAATCCGTAATAAACTCGCATATAAAATTTAGCATAATTAGAAGTCTACTACTATCTTCACATTCTTTGTTCAACTACTAAAAAGTCTGATCATAGATCTTCCTAAATTCTTCATCACTCATCGTCCACATAATAGTAATGCTCTCTCCCATTTTCATCCATGTAATGCCCCAACAAATTTCCATTTTCATCGTAGTCTACTTATTCATCATTTTCACCTACAACTAAAAAAAAATAGAAGGAGAGGGACGAGCCTAAGCTTAGAAAGTGAATACTGCACCCAAATACACATGCTACACAATATCATCATCATGGTTCTGATAAACCTACTGTCTTGTAACTCTTGAAAGTGATAAACCCACTATCTTGCAACTCTTGAAAGTGAGTCTTCAATTCAAGTAATTTAGAAGGTGCCATTTTGTAAGGTGCTTTAGATATTGGTGCTGTTCTCAATACTAGATCAATGCAAAATTCTATCTTTTTGACAAGAGTTAGGCCTAGAAAATTCTTTGGAAAGACTGTATACACATTTTGCAGTTTCATGGCTTGTTCTGCCTCTATTGACAAAGCTAACAATCTCCCTTTATTCCAAAACTCATATGTAGGAAGAGTTGCAGGCCTTTGTGGGTTTAACTTGAATACAATTTACACTTCATCAGGAAAGTTAAAATAAACCACTGGATTACGACAATCTATAGTGGCATAGAACTTAGATAGCTAATTCACTCCTAAAATTAAATCAAATTCTATCATCTCTAATACAAACAACTCTGCTAGAATTTTCTTGCCTTATATTATAATTTCTACATCTTTACACATCTCATCTAATTTACCCCCCACTTTAAAAGGAGTATTTATAATCATAGTGTAAACACCCCATTTTTGACCTAGGAATCAATAATCATCAATAATAATCAATTTTCAATTTTTCCTAATTTTTCCCTAATTTAGCATAAATAATGAAAATATTCAAAAAAATAAAAATAAATAAGAAAACACTTCAATTTTGAAAAATGATTTTGGAAATAGCAATAATAAATAATAAACAATTTTTACAAAATTTGGAATTTTCAAAAAACACAAAAAAATAGAAAAATCGCATTGCATATATGCAATTTGCAAAATTAGAAAAATCAGGAAAGTGGGCTAGCTCAGCTGGTCTAGACCATGGCTAAAGCGCGTGGTGCGGGTGCGAGGTCGTAGGTTCGAAACACGGGGGAAGCAGTTTCCGCATTTTGCGAATTCTCCATTTACCCGGGACACATGGCAGCATCTGATTGGTTGGAGGAAGCGCATGCGCCGGGAGCGTGATCATCTCCTACCTCGAGCCCGAGATCGCCGGCGAAGGAAAAATTCGTATTTCGGCCGTTTTGATTCGATTTTTTTGCACAAATCCAATAGATCTTCAACAGAAATAAGATAAACATTATCTAATTGGAATCAAATTGCAACAAATCGTTGGATGGACAAAATCGGAGTTGGTTTTTCAATCGAAAATCCGATCAGCTTCAATCGGAGGAAATCCGAGCTTATCCAGGTCGGTTTCAAGTGCCTATAAATAGAGGAGGAGGTGGAGAAGCCAAAGGACAGATCAGAATTGTGAGAAAGAGAGAAAAGAGTGTAAATCGGAGGAAACCTAAAGTTACGACCACCGATCGAAGTTGAACCACCACCGGGAGGCGATCTGGGAGTGAACTACCGCCATCATTGGATTCGGCACCCTCGAGAAGCTAGGATTCGACACCTCACCCATCGCAAAAGACCGCCGGAATGCCGTGAACGAGCCCTCCCCGCCGCCGCGTCCGACCGATTCGACCCGACCGACCCGACCCGCGCACCGACCCGGATCCAGGTAAGTCGGATTTTCCGGATTTTTTTTTATTTTATTTAATTTACTTATTTTGTTTATTTGTTCCGAATTTTGTTTATTATTTATTATTTTTTATTTTTTTAGTCATTTATTTATTAATTATTTGTATTTGTTATATTTTCAATAAATAGGAAAATGTAGAAATTAGATTTTTCTAGAATTAAAAATGTAGAAAAAAGAAAGAATAATAAATAAATAATAAAAACAAAAAATAATAAAATACAAAAAAATAATAAAAATATTAAGAAAGTAATGATAAAATTTTAGTATTCAAAATAAGATAGATAATAAACTTAGGATAAAATTTTAAATAAAATTCCCAAAAATCACAAAAATAACAAAAAAATCATAAAAGTTAATAAAAAATTCAAAAAATCATAAAAAAATAAGTTTTAGCACTTAGAAAAATTATTTTCTTTAAATAAGTCCAAAATTGATGTTTTTCCTAAAAAAATCATTTTCAAAATAAAATCAAAGCTTAGGCTTAGGAATTTTCAGAAAAATCCCAAAATTGGTAAGAACATAAACCAAAAGAGATTTCAAAATTAAAATTCACCAACAAACTTAAATTTTTCACGAAAAGCGAACTATGGCTTGTTTGATCCTGAGTAGCAGGTACGTAGGCACCCATTCGGGTCAACCCCTAAAATGAATGAAAAATCCTTTTTCTTGAAATAATTCAAAAACATAATAAAAAGTAACAGAAACAAAATAGAAACACATTTCTAAAGATGAACAATTTTAGGAGATTAGGTGGTAACCGTAAAGGTTTTAATAGGTTAGCCTCCGGACTTAAAAACTCTGGTTTTCCCTTTTCCTCTTTTCACAAAAACGAGAAGAGGAAAGAACGACGACTAGTAGTCTAAATTAAGACTAATCCGCTCCTTTAGTCTTAATTCAATTTTCCCAACAACAGTTGGGTGGCAACTCCAAAAATCAAACGAAATTCCTAACTCAAGTCGAGGATCTAGATTAGATGAGTATAAGGTCTAGTTTAGATCGGATTAGGAATGGGAATTCAAAAATTAGACTCGACGGGATGGCGACTCCGCTGGGGACCCATGCCAGTAGGCTAAGCCACCTGAATCTTCGAATTGTTCTCCTTAAATGTGTTTCAATCATTATTCTGTTACTAATGTTTCAGGAATTAGTTAGACTTTAGTTTCTTTGCTATGGGGGTTTGCATACATACATATCTGTGTGAGTAGATGCGGTCGAACCTGGACCGTCCTAGAAACCTAAGACGGGGAGCCATTGTGTAGGTTTCGGGTGAAGTGAGTTGATTCACCGTTCGAGACCGATTAGGCTACCCCACCCTATGCTTCGATATGGCCTGAGATCCATTTCTTCGAGAATGTGGGAGGCCATAGAGCTCGGGAACCAGTTAGAACCAACCTACTTGCATACATAACATCATACGAGGGGTTGACAATTGGATGACAATGTAATGGTTTGTTATTTCGTCCTTGGAGTTCAGGACTATTTCCCTGTAACATTTTCATAGTTCTGTTTGTAACTAAGCTGTTTCCTATTGTAATAGATGGCTAGTAGTGCAGTCGACCGCCTCCTCCGCAAAGAAATTCGGGTGTACAAACCTTTGGACCCAAAATTGGTGCTGGACCATTGGTTTACCTTATATAACCCAGAGGAACAGGCTTTCATCCAGCAAAATATCGGCCCCATCCTTTCACTAACCAAGATAGAGGTGAATTTACCTATGGTCCGGGCCATGCTCCAGTTATGGGAGATCGAGCCCGCAGCTTTCTTCATCGGGCCGCATGAGATCACCCCTACCATGGAGGAGTACACCCAGTTGCTATAGGCTCCAGCACTGACTGATTAGATTTACACACCAGACCTCGAGGCCGGGCCAGCCGGCACCTTCAGCAGACTGCTAGGCATTCACAAAACAGCAGTCAACAAAGCCCTGGCAGACTATAATGGGTATTGCATACGCATGGATGACTTAGAGGCTTGGTTTATTGCCCGAGAAGACAATGGGGATAGAAAGGACATCTTGTGTGGAGACCCTAAGACTTACAGGCAGAGAAGGGTGAATGCTTTCATCTTGATAGCCTTCGCCACTATACCATTCCCCACCGGAACTTTCTATATTCACTACCGGGTTGCGGAGCTGGTGGCCCAATTCTTGGAAGGGAGATCTTACATCCCGGCTCTACTGGTGGAACAAATCCGGAACTTGAATTTCCTTAAGAAGAAAGGCCATGGGATCTTCCGTTCCAGCGTCAACCTTCTGCTAATATGGTTTGTAAGTCACCTCAAGTGCTTTGGGTTGAACATGGTTAGGAAAACCTTAGCTCAATAGGTGGATCTGGTGGATTCATGCATAGAAAAGGTAAAGCTACCGACGACATTACCGGCCACAGTTGGGTAGATCTAGTTAGAAGCCTTAGCGCTGAAGATATTCTATGGACAGCCAGGTGGAGTTGCTGTGATAATATCATCTTAACTTGCAGTAATTTCCAAGCTGTGCCGTTAATCGGGATCAATGGATGTATCGGATATCACCCAAATTCAGTGTTCACCAATTCGGTACTATCTAAGACATAGTTTATCGGCCCTCGCTGAAAGCAATCACCTTCGAGTATCAAGATCCGAGCCTGCTGGTAGCCGAGAAATTTGCTAAGTCTGGCAGAGGTCAGAGCACTTTGGGAGGCTAGAATTGAAAGCTGAATGTAGACCTAGGGGAGCTAGATGGTGAAGTGGGAAAGCACCGAGCCACCAGAGAGTTCGTAATCCACCAGCTATATCAACAGGGGAAAGAGCATACCGGGTTCCAGACGTCACCCAACTAAGGCCAGACAAGATCGACCCAGAGACAGAAGTATACCTAGAACAGGTCAAAGCCCGCATGGAAGTATACTTTGAAGCTGCGAATTATAAGAAAAACATCTGGAAAGGACGCTTCAAGGAATCCGACCAAAGGAACAAGGCCTTGGAAGCACAATTGGAGAAGTGCCAAGCCAAAGTCAAAGAGCTAGAAGCCATCATCAGCGGGAAATCTGAGCCTCCGCAATAGAAGACTAAGAAAGCTAGGAAATAGAGCATTATTTGTAATCCTTTATTTTGATCCTTGAACTCCAAGATTGTCAATATTAATAAAAGTAAAATTTCAGTATTACATTGTCAATCAGTTGTCAACCCTTTTATCTTTTAGCATCCGCGTGACACATGCATGGCATTCTTGCATTCATTATACTAAAACAAAACAAAATGCGAATCCAGGTATCAAAATAGCTTCCAAGCAACCGAACCCTCCCAGAAGCCCAGTTCTCACGCGCTTAAGAGCAAAAATGGCCAACAACAGTGACAATCGCAACAACACCAATGCTGAAGCTGCTTCGGACTCTAGGATCATATCCCTAGAGCAAACGGTCCAACAACTGGCTGCCCAGGTTCACCTCTTGACTGAAAGCATCGGCCTCCTACGCAACACCCAGCCGACCTAGGAAGAGTATTCAGGGGTTAGAAAGGGAAAAGCAGTGGAGGGACAGCCTCCAGAATATGAGGAAATCAATTGCCATCTTAACCCGGCTTTTGAATACGAGCCAAAGGTTAGCCAGAGGCCAACCTCTGATGACCTAAAAAGGGAAATGGAAGAGAGGCAGAAGGAGATGGAGAAACGACTTTTCCAGCAGCTCCATGACAAGATGAAAACTACGGAAGGCCCTGATGGTTTTGAACAAGCTGGGATCACTAACCTGCCAGCATACGGGGAAGAGGCGTACCCTGAGAAATTCAAGACTCCAGATTTCGAAAAGTATGATGGGATCGGCTGCCCCAAAATTCATACAAGGCTATATGCTCGGAAAATGAGCAAGTATGCTCAATACGACCAACTCATGCTGCAGACATTCTAGGACAGCCTCACAGGCCCTGCATTGGTCTGGTATGCCCACCTCGACTTCAACGTCGTCAACACCTGGGAGAAGCTCGCCAGGGCATTTTATGATCAATACAAGTTTAACATTGAAGTCGCCCCATCTGTAATCGACTTAGGGAGTCTCCGAAAAAGACATGCCGAGTCATTCAAGGAGTACGCCCAGCATTGGAGATCCCAGGCCGCCAAGGTAGCACTCCCGATATCTAAAAAGGAATTAACATCCATATTTGTTAATACCCTGGACAAAACCTACTTTTCACATCTGGTAGGTCAGACCTCCTCCAGTTTTGCGGAGGTAGTGGCTGCGGGTTGCAGGATCGAGAATGCCATCACCACCGGTAGACTCCAATCGATGGAGCCTCCTAGGGTCATACCAACATAAAGGTCGTTAGGAGGAAACAGAGTTAAAGAGCCTATAGTCAGTACAGTACATTCCGGTAAGGCAGAAAGACCTGGGACTCGGGTAACTTTCCAGACCATGAGTACCCCAGCCCAGCAACCTACGACAGGTCAAACTCAGGCCGTCAGGGCCCCGAGGCAGTTCACTCCAATCCCCATACCGCTCAGCCAGGTTTTCACTAGGTTAAGGGCAGACAACTTGATTAGCTTTGAGATCCCCAACGACAAATACAAGCCTAAGAATTTCGACTCAAGCCTCAAGTGTGACTACCACATGGGTCAAGAAGGGCATTCCATAGATAGGTGTTGGAGGTTCCGGCACAAAATCCAAGACTTAATTGATGCAGGGATCATACAATTGGATTTTGTGAACGCCCCAGCGCCCAATGTCAACACCAACCTGCTGCCCAATCACAGGCCCACTATCAACATGATCACGTCGGAAGAGTTAGCTCCCAAAGAAGCCCTTGAACAGAATCCGACTGAGCAACAGAAGAAGCAATCCCACCAAGCTCCAAAAGAGACTCCAAAGGCACACATTAAGAGGAGGTGGTTAGCCGGAGACCCAACGGTCGGTACTTTGGGGGAATCACATGGAAGGTTTAAGTATGTGGTGGACTATTCTTATACTCCGACTGAGCAAGGGCCACCTAGTGGATGGGGACCGGAATTTGAGAAGGAAGACAACCTGGCAAAGGAAGAGGGAAAGACTATCAACATGATCAACTCTCAGAAGCCCCGGGTTGTACAATGCTACGAGGGACAATCAGTCGAGGTACAAATCCCAAGAAAAAGATATGTGTTCAACGTTCCCACCCCGGTAGAAAACTACAAGGCTGCACCGTTCGATTATTGGGCTCTCGAGCAAGAGCAACCTCCTATAGTGGGAGGCATCACCCACTCGGGGAGGTTATACGATCCAAGGTATAAAATTTCGACTGAAGAACCTAATAAAGAAAAGGAGGAAGAAGAGGAAGAAGGTCTTGCGGCATTTACGAAGATGGTTAAGGCCAGTGAATACAAGATCATGGAACAATTAAATAAAGTTCCAGCGCAGATATCGCTCATGGGTCTTCTTACCACATCTGAGCCTCACAGGATAGCACTCTTTAAAGTGCTGAAACAGATTCAAGTCCCGGAAGGTATTGCCACAAACAAGATGGGTCATGTGGCAAACTCTATCTTTACCATGGATCAAATATCTTTCTCTCCGGAAGAGCTAGGAGAAGAGGGAGACCAACATACCAAACCACTGTTCATAGTGGTCAGGTGCAATGACACCATTGTCTCCCGGGTACTTATCGACAATGGATCATCCCTCAACGTTTGCCCATTGGCAACGCTTGACTTACTGGGGGTCGATCCAAACAACATAAAACCTAGCTCCATAGTGGTCAGAGCTTTCGACGGGTCGAAGAGAGATATCGTGGGGGAAGTGAACCTACCAGTGGAAATCGGTCCACAAGTATTCCACATCTCCTTCTAGGTCCTCGACATCCCAAGGTCTTTTAACCTACTCTTGGGACGACCCTGGATACATGCTCCTGGTGCCATTCCCTCTAGTCTCCACCAAAAGGTCAAGTTCATCACAAAGGGGCAGATAGTTACGGTGCTGGGCGAGCAGGATTACGCCATATACAAAGAGACTGCCATACCTTACATAGGGGATGAAGGTTCAGAAGACCTAGGGCTGTAGATTTTCAATGAAGTAAACATGGTGACCAGCAAGGAGGGCCATCAGTTTAAAGAGGGGCAGCATGGGACCTTTGGACTGGGATATGTTCCTACGGCCGCGGAAGAAGCGCAAGTAAGGAGTGTTAAAGGCAGAATGAAGGGGAAGCTGATTGACACCTAGATGTACATCCCACCTCTCCAACAATCCTTCCGAAGGGCAAATACCATTCAAGAGCTTCGAATAAACCAAGAGGACAACGAAAATGGGAAAGCAATCTCCCGCTGCGTCCGACCAGCATGCGGCTCTGAACAACTGGTTTTGTTGTCCTATCAATAGCGCTAGGTTAGCTCAAGAGTAGAGAAAAATTATTAAACAAATTTTATTGAGACTAGTTATCGAATTCCACTGCAGTTTGTTTTTTAATATATATATGATTTCATTTTTTTATGTCACTCAGATCTCCCACCATCGAACATCAGGGATATTTCGCGCAGGTAGAACGTAAAAACGTTGATATCGTTTCCAATGCTGCTGGGTTAGTTGTTGAAGGCGATATCTTTGACCATGAAATAATACAAGGAAATTGGCTAAAACATGAACAAAGCGGAATCTCGATCGACGAGCCTATGGATACAGTAAATCTAGGAAGCATCGCCAACCCTAAGAACCTCAAAATCGGGACCAGTTTAAGTGCTGAGCAAAAATGTGAGATAACCGAGCTATTAATCGAATATGCAGATGTGTTTGCCTGGTCATACAGTGACATGCCAGGGCTAAATAGTCAATAGTAGTTCATAGGCTTCCTACAATGGAAGATGTCAAACCTAAAAAACAAAAACTGAGAAGATTTAGGCCTGACATCTTACTAAAAATCAAAGAAGAAGTCAAGAAACTGCTAGAAGTAGGATTCATCGAAGTATCCGATTACCCAGAATGGATAGCAAATGTAGTCCCAATAATGAAAAAGAACGGGAAAGTACGCATATGCGTAGACTTTCGGGACTTAGACCAAGCTACACCAAAGGATAACTTCCCCCTACCTTATATTGATGTTCTAGTGGATAACACTGCAGGAAACCATCTCTTCTCATTCATGGACGTTTCTCAGGATACAACCAGATAAAAATGGCTAAAGAAGATAAAACCAAAACGACCTTCATCACAACATGGGGAACTTTCTGTTACAAAGTCATGCCCTTCGGTTTGAAAAACGCCGGGGCAACGTATCAGAGAGCCATAGTTGCCATACTTCACGATATGATGCATCGTGAGGTTGAAGTATATGTCGACGACATGATAGCTAAATCCAAAGAGGGAGAAAGCCATATAGATATCCTGAGAAAGTTGTTTAAATGACTGAGAAAATTTCAGCTTGAGTTAAACCCAGAAAAATGTACTTTCGGGGTCACAACAAGGAAATTGTTAGGGTTCGTCATCAGCTAAGAGGGCATTAAGATTGACCCTGACAATGTAAAGTCCATATTAGAGTTACCTTCCCTACGCTCCGTTAAAGAAGTAAGAAGCTTGCTGGGAAGATTAAATTATATAGCTCGTTTTATCTCACAACTCACAGACAAATGCCGGCCACTATTTCGTCTGCTGAAGAAAAACGCCTGCGATAGAATGGGACGACGAATGTGAGGAAGCATTCAGGACAATCAAGGACTATCTTATAAAACCCTCGGTCTTGATAGTCCCGAAACAAGGAGAACCCTTATTCTTATACCTCACCATACTCCCCGAATCCATGGGATGTGTGCTGGGGCAGAAAGATGAAGAGGGAAGAGAATGTCCCATATATTATCTGAGCAAGAAGTTCACAATGGGGAGCAGAGGTACTCAGAGGTGGAGAAGACGTGTTGTGCTCTAATTTGGTCATGCATCGACTAAGGCAATACACTCTTTACTACCATATTGAGCTGTTGACAAGACATGATCCCTTGAAATACTTGGCAGAGAAGCCAGCATTGATGGGGAGAATCTTTAAATGGCAAATGCTTCTATCCGAGTTTGACATCACGTACGTAAATCAGAACTCAATAAAGGGGCAAGCCTTAGCCAATCAGTTGGCCGAATACCCTATCGATATGGATACCCAAGAAATACAAGTCCAATTCCTGGATGAGAACATATTAACAGTGGAAGATATACCGGTAGAAGATTCTGGGGTAGAGCAGACTGCTAAGTGGAAACTGTTTTTCGACGGAGCTGCTAACGTATTCGGTTGTAGGGTTGGGGCGGTATTGATATCCCCAGACGCCACTCAGTTCCCTGCAGTGACAAGACTTACATTTCCCTATACCAATAATATCGCGAGAATATGAAGCATGTATTCTTGGCCTCAAGATGGCCTGCCAAATGGGAGTCCGCGAATTAGAGGTATACGGGGACTCGTCGCTCATCATACTACAAACAAGAGGGGAATATAAAACTAAAGACCCCAAATTGGTACCGTACCATCAATACTTGACAGAGCTAATCGAGGAGTTCAAGGCAATCACCTTCACATACATCCCGAGAACTCAGAATCAGTTCGCAGATGCATTAGCCACACTAGCATCTATGATCCAGATAACAGGGGAGCCGAAGTTCAACCGATGAAAATAGACATCGAAAGTCGGCCCGCTTATTGTTTAACAATTGAAAAGATACAAGATGACAAGCCCTGGTATCACGATATCAAGACCTTTCTCCAAGAGAGTAAATACCCCGAAATGGCTAGCAAGAACGACCAAAGAACACTCAGAAGGTTAGCAAGCCATTTCCTATTAAGTGGGTCTATCCTCTACAAAAGATCATTTGATACCACCTTGTTGAGATGTGTGGACAAAAATGAAGCATACGAACTGATGAAGGAGGTACATGAAGGGGTATGTGGACCTCATATGAACAGTTACATGTTGGCCCGAAAAATCATGAGGTTAGGGTATTACTGGTTAACCATGGAATCGGATTGCATAAAGTATGTTAAGCACTGTCATTCGTGTCAAGTATACGCAAACCGGATAAATGCTCCACCCAACGAGTTACATCTGTTATCGGCACCATGGCCTTTCTCCATGTGGGGAATTGACATAATAGGCCCAATCACTCCAACGGCATCTAACGGCCACAGATTTATATTGGTAGTGATTGATTACTTCACCAAATGGGTAGAGGCTTCATCATATACTAATGTCACAAAAGGGGTAATAGTCCGCTTCTTAAAAAGGGATATAATAACCCGATATGGAGTTCCTGAGTGAATCATCACTGACAATGGTACCAATCTCAACAATAAATCGATGACTGGTTTATGTCAACAATTCCACATAAACCACAGAAATTCAACTCCGTACTGACCTCAAATGAACGGAGCAGTAGAAGCAGCTAACAAAAATATCAAGAAGATCATCGAGAAAATGATAACAATTTACAAAGATTGGCACGAAATGTTGCCATTTGCCCTCATGGCTTACAGGACCTCGATAAGAACATCTACGAGAGCTACCCCTTACTCATTGGTATATGGTACAGAAGCGATGCTACCGTGGAAGTCGAAATACCATCATTCAGAATCTTGTCAGAAACTCAATTAACAGAATCAGATTGGGTAAAGAAAAGGCCTGATCAGCTGAACCTGATTGATGAAAGAAGACTTACCGCGCTATGTCATGGTCAATGTTACCAGCAGAGGATAGCCCGAGCATTTAACAAGAAGATGAGACTCGGTACTTCAAAGAGGGGGATCCGGTACTAAGAAAGATTCTCCCGAACACCCAAGACTCTAGAGGAAAATTCACTCCAAATTATGAAGGCCCTTATGTGGTGAAAAAGGTTCTATCAGGTGGTGCTCTAATATTAACTCAGATGGATGGTTCAAAATTGAGAGATCCCGTCAACACAGATGCTGTAAAGATGTACCATCTTTAGGCAAGGGAATTGAAATTTTGCCAATGCTTATGAAAGCCAATATTCGATACAAATTTCGTTGATTGAGTTTTTATTTTTCTACAAGCAAAGCTAATATCCCTGAATGGTCAACAATCCTGATCAATTCTCATCAAAATAAATACACCTAAATACATTACCCACCACTTCGTCAATGAAAGATAAACACTAAAATGATAATGAATCTTAATGTAATTTGTGATATAATTTTGTCTACTCCTAAGCATTAGAACTTAGTGCATTAGAAGGATAACATTACCAACGAATGAGCCATGTGCATAAAGAAATGAAGCACATCAAATTTTCAATCCCATGTCAAGATAAGAAGAAAAGAAGCAGAAGCAAACCAACACGAAGGTTCGATTGTTTGGTTGCTATTCACGACAAGCTGGCAAGCGTATTAAAATAGTTAACTATCATCACATCATGAAAGGCATCACGTCATCTAGCTCAGTAGAAAGCATATTCAAAAGCATGAAATGAGTCAACCCATAGTGGGGCATTCGTTTAGTCATTCCCTTTTAATAAGGTAGTCCGCCCAATATGGGCACCTCCCTAAACATCATCTCCTAAGGTCAGCCCATAGGGGGCACTTTTTGAGACAAGTTCAATCCCAGGTTAGTCAGCCCATAGGGGGCACTTTTCTAAAACCCTGTCCTCATGGTTAGCCCATAGGGGGCACTTTTTGAGGCAAATTCAAATCTAGGTTAGTCAGCCCATAGGGGGCACTTTCCTAAAACCTTGTTCTCATGGTCAGCCCATAGGGGGCACTTTTTGAGACAAGTTCAATCCCAGGTTAGTCAGCCTATAGGGGGCACTTTCCTAAAACCTTGTTCTCATGGTCAGCACATAGGGGGCACTTTTTGAGACAAGTTCAATCCCAAGTTAGTCAGCCCACAGGGGGCACTTTCCTAAAACCTTGTTCTCATGGTCAGCCCATAGGGGGCACTTTTTGAGACAAGTTCAATCCCAGGTTAGTTAGCCCATAAGGGGCACTTTCCTAAAACCTTGTTCTCATGGTCAGCCCATAGGGGGCACTTTTTGAGACAAGTTCAATCCCAGGTTAGTCAGCCCATAGGGGGCACTTTCCTAAAAACCTTGTTCTCATGGTCAACCCATAGGGGGCACCTTTTGAGACAAGTTCAATCCCAGGTTAGTCAGCCCATAGGGGGCACTTTCCTAAAAACCTTGTTCTCATGGTCAGCCCATAGGGGGCACCTTTTGAGATAAGTTCAATCCCAAGTTAGTCAGCCCATAGGGGGTACTTTCCTAAAAACCTTGTTCTCATGGTCAGCCTATAGGGAGCACTTTTTGAGACAAGTTTAATCCCAGGTTGGTCAACCCATATGGGGCACTTTCCTAAAAATCTACCTCATGGTCAGCCCATAGGGGGCACTTTTTGAGGCATTTTATTAAAGGTTAGTCAGCCCATGAGGGGCACTTTCCTAAACCCTCCTGATTAGTCAGCTCTCGGGGCACTTTTCAGGAATTTTCTTTCCAAGGTTGCAAGTTTGATAAGACGCTTCCTATCATCATTTTTCATACATTCCTACACAATGCTTGAGATGTGTCCTGTCGCCAATTAGTTAGCCCTAAGGCACTTTTTAGAGAAGGAACAATACCTTGAATTGTTAGGAACATCTTCAATCGTAGGATTATCAGCTCTTGGGGCATTTTCCTACCCAAACCCATTCAAGAGGCCAAAAATGGTGTCTTATGTTGTCTTTGTAGTTAAGTTTTTCAAACTTTACCACAAAGAGGGGAAGCTGTAAACATCCCATTTTTGACCTAGGAATCAATAATCATCAATAATAATCAATTTTCAATTTTTCCTAATTTTTCCCAATTTTTCCCTAATTTAGCATAAATAATGAAATATTCAAAAAAATAAAAATAAATAAGAAAACACTTCAATTTTGAAAAATGATTTTGGAAATAGCAATAATAAATAATAAACAATTTTTACAAAATTTGGAATTTTCAAAAAACACACAAAAAAAAGAAAAATCGCATTGCATATATGCAATTTGCAAAATTAGAAAAATCAGGAAAGTGGGCTAGCTCAGCTGGTCTGGACTATGGCTAAAGCGCGCGGTGCGGGTGCGAGGTCGCAGGTTCGAAACGCGGGGGAAGCAGTTTTCGCATTTTGCGAATTCTCCGTTTACCCAGGACACGTGGCAGCATCTGATTGGTTGGAGGAAGCGCACGCGCTGGGAGCGTGATCATCTCCTACCTCGAGCCCGAGATCGTCGGCGAAGGAAAAATTCGTATTTTGGCCGTTTTGATTCGATGTTTTTGCACAAATCCAACAAATCTTCAACAGAAATAAGATAAACATTATCTAATTGGAATCAAATCGCAACAAATCGTTGGATGGACACAAATCGGAGTTGGTTTTTCAACCGAAAATCCGATCAGCTTCAATCGGAGGAAATCCGAGCTTATCCAGCTCGGTTTCAAGTGCCTATAAATAGAGGAGGAGGTGGAGAAGCCAAAGGCCAGATCAGAATTGCGAGAAAGAGTGTAAATCGGAGGAAACCTAAAGTTGCGACCACCGATCGAAGTTGAACCACCACCGGGAGGTGATCTGGGAGTGAACTACCGCCATCATTGGATTCGGCACCCTCGAGAAGCTAGGATTCGACACCTTACCCGTCGCAAAAGACCGCCGGAACGCCATGAATGAGCCCTCCCCGCCGCTGCGTCCGACCGATTCGACCCGATCGACCCGACCCGCGCACCGACCCGGATCCAGGTAAGTTGGATTTTCGGATTTTTTTTTATTTTTTTATTTAATTTACTTATTTTGTTTATTTGTTCCGAATTTTGTTTATTATTTATTATTTTTTATTTGTTTAGTCATTTATTTATTAATTATTTGTATTTGTTATATTTTCAATAAATAGGAAAATGTAGAAATTAGATTTTTGTAGAATTAAAAATGTAGAAAAAAGAAAGAATAATAAATAAACAATAAAAACAAAAAAATAATAAAATACAAAAAAATAATAAAAATATTAAGAAAGTAATGATAAAATTTTAGATTTCAAAATAAGATAGATAATAAACTTAGGATAAAATTTTAAATAAAATTCCCAAAAATCACAAAAATAACAAAAAAATCATAAAAAATCATAAAAGTTAATAAAAAATTCAAAAAATCATAAAAAAATAAGTTTTAGCACTTAGAAAAATTATTTTCTTCAAATAAGTCCAAAATTGATGTTTTTCCTAAAAAAATCATTGTCAAAATTAAATGAAAGCTTAGGCTTAGGAATTTTCAGAAAAATCCCAAAATTGGTAAGAACATAAACCAAAAGAGATTTCAAAATTAAAATTCACCAACAAACTTAAATTTTTCAGGAAAAGCGAACTTCGGCTTGTTTGATTCTGAGTAGCAGGTACGTAGGCACCCATTCGGGTCAACCCCTAAAATGAATGAAAAATCCTTTTTCTTGAAATAATTCAAAAACATAATAAAAAGTAACAGAAACAAAATAGAAACACATTTCTAAAGATGAACAATTTTAGGAGATTAGGTGGTAATCGTAAAGGTTTTAATAGGTTAGCCTCCGGACTTAGAAACTCTGGTTTTCTCTTTTCCTCTTTTCACAAAAACGAGAAGAGGAAAGAACGACGACTAGTGGTCCAAATTAAGACTAATCCGCTCCTTTAGTCTTAATTCAATTTTCCCAACAACAGTTGGGTGGCGACTCCAAAAATCAAAAGAAATTCCTAACTCAAGTCGAGGATTTAGATTAGATGAGCATAAGGTCTAGTTTAGATCGGATTAGGAATGGGAATTCAAAAATTAGACTCGACACATAGCATCATTTAAAGACACTAGTTTCAACCTACATACATTCATAGAAATGGGTGATATGTAGGAATGCGTTGTATCTATCTCAAACAATACATAGGCAGTGCTTGAGTTTATAGTCAGTGCACTTGCAATGGTATCCTAATCTAAGGCATCCTACTATTGCTGTTGTTGTAATGCAAACACTTTACTAGGTGCTCTCTGTCTTAGTCCAACATGTTAAGGTATGCCCATTGATCCTTTGGATGTAGGTTTTATTGGTTGCTGTGCTTGTTAAGGTGCAACTGTCTGGTTTTGCGAGGCACTACATTCAAATGATTTATGTCCTTTCTACTTACAAGTATAATAAAAAGTTTGAGAGAGGATTCTTTTTATATTATTTCTATTGGTGTGTCCTATCTTGCCATAGGAGAAACATGACCCTTTAGGTTAAACACATTGTTGCAGATCATGGGGTCCTAAACACTTGGGACATCTCCTACCTAGTCTTACTTGTGGTGGTGGAGGTAATGCTAAAGGTGTTACCTTAGTCTAGAGAGGTTTAGGCACATAAGCCATTGGTTTAGCTTGATACATAGCTGGCTCTTTCCTTTATCTACATAAGATATACTTGAGGCAGGCCTTTTCCCTAAAACTATTCCTGATTTGCAAGATAGTTGTTCCTCTGTTCTCTTCCTACTCCACTCCAGGTACTTTGCTTTATCAACTACCTTTGTATAAGTAGTTAATTGAAAGGCCCCCACTTTGTGTTGGAGAGTAGGCTCCAAGCCTCTCACAAACCTTCTTGCTCTTGAGGCATCATCTATTCTCACTGATTCTGGCAGGAATTTGATCAAGCGATTTAGCTTCACTTCATAAGTTTCCACAAATCTATTGCCTTGCTGGCAGTTGTAGTACTTAGCCTCCATCTTATCCCTGATGTGTTAGGAAAATATTTTTCATAGAAAAGCTCCTTAAACCTCTACCATTGAATAGGAGCTCTTGTCAACTTAGACATACTAGTTCACCAACCTATAGCTGATCCCTTCAGCATAAAAACAACAAACCCACCTTCCTATCTTGGGCACCATGACGACTTTAAAAGTTTTCTCAATCTCATTAATCCAATGCTCAACCTCTATTGGATCATCAACTTGTGGATGGAACTCTTTAGCTAACTTAACAAACTTGCAAGCTTGACAAGTCTCATGGCCTACTATTGTTGCTATGCTAACATTCCCACTAGAGCATTAATAATCTCTAGTAGCTAGGTAGTTGTGACATTAGCTTGCTTTGGGACTTCCTATTGAGGTAGTCCTTAAAGGTTCCTTTCCTCTGGTGCATCTTCACTTTGCCTGGCACCAAATGAGCCCGAACGGTGTTTCTTCTAGGAGGAATTTAGTTAAAGATTCCAAGTTAGAGTTAGTAAAGGAAGTCAATGACAGTACACATTTAGGTATACTTAAACCTACACATTTATACATACATATACATAAACAATAGGAATTTAAAGGAAAGTACAATTATATAAAATAATTAAAATACAATCGACAATCATCCCACAATTTACACATTCTTTTCATTTCTTATTATTCTATAGATCAAGTATTAAATTTTCTAATGATTTCCATTTACTTTCTATTGATTGAAACTTATACTTATGGTTCATCACTTAATTTTAAGCATCGTCAACTTAGTATCTATTGATCATAACCTAAATTCTAAGGATCATCAAACCTAATCTATGATAACACTTAAGTTGTAATGCCTCAGAACCTAGGACACTATAACCTACCACATGTCACTATCACGTAGTGACACGTTAAAGCTTTAAAATTCCATACAAATTAAAACCTGTTCATCTTCATATACATTCATACCAATATAGCCTTAACATCATAAAACAAATAACTCCCAAGTGAGTTATTCCGATCCTCATTAATTAAGTCAACATAATAATCTTAGTTTAAAATCCATAATAAACATCTAACCACATATATAAAATTTAGCATAATTAGAAGTCTACTACTATCTTTAAATTCTCAATTCAATTACTAAAAAGTCTGAATCACAAATCTTCCTAAATTCTCCATCACTCTTTGTCCACATAATAGCAATGCTCTCTCTCTTGTTTCCATCTACGTAATGCCCCACCAAATTTCCATTTTCATTGTAGTCTACTTGTTCATCATTTTCATTTGTAACTAAAAAAAAAAAAATAGAAAGAGGAGGATAAGCTTAAGCTCAGTACGTGAATACTACACCTACATACAAATACCACACAATATCATCATCATAGGCATATATGCAGTAGTAACCTATAACACATTCATTCATCTGGTTATATGTCATTATTTAATCAATCATACAACATAGAGGTACTCATGACCCTAGTACACATACAATATTTATACATATATAGTCATAGTGGAAACTATCACTACAGGCCCCATTTAACCCTAATATATCTCAAATCATTTTGATACATGGCTTCACTAAGGACAACGTGGCATACCGATCATCAAGGTACCCCCCTAGAGAACTGCTGCTACAAGCTCCTAGACCGAGCCAAGCACAAGTAATCATACAATCAAGTTCCTCATTCTTTTAATCAACATTCACATAAAATGTATTGAATAACTGCCTAACAATCACATATATCAAAACAATGTAAACACGTACATGTACAACTGTTCCTATTATAGTCCTACTCTTCTCTAGCAAAAGTGAGTAACCTTGTTCAATTATAAGGAACTATATTTAGTTTAATCCTACAAGTAATTTAGGTTTACTTAATTTACTATGTATTTTATAGTCATATAATTTCCTTCCTTAAGTTGTCGCTAAGTTTAGTACATATTTTAGAATTGAAATAAAATGAAATTAAATTAAATTGGACATGTTCTTAAACAACATAGTTAAGAAGAAAACCATGTAGAGGAGCACGACCTAAAGCACGATCATGATAATGGCCATGTATCATTTTGTAAAATTTCTAATTCAGCATGCCCAGATAGATGGTTGTGCTTGTGGTTGTGTACTCATTGTAAAATTCTCGCTTTAACACACCTCAGTATACGGTTGTATACTTGACTATGTATATCCTTATTCATTATGAACCCTATTTTTTCTTCTCCAATTTCATTCCTAAGCCTAATTTCTATTATTCTCATCCCAATTTACTATTGTATTCGAAATTTAAAAGTGAAATTTGATTCTAATACACTTGACTTGGATTACACTTGGAGCTCCTAATTCAGTTGATGCCTCACTTGTTCCAATTCGTCCTTTGACCTAATTCCTATTGTTACAAGGATAAGATCTCACATTCCTCATTATAGCTAAATACATAAACGATTCACATGCTTACTTGTTGGATTCACCACATGATTCTCCTCTAGGTCTCCTTAGTTCTTTGTAGGGTTCTCTCTCTCTTTAGGTTTCTGGTTAACAAATGCGCTAAATGAGGAAAAGAGAAAAACCTTAGGTTAGTGTAACTTTTATAGTCTAGCCAAGAAAAGACAAAACTACCCCTATCCCATCATCTTATTTACTAAATTGTCCTTAGTATTATATTATATTATATTGATGTGTATATATATATATAATATGGTTTGATTAATTTAAGCCATGATTTAAAATTAAATAATTAATAACATTAAGAGGTATATAATAAGAATAGTTAATAAATAAATAATAACTTGATTAATCATGTAAATAGATAATTAGATAAAATTACAAGTGATTTAGTTATAAAACTAAATGGGTTTTGCAAGTTTAATAGGTTAGACTTAGAATTAAACTAAGTATAACCTATTGGGCTTAACTCTTGGGCTCAAGTAATGGACTTAATCAATAGACCAAGCACATGAACTTAAACTCAATCAATCAAAGATTAAATGATTAATTTAGCTCCTATGACATTATAACTAAATAATAATTTTTGTTTCCTTTAATTGCATATTAACCAATTATCAAGTTGGAGAATTGTCTAACCAGAGTTATTGGTGTTGTGACACCTTTTTGGATGTGTAGTAGTTATGTGTGTTGCGTGTTTATCACATAATTATTAAACTGATTAATCACTTAAAGTCAGTTGATGCCCTTGAATTGGATTTACAACTGTGGTCATAAATACTAGAGTGAAATGGTAGTTAGGCACTTAGGCAATCAGTAGTGGCTTGATAGGTAGTTGATAGAAAGGAATTGCATCGGATTAACAGTCGAGGAAGTGGAATGATGCCATAAAGGGTGTTACATGATGTTGTTTGGCTCACATATAATACATTATAGGTAGATCGTAGCCTTAGTAACTAGAAAACAATGATGATCTCTATATGAAACTACTTAATCATTTTTCAATTAGACATGGTGGTCTAACCACCCTCATAAAAGCTCGATTTTATTGAGTGGATCAAAACCCAATTATCTAATTATGTTATTTGGAGTTGTGAGTACTCTTGTGTAGTTTGTTACATTTAAAGTAAATATCATAATAAATGTGCTTGCTACATTGAAATGTAGGCCCATGTGAGATTGGCATGTATGTGGCTAAGGTTATATTATATTATATTATATTGTATTGTATTATTTTATTATATTATATTATATTATATTATATTATTATTACATAATTATTAATGTGTGTATATATATATATGAACTAGTTTGATTAATTTAAGCCATGATTTAAAATTAAATAATTAGTAATATTAAGAGGTATATAATAAGAATGGTTAATAAATAAATAATAACTTGATTAATCAGGTAAATAGATAATGAGATAAAATTACAAGATGATTTAGTTATAAAACTAAATGGGTTTTGCAAGTTTAATAGGTTAGACTTAGAATTAAACTAAGTATAACCTATTAGGCCTAACCTTTGGGCTTATGTAATGGACTTAATCAATAGACTTAGCACATGAACTTAAACTCAATCAATCAAAGATTAAATGATTAATTTAGCTCCTATAATATTATAACTATATAATAATTTTTATTTTCTTTAATTGTATATTAACTGGTTATCAAGTTGGAGAATTGTCTAACCGGAGTTATTGGTGTTGTGACACCTTTTAGATGTGTAGTAGTTATGTGTGTTGCATGTTTATCATGTAGTTATCAAACTGATTGATCACTTAAAGTCAGTTGATGCCCTTGAATTGGATTTACAGTTGTGGTCATAAATACTAGAGTGAAATGGGAGTTAAGCACTTAAGCAATCAGTAGTGGCTCGATAGGTAGTTGATAGAAAGGAATTGCATCGGATTAATGGTCGAGGAAGTGGAATGATGCCATAAAGGGTGTTACATGATGTTGTTTGGCTCACATATAATACATTATAGGTAGACCGTAGCCTCACTAACTAGAAAACAATGATGATCTCTATATGAAACTACTTAATCGTTTTTCAATTAGACATGGTGGTCCAACCACCCTCATAAAAGCTCGATTTTATTGAGTGAATCAAAACCCAATTATCTAATCATGTTGTTTGGAGTTGTGAGTACTCTTGTGTAGTTTGTTACATTTAAAGTAAATATCATAATAAATGTGCTTGCTACATTGAAATGTAGGCCCATGTGTGATTGGCATAGTATGTGGCTATGGTTACTATTATGTTGAGTTCTTGTAACTCATTTCTCCTTTTCCTTTTTAAGTAATGACCTCTATCTCGATTACGTTTATAATGATTTGGGCTATGGCTATAATGATGAGTATAGGTTGGATGCCTATGAGACAAAGGATGATGCTTTTAGCTAGAATCATATTGATCTAGGATTTATTTTGCTAGACATTATTGTAAACTTTCTATACCTTCATAGTCCTTCTATATTTATGGATTATATTTGAAATTTATGGATTGTGGATTTTGTTATTTCAGTCCTATGGCCAAGGATGATACTCTAGACTTTATTTTGGTTATCATAGCTCAACATAGCATCATTAACTAGTCAACCCCGCAATGATAAATGTTTTCAAAATTAAATAAATGATTTCTTAAATCAAACTAGTTTAGAAACTCATATGAGTTATAGTAAACCTTATCATGTCTCACTCAAGTAAAACATATGGCGAATCGTCATAACCTATGTTTTTGGGGTGTCACATCATATATATACATTTAAATGTGGTATAACATGTGATTGTTGGGTAAGCTTACTTGTTGGGCTTTATATCTCACTCAATTGTAAGAATTATCTAGAACATTTTAGGTAATAAAAAATTAAAAAAAATGAAGAAAAAGAATATGTAGTTTCTACATCCTTATGTATACAACTTCCTAGACAACAACATGTAGAGAGAAAAAGGGCCTATTAGATTTAAGTAAACTAATAAATTAATTTTAAAAGCAATTAAATTGGCATGAACACATGTTGCCTTGAAAAGTAGCATTAAGTAACACATAAAAAAAAGGTACTTAAATGTCAAAAAGTTTTGTTAACGAAGGACTGAAATACTTGTTAAAAGCTTTAAAAAGAAACTTTTCATGCTTTCAAATATTGATTATATATTTTATAAACAAATAAAATGTGATATGTAGTGGTTTTGGACTATTAGTTTAGGCCCAAGTTAATTCTCTTAGATTTAATCCAAATTTTAAAATACGATCACAAAATTTAGTCAAAATGGCCCTATAAAGTTTGTCTCTAAGAAGTATAAAACAACGAATTTTATTATGAATATGAAATATTGACTTCACTTATTATTTAATTATGAGTATATATATATATAACCATATCATGGTAGTTGATAATGAGTTACAAATTATAATCATTATTTAATAGAAGTTTTAATAACATGTAATATATATATATAAAACTAAAAATGAATTAGTTAACATATAAAGTTAATAATTATAAGAAAAAGTATGTCTATAGAATATCTATTGTATTAACATGGGAATATGTTATAGCTAATATAACTAAATATATATAGACACACATTAGATTATATAAGTTAGTACTTGTAATGGATAAATTACTAAATGCAAATAAATGAAAGGCGATTCCTGCATTCGGCTAGGAAAGAAGAAAAACAAAAAGTTAAATAATAAAAAGTACATGGGTGGCTTTCCCACATGTTGGGGCCTAGGAAACGCAATATGAAAATCATAGATGTACATATAAATTTTATTATTTTTTTCTATTGTTTTTATTAATGGCAAAATGGTTATATGTAGGTGAAAAACACAATTTTTTTTTTGAAAATTTAAAAATCTGGTCAACTCCAAAAAGATAAGAGGGGACAGGAGGGCTGTATTTATTTGTACCCAATTAATTGGTTGCCCATGAATTACGTAAAGAGGTCAAACTTTCCGAAATTGATTATAACACTTAAATATGTGGAAAATGGTTAAAAGTTTCTTTATTAGTATCTTAACAAGTACATAAAAAATAAATAAAAAAAAATCATTACCATTTTCATATTTAGTTAAATTAATATAAGAAAGTTTGCAATGTCTTGATTTCAAATAAAAAAATATACCTATATTAAAGAAAAGGCCAACCAAGTGTACCTTAATGATGATTCCAATACATTGTGTAGCCTTAATTTGTTGTCACCACTTATTATTTATTTATTCATTCATTTGAACCGGATCAGCACGAAACTTTACTTGTATTTATTAGGAATTAATTATTACGAATCGGATTTAGCACTGGACAATGTAAATTGACCGACCCGAACCTAGCTCTCTTAAATTTGACGCGACGCAGCGCGACATGACGACTTATTTGCACTTAATATTGACGCGACGCGGGTGCGCGATGACACAGTTCTTACGCAACGCGCATCTTGTGTCTCCTGCTTCCTTTAAAGACTGGAATTTCCTTCCAAACTAACATAACGTCCTTGCATGCAACCTTTTTATTCCTCCCCCTCACAGTCAGAGAGTACAGAGGTCACCCTACACACTTCCAGAACCGTAACTCACTGTTCTGCTTTATTTTGCTTTCATCATCAACATCGAACCCAAATAAAAAAGGCTACATCCGATCCGGTGCACACAGTGTTACCGCCCTGTGCAGCAGGTAAGGGGTTGGTGGATCCTTACGAGCGTAGTTTCTTGCATGCACATTACTTTGGTTCGTTTTACCCACGTTTCATTCGTAATTTGAATGACGAGCTCTTGTTTTAGGCACGGCTGATATAAAGTCTTTGCGACAGAGAAGTTCCATACGAAGCTGAAGCCAACATGTTCGGTTCAACGAACCGTAAGTCTTTTTTTTTTTTTTTTTTTTAATTTATGTTCTCAATGTCTTTTTCATATATCCATAGTCTTGACGGATAATTCCCCTTTGCGGTGATTTTTGGGTAACCATGTTGTGTTTGTAGTGCTTTTTTATGGGAAAAAAAAAATTAAATGTCAGAGTTTTAAGTTTAAATAGCGGATTAAAGATGTTAGTACTATAAATAGAAAGTAAACATTATGCCGCTTTATAACTTCATCAGATATCGCTCGGCGGTACGCCAGATCGGCATACACTACAGCACTTAGACATTCTCTGCTTGCACCTCTTAATAACGTTCTTTTTCTCTTTACACTAAATTTTTCTATTATTTGAACATGGACCCAAGCTTTCATCCTCTCTTGTATGATTTTTCACTCTCTCTCTCTCTCTTTTTTTTTTTTTTTTTTTTTTTTTTCTGGTAACTATGTTTCATAGTAATGTGCTGATATGCATTAACTTTTGTCTGTCCCTTCCTTTGAATAAATTAACAAAAATGAATTTCCTTTTCAGATTTTGGGCAACCATCTAGTGGCCCATTGGGATCTCAATCAGTTTTTCAACAGCTAAATTACGCGAGTAATAACGCCTTTGTTTCCAACACTTTTGGTGGCACTAAACCTTTTAGCTCTGAAACGGGAAGCTCCATATTTGGAGGAAATTCAACTGGCCTCTTTGGCACAACTCAATCTTCCCCTTTCCGTTCCTCCACTCATCCTTCTGGTACCTCACCAACACCAGCTTTTGGAAGTTCAGGGTCAGGTTCTGGGGTAGCTTCTACTCCTTTTGGCAGTTCGTCATCGGCCTTTGGAGGTGAGTATTTACTGGGCATAATGCTTAATTGTCTCTGCTCATTTTTACAAATAAATAGTACTCGCAGTCATTAAGTGTATCGGATAAATTGCCGCACGCTTTCTTTTCTAAGAATGAATTGGACATATTAATCTAATAACTAACTTTGGTACTTAAATCATGTCCAGTAATACCATAATACACTTGCTAGTTGTTTTAATGAGTTACTAGTGGACTGTGTAAATGCAAACTGATGGTTTTTTACTAAACTCTATTGTAGATGCTCTGGGTAATATAGGTATCAATGTTCCTAGTCATTCAATCATTTAAATGCTTGGTATGGATTAGCAAGTCAATTTTCTTACAGTATAGCTGTCTCAATGTGCAAGTATTTTCATCTTAGGTGAGTATACGCAAAAGGGAAAAGACCTTCTTGGCTGAAGCATGAAATTGATCGAAGGGTGATTTCTAATATATGATAGTTGTTTCTCGTGAAGACAGGAGTCTTCTTGTCGTGTTAGGCTTTATCTGAATTTGCAATTTTTGCTGTTTCATATAATTCTTTAGACTGTACTGTATAAAACTGTAAATCTTCTTGCTGTAATAGGATCTTCATTTGCAAGGTCTCTATTTATTTGCTTACATACCTTTTATTTCGAATTCTGACGTAACTTTCTTTTATCTTGATTTATGTTCCAACAGGATTATCTTCTTTAGGTAAGAAACCAGCATGTGGAGGCTTCGGGTCTACTCAGACCAGTCTTTTTGGAAGTAAAACGACACCACAACAACCAGAATTCGGAAGCAGTCCTTTTGGTTCTTCCACAACATTGAGTACCACAAGTCAGTCGGCATTTGGTGCTCCTAATACTTCTACAACAATCGGAAGAGGGTCTGGCACCCTTGGATTTGGCGTTTCCAGCTCTAATGGCTTTTCAGGCACTCCAGCTTTTGGAATTTCCAGAAGCTCATTCTTGAGTTTAAGTTCTTCTTCAACTCTTGGCCAGCCGATTTCCAGATTGGGAAGCAGCTTAGTGGGAGTCACATCACCTTCTTTTGCACTTCAAAATGGTAAATTATTTTAGGCGCTAAGATTCAATTGAAAAGTATTGAAGTAAAATAATGTTCCTGTGACTTCTGTTTTAAGCACAAGTTAAGATCAACAACTTTTGTCTGTCCATGAGTTATGCAGGTGCACGGGCTTCGACACAGACTTCTGGGAGTTCAGGGCTTGGAAAATCAAATTTGGGGATTCAAAGGGGTGGAAGTCGAGTAACTCCTTATAAGCCAACAATTGGGAAAGAGATTGTTCATGGAAAAAAGTCATCCTTTAAGATTCTGTCAATCTCAGCAATGCCCATATATCACGAGAAGAGCCATGATGAGCTTCGTTTTGAGGATTATCGATTGGCTGACAAAGGTAAAAGAATAAATTTTATCTATATTTTGTGGTATATCTACCTCTAAGCATTTAACGTTTTCTTATTGTGTTGCGATTTCTTTTACCAGGTGGATCCAAGCCTCCTATCCAGTCTGCTAGTGTTTTCAACTTCGGCACATCATCTGCTACTGCTTCATCTACTTTGGGTCAATCGTCTCCTTTTGCTACCGCAGCAACATTCAAGTCTTTCCCTGCAAAACCGTGTGGGAGCACAGTCTTTGGGCCTAATTTAAGCGTTTCCCTTAGTGATTCTTCAGCTTCATTGGTTACAAATTCCTTGTTTGGTCCAACATCGGCTCCTGCACTTAGTGCTAATTCATCTACCTCACTTTCTTCGACTTCCACCTCATCACCGCTGACTTCCATTTCTCCATCACTAGGAATTGCAACTCCTAGTTATAGTTTTACCACCCAGTCTTCCCCCTTATTTTCATCAACTGCATGTGGATCCAAGCCTCCTATCCAGTCTGCTAGTGTTTTCAACTTCGGCACATCATCTGCTACTGCTTCATCTACTTTGGGTCAATCGTCTCCTTTTGCTACCGCAACAACATTCAAGTCTTTCCCTGCAAAACCGTGTGGAGCACAGTCTTTGGGCCTAATTTAAGCGTTTCCCTTAGTGGTTCTTCAGCTTCATTGGTTACAAATTCCTTGTTTGGTCCAACATCGGCTCCTGCACTTAGTGCTAATTCATCTACCTCACTTTCTTCGACTTCCACCTCATCACCGCTGACTTCCATTTCTCCATCACTAGGAATTGCAACTCCTAGTTATAGTTTTGCCACCCAGTCTTCCCCCTTATTTTCATCAACTGCACAATCATTTGCACAGACAGTTTCACCTTTTGGGCAGACTACAGCTTTAATTGGACAGACTGCATCTCCTGCTGGTCAGACATATATCCAACCCTTAGGTCAAACAAACACTTCTACTGCATCTTTTATTGGTTCCAGGGAAAGTATATTCTCAAGTAGTCAATCGTTGTTTCAAGCTTCTACTCCAGCAAGATCCAATCCATCTCTGGTAAGCTACGTATATATGTCACCTTTGCTTGTTATGGGATAAAGATTCTTTCTTGTTGTTTAAGAATTCACAACCTAAGCTGCAATACATTGAGTTCCTTTTCCAGCTTCTTGTCGATCACTGATGAATCATCACCAAAAAGTAGCTAATGATTATGAGAATAATTTGAAGGAGCTCTTAGTATCTCACTTGTAAAGAAATTTTTATACTGAAGAAGATACAGGCAAAACTGTTTTACTTGGGCAGTCATTGGCTATAGACTAGATTATTAACACGTGAGAATTCTCCATTTCATTTTTTTTTTCTCTCTTTTTTCGTCTATGCCAATCATCATTTTGGTAGATCTGTTGCTAGAGTACTAAATTTTAACAGTAATAGGATATTGATTATTCTTACAGTTGAAGGAATATGAATTCTAGAGTTATCCTTTTGGTGATGCGAATGGCACAAAATTGTTGCCATTTGTAAATAGTCCTATATCATCTATTTGTCCATGTGTAGTTAAGTAAACCGAGATTTAGGGGTTATCATAGTTATGTTGGTTCATGTTATCATTATTCAGATGACAGATCTAGAAATCCTTATACTTTAATACAAATTAGTTTGGTTATTATCACTATTCCTTTGTATTCCAGGAATAAGCCTGCTATCAATATCCAAATGTGGTTTTTCCTACTTTTTTTATGGCATATGAAGAAAATAAAAAATCTTTGGCAGTTTTTTAGTCTCACCTTCCCTTGTTGTTTGTATAAAAATATATGACAGTTGTTGCATTATATTCTGTTTGACTTGTAACTTTCTATCAATTTGCAGCCCTCCATGTCTACTCCATTCCAGTCAACTCAACCTGCTGATATATCGAGTACTTTCATCTTGGGTAACTGCAGCCAGACCAAAAATGGTAATTTCTGTTTCATCAGATTGTCATTCTCATTTCTATGAAGTTAAAAATCTTTGTGCTCCTCTTTTATATATCTCTTTATAATTTACTATCGTTATTGTCTATATCATGGCAGCTCATACAAGTGACTCTGCTGATACACAAAATATTGGTCAGAATAACCTTGGAAATTCGTAAGCTCTCTTTTTTTTTATTACCTTCACCTCTCTTTTTGCTATATCAGTTCATGCAAAAAAAAAAAAAAAAAAGAAGAAGAAGAAGAAACCATGCTTGCCTCTACTTCTTGACATGATCGGTTTAGTTTAGTGACATCTACATATGCTTTTAGAAGATTTAGTTAATCATTTCGGTTTCATTGTCATTGACCTTTGCAATTGAAATCTCCACACTCCTAACAGATCTACCAGCCAGAGTTCTCTTGTGCAATCAATAGTGGTGACTAATCCATTTGGTACCCTCCCTGCGGCACCTCAAATGTCAATTGGCCAGAATGGAAAAAGTTGTTCATCTATTCAATATGGTATTTCTAGCATGCCTGTAAGTATCCCCTATCTCTAGTATTTTGTGTTTTGTGCGCATTCAGAATTATCTAAGGCATGTAAATTCCATATCTTGGGCATTATTGTTCATTTTATCCTCTTTGGACATTGCCATTACTATTTTGTAAGATGAGATTTTTGTCACTATTGTTGTTTAGGTTGCAAACAAAACTGCTCCTGTTCAGACATCATCTCTTCTGACCATTCGGAAACTGTCACAAAGGCCACTCAGATTGCCATTAAGGAGATACCATCCAAATGCAGATCATCCAAAGGTGAAGTGAGATGATATTAAAGTCTGTTGTATATATGGTCTTACTTGTGTGCTCCATCTATTCATCACAATAATTGAAAATTTATCTCACTGTAAACTGTGTATTCTGCCTTGCAGGTTCCCTTTTTTGTTGAAGGAGAAGCAAGTACACCAAAGGCTGATGCTTATATCATTCCAAGAGAAAATCCAAGGGCTCTGGTTATATGTCCCACTAAACAATGGCCTTCCAGGATGCATGGTGAGACACAGTCTCCCTCAAAAGATGTATCAAGATTAAAACAAGAAAATGGTAAGTTAAATGTTGCAATCTGCATAACCTTTTTTTAGGTGTGGTATGATCATCAGAAGATTTGTAATTCATACAACACGAACAGGAAAATTTTACTATGATACATTGGATTTCTCCTGTGGATTGGCATGGTTTCTTAAAAGCTTGCTCTAATTTGATCTTATATAGCATAAATGAATATAGAGGCACTATGTAATCGTACTGGTTTTTGTTCCTGATCAGCATTTTGAAGTTACATGTACTTTAGTATTTAACTTATTTTAGCTTTTTCTATTGAATGCAGAGCTTCAAACTGAAGATTGTCTTGACAGAGCCATGAACATGAAGGAAAGTGAGAAAGCTAATGATGTCCGTAATAGTTATCCAGGCCAGGATGGTGACTTGTTTAAGAAACTTAAGGCTAACCTTCATGCAGATGCTATTGCCTATGAGCATGGAGATGACATTGAGGCATTGATGCCAAAGCTGCATCTCTCTGATTATTACACAGAGCCTGCAATTCAGGAGCTGGCAACAAAAGAAAAAGCTGAACCAGGATTCTGCAGCCATGTTCATGAGTTTGTTATTGGGCGGCAAAGCTATGGAAGCATTAAATTTGTGGGTTACACGGATGTCAGGCATCTTGATCTAGAATCTATCGTTCAATTCAACAACCGAGAGGTGATTGTTTACTTGGATAAAGGCAAGAAGCCCCCAGTAGGACAAGGTCTAAATAAGCCGGCCGTGGTAACACTACTCAACATAAAATGTGTCAGCAAGAAGACTGGACAGCATTATGTGGAAGGACCAAACACTGAGAAGTACAGGGAAATATTGAAGAAGAAGGCTAAGGATCAAGGTGCGGAGTTTGTGTCATATAACCCTTTGAAGGGTGAATGGAAATTCAGGGTTGATCATTTCTAAGTACAATTTCAGAGATGACAATGATAAGAATGTAGATATTCATGATTTTCATTTGCCATTCATTGATTTTTAAATGCTGAGATGTAAAATAGAGAGGAAAAAATTTCAGGTCTTGCAAAAGGACTTCTCTCATTTCTAATTTTAATGTTCCAAGAAAATTTTGCTTTTTTGAAATTTCTTCAATACTTTAGTATATGGAAAGTGTACTTAGGAAACCCTTTTAGTGCAATGTCATTTTATTGAAAGAAGATTAGTCTACTTATCAAGCACTCTTCACTAATTAACCCATATTTCTTCCTTCAAAAATTAGTGATACTAGACGGACATATGCGATGTTGATGCTTAAAAATTAGAAAAAAAAAAAAAGTTTAAAACTATGATATGGTATGGTTATAAAAATTGAAAGTTTAATTTCTAATTTGTCTTTGAATGAAAATTGATGATTTTTCCATAAAAATGTGGAGTTTTAAAAGAAGAACTACCTATCAACTAGAAACTTCCCCCAATTCTCTAGGAACAAAATTGATAAATTGAGATAAAGTGAGGGAAAAAGTTACTTAATGGTGGCCTTCTACACCATTATATATTATTTAATATTTTATATTTATTACAAATATACCCCTATACTATTTATATTTACATTATTATACTTAACAATTCCCCTCAAAGTGGTGCATAAATATCACAAAGTCCCTACTTATTATAAATGTATCCAATTCTACAACCTCTTAAAGACTTAGTGAATAAGTTAGTGATGAGGACATGGAAGGAAGCAAGTCTAAGGAATGTAGTAAGGATGAATTACAAGGCCTTAGAGGTGCAATGACAAGGGCAAGATCTAAGAAGGTTAAAGAGGCTCTAAATAAATTTGTGATGACTTTATTGGAAGCATGCTTAAGTCATGAAGAATTGTTGCCCAAGATGGTGAATTGCTTAATGCAAATTGAAGGAATAAAGGCTTAAGGGGTGTGTTCAATTTCTAGCTCATTTTTTTTTCATCTAATTACTTGAGTCTAAATTGGCAAAATGGAGCATGAAGGCTACGTTTATGTTTAGGCCAATCAGCAACCTTTATTTTTATTTTTTTTTCAAGCTGATTAAGGCCTAATTTAGCTAGTCTTAATTTTTCTATCAATATGTGATAAAATGGGCTGAACATGGATGGAATTAACAATGTGATTTTAGGCCTTATTATAATGGACTTGGGTTGGGTTAGGTCTAAGCAAACTTGTAAGGTGTTGCCCATTATAAAAGGCAAACCCTAACTTTTGAAGAGGTATTCAAAACATATTTTTTTTTAGAAGTGAGTTTTGCTCTCTCTTGATTCTTCATAGAATCTCTGAAACTTATCAAGGGTGCTCATCCTTGTGGCGTTCTCAAGCTTATTAATCTTTTGATTGTGGCATCGCGTGCTTTCTTTTCTATTCTAAGGATTCACGTCTATTTTTTTATTTTTTTTTATTTTTCTCTCAAGGACATCCATTAACCCTCTTCTGTATCTCAAGATATATGAATCATATTTCAGTGATTCTTGTGCCTAAATTGTGTTTGAGAACATGAGTTTTCTTTTCATTCTTGAATTGCCCAATTCCGATACTTGTAGCATGAGATACAAGATTGTATTAATTTCATGCTAAAATTTGCATTTCCCAACCTTAGTAGATCTTTCTTGGGTGATTCATGGAGTTTTCAATCATATCATGTGGTATCAGAGCCTAGTTCTAAGGTTGGATAATTTGGTACATTTCTATAGTTCTTTATTCCCTATAATTTGTGCAGCACCTATTTGTCAATTGTCCTCAATTAGTGCAAATTTCAACATTTTGTTTTCTCAATTTTTGCATTAGTTTGCTATTATTAACTGTTGAGTTAGAAGAAAAAGTACAAAAAAGAAAAAAAAGAAAAAAAAAAGAAAGAAGTTTAAACAGAGGAGACAACGGCAATTTTTCAATAAATTCAGGTGTACACTGTTTGTTTGATAAAGTTCTTAGGTATTTTGCTGAGTTTTTTGTACCTTCAATCTGTCATCACTTAGTTGTTCTTTTGTTTGTCCTCACATTGTTGAGTCTTCATTAAGTACTCTTGTGTGTTCGTGGAGAATCTATTAAGAATTTAAAGAGAGCTCTTGAGTGGTAAAAGGCAAGAGAGAACTTTACACAAAAGCTTATTAGAGAGCAACAGCCACAAGTGATACATCTCTAAGAGTGCAAACAAGTGAGAAGTGTGGTGAGGTCCTATTGCTTTTATTTTGTTCTTTTTACTTGAATTATGGAAGGAACAGGTGGTGATGGTACCCCTCATCCACAAGGAAACAATAGATTGTTAGTGGAAGCTATTATAGCTCAAACGCAAAGGATGATGAGGGAGCATACAGAGGAGCTATATGAGAGAATTGAAAGGTTAGAAAATTAAGGACATCATGATGATGAAGGAGGTAGAAGGAAGATTGATGGAAAGAGGAGAAGAGATAATGAGGGTGATGCTGAGAGGACCGAATTGACGAAGTAAAGCTTAATATCCCACCTTTTAAAGGGAAGAGTGATCCAGAGGCTTATCTTGAGTGGGAGATGAAAATTGAGTAGTTATTCTCGTGCCACAATTACACTGAAGAGAAGAAAGTAAAGGTGGTAGCCATGGATTTCACATACCATGCTCTTATTTGGTGGAATCAATTACAAAAGGAGCGACTTAGGTATGAAGAACCTTTGGTGGATACTTGGGTTGAAATGAGGAGGTTGATGAGAAGGAGATTTGTCCCTTCTTATTATCATAGAGACCTTCATAACAAGCTCCAAAGACTCACACAAGGTAGTGGGAGTGTTGATGAATATTACAAGGAGATGGAAGTGTCTTTGATTAGAGCTAATGTGAATGAAGATAAGGAAGCTACTATGGCACATTTTTTGAATGGGCTGAATAATGACATTAGAGATGTGGTTGAGCTAAAAAATTATGTGGAGTTGGAAGACTTAGTACATCAAGCTACCAAAGTAGAGCTGCAACTCAAGAGAAAAGGTACCATGAGGAGTTCTTCTAATTTCAATTCTTCAAATTGGAAAGAAAGAAATAAGAAGGAGGGAGGTATTTCTTCTAACAATACCATAGTTGCACCTCAAAGGACTCAGTTCAAGTCCAATGAGACCCCTAAAAAGACAAGGAGTAGTGAGATAAAATGCTTCAAGTGTTTGGGGAGAGGTCACATAGCTTTGGAGTGTCCAACCAAGAAGACTATGTTACTTAAGGGGAATGGAGAAATTATCAGTGAGTCTTCAGCTAGTGAAGCCGAAGAAGAGGAAGAGGTAGATGAGGAGATCAATGTGGAGGCCATAGAAGGAGATTTATTGATGATTATGAGGTTGCTTGGAAGTCATATGTAGGCTCTTAATGATTCCCAAAGAGAGAACATCTTTCACTCTAGGTGTTCAATCAATGGGAAACTATGTTCTTTGATTGTGGATAGAGGGAGTTGCACCAATGTAGCTAGCACTAGATTAGTGTCCAAATTAAATTTGGAGACCAAGCCACATCCTAGGCTATACAAACTCCAATGGCTTAGTGAAGATGGACAGATGAAAGTGAGTAAGTAAGTGGAGTTGCACATTTCCATGGGGCAATGCAATGATAAAGTGATATGTGATGTGGTTCCAATGGAAGCAAGCCATATTCTCTTAGGGAGGCCAATGGAAAAATGATACCAAAGTTGTTCATGATGGGTTCACAAACAAGATTTCTTTCATGCACAATGGGAGGAAAATTGTACTCAAACCTTTATTTCCTAGAGAGGTGTGTGAGGATCAAATAAAATTGAGAGAAAAGAGATTGGTGACACACAAAAGAGTGAAAAACTTGATAAAAAAAAGAGAGTGGAAAGAAAAAGAATGAAACACATGTGGAATTGAGTGAAACACTTGAGAGTAAATAGAGTTGTTTAGCAACAGAAAGTGAGGTGAAGAGGCTGCTGTTTGCCAACAAGCCACTTTATTTACTTTATTGCATGAAAAATGTTTTAAGTGCTGATAACTTTAATAAAATTACTCCCCCTGTTAGCATTGAGTTTCTTTTGTAAGAATACAGGGACGTGTTTCCAAAGGAGGTTCCAAGCGGATTGCCACCTTTGAGAGGGATTGAGCATCATATTGATCTCGTCCTTGGTGCATCTTTACCCAATCTGCCAACTTATAGAAGCAATCCACAAGAGACCAAAGAAATACAAAAGCAAGTTGGGGAGTTGATGACAAAAGGTTAGGTGCAAGAGAGCTTGAGTCCTTGTGCTATCCCAGTGATTTTGGTGTCTAATAAGGATGGGACTTGAAGGATGTGTAGTGATTGTCGAGTAATCAACAACATCACAGTCAAGTATCAACATCCTATTCCCAGGTTAGTTGATCTTCTTGATGAACTGTATGGTGCCTGTTATTTTTCTAAAATTGATTTAAAAAGTAGGTATCATCAGATTAGGATAAGGGAAGGGATGAGTGGAAAACTGCCTTTAAAACTAAGTATGGTTTGTATGAGTGGCTAGTTAAGCCTTTCGGGCTAACTAATGCCCCAAGTACTTTTATGGGATTAATGAACCATGTCTTAAGAGATTTTATTGGCAAGTTTGTTGTTGTTTACTTTGATGATATTTTGATCTATAGCACTAGTTTTGATTTGCATATTGAACATTTGAGAACTGTCATGCATGTGCTTAGAAAAGAAAAATTGTATGCTAATATCGAGAAATGCACTTTTTGCACTGATTATGTAGTGTTCTTAGGCTTTGTTGTGAGTGCAAAAGGAGTGCAAGTTGATGAGGAAAAGGTTAAGGCCATTTAAGAGTGGCCTACGCCTAAGAATGTGAGTGAAGTGAGAAGTTTTCATGGCTTAGCTAGTTTCTATAGGAGGTTTGTTAAGGACTTTAGCACCTTGGCTGCGCCTCTTAATGAGATAGTTAAAAAGCATGTGATTTTCAAATGGGGAGAGAAACAAGAGCAAGCCTTTGCTGCCCTTAAGCATAGATTAACTAATGCACCCATTCTGGCTTTGCCTAATTTTGCTAAATCTTTTGAGCTTGAATGTGATGCATCAAATGTGGGCATTGGGGCTGTTTTGATGTAAGAAGGCCATCCGATTTCTTATTTTAGTGAGAAGTTAAATGGGGCTACCCTAAACTACTCCACTTATGATAAGGAATTGTATGCCTTAGTGCGTGCTTTACAAACTTGGCAGCATTATTTGTTGCCTAAAGAATTTGTAATTCATAGTGATCATGAGTCCCTAAAATACTTGAAAGGACAAGGGAAGTTGAATAAAAGGCATGCCAAATGGGTTGAGTTTTTAGAACAATTCCCATATTTCATTAAGCATAAAAAAGGGAGGGGGAACATAGTGGTTGATGCTTTATCTAGGAGACATGCATTACTTTCTACTCTTGAAACTAAAATTTTGGGACTTGAGACTTTAAGAGAAATGTATTTTCATAATGTTGAATTTTCTAAGATATATGCTGCTTGCGAAAATGTGTCTCAAAATGGTTACTATAGGTACAACGGATACTTGTTTAAAGAAAAAAGATTATGTGTGCCTAAGTGTTCCATAAGAAATTTTCTTATGAAAGAAGTGCATGAGGGAGGATTAATGGGACATTTTAGGGTGCATAAAACTCTTGGACATATTGTATGAACATTTTTATTGGCCCCATATGAAACGTGATGTCCATAAATATCGTGAGCATTGCATTGTTTGTAAAAAGGAAAAATCAAAAGTGATGCCACATGGCTTATATACTCTTATGCCTGTTCTTGATTTTCCTTGGATTGATATATCTATGGACTTTGTTTTGGGGCTACCTAGAATAAGGAATGGCAAGGATTCTATTTTTGCGGTTGTGGATAGGTTTTAAAAATTGGCACATTTTATACCTTGCAAAAAGGTTGATGATGCTTGCCATGTAGCTAACTTATTTTTCAGGAAAGTGGTAAGATTGCATGGGCTTCTTAAGAGCATTGTAAGTGATAAGGACACTAAGTTCTTAAGTCACTTTTGGAGAACATTGTGGGGGTAAGCTCGGTACTAAATTACTTTTCTCTACTACTTGTCACCTACAAACTGATGGGCAAACTAAGGTAGTGAATAAGACTTTAGGCACTTTGCTTAGGACTATTTAAAAAAAAAATCTTAATTCTTGGGAAGAATGTTTGCCTCATGTAGAATTTGCTTATAATAGGGTTGTCTATAGCACAACTAGTTGTTCACCATTTGAAATTGTGTATGGATTTAATCCTATGACACCGCTTGATTTATTACCTATGCCTAATATTACTTTTTTCAAGCATAAGGATGCACAGGCTAAGGCTGACTATGTGAAAAAGCTACATGAGCGTGTGAAAGCTCAAATTGAGAGTTATGCCAAACAAGCGAACAAAGGAAGAAAGAAAGTTGTATAAGAGCCCGACGATTGGGTTTGGCTGCACATGAGGAAAGAGAGGTTCCCAAAACAAAGGAAGTCCAAACTTCAACCTAGAGGGGATGGTCCTTTCCAAGTGTTGGAGAGGATCAATGACAATGCCTACAAAATTGATTTGCCTGATGAGCATAATATAAGTGCCACTTTTAATGTTGCTGATTCGTCTCTTTTTGATGTAGGTGATGAGGCCTTGGATTTGAGGACAAATTCACTTCAAGAAGGAGGGAATGATGAGGACATGAAAGGAAGCAAGTCTAAGGAATGTAGTAAGGACGAATTACAAGGCCTTAGAGGTGCAATGACAAGGGCAAGATCTAAGAAGGTTAAAGAGGCTCTAAATAAATTTGTGGTGACTTTATTGGAAGCATGCTTAAGTTATGAAGAATTGTTGCCCAAGATGGTGAATTGCTTAATGTAAATTGAAGGAATAGAGGCTTAAGGGGTGTATTCAATTTCCAGCTCATTTTTTTTTTCATCTAATTACTTGAGTCTAAATTGGCAAAATGGAGCATGAAGGCTACGTTTATGTTTAGGCTAATCAACACCTTTATTTATTTATTTTTTTTTCAAGCTGATCAAGGCCTAATTTAGCTAGTCTTAGTTTTTCTTTCAATATGTGATAAAATGGGCTGAACATGGATGGAATTAGCAATGTGATTTTAGGCCTTATTATAATGGACTTAGGTTAGGCTAGGTCTAAGCAAACTTGTAAGGTGTTGCCCATTATAAAAGGCAAACCCTAACTTTTGAAGAGGTATTCGGAACATATTGTTTTTGGAAGTAAGTCTTGGTCTCTCTTGATTTTTCATAGAATCTCTGAACTTATCAAGGGTGCTCATCCTTGTGGCGTTCCTAGGCTTATTAATCTTTTGATTGTGGCGCCTTGTTCTTTCTTTTCTGTTCTAAGGATTTGCGTCTATTTTTTTTTTATTATTATTTTTCTCTTAAGGACGTCCATTAACCCTCGTCCATATCTCAAAATATAAGAATCATATTTTGGTGATTCTTGTGCTTAAATTGTGTTTGAGAACGTGAGTTTTCTTTTCGTTCTTGAATTGTCCAATTCCGATACCTGTAGCATGAGATACAAGATTGTGTTAATTTTTGCTGGAATATGCATTTCCTAACCTTGGTAGATCCTTCTTACATGATTCATGGAGTTTGCAATATATCAGTTAGTTAGCTGATCATTTGAGTTGACAAAAGAAGTTATGGTATCTTTAGATTGCACCTTATTTCTAATAAAATGACAGTTAATCTTTATATGCTTGGTTTGCTCATGAAACACGAGATTAAAGGCAATGTGCATCGCAACTTGATTGTACAATACAACTTCATTGGCTTATTTTGACTAAATCCCAACTCAACCATTAGCTGCTTAAGCCAAACAAGCTCACAAGTTGCAAGTGCCATAGCTTTATATTCCGCTTTTGCACTAGATCTAGCAACTGCATTTTGTTTCTTACTTTTTTAAGAAATTAAGTTTCCCCTCAATAAAACATATTAACCTGATGTGGATTCCTATCTATAGGGGATCCAACACACTTAACATTAGTATAACCTATTAGCTGAAGATGTCCTCGATTATGATACATAAGTCCCTTACCTAGAGCAACATTAAGATAACATAATATCTTGATGGCAGCTTCTTAATGAACTTCACAAAGAAATTCAAGAAACTAACTGATTACACTTATAGTGAAAGAAATGTTAGGTCTAATTATTGTAAGATAATTTAATTTACCAACAAGTTTGCGCTACCTTCTTGGATTAGATAGTGGCTTCCTAGCACTAGCTTTATGTTACAATCTATAAGAGCATCCACTAGCTTAGCACCTAACATCCTAGCTTCCTTAAGCAAGTCTAAGACATACTTTCTTTGGGAAATCTAAACATCTCCTCTTAGGCGAGCAATCTCAACACCTCAAAAGTATTTTAACTCTCCAAGATAAAATTGTTGATCCAAGAAGGTTTTCAACTTAGAATTTCCATTGTTATCATCTCCTATAATGATAATATCATTAACATAAACAATTAAGAAAATCTACTTCCTTGAATTTGGCATCATATGGAAAATTGAATGATTTGGCATATTTCGAACCATGCTAAATTGAAGAAGAGCTAAACTAAATTTGCCAAATCATGCTCGAGGAGATTATTTCAGCTTATACAATGACTTCTTTAATCTATAAACCAAGTTTGACTCCCTTTGAGTAACAAACCTTAGGGGCTGTTCCATATACACCTCTTCATTTAAATCTTCGTAGAGGAAAGCATTCTTAATATCTAGTTGATGTAAAGGCCACTTATAAATCACTACTCAAGAGAGGAATAAATGAACATAAACCAACTTAGCCATAGGGGAGAAAGTGTCTGTGTAGTCAACACTATATACTTATGTATGCTACTAACCTTGCCCTAAGGTGATCAACTGAACCATTGGGCAAAATCTTTACAACAAAAATCTATTTACATCCTATTAAGGACTTTCTTGGAGGTAGAGGGACCAAATCCTAAATTTTGATGGAGTATAGGGTAGACATCTCCTCTACCATAGTTTGTATCTACCCTGAATCAGATAATGCCTTAAAGAGTCTTAGGAACAAAAATTGAGGATAAAGAGGACCTAAAAGCATAGTAATTGGGAGACAATGAGCATGTGAAACATAATTAAAGATAGGATAAGTTGTAGTTCACTGTCTAGTACCGTTCCGTAAGGCAATAGGAAGATCTAAATTTGTCAAGGTATTATAATCTTAAGTAACAACCGTAACTGATTCTAGGTGACGTTGATGCTTGTAAATCTTTAAAGGCATAGTCATAGGCTCTACCAATTCTATAGATGAAGGTATTGGATGTGAAGTTCCTAAAGGTGGTGAAGACACAGAAAGAGGTATAGGGAGTGGAAGAACCTCTTTAATAGACTTAAAAGTTGTAGCTGGACTAGTGAAGAAAGGAGTAGACTCTAAGAATGTTATATCATAGGACATAAAGGTACATTGCAATTTTGGAGAAAAACAATGATACCCCTTTTAGAGACTCGAGTATCCTAAAAATATGCATTTAATGGACTGAGACAACAATTTATCTCTACTTGGGGGTGGAACATGGACAAAGTAAGTACCACTAAATACACATGGATGAATGCTATATAAAGCAGAAAAAGAAGTGAGTATGGAATTTGATCATGAAGAATCAAAGATGGTATACGATTAATGAGATAACAAGAGGTAAGAACAACATCATCCCAAAATTGTAGAGGAACCATCATATGCAGTAATAAAGTACATGCTATTTCAACTAAATATCTATTCTTTTATTTTGCAACACCATTTTGTTGAGGTGATGTGTACAAGAAGTTTGATGGAGCATGCCATAACTAGTCACAAAAGACTGAAGAGTAGAAGATAGACATTCTCTTGCATTATCACTTCTTAATACTTGAACATGCATACTAAATTGAGTTTCAATTGTAGCACAAAAGGAAGTAAATATAGAGAACAATTTAGAACAATTTTTCATTAAGAAAATCCATGTCATTTTGAAATATTTTTCAATGAAGGTTACAAAGTACTTGAATCCCATCTTAGAGGTAACACAACTAAGACCTTAGACATCAGAATGAACTAAAGAAAATGGTGTAGAAACACGTTTATTGACTCAAATCAAGAAAGAAGACCTACTATACCTTCCCAATTGATAGGACTGATGCTCTAAACTACTAAGACTGAAAAGACTAGGGTCCATTTTATGAAGAATTTGCAATCCCTGATGTCCCAGACGATTATAAATATGTAAAGGAGAAGACTCCACCAAAAATGTTGATCTTGATGGAGTCATGACTAGCTGGTATAATCCTTTAGATTCATGCCTTGTGCCAATCACCCTTCTAGTCTACATATTTTAGATATTAACATAATCAAGGGTAATGGTTATAGAGCATTTCAAATCTCTAGTAAGTTTGTTGATAGATACTAGACTTAATGGAAACTTGGGCACATAGAAAACATTAGATAAAGGTAATGAAGTAGTAGGAACAATGGTACCGATGCTTTTACTAATGAAAGTGATCCATCAGTAAGTGTTACATTGGTTGGAAAGGAGGGTTTAATAAGGTTGGAGAAAAACGAATCATTATTAGACATATGCTCAGAGGCACCTTAGTCCAAAATCTAAGGAGTAGATGTAGACATATGTGCCAACTGTGTCAAAGATGATCTAACATCAGTTGCTAAAGTTATAGGAGGAGATGCTTGTAACTTAAGTAAATGTGAATATTCCTCAACTAGAATAATAATAGTGGATTTATCACTAGATGGTTGATTATTGAGAATTTCTTCCTGAGTTTGTATAGTATTTTCATTGTGTAAAGAATGTCCATAGGTGAAACCGTGTAATGTATAGCAAGTTTCCCTTTACTACAATAGTTGAATTTGGTATAACTTGATATATGCCTTCCACTACATGCACTACCATTTCCTCCCTGATTATTACCACCTTCTCCTTTACCTTGTATTGGGGGAGCATATCGAACAATAAGAGTAGATTGATCACCCATTAGTTCAAATGTTACAATGTTAGTGGAGGCACGTAACATCCTTTGATAAGTATCAAATAATGATGGAATAGTTGTTCCTCCCAATATTTGAGTCTTAATAGATTCAAGCTCAGGTAGTATAGTATAAAGAAACATAATTGTTAAAAGTTTGTCAATTCAATCCTGCATGACATGAACATTAGGAGTAATTTGAAGAATTTCTTTGAAATCTGATATAAAAGTTTGAAACTGACCAATGTAGGTGGTCATGTCACTGTTAAATTGATGAGGTTGAAAAAGGTTTCTAATAAGGAGATTATGAGCTTGTGTTTAAGTCTCATAGTAGGAGAAATAACATCTAAATATACTTATGAGTGAGGGATTAATCACTTGCCAAATAAGTGTTAGAAGCTATGCATTAATCTTTTGTTAAGCAACCCTATCGGTTTTAGGAATCTCCTCTATCTACTTATTGAGATGATCCAATTGACCTTAACCCATAAACCAAACTTTAATAGCTATAGACTATGGTGCATAATTTTTTCCGTTTAATTTCTTGATAGTGATCACCATAGACTTTAAGAGAGATGGAATAAGTGAGCTAGTAGAGACGGTAGATGTAGCTGACATATTGGTAGAATCTATGGGTGGGTATAGATTGGATTAGTTCGGTTTTTCCTCCAAACCAAACCATAAAAATATAGTTTGTTTTTTCATCACTTCTAATTGAACCATATGGTTTGATTTCATATTTTTTTTTCAAACCATAAAATTTCAATTTAGTTTAGTTTGGCTTAAGGATTAAGCAATACTTTGTTTTTTAAGAAAGTATATTTTTTAACATATAATTTCGTATGAGTAATATTAAATTTATTTAATAATAAAATGTAAAAAATCAATATTTAAGCAATTAAATTTTTTTAAATATTTAATATAACTAATTTATTTCTCAGGCTAGTATATAAGATAAAATTTAAGTTAACTTGTATATATATATTTGTTAAATTATGGTTATAAAATTTAAATATATATATTTTTTAATAAAGGTAAACTAAAAGTTTTTTTAAATGTTATATTATAATAAAAGAATTTTTTTAATTATAAGTAAATATTATTATATATTTTTTTAAAATGGTTTGATTGGGTCTTATAGTTTGGCTTAGATTAACCCTCTAAATTAACCATAGATTTTTGGTTTAGCTAGGATTGTAAATTTTCCAAACTAAATTGAAAAAAAAAAAACTATATTTTTGGTTTGGTTTAGTTCGGTTTGATTTGGTTAGTTTTTTTGCTCAGCCCTAGTAGAATCTAAAAGAGACATTAATATAGCGCCAAAAAAATATTGTAGAAATCCTCCCAGGTCACACCAAAATAGTAGACAAAAATATTGTTGGAGATCACGCATCTAAAGAACTCATTAGAACCAACACCAAATTAGATAAATGAGATGCCACAAGAACGGATGCTAAAGAATGAGAGAAAGATATCTCCTTTATGATGTTGAACGATGAAGAACGGATATGGTAGAACGGTGATGATATACAAACCGTTACATGCTGTAGCACTTGAATGTTGATGATGACCAAAAATAACATTAATGTTTGGAAAGATTGGAGATGAGACTGATGAAATCCGAGAATAAGAGACGATGGTGAGTAGATTGTTGGAGATAAAAAGGATGAAGATTAATAGAATCCGTTGAATGCTGGAATTATTATGTCAAATTTGTTGAGATGGTGGCTAGGGTTTTGATTAGGGTTTTAAATTGGTTTATTTGTGCTCTTATACCATGATAACTTGAGATAAAGTGAGGAAAAAAGTTATTTAATAGTGGCCCTCCACACCATTAGATATTATTTAATATTTTACAAATATTATAAATATGCTCCTATACTATTTATATATACATTATTATACTTAATAGAAATAACTGGTTTTAACTTAATATTATAAATAATATAGACTAGTCTAGCCCTAGAGACATAAAATTTAACAAGCTCTATTAGACTATAGCCTGATAATCAGCATAGAACTTATGGTGACTCTAGTATTGAGGTAAATGGGGTTCAATCAGGCTGATGCATGGGCTGCATCAAACTAAAACCGGATATTTCCATTAAACGAAAACATCTTGTTTGTCGTATTTTGACCCATGTACATCGTAAACAGGAGATTGTGCATCATAAACCTATGAAGATTATTGTCAATGTGCTACGAAATCTATTATTAGAATTTCGATGATGCAAAGTTGGATTACAATACGTCACACTCATATTTTGACCCATGTACATCGTAAACAGGAGATTGTGCATCATAATAGGCTTTACTTAATGAAGATTATTGTCAATGTGCTACGAAATCTATTATTAGAATTTCGATGATGCAAAGTTGGATTACAATACGTCACACTCATATTTTGACCCATGTACATCGTAAACAGGAGATTGTGCATCATAATACGCTCTACTTAATGAAGATTATTGTCAATGTGCTACGAAATCTATTATTAGAATTTCGATGATGCAAAGTTGGATTACAATACGTCACACTCATTATCTATGATAAATTTCTCATTCTTTAAACCAAAGCAGCCGAAGAAGCTCCCATCTTCCGCTATTTCGATACGTGCTAGAAATTAGGTCGAGTCTTAAGCCCTAGGTGCATGGTTAAGGTCTATGTGTGGGCTGCCTCCACCAGTTTTGACACAGTGCTACACTATATGCTAATGTTCATCGACCTTCTGATTCAATGAATGGTCTTTTTTCAATCAGACAATTACAATGGTGCTACTGCTCACACCCACCTTTGACGATTGCCCAATAACTTATTGAAGAATTACGAAGCAACATGTTACGCATTCTAATCTAGTAATTATTTTCGTGAATCATTCAATTAAATTTGAAATATTACCCATTTTCCTAGTGAATAAGTCTAAGAAACAAAATGGGCACCCGGCATGCAATAATGTTTCTATTCATTAACAAAAGCTTGTATCTAATGGAGAAAACTAAACTTAATTAGTATTGGAAACGGATTGAACCGAATAATACTAAGTGAAGTCCTCTCCAAGTTTTATTCATAGTCTCATTCTTAATATAATATATGAATTTCATTTTGATATTTCTTATGACTATATCCATATTAGAAGGTGCTTCTATCTTTCTGATAATAAGTTTATATCATAAGATCTTGTTTCTTTGTACATTGCCAAAACTTTAGTAGTCGAATTATTCAACAACATTATATGCAAATAAAATTACATGCAACTAAAATGCAATTTAGATTAAAATAAAATACATATATTATTTAGATACAATTATTGTTTGGTATTGTAAATACTCAAAAAATATAAATTCACTTAATATTTATTGTAAAATAAAGTCAAGGTCAAAAGTGTAATTTTTATGACATATAGGGGTAATTTGGTCATTTCATAGATAGGGTTTATATACTCCAGTTTGACCTAGCATTTCATTCTTCACCATTTGCATAGTGATATAAAGGGTGTGCAAAAAGTTCCTGGTGTCTAAGATATTAGAGATGCTCATATTTAAGGAGAAGTTCAAGATTTCAATAGACCAATAACTAGGGCAAAAGCTAAAAGGCTAAAGGAGTAACTTCAATTATTTGTCCAAAAATGGGTTGATGATGGGCTATCCACATGTGGAGTTTTTGAAGAGTCCAAGATAATTAACTTGCTTGAATTTGGCAACCAGAGGATAATAAGGGTGAAATTACGACCTTAAATGTTAGATGCAATAAATATTATAAATGTCTTAAAGCCCTTTCATCTTCTTTTAGGTTAAAGGCAATAAAAGTTATAACCCTATATATAAGGGACTCTTAGTTGGCAAGAAATAGAACAAATGGTATCTTTTCTTGAAATATATGAGAGAGCTTGTTTTCTTGTGTTTTTTATAAGGTGTTGAATTGAATTGCAATTGAGATTCTCTTATGTAATCCAATTTTTCTTCCTATTTCTCTTGTTCTTAAATACTTTTGATCTAAGGTTCAAAGGGAGTTTCTTATTTATATCTTCGGTTCTTAAAAAAAAAGTGTTTTAGGGTAAGTGAACAAACCTATACAATTATCTTAGTGAGGATCAAATTTTGATTTGATTGATAATGAGTTCTAATACACAATTTGGATTATAGGGTTCCACATCATCTGGTATTAGAGCAAAGGTTATCACCAAGTAATTACTTATCCTTTTATTTTCTGTTGTCCTTTTCTTTGTTTTTGTTGAATATTACTGTCTTTTCCATTTTTCCTTTTCGTAATTGCTTGTGCTTAGATTCATGAATTTTAGGTGAATAAAAATTCCAATTTTTGTGAATTAGTTTTGATTTTTTAAAAAAAGGAAAAAAATTGATTATATAAAAAAAATGAAGGTTGTAGATATTGGTTCTGATCTTGTTATCTCTATTGTTATTTGATTATTGGGTTGTTTGAATTTATAATCTTTGGGTATTCTACCATACCGAAAAGTCCTGTTTCTTTACTGTTTTCTTTGATTTCCTTTGTGTTTCTTATTAAAATTGGAATATATTTGAGTTCTTAAATTGTTGTTAAACCTATTGTATAAAAAATCATAAAGATTGCTCGAGCGGTAAAAGGCAAGAGTGTGAGATCAAAAGAGGGTAAAAACCAATTTTTGAGAAAACATGTGAGAGAGTGTTTGTGAGGTTCTTGTTTGCTGTTTTTCTTTAATATTTAGGTCACAAAATGGAGTCAAGAGGGGATGATAACACATCGATGGACTAAGAATTTCTTATCAAAGCTATGCAACAACAGTTTGAGAGGATTCGACTTGTTCTTGGTAACATAAGTGACGCATTAGAAAGGCAACAAAATGAGATCAATTCTATTCCTAAGGGGGTTACTTAAACTAATCCAAGGGCAAGAAGGCAATGTACACCACGGTATGAAGAAGAGTTTGAAGAGGAATATGATGAACAAACTACTGTGGCTAATGATGGTCGGAATTATAGAAGGGTTAGGAGAGGAGGACAAAATGATATTGATAGAAATATTGAGAGTATCAAAATGAAAATCCATCTTTTTTAGGCAAGAATGATCCAGATGCATATATGGAATGGGAGAGAAAAGTGGAATTAATCTTTGAGTGTCACAATTACTCGAAAGGAAAAAAAGATAAAACTTGTAGCAGTACAGTTTAGAGAATATGCAATTGTATGGTGGGATCAAATACTTTTAAATAGGAGAAGGAATGGTGAAAGACCTATTCAAACTTAGGTTGAAATAAAGATTATCATGAGGCGAAGATTTGTTCCAAACCATTATTATAAGGACTTGCACTAGAAATTGCAAAGCCTTACACAAGGGACAAAGAGTGTGGAAGATTACTACAAGGAGATGTAAATTGCTATGATTTGAGCTAATGTGGAGGAGGATAGAGAAGCCACCAAGGCTAGGTTTCTCAATAGACTTAACTAGGAAATAGCTAATATAGTGGAGCTGCAACACTATGTGGAGATAGAAGATATGGTCCACATGGCTATAAAGATAGAAAGGCAATTGAAATGCAAAGGGAGTTTTAAGGCAAGTTAACACTTCTTTGGTTTAAAGTAACACATGGAAAGTGAATTGGAGAAACGACAACAAGGCTACCCAATGTAAAAAGGATGACAAGGCGAAACCATCTTAGCCATTTGATAAAAACAAAGGTACTACTTCTGTCCAAAACTCTAGAAATTGAGACAATAAGTGTTTTAGATGTTTGGGGTATAGACATATAGCATCTTAATGTCCAAATAAAAGGGTGATGGTGATGCGTGGTAAAGAGGTAGTAATAGATGATGAAAGTGATGTTGGTGATGAAATGCCCCTATTGGAAGATTGTAGTGATGGAGAGGTACTTGTTGAGGGTAAATTGCTAGTTCCTAGGCTTGCTCTTAATGTACAATTGAAAGAAGAAAATGAGGGGGTTAGATTGCAATGGGAGAATATCTTTTATACTAGGTGCTTAGTTGATGGGAAAGTATGTAGTCTGATTATTGATGGGGGTAGTTGTGTGAATGTGTCTAGTACCATGTTTGTGAAGAAGTTAGGATTAGAGACTGTTAGACATCCAAACTCTTATAAGTTGCAATGGCTTAAGAATAGTGGAGAAGTGGAGGTTACTAGACAAGTAAGAGTACTATTTTCTATTGGAAAGTACCATGATGAGGTTACCTATGCAAGCTAGTCATTTGTTGTTGGGTACACTATGTTAATGGGATAGGAGAGTGCAGCATGATGAGTATCTCCACAAGTACATGGTAGAAAAAGGAGGCAAAAATTACGCACTTCTTCCTTTGACCCCTAAACAGATATTTGAAGATCAATTGCAACTTGAGAAGTCTCATGAAAAATTATTCAAAAAGAGACGGAGAGGAAAAGAAAAAGAGAAAAAAAAAAGAAAATAGAGGATGAGAGAAAAAGAGAGAATAAAAATGAAAATCTAAAGAAGAAAATGAGTGAGGAACGATTGGTTATAGAAAGAAGAGAGGAAAAGAAAATGAGCTTTAATGCAAAAATGAGAGATGTGAGGAAGGCTTTGATTTCTCATAAACCAATGATAGTACTTGTGTACAAGGAGACTTATTTATCTACTAATGACCTTAACCCTTCTTTGCCAAGTGTTATTGTTGATGCTTTGCAGGAATATGAAGATGTCTTTCTCGATGATCTACCTCAAGGTTTATCACCTTTAAGAGGGATAGAACATCAAATTGACCTCATCCCTAGGGCTGCAATTCTAAATAAACCAACTTATCGAAGCAATCCTAAAGAAACAAAGGAACTACAAAAGCAAGTAGAAGAGCTTTTGAAGAGGGGACATATAAGAGAAAGTCTTAGCCCATGTGTGGTACCTATCTTGTTGATACCTAGGAAAGGTGAAAGTTGGCGTATGTGTGTGGATTGTAGAGCCATCAACAAGATAATGGTAAAATATTGATACCCTATACCTCGACTTGATGACATGTTGGATGAGTTACATAGTGCATGTGTGTTTTCAAAAATTGATTTAAAAAGTAATTATCACCAAATTAGAATGAAACCAAGTGATGAGTGGAAAACTGCATTTAAAATAAAACTTGGATTATATGAATGGTTGGTAATGCCATTTGGTTTAACCAATGCACCAAGCACATTTATGTGCTTAATGAACTATGTTTTGCATGAGTTTATTGGAAAATTTGTAGTTGTTTATTTCGATGATATTCTTATGTATAACAAATCTATTAAGAAAATTTGTGGTTGTCATGCATTTAAATTGTGTGTTTGCTACTTTGTGTAAATCTAAGTTATATGCTAACATGAAGAAATGTTCATTTTGCATTGATCATGTTGTTTTCTTGGGATATGTGGTGAGTGCAAAAGAGATTGAAGTAGATAGTGAAAAGGTAAAGGCTATACATGAATAGCCAAAACCTAAGACTGTGAGTGATGTGAGAAGTTTCCATGGCTTGGTAAGTTTTTATAGGAGATTTATTAAAGATTTTAGCACCATTGTTATCCTATTAACTAAAATCATGAAAAAAGATAAGGGGTTTGTTTGGGGTAAGGAACAAGAACATGCATTTTCTTTGCTAAAGGAAAAGTTGAGTAATGCACCATTGTTGAGGCTGTCTAATTTTGATTTAACTTTTGAAATTGAATGTGATGCCTCTGAGATTGGTATAGGTGCTATTATATTATAGGAAAAAGAGGTCAGTTGCTTATTTTAGCAAAAATTTAAATGGAGCACAACTTAACTACTCAAGCTATGATAAGGAGATGTATACTTTAGTGAGGGCATTAGAGACATGGCAGCATTATTTGTTAGTAAAGGAATTTGTGATTTACACGGATCATGAATCTTTGAGACATTTGAAATGACAAGGTAAGTTAAACAAGCATCATGTAAAATGGGTAGAATTCATAGAATCTTTTCCATATGTGATCCAATATAAGCAAAGGAAAGAGAACATTGTGGTAGATGGGTTATCTAGAAGGTATGCTCTAATCTCTGCTCTTTTAACTAAGTTGTTTGGTGTTGAACATTTGAAGGAATTGTATGCACATGATAGCGATTTTTCCAATTTTTATGAGGTTTGCGAGCATACAACTTTGCATGATTTTTATAGACAGATGATTTCCTTTTAAGAGGGGAAAATTATGTGTGCTTAATAGTTTAATTAGGGAATTGCTTGTTCGTGAAGCTCATAGTGGAGGTCTTATGGACATTTTGGGATTGACAAAACTTTGAATATGTTGCATGAATATTTCTTTTGGCCTAAAATGTGTAAAGATGTTGAGAAAATTTATTCTAGTTGCATTTCATATAGATAAGCAAAATCTAGAATTCAACCACATAGATTACAAATGTCATTGCTTGTACCATCACATCCTTAGGTTGACATTTCTACCGATTTTATTTTGGGACTTCCTAGGAATAGAAAGGGGTGAGACTTGATTTTTGTAGTTGTGGATTGTTTTTCCAAAATAGCTCATTTTATACCATGTCATAAAACTGATGATACTGTGAATATTGTTGAATCGTTCTTTCTTAAGGTTGTGTGTTTACATGGCATTCCTAAGACTGTTGTATCTGATCGGGATGTTAAATTTTTAAGCCACTTTTGGAGAGTACTTTGGTCTAAATTGGGAACAAAATTGTTGTTTTCTACTACTTCTCACCCTTAAACTGATGGGTAAACTGAAGTGGTAAATAGGACACTTGGAACATTGTTGTGAGCTTTGATTGGAAAGAATGTTAAGACTTGAGAAGATATCCTACTGTTTGCTGAATTTACTTACAATAGGGGTGTGCATTCTACCATTGGGTTTTCACCTTTTGAAATTGTTTATGGGTTTAATCCACTAACTCCTTTGGATTTATTGCCTCTTCCTTTGATGGGTTTAAAAAGGCAGAAATAGTCGAAGTCATTCATGCAAAGGCAAGGGAAAAGATAGAGAAGCGAAATGAGCAAATTGCATCTCAAGTAAACAAAGGAAGGCACAAGATGTCATTTGAACCTAGAAATTGGGTTTAGGTTCATATGCACAAAGAAAGATTTCTTTCTAAAAGGAAAACAAAATTAGATGTTCGTGGAGATGGACTTTTCAAGTTGTTGCAAAGATTAATGACAATGCCTATCAAATTCATCTACTAGGTGAGTATAATGTTTTTGCAACTTTCAATGTTTCTGATTTATCTTCTTTTGATATTGATGCAAGGTTTGATTTGGGGACGAATCCTTTTGAGTGGTGGGAAAATGATACAAAGGGTGTACAAGAAGTCTCTAGTGTTCAAGATCCTCACATTGGAGATGCTCGTATTCAAGGAGAAGTTCAAGGTTTTAGTAGACCAATCACTAGGGCACAAGCTAAAAGGTTAAAGGAGCAACTTCAACTATTTGTCCAAAAATGGGTTGATGATAGGCTATCTACATGTGGAGTTTTTAAGGAGTCCATAATAATTAACTTGCTTGAGGTTGCTAACTAGAGGATAATAAGGGCGAAATTAAGGCCTGATAATTAAATTTCTTGAAGATTGGCAACCAAAGGACAATAAAGATGAAATTAAGGCCTTAAATGTTAGATGCAATAAATGTTATAAATATCTTAAAACCACTTCTTTTAGGTTAGAGGCAATAAAAGTTATAACCCTATATATAAGGGACTCTTAGTTAGCAGGAAACAAAACATATGGTATCTTTTCTTGAAATATATGAGAGAGCTTATTTTCTTGTTTTTTTTATGCATAAGGTGTTGAATTGGATTGCAAGTGAGGTTATCTTATGTTATCCAATTTTTCTTCCTATTTCTCTTGTTCTTGAATACTAGGTTCAAAGGGAATTTTTTATTCATATCTTGGGTTCTTATCAAAAACGTGTTCTTGGGTAAGTGAACAAACCTATACGATTACCTTGGTGAGGATCAAATTTATATTTAATTGATAACGAGTTCTAAGACATAATTTGGATCTTAAGGTTCCGCATCACATAGTAACTGAAAAAGGGAAACTCTCTATAATAAGGAACTCTAAGGCGGCCTAGCGATTTTCCATAAAGGACCAATCCTGATTCCATTAGGTAAGGGGTTTCAATGATTGAATTATTATTGCTAATTATAGAATTGAGGATTGAATTATTATTGCTAATTATAGAATTGAGGATTTAATCAAATTTTATTACAAGATTCCATTAGAATTCAGATCAAGGAAAGGGGTGTAAGGAGTAAGGAATCAAACGATTAAGGATTTAAAAGATTTACTAAATCAAGTAAATATACTAATTTGCACAATGTATTAGGAATTGACAAACTTTAGGATCCAATTAGGTTTAGGAACACAAAAATTAGGTTGAGGAATGAATTATCAAAGAAGAAAAGCGGTTTGTATGGAATAGCATAGTACTCGGTCAAGTACATGCTTGTGTACTTGCTTGTATAGAAATATGTATTATGTATAGAAAGGTTTATGGACAAAGGACACACCCATGTATTTGGGTGTGTTAAACCATGGAAACACATAGAAAGATATACAACCAACTACATAACCATGTACTTGGGCATGCCAAAATACAAAAATCTACAAGAAGATACACAACCACAATACATGATCGTGTATTAAACTGTGCAAAAGTATGCGGCCTAAAGCATGGCCGTATACTTAGAGACATATTGTTACTCGATTTATTTTCTATCTAATTAGATTTCCATGCAATCTAGTAGAGAAAGATAAGTAATCCTATAGCCAATAAGTAAACATAATTGAGAAACTAAGATTATTCCTAGACTAATACTAAGTGTGAATTGTTGGCATTTTCACAAATTACCGTTTAGCTATTAATCTAGCATAAGTTGTGCTTAAGACTATGTTTTTAGGCATGTGTAACTTTCAATGTTCCTTGTGATTGCCTAGAATAGTTGTAAATTGAATAATATGTAATAGATTGGATTAAGTTGGTTATTGATTATGCTTGGTTCAACTTAGGAGCTTCTAGTGGCAAATCCTTAGGGTGCACCACAATGATCCTTATGTGATACTGTCCCTAATGGAGTTATGCTTGAAAATGATTTAGGTTAGTTTAAGGACTCATGGGTGTTGGGGCCTGTAGTGGTAGTTTTTAATGCCGTATTATGTATTAAGTATGTATATATGGTTTTTCGGGGTCATGAGTACCTCATTGTTGTTATGTGGACTTAAATGAAATAATAACCTATTGTATGATGTTTGTTGTCTACATTAATGCATGTGATGTAATTCATGATTATTCATGCATATGTGTTTGTGGGTTATACGTACTAGGCATTAGTTCACCTATTAACGATATTTTTTTTTAGCCGCAGGCACAAATAAACGCACTAACCGAGACAAGGACCTAGGGTTGAGTGTGTAAGAGAGGGAAGATGAAGATTTCTTTTATTATTATGGTGATTAGATACAAGAAGAATTAGTGTTCTTTATATATACTAAGTGTGATTTCTTTGGAAGATAATAGATTATTTAATTTCTAGAAGTTCAACTATTTTATTTTCTGATTAAGAATAATCACTAAGGTTGGAAAAAAATATGAGTAGCAAGTATTGTAAGATTACAGGAGTTTTGTAGAGTTAGACGTGGCGAGTTTGATGTGCTTAAAAGGGCCAAAGCACATACAATCAACAAATAGTAGCAATTCCAATCAACAACCACTCCACAAGAAGGAAAAAACCCCTAATTCCTTATGAATTCGGATTATAAAACCGAGTAAGATGTGACACCAAATGGAGATATGCTTAAATGATTCAAGCACATAACATAATCCAATAAAACTAACTCCACAAGAGGCGTGAACACAATATCAATCAACAACACCTGGCTTGATCAACTCCTTCACAAATTAGTCTTGATTTACGAAGTTGGAAACTAAAAGGGATATATGGAACAATCAATTGTAAGATTATCAATGATGAATAAAGGAAATGAATGAAGATTCCAATTTAAATATGAAAATGGAACCCTAAATTCACATGAACCAAAGGAAACAACAAATAGCACCTAGATATGACTCACTAAGTACAATTTGTAAACAACAAGAAATGATTGATATTACTCACAATCACTTTCAAGTTGGTTCTCGCCACAATTTCAATAATGAAATTGATAAGAGATCAATGGCAGATGCAAGGGAACTCCTTGCGGCCATAAGAAGGTGTTTTTTTTGAAAATTATCAAAAAAGTCCCTCAAAACCCTACTTAAGCAAGTATTTATACTTGCTTCTTCTAGGGTTAAAAAGTCCTCAAAATTACAACTATGCCACTTTAGGGTGGCCGGTCCTAAAAACACAATTACAAGTAAATGAAAGTGTCTCAAAAGCTTACACTTAAATAATCCAAGTAAACGACAAATATATAAAAATTAGTCTTCAAGATGCCGGGTCTTTAAAGTCATTAGATATATGTCCTGATGAGGTTCCTGACTGACTCTTAAGTGTAGGTAATTCGACACTCTATAGGACTGATAAATGTACTTGTTGAAATGCATAATAATTATATGATGAGAATGAAGAAATTAAGTTAGCTTTCTCAAGATTAGGTTACTCATGAAGGATTCTCAAAACCAAGTTTTGTAAGCCTTTAGCTCAAGCTTTGGTGATAGGTCTTGTGGGAGTCCTGATTCCTATCGGAGTTGCAGCGTCCTGAGTTCTAGGGCATTATAGATTAAATGGTATCAAAGCTTGGCTTTGATGATCCTTAGAAACTAGGTGATGACTAATAGGTATAAGTTTCAAACAGTAGAAAGTAAGTTGTGATCCTTAGAGGAATTAAGCATTTGATCTATAGGATAGTGATATATGAAGAGAGTGGTTGAGACTATGGGACAATTGATTTTTTTTAGTAATTTAATTTATTGTTACTCATTTGTATTTGTAGTTTTCTTAATTTCTCCATTATCCACATATGTATACAAGTAAGTGTAAAGGTATATATATATATATACTAATGTATAGTAACATTAACATTGAATTGATACTAACTCTCAAGTCTATCTAGTTATCTCTTCTCAAAGAAAATGCCTCCAATAAGAATTACTAGATTAGGCTCATCTTGGGGTGCTGGGCGTGGTAACCCAAATGAGGGGAACATCTAAGGATAATAGCCACAAGGGGAATAGGGTTAGGTAGCAGGTTAAATTGCCCAACTTTTGTAGACTATGAACAACCTAGTGGGTTTGTTAAATAACAACACCAAGCCCAAATTATCCCATAAAATAGAGTTGTACAAGAATCGATCAATTTTGATAGGTTCATTAGGGTGGCAAATGAGTTTAACCCTAAAGTGGATGACCCGATTGAGGCAAAAGATTGGCTGTAGGAGATTGAGAAGACATTTGCTGCCTTTTGGGAACCTGAAGACAAGAAAGTAAACCGTATTGCATTCATGCTGAAGGGGACTGTAGTAAAATACTGGGCACTAGTTCCCAGACTAATAGGAGAGATGTGTAAACTAGATATGATTCGGGGAATTGTTCTACTAGAAGTACTTCCCTAGTAGTTTTAGGGATAGAATGGAAAATGAATGTTACAATTGTGAATAGGGGAGAAGAATGGTAGAAGAATATCAGGTGGAATTAAATCACCAAATTCAGTGCTTGCCTAAGATGGTTTTTGCTGACGATAGATCTAGGGTAAGAAGATTTCTAAGGGGAATGGGGTTAAGTCTCCAACATGAGGTTAGAGCCTTTCAGTTAACCACATATGTTGAAGTGGTCGACAAAGCTAAGTATTTGGAATAAAGCAAAAGAAAGATAGAGGAATAGATGAACCGTAGAGTAGAGATAGCTTTAGGTAAGAGACCTGCCTTGAGTGTGATAGGGTAAGAGGCCTTATATATTCCAAAGTAGATCGCAGGTTACCATAACCCCTCCTCTATAGATTAGACTAGTGCCTTTGGCACTTCTTGCAGTAGCTCCTCTTATTAGATGCACTAGGTGTTATGGGTCTCATGAATTAAGGGAATGTAGATGGCTAGTGGGTGTGTGTTTCTCCTATAGGAAGACAAGACTTATTAGTAGACATTGCAATGAAAGGTCAGTTCCATTAGTATTCTACCATGTGTGTAAGTAGAGGGGACACAAAGTAGTAAACTATCTTTAGGGTTAAGTAGGAAATCAGACAGTCCTAGCTCAACAGGCAGCAAGACCTCCAATGAGGGTATAGGCTAGTAGACCATAGGTAGGGGGCCACAAACAATGGGTTCCCACTAGAGTAGTCACACTTTAGCAATAGTAGCATTAGGATCTCCCATACATGGATACCCTTATAGGTATGCTTTGTGTACACACCTACAATGCTTATGTGTTATTTATACTGGTGCTTTTATTTCTTGTGTTTCTAAAACATTTGTTCATGAGTGTGCACTAAATGTTGAATGCATGGATGATCAATTGGCTATTAGTACTCTTTTGGGAGTTAGAGGCAAGATAGATGGAATCTGCAAAAGAGTAAGAATAGAGATATAGAGCAGGGTGATGCTAGTAGATCTATTGATATTAGAGATGGTAGAGTTTGATATTATCTTAGGAGTAAATTGGTTGTTAGAATATCATGCCACCATTGATTGTCATAATATGGTGGTATATTTTAACATACCCAAGGAAGATTAATTTGAGTATAAGTTGGAAGCTCAGGGACTAACAAGGTTACTCACTTATGAGTTGTGGGGAAAGAATATGTTGGCAATTGTGACTACCGAGACTAATGAAGAAATGAAGTTGGAGATGGTGTCAATAGTGAAGGAATATCCAAATGTCTTTCAAGTAGACTTTCTTGGTTTACCCCCAACTAAGGAGATTGAGTTTAGCATTGATTTGGTATAGGGTATTGTACTAATATCAAAACCAGTATATAGGATGGCATTGGTTGAATTAGAAGAACTAAGGGAACAATTATAGGATCTTTAAGATAAAGATTTCATAAGACCCAGTACATTTCCTTAGGGTGCGCTAGTCCTTTTTGTAAAGAAAAAGAATGGAAGTATGAGACTATGCATTGACTATAGAGAATTGAATTGGCTCACCATTAAGAACAAATATCCTTTTCTCAAGATAGTTGACTTATTTAACCAACTACAAGGAGCTTAGGTGTTTTCTAAGATCAATCTAAGATTAGGATACCACCAGTTGAGAATTACGGAAGAGGACATATAGAAGACACCCTTCAAGACCTGATACAGGCACTTTAAATTTTTGGTGATGCTTTCGGGTTAACCAATGTACTTGCAGCATTATTGGACTTGATGAATAGGGTGTCTAGGGACTTCTTGAATAAGTTTGTAATCATCTTCATAGACGATATCTTGATATACTCTAGGAGTAATGAGGAACATGAAGAACATTTGAGGTTAGTGTTGGATAGGTTGCGAGTGGAGAGACTGTTTGCGAAATTCAAAAAATGTGAATTTTGGCTAGAGTAGGTAGTTTTCTTAAGTAATGTAGTTAACAAGAATGGAATCTCTATGGACCTAGAAAAGGTGAGAGCTATAGTGGATTAGCTCAAATCAAAGATAGTAACAAACATAAGAAGCTTCTTGGGCTTAGCAGGTTATTATAGAAGATTTGTAGATGGATTCTCAAAGATAGTAACTCCTCTCACCAGATTAATACAAAAGAAGGTAAGGTTTGAGTGGGATGATAAATGTGAAGCTAATTTCCAGAAACACAAGAAGAAGCTTGTGTTAGCATCAATTTTAGCACTACCTAAGAGTGGGGAAGAATTCTTTATTTATAGTGATGCCTTAGCACAAGGGTTAGGATATGTTTTGATGTAAGGCAAGCAAGTCATAGCATATGCATCCCATGAATTGAAGCCTTATGAGAAGAATTACCTGACTTATGACTTGGAGTTAGCGGTAGTGGTACTAATACTAAAGTCATGGTGACACTACTTATATGGAGAGAGATGTAAGATTTTTATTGACTACAGAAGACTGAAATACATCTTCACACAAAAAGAGTTGAACATGCACTAGAGGAGATGGTTGGAGTTGATTAAGGATTATGACTTGGAAATCTAGTACCATCTAGAAAAAGCTAATGTAGTGGTAAATGCCCTTAGCAGAAAGAAATAGGGTAATCTTGCTACTTTAATTACCTTACAGTAGGAATTATTAAATGATCTGCATAAAATGGAATTGAATATTTTGACTTAAGAAGTGGGAGCAAAGATAACCACTTTACGCATACAATCAACTTTAGTGGACGGATTCAAGACTGCTTAAGTAGAAGATAAGGACATTCAAGAAATCGAGAGCAGATTGGAACATGACAAGGCTCTTGAATTTAACATTGACTCAGATGGAATCTTAAGGTATGGAACAAGATTGTGTGTGCTAGGGGATGTAGAACTAAAGAAAGAAATCATGAAAGAGGCATGCTATTTTGTCTATACAATCCATCTCGGAAGCACTAAAATGTACAAAGACTTGAAGAGTTACTATTGGTGGAAGAACATGAAAAGGGAGATAGCTTAGTATTTAGCAAGATGCCTTACTTGTTAACATATTAGAATTAAACACTAGAGGCCAGTCAGAGAATTACAAACCTTCCCAATTCTTGTGTGGAAATAGGAACATGTGACAATGGATTTCGTTATAACCATCCTGGATACTAAAGAGAAACAAGATGCAGTTTGAGTAATAGTAGATTGGCTAATCAAGTTTGCTCACTTTTAACCTATTAGAGTAGGATACAAACTGGAGAAATTGACCCATAGATATATATGGGAGATAGTAAGATTACATGGAGTGTTAGTAACCGTAGTCTTTGATGGAGATGCATGGTTTGTAAGAAGATTTTGGAATAGCTTACATAAAGCTTTGCGTGCAAAAAATACAATTCAATCCTGACATTCCACCCTCAAATGGATGGACAATCTAAGAGGACTATTAAGATTTTAGAAGATTTGCTCAAAACCTATGCACTAAACTTTGCAGGTAACTAAAATGAACACCTACCTTTGGTTGAGTTTGCCTATAAAAATAGTTGTCAAGCTGTCGAGTCTAATTTTTGATTTCCATTCCTAATTCGATCTATATAGACCCTATGCTCATCTAATGTAGACCCTCGACTTGAGTTAGGAATTTCGTTTTATTTTAGAGTCGCCACCCAACTGTAGTTGGGAAAGGTTGAATTAAGACTAATTGAGCAGATTAGTCCTAATTTGGACCACTGGTCAGCGTAATTTCCTCTTCTTGTTTTTTGTGAAAAGAGAAAGGAAAAACCAAAGTTTCTGAGTTCGGAGGCTAACCTATTAAAACCCTAAGGTTACCACCATAATCTCCTAAAATCTAAACTTTATCCAAAATGTCTTTTATTTATTTTTTGTTGTCTTTTATTTTGTTTTTGAAGAACCTATTCTGAAAAATATTTTTTTATTCTTTTTAAGGTTAGCCCCAAATGGGTGCCTACGTACCTACTATTCATGATCAAACGTGCCATAGTTCGATTTTCCTGAAAAATTTTAATGTGTTGGTGATTTTTTAATTATGAAATTTCTTTTGATTTACGTTTTTATCATTTTAGTATTTTTTCTGAAAAATCTAAGCCTAAATTTGATCATGTTTTTTTTTTTTGAAGAAAATAATAACTTTTAAGAAAAACCGATTTTGGATTTATTTTAAAAAATGATTTTTCTAAGTGATAAAAATTTCATTTTTCTATTTTTCAACCCATTTCTAATATTATAAATTTTTATTGATTTTTATTAATTTTTTATTTAATTTTTTTTTATTTAATTTTTATTGATTTTTCTTAATTCTTATTTTTTTTTAAATTTTTATTGAAAACTTTTCTCCTATATTATCTATCTATTCTAAACTAAAATCTAAATTTTTATTGTTTTTTCTAAAATAGATTATTATTATTTTTTTATATATTTTCATATTTTTATCATTTATTATCATAATTATTTATTCTTATTATTATTCATCCTAAATTAATTCCTAAAAAAAAAAACTAATCTAAATTCTAGTATTTTTTAATTTTTGAATTATAAATAACAATAAATAACTAAAGAAATTTGAAAAAAAAAAGAAATAAATAAAAAATCGAAAAATCCAACTTACCTAGATTTGGGTCGGTGCGCAGGTCGAGTCGGTTAGGTCGAAGTGGGTCGGGTTGGGTCGATCGGTCATGATGGCTGGGAGTGCTCGTTGACGGCGTTCCGGCGGCCTTTCGAAGTGATTGAGGTATCGGTTCCTAGGTTCTCGGGGGTAGGAACTCAACCGTGGTGGTGGATTTCTCCAAAAACTCCTCCTGGTGGTAGCTTGATGCTTGATCGGTGGTCGCGGCTTGGCAACTCCGACGAGGCTTCAATTCTCTCTCTTTTCTCTTTTTTTCTCACTTTTGATCCGTGCTTCTGCTTCCTCCCTTCATCCTCTATTTATAGGTGTAAGGAATCGAGCTGGATAAGCTCGGATTTCCATCGATTGAAGCAAATCGGATTTGCGGTTAAAACCTATCTTCGATTTGTGCAAATCCTTCAATTTGTTGCGATTTGGTTCTAATTGGATGATGTTTATCTTATTTCTGTTGAAGATCTATTGGATTTGTGCAAAAAAATCAAATCAAAACGGCCGAAATTCGATTTTTCCTCCTCGTTGGCGAACTCGGACGAAGGTTGAAGATGATCACGCGCTCGGCATGTGCATCAGCTCCAGCCAATCAGCTACTGACACGTGTCCCAAGCGAAGAAAAAATTTGCAAAACACGGAATCTGCCTCCCCGTGTTTCGAACCCGTGACCAAGCCCCTTTCCCCGTGCCTTAGACCATGGTTCAGACCAGCTGGGCTAACCCACTTTCACAATTTTTTTATTTTCGCAATTTGCATATATGCAATGCGATTTTTTTTTATTTTTTGTATTTTTTTGAAATTTCAAAAATTTGTAAAAATTATTTAATCCTTTTCATTGCCATTTTTGCAATTATTTTCCAAAATTGAAGTATTTTTCCTATTTATTTTATTTTTGAATATTTTTCCTATTTTTACTAAATTAGAAAAAAAATGTTAAAAAAATGGAAAAAATTGAAAGTTGATTATTATTGATTATTAGGGCAAAAATGGGGTGTTTACAGCTACCCCTCTTTGTAGTAAAGTTTGAAAAACTTAACTACAAAGACAAGAAGGACGCAATTTTTGGCCTTTTTACTGAATGGATAATGCCTTGGTTTGGCTGGTTATCTGGAATTTGGTCTCTAGTAGGAAAATGCTTCATGAGCTAATAACCCCACAATATTTTGTGATGAATGGTACTGTTTAGGAAATGGTCTTAAACAACCTAACAATCTAGAGTAATGTATCATCCCAAAAAGTGCTCTACGGGCTGACTAATTAGTGATAGGAAACATCTCAAGAATTGTTTAGGAGTGTGTTATTGTAAGTGAAATAGTTGATGATAGGAAGCATCTTATTGGACTAGCAACCTTAAAGAGAAGATTGTCTTAGGAAGCGCTCTTATGAGCTGGCTAACTAGCGATTGTTTGAAGAGAAATAATGCCGAAGAGTGCTCTTATGAGCTGTCTAATCGGTTATCGATAATTTGAAAAAGTGCTCCTATGAGCTGACTATTGATAGATTTGAAGAGTGCTCCTATGGGCTAGCTAATCGATAGCTTTGAAAGTGCTATCCTGAGCTAACTGATAGATTCAAAAAGTGTTCCCATGAGCTAACTAATCGGTAGATTTGAAAGTGCTCCTGGGAGCTAACTTTAAGCAAGGGTGTTTAGGAAAGCGCCCTTTTGCGGTCTAACTAACCTATAGCGAGAGGACATGCCTCAAAAGGTGCCCCTATGGGCTGACGTTTTTGAAGAGATGTTTAGGAAGGTGTCCCATTGTGGGCTGACTAACCTATGGTGGGAAGTGTCTTCTTAGACTCACGACCCTGGGGAAGAAATGTTTGAAAGGTACCCCTACAGGCTGACCTTAGGAAGAGATGTTTAGGAAAGTGCCCCATTGTAGGCTGACTAACCTACAGGGAGAAACGTCTCAAAAAGTGCCCTTATGGGTTGACCCTACGAGAGGATGTTTAGGGAAGTGCTCCATTGTGGGCTGACTAACCTATGCTTTTAAAAATGCTTCTACTGATTGAGTTAAATGATTTGATGTTTTCATGATATGTTGATGATAGTTATTTATTCTAAGATGCTTACCAATTTATCGCGGATAGCAACCAAACATCCGAACCTTCATGTTGGTTTGCTTCTCTTTCGCTTACCCTTACTTCAAAATAGGGTTAAAGATCTTGACGCACTTCTTTTCTTGTGCGCATGGCTCTTTTGATGGTAATGCCATCCTACTAATGCACCAAGTTTAATGCTCAAAAGTAGGTGGAATTATATTACGAAATTCATTGAGATTCATTATCATTTCTATGTTTATCATTAATTGGTGAAGTGATGGGTAATGTGTTTAGGAATGTTTGCTTTAATGAGAATTGGTTGGATTTATCGACTATTTAGAGATATTAACTTTTCTTGTAAAAAAGGAAAACTGGACTCAACGAAATTTGTATTGAATATTAGCTTTCATAAACAATGGCAAAAATTTCAATTCCCTTGCCTAAGGATAGTACATCTTAACAGCATCTGCATTAATGGGGTCTCTCAATTATGGACCATCCATTTGAGTTAATATCAGAGCACCTCCTGACAATACCTTCTTCACTACATATGGACCCTCATAGTTTGGGGTAAATTTCCCTCTGGAATCTTGGGCATTCGGGAGAACTTTCCTTAGCACCAGACCCCCTTCCTTGAAGTATCGAGGCCACATTTTCTTGTTAAATGCTCAGGCCATCCTCTATTGGTAGTACTGGCCGTGACATAATGCAGTGAGTCTTTTTTCATCAATCAGATTCAGCTGATCAAGCCTCTTCTTCACCCAGTCCGATTCAGTTAACTGCATTTCTAACAGAATTCTGAATGATGGTATTTCGATCTCGACTGGCAAGACTGCCTCAGTATCATATACCAATGAATATGGGGTAGCCCCAGTAGATGTTTTAATTGAGGTCCTGTAAGCCATGAGAGCAAACGGCAACATCTCGTTCCAATCTTTATAAGTGATTGTCATTTTTTCGATGGTCTTTTTGATATTCTTATTGGCTGCTTCTACTGCCCCGTTCATCTGAGGTCGGTAGGGAGTTAAATTTCTATGGTTTATGTGGAATTGTTGACATAAACCTGTCATTGATTTGTTATTAAGATTGGTACCGTTGTCAGTGATGATTAACTCAGGAACTCTGTATCGAGCTATTATGTCCCTCTTTAAGAAGCGGACCATTACCCCTTTGGTGACATTGGTGTATGATGAAGCTTCTACCCACTTAGTGAAGTAATCAATTGCTACTAATATGAACCTGTGACCATTGGATGCTATCGGAGTGATTGTGCCGATTATGTCGATCCCCCACATGGAGAAAGGCCATGGTGCTGACAGCGAGTGTAGCTCGTTGGGCGGAGCATTTATCCGATTTGCGTACACTTGACACAAATGACAGTGCTTGACATATTTTATGTAATCTGATTCCATGGTTAGCCAATAGTATCCTAACCTCATGATTTTTCGGACCAACATGTAGCCGTTCATATGAAGTCCACATACCCCTTCGTGTACTTCTTTCATCAGTTCACATGCCTCATTTTTGTCCACACATCTTAGCAAGGTGGTATCGGGTGACCTTTTGTAAAGCACAGACTCACTTAACAAGAAATGACTTGCTAACCTTCTGAGTGCTCTTTAGTCATTCTTGCTAGCCATTTCAGGGTATCTGCTTTCTTGGAGAAAAGTTTTGATGTCGTGATACCAAGGCTTGTCATCTTGTGCTTTTTCGATTGCAAAACAGTAAGCAGGCTGATTTTCGATGTCTATTTTCAACGGTTGGACTTCGACTCCCCCTGTTATCTGAATCATAGATGTTAGTGTGGCGAGTGCATCTTCTGAGTTCTCGGGACGTATGTGAAAGTGATTGCCTCGAATTCTTTGATTAGCTCTGTTAAATGCTGATGGTATGGTACTGGTTTGGGTTCTTTAGTCTTATATTCCCCTCTTGTCTGTAATATGATAAGTGATGAATCTCCATACACTTCTAATTCGCGGATTTCCATGTGCAAGCCGTTTTGAGGCCGATGATGTACGCCTCATATTCCGCGATATTATTGGTATATGGAAATGTGAGCTTTGTTGCTGAAGGTAATTGTGTGCCGTCCGGGGATATCAACACTGCCCCAATCCCATAACCAAATACATTGGCAGCTTCGTCGAAGAACATCTTCCACTTAGGGTTCTGCTCTATTTCACAGTCTTCTACTGGTGTACCTTCCACCGTTAATATATTTTCATCTGGGAATTAGGCTTGTGGCTCTTGGGAATCTCCCTCGACAGGGTGTTCTGCCAATTGGTCGGCTAAAAATTGCCCTTTCATCAAGCTTTGATTTATGTATGTGATATCAAACTTCGATAAGAGCATTTGCCATTTGGAGATTCTCCCTATCAAAATGGGCTTCTTTGCCAAGTATTTCAGAGGATCATGTCTTGTCAGCAGCTCAATATGATAGTAAAGGGTATATTGCCTTAATCGATACATGACCTAAATCGGAGCACAGCAAGTCCTCTCTACTTCTGAATACCTCCGTTCCTTGTCTATAAATTTCTTGCTTAGGTAATATATGGAACGCTCTCTTCCCTCTTCATCTTTTTGCCCCAACACGCATCCCATGGATTCAGGGAGTATCGTGAGGTATAAGAATAAGGCTTCCCTTGCTTCGGGACTATCAAGACTGGAGGCTTTATGAGATAGTCTTTGATTATCCTGAATACTTCTTCACATTCCGTCGTCCCATTCTATTGCAGCATTCTTTTTTAATAGATGAAATAGTGGGCGGCATTTATCTGTGAGCTGTGAGATAAAACGAGCTATATAATTCAACCTTCCAAGCAAACCTCCTACCTCTTTGATAGTACGTGGGGAAGGCAGCTCTAATATAGACTTTACTTTGTCTAGGATCGATTTTAATGCCTTCTCGGCTTATGACAAACCCTAACAATTTGCTCATTATGACCCCGAAAGTGCACTTCTCCGGATTTAACTTGAGTTGGAACTTTCTCAATCGCTTAAAAAACTTTCTCAGGATATCTGTATGGCTTTCTTCCTCTTTAGACTTGGCTATCATGTCGTCGACGTATACTTCAACTTCTCGATGCATCATGTCATGAAGTATCGCGACCATGGCTCTCTAATATGTTGCCCCGGCGTTTTTCAAGCCGAAGGGCATGACTTTGTAACAGAAAGTCCCCCATGTTGTGATGAAAGTCGTCTTGGTTTTATCCTCTTCAGCCATTTTTATCTGGTTATATCCTGAGAAACCGTCCATAAATGAGAAAAGATGGTTTCCTGCAGTGTTATCTGCTAGAACATCAATGTGAGGTAGGGGGAAGTTATCTTTTGGCGTTGCTTGGTTTAAGTCCCGAAGTCTTCGCATACGCGTACTTTTTCATTCTTTTTCAGAACGGGGACTATATTAGCTACCCATTCTGGGTAGTCCGATACTTTGATGAACCCTACTTCTAGTAGTTTCTTGACTTCCTCTTTAATCTTTAGCAAGATGTCAGGCCTAAATCTTCTCAATTTCTATTTTTTAGGTTTGACATCTTCCCTCTTGGGAAGTCTGTGAACTACTATTGATTGATCTAGTCCTGGCATGTCGCCATATGACCAGGCGAACACATCTGCATACTCCGTTAATAGCTTGGTCATCTCTCATTTTTGCTCGGCACTTAAACTGGTCCTGATCTTGAGGTTCTTAGGTTTCTCAACACTTCCCAGATTTACTATCTCTACTGGCTCGTCAATTGAAATTCCACTTTGTTCATGTTTTTGCCAATTTTCTTGTATTATTTCGTGGTCAAAGATATCGCCTCTAACAACTGACCCAGCAGCTTTGGAAACGTTATCAGCGTTTTTATTTTCTATTGCGCGAAATGTCCCTGATGTTCGATGGTAGGAAATCTGGGTGAAGTGAAATGAAAGCAGATATATATAAGTAAGAACAAATTGTAATTTATTGAATTATGTAAAGAAGTCTCAATAAAAACTGTTTAACAATTGTTCCCTATCCTTGAGATGACATAGAGCTATCAATAGGATAACAGAACCAATTATTGAGAGCTGGATGCTGTTTGGACGTGCGAGGGGTTAGGCTCCCATTGCTGATGTCATCTTCGCTTATCCTTGGCTCTTGAATGGTAGTTGCTTGTCTGAATGATTGTTGGAGGGGTAGAATGCGCATCTGGGTGTGGCTTGGCTTCTCTTCTTTCCTGCCTCTGACACCTCTGGCTCATGCTTCTTCCTGGGCTGTAGGAACATACCCTAGTCCAAACATCCCTTGCTGCCCCTCCTTAAACTGATGGCCTTCCTTGCTGGTCACCATATTCACCTCGTTGAATATCTGGAGACCAAGGTCTTCGGAACCATCATCCCCAATGTACGGTATGGCGGTTTCTTTGTAGATGGCATAATCTTGCTCTCCAATACTGTGACAATCTGCCCATTTGTGATGGATTTAACCTTCTGATGGAGGCTTGAGGGTATGGCTCCAGCGGTATGTATCCATAGCCTTCCCAAGAGTAAGTTGAAAGATCTTGGGATGTCGAGGACTTGGAAGGAGATATAGAATACTTATGGACCAATCTCTACCGGCAAGCTTATTTCCCCTACTATGTCTCTTTTTGACTTGTCGAAGCCCTGACCACTGTCGAGCTAGGTTTAATATTGCTTGGATCGACCCCCAATAAGTTAGGGTAGCCAATGGGCAAACATTGAGGGACGACCCGTTGTCGATGAGTACTTGGGAGACAATCATGTCGTTGCACTTCACCATTATGAATAGTGGTTTTGTATGTTGGTCTCCATCTTCTCCTAGCTCTTCGGGGGAGAAAGATATCTGGTCCATGGTGAAGATAGAATCTGCCACATGACTTAATTTGTCCGTAGCAATGCCTTCTGGTACCCGGATCTGTTTGAACACTTTGAAGAGTGCTTTCCTGTGGGGCTTGAGGTTGTAAGGAGGCCCATGAGTGATATTTGGGCTGGAACCTTGTTTAGTTGTTCCATGATCTTATATTCACTCGCCTTGACCATTTTTGTAAATGTAGCGAGTCCCTCTTCCTTTTCCCCTCCTATCTCCATGTTGGGTTCCTCAATTGAGATTTTATATTTCGGGTCATAAACTCTCCTAGAGCAGGTGATTCCTACTACCATAGGGGGTCGCTCTTGCTCGAGGGTCTGATAGTCAAATGGTGCAGCCTTATACCTCTTTGCAGGTATTGGGACATTGAACACATGTCTCTTCTTCGGGATTTGTGTCTCAATTGACTGTCTTTCATAGCATTTTATGACCTTTGGCTTTTGATTTGAATTGATCATGTTCACAGACTTCTCCCTTTCTTTTGGCAGGTTGTCCTCCTTCTCAAACTCGAGCCCCCATCTGCTAGGAGGCCCATACACAGTTGGGGTGTAAGAATAGTTTACCAGGTACTCAAATCTCCCGTGTGATTCTCCCAAGGTGCCAACTGTTGGGTCTCCGGCTAACCATCTCTTTTTTATATGTGATTTGGGCGTTTTCTTTGGAGTTTGACGGGAATGCCTTTTCTGCTGGTCCGTCGCCTTTTTCTTAGAGGATTCTTTGGGAGTTGACTCCTCGGATGTGATCATATTGACGGTGGGCTTATGATTAGGCAGCGGATTGGTGTTGACATTGGGCGCCAAGGTGTTAACAAAGTCCAGCTGCACAATCCCGGCGTTAATTAGATCCTGGATTTTGTTTCGGAGCCTCCAGCATCTGTTTGTAGAATGCCCCTCTTGGCCCATATGATAGTCACATTTGAGGCTTGAGCGAAGTTTCTGGGCTTATACCGGTCATTCGGGATTTCGAAGCTTATCAAATTATCTGCCCGCAGCCGAGCAAAGACCTGGCTGAGCGGGATTGGGATTGGAGTGAACTGTCTTGAGACTCTGGCAGCCTGGGCGTAATTTTCCAGGGAGTGCTGGCTTGGGGCACTCGTAGTTTGGAATGTCACACGAGTCCCCGCCTTGTTTGCTTTACTGGAGTTGACTGTGCTTACGGTAGACTCCTTGGCTTTGTTACCTCCCATGGGCCTTTGTGATGATGTGATCCTGGGAGGATCCATTGTTTGGAGTCTGCCTGTTGTGATGGCATTTTTGATCCGGCACCTGCTGCCACTACCTCTGCGAAACTGGATGATGTCTGGCCCACCAAATGTGAGAAGTAGGTCTTGTCTAGAGTGTTGACGAATATGAATGTCAACTCTTTTTCAGAAATTGGGGTTACTACCCTGGTAGCCTGAGCTCTCCATCGTGAGCATACTCTTTGAAAAACTCAGCGTGTCTCTTTCGAAGACTTCCTTTGGATCAATTACTAAGGGGGCGACTTCGATGTTGAACTTATATTGGTCATAGAACGCCCGGGCAAGCCTTTCCCAGGTATTGACCTGATTGAAATCCAGGTGGGCATACTAGACTAAGGCAGGACCTGTAAGGCTATCCTGGAAGGTGTGGATCATCAGTTGGTCATATTGAGCATATTTTCTCATCTTCCGGGCGTATAGCCTTGTGTGCATCTTGGGGCATCCGGTACCATCATACTTTTTGAATTTTGGGGTCTTGAATTTATCGGGGTATACCTCCTCCCCATATGCTGGCAAGCTAGTGATCCTGGCCTGTTCGAAACCGTTAGGCCCTTCTATTGTTTTCATTTTTTCAACTAACTGTTGGAAGTGTCTCTTTTCCATCTCTTTTTGTCTCTCCTCCATCTCCTTCTTCAAGTCATTAGAGGTTAGGACCCTGGTTGACTCTCGGCTCATACTCAAAGGTCGGGTTGAGGTGGGAATTGATTTCCTCATATTCTGGAGGCTACCCCTCCACTGCCTTCCCTTTTCTAGCCTTTGAATGTTCTTCTTAAGTCGGCTGGGTGGTGCAAAGGAGGCCAATGCTTTCAGTCAGGAGGTGGACTTGTGTAGCTAGCCACTGGACCGTTTGTTCCAAGGATACGATCCTAGAGTTTGAGGCAGCATCAGCACTCGTGTTATTGCGGTTGTCGCCACTGTTTGCCATTTTGGTTCTTGAACGTGTGCAGATTGGGCTTCTGGGAGGGTTCGGTTGTTTGGGAGCTATTTTTGATACCTGGAGCGCATTTTTCTTTAGTATGATGTATGCATGAAAATGCGATGCATATGTTACATGGATGCTAAAATAAATGGGCCAACAATTGATTGATGATATAATACTTTATTTTATTAATACTGGAAACTTGAGTTCAATACTTGAAAAAAATGAAAAAGTACAATAGATTTATTTTCTAATTCTCTTGGTCTTCTGCTGCATAAACTTAGGCTTCCCATTGATGACGGCTTCCAATTCCTTGACTCTGCTTGGGTCTTTTCCAGCTGAGCTTCCAAGGCTTTGTTTCTTTGATCGGATTCCTTGAATTGGCCTTTCCAGATATCCTTTTTATAATCTACAGCCTTAAAATATACTTCCATTCGAGCCCTGACTTGCTCTAGGTAGATTTCCAACTCTGGGTTTACCTTGTCTGGCTTAGGTTGGGTGACATCTGGAACTCGGTATGCTCTTTCCCCTGTTGATATAGCTGGTGGATTATGAACTCCCTGGTGCTCGATGTTTGCCCACTTCGTCGTCCAGCTCTTCGAGGTCTACATTTGGGCTCTCGATTCGGGCTTCCCAAAGTGCTTTGACCTCTGCCAGCTTAGCAAATTTCTAAGCTACTAATAAGTTCAGATCTTGGTATTCAAATGTGACTGCTTCCAGTGAGGCCCGATAAACTATGTCTTGAATGCTACCAGAACTGGCGGACCATTGAGTTGGGATGATAACCTATACATCCGCTGATACCAATTAGAGGCACGGCTTGAAAGTTACTGCAGGTTAAGATAACTTTATCGTAGCAACTCCATCTAGCTGTCCACAATATGTTGTCGGCACTGAAACTTTTAAGCACTCCTACCCAATTATGGCTGGTAAGGTCGTCGGGTAGCTTTATCTTCTCTATGCATGAGTCCACGAGGTCCACTTGTTGAGCCAAGGTTTTCCGGACCATGTTCAGCCCAAAACACTTGAGGTGGCTTACAAACATATCAGGATAAGGTTGATATTTGAGCGGAGGATCCCATAGCCCTTCTTCTTGATGAAGTTTAAGTTCCTGATCTGTTCAGCTAATAGAGCCGGGATGTAAGATTTTCCTTCCATGAATTGGGTCACCAGTTCTGCGACTTGGTAGTGGACATAGAAGGTTCTGGTAGGGAAGAGTATGGTGGCGAAGGCTGTCAGGATGAAAGCATTCACCCTTCTTTGTCTATAACTCTTGGGGTCACCACATAATATGTCTTTCCGGTCCCCATTATCTTCTTTGGACGATGAACTAGGCTTCCAACTCATCCATCCGTATGCAGTATCCATTACAATCTGCTAAGGCCTTATTGATTGCTGTTTTGTGGATACCCAAGAGTCTGCTGAAGATATCGACTGGCCCGGCCTCAAGATCTGGTACATACACCTCGTTGGTTAGTGCTGGAGCCTGTAGAAGTTGGATGTACTCTTCCAGGGTAGGAGTAATCTCATGTGGCCCGATGAAGAAAGCCGCGGGCTCTATTTCCCATAGGTGGAGCATGGCCCGTACCAAGGGCAAGTTTATCTCCATCTTCATCAATGAGAGGATGGACCTTATTTTCTGCTGAATAAAGGCTTACTCCTCTAGGTTGTATAGGGTGAACTAGTGGTCCAGTACCGGTTTTGGGTCCAGAGGTTTGCAAACTCGGATCTCTTTGCGGAGGAGGCGATCAATTGTGGAACTAGCCATCTATTACAACAGAAATTTTCTAATTACAACAAAAACTATGATAGCATGGGAAATGTATCTGAACTCCGTAAACAGAATAAAAGTCTTACATCATCAATCAGTTGTCAGCCCATGACGTCGTGTATGCAAATAGGTAGGTTATAATAGGTCACCAAGCTTTATAGCCTCCCGCATTCTCGGAAAAATGGATCTCAAGTCATATTGAAGCGTTGGGTGGGGTAGCTTAATTAGTCCCGAACAGTGATCATATCACTTCGCTCGAAACCTACATAATGGCCCCCCGTCTCAAGGTCCTAAGACGGTCCGGGTTTGACCGTATCTACTCACACAGTTACATGCATGCAGACTCAACAACGAAAGTAAATAACTGAATCTTAAATCTAGTTAAATCCCTGAAAGGTTATCAACAATATAACAATCAAAAGACATTTCTTCGGAAAAGAGTGATTTGAGGATATTCAGGTGGCTAGCCTACTAGAGAGAGTCCCTAGTGGAGTCGCCATCCTGTCGAGTCTAATTTTTTATTTCCATTCCTAATCCGATCTATACTTGACCCTATACTCATCTAATGTAGACCCTTGACTTGAGTTAGGAATTTCGTTTTATTTTGGAGTCGCCACCCAACTGTAGTTGGGAAAGGTTGAATTAAGACTAATTGAGCAGATTAGTCCTAATTTGGACCATTGGTCAATGTAATTTCCTCTTCTCGTTTTTTGTGAAAAGAGGAAAGAAAAAACCAAAGTTTTTGAGTTCGGAGGCTAACCTATTAAAACCCTAAAGTTACCATCCTAATCTCCTAAAATCTAAACTTTATCCAAAATGTCTTTTATTTATTTATTTTTGTCTTTTTATTTTGTTTTTGAAGAACCTATTCTGAAAAATGATTTTTTATTCTTTTTAAGGTTGCCCCAAATGGGTGCCTACGTATCTGCTATTCAAGATCAAATGTGCTGTAGTTCGCTTTTCCTGAAAAATTTTAATGTGTTGGTGATTTTTTAATTATGAAATTTATTTTGATTTACGTTTTTATCATTTTAGTATTTTTTCTGAAAAATCTAAGCCTAAATTTGATCATGTTTTTTTTTTTTTAAAGAAAATAATAACTTTTAGGAAAAACCAATTTTGGATTTATTTAAGAAAATGATTTTTCTAAGTGATAAAAAATTCAGTTTTCTATTTTTCAATCCATTTCTAATATTATAAAATTTTATTGATTTTTATTAATTTTTTATAATTATTTTATTAATTTTTATTGATTTTTTCTTAATTCTTATTAATTTTTTTTAATTTTTATTGAAAAATTTTCTCCTATATTATCTATCTATTCTAAACTAAAATCTAAAATTTTATTGTTTTTTCTAAAATAGATTTTTATTATTTTTTTATATATTTTCATATTTTTATCATTTATTATCATAATTATTTATTCTTATTATTATTCATCCTAAATTAATTCCTAAAAAAAAAACTAATCTAAATTCTAGTATTTTTATATTTTTGAATTATAAATAACAAATAAATAACTAAAGAAATTTGAAAAAAAAACTAAATAAATAAATAAGAAATAAATAAAAAATCAGAAAATCCGACTTACCTGGATCTAGGTCGATGCGCGGGTCGGGTTAGATCGGGTTGAAGCGGGTTGGGTCGGGTCGATCGATCACGGCAGCTGGGAGTTCTCGTTGACGGCGTTCCGACGGCCTTTTGAAGCGATTGAGGTGTTCGTTCCTATGTTATTGGGGGTGGGGAACTCAACCGTAGTGGTGGATTTCTCCAAAAACGCCTCCTGGTGGCAGCTAGATGCTTGATCGGTGGTCGCGGCTTGGCAACTCTAGCGAGGCTTTGATTCTCTCTCTTTTCTCTCTTTTTCTCACTTTTGATCCGTGCTTCTGCTTCCTCCCTTCATCCTCTATTTATAGGCATAAGGAATTGAGCTGGATAAGCTCGAATTTCCACCGATTGAAGCACATCGGATTTGTGGTTAAAACCCATCTCCGATTTGTGAAAATCCCTCAATTTGTTGCGATTTGGTTCTAATTGGATGGTGTTTATCTTATTTCTGTTGAAGATCTGTTGGATTTGTGCAAAAAAATCGAATCCAAACGGCCGAAATTCGATTTTTCCTCCTCGCTGGCGATCTCGACGAAGGTTGAAGATGATCATGCGCTCAACGTGTGCATCCGCTCTAACCAATCAGCTGCTGACACGTGTCCCAAGCGAAGAAAAAATTTGCAAAACGCGGAATCTGCCTCCCCCGCGTTTCGAACCAGTGATCTGAGCCCCTTTCCCCGCACCTTAGACCATGGTTCGGACCAGCTGGGCTAGCCTACTTTCGCGATTTTTTTATTTTCGCAATTTGCATATATGTAATGCGATTTTTTTTTGTATTTTTTTTTAAATTTCAAAAATTTGTAAAAATTATTTAATCCTTTTCATTGCCATTTCTTCAATTATTTTCCAAAATTGATGTATTTTTCCTATTTATTTTATTTTTTGAATATTTTTCCTATTTTTGCTAAATTAGAAAAAAAATGGAAAAAATTGAAAGTTGATTATTATTGATTATTAGGGCAAAAATAGGGTGTTTACACAAGCAAACATCTAAATGGCTCCTTATGAGGCTCTATATGGAAGAAAATGCGGATCCCTATTACACTAGGAGGAAGTGGGGGAAAGATAGATGCTAGAACCAGAATTGGTCTAGGAGGCTGTAGACTAGATAAAATTGATAAGGGAGAGAATATAAACAAGTTAGAGCTGACAAAAAGAGTTATGATGATAAGAAAAGATGCTCCTTGGAATTTTAAATAGGAGATAAAGTATTGTTGAAAGTTTCTCCAACTAAAGAGGCGATTAGGTTTGGTTCGAGAGGGAAGCTAAACTCGAGATATGTAGGCTCGTTTGAAATTTTGGAAAGAATGGGTACTGTAGCTTATAGGTTGGCTTTCCCACCATGTTTGGCTAGGGTAAAATGATGAGTTTCATGTATCGATGTTGAGAAAATTTGTACCAAACCCGAATTAGATAGTGGTTTTGGAGCCTTTGAATGTACAGTGAAACTTATCCTCTCTTAGAATATCGATCAAAATTGTGGATGTCAAGGAACTAGTGTTAAGACGGAGAGTGATTCCTTATGCCAAAGTACAATGGACAAATCAAATTGAACATGAGTGATGTGGGAATTGGAAGATGATATGCAAAGGAAATATCTAGAACTCTTCTAAAATCAAGTAACTTTCAAGGATGAAAGTCTTTATGGGGGGAGAATCTAAATACTTGGAAAATATAAATTCATTTAATATTTATTGTAAAATAAAGTCAATGTCAAAAGTGTAATTTTTATGAGATATGAAGATAATTCAATCATTTCATGGACAGGTATATATACCCTAGTTTAACTTATTTCTCCTCTCTATACCATTTGCACAATAACTAAAAAAAGGGACACTATCTGAAACAAGGAACTCTCATGTGACCTAGCAATTTCCTACAGAGGACTAAACCCAATTCCATCAGGTAAGGGGCTTCAATGATGAAATTATTATTCTAGATTATAGAATTAATGATTTAATCAAATTTCATTACACGATTCCATTAGAATTCAGATTAAGGAAAGGGGTAGGATGAGCAAGGAATCAAACAATTAAGGATTTGAAGCATTTGCCAAATCAAGTAAGTATACTAATTCATATAATGCATCAGGAATTGACAAATTTTAGGATCCAATCAGGCTTAGGAACACAAAAAATAGGCTGAGAAATGAATTGTTGAAGAAGAAAAGTGGTTCATATAGAATAGCATAATACATAGTCATATACATACCCGTGTACTTGCCTGTGTAGAAATATACATTGTGTACAGAAAGTTACATGGACAAAGGACATACCCATGTACTTAGGCATGTTGAACCATGGAAACACATAGAAAGGTACATAGCCAACTACATCACTGTGTACCTAAGCATGCCAAAATACAAAAATACATAAGAAGATACATAGCCACAATATACGGTTATGTATCTAGCCATGTAAAAGTACACAGCCTAAAGCATGACTGCATACTTAGAGACATATTGTTACTCGATTTATTTTCTATCTAATTGGATTTCCATGCAATCTAAACACCTCATTAAACCATAGAATTTCTAGTAGAGAAAGATAAGCAATCTTATAACTAATAAGTGAATAGAATTGAGAAACTAAGATTATTCCTAGACTAATACTAAGAGTGAATTATTGGCATTTTGAAAAATTACCATCTAGCTATTAGTTTAGGACAAGTTGTGCTTAAGATTATGTTTCCAGGTACGTGTAACTTTGGATGTTCCTTGTAATTGCCAGGAAAGTTGTAAATTGAATAGTATGTGATGGACTAGATTAAGTTGGTTATTGATTGTGGTTGGCTTGACTTAGGGCCTATAATAGTAGATCCATGAGGGTCACCCTAATGATCCTTGTGTGACACTATCCCTAGTGGAGTTGTGCTTAGAAATGATCTAGATAGGTTTAAGAACTCATGGGTGTTAGGGTCCATAGTGGCAATTCTCAACACTTTGTTATATATTAAGTATATATATATGGTTTTGTGGGGTCATGAATACTTTATTGTTGTTATGTAGACTTAAATAAAATAATAACCCATTGTGTGATGTTTGTTGTCTGCATTGATGCATGTGATGTAATTTATGATTGTTCATGCGTATGTGCTTGTGGGTTATACTTACTAGATGTTATATGTCATACCCCAATGGTTATCCTAGTTGTAATAGCTTGCTATGTACTATATTGAAGTCCATGATTAGCCAGAGTTCAGCACACACAAACTTTAACATGGTACATAAGGTGTCATTACTTTAGAAACTACCATAAAGATAATAGTTTCACTAATATTAAAGCTAACATTTATTAATGTAAAACATAGAGTTCTACATATATAATAGATATAGAAATAAGTTTAAGTGGTTAATATTACATTTATCAAGGAGTGTCTACTTAAAATTAAAAATATATATTCTAGTTATCTTCTTCCTCACTTGCCCATTTACCATTATCTTGAAGATTCTCACCGTTGACTGGATTCTACCGAGGTAAAACTAGAATGGTACCTTAAAAAAGAGTAAACAATAGGGGGGTAAGCTATAAAAGCTTAGTGAGATCATAGCTCAAAACCACATTTCACGCAAAACAAGCAAGTTAACATTTAAATGCATGAATGCATGAACAATCATATGCCAATCATCACATGTAGTTAATTGGAAACTACATGAAGTCTAAGGATATTTTTGACCAATATACCCCTCCTTTGACCTCGGATTGAGGATCATTTTAAAATTCCATCAAAGTTCGAGCCACTAATTTTGTTACACTTACACGCATCCTTGGCATACATAAATCAAAGCCATGCTCTACATATTAATAGTCATGCTAGAAGAATAATCTTCTAAGCAAGGACCCAGGACAAACCAAAAGAAAACAATGTTTTCCTTGCCCGCACACCACCAAGATGCATGCGCTCGAAACAGAGTAATGAACACAAATTTATACCAATATCTAACGATCCTCTAGTCATTTTTGTATCATTAAAATAGGACACTCCCTCAAGATATCCTTTCATTACCTGTGTAATTGTGATGGAATATACAAGAATATGTAAGAGGATGTTATGCATGATCCATTTCAAAGTAAGTATTTTGATATGCTTAACATAAGTTAAGAGGTGACCAAACAATTTGCAAACACTCCATCAACTACAAGAATAGCCATGAATATAAGCAATTTTACTTTCCTTTCCTTTCCTTTAGCCTTATCAACCAATCAACCAAACAAAACACACACATGGTTTCATTAGTACTCAACTTTAGGTGCTACTAAAATTACAAGCTTAAATCAAGTGGCAATCATCGTTGGTACTCACCTTGCCATTCTTTTTCAAGAATTGTTTTAGTCCTTAGGTAAAACTTGCTAATCTTTTGAAAAACCTATATAAACATAGAGAAATATTTATACATATAAGAAATAAATACTTTTAAGATAAACTATTTTAGTATCCTGTTGCTAACCCCATGTTTTATCAAATCCTTTTAAGTCTTTTAATGTTAATTCCTTCGTTTAGGGAATTGGTTTGTTGTCAAGGTCCGCGCTTAGGTCCTCATTTGGGTAAAGTCTTGTCCTTGCCATAATAAGGAAAATATGTATCTAAGGTATATGTCAAGAATATGTCCAAAATATGTCAATAATATGTCCATGGATGTATAATAAGTTGTAGATAGTCATAAATGGTCATAAGTCCTCATGGTTTGAAGATAAGGACTTAACATCTTTTCTTTACACTTTTGTATTCATTAGGAGTTTGAAATATGTCTAATTATTAGAAAAATATTCTAAATGAAAACAAAATAGGATAATATTACAAAGATAAAGTTTGTTTGATGTGGATTTGTGATTAGAATCTATAACTATTATATATAAGTGGTATTAGTGTAAGTATGATGAGTATGCTATGGAAAATGATTTGGGTGAATTGGGATTACCTTATTTTGATGAAAATTCCTAAAATTGTCCTTAAACATAGAAAATAAGTTTGGTTAGTTACTTCCCTAAGAGAGTCTAAAGATAGCTCAATCTTTTAGGAAGTTGCTTAAATTGGATCAAGGAATTAGCGGTCTAAAACTATGATTGTCTTTGGGGATGCAAGTGGAGTTATTTTTGGGTGAAACCTTTTGACCTTTTTGGGGAATATGGGTGACGTCTGGAACCCGATATGCTCTTTCCCCTGTCTGGTATAGCTGGCGGATTACAAACTCTCTGGTGGCTCAGTGTTTTCCCACTTCGCCATCTAACTCCCCGAGGTCCACATTCGGGCTTTCAATTTTAGCTTCCCAAAGTGCTTTGACCTCTGCTAGCTTAGCAAACTTCTCGGCTACCAACAGGTTCGGATCTTGGTATTCAAAGGTAACTGCTTCCAGCGAGGGCCGATAAACTATATCTTGGATGGTACCAAACTGGCGGACCAATGAGTTGGGGTGATATCCAATACATCCGCTGATTCCGATTAAAGGTACTGCTTGGAAGTTTCTACAGGTCAAGATGATTTTGTTACAGCAACTCCACCTGGCTGTCCACAGAATATCCTCAGCACTGAAACTTCTAAGTACCTTTACCCAACTGTGGTTAGTAAGGTCGTCGGGTAGCTTCACCTTTTCTATACATGAGTTTACGAGATCCACCTATTGGGCTAAGGTTTTTCGGACCATGTTCAACCCGAAGCACTTAAGGTGGCTTACAAACCATATCAGCAGAAGGTTGAGGCTTGAGCGAAGGATCCCATGACCTTTCTTCTTGAGGAAATTCAAGTTCCGGATCTGTTCAGCCAGTAGAGCCGGGATGTAAGATCTTCCCTCCAGAAATTGGGTTACCAGCTCTACAACCCGGTAGTGAATATAGAAGGTCCCGGTGGGGAACAGTATGGTGGCGAAGGCTGTCAAGATGAAAGCGTTCACCCTTCTCTGTTTGTAAGTTTTGGGGTTCCCACATAGTATGTCCTTCCTATCCCCATTGTCCTCTCGGGCGATGAACCAGGCTTCCAAATCATCCATTCGTATGCAATATCCATTACAGTCTGCTAGGGCTTTATTGACTGCTGTTTTACGGATGCCTAATAATCTGCTGAAGGTACCGGCTGGCCCGGCCTCGAGGTCTGGCATATAGATTTGATCGGTTAGTGCTGGAGCCTGTAGCAACTAGGTGTACTCCTCTAGGGTAGGGGTGATCTCATGCGGCCCGATAAAGAAAGCAACGGGCTCGATTTCCCATAATTGGAGCATGGCCCAGACTAAAGGCAAATTCACCTCTATCTTTGTCAGTAAGAGGACGGGGCCGATCTTTTGCTGGATGAAGACCTGCTCCTCTGGGTTGTACAAGGTAAACCAATGGTCCAGTACCAACTTTGGGTCTAAAGGTTTGTACACCCGAATTTCTTTGCGGAGGAGACGGTCGACTGTAGTGCTAGCCATCTATTTACAATAAGAAATTGCCTAATTACAAACAGAACTATGAAAAGATTACAGGGAAATAAATTCGAACTCCATGAACAAAATAACAAGCCATTACATTGTCATCAATTGTCAATCCCTCATGATGTTATGTATGCAAGTAGGTTGGTTCTAACTGGTTCCCGAGCTCTATGACCTCCCGCATTCTCGGAGAAATGGATCTCAGGCCATATCGAAGCATAGGGTGGGGTAGCCTAATCGGTCCCGAATGGTGAATCAACTCACTTCGCCCGAAACCTACACAATGGCTCCCCGTCTTAGGTTTCTAGGACGGTTCGGGTTTGATCGTATCTATTCACACAAACATATGCATGCAAACCCCCATAGAAAACTAAAAATCTAACTAATCCCTGCAAAGTTAGTAACAGAGTAATAATTGAAACACATTTCTTAAAGAGAACAATTCGAAAAGATTCAGGTGGCTAGCCTACTAGCATGGGTCCCTAGTGGAGTCGCCATCCTGTCGAGTCTAATTTTTTGCATTCCCATTCCTAATTCGATCTAGACTAGACCCTATGCTCATCTAATGTAGATCCTCGACTTGAGTTAGGAATTTCGTTTGATTTTTGGAGTCGCCACCCAACTGTTGTTGGGAAATATTGAATTAAGACTAAAGGAGCGGATTAGTCTTAATTTGGACCACTAGTCGTCGTTATTTCCTCTTCTCGTTTTTGAAAAGAGGAAAAGGGAAAACCAGAGTTTCTAAGTCCGGAGGCTAACCTATTAAAACCTTACGATTACCACCTAATCTCCTAAAATTGTTCTTATTTAGAAATGTGTTTTATTGTGTTTCTGCTACTTTTTATTATGTTTTTGAATTATTTCAAGAAAATGATTTTTCATTCATTTTTATGGGTTGACCCGAAATGGGTGCCTACGTACCTGCTATTCAGGCTCAAACAAGCCGTAGTTCGCTTTTCTGAAAACTTTAAGTTTGTTTGTGAATTTTAATTTTGAAATCTCTTTTGATTTATGTTTTTATCATTTTTGGGATTTTTTCTAAAAAATCTAAGTCTAAGCTTTAATCTGATTTTTGAAAATGATTTTTAGGGAAACCATCAATTTTGGATATATTTGAGAAAAATGGTTTTTTTCTAAGTGTTAAAACTCATTTTTTTGAAATTTTATTAATTTATGAATTTTATGATTTTTTAATAATTTTTATGATTTTTTTATGATTTTTTATGATTTTTGTGATTTTTGTGATTTTTATGAAAAAATTTATCCTAAGTTATTATCTATCCTATTTTGAGATCTAAAATTTTATTAATTATTTTCCTAATATTTTATTATTTTTCCATTTTTTATTATGTTTTTTATTCTTTTCTACGTTATTAAAATCTAAAAAAAAAACCCTAATTTCTACATTTTCCTACTTATTGAAAATAAAACCTAAACCAATAAATAAATAAATAAATAACAAATAATAATTCAATTCGGATTAAATAAATAAATAAATTAAAAAAATATGGAAAATCCGACTTACCTGGATTCGGGTCGGTGCACGGGTCGGGTCGGTCGGGTTGAAGTGGGTTGGGACGGATCGCTCAGATGCGGTGGCGGAGGATGCTCGTTCACGGCGTTCCGGCGGTCTTTCGTCGTGGGTGAGGTGTCGAATCCTAGCTTCTTGAGGGTGCTGAATCCAATGGTTGTGGTGGTTTGCTCCCAGATCGTCTCCTGGTAGTGGTTCAACTTCGGTCGGCAATCGCGATTTTGGGTCTCCTCCGATTTGCACTCTTTTCTCACTTTCTCTCAATTCCGATTCGTGTGTTGGCTTCCTCCCTTCGATTCCTATTTATAGGCACTTGAAACCGAGCTGGATAAGCTCAGATTTCCTCCGATCGAAGTTAATTGGATTTTCGGTTTAAAAAACCAACTCCGATTTGTGTAAATCCTTTGATTTGTTGCGATTTGATTCCAATTAGATAATGTTTATCTTATTTCTGTTGAAGATTTGTTGGATTTGTGCAAAAAATCGAATCGAAACGGCCGAAATTCGAATTTTCTCTTCCGCCGGTGATCTCGGACTCGAGGTAGAAGACGATCACGTGCCCGGCGCGTGCGCTCCCTCCAGCTAATTGGATGCTGCCACGTGTCCTGGATAAGTAAGAAAAATGCAAAACGCGGAAAACTGCTCCTCCCGCGATTCGAACTTGCGACTGAGCCCCTCTCGTGCGCGCCTTAACTCGTGGTCCAGACCAGTTGGGCTAGCCCACTTTCCTGATTTTTCTAATTTCGCAAATTGCATATATGCAATGCGATTTTTTTTTTTTTTTGAAATTTCAAAAATTTGTAAAAATTGTTTATTATTTAATATTGCCATTTCTGAAATCATTTTTCAAAATTGATGTGTTTTCCTATTTATTTTTATTTTTTTGAATATTTTTATTATTTTTGCTAAATTGGAAAAATTGAAATTGATTATTATTGATTATTATTCATCCTTAGGGCAAAAATGAGGTGTTTACAGCTGCCCCTCTTTATAGTAAAGTTTGAAAAACTTAACTACAAAAACTAAAAGAAAGACGCCATTTTTGGCCTCTTGAATAGATAACACGGTCCTAACAATTTAGAGTCATGTTCCCTCCCCAAAAGTGCTTTATGGGCTGACCAATTGGCGATAGGAAACACCTCAAGCATTGTGTGGAAGAAATGATGATAGGAAGCGTCTTATCAGACTAGCAACCTTGGAAAGAAAATTTACTTAGGAAGCGCCCTTATGGGTTGGCTACCTGTCAACAGAAGCGTCTGGTTAGACTAGCAACTGTTTGGAAGAATATTTCTGAAAAGTGCCCCAAGAGCTAATTAATCGGGAGAATCTAGGAAAGTGCCCCTCATGGGCTGACTAACCTTAAGATAGATTTTTAGGAAAGTGCCCATCTTGGGTTGACTAACCTATGGTAGGATGTCTCAAAAAGTGCCCTTATGAGCTGACCTTGAGAACGGTTTTTTAGGAAAGTGCCCATCTTGGGCTGACTAACCTATGATAAAATTGATTGAATTGTCTCAAAAAGTGTCCTTATGAGCTGACCTTGAGAACAGATTTTTAGGAAAGTGCCCATCTTAGGTTAACTAACCTTTGATAGAGTTGTCTCAAAAAGTGCCCTTATGAGCTGACCTTGAGAACAACTTTTTAGGAAAGTGCCCATATTGGGCTGACTAATCTATGATAAAATTGATTGAACTGTCTCAAAAAGTACCCTTATGAGCTGACCTTAAGAACAGATTTTTAGGAAAGTGCCCATCTTGGGCTAACTAACCTATGATAGAGTTGATTGAACTGTCTCAAAAAATGCCCTTATAAGCTGACCTTGAGAACAGATTTTTAGGAAAGTGCCCATCTTGGGCTGACTAACCTATGATAGAGTTGTCTCAAAAAGTGCCCTTATGAGCTGACCTTGAGATCAACTTTTTAGGAAAGTGCCCATATTGGGCTGACTAACCTATTAAAAATGAATGTTTAGACAAGTGCCCCACTATGGGCTGACTCATCTTATGCTTTTGAATATGCTTTCTACAGCCTGAACTAAATGATGTGATGCGTTTCATGATAGTTATTATTTTTTCAATGTGCTTGCCAGTTTTATCGTGGATAGTAATCAAACAACTGAACCCTCGGGCTAGTTTGCTTCTGCTTCATTTCTTCTTATCTTGGCACGAGGTTGAAAATTTTGTTGTGCTCCCTTTCTTTATGCACATGTCTCTTTTGATGGTAATGTTATCCTACTAATACATTCAGTTCTAATGCTCAAAAGTAAATAGAATTATATCACAAAATATATTAAGATTCATTATCATTTTAGTGTTTATCTTTTATAGGCGAAGTGATGGGTAATATGTTTAGGAATATTTGTTGTGATGAGAATTGATTGGGATTATTGACCATTCAGGGATATTAACTTTGCTTGCAAAAAGTGAAAACTCAACTCAACGAAATCTGTATCGAATATTGGCTTTCATAAACATTGGCAAAACTTCAATTCCCTTGCATAAAGATAGTACATCTTTACAGCATCTGTGTTAATGGGGTCTCTCAATTCTGGACCATCCATCCGAGTCAATATCAGAACACCTCCTGACAAAACCTTTTTCACTACATAGGGGCCTTCATAGTTTGGGGTAAATTTCCCTCTGGAGTCTTGGGCATTCGGGAGAACCTTCTTTAGTACCAGATCCCCCTCCTTGAAGTATCGAGGTCTCATCTTCTTGTTAAACGCTCGGGCCATTCTTTATTGGTAACACTGGCCATGACATAGTGCGATAAGCCTTCTTTCATCAATCAGATTCAGCTGATCAAGCCTCTTCTTTACCCAGTCTGATTCGGTTAACTGATTTTCCGACAAGATTCTGAATGATGGTATCTCAACTTCAATTGGTAGCACTGCTTCTGTACCATATACTAATGAGTAAGGGGTAGCTCCTGTAGATGTTCTTATTGAAGTCCTATAAGCCATAAGAGCAAACGGCAACATTTTGTGCCAATCTTTGTAAGTTGTTGTCATTTTCTTGATGATCTTTTTGATATTTTTGTTAGCTGCTTCTACTACCCCGTTCATTTGAGATCGGTAGGGAGTTGAGTTTCTGTGGATTATATGGAATTATTGACATAAACCTGTCATCGATTTATTGTTAAGATTGGTGCCATTGTCGGTGATGATGGACTCAGGAACTCCATATCGGGCTATTATGTCCCTTTTCAAGAAGCGGACTATTACCCCTTTTGTGACATTGGTATATGATGAAGCTTCGACCCATTTGGTGAAGTAATCAATCGCTACCAGTATAAATCTATGGCCGTTGGATGCTGTTGGAGTGATAGGGCCTATTATGTCGATTCCCCACATGGAGAATGGCCATGGTGCTGATAACAAGTGTAGCTCGTTGGGCGGAGCATTTATCCGGTTTGCGTAGACTTGACACAGATGATAGTGCTTGACATATTTTATGCAATTTGATTCCATGGTCAACCAATAGTATCATAACCTCATGATTTTTTGAGCCAACATGTAGCCATTCATATGAGGTCCACATACTCCTTCATGTAATTCCTTCATCAGTTCGCATGCTTCATTTTTGTCCACACATCTCAACAAGGTGGTATCAAATGATCTCTTGTAAAGTATGGACCCACTTAATAGGAAATGGCTTGCTAACCTTCTGAATGTTCTTTGGTCATTCTTGCTAGCCATTTCGGGGTATTTACCTTCTTGGAGAAAGGTCTTGATGTCGTGATACCAGGGCTTGTCATCTTGTACTTTTTCAATGGTTAAACAGTAGGCGGGCCGACTTTCGATGTCTATTTTCATCAGTTGAACTTCGGCTCCCCCTATTATATGGATCATAGATGCTAGTGTGGCTAGTGCATCTGCGAACTAATTCTGAGTTCTCGGGATGTATGTGAAAGTGATTGCCTTGAATTCTTCAATTAGCTCTGTCAAGTGTTGACGATACGGTACCAGTTTGGGGTCTTTAGTCTTGTATCCCCCTCTTGTCTGTAGTATGATGAGTGACGAATCTCCCTATACTTCTAATTCGCGGATTTCCATTTGGCAGGCCATTTTGAGGCCAAGAATGCATGCTTCATATTCCGCGATATTATTGGTGTATGGAAATGTAAGTCTTGTCGCTGCAGGGAATTAAGTGCCATCTAGGGATATCAATACTGCCCCAACCCCACAACCGAATATGTTGGTGGCTCCATCGAAAAACAATTTCCATTTCGGGTTCTACTTTATCCCAAAGTCTTCTATTGGTATATCTTCCACTGTTAATATATTTTCGTCCAGGAATTGGGCTTGTAGTTCTTGGGAATCTGTCTCGACCGAGTGTTTTGCTAATTGGTCGGTTAAGGCTTGCCCTTTCATCAAGTTTTGATTTATGTATGTGATGTCAAACTCGGATAGGAGCATTTGCCATTTAGAGATCCTACCTATCAAAACTGGTTTCTCTGCCAAGTACTTCAAGGGATCATGTCTTGTCAGCAGCTCAATATGGTAGTAAAGGGTGTATTGCCTTAGTCGATGCATGACCCAGATTAAAGCACAACACGTCTTCTTCACCTCTGAGTACCTCTGTTCCCCATCTGTGAACTTCTTGCTCATATAATATATGGAACACTCCCTTCCCTCGTCATCTTTCTGCCCCAGCACACATCCTATGGATTCAGGGAGTATAGTAAAGTATAAGAATAAGGGCTTTCCTTGCTTCGGGACTATCAAGACCGGAGGTTTTATAAGATAGTCTTTGATTGTCCTGAATGCCTCTTTGCATTCGTCGTCCCATTCTATTGTGGCGTTCTTCTTCAACAGACGGAATAATGGCCAGCATTTGTCAGTTAGCTGTGAGATAAAACGAGCTATATAATTTAATCTTCCCAGCAAGCTTCTCACTTCTTTAACGGAGCGTGGGGAAGGTAACTCTAATATAGACTTTACCTTGTCAGGATCGATTTTAATGCCTTCCTGGCTTATGACAAACCCCAACAATTTCCCCGTTGTGACCCCGAAAGTACATTTCTCTAGGTTTAACTTGAGCTGGAATTTTCTCAGTCGTTTAAACAATTTTCTCAGGATATCTATATGGCTTTCTCCTTCTTTAGATTTGGCTATCATGTCGTCGACATATACTTCAACCTCTCGATGCATCATGTCGTGAAGTATTGCGACCATAGCTCTCTGATACGTTGCCCCGACGTTTTTCAAACCGAAGGGCATGACTTTGTAACAGAAAGTTCCCCACATTGTGATGAAGGTTGTTTTGGTTTTATCTTCTTCAGCCATTTTTATTTGATTATATCCTGAGAAACCGTCCATGAATCAGAAGAGATGGTTTCTCGCAGTGTTGTCTACCAGAACATCAATGCGAGGTAAGGGGAAGTTATCCTTTGGCGTAGCTTGGTTTAAGTCTCAGAAGTCTACGCATATGCGTACTTTTCCATTCTTTTTCATAATGAGGACTATATTTGCTACCCATTCTGGGTAGTCGGATACTTCAATGAACCTTACTTCTAGCAGTTTCTTGACTTCTTCCTTAATCTTTAGCAAGATGTCAGGCCTAAATCTTCTCAGTTTTTGTTTTTTAGGTTTGACATCTTCCCTTGTGGGAAGCCTATGAACCACTATCGATTGGCCTAGCCCTGGCATGTCACCATATGACCAGGCAAATACATCCGCATATTCCGTTAATAGCTCGATTATCTCACATTTTTGCTCGGCACTCAAACTGGTCCCAATTTTGAGGTTCCTAGGGTTTTCCATGCTTCCTAGATTTACTGTCTCCACAGGCTCGTCAATCGAAATTCCACTTTGTTCATGTTTTTGCCAATTTTCTTGTATTATTTCATGGTCTAAGATATCACCTTCAACAACTGACCCAACAGCATTGGAAATGATATCAGCGTTTTACTTTTTACTTGTGCGAAATATCCCTGATGTTCGATGGTAGAAGATCTGAGTAACATAAAAATGAAAGCATATATATAAGAAGAAAACAAACTGCAATTGAATTTGACAAAGAGTCTCAATAAAATTTGTTTAATAATTTTTCTCTACTTTTGAGCTAACCTAGTGCTACTGATAGGATAACAAAACCAATTGTTTAGAGCCAGATGCTGGTTGGACGTATAGGGGGTTGATTTCCCTTGGCTGTCGTCCTCTTTATTTATCCGAGGCTCTTAAACAATGTTTGCCTTTCGGAAAGATTGTTGGAGAGGTGGGATGCACATCTGGGTGTCGATCAGCTTCCCCCTTATTCTGCCTTTGACACCTTTTGTTTGCGCTTCTTCTATGGCCGTAGGAATGTACCCCAGTCCAAACGTCCCATGCTGCCCCTCTTTAAACTGATGGCCCTCCTTGCTGGTTACCATGTTCACTTCATTGAAAATCTGCAGCCCTAGGTCTTCTGAACCCTCTTCCCTAATATAAGGTATGGCAGTCTCTTTGTATATGGCGTAATCCTGTTCGCCCAGTACTGTGACTATTTGCCCGTTTGCAATGAACTTGACCCTTTGGTGGAGACTAGAGGGGATGGCTCCAGCAGCATGTATCCAGGGTCGTCCCAAAAGCAAGTTAAAAGACCTTGGGATGTCGAGGACCTAGAAGGAGATGTGGAATACTTGTGGACCGATTTCCACCGGTAGGTTCACCTCTCCCACTATGTCTCTCTTTGACCCATCGAAGGCTCTGACCACCGTGGAGCTAGGTTTTATGTTGCTTAGATCGAACCCCAATAAATCGAGCATTGCCAATGGGCAAACGTTGAGGGATGATCCGTTGTCAATGAGTACCCGGGAGACAATGGTGTCGTTGCACCTAACCACTATGAACAGTGGTTTGGTATGTTGGTCTCCTTCTTCTCCTGGTTCTTTCGGAGAGAAGGCTATCTGGTCCATTGCGAAGATGGAGTCTGCCACGTGACCTATCTTGTCTGTAGCGATACCTTCCAGGACTTGAATCTTTTTCAGCACTTTAAAGAGCACTTCCCTATAAGGCTCGGATGTTGTGTGAAGGCCCATGAGTGATATTTGTGCTGGAACTTTATTTAATTGTTCCATAATCTTGTATTCACTGGCCTTGACCATCTTTGTAAATGCAGCAAGTCCCCCTTCCTCTTCTTCTCCTTTTTCCACGATGGGTTCTTCAGTCGGGCTTTTATACTTTGGATCGTATAATCTCCCAGAGCGGGTGATGCCTCCCACTATAGGAGGTTGCTCTTGTTCGAGGGCCCGATAGTTGAACGATGCAGCCTTGTAATTCTCTGCCGGTATCGGGACATTGAATACATATCTTTTTCTTGGGATTTGTACCTCAGTTGATTGTCTCTCATAGCACCGTATAACCCTAGGCTTCGGATGAGAATTGATCATGTTTATAGCCTTCCCTTCTTCGTTTGACGGGTTGTCTTCCTTCTCAAATTCCAGCCCCCATCCACTAGGCGGCCCCTGCTCGGTCGGGATATAAGAATAGTTTACCAAATACTGAAATCTCCCATGTGATTCTCCCAAAGTGCTGACCGTTAGGTCTCCGGCTAACCACCTTCTTTTAATGTGTGCTTTTGGTGTTTCTTTTGGAGCTTGGTGGGATTGCTTCTTCTGTTGCTCCGTCGGATTCTGCTTAGGGGCTTCTTTGGGAGTCGACTCCTCAGATGTGATCATATTAATGGTGGGCTTGTGATTGGGCAGTGGGTTGGTGTTGATATTGGGTGCTGGGGCATTCACGAAATCCAGCTGTATGATTCCTGCATCAATTAAGTCTTGGATCTTGTGCCGGAGCCTCCAGCACCTATCTGTAGAATGCCCCTCCTGACCCATGTGGTAGTCACATTTGAGGTTTGAGTCGAAGTTCTTGGGCCTGTACCGGTCATTGGGGAGCTCAAAACTGATCAAGTTGTCTGCCCTCAACCGAGCGAAGACCTGACTGAGCGGTACGGGGATTGGAGTGAACTGCCTTGGGGCCCTAGCGGCTTGGGCGTGACCTGTCGTGGGTTGTTGGGCTGGATATTCATGGTCTAGAATGTCATACTAGTCCCAGATTTTTCTGCCTTACCGGAGTGGACTGTGCTGACAGTGGACTCTTTAGCTCTGTTTCCTCCTAAAGGCCTTTGTGTCGGTGTGACCCTAGGAGGCTCCATTGTTTAGAGTCTATTGGTGGTGATGGCATTCTCAATCCTGCATCCCGCAGCCACTACCTCTGCAAAACTGGATGAGGTCTGGCCTACCAGGTGTGAAAAGTAGGTCTTGTCCAAGGTATTGACAAATATGGATGTTAATTCCTTTTCAGATATCGGGGTTGCCACCTTGGTGGCCTGGGCTCTCCAGCGCTGAGCATACTCCTTGAACGGCTCAGCATGTCTCTTCCGGAGACTCCCCAGGTCGATTACGGATGGGGCGACTTCAATATTGAACTTATATTGGTCATAAAATGCCCGGGCTAACTTCTCCCAGGTTTTAACAATGTTGAAGTCCAGGTGGGCATACCGGACTAGTGCAAGGCCTGTGAGGCTATCTTGGAATGTTTGGAGCATGAGTTGGTCGTATTGAGCATACTTACTCATTTTTCGGGCATATAGCCTGGTATGCATTTTGGGGCAGCCCGGTCCCGTCATACTTTTCAAACTCTGGGGTCTTGAACTTTTCAGGGTATATCTCTTCCCTGTATGTTGGCAGATTGGTGATTCCGGCCTGTTCAAAACCATCAGGGACTTCAATGGTTTTCATCTTGTCATGGAGCTGCTGGAAGAGTCGCTTCTCCATCTCCTTCTGTCTCTCTTCCATCTCCCTTTTCAGGTCATCAGAAGTTGGCCCCTGGTTGACCTTTGTCTCATATTCAAAGGCCGGGTTAAGGTGGGAATTGATTTCTTCATATTCCGGAGGCTGTCCCTCCACTGCTTTTCCCTTTCTGGCCCTGAATACTCTTCCTGGGTTGGCTGGGTGTTGCACAGGAGGCCGATGCTTTCAGTTAAGAGGTGAACCTGGGCAGCCAATTGTTGGACTGTTTATTCTAGGGATACGATCCTGGAGTCTGAGGCAGCTTCAGCATTTGTGTTGTTGCGGTTATCGCTACTGTTGGCCATTTTTGTTCTTGAACGTGTGAGAATTGGACTTCTGGGAGGGTTCGGTTGCTTGGTAGCTATTTTGATACCTGGGCGCGCATTTTGTTTTTTATTTTAGTGTGATGTATGCAAAATGATATGCATGTGTCACGCGGATGCTGAAAATAAAAAGGGTTGACAATTGATTGACAATGTAATATTGAAACTTTACTTTTATTGGAAATTTTGGAGTTCGATAATCAAAATAAAAGATTACAAATAATGATCTATTTCCTTGCTCTTTTAGTCTTCTATTGTGGAGGCTCAGACATCCCATTGATGACAGCTTCTAATTCTTTGACTTTGGCTTGGCACTTCTCCAATTGTGCTTCTAAGGCCTTGTTCCTTTAGTCGGATTCCTTGAAGCGTCCCTTCCAAATGTCCTTCTTATAATCTACAGCTTCGAAGTATACTTCCATGCGGGCCTTGACCTGCTCCAGGTAAATTTTTGTCTCTGGGTTGATCTTGTCTAGTCTTGGTTGGGTGACGTCTGGAACCCGATATGCTCTTTCCCCTGTCTGGTATAGCTGGCGGATTACAAACTCTCTGGTGGCTTGGTGTTTTCCCACTTCGCCATCTAACTCCCCGAGGTCCACATTCGGGCTTTCAATTCTGGCTTCCCAAAGTGCTTTGACCTCTGCCAGCTTAGCAAACTTCTCGGCTACCAACAGGTTCGGATCTTGGTATTCAAAGGTGACTGCTTCCAGCGAGGGCCGATAAACTATATCTTGGATGGTACCAAACTGGCGGACCACTGAGTTGGGGTGATATCCAATACATCCGCTGATTCCGATTAAAGGTACTGCTTGGAAGTTTCTGCAGGTCAAGATGATTTTGTTACACCAACTCCACCTGGCTGTCTACAGAATATCCTCAGCACTGAAACTTCTAAGTACCTCTACCCAACTGTGGCTGGTAAGGTCGTCGGGTAGCTTCACCTTTTCTATACATGAGTTTACGAGATCCACCTGTTGGGCTAAGGTTTTTCGGACCATGTTCAACCCGAAGCACTTAAGGTGGCTTACAAACCATATCAGCAGAAGGTTGAGGCTTGAGCGAAGGATCCCATGGCCTTTCTTCTTGAGGAAATTCAAGTTTCGGATCTGTTCAGCCAGTAGAGCTGGGATGTAAGATCTTCCCTCTAGAAATTGGGTTACTAGCTCTGCAACCCGGTAGTGAATATAGGAGGTCCCGGTGGGGAACAGTATGGTGGCGAAGGCTGTCAAGATGAAAGCGTTCACCCTTCTCTGTCTGTAAGTTTTGGGGTCCCCACATAGTATGTCCTTCCTATCCCCATTGTCCTCTCGGGCGATGAACCAGGCTTCCAAATCATCCATTCGTATGCAATATCCATTACAGTCTGCTAGGGCTTTGTTGACTGCTATTTTACGGATGCCTAATAATCTGCTGAAGGTACCGGCTGGCCCGGCCTCGAGGTCTGGCATATAGATTTGATCGGTTAGTGCTGGAGCCTCTAGCAACTGGGTGTACTCCTCTAGGGTAGGGGTGATCTCATGCGGCCCGATAAAGAAAGCAGCGGGCTCGATTTCCCATAATTGGAGCACGGCCCGGACTAAAGGCAAATTCACCTCTATCTTTGTTAGTGAGAGGATGGGGCCGATCTTTTGCTGGATGAAGACCTGCTCCTCTGGGTTGTACAAGGTAAACCAATGGTCCAGTACCAACTTTGGGTCCAAAGGTTTGTACACCCGAATTTCTTTGCGGAGGAGAAGGTCGACTGCAGTGCTAGCCATCTATTTACAATAAGAAATTGCCTAATTACAAACAGAACTATGAAAACATTATAAGGAAATAAATTCGAACTCCATGAACAAAATAACAAACCATTACATTGTCATCAATTGTCAACCCCTCATGATGTTATGTATGCAAGTAGGTTGGTTCTAACTGGTTCCTGAGCTCTATGACCTCTCGCATTCTCGGAGAAATGGATCTCAGGCCATATCGAAGCATAGGGTGGAGTAGCTTAATCGGTCCCGAACGGTGAATCAACTCACTTCACCCAAAACCTACACAATGGCTCCTCGTCTTAGGTTTCTAGGACGGTTCGGGTTCGACTGCATCTATTCACACAAACATATGCATGCAAACCCCCATAGAAAACTAAAAATCTAACTAATCCCTGCAAAGTTAGTAACAGAGTAATAATTGAAACACATTTCTTAAAGAGAACAATTCGAAAAGATTCAGGTGGCTAGCCTACTAGCATGGGTCCCCAGTGGTGTCGCCATCCTGTCGAGTCTAATTTTTTGCATTCCCATTCCTAATTCGATCTAGACTAGACCCTATGCTTATCTAATGTAGATCCTCGACTTGAGTTAGGAATTTCGTTTGATTTTTGGAGTCGCCACCCAACTGTTGTTGGGAAATATTGAATTAAGACTAAAGGAGCGGATTAGTCTTAATTTGGACCACTAGTCGTCGTTATTTCCTCTTCTCGTTTTTGAAAAGAGGAAAAGGGAAAACCAGAGTTTCTAAGTCCGGAGGCTAACCTATTAAAACCTTACGGTTACCACCTAATCTCCTAAAATTGTTCTTATTTAGAAATGTGTTTTATTGTGTTTCTGTTACTTTTTATTATGTTTTTGAATTATTTCAAGAAAATGATTTTTCATTCATTTTTATGGGTTGACCCGAATGGGTGCCTACGTACCTGCTATTCAGGATCAAACAAGCCATAGTTCACTTTTCTGAAAACTTTAAGTTTGTTTGTGAATTTTAATTTTGAAATCTCTTTTGATTTATGTTTTTATCATTTTTGGGATTTTTTCTAAAAAATCTAAGTCTAAGCTTTAATCTGATTTTTGAAAATGATTTTTAGGGAAAACATCAATTTTGGATTTATTTGAGAAACATGGTTTTTTGTAAGTGTTAAAACTCATTTTTTTTTTGAATTTTTATTAATTTTTATGATTTTCTATGATTTTTTATAATTTTTTATGATTTTTTTATGATTTTTGTGATTTTTTGTGGTTTTTCTTTATGATTTTTATAAATTTTGTGATTTTTATGAAAAATTTTATCCTAAGTTATTATCTATCCTATTTTGAGATCTAAAATTTTATTAATTATTTTCCTAATATTTTATTATTTTTCCATATTTTATTATGTTTTTTATTCTTTTCTACTTTATTAAAATCTAAAAAAAAACCCTAATTTCTACATTTTCCTACTTATTGAAAATAAAACCTAAACCAATAAATAAATAAATAAATAACAAATAATAAATCAATTCGGAATAAATAAATAAATAAATTAAAAAAAATCTGGAAAATCCGACTTACCTGGATCCAGGTCGGTGCGAGGGTCGGGTCGGTCGGGTTGAAGTGGGTCGGGACGGATCGGTCGGATGCGGCGGCGGAGGATGCTCGTTCTCGGCGTTCCGGCGGTCTTTCGTCGCGGGTGAGGTGTCGAATCCTAGCTTCTTGAGGGTGCTGAATCCAATGGTGGCGGTGGTTTGCTCCCAGATCGTCTCCTGGTGGTGGTTTAACTCTGGTCGGCAATTGCGATTTTGGGTCTCCTCCGATTTGCACTCTTTTCTCACTTTCTCTCAATTCCGATTCGTGTGTTGGCTTCCTCCCTTCGATTCCTATTTATAGGCACTTGAAACCGAGCTGGATAAGCTCGGATTTCCTCCGATCGAAGTTAATCGGATTTTCGGTTAAAAAAACCAACTCCAATTTGTGTAAATCTTTGATTTGTTGCAATTTGATTGTAATTAGATAATGTTTATCTTATTTCTATTGAAGATCTGTTGGATTTGTGCAAAAAATCGAATCGAAACGACCGAAATTTGAATTTTCTCTTCCGCCGGCGATCTCGGACCCGAGGTAGAAGACGATTACGCGCCCGGCGCGTACGCTCCCTCCAGCCAATCGGATGCTGCCACGTGTCTTGGATAAGTAAGAAAAATGCAAAATGTGGAAATTGCTCCTCCCGCGATTCGAACCTGCGACCGAGCCCCCCTTCGCACACGCCTTAACCCGTGGTTAAAACCAGCTGGGCTAGCCCACTTTCCTGATTTTTCTAATTTCGCAAATTGTATATATGCAATGCGATTTTTTTATTTTTTTGTATTTTTTGAAATTTCAAAAATTTGTAAAAATTGTTTATTATTTAATATTGCCACTTCTGAAATCATTTTTCAAAATTGATGTGTTTTCCTATTTATTTTTATTTTTTTGAATATTTTTATTATTTTTGCTAAATTGGAAAAAATTAAAAATTGATTATTATTGATTATTATTCATTCTTAGGGCAAAAATGGGCTGTTTACAGGTTGTGTTAAGGAGTTTGATGGATGTAATGGGTTTTAATAGAGATATCATGAATATTGGCAAATGGATTATTCTAAATGTAAGTAACAAATATTGCATGATTACAGGATAGAGTTAAGAGCCTTAACATGTCCTTACTTAGTAAGGACATGTGGCAAGCTATAGTATCCCAGGTTTCAGGGCATTATAGGTATACCCATTAAGCTTTAATGATCTAGAGATACTATAGGAAGATGAAGAGACGATAAACTATTTTTGTTGATCTTTTCAACATTGTTTCTTTTGTATTTACATTAACAATATTTTTCTATGTAGATTCTTCAATGGTCTCTTTTAATGAGATAGTAGAGGATTTGGTGAATTTAAATATTGGTAGTAATTAATGTTCAATTAAGTCATCGCTTAATTTATGGCAATAATTTGATGTGGCAAATGAATGGATTATTTTGTTCTATTTCATTAGATTTTACATCAGTTATGATTTCTATTTAATTTTAATTTGTTGTATTTAAAAATTTAAGTATTCTTCTTCTATAAACTATAATTTCATGATAGTCTACAGGGCATCATCACTCCTCATGATGATGCCCTTGGCATCTAAGCAAGGATTGTTGACTTTGAGTTCTGTAAGGTACTGATTGATAATAGTAGCTTTGCAAACATTATGCATAAAAGGCCTTCAACTAAATGAAAGATCAGGTAGAGGAGAAGTTGAAGTTATACAATCATGAGCTGTAAGGTTTCAATAATCAACCTGTTAAATTAGAGGGCATCATGACCCTTTCTCTAGAGTGGACCCTATACAACCTAAGTGCTTATATGGTTGCTATATAATGTCATCTTAGGACAACCATCACAAAATGCAATGGGAATGGTTACCTTGACAGAGCACCTGAAGGCTAAATTCATACTCCCACAAGGGTCAGAATATGTAAAGGAGATCAATAAGTAGCTTGGAATTGCTATCTCTAAGCCCTCTCACAATGAGAAGTGCTCACCATTGAAGCTACCCTTGACAAAAAAACTAGGATCAAGGGGAGAACTAACTAAAGAAACCAAAGTAATACAATTTGGTTATTCTCTTCAATAGACCACAAAGATTGGAACAATTATCTCAGTGAAGCTATGTTAGTAGCTAATTGATTTCCTTTGAGCAAACGTGGATGTCTTTGCATGTTCCCCTTTAGAAATGCGTAGAACTCCACTAAAAGTGATGATGCATTGACTCAAAATTGATTTGACGATTAAGGTTGTAAAATAAAAGAAAAGGCACTTTGCACTAGAGTGCCAAGCTGCTATAGAAGAGGAGGTGCAAAAATTGTTGAAAGCAGGATAGGGAGAAACCTTACCTTACTTGGTTAGCAACGTGTGTGCTTGTTAAAAAGTCCAATGAAAAAATTAGGAAGTAGTAGCGTTAACAAAGCCTACCTAAAGGACTATTTTCCTCTCCTTAAGATCTACTAGCTGGTTGAATCGACCTTAGGCCATGCACTTCTTAGCTTTATGGATGCCTTCTTAGGCTACAATAAGATTAAGATGCTTGAACTTTACTAGGTCCACACTTTGTTCATCACCAACTTTAGGCATATTGCTACAATGTCATGCCTTTCAAACTAAAAAACATACTAGGATGATGTATTTGAGACTGGTGACAAAGATGTTTATGCACTAAATTAGTTGTAATGTAGAAGTATATGTTGATAATATGATGTGCTCAAATGGCCAAAGCACATACAAATAACAAATTGAAGCAATCTTAATCAAGAACCAAGTTCACAAATGGCGTGAACCCTAATCCCTTATGAATCCAATTTGTAAAACAAGTAACTTTAATACCAAATGATGATGTGCTCAATAGGATCAAGCACACAACACAAGATCAAATGGAAAATCCAATCACAGAATGACAAAGAATGGCGTGAATCTCCTAAGTAAGAGGTTTCTACGCAATTGACAATTTCACTAGCAATTGAATAATCATAATTAACAATACAATTTAAGATCTAATTCCACTAAATTGCATGCAATCTAATGATAGAAATGACCCTAAAATGACGTGATAACAAGAACAAATAAGAACAACCCAAATCACAACTAGATATGACACACTAGCATAAATTGGAATCAACTTAGGAATTTGATATAACTCACAAATCCTTAAGTTGTCACTCGCCACAATCTTTGAAGAATTGATAAAAGTCTTATGAAATTTAGATTCTGAACCCTAATTCTCACGTAAAGAGGTAGCAATTTTTTTATCTCTCAACTATCTTCTACAAACCCTACTTAAGCAAGTTTTTATATTTACTCCACACAGGGTAAAAATGGCAAAATAATTACATCTATGCCACTTAGGTGGCCGGTCCTAAATCCACAAATACAATAAAATAAAATGTCCTAAAAAGCTTACAAATAAATGGTTCAAAGAAAAATAACAAGTACAAAAATAGTCTTCAATGAGCTGGTTCTTCAATTTAATTCGTTGGTCCAACTCATCTTTAGTTTAGGTCGGTCTATGAATAACCCGCAAGCTGAGTCTTAGTGAGTTTGTCCATTACCCTGTAAGACCTAACACGTATGCCTATTTGAATACACAACACATTAGTAATAGAAACGAGGTTAGTATACAAAAAATTCCGGGGTCGGTTTGTTCAAAGAGGACCCTCATCGCCAAGATTTGAAATCCTTTGGCTCTTGCCCTAATGATAGGTCTTGTAGGATTTTGATTCCTACCATAACATGATAGTGAAAAGTAAGGAGCCTATGGAACACTTAAGAGATTTAGTAGAAACTTTACAAACAACCCATGAATATAGTATAAAGTTGAACCCTTAGAAGTTTATATTTAGGGTAGCATCTGGGAAATTTCTTAGTTACATGGTCACTTCATGGGGAATAGAGTTTAACCTTGTGAAATTTAAAGCCATATTAGACACGAAATGATGGGCATCAACCTTGTGGTTCTAGTAGTGGGGAAAACTAAATTGGATGCATGAGGCCAGAAATCCACATATGGCCACATCTTTTCTAATAATGCTTTATTTTGCACTTTAGCAGGTACATTTATTGTGTTTTATAGGATGGTTAAATAACATGCACTAAGGATCAACTTGTAGGACATTCTTGGAATCACATCCAACGATCCACAATTTGTTCAATTGAAGTGAATAACCAACCACTTGAACACCTTTTGTATTTGTAATTTGTTGCTTTTGGGAACCGGTCACTTAAGTGGCATCTTTGTAATTGTGTTATTTTTATCCTAATAGGAGCAAGTATAAATACTTGCTAACTAGGGTTTTGAGGCAGCTTTTGACATTTTGAAATCAAACACCTTCTTTGCCGTGAGGATTCCCCTTGCTTGTAAAAAGATCTCTTATCAATTTCACAAGTGAAATTGTGGCGAGACCAACTTGAGTGGATTGTGAGTAATATCAATCTTGTTATTGTTGTTTTTTCAAATTGTATTTACTGAGTCATATCTAAGTGCAGTTTGTTGGTGACTTGCCATTATCCACGTGAATTGGGGTTCTTCCATTTCAGTTTAAGTGGAATTCTAGTTCATTTCCATTGTTATCCATTGATACTTACATAATTGCCGTGTTTTATATATTAATTTAGCACCAATCTCGTGAATTAGGGAACATTTGTGAAGTTAGTGATCATGCCAATTATTGATTGGAATTTATTGTTCATGCCACTTGTTGATGTTTTTGCTATCTAATTAGTAAGGCACATCATTGTTTTTGGTATTAGTGCAAAGCTTTTGGAGTAGGGTTTGTGTGAACTTCATTTGGAAATTAGGGTTCTTGAACTTTACTTCTTGATTGGAATTGTTGAAGTGGAATTAAAGTAGTTAATTGTGATTTTGTTGTGTTATACTTATTGTTGTTGAAGTGGAAGTGGAGATTTTGTAGTAATCCTTGTGATCCTCATCTTACCATGAGAAGAAGGGGGAGTAGGAAGTGTATTTCATTGTGTGTGTTTCAGAATTGGAAGTACATTATTTATGAAGGAAGAGAAGTGTAATTTCTTAAATGTTGTTTTGGAATTGAGGAGTGTAATTTACATTTCTAGATTTGCTTTTGCGTGGAGGATTTGGAAACTATTTGAATTTAAAAAAAATCATTAAGTTTGAAGAGTTATTGTGTAGTATTGATTGAATAGAATTTGAATATTTTGAATTGTTTCTTACCATTTGTGGAGAAGCTTCATTAAGAGTTACATTTATGTTGTTGCTGCCATGATTGGAAGAGGGGTGAAGTGTGTGTGCTCTACATCGTGAGTGAGAGTATGTGTGGTGAAGGGCTACTGCACCGTGGTTGTAAGTGTGTGTATGTGCCGTGAGTAAAGGGTGTTGTAGCGGTTAAATTTGAATTTCAAAAAGTAAACATTAAAGTGTGGAAGTTATTAAGTATTGATGCTTAACAGGTGGAAGAACTTTAGAGGAACAACTTTAGGACCTTACCACCATTGTTACTACATTAGCAACATGGATAGATAGGATGATGATGCCATAACCCCGAGTGGAAAATTCTCAAGCACCACCACCTAGAGTAGCTCCTCAGAATGTTCAAAGGGAGGGAACAGTTGGGGGTAATATGGGAAGAAGAGTGGAAGGAGATTATCATGCTCTTAGGGAGGAAAGAGATGATAATTTTGGGGTTAACCCATACCCTAATAGGATTTCAGGCCACCTTGGGGATTAGAGTATGTGAAACTGTAGATGCCTTCATTTGATGGCAGGGGTTTAGCAGATGATTACCTGGATTAGGAAGATAAAGTTGAGGGTCTTTTTGAGTGTTATGAAATTGATGATAAGATCAGGGTTTGTCTTGCAGCTATAGAATTCATAGGTTATGCTGCCTTGTGGTGGAAGAATCCGGTGATCAGTAGGTGAAGGGATTGAGAGGCTGAAATACATACCTGGAGGGATATGAAACAGTTTTTGAGGAAAAGGTTCATACCTGAGCATTTTCAGCCGAAATTGTTTATGTGTCTCCAAACACTGAGGCAGGGAGGCAAAACAATGGATGACTACGTATAAGAGTTTAAAACGCTGATAATTAGATGTGAATCAGTTGAGCCTCCTGAGCAAACCTTAGCACGATTTATGTCTGGGTTGAAATATGAGATTGCCTATGTTGTTGAGCTGCAAAGGTATAGTACAATTGATGGGGCTATATAGTTAGCCTTGAAAGTGGAAAGGTAGAGGCGATCTAATCCATTCCAGGCCACTAGTAATAGGTATGGTACAATTACTAAACCTATGGGGGCAGATGGTCAGATGGGTGGACTAAAGAGAGTAGGTGAACATGTTAAGGTTGTAGACGGAGTTATCCCTAGCATTGAAAAAGAGAAAAATGTTTATGTGAAAGGCAAAGAGGTAGTTAGATCTGATTTTAGGCAGAGAGTACTAAGGTCAACTAGTGGGAAGATGTGTCAGATTAAATGTTTCAAATGCATGAGATTTGGACATATGGCTGCATAATGTCCTAATAAAAGGGTGATGACTATTGTGGAGAGCAACAAAGAAGATGATGAGGAAGAAACTGTCGAGCCTATAGATTTATCCATGGCCTTACAAGAGCATTATGATGATTAGAACGCTGAGGCACATGAGGACAAAAAGGGTGAAAATTACTTACCTATTAATGTGTTACACAGGGTTATGTTATCTCCAAATGCTTGGGACATACAGAAGGAGAACCTGTTCTACACACCTTGTCAGATTCGAGGTAACCTACGTGTGCTTTTCATTGATGGTGGTAGTTGCACTAATGTCATATCTGCTACATTAGTAGATAACTTACAACTAGCCACTAGCTCACATCCAAACCCTTATAAATTGCATTGGTTGGACGACCGAGGTAGTTTATATGTTACACAAAGGGCAAAGGTGCCATTTAGTATAGGAGATAGATATAGTGATGAGATTATCTGTGATGTGCTTCCTATGTATGCTTTTCATAAATTGTTGGGTAGACCATGGTTATTTGATAGAAAAGGTGTTGCATGATGGGTTCGAAAAAACTTACATGTTTCAAAAGGATGGTACATGGATTATCTTGACTCCTATGTCTCCGTCTGAGGTTTGCTCTTTCCTAGAACAGATTAGAAACACCATTGTCTCTTCTAGACTTCCAGCCAATAAGCAAACACAAACACTAGGTTTCAGTTCAAGAAAAGGCCCCTTAGATTTGAGGGCTAATCTTTCAGAGGCTTGAGAGATGATGGGAATCAACCTTGTGGTTTTAGTAGTGGGGAAAACTAAATTGGATGCATGCACCTAGAAATCCACATATGGTCACATCTTATCTAATAATGCTTTATTTTGCACTTTAGCAGGTACATTTATTGTAATTTACGGGATGGCTAAATAACATGCACTAAGGATCAACTTGCGGGACAATATTGGAATCACATATAATAGTCCACAATTTGTTTAATTGAAGTGAAGAATCGACCACTTGAAGACCATTTGTATTTGTAATTTGTTGCTTTTGGGGACTGGCTACTTAAGTGGCATCTTTGTAATTTTTGTGTTATTTTTACCCTAATAGGAGCAAGTATAAATACTTGCTAACTAGGGTTTTCAGAAAGCTTTTGACATTTTGAAATCAAACACCTTCTTTGCCATAAGGATTCCCCTTGCTTGCAAAAAGATCTCTTATCAATTTCACAAGTGAAATTGTGGCGAGACTAACTTGAGTGGATTGTGAGTAATATCAATCTTTCTCTTGTTGTTTTTCAAATTATATTTAGTGAGTCATATCTAAGTGTAATTTGTTGGTGACTTGTCATTATCCACGTAAATTAGGGTTCTTCCATTTAGATTTGAATCATTTCAATTTGAGTGGAATTCTAGTTCATTTCCATTGTTATCCATTGATACTTACATAATTGCTTTGTTCTATATATCAATTTGGCATCAATCTCGTGAATTAGGGAACATTTGTGAAGTTAGTGATCACGCCAATTATTGATTGGAATTTGTTGTTCACGCCACTTGTTGATGTGTTTGCTATCCAATTAGTAAGGCACATCACGAATTGATATAAACCAAATCCAATTTCAATTACATAATACTAATTGAAGATACAATTGAGCAATTGTTCAACAAAATGGTGTGATCCCTAATTTACACGTGAACCCTAATGTCATGTAACAAGAACAAAATGAAACTCCAAATTCTTACTAGATGTTACTCACTAGTAGAATTAGGAAAAATAACTTGCAATTGTTGATCTTACTCACAAAAATCTAAGCCTCCACTCGCCACAACCGTAGAAGAATTGATAAGAGTGATATGAAAATAGAGGAAGTCCTCTTTTCCTCGTGAACAAGCAACAAAATATAATCTCCAAAAAGTCCCTTTGTTGTTCTCCTTTACAAGTATTTATACTAAGCCCTAAATATGGAAAAATAACATAAGGAAAATAGTGACACATGGCCGGTCCTTTCATGCCTATCACAGTCAACAAATACATAACACAAGGCCAGTTCCCTTGGTTCTTTTTGGTTTACCATGGACCGTGAATCATCCACAAACCAAGTTCTAGTGTATTTGATCGCTTTCCGATAGTACCAACAAGTGTACCTGATTAAATACAAAAACAATCATATAAAGTAAATGAAGACACTATGTGAATGTCTTTGGGTTCCATTTGATCAAAGAGGACTCTCAATTGTTAGGCTCTGTAGTCCTTTAGCTCTAACTCTTGTAATGGGCCCTATTGTTGCGTTGGTTTGATTCCCATCACAAAACCTCCTAAAATCGTCAAAGAAGTTCAATGACTCACTACATAGATTACAACACTGAGTAAGTTTGTGTTAAAATCTATGGACAGGTGCATTAAATTCTTTAAGATCTTGAAGAACCTAGTGGACTTCTAGTGGATAGAGGAATGCCAATAAGAATTTAACAAGTTGAAGCGCTTCCTCACTCCACCACTAGTTCTCTTAAAGCTAATCTCTAGAGAAGAGCTTTATCTTTACCTCTTTATTAGAGGTTGTGCCCTCATTTTAGTCTTCATCTGAGTTGATGGACAGGAGCATCGACCTGTTTACTACATCAACCATGTCGTAAGGGCCTAGAAATCAGATACTAAAAAATAGACAATTTTTCCCTAGCTATGGTTATCTTTGTAAGGAAATTGCGCTTTTACTTTGAAGCCCACCAACTAGTGGTACTTACTTATTAGCCTTTAAAGAAAATTCTCTAAAAGCCTAATGCATCGAGATAGATGGTCTATTATGTCTTAGAGCTCAAGGCATATGTTGTCCAATACCAACCACGCAAGTCGGTGAATGCACAAGTATTGGTTAATTTCATTATTAAATTAGTAATGGGAGATGAAGTGCCCACTAAGGTTCAAGAGAAGCCTACTTGGACTCTTTATGTTGATGGCTCATCCACTCAGGGGGGAGTAGAGTAGGACTTATACTAAGTAGACCACACGGTGTCAAGGTTGAATATGCTCTGAAGTTTGGATTCTTGATTAGTAATAATGAGGTAAAGTATGAAGCTCTCATTGTTGGATTGAAAATGGCTAAGAAAATTGGAGTAGAAAAGTTTTAACTTTTTTCAAATTCACAGCTTATAGTCTAATGGTCAACAAGGAGTATGCAGTTAAAAATGAAAGGATGACCAAATACCTAGAGGTTGTCTAATACTTATGCTCAAACTTTCCATCAAGGAGCATTACAAAGATTCCTTCAAGTAGAGAATGTGAAAGAAACTAGGCTATTAAAGTTGTCCTCATCATCCCTTTCTAACTTTGACAAGAAAGTATTCATGAAATTTTTGCTTGAGAAAAGTACTAGTAGGTCTCAACAAGACTGCCTTGATAATAAAGGCCTAACCTCTTGTAGAGCCATGTTGGATGCACCCATTCATAGGGTACTTGATAGATGGTACCATGCCTAAAGAAAGGAAAAAGGCCAATGCCTAGACGTAAAAAGTAGCCTAAGGACATGTTTCTCAATAGGCAACTTTATAGAAGGGCATAGAGCTTTCTACTCCTCAAGTGTCTTTAGCCTTCCAAGGTTAAGCACTTACTAGTCGACTTCCATGCTAGAATTTGTAATAACCACATTATGAGCCACACCTTAGCTATTAAGGCACTCTAAGCATGGTATTATTAGCCTACTATGAAAAAAGATGCGAAAGTGATTGTCTAGTGGTGCGACTAGTGTTAGAAGCATGATCTGATTGACAAGTAGCTATGTAATGTGTTCATGCCAATTACGAGCTCATGGCCTTTCACTTAGTGGGGACTTGATATCTTTAGACTATTCCTTAAGGTAACAAGCAAATGTTAATACATTGTAGCCATGGTCGATTACTTCTCTAAATGGGTAGAAGCTAAAGCCATAGCTAAGATTACTAAACATAATGTAGGAGACTTCGTTAGCAGAGCCATACTATGCCACTTTAGCATACCAAGTGCCATCATCATTGAGAATGGCACTCAATTTAACAATTTGAAGTTTAGAGAATTTTGTACAAAGTATAGGATCGAGTTCCATTACATCTCAATGGCCCATTTATGCTTAAATGGATAGACTGAGGTCATTAGTAAAGTTATCCTTCAAAGCCTCAAGAAGAAGGTTGACTATACAAAAGGGAAGTGGGCTAATGGTTTCCCTTATATATTATGGGGCTATTAAACAGCTCTGAGAATAGTTATGGGAGAGAGCCCCTTCAATTTGGCTTTTGGAACTAAGGCATTCCTACTAGTTGAGCTTGAATTTACCAACCACTGTTTGTGACCTAAACCTTCAAGTTAATGAGATTGGTAACATACCAATAGCAAGTAGCCAGGTATTATAATAAGAAAGCAAAGCATTGATCTTTTTGACTTGAAGACCTAGTTTGTAGGAAACTCAAAGCTATGGGATCAAGAGAAGGCTAAGGTGTGTTAGCCCTAAATTGGGAAGATCCAGTCCAAGCTCAAATAGTGGTTGAATACGGGGTATATGAACTAGAAAGGCTTAATGGACACCTAATCCCTAGGACATGGAATGTGGAGAATTTATGTTTATATTTTGAATAAGTTTTAGAGTGTAGTTTAAGTGTTTTGTTCATTGTAAACATTCCTATAACTTGATGGAATCACAATTGCCTTAATGTCTTGCAAAAATTGTTTTTTTTTTTTGTTTTGTTTTTTAGTTTGTCTTATAAAGAACATAAACCTAAAACTTAATCACAATTAACATGGTTAAAAATTTTGGCCCTAGCCTAAAATAGAAATAGGACACTTAAGGAACTCCATTAACCGAGTGAATGAGCTCTTAAACCCTCGATAGCCTAGCTAAGTGGACTTGTACTCTGCACTAGCACAAGAGGGTATCTTCACTAACTAGGTTAAAACATGGATGCTAAGGACACTCCTAATAGGCAACAAATTTTTGTTTTTGCATGACATTCAATCTTGAACGTGACAATCAATGGATAAATATAAAATTTCAGGAGTGAAATAACAAATAAAAAAATAAGTACGAACCTAGATAAAAAGTGAACATGGCTTCATTAATCATAGGGATTTTGTGTAGGGATTTTCATCATGATATCAATCCTTTGCTATCTTCTCTAACTCCTCTAATTCTTGGATATGCATACTTTGCTAATCAAAACACTCTTTGAGCTTGACTATGTGCTTCTTCAACGTTTTTTTTTTATGTTTGTGAACTTATCTAAGTACTCTTGTATTAAGTTTAGGTCCCTTTTACAGTTTGTTGACATGGCCTTTAAGTGGTTCTCTCTACACCTTCTCCACCTCACTCAAAGCCACCCTAATACGCTCTTTCACCTCAATTAGCTTTTTGTTGTAGTTCTCCATGACTACCCTCAACTTTGCCTAAGTAACCCTCAACTTGACCTTTGTTGTCCTAGCCTTCCGGATGTGAACCTTAGTATGGTCATATATGTGAGTGTACATAGAGAAGAAGCTATCACGATTAGCTTTAGTGTGTTGTACCTAACAATCGATATCCTCACATGCATGTAGGACACCATGTGCGACCTTAATCATTTGGCATTAGCACACGAGTTAGTATAGCATAATAATGGTGAATTCAATACATATAAGAAAAGGAACAAACTCTAACTCAAGAAATTGAGTGGATGGATGCTTAAGCAATTATAGTGGGGTTGATGAGAGCCAAGCCGGAAGAAGAAATGTGGATCCTCTTGAAGTGCCGCTTGGACCGATCACAAGAAATCAAGCAAAACGATTCAAGGAAGCACTTAACGGGTTGATAAAGGTTGTCCATGAAGTCCGGAAAGGATTGGAGCAATCATGAAGTTGGAACGGATTGCAACAACCATGGGAAGACCCTTGCTTTTATACAAGTCACACCGGACACGGGTTGAAGAGGGCGTGTATGTTCAAGGCACGGCCATGTAGGAATTCCAAGATTGCACAGAATCATACACGACTAGATACACGGCTAAAAGGCACGGCCGTGTATGGAGACAAGAAATCCACAGAAAGATATACGACTAGAAGTACACAGTCGTGTAAGTGACCGGAATGTGCACAGAAAAGTACACGGCCAAAGTACACGGTCGTGTACATAGCCGTGTATCCCCTACCGGCCAGTTTTTTTGTTTCGTGTTTTTATGCAGCTTATCTAAGCTACGTCGTTTTGGACTTGTTTTTCACGAATTGTAACCCTAGTATAAAAGCTCCTAGGGTTTAGAACAACTTAAGAATATACATCTTTGAACATTAAACACTTTTGAGAGGCACCTCTCTTGGTTCTTCAAGAACTAATTTGAACTTATCGGATTGATTTTCGTGGCGTTCATCCCGACTTATCAATCGGTCTTTCATCCCGATTGTGGCGTCTTCATTTTATACCAAGGTTCTTGTCTCGCTTATAGATAACGGGTCGCGGTTTCCACTTTAGGTGTTTGGGCGTCTTAGTAACGAATTTCGAACGTATTGGTATTGGGTTTCGTCACGAGTTGGTGTGGTTCTTATCAGTTTGGTATCAAAGCTTAGGTTTTTCAAAACATCAAGTTCGGTTGAGGAAGGTAATATCAAAAACCCTAACTCCAATTGTTCATATCAATTATCGTATTCAATTTCGTAGTATTGATTGTCTTTTGAGAGTGTAATATCGACTAGGCGATTGTTAAAAAAAAAAAAAAGAAGAGAAGAAAAGAAAAGAAAAACGTGATCAAGAGCAACAACCAAGACAAAAAAAAAAAAAATTGGATTGAAAAATAGAGGAAAATTTACAAACCCTAGAGTTGTTTTGAATTCTATGGAAGGAAATTGGTGTAGTTCGGGTTAGTTCCAAGAGAATTGAGAAGAGGAAATTGGCGAGTTGATACCATCATTATTTGTGAGAATACACGAGTGACTGTGTGATATCATCCTTTGAGCGAAACACGTAAGGGAGTGTATCGTGAGGTTTAATTTTATATATATATTTGTGTTAGTACTAATCTTTTCTGCAGGGACATTGTCGAGACAACATTCTCCTGAAGGTGAGAGGGGAAGGTTTGATGCTAGGTTAGTAATTGAGGCATTGAGGGGAGAAATGAAGAGGATGTTCCAAGAGGGAATGGAACAAATTCATGAGACGGTAGAGCAAAGACTAGAGCAATCCACAAACGTATTCCAAGGGCGTAAGAGGGAGAGTCGTTCTAGGAGAGTATCGAGGGGTGGAGATGAAATGTCGGATGATGACTTTGACGAGCCTTCTGTTGGGAGTTATAGAGGATATAGTGGTCGGAATAGAGGAACTAGGGATTGGGAAGATAGAGGAGATAGGAAAAGAGAGAATATATTTCATACTAGATGTTATCTAGGAGATCACATTTGTAGTTTGATTATTGATGGGGGAAGTTGCTCCAATGTAGTGAGCAATTTTATTGTTGAGAGGCTGGGGCTCAAAATTGTTAGACACCCTAGTCCATATAAATTGCAGTGGTTGAATGATAGTGGTGAGACTAAAGTGAGTAAGCAAGCCTTGATTGGTTTTCGCATTGGTAGATATGAGGATGAGGTGTTATGCGATGTAGTGCCAATGCAAGCATGTCATGTATTGTTGGGGAGGCCGTGGCAATTTGATAGGAAGGTTGTTCATGATGGCTTTTCTAACAAGTATACGCTTGTTCACCAAGGGAAAAGCTTTAATCTTAAACCGTTAACACCTAAACAAGTGTATGAGGACCAGTTGCAGCTACAACAGTCTTTTGCAAAACAGGTGAGTGAAAAGCAGAGTGAGAGTGAGAGAGCAAAAGACAATGAGAAGAAAAAGGAATATAAGAGTCAAGATCAAAAGGAAAAGGAGAAGAAGGCTGGAAAGAGTGTGAGAGGCCAAGTTGAAGGGGAATCAACTTTGGTGGTGAGTGAAAAGGAGAAGGCAGCCTTGCAAAAGGAGAGTTGTATGGCAAGAGCGAGTGTAATGAGGAGAGCGTTAGTGAGGAAGCAACCTATGTTGTTGCTGGTTTTTAAAGAAACATGTTTGACTATTAACGAATTATCTAATGCTTTGCCTAGTGTGGTTGTGTCTCTTGTGCAAGATTTTGAAAATGTCTTTCCGAAGGAACTCCAAAGGCAGGTCGATGAACTAATGGAGAAGGGGTATGTGAGAGAGAGCATGAGTCCATGTGCAGTGCCTGTGATTTTGGTGCCTAAGAAGGATGGGACATGGAGAATGTGTGTTGACTGCCGCGCCATCAACAACCTTACGGTAAAGTATCGTCATCCCATTCCTTATTTAGATCACTTCTTAGATTGGTTATATGAGTATAGTGTCATTCCTCGTGAGCCATGGATAAACATTTCCATAGATTTTGTGTTAGGATTATCTAGGCCTAGGCAAGGTCAAGATTCTAATTTTGTGGTTGTGGATAGGATTTTTAAAACGGTTCATTTCATTCCTTGTCATAAAACTGATGATGCTATACACATTGTTGATTTGTTCTTTAAAAAGGTAGTGCGTCCGCATGGTATACCTAGGAGCATTGTTAGTAATCGAGATGAGAAATTTTTGAGTCATTTTTTGAGAGTATTGTGGGAAAAGTTGGGAACTAAACGGATGTTTTCAACTATCTGTCACCCACAAACTGATGGGCAAATTGATGTGGTTAACAGGACTTTAATTCAAATGTTAGGGACAATCATCGAGAAGAACATTAGGACTTGGAAGGATTGTCTACCATTTGTGAAGTTTGCATATAACAGGGCTTTATATAGCACTACTCATTGTTCACCATTTGAGATTGTGTATGGTTTTAACCCATTGGTTCCTATTTATTTATTGCCATTACCACTTAACAAGTTTGTGAGTTTTGATGCTGATTCTAAGGCAAATTTCGTGAGAAAGCTACATGCACAGGTAAAGAGTAGGATTGAAAAACAAAATGCCAGGGTCGCTTCAAGGGTGAACAAGGACAGGAGACCCAAGATTTTTCAGCCTGGAGATTGGGTTTGGGTGCATTTTCGCAAGGAGAGTTTTCCATTGCAGAGGAGATCCAAGTTGAACCCTAGGGGAGACGGTCCATTTCCGATGCTTGAGAAAATCAATGATAATGCCTACAAGAAAAATTTACCAGGTGAGTATCCAGTAAGTGTCACATTTTATGTTACTGATCTGAGTCCATTTGATGCAGGCAATGATTTGAGGACAAATCCTTTTCAAGAGAAGTGGAATGATGAGATCCATGATGAGAGCCAAGCCGGAAGAAGAAATGTGGATCCTCTTGAAGTGCCGCCAGGACCGATAATAAGAAATCAAGCGAAACGATTCAAGGAAGCACTTAACGGGTTGATAAAGGTTGTCTATGAAGCCGGAAAGGATTGGAGCAATCATGAAGTTGGAACGGATTGGAACAACCATGGGAAGACTCTTGGTTTTATACAAGTCACACCAGACATGGGTTGAAGAGGGCGTGTATGTTCAAGGCACGGCCGTGTAGGAATTCCAAGATTGCACAGAATCATACACGGCTAGATATACGACTAAAAGGCACGGCCGTGTATGGAGACAAGAAAATCCATAGAAAGATACACGACAGAAGTACACGGTCGTGTATGTGACCGGAATGTGCACAGAAAAGTACACGACCAAAGTATACGGCCGTGTATCCCCTGCCGGCCAGCTTTTTCTGTTTCGTGTTTTTACGCAACTTATCTAAGCTATGTCGTTTTGGACTTGTTTTTCACGAATTGTAACCCTAGTATAAAAGCTCCTAGGGTTTAGAACAACTTAAAAATATACATCTTTGAACATTAAACACTTTTGAGAGGCACCTCTCTTGGTTCTTCAAGAACTAATTTGAACTTATTGGATTGATTTCCGTGGCGTTCATCCCAACTTATCAATCGGTCTTTCATCCCGATTGTGGTGTCTTCATTTTATACCAAGGTTCTTGTCTCGCTTATAGACAACGGGTTGCGGTTTCCACTTTAGGTGTTTGGGCGTCTTAGGTAACGAATTCCGAACGTATTGGTATTGGGTTTCGTCACGGGTTGGCGTGGTTCGTATCAAGGGTCATCCCTAGCCTAGTCTCCTCTATAGTTTGCCAATTTTATGGGCTAAGTACATGCTTGAATAGATTGGTGTGATCGATCTTAATCCCTCATACTAATTGGTGGACTGAGAGGATAAGAGGCACCCTTGATGAAGTTGACTAGGGCATCCTTTAAAGGACATGGCTTTCTCTTATCTCTCCCTCTACTAGTAGGATGCCAAACCTCCTCTTTTGGTGCCTCTTGGCATTAAGATGGCCAACCTCCTTAGCTAAGGCAATAATTCTTGCCTTAGTCCCAATCAACATTAAGATTGCTTTCCCCAATTGAGGCTGTTCACTATGACAATGGCCTAGTTGCGACCATGCTGCTCCTTAGATTTGGGCAACTTGCCTTTACTTATACCAAGAGCAACCTGAGTAGGGGAAACAATCTTCAAAGGCTCAAGACCATAGATGTTGATTCCTCCTACTGGAGTCTTCTTCATAAGGAGCACCTGTTGACCTGCTCTTTTTCTAACAACCCCCCCCATAACTTCTTTCTTTCCTCATCCCCCTTGGTGGGCTAAGGGTTGAAGATGCAAATTAGCTTTAGTAGCTGCATATTTGTAAGGAAGATAAAAATATAATTAAACAAAAATGAACTAACAATCACCAGATAAAAGATGTTATGAGGGGATCATGCCTCCATGACTATAGTGGACAAACAATTCCCTTTAAGCTAACCCCTTCCTAGGTATAGACCCTTACCTTCACCCTGACCCCTACTAGTTACCCTATAGCTCTTCAAGCCTTTCTTCTTATGCTTAGTTTTGACCTTGGAGCTTTCTAGGGTGCTAGATGAGATACTTAAGAAGCTTTGCATTAGGCTTGAGGCATTAAAAGGCTTCCTATTCTCTTTTATGGCATATGTCAAGATATTAGCCTGACATTGGTCGTTCAGCAACAATTTGTTTGCCTTTATTCTTATTAGGTTAACTCAGTGAACCCAAAAGTTTTGCTTCTTAGATGTTTTGATTGCAACATACTTCTCTTTCCAGTCATGCATCGAGGATGTTAGTCTATCCATCAACTTCATGCCTCACTAGCCTAATAGATAATACCACCCTAAACAAGGCCTTGAGTGCTTCACACAATAGAAGGAGTGAAATAGTTGAGAAGTAGGCTAAACAGCAAATGATTCATATAAGCTCTCGAATGCTACGAGCAACATATACGCGATTTAGATGAGTTAGCAAGGGTTGACTTGGTGTTAATTAAAGAATTATTTCTAGAAGTTGATGAAAGGACACTACAACTTGAACTTAAAAAACCTTTGGTAAACACATAACCTATTACCTTCCATATAGTAATTCGCTCATGCTTGAAGGTGAGTTAGATGATCCAACCTTCAGGAACAGATGCGCTATATAAACTGATAGCATCTGTGATAGATATTTACCTAAATATATATATATTAAGTGATAATTAAAGTATTTTCCCATAATTTTGGTATGTTTTTGAACAATTTGATTTTTAATTGAGTAATATTTTGATTTTAAAGCCTTGATAAATTCTTGAATCACAAAGGAAGAAAAAGAATAAAATTTTACTCAATTTGAAGCTAAATGGAAGAAATTAATTTTTGAAGACGGAAATGGGTAGCAAACATAACCATGTCAGAATCGTGTTGAAATTGAAGTTTGAAATTATGAGAGTTACATAGGGGCAAGACACAAACGTGTTTATTGGTTGTTTATCTCTTAGAGACAATTATTTTTTAAGCATAACTTAGACACAACTTTTAGACATGGTCGTGTTTAGATTGTGTCAACTGTAGATTCTAGTTTTTAGAATTTTTTGTTCGATGATTGCGACACGACTTGAAGCATGACCATGTTGAACAGTGTGTTGGCATGAAAATAAAGTTTTAGATACTTGCAATGTAAAAAAAAATGAGGGACTTGGCTTCATAATTTAGAAGATGTGTTTCATAGTTTTTAGGGTTCTTTTGGAGGTAAAGAAGAGTATCATTTTTCTACTGCAAGAATTAGGGTTTTTCTTTTAAAATCTTTAATGATATACACATTTTCATCATTGAAGAATTCCAATTTCACCATGATTAGTGCTTAAACTTCTTAGTATCTAGACTTGTTGATCCTAAGATTATTATGTGACTAGGTTTTATTGATATTTTATTGAAGTCTTTAATTTCTTGATTCAATTATGTGTTCTTGATTTTGTTTAGATTAATATTTCTAGGATCTTATTCTAATTATTTGATATTATGCAGTAGATTGAAATATGATGTTATTTAGATGTAACATGATTGAAAGGAATTTATGTAACCTTAGAGATAAGTTGCATGATTCTTCTAGATTTAATTCAATTGTTTTTTAAGAATTCATTATTCTTAATGTGATCTTAAAAATATGCTGTTATGAAGATATTCAAATAAGTATTTTTGAGATTAGGGTTACTAAACTTGAGAAAGGCATTAGCTTAATTTAGGAATTCTTTTAGTTAATGTAATTGGAGATAAATTTGAATAATTTCTATTAATGTCACATGATAAATCGTAGCGGAAGCAAAATCTAGATAATTGTCTTGCCATCTTAAAGTTAATTGCAATTTGTTTTACTCTTCTTTCTTTTAATTGAATCTTTAGTTTAGCAAATAATAATTAGTTATAGGTTTTAGATTATTTAATCTTTGCAATTTATCGGTTAGATAATATGGTATAGGTTAGTGCTAGTACTCATAATCTTTGTGGGTCAACATTTGTATTTAATTCATTATATTACAAATTTGATGGGTATACTTGCCTTACATTAGCCTACATCTTCCTTATAGGTTGTGCTCTTTATCACCTTTAAGCTTGACCTTGAAGTAGATGGTTTGTCAAAATAGGGTCTAATGGGCTTGTGATCTTCTGCATTGTTTGGATAAATATCTAAAGCAAGCTCATCACGAATAACTCCTTCGCTTTCATCCCTAAATGATCTCAACACTTTGCTATCCACTTCTTCAGCTTGCGCTGTTGGATTTTAAGGTCGACTTAAAGGTCTTACCATGTCTATCACCACAACTTTAAGGGTGGGGGGGTGGTAAAGACAGGGGAATAACCCCTTAAATGAGGTCTGGTAAGGTTTGAGAAGAAGAAGACTTAGCCATGCCTATAAATAATGATAAGATCTAAAGAATGATGAAATTTGAAGGAAATAGAGCAAAAAGTTCACAATAAAGTAAGAAGATAAAAGGAGAGAACTCTAAACGTTAGGAAGCAAGAGAATGCAAAAGTAGGAAATGTGGCCATTCAATATCCCTATATGGGCAATTGTGGAATGTTTATGCAACCTATAGGGTCACACTAGATTGTGCCACATGTCTCATTATCAAAATGAAGGGTCACATTCTCTTTAGCCTCTATGACTACCTTTATCCTTAAGGCAACACATTTCCTTGTGCATTAAATGCACTGATTTGCACATGCATATGAAGGATTTGAAATTGACAGTTAAAACAATAGAAGTGTATAGGGTAACCCAGGACTTAGGTTTTACTCATTACTGGATGTTGGAATAAGAATGACTTGTCTAAGCAAGCCTCGAGTTGAGCCTCATAGATAAATTGGCAAAATACTTCCTAACTCAAGCGAGTCACTCCTCAGCTTAGAAAAATTCAAGCAGGGCATCGTGGCTTGAAGAGTAGCTCATCAAAAAGCCTAGGTTGACATGCTTTGAATGTAGAGGTTAGCCACAAAGCTCCCTAGTTTAGACTAATGCCTCTTGGTGAAAGCATGGGTCACCCAACATATTTGAGCCTTGTTTCACACGGATAAGGTTAATCTTAGTCTCTACTCTCATCAGTGCCTTGCAACTAATAAAAGTTAGGGGGGTGGTGTAGGTTGTAGGGTGTTTGTAAGTGTTATAAGTTAATACAAACTTAGGTCCTAAGGCCCACTTCAGTTAAGCCTTGCACTAAACTAAGTAAGCACCTAAATTACTCGAGATAAATATGGAAAGTAAATCTAAATGCTTGAGAACACATTTTATTTAATTTTTCCTAGAATAAATCAAGTGTTTTTAAGGAAGATTTACTCGCCAAAAATATTACATTTCTTCAACACTATAATTAAGGGATTACCCTAACCAAGGCATTTGATACTCTCTACAAGTTTGATTGTTTATGCCATTATGTAGCTTCTCTAACTTGAGTGTTGAAATCTAAGTACATAGCTCACATTGTTCATCTTGCAGGCTAAATTCTATCAAACTAATAACTCATATTGGCCTTAGATCAATTTTCGATGATAAGAGCAATAAACAATTTTAATCACTTTTTCTTCAACATAGCTTAAAGCCTCATATTTGGAATTCCTAAAAATTGAAGGTGTCCATAAATACTTACTAAAAACAAAATCTAACATAATTATAACCATTTTAGTTAAGTGAACGATTAAGTATAATACCATTAAAGATATGTTGGTTATTTTCAAAATAGAAGAAATTTCATTAGTGCTTGTAAATTTGGGGGATTTTTTTTATAATAAGCCTTTTAAAGTTAGCTCTAAATTCATATTTACCATAGTTTGATAATGAAACATGGTTGTGCAAAATACTGAATTGAGTTATGAAGTCATTTGATCTAAAAGTTCAGGGTTATGATCTTTAACAATAATTGAAAATTTTTTTTCAATATAGATAAAAAAAAAATTACACCATCTTTAATGAATATGAAATCACCTAAATATATGAAAATATTTTGCCTATATTTCAATTTTATGGTAGAGTGGCATTCTTATAAATTCCCTTCAATTTGAAACACCTATATAACCAAGGTATATTTTTCTTTCTTGTTTTAGTAGAAAAAAATTTTCCTCTTTCAAAACCATAACCATTTCTCCCTCTCATTTTCCCTCTCGATCCATTTTCCTACATCTTCATGGTAATCTTCATTTTCTCTAAACACCCAATTTATTTTATTCATCTTTTGAACCCTTCTCTTATGAATCTTATGAAAAACCCTTCACCCATAGGTGTAAACTTGGTAGAAATTGTTATACAGAAGTTTTAATGAGCAATTGGTATTCTTCGAGTAAGTTAAGATGATAAAACTCCATTTTTCTTTGTTAGACATGTATATTTCTAACATTGAATATGCTTTGAACCAAAGGTTGTGGTCTTGAGCTTATAATAAAAGGTCCTACGCATCCATTATTGAGAGTAAGGAACTTGTTTTTTGCTTCTAATGTTCTAAATCTTTTTTGATAGTTTTGCGAATTTCACTTGTTTTCTTGTTTTTGACTTCTTAAAGGCTTTCTAACTACTTTAAATGGCTTTTTATCATTATGTACACTTAAATTAAATTGTTCATTTCAAAGCTTTGTAATACAAGTAGATTATTTTAATTAACATAATGCAAGCATCTCTTTACACTAATTAAATAATTAAAACAAGTAAGGTCAATATAGAGTAGCATGGAGAGTTTTAACTAAGTGTTCCTTATAGGGAGACTAGTAGAGTCGGGTAAGAGTATGAAGTAAAGGAAGTTAGATAACATGACTTTATATTAGGAAACAAGTTTAGGGAAAACACGAATATAGTTTAGCCTACCATACCAGGTACATTTCTAACTTGCTTGTTGTTGTGGTGGCCGTTAAGATGGAAACTTAAATGAAGAATAAGCATATCAAAATCTTATTATCTTGTTGCTTATGCTTAGCTAAGGTTAAGAGATCTAAGGCTATTAGTGATTGGATAAGAGTCCACTATGGGTATTTGGCATTGTCTTGAGTGAAGTTGCATATAAGAAGGATGTGGTACTTTAGGTCCTAACAAGGTCAATAGGTTGCTAATCAAGGAGGCTATGGAGGTTGTGGATTATTGTATGGGAAGGAAACTGTAGTTAGATCATACTTGGCTATGGGACACTTGTATGGATGGTTATACTAAAGTTGTATGATAAGGGTTGGTCTAATAGTAGCTTTGGGAGGACACGACTAGTCTTTTTGGGACTCATGGGATGGTGGATAGTACCTACATCCAAACATTTGTTTATTGTGGAGTCATGAGTTATTCCAGGTTTTATGATGCCACGACTATACTATTTGCCTTTTTATTTGTTCATTGCATTAAATTAAGTATATATGATTGTGTATTACTTTTCCATTTGTTTATGTTTGTGATGGTTACATGTTAGGCTCTAGCTCACCCCTTTGTGGGACATCATTTTTACGTATAGCAAAAAGAGAATTGTAAAGACCTTGTCAACAAAAATTGGGTTTACAGTCAACACAACTCAACACTAGAAAGCTAATAGTCTATAAGTTGTTGTAGCATATGATTAGGTATTTAATATCTTACTTGTTTATTTTCGTAGAATAAGCAATTGTTAAAAGTAAAAAAATTAATGTAAGAATGTAAAGCTTGACCTTGATATGTAAATTTGTGAATTTGTGGTGGTTCTAATCTTTAATGTGTCCATGTTAGGGTAGAGATATGTAGCAGGTTGTTATATCCTAGGTTTTGTGGCATTACAACTCAAGTGGTATTGGAGTTTAAGTTCATGATCAGTGGGTAAATTTGGAGAATAATCTGTAGAATGATAAGATGAAGAGTGTAGAAATGGGCTAAGTTTGTTTCCCCTTATTGTGATCTTTTATTATTCTTGTTAGATAGTGGTGTTTTTCTTAGTAGCTATTACTTGTTTTTGTTTTCCATGAAGATAATATAGAGCCAAAGATTCTTATTTTGTTTAAGAAACCTAAGATTAGGCATAGAATGCCTTAAAGAGCAGCAATATATATATGATACACACACATAATGTATATATACAAACTTATAACTATAACCCAATAACAATAAATGGATTTACAAATGGGAAAATAAAAGTGTATAACTTAAAAGTTAGTGAATGAAAAAGAAATAGGTAATTAAATAACCCCAATTTATACAAAATAATTACAAAGAGCAATAGTTAAAATTGAATAAGATGAGAAAGATTGACTAAAGAGACTTCTAAAATTAAATAAAATGGGATAATTGGCCAAGGCACCCTTCAAGTTGATCCGTTTCTAGATTAACCAAAGTATCCATCACATCAATAGTAAAATGCATCTATACTTATAGTTTTAAATTGTCAACAAATTTATAAGCAAAAAGAAAACCTTGACTTGATTCTCAAACTTTTTCGAATGCTAAATGGAAATAAGTCTATTTTGACCACCTCCCCACAAATAGTGGTGCTATTATATAATCCCAAAAACAAAAGGTTAAAAAATTAAAAAAAAAATGAATGGAGAAACTAATATTGATATTCATAAATAATAATAATAAAACTAAAATGATCTAAAATAAAAATTGGCTCACTAAACCTTACGTAGTGAGCATAAATGCATCCATAAGGCAAAATTGACTAAGTTAAAATTTGAACAATGTAAATAAAACTATTTGTGATTAACAAAAGTCATCATAAATAAAGAAAACAAAAAAGAGAAAAGAGATAACCAACTCGAAAACATTAACTTATGTTTGATATACACTTTGGCACATGACATTTGTAATGGCACTAAAGAGTTCCCTTTCATTTTTGTTTTTATCTATGTCATGGCATGTTGTGTCAAGCTTTGTTAAATATTTGGAAAGGTTGTGTCTAGTCTTGTCATGTGAGTCGAGTTAAGTTGTCAATCTTATCTTAGTTAAGTCTGGTCATGTGTTGGCATTTGTTAGCCTTATGCATATGTGTGTTAGTACTAAGTTGTATGAGAAGTAAATTTCTCAACACTAATTAAAGATAATAAAAGTATAAAAAAATTGATGAAGACTACTTAATTAAAGTCAATAATGAATGAAACGATGAACTTTATTTAATTAATGAATACTAAATAGTAAAATACATAAAAACAAAGTTCTCATATAAGCACATTATACATACTCAATACTATCAACAATTGCAACAACAATGAGAAACAATAATAATATTGATAATAAGAAGTGATGAGGTAAAGTATAAGCTAATAGGATCAATGACGAGGTAAAATGTGCGTCCAACCTTGAAAGACACACAAGCAACAACAATAAATATAATTTTATTAAATTTAGACCACAAATGTAGTGAATGAAATGTGATGTCACGTACGTAACCATATGCTTATGTAGGTGCAAAAAGTCATATTATCCCTACTTATAACAACAATTGATGTAGGATGAGCAAAAAAATAGGAATGGATTTAAGATAATGTGATTTTAGTGAAAACTAGAGATATAGTGGTATTGATGTATGTGATTTCTAGAGTTAATCCTATTGGAAGATTGTTAGTGAGTATTTAGAATGAGTTCAACTCTAAGTGTTGCAATTAAAAAAGAAAAAATTAGGATCATTGGTTGAGGAACTAGAGATTGATAATGAACATGAACCAAGTAAAAAAATTGCAAGTTTGAATAAAAATGAAAGAGTAGTGGAATAAATAAAGGAACATGGATAGGAAGGGAATTTTGGAAACAAGAAATGCGAATGAATGAATGTAGGAAAGGACCCAATGAAATTTTGCAAGCTGACAAATCAAGGAGATAATAATTGTGAGCCCCATAAGTAGGACATGCTTACTTTAAAAGGAAGAGCGACATCTATGCTATTGGAGGGTAACTAGTTCGAGTTTTGATCAAATAAGAACAAGAATAATATAGGCTTGAATCAATAGAGGTTGTATAAATTGAATCAAAATTTCAAATTTGAAGTGTGAGGACGAGAATAATAAAAAAAGTGATGAATCAAATTGAAGGATAATGATGAAGTTTGGAGACCAAGTGGGAGTAGTACCCCTATAAGTTTGATATTTCTAAGTATGGAAATCTGGGATATCTAATTTATTTATAGATCAATCTTTAGGTCTTTAAAGTGTAGGAATATAATAAAGCTTACACTTCATAAACACAAAACTCTTATAGTAGCGATTAAATAACTCTTCCTAAAAGGATTCAAATTATACATTGAGAACCCCCACATCAAAAGTAATCATTCATCACACTTAAAATGTCCCTAAGACTTTAGGATTAATTTACGAAGGAAATTTTAGGAGCATGTAAACAAATCCATTCTTAAATGATTGTTGGGTATAATGGTACTTACGACTTTTATATAGCGAAAATCCCCATATTTGAGTGCTAGTGAAACTAGAAATCCAGTTTGATATAGGAGCTCAAACAATAGGAAAAATGAATAATTGGCCATAGACTGATCAAAATATCCCAAAACAATTAAATAAAGAAGACATGAAGACTCAAGCAAATAAACTTGGCCAATAATGAAAATCGACACTATTTTGCTAATAGATAGCAATAATACTTATATATGAACATGAGATAATACTATTTAGTTTGATTGTTGAAAATTTAGTTAAATAGAACTTTTGTGATAAAGTAACATCCATAAGATTCAAAAATATTAAATTACTAAACCAAAAAGAAAGACTATGTATAATATATATACGTAAGCTTGGTTCGATCTAGCTTTAAGAAAATTGTATTTCCTTCCCATTCTCTTCTTATTTCATGTAAAAACAACCCCAAAAACCTATTGTAATTTTTTTTTAATTCAAAATTTAGAACTAAACTAGCTCATCATGATTATTCTTACCTTGTATTCATCGATTGATTAAAATTCATGCATATCATTTCCCTTCTTTTCTTTATGCATGCTTCACTACCTTAACACTCCATCTATCTTTTCTTCCTAAGGAAGTGCACATTTCCTTTCATTTCCAAATCATAGTCAAAAGAAAAGAAAATCAAAACACTTCCTCTCATTCTCTCTCATGGCCAATGCATATACACTCCCTTTCCCCTCATTTTTTTCCATTTTCCATTACTTTCCCTTAAATTTTCTCACCAAAACCAACTTAAACAAGGGGTTTTGGCCTCTAATCATCTCCACACCATCCACATTAGGAGTTAGGAGTTGGTTTTGTCCAATCCAAGTGACTAGAAATTGCATGGTAATCTCTATGCCATCTAAGTTGATTATTAACTTAACTCTTACTTATGTTTCTTTATTTGTGTAAATTATTGCACACAACTTCAAAATCCTAAAACCCTAACTTAAGAAGTTAAGATGATTTCTTAAGCCTTTGAACAATTTTTATGCCCCTTCTTCTTAGGGAAAATCACACCATCTAAGTGAGGTTTTTAGTAACTACTTACACTAGCTTGTTCCATTTTAGTAGTATGTGATCAAATAGCATCGTATTTTCAATGTTTGGCACAATTCATCTTATGAATCAAATCTAGAACTCTCTCATTTCTAGTTGTTCAAGCATGCTCTAAAGTCCCTAGGTCCATGCGTGTCAATTTTTTTCAAGTTTTTAGTTGTCTTTAGCATTTAGGAGTACATGCATGTTGATTTTAAGGCAAAACAATTATTAGATTACTGATAAATCTTAAATTACAAATCTAACTAGTTTGTAATCTTTACCTAAATTACACATTTAATCATGTTATTAATAAGATTAAAAGGTTTAGGACATGTCTATAACTCCTACTAATTATTAGATATCAAGACCATGAGAAAACCTAACACTAATAGGCTTTTTGTTAATTGTTAACTTAATATTTAAGAAAAGAAAATTACTCTACTAAACCTATATTGCATGTGCCCTTATGTTGTATAATAAGCCTCATGTTAACTAAATTATATATTATATAAGGTATGTAAATGTTTCAATAAGGTTAATTTGACTTTGAGTAAATAATAAGTATTCATAAGTACCCATATGACCTTACTTGATATACTAAGAGACTAATCGACCACTCTAGTGCCTAACTAGTGAATATAACTTGATTTAAGCCTTGAAATTTATAAAAATCAGAATATGAAAGAGTCTTTTAGATCCTTGGTAAGTGTACTAGTAAACCTTAGTTAGGGGTAAAGGAAAATTAAGGACAAACATGTGGTAGTACAATATGGAATTAAGCTATAACATTTAACCTCATCAACAAAAATCTTAAAAAGTATTGTAGCCATCATAGATCTTGAAATACTGAGCTTCCATCTCTTTATTTTTACTAATCCCCTAAAGTTTATCTTCGTAAATTTTCATATAAAAATTCAACAAAGAATGCCATAGACTAGCTGCTAAAAGACAACTTTGTTATTTTAATTTTTGACCATTTTCCATGTTTGCCAATTTTGTTTAGGCCCCCATTTTCACATATGACCTTGAAACTTAGTGAAACCGAATCCTAGGGTTCCTTAACATCCTAAATCTACATTTCTAATCAGCTAGAAATGGAATCTACAATGACCCTATAGGAGGCCTAGTAGAATTGCCTGATAGTTACCATATCATGTGTGCACTTGCAATATGAAAAACCGCTTAGCAAGTCAAAGTTTCCAAGACTCTAATTAAATAATCATTCCTCACCATAATTGATAATACATATAATTAGTTATTATGAAAATAACTATGTAAACCGATATACTATAGTTTACTAGAATCATAGAGAATTGGTATTCCCTATCAAATAGTAAAATTAAGTGATCTCAACATTTAAGAACTCTAGTTTGAAAAAGTTTTGGAAAGTGATAAAGTTTAAGAATAAATAGCTTTAAAAATTCTTATTCACTTATCCTAGAATTTTAACTATCTTCTAATTCTTCATCCATCCTTGCAACTTGAGTCTGGAACACTCATCACTTTGAAACTAACCCATTTCCTAGCTTTAGAATACCTTGTAAGACAATTTTGTTTTTTATTTTTGGGGGGGGGGGGGGGGTGGTGGTGAGCAAGCAATAGCTTAGTGAGTTTACCCATCACTACTAGTATTCAAGAAAGTTATCAAACATTAATTAGCATATCATAAAATCTATCTACATATGAAATGAATGCATGCATGATGAATGCAAGCAACACATTCATAGGAGTTTGAAACCATGAAAGGTATAGATTTGCATCATCTATACTTTGATTGACCTCTATATTTAACTGCATGGAGCACCTCACCTTATCTAGGAGGCTGTTTGAGGGTACGGTCCCCCAAACAAACTCGATACTTTCCTATCGCCTAGAACAAAAATGCTTTAAGGGCTAGTCATGGTGAATTCCACGTCGCACCATTCACCATCAAGTAAATACTTAATAATGCCTTTATGGCCAAATTAGGTGATCTTTCATTAGGGCATCAACCTGCAATCAAAATTTTAACAATGCCTTATAAGCCTCAAACAAGAGTTATCACAATCGCTTTGCCTCCAACGAAATTAGTTTTGATAAAATTACCTTCAGCAATATCGAGGTTTTATAAATAGCAAGTTCTAAGAGCACATGCTGGGTTTTTGGTATAACATTTACAAAAGCATTTAAAAAAAAATTGAAATGTTTCAAAAAGTTTCAACATGTTTAAAAAATTTCTAGCAAAGGTTGAACGCTCTTCATTTCTTTCTATATACTTGTTGAATCACAAACATACAATGAGTAATCCGATTATTTTGGCCAATAATTTAAGTTTATTGATTAATAAGGTGGCCATGTAGATGAGAGCATACAAGGCAATCAGTCATTCCAAATAATCAATAGCAGTTAACAAAACATCACACAATTAGCAAACGATAAGTAGATAGTAGATCAACTAAACTCCCTCACCTAAGCAAGACTTAAGAATTTTAATAATCCTCGGCTAAAGACTGGGGATCTTTTGAAAAACCTAAATAATTGGTTGTAAAAGAAATATGTATAAGAATAACTACTACTAAAATATACTATTCTAATATCCCATTGCTAACCCTATGTAATATTGAAGTCTTTTAGAGTCTTTTAGTATTAAGTCCTTTGCTTAGGAATTCGTTTATTGTCATGGTCCACGCTTAGGTCCTTGTCACAGTAAGTCTTGTTCTCAAATGATGTCATGATAAGGTAATTATATGTCTAAGAATATGTCCATGAATGTCAAAAAAATATGTCCATATATGTTTAATAGGTCAAAAATGGTCATAGATGGTCATAAGTCTTCAAGATTTGAAATTAAGGCTTTGACATCCTTTGTTTGAACTTTTGTATTTATTAGGGACTTGAAATGTATCTAAATACTAAAACATATTCTAAATGAAAGAGAAATAGAGTAGTCTTACAAGGATAAAGTTTGCTTGAAATGGAATTATAATTAGAACATACAACTTTCATAAATAGGTGATATTAATGTACTTAGATGAAGAGTATGCTATGAAAACAACTTAGGTTAATTGGAATTAACTTAATTTGATAAACACCCTTAGAATACCTAAAATAAAGATCCTAAAATATAGATAATAGATAAGATTAGTAACTTCCTTAAGAGAGTTAAAGATAATCTTCTTGAAAGTTCTTATCTTAATGCATGGAGTTGGTAGCTCCAAAACTCTTATTGGTTTTGAAGATGCAAATTTAGTTAACTATGGATGAAATTTTCTGACTTCTTAAAGGAATATTAGGTGTGTTTGGTTGAGGGCTGGATGAGGAAAAATTAGAAAATAAGGGTCTCAAAGTGGTGTTGGAAATGGAGGGGTTTTACTTAGGTAGGTTTGCTTTTTTACTTTCCCTTTTATAGTAGTTAAGTTTTGTTGCTTTGTAATAAATTTTAGGTTCTGATTTTCCACACCTAAGGGGAAAAAATTGGGCAGGTTTTAGGATTATAATTAGCCTAATATCGTATAGGATAATTTAGGGTATTAATGACATGGGATAGAATAAGGTAAATGATGTCATATGGATAAGATCACATGGTTTTGACATAGTCAATGGGGGAAGTTAGATTTCAGTAGGTTTTAGGTAGTTTCTTGAGCTAATTTTCTATTCATTTGTAGTTAACATCCTTAGCTTAATCATGGTAATTTTTGGGTTAATTTTGATTAGGTTAAGATTAGATAAGATGGCTTTAAATATGGGATAAAAGTCAAGTTAAGTAACAAGGTGTTTTTAAAGATGAAATTAGCATGTAATTTTCCTTTTGTTTAACTAACTCTAAAACTCTAATTTTTTCATGAAATTTGTATGTCTTTATCTTATTTTGGTCAAGTTAATTTAGGATAGTTTAGATCAAATTAAATTAAGATAAGATGGGGTGAATTGGATGGTAACATGTTAAATGTAATTGCTTGGGAATGTCTACGTGAAGAAGGGGATTACAATCTGTTTTGGGGGGCTCATCTTTATGAATTTTTCTACTCCCTTTTTTTGAGTAAACAAGGTATAATTAAGGTATAATATGGGGCAATTTTGATAAGATTTAATAAGGATAGGATAAGATAGATTAGGATAAGTAAACCTTTTGCAAAAATTGGAAAATCTCATGCTTAGTGCACCTAATTTGGATTTGATTACCATATGTCCTTGTAAATGTTATTTTCTTGAATTAATTAGGAGGATTCTTGGATAAGATAGGTTTTTTATCTATTGGAGATAAAATTGGGAGAAGATAAGATGTGATAAGGGTTGAAAAAGTCTAAGTCTTGTGTGAAAACTTGTCCTAGAAGATGGCATCTTGGATGGGGCGACAACTAATTGGCTTCTTGGGGGACTTTTCATTAATTTCATTGTGGAAATATGTCCAAGAAGATAAGTCAAGATAGGGCATGATGGTAATGCCATTTTCTATAAGATAAGATAAGGTAAGGGGTTGATTTTTTAAAGCTTGATGGAGAAGTTGTCCTTGATGTGGTGTCTTGGAGAAGGAAGTGCAACTAGTGGAGTTTTGTGTGGATTTTCTAATATTTTGTGTGTTATTGGGTAATCGAAGATGTAATATTGAAATAGGAAAATTTTGGTGAAAATAGTTTAAGTTTTGGGGTTAATTTCAAGCTTAACCACTTAGAAGGCTATAGGGTAAGGTTTAATGGACTTCTGATTTCGATTTGGTTTTACAATTAGGTTTGTTATTAATTTGTTTTTTTGTTGATCTATGATCTAGGATACCAATCCTTACAATTAAGATAAGATAGGATAGATTTAGAAAAGAATTAACACAAGTCAAGGCAAGTCTTCTTGAGTTATCTAATTGCTTATTGAAAGTTCGTTTAAGTCAAATGGGAGTAGACTTTAGTCAACTAAGTTTAGGTTTTAAATCTAATACTCAAGGAATATTTCAGGCTAAGTACTGGTCTTATAGATGAAATTCGATTAAATTTGAGTTTAGTCTACTAGGTGAAATTTCAAGAATAAGATTAAACTTTTAGGTAAGGAGTTTAGTGGAAATCTGTACAGTTTATGGTTTTCAATTGAACTTTTACTAAGTTAAATTCATTAATTCTATTGGAAATGATATCATATGAATCCTTGATGCCTTATTTACTAAATATTCTCTAAGTCAACCTGGGTTTTATCTCTAATGCTTTAAGTTTGCTCAAGTCTTCTCGATGGTGTCGAATGGAAGACTTAAGTTAGTAAGTCGGGTAGAGTCAATTGACTTAAGTCAACTTTTAATTTGACTAAGTTGGACTTAGGTCAACTTATAAAATATCGAGTCTTCTTTAGCTCCTGGACTTTACTCGAGTTCATTTAGAGCTAAATTCTAGGTGTTTTCCTTAGCTAATAGGATTTCTAAAAATACTACTTACAAAAATCCTTTGGAATTGTAGATGACATTTGGGCTAGAATCTAAGATCTTAGATTTTGATTTTTAAACCAAATCTATTAAGTGTTCGTACTTGTTTTCTTTTTCCATAAAATATTCTAGTTAGGATAAAGATCTTGTTATCATCTAATAACTTGGTTTAGGATTGAATAGAAAGTGAAAGGAAATGAAAAAGGAGTTGATGCTAACTTGTATAGTTATGGTTTTCTAGTTGATTTTAACTTTAATTTGCATATCTAGATTACTAAGACTCATCTCATAAGTTTGAGATTAGTTGGGTCTATTTGGTTTTGTGAGCAAGTTAACTTACATCATTACTCAAGTGGACTTAAGTCAACTTGAGAGTTTACTTTGGTCAACTCAAGTTTTTGTACCAGTAGACCTACGTTAACTTTAGTATCTTAACCTTATTTGACTATCTCAAGATATGATTTTCTAGATTTAGGGATCAATTCATCTTTAAGGTTTTTGCAAAATGGGTAGTTTTATTAAGAGGTTAATTTGGTGGTTTTCCTTGAGAAGTTATGTGAAACTTTGTCATCAAGTTTACCAAGGTGACTTCCTTGAGAAGCTAGTGAAGTAGCCTTCTTTAAGAAGTTAACTTTGAGGTATCTTTCTTGAGAAGTTAGTTAGAAAAGCTTCTTAGACAAGCTAATTGTTTAAATCTCTTAAAAGAAGAAAAATTTTATATAGATATTTAAAGGAATCTTAAATTGACCAAATGAAATTCTTGTTACATAAAGTTTGAAAACTAACTTTATGTAGCTAATAATATTTGAGACTTAATTATAAAGTATAGACATGAATTGTAATTGTTTAAAAAGAAAAGAAATTGGGGTATTATATTCTACTTTATTGAGATCTAAAACAATTATTCTAATTAATTTTATCATTAGAAATGGCCTACTTTTTTGGGGTTTTACATAATCTATTTCATCTTAGTTAGTTTTAGAGTGCAAGTTTCTAGATTTGTCTATGAAATAGGGCACTTGAATACCCATAGGAAAGTAAAAGTAGATAGGACATTTTCCTAGCCTTTCGAACAAAAACCACCCCTTTTGTACTCATGATAGACTACAAGTTGACACCAAAAAAATTATCTTGTAATTTTTCTTGCCAAAGAGTGATCCCAACTTTAGGGTCAAAGAGGGAGAAGGTTGAAATGGGAATGACTTAAGATTGAACCAAGTGTGCACTAAAAATATTTTGGATAAATGCACCACTTAAAGACTTTAAATTGGTAAATGAATGATGATATTAGAAACTAGACCTTTAGAGCTTCAAGATGCCTACTTATGCTCCTAGATTTGACTTAAAACGACTAAAATTTTGGCAAAATTCAAGTTGGATCGATGAAATTGTGATTTATATAATCACTTAAGCTTCCTTTGAGCGAAGATCCTTCCTTTTCTTGTAAATAAGCTACATAAATTTGCATATAACCCATACAAATAGAACATTATGTAGAATACAAGTATAAAGAAACACACCAATGAAACCTTAATAGAAGTTAAATACTAGTATGTACATATAAGAGCTATGACTACCTTAGCTAACATTAGCCCTATAGCATAATATAAGGTAAATTCACATAACTTATACCTTAAATTAATTGAGTAACTCATTAAAATAAGGATAAGAACTAAACTGGAGAAACTTAAGGCCTTAAACAAGTATATGTAACTAAGTTAATCCAAATGACTACAAGAAGAGCAAGTCTTACTAAAAATTACTTAAAATTCTTGAAATGAAGTGCCATTAAAATGAATGAGCAAATGTCAATGAACTAATTAAATAAACTAAAGTGCAAGGAAGCTATTAGGAATGACTTAACACATATAAGAGATAAACAAAAAATCTAGGATAAAACCAAACTACATATAGAATAAGGCAAACTTCATGTAGCATAGGAAAATTTCTTTAGCAATCTAAGTTATCGATGTTATGTATCATATCTTAAGCAATCCTTCCTACCTCTGGTGATTCCTACTTAAAGGACTCACTCTCATCGATTCATATCTAAGAGGGCTACTTCTCTAGCTTTGTAGGATGTTTAGGTTAGTGAATACTCTATGATTATCATGCATCTTGTGCATGTTATGATAGTTTGGTTGGCTAATTTAAATGATATTGAAATGAACTATGTATGGGGGAATCTAAGGGTTTAAATACATATGCTTAAATGGTTACCTTAGTTATGGATTTGTTAAATAAAGAAGAGAAACTATTGCTTGTTGTTTGGTTTGAGTACTAGCTATGTATTGCATGTAAGAAGGCCAATAGCTCTACATGGTCATCTAAAAGGTGATCTAGAGGTGATTCTCCACACAAAGTTACCTTACCCCAACCTCTAGAAACTACTGTGCATTGGTGGACGTTGTCCTTTGATTAAGGCCTAATAATCAAATAAAAGGTTGCTACTAGATAAGGATAAGGCTAAATTGTTAATCGAGCTATGTAGCTCAAGGATGGGAAGGTTGCAATCAAGTGTGTATTGTAAAATTCAAGGTCATAAAGAAAAGAGGTTGCAATCTCCACCATATACACTAATGGTCGAATGTTTGGGTTGTGCCCATGTTGAATAAGCTAATGGACTTAAGTGTTAATGGCATTATAATGAAGGCAATAAGTCCTCAATTTTCCCACAAAATTGCATTGTTGAGTTGCAAAGTCCATAACCTAGAGTTATTGGAGGAATTTGTCTCCTAACCCTTAGCATAAGTACTTTCTCTCTCTCTCTCTCCTTTTTGCTATGTGTGTGTGCGTGTGTGTATTTCTTTTGGTAAGTATGATAGAATCATTTATTGTTAGTAAAGGCATATTTCCTAAATAGCCGAAGATAATTTAATAAGTACAATGCATAGGGATGGGATATTGACTCGTATAATAATAGGTATATTCGAAAATTGAATGAGCTAATATAGTTGGGAATCCAGGATCTTATGGGGGGTAACCTGCATATCGCGCTGTAAGGGGAAAAAAAAATCATAAAGCAGAATGGAAAATAGAAAATTAATATATATATATATATTAATTTTCTATTTTCCACTTAAAAATTTTCAAATCATTTCTTCTGAATCACGGTACAATAACAAACGTTGATTTTTTTCTTCCATAATGTGACGTAGTTCCAAGCATGTTGCTATATTACATATACTAGCACAATGATTTATTTGTTAACGTAGACGTGACTAAGGCTTTTTTATATGTCTAATTTTTAAAGCGGAGATCTTACTCATTACTTTCTAAAATAAGGAATAACCAAAACAAAGGTTTCTTATTAATTGCATTTCCACACTCATGCAGAGCTTATTCTCTGTTTTTGTATAGTTGATCATACGCTATTCATAAGCGTTTCCTTTCTTCATGTTTACAAAGGGAAGCTTGAGCTTCACATAATAAATTATTTGTGATGCATGTCTATCTAATCACATCATTTATTGGAGTAATATTTTGATTATATTATGTTCACCAAATTTGAATTAGAGTTATATTTAGACAACGAGTGATATACAATGATTGAATTAGATGTACCGAGTTATTAGAAGATCAATTGATTCTAATATCCTCAAGTTGCGAAATAACACATGATATCTTAGATGTATCGATATCTATGGTAGCTTCAAAATCTATATTTAGCATTCGAGGTCAAATACTTGATCAACATCAGAGCTCATTGAAGCTAGAAACTATAGGAACTGTTTTATGTACAAAAGATTGACTATGAAGATGAAGGTAACAAAGTAAACTATTTTTATAAAATTTTGGAAAAATTATGTGGACACCCCCTATAAACTCTTGAAATTGTACGACACCCCTATTTTTTAAAGTCTATAGCTAGACCCACCTTTTAATGTGATGGTAGCCTATGTGAAGCTATTCATTGATGTATTAAGGGAAAATAGAGAAAAATAAATGCAATTTCAATTTGTAACACTGATGTGGCAAAGTGAACCAATTTCTTTATGACCAAGTTGGATCCCAAGTAATAATCTTGATCTAAAATGCCTACGAGCTTAGTAATCATTATGGTATCAATAACAGTGTCATAGGAAAAAAAAAAACATGATTAGGTCTTGCTAAACTCATGAGCTACTTGCAAGATTTTATGCACTCACAAGCACACACGGTTTAAGATTGCCACTTCATATGACTCACAAGCAACAACACTTAGGAGCACTCATCACAATCCTTGCTAAAGGGATTGATAAGAGTAAGAAAAAGCTCAAGAGCTTATGGACTCAAGAGAAAGTTAGGGCAAAATTTTTGAATATTTGATTATGTATTCCTTAAAATGTTTATGTGGCTTACATATGGGGAGACTATTTATAGTAAATCCTTAGGGTTACATACCTGGTAAAGAAAATTCCTTTAAGTATATGGTGAAAATACATTCTTAGTATTAAACAAATGGGGTAAAAATGTAAAAAGATAAAGAGGAATATTCCTTGGACTGCATGTAGTCATCAAGTGTCAAGGATAGGTGAAATTGTAATACTAGATGTATCCTTAGCAAAAAAAGGACAAGTGGTTCCAAGCGACATTTGAGCTAACATGAGTAGAGCCTTCATGGAATAGATCGATCAATCATTTCGGTTAGGTTTAGAAGGCTGGAAAGGAGTAGGATAGGTCTCTAGGGTTAAACTTCATAACCTTTCTTCCTTGATTTCCAAGCTCCTACTATTGTGATGTGGTTTAAGTTAGTTGCTCGGATACCTTATGGTGTAATTGCTCAATCACTTTGGCTTGGTCAATAACACTTAGACTTTCCTCCTTTAAGGTTAAGGTGGAGATCACACCTATAGTTATAGATGGATTGTTGTTAAAAATGACCTCAAATGGGGACTTACCAGTAGAGCTATGTGTCGATCTATTATAAACGAACTCAATAATTGGTAGACACAAGTCGTAATAGGAAAGATTTTTACCAAGTGTAGCTTAGAGAAGGGCTCCCAAAGTTTTGTTGATGACCCCAGTTTAGCCATCTACTTGTAGATGGTAGGATATGCTGAACAACAACTTCATGCCTAACCTTTTCCATAACGTCCTCTAAAAGATACTCAGAAACTTTGGGTCTCTATTGGAGATGATGTTGTAGGACACTCCTTGCATTCATATGATCTTCTACACAAAAGGTTAGCAACATAAAGTGCATCATTAGTCATGTGGCATGAGATGAAGTAAGCTATCTTGTTGAACCAATCTAAGACCACCATGATAGAGTTGTGTTTTCAAGCTATTTGAGGTAGCCCATCGATAAAATCTATGCTTAGGTTAGTTTATGATTGGTCAAGGATGGGTAGTTGGCAAGTATTCCCCATAGGGTTTCTTCTTTCCCTTCAACTTTTTGCAAGTGGCACACCTCTCTAGCACCCTATGCAAATTTTTCATTAGTCCAGGCCAATAAAAATACACCTTTAGTAGCTTATAAGTTCTGTTCTCAACAAAGTGAGCACACCTCTCTAGCACCCTATGCACATCTTTCATTAGTCCAGGCCAATAACAATGCACCTTTAGTGGCTTATAAGTTCTCTTCTCAACAAAGTGACTAACTAATCCTCCGACATGAGCTTCTCTAATTAGCAGTTCTCTCACTAAACTTGTTGATATACACTATTTTCCCTTCTTATGTAGGTATCCATCATTCATGAAATATCCATGAGTACTAATTTTAGCTTTGCACTTAGTTATAATAGGCCTAAAGTAGTCATCTCCTTGGTATTGCTCGGTCATTAACCCAAAGCCTAAGGCCTTCGCCTCTTCAACTCTTACTCCTCCTCTTGCTACCACAAAGCTAAAAAATATAACCTCATCTTGATAGAAATGGCACTTCTTCAAATTGCCAAATAGCCGTTCAACTTAGAGTGTACTTAAGACCTCTTGTAGGTGCTCAACATGAGTCTTTAAGTCAAGGTTGTACACTTATATGTCATTAAAGTACACCATGATGCATCTTCCTATCAAGCCTCTTAGTACATGGTTCATATCTGCAAAAATGTACTTGGTACATTAGTCAGTCCAAAGGGCATGACCATAAATTTATAGAGTTCGTACTTCATTTTGAAAGTTATTTTCCATTCATCTCTTGGCCTCATGCTTATTTAGTGGTATCTACTCTTCAAATCAATTTTTGAGAAGATACGAGCACCACAAAGTTCATCCAACATGTCATCTAATCTTAGAATAGGATACCTATATTTGATAGTGATATTATTACTAGCTCAATTATCAATACACAAGGGCTACGATCTATGCTTCTTTGGAATGAGTAGAGCAAGTACTGCACAGTGGCTCATGTTCTTTCTAATGTAGCATCATTCTATCATTTCATCCACTTGCCTCTTCAACTCAGTTGCTTGCTTGAGATTCATCCAATAGGTAGGCTAATTAGGTAGTGTTGTGTTAGGCTATAAGTTGATGTAATGCTCTATTCCTCAAAAAGGGGGTAAATCCTTTTAGTAGCTCCTTAGGGAATAAGTCTTTAAATTCATCTAGTAAGGCTTTGATCTCCTTAGATTTCCAACAACCTCTGTGATGTGCTTCAATTGATGAATTACAATTATACAATGTCAATTGAAGAATCAATTAAACAAGTCCATAAATGGCATGAACCTCTAATCCTTATGAACCTAAATTTGTCGTGAAACCAAGCAAATTATAATGTACTCTGATACTAAATTATGATATGCTTTAATTGATGGATTGCAATTATACAAAAGGCAATTGAAGACTCAACCAATAAGCCACAAGATGTGTGACTCCAATCAACAACAAACACTAAAACCCCTAAAGGTCAAGTGACATCTACGCAAATGACAATCAATTGTAATTCCGATATAGCACAACTAAACAGCACACTTAGGGTTTAATTCCACTAAAATGGCATGATTCCAAGAATAGATATAGAACCTTAAATTGCGTGTAATAAGAACTTAACAAGAACTAATCCAATTCGCACTAGATATGACACACTAGTATGGAATTGGAATCAACTTAAGGGATTTGATGTTACTCACAAATCCTCAAGCCTCCACTCACCACAACCCTAGAAGAAGTTGATAAAAGTCTTATGAAAATAGAGAACAAACTTTATCTTTCACGTGAAAAAAATGGCAGCCAAATGTAATGTTCAAAAAGTCCCCAACAAACCCTAGTTAGCAAGTATTTGTACTTACTCCTATTAGGGTAAAATCACATGAAAATTACAACTAAGCCACTTAGGTGGCTAGTTCTAAACACCCCTTTACAAGTAAATCACAAAGTCCCAAAAATGAATACAAAATGACCGATTCAATAATAAAATTACAAGTACAAAATATGGTCTTCAAAGAGCCGGTTCTTCAAGTAATATTAAGTTCATTGTGGACCGTTGGATGTAAGTTCGATGATGTTCCTAATTTGATCAACAGTGTAGGTTATTTGGCATCCCATAAAGACTGACCACTGTATCTACTATAGTGCAAATCAAACATTATTGGATAAAGAAATGAACACATGTAGACAATTTGGATTATATATCTAAATCAAGTTCCCTGACTGCTAGGACCGCATGGTAGATTCCCATCACTCTTACTAACAAAAACACAAGCGTATTTAGCTGTAATGACTGTACTAACTCTCCTCGTGATATGACAAGGGCTTTCCTTTGAGCTTAATTCAACTGAGCTTAGGTATCCTTCACTTGCCTTGGTGTCATTGGTTGTAGCACAACCTTCCTTCCATCCTTATGAAAAGCATATGTATTCTCATATCCATCATGCATAACTCTTTAGTAGAATAACCATGGTCATCCAAGTAATATATAGGATGCACTCATCTATAGGACGTCACATATAACTTCATCCTAGTATCTATCTCCTATAGATATTAGGACTCGAACTTGTTGCATGACATGAAGAGCTCTCTTCCCATCTAGCCAATGTAATTTGTATGGCTTCAGATGTTTCAGGGTTAGCAATTTTAGTTGTTTAGTCATAGATGTGGTAGCTACATTGGTGCAACTTCCTCTATCAATGATTAGTGCACACAATTACTCTTCAACCTTGCATGCATTAAGGAAAAGATTTTCCCTTTGCTTGTTAGAGACCTAGGGTGTGACACTTATAGCTTGTCTCAACATAATATTCACAAATTAGCCTTGCGTAGCATATACATTAGTGCCTTCATCTCCAAGAACTTCTTTAGGATACTTTTCTCTAGTCTCCTCTTCTGCTTCATTAGCACTATCAACTTTTAGTATAGATGCCTTACCTTCTGACATTGAGCAGTGACATGTTTAAAACCCAAGCAATTGAAGCATTTTATCTAACTCATCTTTCTTCTTGAACTTTGGCCTTCTTCTCCTTATGATATCTCTTTGCAATCCAATGCTTTTCTTCTCTCTTTAAGCCTCCTCTCTCTTAGCCTTTGGAATCCTTCTAACCTACTATCTACTTTGGTCAGCTTGAATTTGTAGTGGGTTGGGTCAATATCACAGCTCAACCACTAGTACCTTAATTCAAGTTTTTGCATCTCCGATACTCTACTCTTTGGGCCAAACAAATAGCATTATCTAGAGTGCTAATAAATTGTAGTTCTACGATGTTGGCAATCTAATATTTCAATCCAACAATGAACCGGGCTATAGTTCGATCCTTTGGCTCCTTTACTTTGCACCTAATCATTAACATTGGTATCTCCTTTATATAATCATCAACATACATTCCTCCCTACCTTGAGGTCTGTAACTTTTTAGAAGCTTCTTGTACTTAATAATTTGGGACAAACCTCCTCCTCAGTACCCTCTTCATCTTAGTCTATGACCTTATATCATGTTCTCCAGCTTCTCTCCTTGTGACCAACAAGTACTTTTACCACAATGCTGCACATCCTAAAAATTCTAAAGCAACCAACCTAACATTTACAACTTCTTCACACTCATGACACTTAAACAAATTATTGATTTTATCTTTGCAGTCTAAATAATCATCAAAATTTCTACTCCCAAAAAAAGGAGGAATTTGCATTTTAATGTTCTACAAACCTCTAAGAGCTCATGCACTATATGCTACATATTCTTCATCAAACTTATCTCCAATTCCTTCACCTAACTTGTCCTTAGCATCAACTAGCCTCCTCATACCTTGGTATCTCTTCACCCTCCTACCATTTTGAACATTTCAAGGTGGTTTTTCAGGTTCTCAATCATTTCAAGCTTACCTGCCACCTACATCAGCTCGAGCAAGCTGGTTATCTACCAATCGTTGCACTATGATGGCTAAATTAGCAACAATAGTAGTCAAGTCTTGGTTTTGTTCATTAGTAGATCTTGCATTTTAAGCAAAACGTCTTCCATGACCATGTGCATCACTTTTAAATTCTCTAATACCAACTTAAGCATTAAGATCCAACATTTGCATCGCACGATAACAATTACTATATGACTTAATAAACCCAATAACAAGGAAAATATTATGATAACTATAAGTTACACTAGCTTGTCGAAACCTTTGTTTTGATACTAAGAAAAGATGATATGCTTAGGGTATTAATAATTGTGTTGTAAGAAAAAAAGAAAACACAAATAAGTCTAACTAAACTCGTGAGCTACTTGGAAGATATTACACACTCACAAGTACACATAACCTAAGATTGCCACTCAATATATGGTGTGCCTAAAACCAAGGTCTAAGCATAATCAAATGAACCAAAGGAACACTTCTACTCTCAAATCAATAACCGGTTCAAAAAGGATAAAATTGCTGAACCCTAGTGAAGGTGCAATGAGATCCAAATACTCAATGATGCAATTATAATTCCTCAATGATAATTTCTTTAACATCACACTAATCACATATAAATCCACGTGAATAATTCACAATCTCAAAATAAATCTTCAACTCTAAGAACCCCTTTCCACATGTGCTAATCATGATTCAAGAAGCAAACATAAAGGATGAATCGAATTCAAATGCAAAGTATCTCAATTAAGCACAAAAATTCGAAAATAATAGGAAGCAAATATGACCAAGAACTATCTCAATTCACCCCTAGATATTACACACTAGAGAAGAATAGAAATCACAACAAAATGAAATTGATATTACTTACAATTTCAAAGTGTTGCACTCGCCACTATTTCAACTCTTGGGATTGAAATTGATAAGAGTCTAATGACAATTAGGAGAACCCTAATCCTCACACAAAGTGTATCTTAAATCTGAAAAATATGGCCTCCCAAAACCCTTCTTTAAGCAAGTATTTATACTTGCTCCCTTTAGGGCTAGAAAATATACAAAATTACAACTATGCCACTTTTAGGGTGGCCAGTCCTAAATGAAAAATTACAACCAAATAAAAGTGTCCCAAAATGATTACAACATAAATAGTCTAAGTAAATAACAAATATATAAAAATTAGTCTTCAAGATGCTAGCTCTTCCATAGGATTCGTCGGCCAGCTCATCACCAATTTAGGTTGGTCCATGGATAACCCATAAGCTAAGTTTTAGTGACTTTGTCCAACGCTCTGTAAAGCTCGATAAGTGTGCCTGTGGGAATATATAATACATGAATAAGATAAAAGAGGTTAGTAAATGAATAATTCCATGGTCGATTTGCTCAAAATGGGCCCTCATCGCCAAGATTCAAAATCCTTTAGTTCTTACCCTAATGATAGGTCTTGTCGGATTTTGATTCCTATCAATATAACTCACAAGAAACAACACTTAAGGGTACTCACCACAATCTTTACTAAAGGGATTGATAAGAGCATCGACAAGCTTAGGAGCTTATAGATTTAAGAGAAAGAAAGGAGAAAATTTTAAATATTTGAATATGTATTCCTTAAAAAGTTATGTGGCCTACATATGGAGAGATTATTTATAGTAAGTCCCTAGGGTTACATACCTAAGAAGAAAAATTCTTTTAAGTATATGGTGAAAATACATTCTTAGTATTAAACAAAAGGGGTGGAAATGTAAAAAGACAAAAAGGAATATTCCTTAGGCTGCATTTAGCTATCAAGTGTCAAGGATAGGTGTCATTGCAATATTAGATGCATCCTTTGTAGAAAAAGACAAATGGTTCCAAGTAGTGTCTAAGTTGAAGTGAGTAGATTCTTCATGGAATAGGTTGGTCCATCATTTGACTAGCTTCAGGAAGGCTAGAAAGGAGTAAGACAAGTCAAGATAAACTATCCAAGCACTATGATTTGTTCAATTATACATCATCGGCTTAAAGAGACATGAGCATTTGATGGGAGCTTGATGGATGATGGAAGTGGAGCTCATGAAGGTAAGTGAGTTTCATCCTTAGTTGGTTAGTTAGAGATAATTCTTTGCATCAAGTTCTAAAGTTTGCGTGCCTTAACCCAGGTGATTGACCTAAAGGTTAGATTCTTGTCATGATCCATATCTAGTAATCATTACAACTTGACCCTATATCCATCAAAAGAAAAGAAAGAGTAAAAGGAAAATAACCCCACAATTAAACTCTCAAAATTTCCTTTGTTGAACCCTAACCCTAACATGAACAAGCTGAAACCTTAGCTTTAAATCAATGTGAAATATCATAGATTGAAACCTATATTGCCTTATTCCTTTTGCCAATTCACCAATGCTTTTCGTAATCACAACGTAAGAAATCCCTAACGTAAAATGTAAGAGCTAGAAGTCAAAAATTAACCCTTTTGTTAGAGAAGTAGAAATTGATTAGTAAGAGATAAACTAGATACATGCATTTTGTGTTCACTTTGAAGGGAACATCTACATGGTTGATGGAATTGATCTACAAGAATACTATTTTCTTGATATGGTGAAGGAAACAGTTCAAGTTGTGACCAAGTTGATTGAGAATTCTGTGGGTGTGACATTGCATTTGGGGATTCCGAGTTCAATTGAAAAAATGAAGTTGGACTCTAATGAAGCAATGATTAGAATGTTTATACTACATGCTGGAATCAAAGAGATTGATGTGTACTTGTTGTAATCCACTTGAATTTCACAAGAGCTTAACATTATAGTAGAAACTTCAATCCATGTGGACAACTTTCAACTATTGTGTAATCTTTAGTTGAAACCCATTCCCTTCTCAATCATGGAGGTAGGATCCAATCCTGTTGATGATGAAATTTTTACTTATAGTAGTGAGGAGTTTTAGTGTAATAACAGTGAGAATGAGACTAATAGTAGTGATCACTTGAATGCATTAAAAGTGAGAATGGGAGTGATAGTGTTAGCAATGTTATTTCTTCACTTGCTTTAGATATTGTGAGTGAAAATAGTGAGGATAGGTGGTCAGATTATGATAATGATAGTATAGTTGAAAGTGATATTCTTGAAGAAGACAACCAGGATGAGGGTAGCAATTGTGGGAAGAGTAGTGTAGGGATCAAAATAAGAGGGATGGATGGTTAAAGGAGATGTTGATGGGAATTTTTCCGATAACCCAGATGGTTACAAAACTCGATTTGGATGATGATCTAAATCACTCATATTTTACCCTTATTTCTTTTATCTAATAAATATTTGAGTAATAATCTTACAGGTACAATAATATTTCTGGGATACCAAATGACTTTCATTTGTTGATCGCAAAGGGACATCATCAGATTCTCATCCAATGACCTGCTGTGATCGACATCGCCTCGATGCATTGGTTCTTTGAGGATTCTTATTATTTTTGTATTTGTAATTGTTTCTTTGGACTATTTATGTTATAATCTTTCTTTTAAGACACTTTCATTTGCTTGTAATTGTCTTTTAGGACCGGCTACCCTAAAAGTGGCATAGTTGTAATTTTGTAGACTTTTTAACCCTAAATGGAGCAAGTATAAATACTTGCTTAAGTAGAGTTTTGAGGAGTTAGCCAAAATTTTCAGAAATAGAAAACACTTCACGTGTGAGGTTAGGGTTTTTCCTAAAATCCAAATTTCTCTTATCAATTTCAATACTAAGAATTGAAATTGTGGCGAATTACAATAAAGAGATATTATGAGTAATATCAATTTCTTTTAGTTGTGTTTCCTTTTCATCACTAGTGAGTTATATTTAAGGTTGATTAGGATTGTTCTTGGGTAGATTTTGATTTCAATTTTAATCATTTTATCATGTTATACGATTGATCGATTTTGACATTAGTTCTAACCATCAATTTTGCTTCATTTGAATCGTGGATCACTTTGTTAGGAAAGGGGATCTTAGATTGGTTCTTGTTGTTTTGTTGAATTCACATGGCATTTAAGTTTGATTAGTGTTGTTTTGAAGAATTTGATCATTGTGGATGATTAATTTGTAAGTTATAGTATTCAGATCTACTTGCTCTCTAATAGGAATCATGCAATTTCTAGTAGTTTTGAACTAAAATTGGACTAGTCATTTGAGGTTTATAAATTGCTCCAATTGCATGTGCTTAATCTTGATTTTTAGGCACATCAGATGGTATTATGATTCAAAAGGAAAAATTGATGTAGACAAAGGTAGCATATTTCTAGATTTCAATGAGTTCAGAGAAGTTTTGAAGGAATGTGTAATTTAAGAAGGGTTTGAGATACTTAGATAAATAAATGAGAAGAGTTATTTTACTACTATTTGTGCATTTGAAAACTATCCATGGAGAATTATTACCAACAAAGTTTCTTTGCAATTAAGACATTAAATCCACAGCATACATGCATGAGGATTGGAAATAAATTAGATGCAACTTTTAACTAGATTGCTTGTCAATTACTAGAAGAGTTATCTATTGATTTCAACATGAATTACGATCTCATCTATCAAAAGATGAACACAAAGTTTAGCATAGACCCTTTCTAACATATGATATGTAGAGTAAGAGTTAAGGTAAAGAAGATGATTAAAGGTAGTCATGAAGAAGGGTACTTGATTTTGCCTGGATATGCTAACCTTGTTAGAGAACATAAATCAGGTAGTGTTTCTAAGATACAATATTGGGATTGGCTAGAAGGGTCAAGATCTGCTCCTAAATTCAAACGTGCATTTATATGTATGAGGTTTGTAAGACTAATTTCATGAAAGGATATAGAACTTTTCTTGGGTTAGATGGTTGTCATTGGAAAGGTTAGTATGGTGGTGTGCTCATATCCACAATTACATTTCATGGTAATGGTGGTTTGTTTCCATTGGCATATACTGTTGTTGAGAAGGAATACAGAAGATAGTTGGGAGAGGTTCATATAAGGGCTTCAAGTGGTTATAGGTCCAAATTACGAAGCATCTACACTTACCTTCATAAGTGATAAAAAAAAAAAGGTATTCCTTAAGTAGTATATTCATATTTTCATAGTAAATTAATATTTGTGATATTTATTTATTTATTTATTTTTGAATTTCTACTATATAAGGATTATCAGATGCAATCATGAGTGCTTTTCCATTAGCTTAACAAAGGAACTGTTATGGACATATCTACAAGAACTTTAAGTCTAAGCATTCTAGCTTGGTTCTTAGAGTGAATTTTTGGGTTACTACTAAAGCATATACTAAGCAGGATCATAAGGTTGCCTCGTTCTTAGAGTGAATTTTTGGGTTACTACTAAAGCATATACTAAGCAGGATCATAAGGTTGCCATGAGGCAATTAGAGTGCATGATAAGAATGCTTATGAGTGATTCTCAAATATGGGATTTAGGTAATGAGCAAGATATGCATACAACTTAATGTGCAAAGTAAACCACTCGACAAATAACATGACAGAAAGTTTCAACAGTTGGGTTGGCAAGATAAGTAATAAGCCAATTATTCAACTACTTGAGGTGATTAGATTGAAGCTTACATCTAGACTTTAACAACAATTCCAAATAGGGTATACTAGGCAAACATGAGTATGTGACCATGTTAGAAAACAACTAGATGTTATTTTAGTTTAAGCTTGATCGTGTAGGATTACACCTATTGATAGAGGAGAATTTCAAGTTCAGGATGGGAATACAAACTTTAGTGAAATTAGGAAGTTAGAGTTGTAATTGTTTCAAATGGGAAAACATCGAACTCCCATGCAAGCATGCCACAAAATGTATTATGCATATGTGGGTAAACATTGAAGACTATTGCCATGCATACTTCCTCAAGGCTAAATACTTGGATTCTTATGATTAAATAATTCATTCAATGTCAGATGGTAGAACAATTGATGCAAGCATGAAAGTACTCCCTTATATCTACACTACCTACCTAGAAGATTGAGAAAAGATATAAGAAAAGAGTTAAATGAGACTAGAGCTAGGAGCTCAAGTAGATAGAAGAGAACACTCTAGTGTAATAATTGTGATCAACTAGGTCACAATGCGCACACATGTCAATGAGCATTGGTGAGAGCGTAGCATGTGAACAAGGTATCAAATATGTCGTGTATTTTCCCTTTCAAATGTGAGATTGCATTTTGGTGCTTATGATTTTAGTATTATGGATTTGTTAGTCAACATATCTTTTTGAAGCTATGTTTGGCATATTTGAAAGATTTGATACTATACCCTTTTTTCTTGATTATATATATTTAAAAATTTCGATTTAAATGTTACTTTAAAATATGCAAATTTTTATATTAATGTGATTTATTAATAGATTCTATGAAGTTCCAATGTCACACCTCAAAGAGGGGCCTGGAAGTTTTCACTAAAAGCTATCATGGCACGTGTGCACCCATTACATGATAACCATCTTACAAGTCAAAGATCGTAAGACTTTAAGCAATAAATTAAACAATTATAGCTATTCATATTTCATAAATCATACAATGAGAATATAATTATGGATCCCATGTTCCACAGTCGACCAAGATCATAGAGAATCAAAATTCCTTATCAACCAGTAAAATGGAAAAAAAAAAAACCCTAGTCTCACAAATTCAAATTTTACATCCAGGTCCTAAAATAACATTTCAGCTAGATAGTCTATCAATCACAAATCTTACTCTATCGATCTTGATTTCCAAAAACTCTCGACACTTCACGTCTTATCCCATCCCAAGCTTTTATGATTTTCACATGCAAAACAATCTGTGGAGGGGTGAGCACACTATGGTTTAGTGAATGAGAGTGCAATACTCTCAATGCTACACATACGCAAGCAATTTCAAATCAAGTTGTAAAATCATATACTATGCATGAACAACCATATGAATGCAGCATCTCATGTGATCTTTCGGTAACCGATGTGAAGTCTAAGGTTTACTCTCCCCTTGACCTTGGGTTAGGGATTTTGAAGCCACCATCAGTGCTTGGGTCTCACAACCAATTCAATTATTCTTATCTCTTTGATAATTAAAATATCTTTTAAATTTGATGTTATAAGTGTCACGCCCTACTCTGAGGGCTCCTCGTGATAACCTGCCACGATTGCTTAATCCCCCGTTAAGCAACCACGAGGCTTCTCATCTCCAGTATTGTGCTTGTTAATCATAATAATAACATTCCCTGCTCAACAAAGCAATCAATTACTATATTATCACTAGGCCTTTAATGGGTCCCATTATACATCCACAAGTACACCCAAGATCCTATTGGACCACTTACATGCATTTACAACAATTACAGAATCCATTCTAATAATATCTACATCAATCTAGTCCTCGCATTCTTCCCATAAACCATGCCCTCAATTAGGCAACGAATACTCACCTTAGTTCACCAGTTCGTAAAGAAATTTAGGTAGTATTGACCTGCAAGGCGAAATCTATAGGAGGGTAAGCTAAAGCTTAGTGAGATAAGGTACAATATCTCAACGTTGCAACAAACACAATAATTTCAAGCAAGTTATCAAAACAAATGCTATGCACGAACAATCACCTGAATGTAGCATCTCATGTGGTCTTCCGGTAACCGACGTGAAATCTAAGGTTTATGCCCCCCTTGACCTTGGGTTAGGGATTCCGAAGCCAACATCAAAGCCTAGGTCTTACACACAATTTAATTACTCTTATCACTTTATTATAACTGTATCTTAGCTTTGGTGATTTAGGCTCAGGTGCCTCTTATACACCGAGCATTTACACCCTTAAGAGATAAGTCGAGCTTGGAACAGTCAAGGCACAATAATCCCCTTATCACTTAGTTCGCACTTGGTGGAACAGTAATTCTCTGATCACTTCCGACGCGTCCTATAGCTATGATAGCCTTGAATAATGCAATGTTCGTGCAATGTATGCTAGGTTTTTAATTAGGTCTAAAGATTTGTTATAGTTTTAGGTTGATCATCCAAGGTCAAGCACATATGCAAGCAACAATCATGCTAATATGCATTCCATTCATAATGCACTCAATCATTTGACAGAGTAAGGTACATCCACATCATCAATGAGAGAACAACATCCATGAAATCAAGCAAGAGATTATCAAGCTATAGACTTCTATTCAAGATTATAGTCACATGTCTCATCCTTAGATATATACGTATGTACCAATGACGCATGAGGTTTAAGTTAGACTTCCATCCCTCCTTTATAATTACATATTGCAATGTAAGGATTTGTAGTTATGGTTCATGGTCGACTATGAGTAACTTTTCCCCCCTATCCTATATACTCTATGTGACTATGGCTTATATCAATTCTAACATCCCATTCTTCTATCTCACTTACACCTAGCATATGTATCTATATAGGTAAGGACTTAGGTTATCGACAACATGGCTCCCCCTTTCCAACTTGTAATACATGCATATACTTATGGCTTAGATTGGCTCCTTAGATTCCCTTCTTCTAGCCTCCACTTCCAACACTTTCCATGTCAACATGTGTCTAAAATCCCCTCATCAATCTCCACAATCATCAACAATGAACATACCATGATGCCTCCCTTTACTTCTACTAGTAGAACCACACACACCCACTAAGGAAAAGATCCAACATCTATATGCCTATATATGTTTTCTCGCATTCTCATTCATGGATTTTCACCCTCCTTTCAATTCCCCAACACACAAGCTCACAAGAAAACTAACCTCAATATAATCCCAACTCCCACCTCGATTTCATCTTATAGTCTACCTTCACAAATCAAAGTCCCATCTCCGCTTTCCTCATCTCCCATACAACATATGTCGATGTGACATTCCTATGCTTGCTTCCACTTCCTTGTAGTTTGTTGCATCCTCTAAGCATCACACACACATGTATACTTATTCACAGCCGTATAACCACTATTATACCTATATATATATATACCACAACAGTACTTTCCATTTTCATTCCCTTCTTCCATGTCCAGCAACGTCTTCGGCCCCTACATAAACATAGTTATGCAGGATAACTAACGTTTAGACATACATATATGTATGGACACAGCAACTAGCAAAAGAAGGAAGGAAAAATAAAATAAAATAACATCACCAACACAATGGGAGTCCCCTTGCATACACACCCAACCTGTGCATATATACATATATATTTTACAGCATATTTTTCCCCAGCATTTGGATATATATATATATACTTCGGCCAACAAACCATTATACATATACCTATATATATACGATTCCATACGGCAGTTGGGAGAAAGGAAACGTCCCAGCCATCCTCTATTTACACCTATATATGTATATATTATCTTACGGCATCAACGTGGTTAGCAAGCTCAAGAGTATATATATATATATATATATATGCTTATCCCCCGCAGCTTTAAGGAAGGAAGAAGAGAAAAGAAAAAAAAAATTCCACACGCACGCACACCGGCACAGAGCAGCCATTTCTAAAACATGTCATGTTTATATATATATATATATATATATGTCCAAACTGTCGTTGCTTGCTGCCACGAGGAAGGATCCACGCTCACACACGCTACAGACGCATATATATATATATATAGGCAGCACGCATGAAATCAACAATATATACACAATACAACATGTCATAGTTACATACTACATATGGTTTAGATCACTCTATCTAGTATTTCTTTAACTATTATAATAGTTTTAGACGAAATACTAATTTTTATACCTATTTGTTATTTGTACATAACTTTTAAAAACTAACTCCATTTCGTAAAAAATTGGTCTAGTTGAGTTATACTCATCTCGAGGAACACATTGGTGGTCTTAGATCCTCTATCAGAAGTCATATGTGTTAGATATGATTTTTTTTATTCGGTTTTCCCTTTTCTCTTCTCCTCCGTAGCTTTCGTTTATAGTCCAGCTCTGTCCCACTTCGCCCTTTTCTTTTTGTTTGTTCTTTTGTGTAGCTGTAGGTCCTCCACTGCCTGCCGCTTATATATATATATATATATATATCCTATTATTATTATTATTATTAATTTATATTATTATTATAATTAGGATTTAAGAATTTCTAGTATGTTTTCGTATATATATATATATATATATATATATCCTATTATTATTATTATTATTATTATTATTATTATTATTATTATTATTATTAGGATTTAAGAATTTCTAGTGTGTTTTCGTACATGCGATGGTATCGATAAAATTTAAAATTTTAATATTTTATTACGAAACTTTACACTTAAGCTAATTTGATTATTTCGAGCGTGAATATTTATTCAAAATTTCCATTTGGCAACTCTATGTCTATGAATTTAATTTATTTTATCGTTTATTCAACAATTTCTCATGGTTTGCTTTTCATGTGATTATGTCTTTTAATATAATTTTATACGGGGTATGTTTAAAGCTTTTAGTACAATCTTTTAATCATTTCGATATTATACACGACTAAAATTTTTGCGGATTTTACATTCTCCGCTACTTCAAAAAGTTTTGTCCTCAAAACTTTAGGACGTACCTGGTTCTCCGAAGAGTTGGGGATATCTTTCCTTTATCTCATCTTCCTTCTACCAAGTAAACTCTCGTTCTAAGTGTCAACTCCATTACACCTTGATGAATCGGATGGTCTTGTTGCGCAATTCTCAAGATTGAGTATCAAGAATTCGAATAGGATGTTCTCGATACATTGGGTTTGGCTGAATTGCCAAGATGTCCATCTCGATGGCTCGATTAGGATATGGGATTTGTTTCCAAAGCAACAACACATGGAAGACATTGTGAATCCCTGATAGTTGAGGGGGTAAATCTAAACGATAGGCCACTTCTCCAACTCTTTCCAATACTTCGTATAGCCCTATGTATCTAGGACTTAGTTTCCCTTTTGTTCCAAATTGTCTAGTTTCCTTAACTGGAGTGACCTTTAAATAGACATGTTCCCCTAGAAGGAACTCAATCTCCCTTATCTTCAAATCTACCCAGCTCTTTTAGCGATCTTGAGTTTCTTTCATTTGTTGTTTAATGGTGGTAACCTTGTCTATTGTCTCTTGTAGTAAATTTGGCCCAATTTTTCTATGTTTGATCTCGTCCCAATACAACAGAGATCTACATTTTCATCCATATAAGGCTTCATAAGGGGCCATCTTGATCGACGAGTGGTAGCTATTGTTGTAAGCGAACTCAACTAATGGCAAATGTCGCTCCTAGCTATCCTTAAAGTCTAGTGCACAAGCTCTTAGCATATCTTCCAAAGTTTGGATGGTCCGCTCGAATTGCCCATCTATTTGAGGGCGATATGCTGTACTAAACTACAGTTTAGTCCTTAGAGCTTGTTGTAAACTTCTCTAGAACTTTGATACAAACCATGGATTTCGATCAGACACTATACTCTATAGCACCCCATAGAGCCTCACAATTTCTTTGTAGATAGATCCCGGCTAACTTTTCCAAGGAATAAGTCATATTACTAGGTAGAAAATGGGCAGATTTAGTTAATCGGATTTCGATCAGACACTATACTTTGTAGCACCCCATGGAGCCTCACAATTTCTCGTAGATAGATCCTGGCTAACTTTTCCAAGGAATAAGTCAAATTAATAGGTAGAAAATGGGCAGATTTAGTTAATCGGTCCACGACTACCCATATTGCTTCATAACTAACCCTGGTCCTCGATAATTCTGTAATGAAGTCCATTGTGATCCATCCCCACTTCCACTCTAGAATCGAAAATGGTTGTAGTAATCCCCCGGGTTTTTTATGTTTGGCCTTAACTTGTTGATAGAAGAAACATTAAGAAATGAACCGTGCTACATCTCTCTTCATGCCTTTCCACCAATAGCCTCTCTTGAGTTCTTGGTATATCTTATTTCCCCCCGAGTGCAGGGTGTAACTAGAATTATGGGCTTTGTTAAGGATGTCATTTTTCAATTGTGAATTTGATGGTACGCACCATCTACCTCTTAATCTTAAGACTCCCTCTGGATCTACCTCGAAGTCAGTACTGACTCCCTGTTCCACTTTACCTCGAAGTTCTATTATCTTTGGATCGGTACGCTGCATTTGTTTTAATCTATCTAAAAGCGTAGGTCGTACCTCTAAAGCAACTATTTGAGCCTCTCCTTCCTCATGCCACATGAACTCAATCCTGAGTTTCTCGAACTCTTGTATCAACTATTGTTGTTCAGTTAACAATGCTACCACTTGTCCATAGTCCCTTTGACTCAATGCATCGGCCACTACGTTGGCTTTTCCTGGGTGGTGGCTGATACTGAGGTCGTAGTCTTTAATGAGCTCAAGCCATCTCCTTTGTTGCATGTTGAGCTCTTTCTAAGTAAATAGATACTTTAGGTTCTTATGGTCTGTGTATACTTCACACTTCTGCCTATATAAGTAGGGTCTCCATATTTTCAGAGCAAACACGATTGTAGCTAACTCTAGATCGTGGGTAGGATAATTTCTTCTCATGTTTTTTCAATTGTCTGGAAGCATAAGCCACAACTTTCTTATTCTACATAAGCATACAATCAAATCCATTTTGGGAAGCATCACTATATATGCTGAAAGGTTCTTTTGTGTTGGGTAGCATTAAGATCAGAGCTGTAACTAATCATTGCTTTAACTCTTGGAAGCTTCTTTCACATTTCTCAACCCACTTAAACTTCACCTCCTTCTAAGTCAGTCTAATTAATGGTCTTGATATTGTGAAAAATTCTTCACAAATCGTCTATAATATCTAGCTAACCGAAGGAAACTCCTAACTTCTGTCACTATAGTGGGTTGCTTCCAATCAACTATAGCCTCAATCTTTACTAGATCTACCGTTATCCCTTCACCGAATATAATGTGTCCCAAGAATTCCACTTGACGCATCCAGAACTCACACTTGGATAGTTTCACATACAATTGGTGCTCATTTAACAATCCTAAGGCGATTCACAAGTGTTCTTCATGTTTTTGCAGCATCTTGGAATAGATCAGAATGTTGTCGATGAAAACCATGATGAACTTATCTAAGAACGACTTAAAGATCCTGTTCATGAGGTCCATGAATGCAGCTGGAGAATTTGTCAGTCCAAAGGACATAATTAGACATTCATAGTGACCATATCTCATTTAGAAGGTAGTTTTAGGTATATCCTCTGACTTGATCCTCAATTGGTGGTATCCAGATTGTAGGTCAATTCTAGAAAAGACATTTGCTCCACTTAGTTAGTCAAATAGATCGTCAATCCTTGCAATGGATATCTATTCTTGACAGTCACTTTGTTCAACTCTTGATAGTCGACACATAACTGCATAGATCCATCCTTCTTCTTGACAAATAGTATTAGAGCTCCCCATGGTGATACACTTGGGCAAATGAACCCCCTATTGATCAATTCCTGTAACTGCTTTTTCAATTCTTGTAATTCGACCAAAGCCATTCGATATGGTGCCTTCAAGACTGGTTTGGTACCAGGCTTTGTCTCAATAGTAAAGTCCAATTCTCTCAAAGGTGGTAGTCTTGGTAATTCTTCTGAAAATACATCAGGTATTCATTAATGATTGGTATTTCCTCCAACCTTGCAATTCCTTCTTTACCTCTACCGCACTTATTAAGTACATGTTCCAGTCTTGAAGACCTTTCTTTTTCTCCTCAATTAGGCTAGTTGAAACTTCAAGAGTTCCCTTTACTTGCCCCCGATACACTACTGTTTCTATCCTGACTTGCTAAACTGCATCTCCCTGTTCTTGTCAGTCTACATAGGCGAAGTTTTTGATAGCCAATCCATTCCTAAGATGACTTCGTAGCCTCTCATAGCCAAAACAATTAGATTTGCAGGCATATTCCTTCCTTGGATCTTGATCGGGCAATTCTTCACCATCTCTTTAGCGATAGCCCGTTCTCCGATAAGAGTATTGATTCTTAAGATCCTTGGAGAAGGTTGAACTTCTAGTCTTCACTATTGAGTCACAGCTAAGCTTATGAAGGAATGTGTAGCTCCCGTATCTAAAAGGACTAAGGTTGGTTGGGCACGATTAAGATAAATCCTATCAATTAGGTAATATTTGATTATTATACTTTACCTACTCAAATCCTCTTAATAGTAGATCTTTTATATCTCCTAATTTAACAATTTATCTCTAACTTATGCTTTACGTCCATAAAATATCATAAACAGGTAAGTTTTGATCTTGACATACCTGTTACCACATCTCCTTCCCTAGAATACTCCATGGCGGCCAAGTTAATGTCTTGATATTGTTCCGGCTCCTATCCCACCCATTCTCCTATTTTTATGCCTTCTATGGTGAATACTCGAGCAATGGTAGCTTGAGGGTTAGTTCCTTGCACTCTTAGTCCCGATGGTCTGTGGGCTGACTTTCTGATGGTTATCCTAGGTCCGGTGACCTTAGGTCCAAGTCTTTGATGCTTCTTGGGCATGTACTAGCTATATGCCTTGTTTGTCCACACATATAACAAATCGTGGAGTTCTTCTGTGGAAAATCCTCGACCTTGTGCTCATTTGACCCACATCGGAAGCACTTCCCCTTCAGGTAAGGGCAATCTCTTAGATAGTGCATCTTCCACCCTTCCAATAAACCACTGTTATTGGCTTTTCCCATGGGATAATGGACAGCGACTTTACACTTGGATTTTTTACATTCAAATAAGCCTCTTTCCCCTATCGCTTGGGGTAGGTTGGAACAAAGGTCTTTTTGCAGGAATGCAGGGTCCAACACTTGGTCTTGCTCAGGCTCTTATTTCCTCCACTTTTAACTTAGTCTGCTCTAAAGCTCGAACCTTATTTACTACTTCAGCATATGTTTTTAGCTTAAACTCCATGATTCGTCCTTAAGTTTCAGCATCCAATTCATTCATGAATAGTTATCTCTTCAACTCATCTAAATCCTTGTAGACATCTAGAGCAAATTGTAATAACCTAAGGAACTCGTGCTCATACTAGTCAATGCTCCTCCAGCCCTTCTTCAATTGAAAAAGTTGTCCGCTTAATCGGGTTCTAACACTCTCTAGGAAATATTCCTTGAAAAACTCATCCCGAAAAGTTTCCTAAGAGGTCAGTGGGTTAATGCTCCTTACCTTACATCCCACCATATTCTGGCTCTGGCTTTTAACATATAGGAGGCATAGGCCAGCTTCTGATGATCTTCCACCTCATACACAGTGAATAACCTTTATAATTGGGCCATCCATTCCTCAGCCTCTTTCGGCTTTCCATACACCCCATCAAAGAATCTATTTGAGCGTATAAAGTTGAGGAATGTATTCTTCTGAATTCAACCACTTCTCCCTTGGTCATTTTTAGATCCACTTTCCATTGGCGGCATATAGGTAGTCGGAGCTAATGGTGCTTGTGCCGACTTTTGTTGGGATCGTTGAGGTGTTACCGGTAGTATTAGATGTGCTTGAGGTGGTCAAGGGACCGGCTGTGATGATGGTTGGCCTCCTGGCATTAATTGCTGAATCAACAAGGCTTGTTGTTGTACCAACTGTTGCACAATCACCTTGAGCCTCATCATACATTCTTCTCCACTCCCTTCTCTTTCAATGGGAGCTTCTACAATGTTTTTTCATCCCGGCCTAACCACTTGGCCCGGTGTTACAAGTCAAATCTCCGGATTCTCTTGCGGGACAATAGGTGGTGCTTCCATTTTCGGGATTCCTTCGACTTCCTAACGCCTTGGTGATGCAGCGGCCTTTCAGCCCCTACTAACAGCTCCTCTGAAATTCCTCATTACAACATATGAAATATGTTAGGACATTCCAATGATACATATATCATGAGTGATACAAATATCAACAAAAGTCTATAATGTATTTTTATTTTTGCATCAAAGATTGTAAGCATACAGAAATCTAGATATTTCACACATACTTTTCAAAATTTACATGTTGGAGTTTTTCGCGTACACATTTTAACATAGAGGGATATACATACATTACACTACAAAATTTTTCCCATGTTGGCCTTACTAACATGCATATACATTGCTAATCTTTAAATACATATCTTCCAAAAGACGATATTTACATCTACTTCCCTCGTCCTAAGCGATGCTTTGCGATTACTTGCTCATATCCTCATCGCTTCTGATCTAGTCACCTTTTAGTTCCTTTTCTTCTTCTTCCTCCTCTTCTTTTTCTTCCTCTTCTGGGGAGTTCAAGAGTATACCATCATCTCCCAGGGCACTGTCCAAATCAGAGTTTTCTTCGGGAGATGAGTCTTCTTCCGGATCCTCTTCCCAATCTTCCCATAACTCTGGTTCCACCACAAATATATCCCCTTGGTCTACAATTTTGAACTCTCGATGCTCAACGCAGTCCATGGTATCCCAGGAGTCTTCGTTGTATAGGAATCCTAAATCGACTTTTGGCTTCTAATCGTATATCCCCCTCCTATACCTTTAATTGTTTTGTCTAGATATAACTAAGGGTGCTAGTACTTCTTGGGGATACCCCATTCCTAAGTTAAATTGGGATACAAACACTATCTCTTAGGGTACCTTTAACATACCCTTCATTTGCGCGAATCGAGCCTTGAGAGCAAGTATAGTTATATACCTACTATATCTATCCCTGAGATCCTCACTTAACTTGTCTAACTACTCTTGGCAATACTCAGTCAATCTCATTCCCCAATCCTCAATCAATTCATCAACTGTCTTGTAACTAGAAAATACTCGTAGTGGCATAGCAATATCTCTATCTTCAGCCGATAGTTGATCAAGTTGTCATCGTTCTTCATATAGCAAGTATTCCACTTCCTATCAAGATAGCGAAGCACACCCTACATTTCATCGAAAACTAGGAAATCGTAAGCTTTTAAGTTAATTAACTCAACTCCCAAGTTTAACCCACCCTCTCCTACTATGGTAGGTTTTCCTCTATCTAATGGGTTACTAAATCAATCTCTTAAGATATTGACTCTCAACCCCCTATATCCTCTATTTATATCCTGTTCCTAACCTAAATTCAAGCTCTGATACCAACAAAAGCTGTTATGCCCCACTTTGAGGGCTCCTCGTGACAACTCACCACAATTGCTTAATCACCCGTTAAGCAACCGCGAAGCATCTCATCTCCAGTATTGTGCCTGTTAATCATAATAATAACATTCCTTGCTCAACGAAGAAATCAATTACTATATTATCACTGGGCCTCTAATGGGTCCCATTACATAACCACAGGTATACCCAAGATCCCATTAAACCACTTACATGTATTTACAACAATTACCGAATCCATTCTAATAATATCTACATCAATATAGTCCTCGCATTCTTACAAATACTCACCTTGGTTCACCGGTTCATAAGTAAATTTAGGTAATCTCAACCTATAAGGCAAAATCTATAGGAGGGTAAGCTAAAGCTTAGTGAGATAGGGTGCAATCTCTTAGTGTTGCAATAAACACAACAATTTCAAGCAAGTTATCAAAACAAATGCTATGCATGAACAATCACATGAATGCAGCATCTAACATGGTCTTCTAGTAACCGACGTGAAGTCTAGGGTTTATGCCCCCCTTGACCTTAGGTTGGGAATTCCGAAGCCACCATCAGAGCGCAGGTCTTACACACAATTTAATTACTCTTATCACTTTATTATAACTGTATCTTAGCTTTAGTGATCTAGGCTCAGGTGCCTCTTATACACCGAGCATTTACACCCTCAAGAGACAGGCCAGACTCGGAACCGTTAAGGTGCTATAATCCCCTAATCACTTTGTTCGCGATGGAATAGTGATCCTCTGATCTCTTCTAGCATGTCCTGTAGCCGTGATGGCCTTGAACAATGTAATGTTTCGTGCAATGCATGTCAAGTTTTTAATTAGGTATAAGGATTTGTTATGGTTTTAAGGTGATCATCTAAGGTCAAGCAAATATGTAAGCAACAATCATGCCAACATACATTCCATTCATAATGGACTCAATCATTTGACAAAGCAAGGTACATTCACATCATCAATAAGAGAAGAACATCCACGAAATCAAGCAAGAGATTATCAAGCTATAGACTTCTATTCAAAATCCCTAATAAAGTGCACGGAATCAACAATATACACACAATACAATACGTTATGGAGTCCTACTCACCTGGGTCTCATTTTTTCGAGATTTAATCAAAATAATCTTCAAGTATCTTCGAGCCAAAATTCTCTTCACCTAAAAAAATTAGGGAAAAATACATTATTACTTGCTATACATGGTCTAGATTACTCCACCTAGTGTTTCTCTAGCTATTATAACTAGTTTTAGATGAAATACTAATTTTTACACCTATTTGTTATTTGTACATAACTTTTAGAAACTAACTCCGTTTCATGAAAAATTGGTCTAGTTAAGTTGTACTCACCTCGAGGAATACATTGGTGGTCTCGGATCGTCGATTAGAAGTCATATGTGTGAGATAGGATTTCTTTTGTTCAGTTTTCCCTTTTCTTTCTCCTCCATAGCTTTCGTCTGTGGTCTAGCTCTATCCCTCTTCACCTTTTTCTTTTTGTTTGTTCATTTATGTGGCTATGGGTCCTCCACTGCCTACCGCTTATATATATATACATATATTATTATTATTATTATATTATTATTATTATTTTATTATTATTTATTATAGGGTTTAGGAATTTCTAGTCTATTTTCGTGCGTGCGACAATATTGATAAAATTTAAGATTTTAGTATTTTATTATGAAATTTTATGCTTAAGATAATTTGATTATTTCAAGTGTGAATATTTACTTGGAATTTCCATTTGGCAAGCCTAAGTTTATGATTTTAATTTATTTTATCTTTTATTCAATAATTTCTCATGGTTTGCTTTTCGTGTGATTATTTCTTTTAATATAGTTTTATACATGGTATGTTTAAAGCTTTTAGTACAATCTTTTAATCATTCTGATATTATTCACAACTAAATTTTTTGTGGATTTTACAATAAGCTCGAGTGTTCTCATACACCAAGCACTTTCGTGCCTCATGCATAGAGCAATACCCTCAAGGACCGGCCGGACTTAGAACCATCAACGTACGATAATCCTTTAGTCACTTAGTTCGCACTTGGCGAAATAGTAATCCTCTTATTACTTCCAGTGAGCCCTATAGTAGTGATGGCCTTCAATTTCATACAATGTCTCATGCAATGCATGTCGAATTTTTATTAACCAAATGTCATTATGTCAATTTAGATTTAAGTGATCAATCAAATAAAACAAATCAAGTAAAGCAAACCACTTATAAGGAAATAAAATTTCACAACAAAGCAACATGAAAAAACTAGCTCAATAGTAGCATATTACAACCCAATTTCATGAATCACACTACCACTCAGGCTATCGAACATCAGGTTTCTATTTCTGTATCAAAATGGAAACAATCAATTATTATTCCACTTTAAGAAATTCTCAGTTCATCGTAATCCAATTAACTAAGATTGATATACCGTTCTTATTCTTCGGCAACAATTGAGTCACTCCATTAGTCAATCATCGAAATCCTAAAATTTGTAAAAATAAGTGCACCAATATACATCACATAATTATCAATGACAAATACTAAATCCACATCGTTAAAATATGCACTTTCATTCACAACTTCATTGTCTTAATCTAACAATTTCTCTGTTGATATTAATTTATAAAAATCAATAATTTTTATTTTAAATAATAATTTCACAATCATAAATATATACATATGAAAATATATATATTTATATTATCTAACCCCATTTATATATACATATATTTTTAATTTAGCTAGGGAGGTAAGTTTGCAAAATATGTTCCCTTACGAATTAGCTAGGAGTGAAAGAAAATATTTATTAACTTGAAAAGATATAAATTTATACTTGTGACTTTATATAATTATATGTATAAATGTAGGCATACATATGGGGTGAAAATAATTTTGTTCAAACATATATACATATATTCATAATTAGATTCCCATTTATGTGTAAAATGATATAGTTTGTCTCATAATATGTATACATATGCACTAATTTATATAAAGGAATAGTTGGCTTTATATATTAATTTAGTTTAAAGAAAATAAAGTTGAAATCATGGCATCAAGCCGGTGGTGATAATATTGGTGTAACAATGCTAAGTGCCACCATCAAAATGGTAACATCTAAATTTTTAAACCCTTTCGTTTCCTCTACCATTAGGATAGTGTTTTTTATGATGTCAAAATGGCATTCATCGGTATCGTCCAACTTCAAATCTCTTTACAAAATTGCATTCCCAACCCGTTTTACACCATTTCTAACTCTAAAGTAATAACATCCACAATAGCTATAACAGCAACCAAGCAAGAAAATACACATATACACAGCATATCACAAGTAAATATAACATTGTAGCATATCATAGAGTTTTCCACTCACCTGTCTATAATCATCATTGGTCATAACATTCATCAAGTGGTTCCGATGTGTGGTCACTTTACCTAATGATAAAATAAAATAAAATAGAATAAATATCTTGATCTAAACAAAACCTCAAATTAACTAAAAGTACTAAGTAGGGTTTGTTTATTTCCCGATTATACCCAATTTAGTATTTTGATTGAAATTTCTTCATTTTGAATTAATGCTTCATGATTTCATAATTATAATAGAATAACCATATCTCACATACAATATCAAGTAATTTTATTTTCAATGTAAGTATATATTAGCATATTTATTTGATGTTTATTATTATTTTCTTTTTGACAATTATAGGCATAAGAATGAAATTGTATAAGTTAGTAGATATTGATGATTTGACCCAATGAGATATGTCTAAAACAAACGAACTTAAGAAAGATTATTATAATATTGTCCCCATATTCTATTTAGTATATTTTTGGGCAAACCAATAAAAAATATTTATCATAGCTCAATTGTTTATTATCATATAATTAGTTTCACCTAATCCTAGGAGAGTAAAGGTTTCAATACCGTAATGTGAAGGGACGAGTTTCATGAAGCAACATAATTGACTCAATAGGTGGCGACTTACCGGAAAGCAAAAATCAAAATGGAGAATAGAGGAAGCGACCAAGCATCAACGTTCATGACAATGCCCACAATGGAAAGAAAATGAACAAGAGGATCAACTAACAAAGCTTGCAAAACGAGCTTCGGTCCTTTTTCCTAAGCTAACTTCAACTATTCCTTCGCCATCTCGCTTCGTTGTCACCAAGGTAGTAGAAGATGAAGCCAACAATGAAACCAAAACTTGACACCTCGCTAGAGTAGGTAATGTATGAGAGAACACTTTGGTCAGAGTACATGGACCTTGCTTCTTGTAAGGCAGCAGTAACACCAAAACCGATTGGAGCCATTAAAGTACTTTTCCATTCTAAATCAAACTACGATCTCAACTCTTTTTGCTTTAGCTGTATCAGGATTAATCAATACAATACTCCCACTAATAGTAGATAATGATACGCCTTGGAAGTCTCCAACTCTAAGAGATTTAATTTTAGTTACAAAGGATTTGTCAACATTATCAAACGACTCTCAGCCAACACTGGTTGCAAACTCGTTCCATGAGGAACTATGACAATCGTTCTTGTTTCATTTACAACAATAATATCATGCTTGGGAATGATTTCATTGTTACTCTTCCTGCAAATGCTCATTGTAGAAGATACACTCCAAACAACTCCAATCACATCAACTAATTCTTTCCCATTCACATTGGGACCCAATGCCTCTATAGGACAAAGTTGAATTTCATCTCAAGAATCAAAGTTGCTTCTAAAGGTTTTGTTACAGCAAGGTGTAACTATAGTTCCAATTGCGCCACCAAGAGGCTGAATTTTGAAGGCGGAACATTTTTTGCAAACATAATTCTTCACCATTTCGATTTAATTAGATTTCTCTTTCACTCTTTCTCTTTCTCATTCAGAAGAACCTAGAACATCACTCTTGAGGCATGGTGTTGAAGTGAACTAGATCGGCTATGGAGACTATGGTGACTCAACCTAACTAGCTGTTGCAACATTGATGGCAACTTAGCCTACCTTGTTTTTGGGCACCATAAATAGGGGTAGCCAAGGAGGAGCGAAGGGATGTGAGGTGTGGAAGAGGAAGAAGAAGCTACTGCCGCTGCTGTTGGGAAGAGCTTCGACAACTGCTCTATTTTTGTGTTGGAAAAGAAGGGTGGGGAAGAAAAGAAAAATGAGGAAGGAAAGGGGCAAGAGTAGGGGTCATCGAGGATGATGTAAGGAGTAGGGGCTGAAGACGAAATCAAATTACTACATGGTCTTCCCCTCGATTCAGAGTCATCCCCTTTCCCCCCATTCCATGTATCGCCTAGTCCAATATGCTTTCAGTTATTGGATTGAGTCCAGAGTATCATTATCCTTTGCTCCCTTAACATTAATGGAAAAATTGTAGCTTCTAGATTGCTCAGGGAAGGGGAAGTCTTCAATGGAGTCCAATTTTCATTCCATACACCAATTAAACCACCTCTAAGTGTATGAACAAAGGTTCCCCTAGAGAACTTCAAAGGAAGCTCATTCCCAAGTAGCTTCAAGCATAACCAATCCAAAGCAGTCTCAAAGGTCACACTATCCTTTAGAGCTAAGAGAGCTTGTTCAATTTGATCATTAGTAATGGGAATTTTTCTGGCACTCTAAATGTTCTCAAAACTCGATTCGAATGATGATCTAAATCACTCATATTTCACCTTATTTCCTTTATCTAATAAATGATTGAGTAATAATCTTATAGGTACAATAATATTTCTCCATGGGATGCCAAATGACTTACATTAGTTGATCACCATAGGACATCATCAATTATCATCCAATGGCCCCCTGAGATTGACATCACTTCGATGCATTGGCTCTTTGAGGATTTATATTATTTTTGTATTTGTAATTGTTCTTTAGACTATTTATGTTGTAATCTTTCTTTTAGGACACTTTCATTTGTTTGTAATTTTCTTTTAGGATCGGCCACCCTAAAAGTGGCATAGTTGTAATTTTGTAAACTTTTTAACCCTAAAGAGAGCAAGTATAAATACTTGCTTAAGTAGGGTTTTGAGGGGAGAATTTTTCAGAATACACTCAACATTTTACGTAAGAGAATTAGGGTTCTTTCTTAGTTTAATTCCTCTTATCAATTTCAATCCCAAGAATTGAAATTGTGGTGAGTGCAACGAGAAATTGTGAGTTATATCAATTACTTTTTGTTGTGTTTCCTTTTCATCACTAGTGAGTCATATCTAGGGTTGAATTGGATATCTTCTTGGTCAAATTTGATTGCATTTGTAATCGACGTATTAGTGATTAATTGAGTGGTTTTTATCCTTGATCTCTAGTCTTTCATTTAGTCACTCTTGAACCGTGAAATCAAGTTATGTGGAAAGTGGATCACGGTCATTGTTCTTATTGAGCTTTGGTATTATTCAAGTGGACTTCAAGTATATTTAGTGATCTCCATTGAGGATTACATCATTGCGATATTCATTTCCTTGAAGTTTAGCATTTGGTTTATCTTACACAATTAGGGTCACGTAACATTTTGCTCCAATTTGAACCGATTTGTTCTTGTCCTTTAGGGATTGTTAATTGGATCATTTGCATGTGCTTAAACTCCTTTTTAGGCACATCATAATTTGGTATCAGAGCTTGTGGTTGCAGAAGGGATTGATTGCAATTTGAATTCGAAAGTTAGGCAATTGTTGAATAGCACATTGGTTTGAATTTGTTTGACGTGAAGCTTGAATTATCTAATTGTGTTGTTGAGGAGTTGTAGTTGCTGCTTTGTGTTGTAGACATGGAGCAATTTGAATCCTTATCATTTTGTTGTTGACGTGAACTTGGAAGGAAAAGTAAGAAGTGTATTTCCTAGTGTTTGATTGTGGAATTAGGAAATACAATAATTTATGGTAAAAAGAGAAGTGTGACCTTTGTTGATTTCGGAATTAGGGAGAAAAATTTACCATTTCCAGATTTGAAAGTGTGTGGAAGGATAAGCATATTTTTTGAAATTCAAACACCTTCTTTAAGTTTGAAACAATTCGCTAAGTAACATTGAATAAGTGTTATTTGAATTTGAATTGTTTTTACCATTTGTGGAGAAGGTTGCATTTAGTGAAGTAAATTGAATTGAATTTTGTTGCTACCATTGCTTGTGGTTTATGATGTGAATTGGAGTTGTGTAGTGGTAAGGAAGTGTATACTTTGAAGGTGTATGTGTGTAGAGTTGTGTTTGTAAAATTTAGTGAAGTTGTGTGCGTTTTTTGTGTGGATTTTTGGTGTATACATTGTGGACAATTGTTGGTGGTGTAATTAGAGTAGCACCATGAGCAAAGAGAAGTAGTGTGGTGGTAGATTTGTGTATTTTTGTATTTGTTGAGGTGATGCACATTATGGTTATTTGTAGTGTGAAATCAAGGCAAGAAAAGGAAGGTTGAGTAGTAGAATTTAAAATTCAAACAAATCATTAAAGTGTGAAAGTAATTGAACTAGTTACTTAAACACTTGTTGTTGAATTTAATTCTATCTACTTGAAAGTAATTGTGTGTGTACTTCATTTATTGAATTTATTTGGAGTACTAAATTATTGCCTTGTGCCTTTAAAGCTCTTTGAGACGTGAGCTATAATATCATTGTAGTTGCTAAAACATGTGGATTGCTGTTGTTGATTGAGTATGCTGTAAATTGTGGGACTACTTCTTCAAATTCACATCATATCCAACAAAGTGTGAATAGGGGGATTGGCAATGAGGCCAATAGCCAGGTTAGTGGAGTTCAAGGTTATAATATTGTAGGTTGGAGGACTTTGGAAGAACTGCTCCAGGATCCTACTACCATAGTTACTACTTTGGCAACTAGGATTGATAGGATAACATTACTATAACCACCAGTGGTGAACCCTCAGGCACCACCTCGGGTAGCTCTATGGAACCTTTAGAGAGAAAGGGTAGTGGGAGAAGGAAATATGGGTAGAAGGATGGAGGGAGATCATCACCCCTACAGGGAAGAGAGGGACGACAACTTTAGGGCTAATCCTTACTCTAATAGGGATTTCAAGGGCCACCTCGGGGACTGGAATATGTAAAGCTACAAATGCCTTCTTATGATGGCAAGGGATCAGCTGATGATTATCTGGACTGAGAGGACAAGGTTGAGGGTCTCTTTAAATGCTATGAGATCGATGATAACACCCGAGTTCGACTGGCTGCTATCAAGTTTACAGGATATGCTGCCTTATAGTGGAAGAATTTGATTATCAACAGGCGTAGGGATGGGGAAGCTGAGATTCAAACATGGAGGGACATGAAAAGGGTTTTGAGAAAGAGATTTATTTCTTAGCACTACAAACAGGAACTGTTCATGTGACTGTAGACATTGAGGTAGGGAGGCAAGACAGTTGATGATTATGTGCAGGAATTTGAAACCCTCATGATTAAATGTGGGTCAATCGAACCTCTAGAGCAAACCCTAGTACGCTTCGTCTTAAGGTTGAAATATGAGATAGCATGTGTCGTTGAGCTGCAGCGATATAGTACACTTGATGAGGCTATTTAGTTGGCCCTAAAAGTGGAAAGGCAAAGGAGGTCCAACTTATTCAGGGCCTCGAGCAGCAAGCCTAGTACTACTACCAACCCATAGCAACTGATGGTTGATCAGGAAGGACAAAGGCGGTAGGTGAGACAGTGAGAGCAGTGGACAAAACTACCCCTAACACTGCAAGAGAAAATATACCCTCTAGGAAGGGTAAAAAGGTAATAGCACCAGATGTGAGGCAGACTGTTCCTGGTTCTAATAGTAGAAAAGTACGCCAAATTAAATGCTTTAAGTGCATAGGACTTGGGCATATGGCAGCACAGTTTCCAAATAAGAGGGTGATGACTATTATGGAGGGGATTGGAGAAGATGTTGAGGTTAAAGAGGAACAGGCTAAGCCTACAGATTTGTCTATAGCACTGTAGGAGTACTATGATGATCAAACTACAAAAACACACCCATTAATGAATTATGTAGGACTCTAACCTTATCTCCTTATGCTAGAGACATACAGAGGGAGAACATATTCCTCGCCTCTTGCAGGATCAGAGGTAACCTTTGTGTGCTCATCATTGATAGTGGTAATTGCACGAATGTTATATTTGTTGCACTAGTAGAAAATTATAATTATCTACTAGTCCACATCCTAGCCCTTATAACTTGCATTGGTTGGACAATCGGGGCAGTATACACGTTACACTAAGGGCAAAGGTGCCTGTGAGTGTTGGGCAAAAGTATCACGATGAGGTCCTATGTGACGTGATCCCTATGTGTGCGCTCCATTTTCTATTGAGTAGGCCCTGGATGTTTGATCGGAATGTGTTACATGATGGTTTCAGAAACACCTATATGTTTAGTATGAGAGGGTCTCACATAGAACTATCATTATGACTCCATTTGAGGTGCACCAGTTTCAGGAGTAGATCAGAACTACTTCCACTACATTTAGTAATCGGGAGAACAAGCTAATAGAGATATCCGGGTTTAGTTCTAGAAATAACCCTCTAGATTTGAGGGCAAATCTTTCAGAAGCCTAAGGAGATGATGGGAATTTTTTCGGCACTCTAGATGTTCTCAGAACTCGATTTGGATGATGATTCAAATCACTCATATTTCACCTTATTTATTTTATCTAATAAATGATTGCGTAATAATCATACAGGTACAATAATATTTCTCCATGGATGCCAAATGACTTACATTAGTTGATCGCCATGGGACATCATCAGATTATCATCCAATAGCCCGCTAAGATTGACATCACTTCGATGCATTGGCTTATTGAGGATTTATATTATTTTTGTATTTGTAATTGTTCTTTAGACTATTTATGTTGTAATCTTTCTTTGGGGACACTTTTATTTGTTTGTAATTTTCTTTTAGGACTGACCACCCTAAAAGTGGCATAGTTGTAATTTTGTGAACTTTTTAACCCTAAAGGGAGCAAGTATAAATACTTGCTTAAATAGGGTTTTAAGAGGAGAATTTTTCAGAATACACTCATCATTTTATGTGAGAGAATTAGGGTTCTTGCTTAGTTCAATTCCTCTTATCAATTTCAATCCAAGAATTGAAATTGTGGCGAGTGCAACAAGGAGAAATTGTGAGTTATATCAATTACTTTTTGTTGTGTTTCCTTTTCATCACTAGTGAGTCATATCTAGGGTTGAATTGGATGTCTTCTTGGTCAGATTTGATTGCATTTGTAATCGAATTATTAGTGATTAATTGAGTGGTTTTTATCCTTGATCTCTCGTCTTTCATTTAGTCACTCTTGAACCGTGAAATCAAGTTGTGTGGAAAGTGGATCACGATCATTGTTCTTATTGAGCTTTGATATTATTCACGTGGACTTCAAGTATATTTAGTGATCTCCATTGAGGATTACATCATTGTGATATTCATTTCCTTGAAGTTTAGCATTCGGTTTATCTTACACAATTAGGGTCACACAACATTTTGCTCCAATTTAACCGATTTGTTCTTATCCTTTAGGGATTGTTAATTGGATCATTTGCATGTGTTTAAACTCCTTTTTAGGCACATCAATTAGAAAATCCCTCAAGAGAGAGTTTCTCGTAGGGTTCTTGAGCCTTTTAGCCTTATAAGCCTTGGAGAGAAAATCGATAATTAGTGTCGAGGAAGGAGTTGAGATGTAAGAGTTGTTGAGCAAGAGATGACAAAAGACAGTTTCTCATTCTTGGCGGATAATTAAAGTTTGGGAGCGAATGATGAGGATGAGGATTTCTTGGTTTTAGATTTGGGGTTTTGCTTGTGCGGCTGCCACTTTTTTAAAGCCATTATGAGAGAGGGAGATGGAGAGAGAAGGACAAAGGAACAGAGAAGCAACCAAGAGAGACGATGAGAACAAAGGAAAAAGTAGGAAAAGAAAGAAAGAAAAAAAATGAGGAAGGACAACTGGTGTGATTCATATCAAAAGAGGAAGACCTTATGCAAACAAAACAAACAAACAAAAAAGAATTATTAGATAAGGATAAGAAATTATCCATTTACGGGTTTGTTTAGCAACGTAGTAGTATTTATTAAACCATCTAAATTATAATATATTATACGAAAATTTATGTTTATACTAAATTAAATATTCTAAGTATAATTATTTACATTAAAAAAATTATTTAACTATCATAAATCCAAAACTTTAATTCTTACTTTTTATTAATTATAATTACCTAATAGATTATGTTCCTCTCTTACTTTTATATTTTAAAGTTTATTATTATTTGTTATAAGATTTTCATCATATGTAAATTGTTAAAATAGTATTAATATATTGTAATGATTTAATTTCTCGTTGTTAGTTTTATCAAAAAAAAAATTGGGGCATTTCATCCAATGTTATTCAATTTTTGAAAAATTAAAGCTTTTCGTTACCATTCTCCATCCATAATTGTATATAGGCCTACATGGGAGGGTGGTCCCCAATTATTTGCTGTATAATCCTTGAAGACGTTTGTACGAGCAAGTTTCAAGGAAGACACTTCTTTAAAATTTAAAAAGGATGTAGAATCCCTAAAGATTAGATAGTTATCTACTGTTTAATTAAGAAAACTACTTAAGACTTCAGTAGAAGTGGAATATAGTACCCCAAAATGATTTGATTAACTTAAGAACTAACTAAGGACAATTTTTACCCAACTTTAATCTTATCTTAATCCTAGTTAACTAGGACTTAAAAACCACAAAGAACATAAGAAATTCTAGTTAATTTGATCAATTAAATTCTTGATAACAAAAGTAAATTATCTTCCTCTAAACTCTTGTAAAACTCTAAGAAATAACTATCACAATTATACTTAGTCTAGAGTGATGGGGATCAACCCTGCGGTTCCAGCAGTAGGAAACCTGACTTGGATACATGAGCCCATAATCCACATATGGCCACATTTTATCTAATAATTTTTTATTTTTGCACTTTAGCAGGTACATTCATCAGTTTTACAAGATGGCCAAATAACATGCACTAAGGATCAACTTGTGGGACATTCATAGAGTCACATCCAACAGCCCACAAATTGTTCAATTGAAATGAAGAACCGACCACTTGAAGGCCATTTGTATTTGTAATTGTTGCTTATGAGAACTGGCTATTTTATTTTATATTGGTAATTTGTGTTTAGAAATCAGCCACTTAAGTGGCATCTTTGTAATTTTTGGTGTGTTTTTACCCTAATAGGAGCAAGTATAAATACTTGCTAACTAGGGTTTTAGGGAGCTTTTGACATTTTGAGAAAATTATGCACTTTGTGCCGTGAGGGTTCATCCTTTGCATCCAAAGATCTCTTATCAATTTCTTTATGAAATTGTGGCGAGAATCAACTTGAATAGATTGTGAGTCATATCCATCTTACTATTGTTGTTTTGAAAATTGTGTTTAGTGAGTAGTATCTAAGTACAATTTGTTGGTTATTTGTTCTTATCACGTGAATTAGGGTTTTATATTTTCATATTTGTTCATTTCAATTTGAGATTGAATTCTAGTTCATTTGCGTATTGTTCCATTAAAGATCACACACTTGTTTGTTCTTAGATCCATTTAGTGTTTAAACTCATGAATTGGACTTCCAATTTAAAGTAATTTGACACGCCATTTTGTTGAGGGAGTCAGTTGTTCACGCCTTATGATTGATGTGTTTGCCACCCAATTTTTGGTTAAGCACATCATAGAGTTAAATGATTTCTAAATCTATATAATTAGAGCAATGAAAGGAAACTAGTTTAGTTAAAAACCCAACACACAAACTCATTCCTAAGCTTTCAAATAATTAGTCAAAATTGATGGCTTGACTTTGAAAAAGTCAAAGATGGAGGCTAGAAAATTCCAAATGAAATTCTCCTCTTCTTGCCATCACCCATAAGGAATCCTCTTAGCCAATTAAATTTAAGAAAAATCTCATCTTTAAGATAACGATTTAAATGTAAAAAACTTGACTCTATCTTGATGCAACTACACACCAACTAAAGGAAGCTTGCATGAAGAAAAGTTCAAATTAAAATTCTCAGCCATCACTTTAGGATAGATTTTAGTTAATTATTCTCAAGTGTAATCTTATGTTTAAGATAAGATTTTAAAGACAAATCATGACTAAATCTAAGAAGACATCACAAAAATTTAAAGGTCCAACTTAATGGCTCTCTTCATGTCATCACATATAAGGAGAAACTTTTGACTAATTCAACCCATTTAATCATGAAAACAAGACATGTCTCACCCCAAAGGGGGGCCTAGAAGTTTCCACTAAAAATTATCATGGCACGTGTGCACCCGTTACATGATAATTGTCTTACGAGCCAAAAATCGTAAAACTCTAAGTAAATAATTACAATTACGACTAATCATAGTACATATAATTAGATAATAAAATATAACTATGGATCCCGTATCCCACGGTCAACCATGATCATAGAGAATCAGTATCTCTTACCAACCAATAAAATAGGATAAATCCTAAGTTTCACAGATTCAATTCATTTCATCTAAATAATCTATCCTTCACAATTCTTACTTTATCGTTTTAGTCTTCCAAAAACTCTCGACACTTCACATCTTATCCCATCTCGAGCTTTCATAATCACTACTTGCAAAAAGGGTCTATGGTAGGGTGAGCACACTATGGCTCAATGAATGGGATGGTAATACTTTCAATGCTACACACACATAAGTAATTTCAATCAAGTTATCAAAACATATGCTATGCATGAACAACCATATGAATGCAGCATCTCACGTGGTCTTCCGGTAACCGACGTGAAGTCTAGGGTTTACGCCCCCTTGACCTTGGGTTGGGGATTTCAAAGCCACCATCAATGCCCAGGTCTTACACACATCTTCATTACTCTTATCACTTATTTTTACTGTATCTTAGCTTTAATATTTTAGGCTCAAGTGCCTCAATACACGAGCAATTACACCCTCAAGAGATAGCCCGAACTTAGAACCGTCAAGGCGTGACAATCATCTAATCACTTAGTTCGCACTTGGCGGAACAACAATCCTCTGATCACTTCTGGCGTGTCTTGTAGCAGTGATGGCCTTCAATCTGATGTGATGTCTTGTGGAAATACATGTCAAGTTTTAATCGAGTCCACTTTTCTAATTAATCGATTCGTGGTGACCAAACAATATATATAGTCGCATCTAATTCCCATTCAAGGTAATGAAGTAAGCTACCAAACATTTAAGTCTACCACTCTAAGAACAATCAATAGGAACCTAGTGAGTCCCATAAACAATCCACTACATTTCATTTTCACACTTACCATAACAAACAAATATCATGCATTTCACATCACAAATTAAACAAGGAAACCAGACTAAGCAGATGTAAACTATCCAGCTATACACAAGGTCTTAGTTAATTTAACACCTTTGTGCCATTTGTCTTAAACGTCAAAACAACCACTCGGGATTGATTTACAATTATCATTCGTGAAACCTCTATGTCATCGCACTTCTCAAGTACTCTATTATACACACATTCGAGAGCCAACAAGGTCATCTCATATATCCCTTCTAAGTCCTCAATACACCTATGTATAATATATATATATATATCTATACATATATATAGGTTTGCAACATAGCTTTAATTAAATAACGATTTCCTAGACACCTTCCCTCACTTACTTAAGAGGGCAAGAAAATAAAATTGTTAAGTTGCAAAATCAAAGTTATGTTCATGAGTGTATTCTATAGATATAATAGAAAAATAAATTGCCTAAACATATATTCATATTCGAAAGTAAACTTTGATATGCATACATAATGATATTTATGTGATCTAATCCAGCTATGCATACCTACTTGGTAGCTATAGAGGAAAGGTTAGGTTTATATATTTTGGTTTAGTTTGAAGAAACAATTTTGAATCGTAGGTTAGGCTCGTAGTAATAGCACTAGCAATATGGTGCAAAGTGCAATCGTTAAAGTAATGATATCTAAACCCTCAATTTATTCTATCCTTTACATTCTTTAAACAGTATTCATCTATAACCTATCTAACTACCAATTTCTTTATAACTTCCTTCCTAAACTCATTTAACCCCACTTTACAACTCAAAATTAACAAAATCACATTCAATTGCAACTACAACAAAGCAAATGAATTCACATACATAGCATATCAACAGATAACACAACATTGTAGCATATCATTAAGTTCCCACTCACCTATTTAGGGTCTTCATAGTCCTAATTGTCATTAAGTGATCCGACATGTGGTCTTTTCATCGAACATAGTATCGTCGGATTGGCTACAGTGACTTCACGCAATTTCCGTTGGATTTTTCGATCTCCCATTAACTCCCATCTCTTCTCAAACTCTCCAATGCCTTTTTTCCACACTCACATTCATAATCATTTCACCGATGGCACATCGCATTTCCAAGGCTTCTTTTTACAACTTGAACACTTGATCAAGCTACTAGAGCCATCGCTACCACATCGATGACACCTCTTTTTCCCATTTACTTTCACACACAAACACACTCACCTCCTTCACGCAATTCCCTCTTCCTCCTCGATTTCACCTTTCCATTCTTTCTTCTCTCCTTTATTGACATCTCCACCAGCAGGGCTTCCCATCCTCTCTATTGTCTCCATCCCCACTCACACTTCCATCACTACATACACACTAGCCATCCTTTACACACACACATGCCCACATCCATCGTAATAACATCATACATACACGTACACACAAGTTTCACCTACACATATACGTAGGATCAATACCCTCTTGACTTCATCTTCCAGCTCTTCTTCCCTTCTCCTCACCCTTTGTTCGTCTTCAATTCTCACTTTCCCTTCTTCTAACTTTTCCTCTTCCTTTCTCCTAACTCTCCTCTTCCTTTTGACTCCCTTATCATAACTTTCCCCCTTGTTTCCTTGCCGAGCTCCCTTTAACCCCTCAGACTTCTCTAATTTCCCACTTCTTCTTCTCATTCCTCTTCACTCTTCTCTAGCCCACACTTATGCATGTGTATATTTCAAATCTTCCCTTCTAATCCTCTATGTTTTTCCTCCTTTCTAGACATCTTCCATTTTCCTTTTCTACTTCATATCTCCTACTCGTCGAACCCCATTTACACACCTTACACCACACCACACACATACACCAGCACATTCCCATACACCTCGTATACACATTAACACACTCTGCACACACCAACACATATATACACACAATCATACTATACACCTATTTACACGCATACACCACACACCATTCATACACTTACACACATACCGCATACACTACACACCTTCCATATACATACACACATACCCGTATACACCATACACACTTCATACACAGACACATACTCACACCACAGACCTCTCCATACACATACACACATTCTCCCACATACTACACATCATCTCATACACATACACACAGACCCGCACACATTACACACCTTCCATACACATTCACGCATACCTACACACACTACACATACTCGACTCCTTCTCCCCATTCCCCTTTTTCTTTCCTCCTCCGAACACTGCTGTTCCCATCGTAGTGGCTATTGCCATCGTCACCATGGTTGTCTTCATTGTTGCGTTGCTATTGTCGTTATGGACATTGTTGCTACGGCGGTTAGGGTTGCCATTGTTGCTGCTATTAGGGTCATCGTTGCTGTAGCTATTAAGTCATTGTTACTGCTGTTGTTGGGTCGTTGTTGTCTTCATCCTCCCTCGCAAGCACTAAACACTTCTCTCTCTCTCGTTGGAACACTACTACTTACACACACATCACCTTCACACCCGCATCAAAGCAAGGGACTAAACATAGCAATGGCTAGTCACAGATTTCTTCTCAGATGTTGCTTGCGGGTGTTGCTGCCATTGTGGTTACTGCTGCTATAGCGATTTCTATCGTTGTCACGATTGCTATTGCCACTATTATTGCAACCATGGTTGTTGTCATGGCTACCATCGTTGTGTGGTTGTCACCGTTGTTGCTATCATTGCTATCACCATGGTTACCATTGTCACTAGAAGCACACGATCGTACGTCCTAACCTCCATGCGTAGCTCCTTCTTTTGACTCGACAATGATGATCGAAGGGAAGGAAGGGAGATTTGGAGAAAGACAAGAGGGAAGAAGAAAGAAGGAAGGGAATACGGGGGCAGGGAAGGTAGGGGAGATGCAATCCAAGAGAAAACGAAGAAGAAGAAGAGAGGAAGAAGAAGAAGAAGAAGGAAAAGAAAGAGAAAAGGAAAGAGGGAGAGGGGGTAGGACGGGATGGCTGAGAAGCTGCTACGTTGTAGCTACCTCCTGTTGCTGCTGTTTATTATGGGAGAAGAGCTTGACAGGATGTAGATGTGAACTTTTTTTTTTTTTTTACAGTTGTGTGTATATATATATATATATATTATATTATATATTATAATGTCCCTATTTTAATATTCTGTTCGCATAAAAAATATCTTTAAATCTTATATTTTAAACATTTTATTACAAAAGCTTACATCTAGGTTAATTTGATTATTCCGAACATAAATATTTACTCTAAATTTTCATTTAAAATTCCTAGATCTACAATTTCAATTAATTTCATTATTTAACCTAATATTATTGGAAATTTATGTTTCGGAGAATTTATTCTTTTAATTTAATTTACATGAACTAAAATTACGACTTACAATTATTTTTATTTATCCGTTTATATATCTATATTCGAATATTTTTCAATTACTTCGCTTCCTAAATTTATTCAGTAATATATTTCATATAATTCAATTTGTCACATTCGTTATCTTCTTTTCTTCGCAATGGTTGTTATTTCCAATTGTTTTAAATATCTATTTCTCATTGTTTGTTATACTTATCAATTGAATCTCATGTTTTCCTCATTTTTCTATTTTTTTAAAGCCTATTATTAATTCTCATAAGTTTTTGGTTATTCATAAATTATTAAAATAATATTCACGCGTCGTGATATTTGAATTTTTCGTCATACATTTCTCAACTGTTTTTAATACTGCAAAATTATCATTCCCGCTACCCTGACCTAAAAGTATTTATGATTCTACTTATTTTCTTTAATTTTTGTATAGTTTTTTCGAAATTTTTATGACTGTACATCTTGGTGTTCTAGAATTAAGCTTTAAATGTCTGAATGAATTTAGTTAGAAGCTCTTCTAATTCTAGTTTCTTTTCTTGAAGTGGGGGTTGTTGGAATCTAGCTAGGGATAGGTTAATTCTTTGTTTATTTTGAATTTGATTGCTCTATGAGAAGTTAGGATGATTTCTCCACCCAGGGTTATAGGTATTGATATAAGGATTATTTTGGGGCTTAGAGGGATTTCCCATGTAGTCAACCTACTCCAACAGATCCTGTTTCTATAAATCCTCTTGCTTTAACATCACTTTGCATCATCTACGACTGCTGTGATGCAACTGAAAGCCTATTGATTTTCCTACTCAAAGCTTCAACTTTAGCTGCTAATGTAATCACCACTTCTACATCATACACCCTTATAGCCTTATGCCTTGCCCTAATATTTTCCCACTGGTAACTATTCATAGCCATTTCCTCTATTAGGGTTTAGGCTTGCTCAGGAGTTTTAGTATTCAATGTGCCTCCAGCAATAACATCAATCATGTACCTTATCGATAAAATGAGACCATTATAGAACGTTTGGATTTGCAACCAAAGTGAGACACCATGATGGGAACATCTTCTCAACAAGTCTTTAAAGTGCTCCCAAGTATCATATAATGTCTCGAACTCAATCTATACATAAGCAGAGATATTGTTTCTAAATTTTTCAGTTTTGGCAAGTGGGAAATATTTCTCTAAAAATTTCTCAACCATTTCATCCTGTGTAGTGATTGATCCTTGTGGAAGAGAATTTAACCATTGCTTCACCCTACCTCTCAATGAGAACGGAAATAATCTTAGCCATATAGCATCATCACTAACCCCATTAATTTTAAAGGTGTCACATACTTCTAGAAAACTAGAAATGTGAGCATTAGGGCCCTCATCCTACAAGCCATCAAATTGGACAAATTGCTACATCGCCTAGATGATGTTAAGTTTAATCTCAAAATTATTTGCAGCAACAGCTAACCTAACAATGCTCGAGTCAGCCTCAATAAGTTTAGGTCTTGCATAATCGAACATAGTCCTATTTGCATTCTGGTTCCCGCCATTCACCATATCTACCAGTTTGTTTTCCTCTTTAGCCTCAATTCTTAGAGGAGACCCTAGATTTAACCCATCCATTGTTTGTTTAATACTCTTCCACAAGCCCTTAATAGTTCTCTCAATTTTAGGGTTGATTTCTAGAAGGTCTATTGAATTGCTCCTAGTCATACACTACAAAAGAAGGCCTTGGAGTTAGTTACCAAGAAGATTAGCAAAAGAAATGAAAAGAGAAGAAAAGAAAATAAAGGAAAAAAATGATTAGATTAATAGAGTAACAAGCATTCTTAATATTGCAGTCCCTAGCAACGATGCCAAAAACTTGGTTAGGCAAGTACATCTATCGATTAAGATAATATAGTAGATTAATTACGAATGTCATCCCACAGTGACTACAACTACTAATACTAACTAGGACTCTATTATCTAACTGCCAAATTAAGGTTGATTAATTAACTAAAGGAATTTTAACTACATAATTAACAATACTCAAAATTATGGAAAAACAGATGTACTAAAGAGTTAGAATTAAAATTGCAAGAACATGTATCTAAATTTAGTTTCCCTCTAAAATCATATGTAATTTATTAGAGATAATTCCAATTTCATCTTTAATTTTTTAACCGTAGGAATTCTATAATTAAATTAACATCTTTCTCATGATTATTAATTTCTAACCCTATGTTGATTAACCAGAATCTCTCCCTAATTAAAACCCCTAAGATTGCATTATCGATCTTTGAATTCCTTAATTAAGTTTGACCTTAATTTAGAAGATTTATGTTATCCTATCTCTAGGATTGCATGCAACTCTTTTCAATTACGCTAGATCTAATTATACAGGCAATTTCTCAATCTCCTTGCATAATATCAATAATAAAATTGATACTCTAAAAATACCAATTTCATACAATAAATAACATGCATAATTGAATAAAAAATCTAAAGAATCCATTGAATAATAACTAAAATAAGATTAAATAATGATTCTAAGGTTCCATAAATCTAGATACTAAAAGAAATTAAGCTAACATTATGAGATAAAATCTAATAGTAATTTCAAAACAACTCATAATGGAAAGAAAAACCCTTTTTATAAACTTGTTCTTGCACTTCTAAGGTTTACAATCTGCTCTTCAATGTCCTCTTGTGCTTAGGTGTCCCTTTCTTTTCATCTGCCAAAAATCTCTACTTAGGCTTAATGTTTGTCTATTTATAGTACGTAGTTGTCGAATCCAACATGACCCTTCAACACGATCATGTTCAAGTTGTGTTGAACTTAATATTTCAAACTTATCCAAGTTTTAGGAAGATATGGCCAACACGACCGCAACACAGTTATGTTAACAAGTTGTGTCGTACTAATTCAATGTGGTCATGTTTAGCTTCAATTGTTCCAAGAGTTACACGACCACTAGCACAATCGTGTTGTTTCCTCATGTATCTTTCTAATTCTTCTTCAAAATCAACATGACTATGTTGAGTAACTGTGTTGATCTTCAAACGTGCATAACTCCTTCATTTTAACTCCAAATTAAGAGAAACTTGATTCATTTTCTTTATTTTTTTTATTAAAGAACATTTTAAAGCCCTGAAAATCAAAATATTACTCAATTAAATACCATACTTCTTTAAAATTCATATAATTTCATTGAATTCATCATAAAATCTTATTCATAAATGTATTATATTAAGCATTTATCAAACATGCCTAAGTACACGATCGTGTAGTTGGCCGTGTACCTTTTTGTAGATTTCCATATTTTGACACGCCCAAGTACACAAGCATGTCGTATGTCTATGTAACTTTTTGTACACAATACATATTTCTACAAAGCAGGTATACAGGTGTATACCTAACCATGTACTATGATGTTCTTCAAGAATCATTTTTCCTCTTTTCCAATTCATTCTTAAGGTTGATTCCTTTGATCCTAAGCCTAATTGAATCATAAAATTTGTAAATTCTTAATGAAATGTGCGAATTGATAGACTTGCTTATCTAATTCTATAATTCAATCCCTTGGTCACTTGATTTTGTGTTTGTTCTGCCACTTTCTCAATCTAGATTCTATCAATCATATAATAGAAGTTGGTTTAATTCTCAATTCTATCGTCAAGAGTAATAACTCAATCATTAGAACCCTTTACTCGATGAAATTGAATTGTTCTTAGTGATTGGTCACTAGGTTGCCTCAAAGTTCTAGAGAGTACCTCTTTGTTTGCTACTACATAAATGGTGAAAAGGGGTCTCTAGGTCAAACTAGGGTTTATATACCCTATCCACAAAATGACTGAATTACCCTGTGTATCTTATCAAAATTACGCTTTTGATCTTAGCTTTATTTTACAACAAATATTAAATAAATTTATTTTTTTGGGTATTTACAATAAGACTGACAATGGTGTTTAGCACACTAACATGACTCATAATCTAAAGATGACACACTCTAGAACACAATTTCTTCAAGGCAGAGAGAGAAGGATGGCCCGATTGGCAATAAGCTTTAAAGGGAGTTAAGAAACTTAAGCAAGTAATGGGTTATGAGACATTCGCTTGAGTATCTAAAACATAAAAAACTCTTGACACATGTCCTTTATCAATAATCTTTTTCAATGAAAGATCTTGAAATAGAAAATAATTAAGAAAAAAAATAAGATACAACAATTTAGAGCACGCGTGATTTTGTCAACCAAAATAGAATTAAAGGAGAAATCTAGAAAACTTAAAACAAATGATAAAGAAAGTAATGGAGTAAGTTGAACACTACTAGACCCAAGAACTAATGATGTAGAACCATCAACTAAAGTGACTAGGGAAGAAGAGTTGTGTGGTTTAAAAATGGTGAAAAGACTAAGATTACTTGTTATATGATCAATAACACTTGAGTCAATGACCTATTGTGAGGTAGAGAAAATTAGGCACTTATCCGGATTACCTGGCTTGGTGAGTGCAGTGATAGGATAAATTGAAGTTTTCAATGTATCCTAATACTAAAGGAATTTAGCAAATTCATCTGTAGATACATTAACTATCTATAGAAAATGGACCATTTGGAGTAAAAGTAGTTGCAATATGAGCTAAGTAAGACTTCTGAGTTTTATTAAGTAGTTTTCGACAAGTGCGACTGGTATAGCCATGCTCATGATAGTAATAGCATTTAGCTTCCCCTAAATCTTAACTTCAACTACTTCCTCTCTTATAATTCTAAAAGGAGGATTTTACAATTCTTGGTCAGTTATTGCAACTAACAAGAGTACTAGAAGCTAGAGCAAAAGAGATGACAAAAGTATTTGCTTCTATGCAAAGAACTCTAGTGAAGACCTTATGTAGGGAAGAAATACCAGTACTAGATAGAATATGAGATTTAGTAATCTCAAATTGAGGATTAAGTCCCCTAAGAAACTCATAATTGTCATCTTCTCCCGTTGTGACTCCTATACTTTGATATTAGTACTAAATAGTAACAAAACGTTTAATTCCTTATATATCCTCTTAAATTTCATGAAATGTGATTGAAGGATTTGATCATTCTACTTATGATGCTAAAATTCCTTACACACCTCATACATATGAGAGAAATTTCCCTTTCTAGAATATAGAAACTCTAAATATTCCATTAACTCTTTAACATACTCAATGATTAATCAAGCTAACCACTTTAGTATCAATACATTTTCTAATTTGTAAAAATAATTTAGTATCATCTTTCAACCATTCCTTACGAGTACCATCAATTGAGGATCATCAATAAGATTATCATCTTTAGAAATACTCTATAAGTATATTCTAACAATCTTATACCAATCTAGATAATTCAAACCAGTTAATTTACATTTTAAGATCCTAGACATCACTAGAATGACATTTGCCATCACTACACTCTTTTTTTCATCACCCATGAATGCCCAAATCAAATTCAAGTAGTTGCAAATGAAGAGCAAACCCTAAACTGATCCCATAAAGCTAGAACTTTAAACAAAACTCTAAAACTAATCTAATAAAGCCAGAACCATGCAAACACGTAAACTAAGGAAGACCTACAAGATGAAATAACTGAAACAACTTACAAAGTGAGAAGAGAAGTGGTTGGAACACTATAGAAAGTGCTCGAAGGATGGATAGGCTTATCACACACCACCATATGCCAATAAGATGAAATTGTAGCATGAACTTCTAGTAGTGCGTGAGGCTCACGTGCTACTCAAATCGGCATCGGATTTCAATGAGACGCTTGCAATGAGATGGCATAGCCTCTCCTGAGGGTGGTGGGAAAAAATAATCACCTTATAGGGGTGAACCATACATGTTAGATCTCCTAGGGTAGCTCATAGGGCAACCAATGAATGCTAGGAAAAAATAGAAAAGGAAAAAAAAAAAAGAAAAATTCTTGGGTAACTCTGATATTATGTAATGTGATGTGAAGTAGGAGTGATTTTCATATTATTGATTCAATATTATATAAGTTTATATACATAACCTAAGCTGTAAATAAGGAAAAGAAATATTTTTTACAAAGGCAAGAAATAATACAAATTATTTCTAATATCTACATCGTATTCCATGACAAATACTTATCATCTTCATTTATATTCTCTCAACTTCTATCAATGTACCCTTTTCAAGTGTTGCCACATGTTAACCAATCGTTAAAATTATAAGGATGATGATAATATATAATAATATCATAAAGTAGCTAAAAAATCTAAGTAATATCAGCTATTAATTTATAAATTAATATAAATTCAAATGATAAAAACTCAGTGGATCATTTTCGTTGAAAATTGACAACATTAAGGGAAGTTTCCTTTTTCTGTTTAAAGGAAACACACCTCAAAGGTTATAGGATGTTAAAGCACACTTTTGTGAATTCATGAGTCAAAGTTTTAGGGTTTATTTGCAATTTCAGGTGGTTATCTACCAATTTATGAGACCATAAAGATATTTACTTTGTAAGTTTAGAGCGTATCAGTACTGAGATCAAATTTTATAATTTTATTTGTATTATTTTTCCACTCAAACTTCAAGCCGAGGTTTGTGGTCTCTGTCATATATTTAGTGCCGCAAGTGTCGTAAAATGGATTTATTCCGATAGGATCAGAGTAACAATAGCTAGTTCGATGGGGGAATCTGTTTCGTTTAATCACAAGGAATAAATCTATTCATCGTTGAATGCATGGTGCTAGGCAGTTCAGCAATCGGAAAAGTTTACAGCATCAATACTTGGCTAAAAGGCTCATTTAGTATAAAGTTGCACATTATGCGTCCCAGAGCATCCAAGTTGACTGAACATGATTTCCACTACTACATTAATAAAACATGTTATTGTCTTGAGTGGTCTCAAGTTGTGGCTTACTTTCAGTTTCTGCAACTATTTAAATCATAAAACCCGAATAAGAGTTGAGCAATGTGTCATTTGCACCTCTCTCTTCTAAGAACAGATATGAAAACAGCTGGTCCTTATGTTGCTATGGTATTTGTCATGTTAGCTTATGGAGGATCAAATATACTCATGAAGATTGCGATAGAAAAAGGCCTCAATCAACTCGTCTTCATTGTTTATCGGCATATCATCGCGGCGTTATTGCTAGGTCCTTTCGCCTTTGTACTTGAAAGGTAAGAATAATCCTTGTCATTATGCTATCTATCTATGCTAACATAAAAAAAAAAAAAAAAAATGCATCATATGGCATCAACAAATCCTTCAAAGTCTTGGGGTCTTCTAGAAGTAAATCTATGAGGACTCGAACTAAGAGACTCTCAATGAAGCAGGAAACAGCGACCTCCGCTCTCACCTAAGATCCTGGTGAAGATCTTTCTGCTGTCATCTTTTGGGACTACAATCCATCTCAATGTCTACTATGCTGGTCTGGCTTATACTTCTCCAACCGTTGCGAGCGCCTTAAGTAATGTCATCCCATGCTTGACATTTCTGCTCGCAGTTCTTCTTGGGTAAATTCTCTTTCCACTACACAAACATAACCATCTTTTGACTCGTATCATGCCCCTTGAGTTTTACAATGCAGGGTGGAGAAAGTTAACATAAAAAGCATTAACGGTCAGGCCAAGGTTTTTGGCACCGTTATCTGCATTGCGGGTTCTCTTACATTCACCTTCTGGAAGGGAGGATATCTTATAAGAAGCTTTATGAAGAGACCGTTGATAAACATCTACACTGCTCATGACTCTGCTGGACTAGTAAGGCATGGGAAGGAAAACTGGCTTAAAGGTTCTGCTCTTATTCTTATAAGTTACATAGCATGGAGTGCATGGCTCATTTTTCAGGTAAAGGTTCAAAAAAATTTAATGCAATTAAATGTTATGGTTTTGTATGATAGGAAAAACACTATTTTTTGACGACTCACTTCAAAGTTGCAGTCTATGGTTGTCAAGGACTACCCAGCTAGATTATCACTCAATACTTGGATATGCTTCTTTGCATCGTTGCAATCTTCTATCCTTGCAATGTTCTTCGGAAGAGCACCGAGCTTGTGGAAGCTCAATTGGGATGTGCAGCTCTTGACTATCGTCTACTGCGTAAGTTTCCTTCTCCTGAATTTGTTTAACACCTAATCTAGTTAATTTTGAAATAAATCGGTTGAAGTCGTATGAGAGCATTGAAATATTATACATATCTTGACCTGGATCAGTTTTATAGCTTTTCGATTGATGCATCTAGTATCAATTGTATTCAGGGGGTAGTGATATCAGCACTAGTCTACTATCTGCAAATATGGTGCATCAGTCACAAAGGACCGGTTTTCGCAGCAATGTTTAATCCACTGCTGCTTGCCATAGTAGGAATATTCTCGGCCATTGCATTTGCGGAACAGCTTCATCTAGGGAGGTTAAAAAAAATGACAGAAACTTCCGTTTATAAAGAGATTCGTTTCTTTTTCCTATTCCCCTTCTCTTCCATTATGTAGTAATACATACATACATACATACACACACACACACACACACACTATATATATAATCATATCATATGGAATCTGAGGCTAAAATGTGATTTGGAATTCCACAGCTTGGTGGGAGCATGCATAACTATTCTAGGCCTTTACTGTGTACTGTGGGCCAAAAAGAACGAAAGCCATATAGCTACCGAACAGCCTCTAAATGAAAACGATGACCACGACGATATGACACCAGAGACCTCCATGGGCGAGCATTCCTAAGTAAATCATTAATATGGAAGTCTCACAAAGATTAACTGCTTCCTACTCCACAGGTATTTTGCTAATTCTGCAGTACTAATTTAAACTGGATTCTTTCATTCCCAATCTACAACACTCCATACAACAAAATGAAATATATATATCAATTTAAGCATATTATCTTACACGAAAGAATCAGAAAAAGCAACTGTTCTTTATTTGTCAAAGAATGTACGGAAAAGAGATCACAGTCATCAACTACTGATAATCCTAAATTCATCTATATGCATAGGGCAAGATGTCCTCAAACAATGAGCGAAGGGTGCATTCAGTCCCTCATTTACACACACAAATTATGTCTCAACATGAAAAAGAAAAGAGTTTGGCTTCAAGCAAAATCAAGAGAACCAATTCCAGCAGTCATTACAGCAACCTGAACTCATCCAGGTTCATTCAGAAGGATCACATGTTTTCTCTACAGCATCACTTGAGTGAAGTTTTTATGTCAATAACAAATCTGTACTTTACATCCCTCTTTGCAAGCCGCTCAAGAGCTTCATTTGCATATTGAATAGGTATTAGTTCTATTTTTGGGTAAACTTTCTTCATAGCACAGAAGTCTAACATCTCTTGAGTTTCCTTAGTGCCTCCTGTTACGCTACCACTAACAGTTTTCATACCTAAAGTTGGACAACAAAGCCATTAACAGAAATAATAGTAGCTATCTCCCAATGGGGGGAAAAAAGGAAAAGAGAGTAGCTTATGCAACAATTACACATGTTAAACCATAAAGGAAGCTAAAGTAATTCATGTTTTCTCAGTTTAAAAAGATTTAGACAATACCTATGTTAAGGCTGGCTGGATGGAATTTAACTTCACTTGGAAATCCCACCAGAACAAAAATACCGGCAGTTTTCAACAGTGACATGTATATATCAAACGGATGGTCACCAGATGCTGTGTCCACTATGAAGTCAAGTGATCTAGCCAGAGCCTGCAAGCAAAATATGGCTGTCAGCAGGGCATATCTATCCCATATGCTGATGTTTTCAATAACTTTCCAGCTTGCTTCATATGTCATGGCAAGTTACATAAACTCTTACCTTCATCTGTTCTTGATCAGATGATACAACAAAATTATCTGCACCAAGCTCTGTTAGTGCTTCCTCTTTCTTGCATATACTCGTACTAAAAACTGTTACATTCAACCCAAAAGCCTTTCCAAACTTGACGGCCATATGTCCAAGACCTCCTAACCCAATTACACCAAGGGATTTACCTGGTTGATTCATCTTATGGCGCATCATAGGAGAGAAAACAGTAATTCCAGCACATAGCAAAGGGGCTGCAAATTCCAATGGACAGCTTTCTGGTATCCTATAACAGTACCTGCAAGGAAAATTAAACAATACTTATCCTTCTTCTTGACTCTGTGTTTTCAGTTATATACTAATGAGATGAGTTGATAAAAATCTACAAGTCTATATGGGTGAGAATGCCAGTTGGAATTTCTACAACTTTCTTTCTAGATCTAATGATGTAATTATCTAATATTATATCTTATTTCTCCACAACTGGGGTTCCACAACAACAAAAATCCATCTACTTGATGTGCTAATTCGATTATAGACCATCAAACTCATGTCCATTAATAGGAATGAGTAGTTTCTTCTGGAATTACCGGACAAACAAAGGAAAGAGCTCCTTCTTCAATCCTACTTATCATTTTTATCCTCTAGATCCTTCAAAGAACACAATATAAGGCAGAAAAATGCTCCAGTGTTTATAAGAAAAAGGACCTAATATGAACATAACTAGTCAGAGAAGGCATAACTAAAACAGGAGCGATCTGTAATAACAAATATTCTCATTTTTTTTCCCTCCACTTCTAGTTGCAAGAGAGCCTTCTTGGAATGATTATAAGCTTACCTCTCATGCACCACAACAAAGGTAGAATATCCGCCCTTTGTGATTGTACCATCTACATCAATGGCATTAAAAGTGTAGGTTGACCCTTTCTCGCAGTGGACTTCCAGCCCATCATCACAGTAGACACAATTTCTACATGAGTTTACATAAGTTCCTACACCAACACGATCCCCTATTCTGAAGCTGCTCACATTAGATCCGACCTCTTTCACATATCCAACAATCTCATGTCTGGGAACAAGTATGAAGATTATTATCAGTCATAGGAACTATGAAATAAGGACTTGTTACATATGGCAGGTAAGGAACATACCCAGGAACCAGAGGATACTTTGAGTCCCCATGTTTGTTCCTTGTCCAGATATAGTCAGCATAACAAATACCACAATGTGTTATTTCTATTGAAACATCCTCCCCGTTAAGAGTCCTGAAATGTTCTTTCTTAATAATTGCATCAACAACAGTTATATAATTGACAATTATACTTAAAGCAACATTCAAGCATTCAGAATGGCAATTTCTTCTTACATGCACATCCATTGCATCCAATAAGCCAAAGAATTTTGATACTGGCTAATTATGCACGTATTGCTGCATGAAAATTTAACTTCCCATAGACAACAAATTTAATAATTTCAACTGATCGCCCTTGTCTTCCTCTGACACAGTGTTTATTTCTTCAACCTTCCCATATATTCACATGCATAGCTAAACAGAATACCCTGATGACTTCTTTACCTAACTACATGTATCGACAATGAAAAGGGAAAACAAGAAGCTCGTAGTAATTGAAATTTTTAGTTAAACATGTACTTTTCCCAAAATTCTGTTCAAAGCTTTCAAAACCAAGGAAGTTCTATAAGGCACACAAAAAGAGTGAAATTTCTTCAATCTTAAATATCTAGCTTACTTTTTGAAGTTTAACTCAACAAACTGCAATAGCCAATCACTTCTTCGTATGAGACAAAGAACATAGAGAAGCGCTGAGCAGATAGGGTGACTGGAGGACCCATAGCAGGATGGATGTAAAAAATAACTAATATAATCAAACTTACTTTCCTTATCCGGCTGTTCTCCATTCCTTGGTAATAAAGTGCTAACATGTACCTGCGATTAAACTTGTATGGTGACAGAACTCCAGATGGATCTCTAGCAGCCCAAGCGAGACAATTCCCATTCTCACTCTCAGTACTCATGTTGTTTGCAAACTAAGACATAAAGCCAGAATCATTACATTGCCAAGAAGGGGGGAAAAATGCGATGAAAGCAAATCTATCATCAAATCATGCCTTGATAGTAAAACTAGTAGAAAAGAATAATTACTGTGGATGCACAATCTGATCAAGCAACTTGAAATTTATAATAAAACTTGAAATTTAATAAAACTTGAAACAGTTATAGTAGTTATAATAAAAATTGAAATAAATTATGAAAATAAGGAAATTTAATACAAATTTTGATCCCAATATATAGTAATGCATAAAACTAAAGTATAAATGCTAGTACTTGTATATGTCTCACTACATTATAAATCCTTATAAAATACAGAAACTAAAACATATTATTAAATATTAGCTATCTTGTTATCATCAAAGCGACAACCAGCTCTCTCACCATTATCATCGTTATTGCCAACATCATTATTGGTACCACTATAAATAGTATCCATATCTTTGAATTCCAGGCCTTTTGAAGTGCCAATTGATACTTTATCTTTAATGGTATTAATGTCATGAATCTCCAAATCATCCACTCGCATGACTTTCCAAATCTTTATATGCACTAACTTTCTCCATCCTATTAATTTAATCATTTTCACAACCCAACCAATCTTCATTCAGTAAACTAAATATATCTTCTTCCTCAAGTATCCCTTCATTACCAGATGAGACATCCTTAACAATGAATCTAGTAGTATAATCAATTTAAGTTAAAGAAAGAAATGCAATGTCATTTCACTCATATTTAATAAACTTATTTTAATTCGTAGAAACCTAGTTCTTTTAATTAGTTTTGATAACTTATTATATCCAAATCAAGATAAGATGTAGAATTGCTAAAATTATACATAAATCCATGATTCTACTACAAGTCTAAACTTAAATGATTTTATATCTATTTTAACTCAGAAAAAGTTCATAAAATTTACTAGTTAACTCTCAATTTTAACAATCATATTATATGAAGATTGACCAATTATAACATAGTTTCTTCCCTATATAGATATATTATAAAAAAAAGGATTAATAATATATGAGATGATTAACGTTTAAAGTTAAGTTCAAATAAAGAACCAATTTTTAGTAATTAAAATAGATAATGAGCATTATGCTAAATGCTCAAATAAAAATCGAAATTTTAACTGGTTAAAATAAAGTATTAACGTTATGATAAATGCTTCAAATAGATTATTAAAACCTTGACATAACATCGGTTTTTTATTATAACTACTTGATAATTTAATCTTGAACCACTTATTATAATATTGACTTTCTATTTTTAACCATTTGAAGGCTCAATCCCTATTTGAACTTAACCTCACACATTAATGTTTTTGTGTATAATGTTTCCTACTAACAAAAAGAAAATGAATGAAAAATTTTGCAAGGTCCATTGGACAGCATGTGACCTAAAAGGCTCCAAATTGCATGTGTTTGAATTACAGAGTAGGATAATTCCGCTTCGAAATTTTAAACAGCTGTATCTACAAATGGATCCTTTCATCTCCTATGTCCCTATCCATAGGATAGGATAGGATACTTTCACTTACACAGGGCAAAAGAAGATGGTATTTAGAGCTGAAAATATTTGTTAGAAGGGAAAGCATTTTTCAATTATCAATTACCATAACCACCGACCACTAGATACGAGACGGAAACAGATAATTAGCCGTCTTCTGCGAAACAATCACAACTTACATAGAAATATGAAATAGGGATCAAAATGAAATTGCACAGGATATTAGAATTCGTTTGTGAGAGAGAAGTAGCCCTACTGAAACAAGAAAATAGCGGTGAACATAAACTTAATAGAGATTCCACTTCCCAGCACTTTTTTCTCTACCCACCAACCAAAAAAGGATCAAAATAAGATTTCATACGTCACATAAAGCAGTGGAGAAATAACACGACACAACCCAACACATAGCTCAAGATCAGATCAGATTCGAATTCTCAAATTCTATGAAGGAGGAACAGAATGGAAGCAAATCAACGAATCAGGGAATTGGGAACATTATAATCATATATCAACTTGCATCTTGTTACCTTTCTAATATCTCTCTGAAATGTGTTCTTCGTATTCTCAGACTTAAATCTTAAAGCAGGCGTTTACATGCATCCAAAATAAGCAAATGAACGTGCTTGTGAGAGAGAAAGAGAGCGGGCACGCAGAGCAAGAGCAAAGCCAAATTCGGCTTATGTTGTTTTACAATCCACTCCTGCTCCCTTTACGCGGAGCGAGAAAAGTAGCGTTAAGCTGGTTTATCCGATCGTATGCCGCAGGTGCCAAGTGGCGGAATTTTGAGCCAGCTATTACGCTATTTCAAATAGTGGTGAGTAAACCGCCGTGCTTTCGTATCCGTGACGAGTGCATGCTTATGCTCGTGCCGCCCGGCTGATCGTGCCGGTCTACGAGTCCATGAAACAGATAATATTACTTTGGGTTAATATTAAATTTAATATATGTTAATTTATTACTTATAAAATTTTTAAGGTCATTTGTAATACTTGGATCAAATAATTAATAAAAATAAATAAAGTTGAGATACTTAATTATAAAAATGTACATCAAATAATTAATTATAAAAAGTACATAAAATTTAGGTAGAGATATTGAGTATAAGATAAATAAGATAAAAGGCCATATCTGTACTTTACTCTATAAGGTATAGGTTTGTAATTTTTTAAACTAGAATAGTAGAACCTATTGTATAACATCATGGAACTACCCTATACGTTGTAAAACCTATAAGTACAGGATATCTTGTTAAATCTATAAGTTTTATCTTTCTTCCTATAAATCTCTAGTTTATATATATTAAAAAATTAATTTACATATGAAACTTGTAACAAAATATGTGAAATTAATAAATAAAAAAAATTGACCTTAATTATTTCAAATTTTAGCAAATAGAAATGAACAAGGTAAAAGAATACAATACTTAAAGTTAAAAAGGAAAATGGAAAAAAATAAGAAAAAGAAAGAAGGGTGGCATTAAGTTTAATTGTTTAGGTTTTTAATTTATGGACTTAAGGGTTTTTTTTTTCTTTTTTTACTAAAACATTTATGACAAAAATATATATAATATTGTCATTTACTATTATTAATAATGTTTTATAAGACAAGTATATGATACTTTAAAACCTATACTCTATATAATTCGGAGTACAAGTTCTAAGGTGAATATAACATAGGAGGACATTATATCCATACCTTACCTTATGGGAGCAGATTCTAAAAGATATATACTTAACATCTACCTTGTGATCCTAATACCCACCTAGAATTTATCCAATCAAGTAAGGTATAGATAGATACCATATACAACAAAGCTACCCACTTACCTTTTAATTTAGGTATCAAATAGACACTTTTAAATTTTATATAATTAATTATAAAAATTGAATAAAGTTTAAGTATCAAATGTGACATTTACCTAATTATTTTTGCATCTTAAAGGTTTATACAATAAACCAACAATAATTGATAAAATATTAATGATTTTTAAATTGAAAAATAAAATATGCAAAAAGTTAATACCAAGAAGTGATCAATATCTAAAGTTTGATTAAAATAACAATTTATATTTTTCTTTCTACTTATCAAGTGTCACTTTCGATACATGTTGCGGCTATAGTTACGACCATGTTTCTTTTTATTTATTTATTTTTAAATATAAACACGATTGCTTGGAATATGCAATGAAACTTCCATACGTGCAATTTTGTGATCATAGAGCAAAGAAATAAAAAGAATAAAATAAAATAAAACTACAAGTAGCCATGGAGGTTGATGATAATTAAAATAAAAGTAGATTCATAAACTAGTTTATCCTTTACCTCCACTGGAAAAGAGATGGCTAATCAACATTTTTGATAAATGTGTTGGGAATCCCATCCTAGTTTTCTTACTATTTAGCTTTTTAGTACCAAATGTCCCTCATTGCTTATTCAAAGAAACCTTTAAGCTGACTATCAGTATAAAAAAGAGTGCTTTATAACCAAACTAGTTGTGGCATGTACAAGTCTTGAGTAAAGCTTTCTATTGGTCTTCCAATTGGGCATTTGTCCAAGATAGTTTAAAGATTATTGCTGGTTTATTAATAATGTAGTATGACCTGGTGAAATCGTTTAGGATAGTTAGGTTGTGGTTTGACTACTTAGGCTATCCGTTTTTATTGAGTCAACATAAATTTGGTTCTTAACGGAGGATTGGCCTGCTTTTATAGCTAATTCCCATTGAACTAGCCTAGCTAGTCTAGGTTCAACAATGTTGATTATTTAGACTAATGATAAAGTTTTAATAATCAAGTTCAAATCTTAGAATTTGGACTAATGAAAAAGTTTGAATAATCAAGTTTAAATCTTATAATAAGTTTAAGTGTTTCGAGAGGAACTACTAAGGTTGGCTTTAATAGTCTTAACCTTTTTCAACAAACTCATGCATTTGGTAGAAATGCTTATAAGCTACTACACTTGGACTCATGAAATCCCATAAAAAAATTTAGCAAAATTTGTTCATTGATTACATTTTTATGCTACATGGCTATGTATCTGTACATAAAAGTACACAGCTATTTACACGACCATACTCCTACCCACGTTCTTCTATATAGCCATATTTAAGGTTGTGTTGTCTTGAAATACTCCTTTTTGTCTCTTGTTTTGGTTTTACTTCAATTTTACTTACATTAGAGCATCAAGGAAAGGAAATAAACAATAAAACCTTAGTTGAACAACCTAGTGAACTTAGAGCATATCGAAGAATAGAATTAGGGATAACTTGTTACTACATGATAGGTTTTGAGGTACTTAACGGCTTATTTACTTTCTGACATGGAATAAATAGAAAATAGAAATATAACCTAGGATAACTATTACCAAGAATAGGTTAAGAATTTCTATTTTTGTATTTACTTCATATAATTTTTTATTATAGGGAATACCCATTTCAGTATTTACTTCACTTTATTAATTATAATATTAAGTTGGGAATATAGATAAAATTACCAATTTACCCCTATTTAGTCTTTAATTGCAATATTAATAAAGGTATAATTGACATAATATTTAAGCATTTAATTCCAACTGTAGAGGGACTAAAAAATTCTAGCTTTTCTCAAGTAATATTTATTCTCAATGGAGTAAGAATAGAAATGCCTTGGGAATTAAAATTACCTCCTTACGTTTTCAAGTAAATAAGGTAATAAATAGTTGAGAAAGAATAGTTATTTTATTCCTTCTTTATTACCTTCAAGTAAATTGGTCTTAATAGTTGTAGACAAGTAGAATTTGGAACCAATTCTCCAAGTACGTGTTTACTATACTTATTGGTTGTACTTGTTAGTTATAGTAAATGAATGAACTTAAAGTAAACACAGTAAAAGATTTACTTGTTACCTATACATAGCTCGACCTAAGGGTTAAAGGTGGTAGATCTCTCGACGGCAACTTTTGATCGGTATGTGATGTTGTTCCTTGTGGAGTTACGTAGTAACATGATTCAAGTAGATTTTAGGAGTATTGGGGCTAGAGGTGGTAGTTCTTAATACTAGTTAGAAAGTTAAGGCTAGAGGTGGCAATTCCTAATCTAGGGCTATATATTTATTTATGTGTGATGGGGTACATCACATCAGCATTTAGTGGGAATTGTTAGTCCTGTGTTAGATATTCTTTTACCTTGGCCCGGTTTTAAGGTTGTTAACGTCCTACAGTCCTACGGTATGCAGGAATCGACCGATGTTGCCACATGTTAGTAGGTTATGTTTCTACTTCAACCTCTATGCCATGCCACTAGTGAGCCTGCGAGTATCCTACACCCCCCCCACTTCTCGTGGTCATGTATGAATTTAAGACCACGATCAAGTGGAGTAACAACTGTGTCATGATCTAAAGATAAGTGGATTTGTCTTAATGTATCAGCCTATGTGTTATAACATATCATAAATTGAATAAGCAATGGATATGCAATGAATCACCTAACTAGTGTTGATATTGTACTTACCAGATGTCCAAAAACTACTCCTATGTGTCCTATATATCAACGACTAGTAGTTTTGTGCCACCTTTTGTATTCCCGTTGCATGCCATGAGGGCCCTCTATGTATACCAATTGGGTTATATGCTCTTCTCATAATGATATATACGATGCATGCTGCATCAACTAATCTACATCAATCCTCCCATGCAGGTTGATTTGATGCTAAGTATCCAAGTACATCCTCTAGTGTGTAGCCAAGGGAACTCCAACCTTTATAATCAATCTGTGCTAGTTTAGGGGTGCTATGTGTGGAAATTTATCCTATGCCCAAACCTGTAGGAGTATCACTACCCCTCTAATCTCACAAGCTGATGGAAATGATGCGACACAAAGCTAGTGATACAACTAGGCCAGGCATTTGACCCCCCAGCTATACATCCCTATCATGTTGAAATGCTCTAATAGAGGCAAAAAACATGATGTAAATGAGGGGGTTGGATTTATCAGTAAAAATAAATCCCCCAAACAACGGTAATATATACACATGCCTATGGTGCTGAACTTGCTCTCCATTTTCGTAGTTTAGCAGGACCTAGTATATATCAAGAAGCCACATCATGCTAATGTGACTACCCTACTAATAGACCTCAACCTCACCCCCAACAATCTTTCACATGTTGCAACCCAATCTAGGAAACTACTCCTTATTACTATCTGACCATCGATTGTATGACCTAGCTAGACCTCAACATCTTACAGAGTGATAGTAAACTCTTTAGTCATCATGTGAAACGTGTGCGTCTCTAGCCTCCACTACTCGACCAGGGTAGTTATCATGTGCTAATTTAGCTTTATGAATGGTAGGCATGCAAGTATTGCTCCATTTGAGGATCTAAGGGGATAATGTTCTCGACGTGACGAAGTGATAACTCGCGTTGTTAAACGGCAAGCCATGATTGATCCTAAAATTTAAGAAGTAAAATGTTGTACTATTGGCAATGAAACATAAAGTAATCAACAAGTTAAATGCTGTATACCTCTCCATCCGAGATGGCTTATGATTGATGTCTTTTCTACTACATCAAAACAAAATGATCGAAGGGTTCATACTCCATTTATTCTATAAAAAAAATGTTAGCATTAATATCAAAATATTTTTACAATAGTTTAAATAATAAACCAAGATATTATATTTACAATCAAGATGAAATTTTAACTAATTAATTTTATAACGATTAATTAATAAAAAATAATTTTACAACAATTTAAATAATAACCCAAGATATTACGTTTACAATTAGTAAGAAATTTTTACTAATTAATTTTTAAAAAATTAATTAATAAAAAATTAATCTTATGACAATTTAGATAATAACCCAAGATATTACTTTTACAATTAATACGACATTTTTACTAATTAATTTTTTAATAATTAATTAATAACAAATTAATTTTATGACAATTTAGATAATAACTCAAGATATTGCATTTACAATTAATACAACATTTTTTCTAATTAATTTTAATTTTTTAATGATTAATTACTAAAAAATTAATTTTATGATAATTTTTACATAAATCATGTCTAATACAGTATAAACTAACAACAATTACTGGTATTTTATAAAAAAATATAAGACTATGAAGAATTATAGCTAATGTTTTCAAATAATAAAATTTAATATTAACATTTTTATTAACAAGTATTTTTTAAAATTAATTTTTTAATGATTATTTAATTGTAACAAAATTTTGAAAAGATTTAAATAATAAACCAAAATTTTACACTAAAAAATAATACGTAATTTTTAGTATTTATAATGTTGATCTTCTTCACATGTTACATACAACAACATTTACATAAACCATATATAACACACTACAAACTAATATAAACTACTGATATTTTAATAAAAGTAGTAGACTATAAAGAATTTCATCTAATTTTATGTAGATTGATGAAAAGTAATGTAATAGGAAAAAATTAAAATTTTTATGGGAAAACGTACTAAAACATAGCTTAATCAAGCTTTTCTACTAAAGAAATTGGGAAGATATCCTATTGATATTCTTACACTCATAGATGTGCTAGTTTTTCTTCTTAAACCTGTGTAAAAAATAAATCAAGAAAAGAGAATGTGTGGATTGCGAGGAGGAAGAAGAAGAAATAGAGATATATGAATTAAAGAACTGAGGAATTTCATTTATAATACAAACTGTTGATGAAATATATATTTTTTTTTTTTGCATATTCAAGTTTATATGTTATGATATTATGCAAATTTGCAGTGTTACTTTGTAATAATTTTTATAAGTTTGTAGTATAAGTTTACAGAATTAGATGAAATTTGATGAAAGTATTAGACGGTGGGAAATGTTGGTAGAGAAAAAAAAATTAGAGTAATTACTTGAAAGTGTATATATGGTCTGTGTCTTCAATACAAATTATACTGTAGGCACGGACCGTGTCCGCACCTTTAAGCAAATGGCTTGAAGGTATAGACATAGTTCGTGCCTTCAATTATGCCAAAATTGGTTCAATTGAAAGCGTGTTTTGGGTCTGTTATTTCAAAATCTATTTTTGGAATAATTTTTTGGTATCCTATTTTGCGATTTTTTTTTAAAAATAGCATTATTTTAGTGGATTCCTTGTGAGACTGAAATAGCTTGCTTGTGAGTCATTTATTTAATTTTTTGAAGTTTACATACATTTAGATGTGAAGTGAAGTTGAACAAATTTGAAGTGTAGACGCAATCATGAGCTTTTGCATGTTACTACTTAGTAGTGACATGTTGTTGGTTTCGAGATGTTACAATTTCATGCGTAAGATCTATAATCTATTTGTGGAAGATTTCCTACGATTTTCGGATATGCAAATCTATTGGGATATTACTAAAGATATTCACTAAGTTTTCTGATTATTTTGATAAATTTTGGAAATAGAACCTTAAAGATATTAAGTTCTTGTGAAGATAAAAAAGTAATCATCTCAAAATATGATTCCTAATGTAAAAGACATATTTCATCAAAATGATGTTAAATAAATGGATTTTTTTATATATTGATCGAATATTCATTAAAAAGGAAAATATTAATATTGTCCAAAGATCATTTTGATTAAAAGAAAATACGAATCAAGCCATTGACAAATGGAAAACATTTTGAGTTTATCTCAGAAACACGTGAATTCTTGATAGATTTTGTACTATACAAATTTCATGAGCATTATCATAGAGGCTGTAGTCAGGAAGCCTATTTAAATTGATCAATACTCAAGCCTTACTTTTAGAATAAGACACTAATACAATTGGAAAAGTGACAAACACTATGATAAGTGAGAAGCTCTTGCTTCAAAATGTGAGATAAATCAACGGTGAAGTCTCGATGCTCAGAAGATCTTAAAAGAGAAATTGCCACGAACCAAAAGGGGATTTGATAAAAATATATTAAAGTAATCATATCTCGTGTATATCTGTAATATAAAAATTGTTTTATAGGTTAGAGTTTGCAAAACTTTATTTAACCTATATTTAATTATAATACATATAGTAAATTAATAGATAAAAATAACTATAGGACCAACATTCTACAATTCGCATTAGAGGGAATCGATATCCCTTATCAAACAAAAGATTGTGTAAACCATTTTAAGTGACCTGGATTTTAAAGAAATGAAAACCTAGTTTTCAACAAGGAATAAATAAATCCCAGTCTCCTAACACTTGAATTTCTACTAGATTAATTCACTAACTAAATCCTGATAGGTTTAGATTTGAGAAGCGCTCTTCACACATATTTTAGCCTATTCCCATCTTTGATATATCCCTTATACCATATTGCAAGCAATAACAAACAAATTATCAATCATTAATATGCTATTCATGATACAATCATATGAATGCAACTATATATACAACAATCCATAAACTGTATACAATATGGAGTTATGCCCTTCGATACCAGGGTTGAGGATCTTGTAGCAACACCAGTATTCGGCCCATCTAATATCACGAAAGTTCTCTTAGTATGACATCCTTGCCTGCTTAAGAATAATGTGTCATAGGAGAAGGATCTCCCAACTAATACATCCCAAGACATCAAAATGAAATGTTCTCCCTAGCTACTACAACTTTCGATGCTTGTAGGCCCTCAATAGTAGGGTGGACTTAGACTCTATTAGAAGCACAGTGATCTACTAAACATTTAGTTCAAAGGTGATAGAGTAGGACCTCGACTTAGGTCATCCATTCTAAGCACCATGTGATAGTGATGGCTAATACAACATAATTATGCAATGTATATCTCATTTTAATTTTTTGTTGTGATATTCTTGAAGTACTTTATAAGTTGATCAAATATGTATGGCAGACACTTAATCACATAATAAAGCAAACAATATCAAGTGCACACATATCCCATTTCCTCACACAATTCATTTTCATCTCATTAATTTAAGGTGTAACTATACTACAAGCCCAAACAAGTATGGTAATTATAGAGTCACCCACTTGTCCATAGTGCTTACTCACGGTAATCCTCGAATAGGTTTCTAGTAGAAGAATCTCAAACTAGTGTCACACCTAGAATAGTATTGAGAAGGTAGAGTAAGGTACTTGAAATTGTAACTAGCTAAACTAATCCTAACTTCACTTATTCCTTCGATCAAATCTAAACTTTGACTTATCACAATTTCGTCATTGTAACTTTGTTTTTAGAGAGGAAGTATTAATTTAACATTCATGGAGCCTAAATTTACTTTAAAATGTTATAACTTAATACAAGCAAGTTTAATTTGCATTACAAGTAACATTATATAAATTTTCCCATTGTATTTAATTGTTTTCCAATTTTACAAATAGTTAATTAAATATTATATGTTAAAAATAGTTTGTTAATTTATAGATTATATATTTTACTTTATTTTATTTTAGTTTTATTTTTATTATAGATCGAGTTTAGGTAATGGGGTTCTATTTTATTAAACATTCCTATGATGTTCCTAAGTTTTCATATTATTAGAATCAAAGTGGCTTAAATATATAAGGTCCATTTGACATGCATAAAAAGGTCTTCACAAAATGAAGGTCTAGAAAGAGCATATCTATATGCATAATTACTTGTTATAATCTTATAGTGAAATATCCCAAGAAAATAACTCTGAAACTAAGGGATACTTTGATGTTTTTGTCCTCAAAGGTATTATTAAAATAACTGCTTATTTATTGGTATTGAAAAGGATTTAGTAGTCACTCTCTCATAGTAAGTTGCATGTACCTCATTGAAATTGTAGCTTAAGAGAGAGAGAGAGAGACAACAAAAGGTAAAGAAACGATAGAAGCTTCTCTTTTGTGCTATGACATACCTAAAGGAAAGGTAAGAGCTTCCTTCTCTCTTTAGCTTCTTTATCAATTAGATTAAGAAAGATCCTAATCCTATATACTTGTTATGGATTAGAAAATTTTAAATAAGAAATATTTAGAGTTTTTAGGAATTCTATGAGTTCAAAGTGGGATCTCGAGAAAAGGTAAATAGTTAAACCTTAAAACCTTAGTTTTATTATAGATCTATGTTCTAATGTAGCATTTCTAGCAAGGACTAAGTGAAATTTGATCCGCTAAGTCAAGAGTATTAATGCATAACAGAAGTGGAGTATTAATGGTATAAAGCCCCAAAACTTGTATATGTTATAGCTCACCATGTGCCCTTATTTCCTAAAGACATGCAAAAGCTCAATCACTACTATTCTCCAATACTCACTTTTATGTACTTTGATAATGATCATAAATCATCTACTACATATCAGGGATTAACAAGAATTTCCATCTTCAATAATAAGTGCTCAACAGTCTTCTTAAATTAATCAGCGGAAGTGTATAACATTCACTTACAGTATAATTTCTTAAAACAACTAAACAAGAAATCTAACATATATTTTTACTTATTTTATCTACTAATCATAATAGTAGACTTATTTTACATTCTCTTCAAGATTTTGATCTTGAGCTATCTCCCCTAAGGCTTCATCATACTCCACAATTTCTCCTATAGAATTTGCAACTAAAAAAGAAAAAATCCACAAGGGGTGAGCTAATTCTCAGCACTATGTATACCAACAAATACAGATGCGTGCCGTGATAGAAGCAGTAACACATGCAAGATGCAACATAATATTCATACATAATTTTATTTATCCTTTATAATCTTTAGACACTATACAATCCCATCATAACACCATCACACACAACTTTCACAATCCTTTCATAAACAATATATACATACATACATACATATATATATGACAAAAGGGTATTCCCTTTTATCTATGAGTCTATACCATATATAATATATATATATATATGTATATATGTGACGGTGGGTTCTCTCCACTATCCATGAGTCCATAAGTCCTTTCAACCTTTCAATTCTCGCACAACAACCTTCCACAATCACTTACACAATATCCTTCCACATACTACCCGAATTATTTCAATACACGGCTCCACTAAGGACAATGTTACATACCGATCATTGCGGTGCCACCCCAAGAACACCCACCTGTACTCAGTTTCTCAGACCCCGCAATTCACAATCATATGTACAAACAATCTCATTCATAATTTAATGTTATTAGCTCACACACATTTCTAACTAACAAGCATAAAGCAACACATAGGGTATACATGTACTTGGAATGCAAAACTTGGTTTCTTTCCACTTCTACAACCTCGCAAATCCTTTAAACCTATACATAATCCCAATTACATGCTTTTAGAATTGTATTTCAATGAAATAAAATGGAAAAGGGAGATTTTTTCAACTCAACATAACCATGTTAAAGGTTGTGTTGGTGAACACAGGTTAGTACATGGTCGTGCCAAGGCCGTGTACCTTTTTGTGACTCTTTGAACTCAACACGGGCAATACACAATCATGTTGAGAGCCGTGAATCTTTCTATTCATTTTAGGTTTTTAACATTGTCACAACACGGTCGTGTTGGGAGGTTATATATCTCTCTATCCACCTTGGGTTTTTAACATGATTATAACACGATCATGTTGAGAAATAGTGTATCTCTCTATTCACTTTGGGTCTTCAACATAGTTCCAACATGGTCATGTTGGGAGGCAGCGCATCTCTTTGTTCACTCTTTAAATTCAACACGCCTATAACATGGTCATGTTAAGGGGCTGTGTATCTTACTGTACAATTTGTAAATCAATCCTTCAGTTCGATTACTAATAAATTTAACCTAATTGATCTATCTAATATGAAATTTACAATTTAATATATGAATTGGTACATTTACTTGATCCAAATCGTGATTGATATGCTTGAAGCGCTGGTTCCAAACCTTGTGTAGCACAAATTAATCTTGACCTTAATTTATAATGAGCCCTATTTCGTTAATTCTCTACTCCACAACATATACTTAAACAATCCATCAATAGCTCTGATTGATGTACTTACCTTAATCTAATAACCTAATGATGGAAAAATGGGTCATCTCTCTCTATGTGGATTACACAAGTTCTAGGTTTTATGAGGTATAAAGGGAGGAAAAAGGTCAATAGGGTTTATAATGAGCTATTTATAGTCCTCGTTCGAACTACCAAATTGACCCTAATCCTTTTAGATTATTTACGATATTAACCTTGGCTGCATTTTTATTATATATATATATATATTATTACTAATGTATTTACAAAGGGTTTCAAATCTTATTAAAAAAAATAGAAGGTGGTGATTTGGTGTTGGCAAGTGTCGATGGTACTTAAAATCTTGTAGTAGGTGTCAACGAACCCTTAAGGTAAATACTTTTACTCCAATGATTAGAAGTCATTATTATTGAAGATTGTTTTATAAGAGTTACGTGATCTTGGAATTATGGAATAATCTTATAGTCATTATTAAAGCATGGAAGCTATAGAAAATGAGAACGTAGGAAGAAGGATTAATTTTAAGATTTTAAAGAATTATAGAAATATTTCATTAAGATGTTGGTGGACATTAGTTAGTTAACATGTGTAAATTAAAAGTGTAGGCAAGTTATTCTTACATAAGAATTGAAGAAAATTGAAAAGTATATTTTGAATTATTAATTGGTCATGGTGGATCTTAAGTTGTTCAAAAAGAAAAAAAAAAATTGTCTTTAAAGTGTTGATTTGTTAAGAATTGAAATGTGATCAATCTTAGTTAATATATAAAATAATTTTATGAGTGTTTGTGATGACAAAATCAAGAATGAAAAGTATTATTGTGAAAATTTTGATATTAATAAACATTGTTGGTCGACTTACAAAAATCTATGATCATGGTAGTACTCAATCAATGAAGAATTGAAAAGTTGTTAATGTCAATAGTTGAAAATCAAGTTATGAGTTGTTGGTGATAAGAAATTATGAAGGAAAAGTAGATCTATTTCAATATGTTTTGTAATGGAAAATGTGTTGAGGAAAAGGGTGTTTTATTCGTTTGCCATAGATTTTTTGGTTGAAAAAAAAAAGGAAAGAAAAGAAACGTTTTTCCAAAGTGTAAAAGAAAATAAAAATTATAATTAACTTATAAGAGGTTAAGAAAAAAAATAATTATAGTTAGTATGTTAATTGCATTAAAACTAATGTTGGTCTTATTAGGTAATAGATAGTTATATTTTTTGATAGTAATGATAGTGTTGACTCATAATGAATGTTTAAAATCCTTTAAGTGCACATTGATTTAATTCAAATTTTCAAGCCAATTCAAATATATATTAAAGTCAAACATTTAAATTTAACTTTTACCCCCTAAAGTACACACTAGTTTGAATTAAAAAGCTAAAATTAGTAACTACTAATAATGTTAAAGATAATAATACATCAATTATCTAGTAAAACTCTAACATTAATAGCTATCATAATTATAAAAAAATAAATAATAACTCAAGCATAAACAATACTTATAATAAACGAAATAGAAAATCAACCTTAAACACTACTAATAATAATAAAGAGTTGAATAAATGTGTAATAACAACAATACATGCTTGTAAATATACATAAAAAAATTAATACAATAAGTAATAATACCATCAATATATGTAAGAGTGCAAGTAAATAATAATAATAGTAATAGCTATAAGTAAATAGATGAATTAAAAGTTTTTATCGGATAAGTCATTTGTTAACTCTTTTTAGATTTAATTTTTGTTAGTAAGTTACTATAAATATGTAAAGTATAATAATAATCCTAAGGTAAAATTAAAATTAACTAAGTATATTCATAAGTACAAACCTTTGGGTAACTAATCAAAGACCTAGCATTAGGTTGTGATCATAGTTTTTAATTAAGTGTGGACTTCTTATTTGACATTATATACTGTGAATCAAGGTTAGAGCCAGGAATGTGGGTTGAATGAGCTGGCTCGCCCCGACCCACACCGGCTGGCGGGTCGACGTAGGCCGACCCGCAATGGCCCACAAGGTTGTGGGTTGAAAAAATTGGCTTGCCCTGCCCAAAATTTTTATTTTTATTTTTTTTTAAATTTAGTATTCTAAATTCTAAATTCTTAGTATTCTAAATTTTTTAAGTTAAACTTATGAAAACTAGTAATTTATTATTGATCTAGTCCAATGGAAATGTAATAGTAATATATTACAAAATTTTTATTAAATAGAAATAGGAGATGTACATGCCAGCAGACGGCATGGGGGAGGGGGAAGAGGTTGTGGACTAGGGTAGGCACTAAGCAGGCACGAAGAGGTGAAGAGTGGAACTACGAAAGGAGAAGGAAGATTGGAAATCTGGAATGGAAGAGGAAGACTAAGAGAAAGAGAAGAGTTGCGGTCGGGCTTGCCACACTGTCCATCTATCCCATCATCCTTGTCCTGCCGTCGTTCGCGTCCTGCCCTTGTCCCGTCACCACACTGATGTCAATCACTATCTAGTGTCCCATCATCTTCTCCTTGTTTGCTGTGTTGATCTATCATTGCCTTACTGTTTTTTTTTCTTTTGCAGGTCAGCGGGCTAACCCGCGCTCGCGACAAGTTGCTCACCCCGCCCTGCAATTCCCGGCTCTAATCAAGGTTAAGCGATATTAATGAAGTGAAAAAGTTTAGTGGCATAGCACATAAGTATGTGACCTTGGTTGATTTTTTGTGCTTTTTAGGCTAGTAAAAAAAAATACCATAATCAAAGTGATAGGATAATTGCTTGCTACTTGTGTTTAGCTATGGCCAAAGATCCAAATGATTGATGAGTTGGCACAACACCTAATGATCAATGTGTGATAGTATCCCTAATGGAATTGTACACTAAAATGATTTGATAGTTTTATGCACTAATGTTCTCAGCAGGTTGTTGATTATGGTGTCATTATGAAAATGAATTAGGAAATTGTAGAGAAAAACTATAGGCTAAGTCACTGTAGGGGCTATAGGGTTCTATGGTGGACATTTGTGAGTGAATTGGTCTCCTAATGGATTGATCTGGTGATGACTATGGGAAGACGTGACTAAAGGATATGTGACGTAGATGTTGTCTAATTAATAAAAATATGTATTTTAGAGTTATGAGATACTCCAAGTTTAAAGTTAAATGCATATAACTTTGAATTGTGTTGTTTGATAACAAATGTTAAAAATAATAACTTAGCACTTGTTGCATTAGATTAGGTATGTGTGTGCATGCATACTTATGGCTTTTATGTGTGTTTTATGGTTACGTATTAGGTTTTGGCTTATCCCGTTTGGAGATATATATAGGTAGAAGAGAGAATAATTGTAGTGTTAACATTTAAAGCATGGGATTAGGTTTGACACTACTTTGAAGTGAATCATAAAATAGGTTGTTATAGTTTGTGCTTAATTACTTTAGCTTAGTTTGTAATTTAATTGATAGTTATAGAATTGTAAATTGTTAAATTTAGAAGATTACTTGTTACTTGATGAAATACTTGGAGAATATTTATGATTTGAAAATATTTAGCTGTTTTTAGGCTTAACATACTTATATTGTGGTATGGGTATAAGGCGGACTATCCATGTTCTTAGTTTCGAGGCTTGACATATGGTTTGCTAAAAGTTACTGTATATAACTGAAAATGGGATGTCATACCTATTTTTCTAAAAATATCCTTCACCATATACATATATTTATGTAAATCTCTATTTGAATCATATATCACAACTAGATAAAATTATATACGTAGTAACTTTTTTTCCATTTATGTTTTGACCTATATAAAAATGCATTATATCCATTTATTTCTTTCCTTATATGATTGCTTCTAATTTTTCAACAACCTAATATTTAGTATTCATGGAAATGAATTGTAGTTCTTATATACTAAAGACTAAAGAGGCATGGTAATTTATGCACATGCCTTGTTTATCCATTCAAATTCTAAGTTTCCAATTATGTCACTTGTTTATTATAAATAATGTCATTTAACATGAGAAAGAGAGGCTAAAATTGTTTATTTCAATGTTTATTTTATTTAAAATTTTTATAAATAATGTATACATATGTATCCATCTATAATTGATTTTCAATTCATGTAATTCTAAAAAGATTCCAGTTTGTGTTAATGACTAGTGTATTATAATAATATGGATTTTAGAATGCATTAACACATTTTTAATTTTCATTTTATGTATTCATTACATCTCCCTAGAGTATGTTATAGATTAGAAAATGAGTCAAATACTTAGTGTTTACTTTTAGCACATCATAGACATAAACTCATCTATCATGATAATTATTTCTTATGCAATTAATCATGTAAAACTGTAACACCCTAAAACTCGAGACACTACAACTCACCATGTGTCCTTACCAGGTAAAGACACATTAAGACTCTTGACTCAGCTAATATTCTGTAAACTACAAGATCTATTACTCATAATTGGAATATTTCGTTTGACAAATTCATAATGATTCAAATAAATCCTATTACAATCTACCAAATTCTATAAAGCAAACTTGGTACATCATTCTTAATCAAAGTTTAGAAATGGTTGAACTTTTGGAAATTTACTATCCTATTATACTCCAATAGAAGTCACCATTCAGTACATGTAAAGAACTTTAGTTTTTTTTCTTCGCTTAATCATCATAGTAATAATAGAAATCTACATCGCTCCCTTCCTATGCATATGAACCTAGGTCCTCCTCATAGGAAGTGTGTTTATCTATGCCTATAGCTAAAAAAAAAAAAAAGATCCCTAAGGGGCGAGCTAATGCCCCATACGTATAACCTACGAATACATGTGCATGATCAAGTATAAGTTAAGTCACATGCATCAATGCAGATATTAACAATCATACAATAGGTTATTATTTCATTTAGTCCACAAAACAACAATAGGGTGCTCATGACCCCATCAAGCCATATATATACTTAATACATAATATGGTGTTAGGAACAACCACTATGAGTCCCAACACCAATGAGTCCCTAAATCTACCCAGATCATTTTAATGCATGGCTTTACTAAGAACAACATCACACAAAAATCATTGCAGTGCCCTCTAGGGATTTGTAGCTATAAGCCCTTAAGCTAAGCTAAGCATAACCAACAAACAACTTAATCCAATCCATTATAAATTATTCAAATTCCACAATTATCCTAACAATCACAAGTAACAATGAAGATTACAAGGACTTGAAAGGGCAGTTTTATGCACAACTTGTCCTTGACTAACAGCTAAACTATAATATGTCAAAATGTAAAGAATTAACTCTTAGTACTAGTCTAAGTATCATCTAAGTTACTTAATTCTATTCACTTAATTGTTATAGAATTGCTTCTTTTACTCTAATGGAAATTCTAAGGTTATACTAGGTATTTAAGTTTAATGGAGTTCAAATGAGATGAAAAGAAATTAGGTAAAATAATTTCTTGAGGCACACGATCATGCATTAAGCTGTGTACTTTAGCACAATAGGGTACACGGCCGTATATTATGGCTATATACCTTTTTATGGATTTTCACAATTTTACATGCCTAAGTATATGGGCATTAATTGTGACCATGTACGTTTTTGTAAACATTCGAAATTCTACATAGGCAAGTACGCGGGGCATATACCTAACCATGTATTACACTGTTTTATCACGAACCACTTTTTCTCCTCCAATTTGCTCTTCAACCTAATTTTTACCAATCTAAGTATCTATTAATTTGTTAACCTTAATACATTATGTGGATTTGTGCACTTACTTATTTTAGTTTGTGGCTTGATTTATCAATTTGCTTGATCCCATGCCATTGTATCTCACTTCTTGTTCCAAAATCTAATAACATGTCATTAATTTTACTTAAACCCACGGTTCTATTATCAGAATTCAGCATTTTGATGATCAAAATCCTTGCCTAATGAAATTGGATTGATCTTTATGGGTGTTTGTTATGTCGCCTTGTGAGTCTTTAAGAATGTCTTTTTGATTGCTACTATGCAAATGGTAAAAAGGGTCAAGTTGGGCTTATATATCTTGACCATGAAAGACCAATTTGTCCTTATATCTTTAGAATATTTACATATTTAACCTTGGGCTTAATTTTAATAAATATTAAATAAATATACATATAACTGTGTATTTACAATAACTTAATAATAACATTGTACTCTACCAAACAAGTGTATGTATACCTATTCTCTTTATAATAGTTAAGTAGTTTTGTAAATTAGTAATATATCAAATTTAATATGTATTCATATATATAGAATGTAGATAGTAATTAAAGTAAAATTTACTTAAATTTAAGACAACTTAAATTACTTCTTAATTATTTTAATAAAACTTCCCTTAAATTCAAACAACCAATTAACTTATCATGCACCTAACATGGGAATAATATTATAATATAATTTGCAGGTCATCAGTGAAAATTGTAACACACACACACTCACGTTATTGGACATCACACAGACACACATACACAGCTATGCCGAACGACCCTTGCACACGCTGTTCACTCACAATGTCACACACACTCACGCTCACAGACACACTTTACCCAGTCGCACAGGCACTCTCATGGACAAAATTGCACAGACACGGGCACTTGCGACACACAATGCTAACACGCTCACAGGATGCATATTTTATTTGGCTTACTTCTGAAGTTGATATTTTGAAGTGGTTTGATTGGAGCGAATAGGAGAATTCGAACCAAATCGCTACTGTTTTGGTTTGACGTGCTTCGAGCAGGAGAGGGTGTGAATTGCCAAAAAGAAGAAGAAAGGAGTTAGTTCACGTTTGGATTAGGTTTGAAAGTACTACCTAATGCAGCTTTGGATGCTCGCGACCTGTGGTGGTTCGATTTCGAGTGGAAGTGTGACTTTTAAGATGGACCGCTTCTGCTCTGTTTTGTGGTTCTAGAACAGGGCACATTTGAAATCTGAAAAGGAAAAGAAATGAAGATTGTCGTTAGCTTAATTCATTATTCAGCTAAGAACAGGTTCAAGATCAGGTCTTACCTTTGATAGTTTGCGTTGTAGGTTGTTGTAGGTAAAAAAATTCCTTTTGAAAGAAATTGAGACCAAAATTCTGTTCCCTTTTACAGAACAAAGACCAAAAATATTTACACCCGCAGCTTGGAAAATCAATCATTGAGACTACCATAAATATACTCCTAAATAGAGAAGGATTTCTAAATAAGAAAGATTCCTAAATACAAAATAACTTCTTTACATATGTATATATCTACCAAAGATATATTCCAATACCCCCCTCAAGTTAGTTTGTAAAGATTTCGAATGCGTAACTTGCGCAGTATGCACTCAAACTGTTGTTTGCCCAAAGTTTTGTAAAAATATCTACCGGCTGCTCAAAGCTTCAAACATAAGAAGTTGCAATATGTCCACATTGAATCTCATTATACACAAAATGACAATCGACTTCTATATGCTTTATGCACTCATGAAACACCAAATTTGCAACTATATGCAACACTGCTTGACTATCATAATATAGCTTCATAGGTCTAGAATGCGCTACCCCTAGTGACAAAAACAAACCTTTCAACCATTTCCATTCATACACTATTGTAGCCATTGACATGTATTTGGCTTCATCAAATGATCTTGATAATGTATGTTGTTTCTTAGTCTTCCAAGAAATGGATGAGTGGCCTAATAAAACAAAATAACTAGTAAGTGAGCATCGAGTTAAAGGACAACTAGCCCAATCTGAATCACAATATGCATATATCTGTAAATCACAATTAGCACGAAGTAATATTCCTTGCCCTGGACTACTCTGCAAATAGCACAGCACTCGTAAAGCTGCTAATAAATGTTCTTCCCTAGGGTGCTGCATAAACTGAGCCAGAACATGAACTCCATATGATAACTTAGGCCGAGTTAGAGATAAGTAGATCAACCTACCTATCAACCATCGGTACTTCTCTAGGTCAGTCAACAACGTCCCATCCGCCATTGCCAATTTATGATTTTGTTCCATTGGAAATCCACAAGGCTTGGCACCCAATAATGATGAGAGCCATGATGGGAGCCAAGCCAGAAGATGGAATGTAGATCCTCTTGAAGTGCCACCTGGACCGATCACAAGAACTCGAGTGAAACGATTCAAGGAAGCACTTAACGGGTTGATAAAGGATGTCCACGAAGCCGAAAAGGATTGGAGCAACCATGAGAATGCACTTGCTCTTGTACAAGTCATAACGGATATGAGTGAAGGGGGCATGTCTTTTACAAGGCACGACTGTGTAGTGAGTTTGAAGGCTCCACAGAGACATATACGGCCGTATACACAGCCAGAAGGCATGGCCGTGTATGGTGTCAAGAATATCCACAGAAACATACACGGCTAGAAGGCACGGCCGTGTATACCCTCTACGTCGGCTCCTACGCTGCCGGCCTTCATCCCCTACTTGTTATTTTTTTCACGACTTTATGATGTTATGTCGTTTTGGGATTTTATTATTACGAGTTTAAACCCTAATATAAGCTTCTAGGGTTGAGAACAGAACATACAACAGACATACAAAAGTTGAATAACACACTTGAGAGAATTCCTTTCTTGGTTCTTTAAAGAACTTCTCTTGAACTTATCGGATTTTCTTTCGTAGCGTTCATCCTAACTTATTAATCGGTCTTTCATCCCGATTGTGGCGTCCACATAATATACCAAGGTTCTTGCCTCACTTTATAGGCAACGGGTTGCGGTTCAACTTGATTGTTTTGGCATCTTAGGTAGCAATTCGAACGTATTGGTATTGGGTTTCGTCACACGTGGGCATGGTTCATATCATTTTGGTATCAGAGCCTAGGTTTGTTAAAACATTAGTTCGGTTTGAGGAAGGTAACACAAAAACCTTAACTCCAATCGTTCATATCAAGTTCATAGTGTTAATTGTCTATTGAAGTGTAGTGCCTCTTATTCAATTTTGTTAAAAAAAAAATTCACGACAAAAAAAAAAAAGGAACGTGATCAAAAGCAAAAACAAAGGCAACAAAAGGAAAGAAAAAGAGGAAAATTTCGAGCCCCTAGAGTTGTTTTGAATTCTATGGAAGGGATTGGTGTAGTTTGGGTTAGTTCCAAGAGAATTGAGAAGAGGAATTGGTGAGTTGATATCATCATTGCTTGTGAGAATACACGAGTGACTGTGTGATATCATCCTTTGAGTGAAACAAGTAAGGGAGTGTATCGTGAGGCTTAATCATATATATTTGTGTTAGTACTAACCTTTTTTTGCAGGAACTATGTCGAGGCAACATTCTCTTGAAGGTGAGAGGGGAAGGTTTGATGCTAGGTTAGTGATTGAGGCATTGAGGAGTGAGATGAAGAGGATGTTTCAGGAGGGCATGGAATAAATTCATAAGACGGTGGAGCAAAGACTAGAACAATCTAAAAACATCTTCCAGGGGCGTAAGAGGGAGAGTTGTTCTAAGAGAGTACAAAGGGGTGGAGATGAAATGTTTGATGATGAATTTGATGAACCTTTTGTCGGGAGTTATAGAGGATATGGTGGTAGGAATAGAGGAACTAGGGATTGGGAAGATAGAGGAGATAGGAATAGAGAGGATAATCAATTGAGTAGTATAAAGATGAAGATTCCTCCTTTCCAAGGGAAGAATAATCCTGAGGCGTACTTAGAGTGGGAGAAGAAGGTAGAGATGGTGTTTGATTGTCACAATTATAGTGGGAGAAAGAAAGTGAAGCTTGCTGCCATTGAATTTTCGGATTATGCCATAGTGTGGTGGGATTAACTGATGTTGAATAGAAGAAGGAATGTGAACCACCTATTGAGTCTTAGGAAGAGATGAAGAGGGTGATGAAGAAGCGGTTTGTGCCTGCATATTACTATCGTGAATTACACAACAAATTGCAAACTCTTAAGCAGAGAAGCCGAATTGTAGATGAGTATTTCAAGGAGATGAAGGTTACTATGATTAGGACAAATGTAGAGGAGGATAAGAGGCTACCATGGCTAGGTTTCTTGCTGGATTGAATAGAGAAATTCAAAATGTCGTAGAATTGCAGCATTATGTAGAATTGGAGATATGGTTTATATGGTTATAAAGGTTGAGAACCAACACTGGAGGAAAGGTAGTAGTACTGCACGGTTTCAATAGGGTGCTAGTTCATCCACCAAGAAGACTAACCAATGGAAGAAGGAAGAAAAGCCTTTACCCACCAAACCAAAAGGAAGTAGAGGCAAGCGGGTTCTACTGTGGTAACCAAGGTAAACCTGATTCTTCTACTCCTAGAAATCGTGACATTAGATGTTTTAAATGCCAAGGCAGAGGCCATATTGCTAGTCAATGTCCGGATAGGCGTGTTATGATTCTACATGATGATGGTGAGTATGAGACTGAGGGGGATAGTGAAGAGGATGATATGCCTCCATTAGAGGACGCTAGTGATGACGAGGAGCCTGCAGTAGGGAAGTTAGTGGCAATAGCGAAGCGAGCTTTGATTGTGCAGGTGAAGGAAGAAGAGGAGGTGCAACGAGAGAATATCTTTCATACTAGATGTTATTTAGGTGATCATATTTGCAGTTTGATCATTGATGGAGGGAGTTGCACTAATATGGTGAGTACTTTTATTGTCGAGAGGCTGGGACTCAAGACTACTAAACATCCTAGTCCATATAAATTGTAGTGGCTGAATGATAGTGGCGAGACTAAGGTGAGTAAGTAAGCCTTGATTGCTTTTCGCATCGGTAGGTATGAGGATGAGGTGTTATGCAATGTAGTGCCGATGCAGGCATGTCATGTGCTGTTGGGGAGGCCATGGCAGTTTGATAGGAAGGTTGTTCATGATGGCTTTTCTAACAAGTATATGCTTGTTCACTAGGGGAAAAGCTTTAATCTTAAACCCTTAACACCTAAACAGTTGTATGAGGATCAGTTGCAGCTAAAACAGTCTTTTACAAAATATAAGGTGAGTGAAAAACAGAGGGAGAGTGAAAGAGCAAAAGACAGCGAGAAAGAAAAGGAACACAAAAGTCAATATCAAAAGGAAAAAGAGAGGAAGGCTGGAAAGAGCGTGAGAGACCAAGTTGAAGGGGGATCAACTTTGGTGGTGAGTGAAAAGGAGAGTACAGCCTTGCAAAAGGAGAGTTGTGCGGCAAGAGCGAGTGTAGTGAGGAGAGCGTTAGTGATGAAGCAACCTATGTTGTTGCTGGTTTTTAAGGAAACTTGTTTGAATACTAACGAACCTTTTAACTCTTTGCCTAGTGTGGTTGTGTCTATTGTGCAGGACTTTGAAGATGTCTTCGTTGAGGAGATTCCAAAGGGTTTACCACCTATTCGTGGTATTGAGCACCAGATTGACCTTGTACCCAGGGCATCTATTCTAAACAAACCAGCTTATAGGAGCAATCCAGAGGAGACAAAGGAACTCCAAAGGCAGGTCAATGAATTAATGGAGAAGGGGTACGTGAGAGAAAGCATGAGCCCATGTGCAGTGCCTGTGATTTTGGTGCCTAAGAAGGATGGGTCATGGAGAATGTGTGTTGACTGCCGTACCATCAACAACATCACGGTAAAGTATCGTCATCCCATCCCTTGTTTAGATGACATGTTAGATGAGTTACATGGGTCTAGTGTCTTTTCCAAAATTGATCTGAAAAGCGGATATCACCAAATTAGAATGAAAGAAGGTGATGAATGGAAAACCGCATTTACGACAAAATATGGATTGTATGAGTGGTTAGTAATGCCTTTCAGTTTAACTAATGCACCTAGTACTTTTATGAGACTTATGAAACCATGTTTTGAGGACTTTTATTGGCAAATTTGTGGTTGTCTATTTTGATGATATCCTCATTTATAGCAAGAGTTTGGAAGACCATATATCTCACTTGAGAGATGTCTTAGAAGTGCTTCGAAAGGAGCAAATATATGCTAACCTCAAAAAGTGCACTTTTTGCACAGACAAACTTGTGTTTCTTGGTTTTACTGTTAGTTCACAGGGAATAAAGGTTGATGAAGAAAAGATTCGTGCGATCCAAGAATGGCCTAGTCCAACTAATGTAAGTAATGTGCGGAGTTTCCATGGACTAGTGAGCTTTTACAGGAGGTTTGTGAAGGATTTCAGCACCATTGCAGCACCACTTACTGAGGTAATCAAGAAGAACGTGGAGTTCAGATGGGGAGAGCAACAAGAGAAGGCCTTTCAGACACTTAAAAATAAGCTGACTCAGGCGCCATTACTTGCTTTACCTAATTTCTCTAAAACGTTTGAAATTGAGTGTGATGTTTCAGGATTAGGTATTGGAGCAGTGCTCATGCAAGAGAGAAGACCAATTGCATTCTTTAGCGAGAAGCTAAGTGGGGCAACCTTAAACTACCTTACTTATGACAAGGAGTTATATGCATTGGTTCAAGCACTGGAGACTTGGCAACACTATCTTTGCCCAAAAGAGTTCGTGATCCACACTGATCATGAATCCTTAAAGTACTTGAAGGGACAACATAAGCTAAACAAAAGGCATGTTCGTTGGGTGGAGTTCATCAAAACATTTCCCTATGTCATCCACTACAAGCAAGGTAAAGAGAATGTCGTTGCTGATGCACTTTCTAGGAGGTATGCTCTTATCTCTACTCTTAGTTCTAGACTACTTGGTTTTGAGCACATTAAGGAATTGTATGCTACTGATCGAGATTTTTGTGAAGAGTATGTGCATTGTGAGAAGAGTGGTCATGGTAAATTTTATAAACATGAAGGATTCTTGTTTAGGGAGAGTAAACTATGCATTCCAAATTGTTCTTTAAGAGAATTATTAGTGAGGGAGTCTCATGGAGGAGGTTTAATGGGGCATTTTGGAGTAGCTAAAACCTTAGGGGTATTACAGGAACACTTCTATTGGCCTCACATGAAACGAGATGTTGAGAAGATTTGTGAGCGATGTGTTACGTGTAAGCAAGCAAAATCTAGAGTCCAACCTCATGGGCTTTATACCCCACTTCCCATTCCTCATGATCCTTGGGTAGATATTTCCATGGATTTTGTGTTAGGATTACCCAGGTCTAGGCATGGTCGAGATTTTATTTTTGTAATTGTGGATAGATTTTCTAAGATGGCACATTTCATTCCTTGCCACAAAACAGATGATGCTTGCAATATTGCTAATTTATTCTTTAGGGAAGTTGTGAGATTGCATGGTATGCCTAGAACAATCGTATCGGATAGAGATGCTAAGTTCTTGAGCTACTTTTAGAAGACCCTGTGGGCTAAGTTAGGAACTAAGCTATTGTTTTCTACTACTTGTCATCCACAGACTGATGGTCAAACTGAGATAGTAAATCGAACTTTATCTATTTTGTTAAGGGTAGTCATTAAAAAGAACATTAAAAGTTGGGATGATTGTTTGCCGCATGTTGAATTTGCCCATAATTGCACAATGCATTTTGCTACTAAGTTTACTCCTTTTGAAATTGTGTATGGTTTTAATCCACTAACTCCTTTGGATTTATCACCTCTGCCTATTTATGAGTATGTTAATCTAGATGGCAAGAAGAAAGCAGAATTTGTTAAACAGATCCATGAGAAGGCAAGGCTAAACATTGAGCGAAGAATAGAGCAGTATGTGAAACAAGCCAATAAGGGTCGTCGACAAGCTGTCTTTGAACCTGGAGACTGGGTTTGGGTTCACATGCGCAAAGAGCGGTTTCCTATGCAGCGTCGATCTAAATTACTTCCTAGAGGCGATGGACCATTTCAAATTCTTGAGCGTATCAATGATAATGCATACAAAATAGATTTGCCAGGTGAGTATCAAGTAAGTGCTACGTTTAATGTTACTGATCTGAGTCCTTTTGATGTAGGCGACGATTTGAGGACAAATCCTTTTCAAGAGGAGGGGAATGATGAGAGTCATGATGGAAGCCAAGCCAGAAGATGGAATGTAGATCCTCTTGAAGTGCCACCTGGACCGATCACAAGAACTCGAGCAAACGATTTAAGGAAGCACTTAACGGGTTGATAAAGGATGTCCATGAAGCCAAAAGGATTGGAGCAAACCATGAGAATGCACTTGCTCTTGTACAAGTCATAACGGATACGAGTTGAAGGGGGCGTGTCTTTTACAAGGCACGACTGTGTAGTGAGTTTGGAGGCTCCACAGAGACATACACGGCCGTATACACGGCTAGAAGGCACGACCATGTGTGGTGTCAAGAATATCCACAGAAACATACACGGCTAGAAGGCATAGTCGTGTATACCCTCTACACCGGCCCTACGCCAGCTCCTACATCGCCGGCCTTCATCCCTACGCCGGCTCCTACGCCGCCGGCCTTCATCCCCTGCTTGTTATTTTTTTCGCGACTTTATGATGTTATGACATTTTGGGCTTTTATTATTACGAGTTGTAAACCCTAATATAAGCTTCTAGGGTTGAGAACAAAACATACAACAGACATACAAAAGTTGAATAACACACTTGAGAGAATTCCTCTCTTGGTTCTTTAAAGAACTTCTCTGAACTTATCGGATTTTCTTCCGTAGCGTTCATCCCGACTTATCAATCGATCTTTCATCCCTGATTGTGGCGTCCACATAATATACCAAGGTTCTTGCCTCACTTTATAGGCAACGGGTCGCGTTCCACTTGATTGTTTTGGCATCTTAGGTAGCAATTCCGAACATATTGGTATTGGGTTTCGTCACACGTGGGCGTGGTTCGTATCAAATAACCTGACTTCACTAATAATATCTAACGCATATTTGTATTGACAAAGGAAGATACCCTCCTTATTTCTAGCCACCTCTACTCCCAAGAAATACTTCAAGACGCCCAAATCTTTCATGTGAAAACATTGACATAAATACTCCTTGAATTTCTGAATTGCAGAACCATCATTTCCTGCAATAACAAGATCATCAACATAGACTAAGATATACAACTGTAACTTGTCCTGAGTCAAAATAAACAACGAATAATCAAAATGAGATTGAGAAAACCCATACCACTTCAATGCAATTGTCAACTTGGTAAACCAACATCGTAGAACCTATCGCAACCCATAAAGAGATTTTCGTAACCGACACACTTTCCCTAGATGTTGAACCAGGAGGCATCTTCATGAACACCTCTTCTTCCAAATCTCCATGTAAAAATGTGTTGTGAACATCCATTTGGTGAAGTTCCCAATCCTTAGTTGTTGCCATTGACAAGAAAGTTCTAATTGTCACCATCTTTGCAACAGGAGCAAAGGTTTCATTATAGTCAATTCCCTCGACTTGATTGTTGCCAAAAATCACCAAACGTGCTTTATATCGTTCAATAGTGCCATCTGAATTATATTTGATCTTGTAGACCCATTTACTTCCTATAGTTGTTTTACCAGGTGGTAAGTCTTCCACTATCCATGTCCCATTATTTTCGAGTGCTTCAATCTCATTCTTCATAACATCTCTCCGTCAAGTATCTTTCACTACCTCAACATAAGAATTTGGCTCCTTGTTAGCTATCACAACTGCTAAGAAGAACGATGCGGCGAGGAAAATTTATCACAATTCACATAATGTGATATAGGATAAGGAGTACTTAAAGATGGAGTTGGAACGGATGGACGCACAGAGGGGCTTACACACCGAGCAGTATAGGTCACATAATTTTTCAGTTGAGCAGATGGTTGCTTTATCCTATGACCATGCCCAAGTTGCTCACTGGCAGAATCATTCACTACCTCTATTGCACCCCTCCTTATTTCATTACTCGCATCACTTTAATTCTAAGTTGTGTCATCGGGCACCATACTCATAATTGAGGACTCATTTCTCAATTCTCTTTCCTCATCACCATTCCCAACAACCCTATCACCATTTCCAATAAACATACCTTCCTCTTCGTCATCTTCAGTAGGGTCAAATATTTCAAAAGAACTTAGTCCTAAAACATCTTACTTATATGGAAAATTACCTTTAGAAAACATCACATCTCTTGATATAAAATATTTTCTTATTTCAAGATCATAGAGTCTCCATCCTTTCTTGCCAAAAGGATATCCTATAAACACACAACGCCGACTCCTACTAGCAAATTTATCCTTCTCTCAGTTCAAGTTCCATGCATAACACAAACACCAAAAAGTGCGTATACGGTCATAATTAGGAGACTTACTAAACAAAACTTTATAGGGTGTTTTGCCCTTTAGAAGTTGAGATAGAGTCTGATTTATCAAATATCCTATAGTCAGCACACAATCTCCCTAAAACTCAATAGGAAGATTAGCTTGAAATCTCAAAGCTCTAGCAACGTTCAGAATGTGACAGTGTTTCCTTTCAACCCACCCATTCTGTTGTGGTGTTCCTACACATGAAGTGTAATGGATGATCCCATTTTTAGCAAAATAATTATCCAAGGAAGTGATTTCGGTCCCATTATTGCTTCTAACAATTTTCACATTCTTATTAAATTGTCGTTTGATCATGGCAAAGAAATCATGTATTATACTACTTTAGTTTTATCAATCAATAAATAAATCCATATACCCCTTGAAAAATCATCAACAATTGTCAAAAAATATGATGCACCACAAGAAGCAGTAGTTCTATAAGGTCCCCATAAATCACAATGGATCAATTCAAAAATTTCATATGCTCTATTTTCACTAGAAAAAAAAAACACTTGTCTAGTTTGTTTAGCTTTAAAAAAAATATCACATGCTTTATTCTTGACAGAATTATCACTAATAAAATCAACATTGGGAAGCATCCCTACTATTTTTGTAGATGGATGTCCCATTCTTCTATGCCACAATTCAAAAGAATCCACACGACTTGCTGTGCGTACTTTGATTGGTGTAATTAAATTGAGGTAGTAAAGCCCCTCGCATTGTTCACCCGCTCCAATCACCATCCTCGAAGTGTGGTCCTATATAACACAAAATTTATTAGTGAATTGGACATTACATTTTGATTCGTCAAGCAACTGTGAAACTGAAATTAAATTGCAATTTAAACTTGGAACATATAAAACATTTTTTTATTTCATGTGTTCTCCCAAACAAACCGTCCCTTCTTTCAATGCCATTGCTTACTTGCCATCGGGCAATCCTATTGGACATGCTGCTATTTCTCTTAAGTTAATTAAACATTCTAAATTTCTAATCATATGATGGGAGGCTCTAGTATCAATTATCCAGTTCAGTTTTTTCTTACTCTTCATCTTCTCATTTGTACCCAATTTGCTAGTATTTAGCAAGTTTAAGAAAGTTGTCCACTATTCACTTATGAGGGACCTAAGAGTTGCACGATCTCCTTCTGTCACCATCATAGATGATGAAGACTAACCAACCACATGAGCAACATTGGCCCTTAACGTACCACCACGTCCACGTCTTGTAGTTCGTCCTTCACGTCCACGACTTGACCCACGCTCAATTCCTTTAGGCCGATCACCCCACTAATCAGGGTATCCAATGAGTTGAAAACAATTTGCAGCATCATGTCCATTCCGCTTGCAATTCGAGCACACCATAACTTTATCCTTCGTATCAGTTTTATATTTTTGGTCTCCTGTAATTACTTGCACCGCAAAGCTCACAGGTTCTCCACGTTCCTCCTTCCCTTGCGAGATAGTCCCGATACATTCCTCTTGACATACCAATAAGTATGCCTTGTTCAAACTGAGCAATGGATCAATGCTCAGAATATTGGAACGAACTGTTCCATACATCACATCCTCTAAACCCATCAGAAACTAAGGGGGTTTTTCTTCCTCTCGTTTCTTATCAAGTTCAGTTGAGATATTGCACTTGCGTCCTCTACATTGACACGTTGGGATTCGATCATAATTTGCAAGTTCGTCCCACAATTGTTTCAATTTTCCACAATATGTTACGATTGAAAGTCCCCACTATTTGTAGTTGGCAAGTTCAGCCTTAATTTGCTGAACACAAGGACCATTAGCAACAAAAAACCTTTCCTGTATATCTTCCCACAAATCTATTGCGATCTCCATATGAGTTATAGTAGAACGCAAAGTTGGCTCAATTGTGTTAAACATCCATGAGACCAACATTGAATTCACAGTCCACCAATCCTCCATTTCAGGTGAATCATTAGCAGGTTGCTTCATTGTTTCATCTATGAATCCAAATTTCTTCTTAGCTCTCAACGAGGTTTGCATTGCCCGAGCCCATTCATCGTAGTTGTTCTCTTTCAATTGCACCTAGGTGATTATATTTTCAGGATTGTCATTCAAGGTCAAGGTATTTGGCGATACAGATTTTTTTCCTTCACCATCCATGGCTACCTTCTCCTATTGTCATAGCCAACCAGGCTCTGTTACCATAAAAAAAACTCCTTTTGAAAGAAATTGAGACCAAAATTCTATTCCCTTTTACAGAACAAAGATAAAAAATATATACACTCATAGCTTGGAAAATCAGTCCATTGAGACTACTCTAAATATACTCCTAAATAAAGAAGGATTCCTAAATAATAAAGATTTCTAAATACAAAATAACTTTTTTTTATATATATATATTTACCAAAGATATATTCCAATAGTAAGAACTCGAGTTCACGCTTGGAAGTGTAGCAAGCACTACTCTATTTTTGCTTATCGAAACATGGGGTCTTGACTGATCAAATGAGAAGGAAGAAGAAGAAAAAACAAGCGGGAACGGAGGTTGGTCGTTTCTTTTTTTTTTTTGCTTCGTAGAATAGAGTGCTCTAGGAAGGGAAATGGAAAGGAAGAAGAAGACGCGTAGCAGTGATATTCGAAAAAGGACAACGAAGATTAAGGAGGAAGAGGAAATAGCAGCTGTGGTTATTTGTAAATAAATGTCATATGCTAGATTTTCTGCTCATGGATTTACGGCCATACAAGGACGATCGTATGTTCTTTACTCCCTTAATTTGGGGGATATTATATCGCCGAGAGAGAGATTTGAGTGGCTAAGCCACGTGCAGGCTTGATTTTTTTTTTTTTTTTTCATGATTATGGTTCTTAGTGCTTCATTATTGGGCGTATTATTGACAAATGTTAGTGTTGACACATTTTTAGGGTTTAAACTTAAAATTAGGATTTTATAAAAAGGTTTTGGAGTTTTAGAATTACAATACAAGATTTATAAAATAATTAGCTCTTTAAGTTAAGGGTTTTGTTGAGTCCTTTGTCTCACAATAACTTTATTAATGATATTACTTTGTTTGTGGAAATTGCCAATGATACGCTTTGAAACAATATTATATTGTAGAACATTTTCATTAAACTCATTGATTTTTGTAGGGAAACATAACATTTTTTATTGTCAGTTTATACTAAATTTTTTAAAATCATGATTTATTTCACATATTTTGAGCAACCTTATCTACCACTCTTACTTTCTTTTCACAAATACGCAAATATTTGCTGACCAATCCCTCAAAGTTAGGGAAATATTTGCTCATCAATCCCTCAAAGTTTTAGTTATCGCAATATATGTATATTTTATTTACAACCTTTTTGAAAAAGTGAACTTAAGTATAGAATGACAAACTTATATAAATACTTAGCTTATTTTGTTAAATTAGTAGTGAAAGCAATTTATTGGTTTACTTTTCATATTTAAGTTTGTACAGTTTAATTATTCCTAAAATTATATTCTACTAAGAATCTACTGTACAATTTAATTTAAAATTTCATATTAGCTATATATATATATATATATATATATATAAGGCACTTTACTTTTATAGTCACACACATGGTATCATTTTTTCATTCACTTAAATTTATTACCATATAGGTTTGATATCTTCTTAATAGAATCCACTGTGTCTTGTAATTGTTATTCCCCATAATATGTTATATACGATTTTTTTCTCTCTTGAACCTGTAAGTTATAGTTATTGTTGAATGTAATTCATGATATTATTATTTCCTCTCAATCCAGAATTTGTTTATTGTACTACCATCTACGAAAATAATATCGAACACTATATATTTTGTAGCTTTTTATTGTCAAATATTGTCGAGTTTCAAATCTTTAATTGCAATTATGAATGTTGACGATATATGTCATTGTTTTTGTCATTCATAATTGTTATTATTATGCTTAGCTTTGTGGTTATTGATATTAAAAATTTAATTCAAATCAATGTGCACGTCCCATTTTATATTTAGAATATTGTTAAATAGGTTGTCCTAATTATTTTAAAAACCTAATAGTGGAGTACATTTATTTATGTATGTGTCAATTTCTTTTTCTTTTTTTTAGAAAGTGCTTCAAAAGAGGAGATACTCTAAATACTTAATAGTTTTTACATTGCTACCAAAACATTCTATTCTTACTAACATATGAATATATTTATTACATACTTATATTGAATCCTTATATATTTAGTTTTAAATAGATCATTACAATTATTAATTTTCATTGGTTAAGTAGTGGAATGGATGCCAGTAGTTATAATTTATAGTTGTTTATTATTAGGTGGTTTCAATATTGCCATTACCATTGACACTATCATCTAGAATTTATTATATTATTTATAGTGGTTGTCATTGGTGTTGGTGTTATCAATAGTAAAAGAAGATAAAGTTTAAATTTTAGTGGTATAGATATTCTATGCGATATTCATAATAGACTTTAATGTGTTAACATAATAGTTTAGAAATTTCACTAGATTTTTTTTTTCCATATAAGGAGATATGATTGTTTATAAACCTTTTCCCATTTTCCAAAAAATTTAATTGTAAGTTTTAAAATTAGAGTTTCATGTTATCTACTATGAAAACATTTTATTATTCTTATCACATATATATTGATTCTTATGCATTACCTTTATGTGATAACTCCTTGTATTATAATTTTAATTGTTATTGAAATTTATTGGTGCCTCATCAAAAGACTTGTTCTAAGTTAGAGTTTTAATAGCTCTACCACTGTATTAGAGTATCACATAATTCTTTAAAATACTTGTTGGAAATTTTGGAGTTTCACAGATGTGTTCTTTTTGTTCAACATATAGAAATTACTTTTTAAATATATTAAGAGATTGGTTTTGTGACATTCTTACACTTTATATTCAAACTTAGATTAGCTTGCAATGCACATAAGCAAAGTAGCTTTTGTGCAACATCAGAAAGGGATTAGCTTTTGGAGGTATTAGAAAATGGCATATTTTGTAACTTTTTGATGTATCAGAAGGGATTGACTATTTTGAGACCTCATAAGGAATTTGTAACTACTAAAGCATTTTAAGCGATGAGTAACTCCAAATTAGGTGTATAGCTGAAAAATAAGAGCCTTGACAAGGACGATTGAACTCCTTTATATATTATCATGTCAATCTTCACTATTGTAAAAATCGTGATTTTATTTGTACAATTCTATGAGTTTATATGTTTTATAAGTTTTTTCGAGTTTAATCGAGTATAAAATCATTTGAATAGACTAGTAATAATTCTATGTAATTCTACTTGATTTGGGTCTAATGGGCTATCAAAACTAAGAAAAAAAAAATGGATTTCTATAATTTCAAACAAGCCAATCAAATCATAACTAAAATGATATCATATTTGATCCTTTAACTTAGATTGGTTTTATTACTAACTTCAGTATTGAAGATCTCTCATCGATGATAAATGGATAGTTAAGGAAGACATATTTAATTTATTAAATAAGGATTGGTTAGGTATCCTTTCAAGTACAAGGGGAAAAGAAAAAAATGAAAATAATATTATGGAGGAAGTTGATGCACTTATAGACTTGAAGAGTCATAGCCCATGGGAGTACGAATCAAGATGATTTAGAGGTGTTAATATTAGTACTAATAATAGCATTGGCAATGACTATAACGATAACAAGGATTATGATTATGGTTGATAGAGCTTGTGGTAGTTTTGATGATAACAAGGTGCTAATGATTATATATTATGGTGTAATTTATAATAACACTAATAATTATATTTTACTTTTATGTATTAGTATAATGACTTATACTTGACTTAGGAAGTAGTAAAATAAATTTAGGGTTTTAATCCTCTATTTGAACTATATTGATCATTTATTTTAACCATTTGAAAGTTCAATCTTCTATTTGAACACTTACCATAATGCTAATCATCTATTTTAACCACTTGAAAGTTCAATCCTCTATTTGAACTTGACCTCAAACATTGATAATTTTTTTCATATAATTTTCCCTTTAAAAAATAATCCCATTTTAGTGCAATGTAACAACTTACGACTAAACTCAGGCTTCTACAATGAAGACCCTGCTTTTCTCGAGATCACTCTTGTAAACACTCCATTTTTGCCCTAGGAATGAATAATAATCACTAATAATCAATTCTTAATTTTTTCCAATTTTTTTCAATTTTTCTTTAATTTAGCATAAATAATAAAAATATTCAAAAAAATAAAAATAAATAGGAAAACACATCAATTTCAAAAAATGATTTCAGAAATGGCAATAATAAATAGTAAATAATTTTTACAAATTTTTGAAATTTCAAAAAATACAAAAAAATAAAAAAATCGCATTGCATATATGCAATTTGCGAAATTAGAAAAATCAGGAAAATGGGCTGGCCCAGCTGGTCCGGACCACGGGCTAAGGCACACACAGGAGGGCTCGATCGCAGGTTCGAATCGCGGGGGAAGCAGTTTCCGTGTTTTGAGTTTTTTTTTCACTTATCCAGGACACGTGGCAGCATCCAATTGGTTGGAGGAAACGTACGCGCTGGGCGCGTGATCGTCTTCTACCTCGAGTCCGAGATCGCCGGCGAAAGAAAAATTCGCATTTTGGCCGTTTGGATTCGATTTTTTACACAAATCCAACAGATCTTCAATAGAAATGAGATAAACATCATCTAATTGGAATCAAATTGCAATAAATCGATGGATTTACACAAATCGGAATTGTTTTTTTAACTGAAAATCCGATTAGCTTCAATCGGAGGAAATCCGAGCTTATCCAGCTCGGTTTCAAGTGCCTATAAATAGAAATCGAAGGGAGGAAGTGAAAGGAGGAATCACAATTGAGAGAAAGTGAGAAAAGAGAGCAAATCGGAGAGCATCGGAGGAAACCCAAAACTGCGAACCGCCGATCGGAGCCAAGCCGCCACCAGGAGACGTTTTGGGAGCAAACCACCGCCACCATTGGATTCAGCACCCTCGAGAAGCTAGGATTCGACACCTCACCCGTGACAAAAGACAGTCGGAACGCCGTGAACGAGCATCCTCCGCCGCCGTGTTCGATCGATCCGACCCCACCCGATTCGACCCGACCGAACCGACCTGCACACCAACCCGGATCCAGGTAAGTCGGATTTTCCGGATTTTTTCCAATTTATTTATTTACTTTATTTATTTATTTTTATTTCGATTTGATTTATTATTATTTTTTATTTATTTATTAATATGTTTGTTATTTATTTATTTATGTTTTCGTAAATAGGAAAATGTTAAAAATTAGATTTTTTAGGATTTAATAATGTAGAAAAATAATAAAAAATAAATAATAATAATAAAATGTAGAAAAACAATATAAATATTAGAAAAATAATAATAGAACTTTAGATTTCAAAATAGGATAGATAATAGTTTAGGGTAAATTTTTTAACAAAAAATTACAAAAATTATAAAAATCAATAAAAATAATAAAAATCATAAAAACTATAAAAATCATGAAAACTTAGAAAAATTATAAAAAAATTGTAGAAGAATATAAAAATCATAAAAATCATAAAATTACAGAAAAAAAAGAAAAATCGTAAAAATCATAAAAAATAATAAAAAATTCAAAAATTATAAAAAAATAGAAAAAAATAAGTTTTAGCACTTAGAAAAATCATTTTCTTCAAATAAATCCAAAATTGATTTTTTTTCCTAAAAAACCATTTTCAAAAATCAGATAAAAGTTTAGGCTTAGATTTTTTTTAGAAAATCCCAAAAAAATAGTAAAAACATAAAGTAAAAGAGATTTCAAAATTAAAATTCACAAACACACTTAAAGTTTTCAGAAAAGCGAACTACGGCTTGTTTGATCCTGGATAGCAGGTACGTAGGCACCCATTCGGGTCAACCCATAAAATGAAATAAAAAATCATTTTCTCGAAATAATTCAAAAACATAATAAAAGTAACAGAAACACAATAAAACACATTTCTAAATAGGAACAATTTTAGGAGATTAGGTGGTAACCGTAAGATTTTAATAGGTTAGCCTCCGGACTTAGAAACTCTGGTTTTCCCTTTTCCTCTTTTCAGAAACGAGAAGAGGAAATAACGATGACTAGTGGTCCAAATTAAGACTAATCCGCTCATTTAGTCTTAATTCAATATTTCTCAACAACAGTTGGGTGGCGACTTCAAAAATCAAACGAAATTCCTAACTCAAGTCGAGGATTTACATTAGATGAGCATAGGGTCTAGTCTAGATCGGATTAGAAATGGGAATGCAAAAAAATTAAACTCGACAACTCTAAACAAAACCTTAACCTTACCACAACTTTATCTCCTATCACTTAATTCAGCCTTAATGTTGAAGGAAGACCAATTTGTTATCTCTTTGAAGGATCGATATTTAGTTAAGGATTCCTAATCATCTCCAAAAGGGTTGCAATGTATGATAATTTAGGATCTAGCTTAAGGTTTCTTAGTCCATTTTAAGGGTGACTAATCAATTTGCAAACACTCTAAACAAAGCAATACTTAGCAAGACAAACACATGTAGCTCATTTGCCACATCAAAAATTCAGGATTTAGAGACACACACAACATACATACATACATACATACAAACAAACAAACTACTTACACCCACAAGCAAGTATACACCTCAATTTCCAGATACTTTATAATAATACTCCAAAATATGATAGAGCATCGATACCACTTACTTGGAATTATAGTTGCTCAACTTGTTTTGTAACTTCAAGCTCTTGATTGTTAGAAAACCTTACATTATAATCTAATTCAAGTTATCCCTAGCTATTACATTAGCATATATTCTACATTAGTCTTTATATTTAGTTGTTTTATCTAAACCTTCTATAGTACCTCTTGACTAGGCTTTACACTATATATACATGTGAATTCTTCTCATACTTGTATAATATTTATCTACTTCCAAATTTGATCAATATAAATCCCATTCAAATTTGATATTTGTAGTTACAATCAAAATCATAAAGATACAATTAAGGTTGCAGAACTAAGTAATATTGCACCTATTAGTCAAAAATTACATTTTTAACTCTTAAAACTTGCTTAATTATCAAATTACTTAATTTTGCTCTCTATATCACATATAATTCTTCTTCGTAACAACATAGCACTCGATTAACTGATCATAATCAAATTAATTCACAATTTCCCAAGAAATCAAATATTTTTTTCTAAAATCCCAACTTTTAACAATTTTTATTTATTTATTTTTTTTGGAATCAAAAGTAAAAATTGAAACATGTTACTAATAAGAAAATTTTTATAGTCGTATAGACTAGACATTGTGGAAAGTTTATAAAAAAAATTTAAACTCAAAATAGCATCATTTACTTTTCCAAAAATAGGTTTGAAAATTCGTTTTAACATCTCATTTATTAAGAACATACTATAAATCTTACCAGTTTCAATAAAATAAAATTAGTACATAAAACTAGGCTTAAAATAACGTAAGAAAATTTTTTCTAGATTTAATTTCATTGATTTAATATTTTTAGGAATTTTTGTAAATTTTGAATAGAATTTTCTCCTACTAATCACCACCACTCCGATCATCATTAGCCATTGGTTGTTTGTCCAAAAGCTCCATCGCAAGGTGCTCCTTCAACCACTAGTCACTCACTATGATAAGTCAATGCTTTCCTCTCGATTTGTGTGATACCACATCTACCCCATATTTTGCTTTAATTTTCCTTAAATATTATCTAATCCTTTTATGTCACATTTGATAAGTGAGAATAGATGCAGATTGGAATTGTAATTCTAAGTTCCATTCCCTTTCTTATGTTTGGTAGTGCTTTTAGAAGGCAAGCAAGATCGTAATTCTACCCTTAGGGGGGAATTGTGATTCCAACTTTAAGGAGGAATCGCAATTTTTCCTTTAAGGGAATAGAATTGCAATTTCATTCCACCTCATTTGTTATCATTAATTAAAATTACTTTTTTAACCTTTAACAAAATTATGTCATTTAATAATCAAGGGTAGATAGATTTATTATTTTATTTTTAATTCCATTCCAATTTAAGCTATTATATTTCATATCATTCTTGTATACTAAACGTGACATTAGTGTTTTGCTAGAATACTAGTCTATGTAATCTTGTTTTGAGTGTGCTAAGATGTTTGTATAGAGTGGGAATCTCCCTTATTGAGAAAGAAAATGAATTTGATAATCAAGTGTCATGGTTTGTGATTTATAAGTTAATTAGGTATCATGATTTTAGGATTACTCTAAGCTAAAACATCAATTTAATTTCTTCAATGTTTACTACCTCACTACCCTGAAGGTCACAAGGAATTTTGATGCCTTCTTTTAGTGATTGTTTAATTAATTTAAGTTATAATTTAACATATATGAGGTTAGGCCATTGCTTGGTGTTGATGGTCTATTTTTATCTACCTTAGTAATAAGCTTTAATGACTTGCAAAAGAGAATACAACTAGAAGGGGTGCTGAACTTTGCTCTAGTATGGCTACTTCGATGCTTGAGTTAGATGAAAGTCATAAGGAATAATATTGTAGAGAGTGAGGGTATTGGAGTTCAGACCTTTTGCATAGGGTTTGAGCTTGATATTTATAGGTTGAGTGGTTGATAGCCCCTAACACCTATGATGTAATGCGGCCCCCTTAAGACAAAGAGTTGGTGTAATCTTTCGACATGACAAGGTATGATTGGCATAATTATTTCTATATTAAACATCTCTTCCCATTTATTGCTCCTATGTTGGTCATCACTTCCTATTTAATGCCTTATGTGCTTTAGGGGCTCCAAGCACACGTCCTTTTAAACTCTCTATGAATGGACTTAGCTTTGTTAGGCAATCTGAGCTCAGCTATGTTGGGCTTGAAGGCCCATATTCAAAATTAGTGATCAATACTTGCCCCCCTTCCACTCTCTTAGGTGATCGGTCGGTGAAGAAAGTGAGTTGTTATTGGTGGTGTGGCCAAGGAGTTTTTGTAAGAGGAGTTAAAGCTTCCTAAGGATTGACTTGGCTTTGATGTGGATGGCTTACAGTGGTTGACCTTGAAACCGGTTGGCTAAGAAGGCTTTAATAGTGTAATAGCTAAGGCCAAGACACTTTGACCTTAGCCTGTTATTCTAAGGCCAATTTAGTAGGTCTAGTTAAGGCTTCTTCAGCTACAACCTATTTAGCTAGGCCTAACCTATTCAAGGCCCATCTAGCTAAGGCTTCTTTGTATATGGCTTGTTTAACTGATGCTTTCTTGTTTAAAGCCTACTTGGTTGAGACTTGTGTGTCATTACTAATGTCTGATACATGAATCAACCTTCCTTGAAGTCTTGCAGTGATTTGAGATGGTTGGGTCCTCAAGGAAGCTTTAATTCAAATTGTCTTTGAGTGTGTTAATGATAGCACATTTAATGTGAAGGATGCATGTCAAAGACACATTGTCTCGTCAATAGTACGTGCAATTGGCATATATGGACTCACGTATACTAGTGATTTCATGTGTAACTACTTACATTTCCTAAAGCACCACATGTCAATCTCTAGCTGTGTTGATGTGAAGCGATTGTCATGTTGTGCCTCTTTGTTATCCTATCTTACAATGCTTATATATATTTGGTGGGGTGAAAGTTTTTCATTTTTGCTTTCATTAAGAATTTCCACACTCTCTTGTTGCTATGCTCATTCAAACTCTTTCTCCTCTACTTCTACTTCCTTCCTCTTGGAATCTTTCTTCTTCGAACTTCCTACATTTTCCAAAGTAAAAATGAATTCTCTCTCTTCTTTAGAGTTGGCTTCTAGGATAGGTAAAGTGCCAATGGTGGCCACTCCCCCTAAACAATAGTGATAATCATGGTAATAGTTGGTGGAAGTGGAGAGAGTGGTGGCATGGTGATCAAGCTGGGGAGATACCGTGTTAAGGATGAGTATTTAAGAAATAGAGAACACAAGGAACTAGAGGTAATAAATTGCTGCGTGAGCTTCTTGGTCGGAGTGTAAAGCACATTAAAGGAGATTGAATTGAAGTAGTTCTTGAAGTGTTTTTCTCTAATGCCAAAGGGTAGGTGATTAGTTTGTTAGATGAATACACGAGGGTTTGCTCTACACCTAAGATAGAGGTGTGTCTACTTATTGCCTACCTTGCAACTAGTTAAAGGTGCCATTTTCATGGTTTTAGAGGGACTTCCTCAACTTCCATTGTCTCCATCCAAGCATCCTCATCTTAAATGCCTATATGATTTTTGTGGCGATTGAATCATTATGTGAGGATTTCAACATTGAGTCAATCCCCTCCATTGTTACACCACTTCTACACGATCAAGGTAAGCTTGTCTAGAGGTGGTATTATCTATTAGTTAAGAATGAGCATGGGAAGATATTCAATGACATATGTTCTACACTTAGAAAGTTTGGAAGAGTAGGTTCTTGCTAATCTGATGTAACCTAAGGTTTGATTTCTAAACTAGGTAGGTGGAGACCTTTAGGTGGATTGATATCCGGCTTGATTTGAATGATAACATAGGCTATGATAAGATCATGGAGAGGCGATTAGAGGAATTTCTTGACATAGACCTAATTGCTAAAGCTTACCAAGGCATACCCATTCTAATGTCTAGACTGGTTAGGGGGAGGTAAGGAAATCAAAGGTACTTCACCATTACTACTACTGTCAGCAAGGCGTTTTGTTGGATGGATGGAATTGAAGTTTACTTTGAGTGAGTGAGAGCTATACTTTTACATACTTTTGTTGAACTAACCCTACTTTGTTTCTTTGCAAGAGAGGAGATAGCCCCTAGCAATGTTGACCTAGATGCCCTGCTCAAGGCTCAAGATAAGGAGGATAAGGGCAAAGCTAAAGGAAAGGCTAGAGGCAAAAAGGAAGTTGTGCCCCTAACTAAGAAGTAAAGGCTAGAGCTGGCTAAAGATGCTAGTTGAGGCAGTTTAGAGTCGGTTGTTAAAGTGGTCAAGGTGTCTGCAATGGAGGTAGTGTTGGGTCCATTGACATGGTAGATCCCATGGAGATGATGGGTGTACTCGTGGTGCCAATTGATTAACTGCGTGCTAAGCCCCTTAGGTGTTAGAACCTGCTGAGGTTTAGTACAATCCAAAACTCCCACCCATCTATGTACCCGATTAGAGCTTTTGGTTAACCAAATTTGTAAACTGGAGAACTTGATATATCACTTTATTCAAATAATATATAAGTTTATATATACATGACCTATACTATAAATGAGGAAAGGGAATAATTTTAAAAAAGAGAGAAAGAAATAATACTACTTATTTCTAATATTTACATTCTTATTTCATAACACTCCCCCTCAAGCTAGAGCATAGATGTTGATCATGACTAGCTTACTACAAAGATAATTAACCCGAGGTCTATGTAGAGCCTTTGTAAAGAGATCTCTTAGTTGCTCTCTAGTCTTCACATATCCTATAAAGATCAAATTCTATTATATCTTTTCTTGAATAAAGTGACAATCAATTTTAATGTGTTTAGTTCACTCATGGAACATAAGATTAGATGCACTATGAAGTGCAGCTTGGTTATCACACCACAACTTTGCTAGTATTGAAACCTTACGCCCAACTTCAGTCAGTAACTGATATATCCATAACACCTCACAAGTAGATTGAGCCATAACTCTATATTCTGATTCTACACTTGATTTGGACACAACATTTTGTTTCTTTCTCTTCCATGAAATCAAATTTCCATTGAAGAAAACACAATAGCTAAAAATGGATTTTCTATCTGTTTTAGATCTTGCCCAGTCAGCATTTGAAAAACACTCTATATTAGAGTGACCATGATTCTTACACACAATACCTCTTCTAGGAGTACTCTTCAAATAACACAAAGTATGTTCTAATGCAGCCCAATGATGAATTGTTAGAGAAGACATAAATTGACTCACAATACTAACAAAATATGCAATATTAGAATGAGTTACTGTAAGATAATTCAACTTTCCCACTAATCTTCTATACCTCTTAAGATTATCCAATAACTCTTCGTCTTTGGTGAGTTGTAAATTAGGTGGTCATGGAGTACTATATGGTTTTGCACCTAACTTTCTTGTCTCTATGAACAAGTCAAGCACATATTTCCGTTTAGATAGAAAATTACCTTTCTTACTCCTCATCACCTCAACTCTTAAAAAATACTTCAAAGACCCCAAATCTTTAGTGTGGAACTAGCTTTGTAGAAAAGTTTTCAAGGAAGATATTCTTACATCATCACTGCCTATAATAATGATATCATCCACATACACAACAAGAAGGATAATGTCGGATGAAGAGAGTCTATAAAGCACTGAATGATCATATTTACTCTTAGTCATTCCAAACCCTTTAATTGCCTTACTAAATTTACTAAACCAAGCTCGAGGACTTTGCTTCAAACCACATAGTGATTTTCGAAGATAACAAACTTTCCCATTCTCCCCTTGAGCAACAAAACCAGGTGGTTACTCTATATAGACTTCTTCTTGTAGATCACCATGTAAAAAAGGCATTATTTATATCAAGCTAATACAATGACCAATTATTAGTAGCTACCATAGACATGAACAAACGAACAAAGGTTAATTTAGCCACAGGAGAGAAGGTATTAGAATGATCTACACCATATGTTTGGGCATAGCCCTTAGTAACGAGACAAGCTTTAAGGCGAGCAATAGATCCATTAGGATCAACTTTAACTGCAAACACCCATTTACATCCAATAGGTTTTTTTTTTTTTTTTCTACAGGTAAACTAACTAAATCCCAAGTACCATTAGCATCTAAAGCATTCATCTCCTCTATCATTGTCGTATGCCAACCATGATGAGATAAGGCCTCATTAATAGTTTTAGGAATGGATATAGTATCAAGAGAGGCAACAAACGAACATGAGGCAGGTGATAAGTGATCATATGACACAAATGATGAAATAGGGTAAGTGCATTGTCGTTTACCTTTGAGAAGAGTAATTGGGAGATCAAGATCATTAGCTATTGGATCAGATGCTGAAGAAGAGATTGGAGCGGGGCATGTGATAGGAGGATTCCGATGTCTGGTATACACAAGATAAATTGGTGGATGAGACAATGGTGTGGATTCAACATTTGGGGACTGATAGGTAATGTGGTAAACCAATAAATCATCAATCTCTGCCTTAATATCAGTAAGCTTAGAAGTAGGAAAAAAAGGACAATGTTCCATAAAGGTGACAGTGATAAATGTAAGAAATTTATTAAGACTAGGACAATAACACAAATAACCTTTTTATAAACAAGAATAATCTAAGAAAACACATTTCACATATTTAGGATCAAGTCTAGTGAAATGAAGGCAGACATCTCAAACAAAACATGTACTACCAAATATACGAGGCTCAATGGGAAATAAGGATTTTGTAGGGAAAAGAATGATGTAAGGAACTTCACCTTTAAGAACTGATGATGGCATATGGTTAATTAGGAAGCATGTTGTGGACACAGCTTCAGCCTAAAAGTATTTAGGAACATGTGTTTGAAATAATCGCGCTCTAGCTGTCTCAAGAAGATGCCTATTCTTTCTTTTAGCCACACCATTTTGAGATGGTATATCAACACATGAAGATTGATGAATAATGCCATGTTTGGTCATATAATTATTAAATATATCGGATAAATATTCTTTGGCATTGTCACTTCTCAAAATTCACATCGAAGCATTAAATTGAGTTTGGATTTTAGCATAAAAGGTAGTGAAATGGGAAAACAACTCAGAACGATTTTTCATTAAATAAAGCCAAGTCATTAGAGAAAAATCATCACCAAAAGTAAAAAAATAACAAGCTACAATTTTAGATGTAACTGGATAAGGACCCTAAACATCTAAATGTACTAACTCAAAATGAGCACTAGCTCTTTTATTGACACGTGTAACATAAGACTAGCGATGGTTTTTAACAAATTGACATGACTCACAATCTAAAGATGACACACTTTGAAACTAAGGACACAACTTCTTCAAGGTAGAAAGGGAAGGACGACCCAATTGGCAATGAGCTTCAAAAAGTGTTAAGACACTTGAGCAAGCTATGGGCTGGAAGACATTTGCTTAAGTATCTAGAACATAGAGACCTCCTAACACATGTCCTTTACCAATAATCTTCTTTGTCGAAAGATCCTGAAATAGACAATAATCGGGAAAAAATGAGACACTACTATTTAAAGCACGAGTGATTTTGCTCACAGAAACTACATTGAATGAGAAATCTGGTATACTTAAAATAGATGATAAAGAAAGGAATGGAGTAGGTTGAACACTGTTAGACCTTAAAACTAATGATGTAAAACCATCTGCTAAAGTAACTAAGGAAGAAGAAGTGTGTGGTAAAAAATTGTTGAAAAGACTATAATTACTTATCATATAATCAATAGCACTTAAGTCAATGACCCATTTTGAGGTAGAGGAAACTAAGCACTTATCTGGATTACCTGGCTCGGCGAGTGTAGTGACAGAATGATTTGAAGTTTTCAAAGTTTCCTGATACTAAAGGAATTTAGCAAATTCCTCTACAGATATATTAACCATATGTTTTGAAGATGGACCATGTGGAATAGTAGCAGTTGCAATATGGGTTGAGTGTGGCTTTTGAGCTTTGTTGAGTAGTGTTTTGTAGGTGTGCTTAGTGTAACCACGCTTGTGACAATAATAGCACTCAACTTCCCTTGAATTTTGACTTTAACTACTTCCTTTATTATAATTTTGAATAGGGGATCTTAAAGTCCCCAGTTTGCTGTTACGACTAACAAGAGCACTTGAGACTAGAGTAGGAGATATGATAGAAGTGTTTGCTTCTATTCTAAGAACTCTGGTGAAAACCTCATGTAGGGAAGAAATATCAATATAGACAAAATATGAGACTTAGCAATCTCAAACTAAGGATTAAGTCCCGCTAAGAAACTCATAATTTCCATCTTCTTCTGTTGTGATTGCTGTACTTTGATATTAGTACTAAATGGCAACAAAACATTTAATTCCTCATATATCTTCTTAAATTTCATAAAATATGCTTGAAGAGATTGATCATTTTGCTTAAGACGATAAAATTCCTTACACACTTCATACATATGGGAGAGATTTCCCTTTCTTGAATATAAAAACTCTAAACATTCCGTTAACTCCTTCACATACTCACAATGATTAATCAAACTAATCACCTTAGTATCAATGCAATTTCTTATTTGCAAAATTAACTTAGCATCATTTTTTAACCATTCTTTACAAATATCATTAGTTAGGGGATCATCAATAAGACGATCATCTTTAGAAATACTCCGTGGGTATATTCTAATAGTCTTACACCAGTTCAGATAATTTGAACCATTTAATTTATATTCTATGATTTGAGACATTACTGGAACAACATTAACCATCATTACAGTCTTTTTCTCATCACTCATGTATGCCTAAATTAAATTTAAGTAGTTGTAGTTAAATATATGCCTAAATTAATAGAAACCACAAAACAGAACTACAGATAAAACTCTATAAGATTCAACGACTTTGCAGATAAAAGTTCTTCGCCTAGAGAAACTAAAGATCAACTAACTAATATTTTACCACAAAATTTGAATCAGGAAGGGGAAGCCACGTGGACCTCTTGTTTCTATAAATCTCTTTGATTAAGTGCAGCAATCAACACAAGCAGTATCATACAAAACACGCAAACTAAGGAAGACCTGCAAGATGGAACAACTGAATGACTTACAAAAGGGAAAGAGAAGTGGTTGGCGACACCATAGAAGGTAGATGGAGGATGAAAGAGCTTGTCACGTGCCTCCATACGCAGACAAGATGAACTCACGACGTAAGCTTCTAGTGGTGCGTGAGACCCAAGCGCTGATCGGAGTACCTTCGGAGTTTACTAACGCATTCGCAATGAGATGACGCTCCTCCCCGACACACTCACAATGAGATAGCCCTCCTCCTCGAGCATTTCCACTCCTGCCATTCATGTCACTAAAGATGCCATTCAACAAGTGAAGGTCGACAATGCAAAGACTAATGTGCATTCGTCGGAGGACAAGAAGTCATCAACTGGTGGTGGTTCGGTCCACACATGATAGATCTTCTACCTCTAAACTACTTAATCACACACAACCGATTTTTTTTTTTTTAGGTTGCTCACTAGTCAACCGAAGAACACCAAAAAAAATAAAATTAAATCCTAAGGATTTTCTCTGATACCATGTAAACTAAAGAATTCTATATATCACTTTATTCAAATAATATACAAGTTTATGTATACATGACCTACATTATAAATGAGGAAAGGGAATCATTTAAAAAAAGAGAAAGAAATAATACAACTTGTTTCTAATATTTACATTCCTATTTCATAATAAAATTAATGGTGAGGGAGGGCCATAAGCGCATGGAATTCTTCCTCCAATTACTATTACTACAAGATCAACAAGTGATGATGAGGAGTAGGATGAATGAGTCCCCATCATCCCTAAAGAGGAAGCTCTACAAAAACTTCATGGAGTTGACTCCTTTGTTGTTTATTTTTCTTTAGGTCTCAATGTGGCATGAGCTAAGAAGCATGAGGAGCTTACCTAAGCGACATTGGAGAAGGTTTTAGTAGCAAGTGACGAATGACCCTAGAGGCAAAGGGTCAAGTTGAGGTAGCTTGGGCTGAGGTGGAGGTGGCTTATGCTAAAGTTGAGGCTCTTACCTTCGAGGCTTATGAAACTCTTCAATAGGTCAAGGAAAACAAGGTTGTAGTGGAGAGGATTGTTGAGGAGAGAGGTCTTCAGAGGAGGGACGATAATAGCAGTTGTTGTTGGAGGAAGAGGGTTGGTGGAAGTAGGTGGTCAACCTCTTGGGTAGATGAACAGCATTAAGTCTGACCTCTTTGAAGCTTTGCTGATTCTTGAAACCATAAAAGAGATGAGGTAGGACTATCCTTTGGTTCAAGGCTATTCAAGCCAAAGCTATGGAGGACATCAAGGAGAGTGAAGAACAAGTAGATTGCCTGACTAACTTCCTTATGAAAGGGATGAGGAAGGCTAAATAGTACCTTTTTTAAGCTTCTCTCGACTTAGGCCTCTCTATCCTTTACCAGTACATCGAGCCCTTAGCTGAGGGGGATGAGGAGCAAGAGGGGGATAGCCAGGATGTTGAGGTTGCCTACCAACCACTTGAGGGGACCAATGCCTAACCTACTGCTCAAGAACCATGAAGCTCTCCTTTATGTTTTTTTTTTTCTTCTTTATACTCCTAAAATCTTGACTTCAATTTAGTATGTTGACTTGTTATGCCTTTTAAATATTTTTAGTTAGTAATAAAGGGCATGCTTCCTTTGTTCATCTCACACTTGATACTATGACTGTGTTCCTTTACTCTTATTTTTCTTGCAAGTCTAACTTAGTAATATCAACTTTAATCGAGTGCTTCTATGCTTGTGAATTTTAGTTAGGTGTTAAGTGTAAGCTAAAGTAAACTTAACCTAATAATTCTATAACTTAGCAAGTTCTATTGGACTCGCCTAGTCCTTGAGGCTCAATTAAGTCTTATAGAGCCTTGTTGGCTTTTCAAGGGACTTGTAGGCCTAAATAGGTCAAGCCTCCTGAGGATAAGGCTCATAGACTTGAAGAGGTCATGCCCTTGAAGAGTTAGACTTAGAGTTTAGGGAGGCCAATTCTTTTGGATGTTAGACTTGTGGACCTAATGATGTGTAGTCTTTCTTAAGAGGGTCAGACTTGTGGACCTCAAGCTTTTTGCACACTAAGTCCCTAAGGAAAAAAGCTCTGTACTTATAAACCTTGAAAAAATTTAAATTAAAAAATTAGTATGAAGGAAAACAACAAGAGATACATTGGAAAATGAATATAAAAACCTAACTACGAATTAAGATTCACCTCATGACACATAAACCGACTAGCACATTCAAAACCTAAAGGATTCGAAACTTAAGCAAACCTTGACTATAGAACATCGCATTAGGAAAACTAAACTCAAACTAGGATGTACAAAAAGCCGAAATTCAATTCTTGAAATCTTATAACCAATCTTCGATGTTAGGATTACCTTCAGAATCAAGAAAACTAACTTCAAGCTTAAAAAACCCGAGATGCAATCTGAATGAAACCAAAACTTAGATGATGATAAATTATCCTATAATTAGTATGCGAATACCTAAACTTTAATGATAGGAATCAAAATCTGTTAAGACCTATCATTAAGGCAAGAGCCAAAGGATTTCAAATCTTGGCGATGAGGGCCTATTTTAAGCACATCGACCTCGGAATTATTTGTTTATTAACCTCTTTTCTCTTATTCATGTATTTTATATTCCAACAAGCATACTTATTATGCTTTACAAGGCGATGGACAAACTCACTAAGACTCAGCTTGTGGGTTATCCATGGACCGACCTAAACCGGCGATGAGCTGGACCGACGAATCCTATAGAAGAGCTAACATGAAGAAGACTATTTTTATTTGTAACTATTTCTTTACACTATTTATATGTAAGCTTTTGGGAACTTTTTATTTGGTTGTTATTGAGTTTTAGGACCGGTCACCCTAAAAGTGGCATAGTTGTAATTTTATGGATTTTTTTAACCCTAAAGGGAGCAAGTATAAATACTTGCTTAAGTAGGGTTTTGAGGGACTTTTGCAAAATTTTCAAATAGACACACTTCACGTGTTGAGGGTTAGGGTTACCTAATTCCACAAATTGCTCTTGTCAATTTCAAATCCCAATTTGAGGTTGTGGCGAGTGGCTTCAAGGCTAATTTGTGAGTAATATCAAATTTTCCTTATTGCAATTTCCTTTTTATCACTAGTGAGTTGTATCTATGGTTGAATTGGATTTTTTATTGACTAAATTAGATTACATTTGCAATCAATTTCATGTTGTTACAATTGATTGGTTTTAGCCCTTAAGTTTTAACCTTCAATTTAGCTTCATTTGAATCGAAGATCACTTTATTGGGAAAGTGGATCTTTAAATTAGTTCTTACTGTTTTGTGTGTAATTCACGTGGCACTCATTTGTATTTAGTGTTGTTTGAAGGATTTTATCCTTGTTGGAATTGTTACTTTGCAAATTAGAGCATTCAGATTTCATTGCTCTCCATTAGGGTTTACGCAAATTATTGGAGCATTGAGCCGAGATTGAACAAGTGCATTGAGGTTTATAATTTGTTCCAATTGCAAGTGCTTAACCTCTAATTTAGGCACATCATATTTGGTATCAGAGCTGAACATATTTGGTTCATTTCAATCTTGGTCATGTGGTATTGAGGAATTGGTTATAAACATTAAGATTTGACGCCATTGTTCATGTGATTGGAAGCTAGTTTGATTGACATTGTCTAATTGTCTTTCAAATTGGTTTTGCATGTTCTTAAACCCCCTTTTAAGCACATCATATAATTAAATATAACTCTACTAAATAATCAAATTAGGCAAAACAAAATATGGAAAAATGAACTCCAAATACCCTTCAATAGTGGCATTTGAATGAAGGATAAATATGACCACATTTTACCCACCAAATGACCAGATTAGAAGCCTAATTTATATCTAGAAATTCCCCTAACTAAGCCCTATTTAATGCCCATTCAATTTCAAGGAAAGAAAAGAAATCAATTAACCAAACTAACCCTCCCCAACTAGCCAAGCATAGGACATGTCATGTAACTAGGTAAGCCAACTAGAATTAAACTAAATAATTGCAAGTGCATTAGGGATTAGGCATGTGACAAAAAGGGACACAAAATCTGATATCTATCCTCTCAATTTCAGATCTTGCCCAAGGTGATTAGAACTATTACTCAACATGTAATACCATTACCTAAACACTAAAGACTTTGACCAAGGGATAAACTTACTAACCAAGTTACTTAGGCTTTTAATATTTTTTTTTTCTTTTCTACATGTGGTGAGGTCCCTTCCTTTAAAAGAATCCTAATTAGAAAACTCTCCCAAAAATTACTCAAAAACACTCCCCAAATTCGGATCAAAACACACACACAAACTACAACATCCTTCCTATACTTAGCACCTTTGTTTCAAAAAGAAAAACTACCCTCCAAACAACAACAATTCAAGCCCATCTCTGATATTCTCTACACCATTTAGGAGCACAATTGAGGAAGCCAGAAAAATAGGAAAATCAAAAGGAAGCCATGCCAAAGAGGAGGCAAGAAAGTGATGGTAGATGCTTCCACAAATAGCAACTAAGTGTAGGATCTTCACTCCTCTTTATAATCTTTTTATTTCTTGCACCATTTTTTTGTAAATCAAATTAGAATAGGATATATTATTCCGATTCTTGTAAGTTCCATATGTGTATTTAAGTTTTATCTAGCTTAAGATATAAGTTTGGATGTAAACCCAAGACTAGGATGATGAACAATGTGAAGAATCACCATATATTAAGTGGAATATGTTTGATCTTTGAGAAATCTTAATTAAATCAGATTGGGGGTTATTTATCACCTTTTGGAAGCCAACTTTTGAGAGCCAAAGAAGTGTTTTTCTAATGTATTTAATGTACTCCTAATCATAGAAAATTATAGGTGATGATCAAGGTACTTTAGTAGTAGAAAAAAGTGGAAAATTTGGAAGATTGGCTCCTGAGCCCCAAACTAATGTCTAAATTGATTATTATCTATGATTTTTAGAATTTTCATAACCCAAATATGATGAAATAACCTCAGGAAAATTTTGGAAATAAAAGTCTTGAAGGAAAATATGAAAATAACATGGAATAGGAAGAGAAATGCAAATCGAGGACTTGAGGAAAACCAATCAAAATTCTTGGCCAAAATTCCAAAATTTTAGAAAAGATTAGAACCCTTACACGATAATTTGAAGCCTTAAACAAGTTTCCAAGTGCTTAGAATTAAGTCTTTTAGGGTATTAGATCAAATTAGGTGAAAAAGGAATTTAAATGGAAACTAGATAAGGTGCACCTAAATTGTCCTAACCTTAATGTAACCTTCTGAAGTTCAAATGACCAAAAAGACTTTAGAAATGGAAAGAACAAAAAAAAAAAAAAAACCTTTAAAATGACTATTAATACACAAAAAAGGGACTTAAAATGAAAACGTTGTAAATAAAACACTAAAACCTTCAAAATCAAGAAAATCGATAAATTTAGTAAAACTAGTGTAGGCTGATATTCTAGTCCAACTTATAAAATTATTGTTGTCCTATTAGGTGATACATCTTTTGAGGATGACCTATTACCCGACTATTACGACTAAGGATGACATGGTAAGGTGAGTGAAATCTAATGACTACTTGATGAGAGCCATGATGGAAGCCAAGCCAGAAGATGGAATGTGGATCCCCTTAAAGTGCCCCCTGGACCGATCACAAGAACTCGAGCAAAACGATTCAAGGAAGCACTTAACGGGTTGATAAAGGATGTCCACGAAGCCGAAAAGGATTGGAGCAACCATTAAGCCGAAAAGGATTGGAGCAACCATGAGAATGCCCTTGCTCTTGTACAAGTCATAATGGATAAGGGTTGAAGAGGGCGTGTCTTTACAAGGCACGACCGTGTAGGAGTATGGAGGCTCCATAGAAACATACATGGTCGTATACACGGTTCAAAGGCACGGCCGTGTATGGTGTCAAGAATATCTACAGAAACATATACGTCTAGAAAGGCACGACCGTGTATATGCTCTACGCCGGCTCCAATGCCGCCGGCCTTTAAGTCCCTGTTTTGTTATTTTTTTCCACAACTTAATGATGTTATGTCGTTTTGGCTTTATTATTACGAGTTATAAACCCTAATATAAATGTCTAGGGTTGAGAATAGAATAGAATGTACAATAGAACATACAAGTTTGAATAACACTTTTGAGAGAATTCCTCTCTTGGTTCTTTAAAGAACTTTCCTTGAACTTATCGGATTTTCTTCCATGGCATTCATCCCGACTTATCAATTGGTCTTTCATCCCGATTGTGGCGTCCACATAATATACCAAGGTTCTTGCCTCACTTATAGGCAACGGGTCGCGGTTTCCACTCGATTGTTTGGCATCTTGGGTAGCAATTCCGAACGTATTGGTATTGGGTTTCGTCACACGTGGGCGTGGTTCATATCACTACTATTCCTAGTTTATGTTTATAATTGTGCACTCGCATGTGAATATATTGGATGTATGAACTGGATTTGTGTGTGGAGGTAATTAGGGTACTGATTGTGCTTAATTGCTATAATTGATTGTTAAGTTACCTTAATTGTACCAAGCTAAATGATTGTTGATTTCCCTTGCATTTAGAATACAGAATTTGTGAGTGTCTATATTAAATTACTGTGGATGCCAAATAACTAGAATTAATGTTATTCTTGCATGTAAGAAGGTCGTCGGCAACATGCGATGGTATAGAAAGGCCCCATGGAGGGGTATTCTATGGGCATACCTTGTCTTGACCTTTGGGAACTAAGTGGAACCGGGAAATTCCGCCTTCTAATTGAAACCTAGGAATACTTAGTCCAGGGATTCATTGCTTAGGGGTGATTAAGTTTGTAGGCCTTTCATAATCCATACCCTATATGGGCTTAGTATGTATATACATATTTTCAAGTCTATTAAAATATAGTATAAAAATATATATAGACTTTGTGACTTATCACAAAAGATAACTCGGGGTCATTAGACCCTGGAGCCGATATGTAGTTCGTGATTTCCTAATTCAGGTAATGGAGAGCATTAAATCCATGCTTTATGTGGTGTTCGATAAACCGCATATATTGTTGCATTCATATATTAAATAACTTGCTTGTTATTACTTGTCGGTTTAGTAAGAGGATATATCTCACTAAGCTTTATAATCTACACCTCTACAGAATTCCCTTGTTGCAAGAGCAAATCTAGTTAGAGCCTACCAAACGGATGCCATAAATTAGTATGGAAAGCAAGGGAACAGTAAAGGATTTGAGTGGAGAGATCACCTTTATATTTTTGTTTAATTTCTTATTTTAGTTTTCAATACTCGATAGGGACTGAAATGTATTAAGATTATTAACCTTTAAAACTATGTTATTTACTTGTGGACTTTAAAATATTTTGCTACTCTGAATTACTTTATGTCTATGAATTTTCTTAAAAATGTTAAACCTTGATTAGGAATTTAGATGTGAGTTCACCTTATATACTATAAGGTAAACTCTTAGATAACAAAGAGGTTATCCCTTGGTTTTCATGTAGTGAGGGTCTATGGGGCATAATAATACTTCATCTTCTTATTGTAATATTGATTTGCCCTTTGTTGGTAGGCTATTACTTAAGTACTTGCCAGGTCTTGAACTTCATGAATAAAGTCTAAGTTGGTATGGAGGCCAATCTCATAAGCTTCCATGTCTAAGGCTTGTGTTTTTGCTGTAAGGACTTTGAGTTCAACTTATAAGAGAGCTTCAATTCCAAAGGCCAAGTTGAAGGGAGTCTCTTCTATTAGGGTTTTGAAAGTCATTTGATACCCTCAAAGGATATAAGGAGGGGAGCTCATCTACCCATTTCCCTTTTGTGTTGGACACCCTCTTTCTTAGGCTATTTAAGAGGGTCTTATTTATGGCCTTAGTTTGGCCATTGGATTGTAAGTGCACGACTTAGGTGCAATGGATCCTTAGGCCTCAATCTTAGTAGAACTCCCTAAACTTGCTATTGTTGAACTAGGCCCCATTGTCAACAATAAGCATGCAAGGGACTCTAAATCTACACACGATGCATCTCTAGACAAAAATTTCCACATTCTTTTTAGCGATGCGTACTATAGCTTCAACCTTTACCCATTTTGTGAAGTAGTCCATGATGATGATGATATATTGGTGCTATTCCATTACTTTAGGTAAAAAGCCTAGTATATCTATTCCTCATTGTGCAAAGGGTTATGGAGTTGTAAAAGGCAAGAGGTCAATGATCGGATATTGATCAATCGATGCATCCTTCTAGCATTGTGAGAACCACTAGATGATTGCCTTTGCATCTTCCTTCATGGTTGGCCAATAGTAGCTAAGGCATAGTGCTTTAATGGCAAGAGTATGGCTCTAAATGTGGTTTCCACATGCTCTTACATGTAGCTCTTTAAAGACTTGTTAAGCTTAACTAGGTTTGAGGCACTTTTGGTAAGGTAAGTTGAAGGAGAATTAATACAAATCGTTATCAATGAGAGTATACCAGGTTGAATTGCATATGTGCTTCCTCACCTTGTTCTTATCTTTTAAGCCAATGCTATCTCGAATGTATGCAAGGTTAAGGTTTATCCAGTAGGTCTCGGTCAATAGGGGTCGTATCTCCAATACTTGTTTAACAGACTTATTGATAGTCTTGTTAGGTAAGAACTTTATAATTTTTTTTTCTAAGTCAGAGAGGTATGTTGAGGCTGATTTATAAAGGCTCTTTGCTTCATTGTTGTCACTCTAAGGAATCTTCTGTATTGCCTAAGAGGGGAAGTCCATTGCAAGAGCTTGTATTGCCTTTAGGTACTTAAACACTACTTTATCCTTTACCATGTATTCTCCCTTGACTTGTTAGATAAGTTGAGAATCTAAAAAAAAAAAAAATAAAGATTCCTAACACTAACCTCCTTTGCAAGTTGCACGCCCACAATGAGCACTTCATACTTCATTTCATTCTTGCTAGCTAAGAACCTAAACTCCAATGCATAGCTTACAATTACCCCTTATAGACTTCTGAGAACTAGCCCAACTCCACTCCACTCCCCTTTCATGTAGACAAGCCATTAACATGGAGAGGCCATTGTAGTTGGTGCTTGGGTAGGTCTACTTGTGGTAGTGTGCATTTAGAGATGAAATCTACTAACACTTGGGCTTTGGTTACTTCTTAGGGTTAAAACTATATGCCATAGGCACTTAGCTCAATTGCATAGCTTTCCATGTAACTTGAGGTGTTTAGTTTGTGGAGTATCTAGTGTAGTGGTAGGTTGGTGAGGATGACCACTTAATGTGTCTCAAAATAGGGTCAGAGCCTCTAAGTTGAGACCACTACTATCAATGCAAACTTGTTAATGAGTGAGTATCTAACCTCAAGCCCTTACAAAATGTGGCGTACCCATGCTTAATTGTATACTCTTGAAGGTAGCCATGCTTGATTGCATCCTTCAATACATCCTTGAGGTTAATGTACTACTCGATAGTGTAGCCCACATCATTGTAGAACTCATAGAATTTCTCCTAGTTCCTCTTAGCTAGGTTGCCTTTCATATACATCAGCTAGGTTAAATACCCTTATTTATTACTTCTGGGAGTAATTGTCCCTAGGATTTGTTAGTGAAGTGTAGGCATCAAAGTAAGGAATGACAAGCTTGTTGTCATGTCCATAGCCACTCCCACTAAAGGACGAGCTAAGGTTAGAACTTAGAGCAGGTTTAAGGCATTCCTTCACTAGTGTTTGGTTCTTATTAGTAGTTTCCTTCTTGTTGGAGGAGCAAAGGCTTGGTGAACCCCAAGCTTTGAGTTTATTCTCCATAATTATGTAGGTAGTAGCTTTCTCTCCAAACTTCTCCATGGTGGAAGGTCATTTCTTGACACGTGTTAGAAAGAAAGGTTAGTCGTGGCAAATACCTTGGATAGTCTCCTTCAATGCAATGCTGGGGTTGATGCTAGGGATTTTGAGTTGAGCCATCATGAAGTAGTAGATATACTTGCTTAGTGATTCATTTAGCCTCCATTTAATGGTGTTGAGGCTCATGGAATCTTTGACTAGTATCTTGTTGGCCAAGAAATGTTTGTGGAATTAGTCAGCCAGTTACTTGAAAGAGGAAATGGAGGCTTGTTAGAAGAGGTTGAACCACGTTCGAGCAACCATTTTGAGTGTGTTGAGGATGGCCTTACACACGGTAGCCTCACTGCAGTCTTGGAGGTTCATCCATGATATGAAATATGTGAGGTGATCTATGGGGTCGATGGTCCCATCGTAGAATTCTAGCGTAAGAAATCAAATAGTAGGAGGTATGGTCTCGTCTTATATTTCTCAAGTGAAGGGGGAATGACTAAGGAAGGAGGCCTCCCAATGCATATTATTCTTTGACTCTTGTAGTTCTATGAGTCTCTTGATGACTTGGTCTAAGCCATCTACATTGCCATTTTGGAGGAAGCTCTAGGAGTGCGCCTTAGACTACTCGGCTCATTTGGAAGGTTGTTCCCCTTAACTAACCTTAACTATGTGAGGTGGCATGGGGGTTAGCCCTTTTTGGGGCTTTATTACGTGAAGTTGCAGGTAAGTTGCCAACATTGTTGTTGTTTTATGGTGGTGGGGTGACTTCATGGAGTCACAATCATCTACCTATTGCTCGGGTGGAGCCACTAATTGTGACTATTTTCATTTGAGGTTATCAAGATGCATCCATAACCCTTGGTTCTCGTTAACTATGCACTGTAGCGACTACTCCATCTTAGCTAGTTGATTGTTGTCACCGAATAAGCAAAATTGATAAACCTAGCTTTCAGTAATATTAATTTTTTATTTTTTTTAAAATCCAAGTCTACGAGTCACTTCAAACAACTTATTTGGTCTAGTTGCAAATTTTAAGCTAAATTGAAGACTTGTCTAGAAACCTAAATTTATGCTTTAATGACGTACATGCCATTTTCTAGGGCTTACAACTATTGTACTATAACTTATATTGTAATCAAATTGATATTAATTTTTTTTTATTTACATAATGTATTTCATTTTTTTTATGAATTTTATAAGCATATTTATAGTTTTTGAAAGTTTGTTTACACAAGTTGTACAAACTTATATTTTGATATTTGGATTTTACATTTCAATTCTATAGAACATTTAGAGATTTTAGGTAAAATCATGAATTTGATAATATTGATCTACGTATCCCTATTCGTTTTATTTTTGAAAAACTAAGCTTTACTAATTTTGCATCTATAATAATGTATTTTTTGTAAAATTTTGGTAAAATTTTAGCAAAAAGAAAAAACGAAAAACCCAGAAGATTGTAAAATTTAGCAAAATTTAGTCTCATGGAACTTGACGATTACTTTAACTACAAATTTTGAGTTTGATGGTAGCTTAGGAAGATAGGAGTTCAATCGACTTTGTCATCAAGTAGAAGCAACGTTCAAGGACGTATCGTTATCGCCTGGCAAGTTTTAGCGCTTTCAGCATCTACAGTTGTCGTTCAGTGAGCCTTCAGCGTCCGAAGAAATATTTACTAGACGATCACCACTCACGTCTTTCCATCGCGAACATGGAAGCCTAGACGTGCATGGGTGATCAAATGAGAGTAGATCTAGATCGTTGGGACCAAGAGGTGTGGTATTCTTCTAGCCAAAAGTGACCACAAGGCAAGGGTGGACAAGAAGATCAAGTCCAGGAAGCATCTGCCCAGATACTTTTTTATTGCCAATGTTCATATTTGAGAATTTTCCGATTAATATGTGATCATCATTTATCAACAATATGAGGTATTATTTAGTAACTCTTGAGCACTCTTTAATTTTGAATGGTTTCTTTTTTTTTTTTTTCTTTTTTTCTTTTTTTTCATCATCTTCAGCGAATTCAAAATTAGAAAATTTTGATAAAGCTGAGCTATGGACCAAAGCGGGCCAGCAGCTGCCCTGCTCCCTTTTTATGAGCAATATGCATAGATTATTGTGTACACTATCTTTAGATTATTGCTCTTAAATGTATTTACATATGATGAATATAAAAAAATCCAACCAAGTCAATGTAACTTATAAACCACTTTTTTAGATTAATTCTCAATTAAACAATTACACTAATATCATATCTTCAATTTAAACTGATACTAGCTTTATATATAATATATCTAAAGTTATTTTACGATTTTTTTTCTTAATTTAAAACTTATTTATTTACGGCTATTGTAATTTATATTTAAAAGTAAATATTCACTTTTAAGTTGAATATCATGATTCCTAGACATGAATAATTCAACAAACGTCAACAACACCACGAAAAAAGTAAACTATGGTTGCCCACTGATCTGATCATAGGTGAAATCCAATCCCTTCGCTTCGCGCCAGGCTTGGAAACCGTAAGTCAGGCTCCCTTCGCCTCTCGGAAGCGAGAAAGCGAGCATCAAGCTGAAAAAGCCCTTTCCCCTTTCTCTAATAGTTGTTGTTGGTAAGCTTCATAATATTATGAATATCATCCTAGTCATCTCCGTCAAATGATGTTGAATGGCGTGAAACGAATTTTCCATGGACGACGCCAGTTATTGCGATCGGCTATTTTATTGCTGGTAAATGGAAAAGCAATAGTCTCCAGCTACGAAGGCTGCCAGAGCTTCACTTTAAACTCTTCCGAAATTTACGTCTAGGATTTTTATATGAGTCGCCTCTAAGAAAGCTAGCTAGAAAGTTCCTTCCTAACTAACTAACCATCAGCAAAATAAACTAAACGAACAACCGCCAATACGATTACCCTCCCTGGAGGGACTTATCTCTACAGCGAAAAAGCCTCCAATATACACCACAAATTTGCAGACCAAAAAGGCTCTGTTTTCAGTAAGGAGGCCTTGCATTTCTGCGATCTGCTTCCCAACTCAAAAGGAGCTAGGCAGATGGTTAACTTTATTTAGCAGTATCACAGCTCTCTAAAGCATTCAGGTTCAGATGGCTATATACATGCCCGATTCTCCATTATTAGCACCCTTCTAAGGATCCAAATGACCCACCCCCATCTGAATGTACAACTGCGCAATGTTGTGAACTCCAAAATACGGAAAAGGCTCTACTTTATACCTCGGTCTCCCTCCCAATCAGGAACATACCTGTCAGCATTGTTTTATTTCTTTATTTCTTTCTTCTTCTTTTTTTTTTTCTTTCTTCCCTCATGAAGCTGACAGACTAGGTAGAAAGGAAAGAAAACTTTGTTACTAGTCTCACTCTGGTAGTCCGACACCAATGCTACAAAGTAGCAGGTACCAGTCTGCAAAATTTTTTTCCCAGGGAGTAAAAAATAAAACATGCATGATTTAACCTTACAGACAGACACAAGAAGGCAACCTGTTTGCTAATCTTTGAACTTATTTTGAAAAATGTAGTCAAAAGGACCACAAATGGCTCCAAAAACTCAGAGAAACATATCAGCACAGCACAATCTTCTGTTTTACTTCATGCCCAAAGGATCCAGAAGAGTTTGGCAAAATGGAATGCAATGGCTTGCAGAGGCTGGTAAGTTCCATAGTCCTTTAGAAGCCCTTACGCATCTTACTTCACTTGCTTTTTCCCCTTTGAGGAAGGCTTCTGCGACTGCACATTTGATCCTGGCTGATCTTTTAGTTTATCATTTTGAGGTTCTTCTGGCAGTGTGCAGTGAAGAAACTTCTTACTGTTTCCAACATGATTACAGAGCAGCTTCAGCATCTTCCTTCCTCTCATCCACTTGAGCATTATCTTCATGTGTGTTTTGCTCTGCAGGCCACTTATACCAGCTTCCTGTGATTTCATTAAAGCATATTATATGATTTAAGATGGCAGCATGTTCCGGAAAAATATGAAAGAAGAGAAATGATTCGAGAAAGGCATCTGTCACTACAAAAATTTTGAAGATGCAAGCATCAAAGCCATATTCATGGTAAGGTCATAGCCAGCAAGACATCGTTGGAATGAAATACATAATGTACCCATTGCAAACTGCAGGGCACTGGCTATTCAGCATGAATGGTGGAAAACTTTAGGAGGAATATTAGATTCACTTAAGCATTGGCAGAGTCCATATCAATATTTCCCTCAGCATTTTAGTATTATGACTGAAAAACCATCACTAAAGCTGCCATCATGGTAAAAGGAGATGTTCATTATGACTGACATATAAATGTTAGGAAAAACATTGACCGCTGGTGTAGCAGTACTCCACTCACAAGGTACAATGCAGTCTAAAGAACTTGCACAATACCAACTGATGGAACAGTTTATAGCCTATATATCTGTTATTAACAAAAATTCCCCAAAAGTACCACATTCCAAGAAGACATCAACCTAATTAAAAGCAAATAATGGATACGAATGATGACAAGTGTTTACACAGCTCAGAAGAGTCCCTATGATAGGACAAACATGAAACTATAACTGCATAATTAAGTGATGACTGAGCATTTTAAAATACTGGGTAACTGAAGCTTAATTCACTACTACTTCAGAAACTAGAAAGATGATGTACTGAGGCCAGAAAAGAGGACATCTAAAGTTCTTGAAATGCAGTGCTATTCAGTTCACATCATCCTGCCAAGAGAAACTAAAACTTTTTGTCATCTACAATGCTATGTCCCAATGAAGAAGCCAGGCAATGATATTTCAGTGCCAAATTCAGACAGTAGTTTTCACTCTACTGTCATGCATCAGATTCAGACAGTAGCTTTCACTCAACCGATGCCTTTGTATGAATAAACAAGAAGCCAAATTGAATTTATTGCAGGGGCAATAGAACACCTACGAACTCAGGCGCACAATAGGGAAAGTGGCAAATTTGAGAAAGTGGTAAAGTAACACATTACACTACTGTTTCTCCATGCTCTGAAGGGCAGTTGCTGCTCACATATTCTTCCAAAGTGACTCAGCCCTAGAATGCAACTCTATGAAATCTAAAGCACATGCAGAATCGTTACTATGATCATCTCATTGTAATTTCACGGTGATCCCACCTTCAAAAGTAATCAACAACTCTATGAAATCTAAAGCACATCCACAATTGTTACTATGATCATCTCATTTTGATTTCGTGGTGATCCCACCATCAAAAGTAATCATACGACTGCCGACAGTCAAATCACAAAAAGTTAAGAATCTCCGAGCCAACTCACAATATAAAACAATGGCTGAATGTCATCCGACAGAAGGCACAACACTCTGCAGACATCGGTCATATACACACCTATGCGCTCTGAGTCCAAAGTTACCAACAATTTGGGATTAAAGTCTTATTAACCAAAAAGAAAAGGACAGAAGCAATAGGTTTACACTCATCACAGCTTTAGAAAATGTTGCATCGTAAATGAGGGTATTTCCATCAAAAACTCAAAATCAACACTTTCCAACAGCTTATGAATGCAAAAGAAAACCCTAACTTAACTTCCTATGTTAAAAAATCATCCAATCAATTCCAACACTTGGATTACTTACTATTCAGTAAGAATAACGATAATAATAATAATTATAACAAAGGACCTTGGCGTGATTCCAGGTATTGGCGATATTGAGAGGACCATGGCTTCTGATGACTCCATAGAGATCGTGGGCTATGGAATAGGCCTCTTGAGGAGGTACTTTAGGGTTTATCTTCCTTACGTTCACTGCACGCGCGCGCGAGAAATATCGAACCACTATATTGCTGTTGCTAGTGCTGTTTATGGAAGCGGCAGCTGAGGCGGCGGTTCTGCTGGCTCCGACGCCGTAAAACCACATCTCCGGCGCGCTCTTTCCGTCTGGTTGCTATGTACGGGTACGGTGCGGTCCGTTTTCCGTTGCTTCGAGCTCAAAAGGGCTTTATGTTTGGGGTTTGTTTTTGCCACGTGATTCTCACGTGCATGAAAATGGTTACAGGACAGGACAATGGATGGCAATGCGGCTCAATGTCGTCGGGAAGATTTAAATAATGCGATTTTTTAAAATTAATTATAAAATAGGATATTGAGAAAGATATTATAAAAATAGATAGTAAAGAGATATATTGGAAATATGTTTTCAGTTTAACCAAATTTAATCAAATTGAAGGTAAAACTAAAAATGCACCTTTAGTAAAATTTTTACTAAAGACACATATTTGGAATATACCATTAGAAGAAATTTTTAAAAAGTTATTTTTTTTTGTTAATTTTAAATCAATATTTAAAAATTGTAAATTTAGTTAAATTTTTTAATAAATTATTTTTTCTATTTTTTATCTAAATTTTTAAATTTTTTTCGAAACAAAATGTAAAAGAAAAAATTTAACTTCAAAAAATTTAGTTTTGATGAAAATTTTTTACAAATTTTGATCCAAAGTTTTGGGGAAAAAATTTGTGAAAAAATCTTAGAAACAATTGTTTAAAAAAATTTGAAAAGTTTAGATATAAAAATAGAAAAAATAAATTATTAAATTTTTTAATAAATTTAAAAATTTAAAATATTAATCTAAAATAATAATTTTTTGAATTTTTTTTAAATTAAAGAGAATGTAAAATTTGAAAATTTTGAAAAATTTAATCTAAATTTAAAATAATTAAAAAAAATAAGTTTAAGTTAAAAAAATTTAAATTTAAAATTTTCCATTAGTTTTTTAATTATTTATTTTAAATTCAATTGTTAAAATTTAGTATTAAAAATTTAAAATGAAGAAAAAGTAACTTTTAAAAAAAATTCTATAAAAATTTTGTCTTAAATAGTGATTTTCCCTAGGGGTGGGGAGGGGAGTAAAAAAAAGTTAAAGCTCCTACCCATTTAATTATAATTAAAAAAAATCACTCATAATCAAATAGATTCAAATAAAAAGAAAGATGATAATTAGAATAATTTTTTTTTATCTTCGAGATAATTGTATTTTGATTAAATTATAAATATTTTATTGATAATTGAAATGCAGAAAAGAGTTCATGGAGTTGTGAAGAATCCTTATATTAGTCTTTGAAACAAGAAGGAATTATTAATGGTAAGATTGGAAACTTTAAACCCGAACTGCATATTGTAGCAATTGCAAAACTTTGTAACCTTAACTTAATATAAATCATAATTTATATATAAACTAGAAGTTTTATCGAAAAGTTTATAATTATAAAAAAGCTATGCAATTAAAGAGAAAACATATGAGAAATGGTAAGAGTAATAAGAACGAAGTACCTAATAATGAATGGAAGAAAAATTAGGAAAACTTATAGAACTTATATATATATGAGTTGTAAATGTCGGTAAAAAATTTGCATATCAAATGATATAAAATAGTATGCTATCCTATGTTGTTCTCCTACTAAATTGTCGTATAAGCTGTGAAAATACATTTGTGTGTTGTTTAGCTGGCCTTGGATCTAGAGCAATAGAAGCTTGTGACTCTTGTGTTAGATAGTGTTGGGGTATATCATCAAAGTCACGAGAAGGTACTGAACTCCAACCTATAGCAAATTGTGAAGATTCACCTTGATACATTATTTGCTTACTTAGGCATCTCTTTTATGGAGCAAGTGATGTAGTAAAGGGACCACTGATGGAATGATGATGTTGTGTAACATAAGTGATAGGCAGTGGAGCTAAATTGTTAACCATCTCATTGGCATCGGGTGGGTAGCTATTAGGCTTGTGCTATATATTCCTTCAGTTGAGCTTGGTGATGGAGTCATATAAGTCCCCTAGCCTTACAATGCCTAGAAGGCTACTATTGTTGTTGCTAAATGTTAGCATGTTGAGCTTCTACCTCAACCTCTAAGCCTTGATCTTGGTGAGCTTATAGGTACAATATCACCTTCCCATGATCATGTAAAAATTAAAGACCATGATCAGTTAGAGTAATAGCCATAGAATGGTTAGGTGATAAGCGGATCTACTGCAACGTATTAGCCTACACGAACAAAATACCGTAAAATGAGTTAGTATTGGCTTCACAATGCATCATCCAATTAGTGTTAACGTTTCACTTACTAAATGTCCAAAAACTGCCCCTATACATCCTACATACTAATGGCTGATAGATCTTTACCACCCAAGTTAGCCACTTATCCCATAAAAGCAATATAAGGTGCATGTTATATTAGTTAATCTGTGTTAACCCTCCAACATAGGTCGATCCGATTGATCTTAGGCTGTGTATTAACATATTGTGGGATATTCTGGAAACCCCCCAAATTGCCTAATAAAATGGTTTGGAGAATGCTATTAGAATATGTGGAAATATATGAGCGATACCTGAGCCATTTAAATGTATCTATCTGCTTTACAAAAAGAGGGTAGGATGTGAATCAAATTTCCTCTATATAGCTCCCACTTGACTTAAAAGGTTGTAAGTAAAAGTTAAACATAATGATATAAATAATCAAATGGAAAACTAAAAAAAGGTCAAAGAAATAATTGATCAATAATCTACTTATTGAGTGCATTTCAATAAGTGGCAACAACATGCATAGGGTAATACCTAGTGTCTCTACTTGTCCTCCATTATGTGACTAAGGGAGCTTGAGCATCTATAAAAAGCTCCATAGCAACTAAAGGGCACTATATATGGGAATCTATCCCATGCCCATACTTGAAGAAGTATCATTACTCCTCCCACTCTCGAGCTAACAAGGCAGATTTAACGTAGAACTAACGATACAACTAAGCTAAACATGCAAACCCCCGGTTGTATGCCCTTGTGATATCAAAGTGTTCTAACAATGGCAAAAACATACTATGGATAAGGGAGCTCGATTTGTTGGCAAAGATGAATACTTTTAGCAGCTACAAGATGTATGTATGCATATAACATGCAATTTGTTCAACATCTACATCTTCTGGTAGGACCTAAAACATATCCCAAAGTCACATCAAATTAATGTACCCCCCTACTGCTTAACCTTGGTTTCGCCTTAAGTAATCTCTCATATGTGGCAATCTAATTAAGAGAACTACTTTCTATTACTACCTGAGCATTGATTGAAAAGCTTAGCTATACTTCAATGTTTCGTAGAGTAATGGTAAACTCCTTAGTAGGCATTTGAAATGTATGAGTCTCTAGCCACCATCTCTCAACGAGGATAGTGATCATATACCAATCGAGTTATATAAAAGGCAAGTAACTCACCCCAATAAAGCCCATCGATTGTAGATATGGCTCCATCTATGAATTTGCTAATAACATTCTCATTATGCTAAAGTGATAACTAACGACATCGAACAAGCAGCCATGATTGATCCTAAAAGTGAAAAAGTGAAATGTTATAGCATGAAAAATGGAACCTAGAGTCATCAATTTCACAAGTTTGTATTTTACCTCTCCATCCCAAATGACTTATGAATGATGTTTGTCTTGTTCAATCAAAATAGATGGTTCAAAGGGTTAAAGCTCCATTTAATCTACAAAACAGAATACCAAAACTGTTAGAATCATATAATTAATGGTTTAACATCATAAATGTGTAAGCCTAAGCTAACGGTTAATGATTTATTCGTTTGATGATCCACCATTTACCACTCTCATTTCTATGAGGGCACGTTCTTCTATTGTGCCCTTCTTCTTGATGAAGTCCACATGTGATTCTATCTAGATGCTCCTTAATATCTATCTCCATGTGGTGGTGTCTTTTACACCTAAGTTTCCCCCTTTTCCATACAAGTTTTTCTCTTAGATGGAGTAATGAGAAGTCTACCTCCTCCCAATTGAGCTTGTCACCAATGGGAAGGAAGTGGGTCTTATATGTTTGCTTTAATTTGTCCACTTATACCAATCCAGAATAGCCGATAACATGCTAAGCTTAATGGAAGCAATTATTGCAAATGCGTATGAGCATGGGATCTAGTATATTTTCCATTTTTAACAAGTACATATGCAATGAGCAAGGTCAATAGCATGCGTTTACTTACTTCCCCTTATCTCACTCATTATGTAACGATTGCTAGTTAGCACCTCAAAAATTCCTTTCTACCTACCGTAATTGATAACCCTATGGGCCTTAGCTCTTGAACTCCATCTATCAATCATTTTAGTTGTATATTTGGTAAAAACTCCATTCTTTACTATATTCTTGAGCAACTTCAAATGCTTGGTCACAAAGTAGTCCACACAATTGTAAAAGGTCTTCTTAACTAAAGCAACCATCGACAACACCTGAGCTATTTTCAACACCGAATTATAGCTTTTGACAATATTTAATGTCATGTAACCAAAGTAGTAGTAAAAGTCATGGGTTAGCATCCACTTCTCTATTGACATATCATTAAACCATAACAGGTCATCAAGCTTAATTGTCCTGACCTACTCCATGCAATAGTTTAACTTTTAAACTTATGCTTGCATTCTTATATAAGTGATCAGTTTCTTACATTGAATATTTTTGTGAGCCTGGTCAAAGTTGCTCGCAATGTGTCATATATAGAACCTCAATACTGCAAAGGGAGGTTGCCATCTATTGGAGGCCTCATCGAGTGCTAATGATACGAATCGATTAGCTTTGATACCAAACTGATACGAAATCGGTTTGATCGGATTCCTAACTGATACGAACTACGCCAACGTGTGACGAAACCCAATACCAATACATTCGGAATTCGTTACCTAAGATGCTAAACACCCTCAAGTGGAAACCGTGACCCGTTGTCTATAAGAGAGACAAGAACCTTGGTATAATATGAAGACGCTACAATCGGGATGAAAGATCGATTGATAAGTCGGGATGAACGCTATGGAAGAAAAATCCGATAAGTTCTACGTTAGTTCTTTAAAGAACCAAGAAAGGAATTCTCTCAAAAGTGTTTTTCAAACTTTAATGTTGTATCTCCTATAATCTAACCCTAGGAGCTTTATATTAGGGTTTACAATTCGTAACAATAAAGCCCAAAATGACATAACTTAGATAAGTTGCGTAAAAATCAACAAAACAAACATGTAAGCCGGTAGTGTAGACATGAAGGTCGGCAGCCTTGGAGCCGGTGTTGAAAATATACACGACCGGCGTTGGAGATGTACACGACCGTGTACTTCTAACCGTGTATCTTTCTGTGGAAATCTTGCCAATGTACACGACCGTGTACTTCTAGTCATGTATCTTTCTGTGGAAATCTTGACAACATACACGGCCGTGCCTTTGAACCATGTATACGACCGTGTATGATTCTGTGTAACCTCCAGACTCCTACACGGCCGTGCCTTGTAAATACACGCCATCTTTAACTCGTATCCATTATGACTTGTACAAGAGCAAGGGCATTCCCATGGTTGTTCCAATCCATTCCAGCTTCATGATTGCTCCAATCCTTTCCGGCTTCGTGGACATCCTTTATTAACCCGTTAAGTGCTTCCTTGAATCGTTTCGCTCGATTTCTTGTGATTGGTCCAGGTGGCACTTCAAGAGGATCCACATTCCATCTTCTGGCTTGGCTCCCATCATGGCTCTCATCAGCTAACTTGATGCTTAGGTGTTTCTTTTTTGAAATGAGACAAATGGTTTCACACCCTTCACGATTACTAACGACATGTTGCTTTAATTTCTCAAAAACCAACCCTATGTTTTGGTTGACTTGTCATCCACGAGGGTAAATGCCAACGGAAGTATGTGATTATTTCTATCAATGCCACAATTAATCAGCAACTTATAAGTGTACTTGCCATGTAGAAAAGTGCAGTCAATAGTGACAGCAAGTCTAAGGAATTTAAATGTTGCCACATAAGACTCGAGTGCCTAGAAAACCCACTTAAGGATAAACTCCTTAGGGGTATTTGATCTTCTTTACCTCCAATCAACTTATGCTCCAAGATTGATATTTTTTATTACATTAAGTAAATTAAGGAGCTCATTATAAGATTTTTCCTAATTTCCATACACATGCTCAATTGCCCTTTTCTTGCATTGTACAACCCCCCCACAACACCCTTCTCTTGGATATCCTATGACAAAATTCTTGTAACGACCCTATAGGGGCCCTAGTAGAATTCCTTAAAAGTTGTCATATTACGTGTGCACCCGCAATATGAAAACCACCTAACAAGTTAGATGTTGCAAGACTCTAATTTAATAATTACTTCTCACCATAATTGATAGTACATATAATTAGTTATTATGAAAACAACTATGGAAACCAATTATTACAATTCTCTAAAATCGCAAAGAATTGATATCCCTTAACAAATAGTAAAACTAAGTAATCTCAACATTCAAGAGCATTAGTTTGAAAGAGCATGGGAAAATGACAAAGTTTAAAAAATAAATAGCTTACAAATTCTTATTCACTCATCTTAGACTTTTAACTATCTTTTAGTTCTTCAGCTATCCATTAGGATCAAGTCTAGAACACTCATCAGTTTGATCTTAGCCCATTTCCTAGCTTTAGAATACCTTGCAAGATAAACTATTGGGGGGGGGGGGGGGGGGGGGGGGGGGGGGGGGGGGTGAGCAAACTATGGCTTAGTGACTTTGTCCATCACTACTATCGTTCAAGCAAGTTATCAAGCATTAATTAGCGCATCAAGAAATCTATCTACATATGAAATGAATGCATGTGAGATGAATGTAAGCAACACTTTCATGGGATTCCGGAACCATGAAAGGTATAGATTTACATCGTCTATACATCGATTGACCTCCATACTTACCCGCATAGAGTACCTCACCTTACCTGAGAGGTTGTCTGAAGGCACGGTCCCCCAAATAAACTCGACGCTTACTTGTCACTGAGAACAAAAATGCCCCAAGGGCCAGTTTTGGTGAATTCCACATTGGGCCAATCACCATCAATCAAACAATAATGCCTCTACAGTCAAATCAAGTGATCCTTCATTAGGGCATTAACCTATAATCAAACTGGTAACAATGCCTCATAGGCCATAAACAAGAGTTGTCCCAACTGCTTTGCCTCTAACAAAATCAATTTTGATAAAATTACCATCGACAACACCGAGATTTTATAAAAAACAACCTTTAAGAGCACATGTTAGGCTTTTGATATAATCTTTATGAAAAAGCACTTTTAAAAAGACTTGAAATGTTTCAAAAAGCTTCAACATGTTTCAAAAAGTTTTAGCAAAGGTTGAACACTCTTCCTTTCTTTCTATGTACTTGTTGAATCACAGACATGTGATGAGTAATTCGGTTATTTTGGCCAAGAATTTAAATTTACTGGTTAATATGGTGACCACATGGATGAGAGCACGCAAGGCAATCAGTTATTCCAAACAATCAATAGCAATCAACAAAACATTATATAATTAGCAAGCAGCAAGTAGATAGCAGATCATCTGAACTCTCTCACTTAGGCTTGACTTGAGGATTGCAATAATCCTCAAGTAGAGACTAAGGATCTATTAAAAAACCTAAACAATTAGACATAAGAGAAAATACATATAAGAATAACTATGACTAAAATATACTATTCTAGTATCCCAATCTAAACCCTAAGTCTTATTAGAGTCTTTTAAGATATCTTTTAATTATTTAGGTTCTTAATAGTTCAAGTTAAAGGCCTCAAGTCCAAGTTCATAGTCATTCATTTATAAATTGGTCTGTTGTCAAGGTTCGCACTTAAGTCCTCGTCACGGTAAGTCCTGCTTTCAAATGATGCCATGATACGACAAATATATGTCCAAGGCATATGTCCATGAGTATATCCATAAACATGTCTAAGAATATGTTCATAAATGTCCAAGAGTATTTCCATGAATATATGTCAAGAATATGTCCATGAATGTCCAAAAATATGTCCATGGGTGTCCAATAGGTCAAAAATAGTTATAGATGATCATAAGTATTTAAGATTCAAAATTAAGGTCTTAACATCCTTTCTTTGAACTTTTGTATTTATTTGGGGTTTGAAATATATCTAAACACTAAAAAATACTCTAAATGAAAGAGAAATAGAGTATTCTTATGAGGATAAGGTTTGCTTAAAGTGGAATTACAACTGGAACCTACAACTTCCATAAATAGGTGATATTAGTGTATGTAGATGAAGACTATGCTATGAAAGAAACTTTGGTTAAGTGGGGATTACCTTAATCTAATGAACACCCCTTAAATACCTAAATTAAAGGTCTTATAATATAGAAAATAGGTAAGATTAGTAGCTTCCTTAAGAGAGTTAAAGATAACTTAATCTCCTTAGAAGTTCTCACCTTAGTCCATGGTGTTGGTGGTTCTAAAATTCTTATCGGTTTTGGCGATGTAAACGGAACTAATTATGGATGAAAATTTCTAACTTCTTAGAGGGATATTAGGTGTGTTTGGTGGAGATTTGGATGAGGGAAAATCAGAGAATAAGGGGCTCATGGTGGCATGAGAAATAGAGGGCTTTACTTAGGTGGCTTTGCCTCTATACATTCCCTTTTATAGTAGTTAAGTTTTGTTGCTTTGTAATTAATTCTTGGTGTTGATTCACCATGCCTAAGAGGACAAGATTGGGCAAGTTTTAGGATCATAATTAGCATAAGGTCTCATAGGATAAGTTAGGGTAGTGATTGCATAAGATAAGATAAGGTTGAGGTGGCAAAATCATGTGGAGTTGATGAAATTAGAAGGGTGTGGATGATTTTGGTACCTTCTAGGTGGTTTCTTGGGCTTATTTTATTTTATTTTATTTTATTTTTTATTTTTAGTTGACCTCCTTAGCTTGGTCGTGACAAATTTTGGGCTAATTTTGATTAGCTTGGTTGTGACAAATCAGATTAGCTAAGATGGCTTCAAACATGGGGTAAAATAAGGTTAAGTAACAAGGTATTTTTGGAGATGAGATTTAGATGTAATTTTGCTCTTGTTTATAAGACCCTAAAATTCTAAATTTTCTATGATATTTCTAGGTCCTTAACCTACTTTAATCATGGTAATTTAGGTTATTTTAGATTAAATTAAATTAAGTTAAGATAGGAAGGGGTGAATTGAATGGTGACAAGCTATATGGATTTACATGGTAGTGTTTCACATGAAGAAGGGGTTTCTAATATATTTTTGGGAGCTCTCTTCGAATTTTTCCATGATATTTTACTGAGTAATTAAGGTATATTTAAGGTAAAATAGGGTAAAATTTTGGAAACATTTAATAAGTATAGGATAAGATAGATTAAGGTAAGTAAACTTTGGCAAAAACTGGAAAAATCACATGTTTAGTGTATTTTATTTGGATCCGATTTTCATATGCATATTTTTGAGTTATTTCAAGTCTTTTTCTTAGGTTAGACAAGATAAGATAGGGTAGGATTGAGATAAGATCAGGTGTAATAAATGGTGATCTTGGCGAGATAAGATAAGATAAGGTAAGGGGAGAAGTTTGACTTCTCTTTTGGTGGTGTCTTGGAGTGGAAGTGTAGTTGGTGGAGTTTTGCTTAGATTTTCTAATATTTTGTGTTTTATTGGGTAATTAAAGATGCGATATTGAATTAAGAAAATTTTGGTTCAAGTAAATTAAGATTTGGGGGTGGTTTCATAGCTTAATCGCTTAGAAAGCTTTAAAATAAGGTTTAAGAAACTTCCAATTTCGATTTGGTTTTCAATTAGGTTTGTTATTAATTTATGTTTGTTTTTGCTGATATATGTTTTAGGGTATTAATCCTCATGATTAGGATTAGATAGGATAGATTCAAGAAAAGATTAGACTCAAGTTAATGCAAGTCTTCTTGAGTTGTCCAATTATTTATCGAAGGTTGACTTAAGTTAAATGGGAGTAGACTTTACTTAATCGAGTTCTAGTTTTATATCTAATACTCAAGGAATTTTTGGCGATAAGTACTAGTCCCATGTATGAAATTTGACAAAATTCGATTTTAATCTACTAGATGAAATATCAAGAATAAGATCGAACTCTCAAATAGGGAGTTTAGTGGAAATTAGCACAGTTGACGGTTTTCAACTGAACTTTTACTAAGCTAAACTCATTGATTCCATTAGAAAAGAGTATCATATGAATCCTTGGTGTCTTGTTTACCAAGTCCTCCTTAAGTCAACTCGGGTCTTAGATCTAATGCTTTAAGTCTACTAAAGTCTTCTTGAGGGTATCGAATTGAAGACTTAAGTTAGTGAGTCAAATAGAGTTAGTTGACTTAAGTCGACTTTTAATTTGAAAAAGTTGACTTTAGTCAACTTATATAGTGTCGACTCTTCTCTAGCTCTTAGACCTTACTCGGGTTCATTTGGAGTTAAATTCCAAGTGTAGTTGCTTTTCTAATAGGATTTCTAAAAATTGTACCTATGAAAATCCTTAAGAATCATGGATGACATTTAATATTTGATGCCTAATTATAAAGTATAGATAGGAATCATAATTATTTGAAAAAAAATTAGGATACCATATTCTACTTTATTGAGATCTTAAACAACTATCCTAATTAATTTATTATTAGAAATACCTACTTTTTTGGGGTTTCACAATTCTTGTTTATAATAGAAGCAAGCTTGACGACCTTCATATAAGGATTATCCCCAAAAAAATTCATAAATCGACTTGCAAAAAGATTGCAATACAACTGTGGGTGATCTTGACTTATCATTAGGTTGATGCATGTGTGTAGACCTTCAAATTTGGTAACTACAAATAGCCCTTCTAACTTCATCTTATAGGCCTAAAGCCGCCACTTACAACCATCTTCCCTTTTTGACTAAAATGACTTATTAGATTTGTCAACACTAAAACAGCTTGAATAATATCTACCTTTGTGTTGAATCTCATACCCTTATTGAATTCCTCATTATTGCTAAAGTTAATACATATTACATTATGTGTCTACTTGATGTAGATATAACTATCATCATTGCCAATATTGTAAAATGGAACAAGATCTTTAGTATCCATATAAGTTGGTTCAACTTGCATTGGTTGACATATTGCTTGTGTAGAGTGTCTTGGTGTGATTGGACAATTGCCTACAACTATGTCATCTTCTTCATTTACATTTTCCTCCCGTTCCTCCCTAAAACTTTTTTTGTAATTGGAACTTTCCTCCTCAACACCTATTCTCATTTCCGTGTTCGTTACAAATTCCCAACCCCCCCTCCAACACGTACACACCATATTGGGGTTAAGTGTAGCTAGTCATTACAACACTAAAGTAACTGCTTTGTCTACTTCAGCTTCATTGTTGCATGATACCTCTTTCATAGGGGTTAGATCATATGCTTCAAATACTGGTGGCTCGGTCATCATCTCTTTCCTATTTGGTTGTGAATGCGTATGCCTATTTTCTTTGAATGTTTTTTGTTAAGAGGGGCCCCTTAATTCTTTAGATATCTTAACGTACAATTGTTGTATGCTATGCTCTTTAAAGGATTCAGCCATTTTAATTAGATTTTCCAAATCATCATCATCTCTGATTACCATCAATATGTAATATGCATTGGTTCCCTAAAAAATAGGATGTTTATGTATTATATCTATGCCTACTACAGTTGTATCGACCCCAATACTTTGATATATTCTATAAAAGAATTCGGTGTAATTCACATTTTTCTCATTTTCAACTTCTTAATTGCATCTCTATCATATTCTAACCTCTAGTTACCACTTACAATATTTTCAAATGCATAGATAAAAAATTTCACATAGTGGCTCATTTTTATCTTATTTGTAACATAGATAAATAATTAGCTATTTCACAATTACAGTTAATAACGGTTGCTTAACATTCACACCACATTACAATGTCCACCTTCTTCCCATGTGAGCTAAATAAATAAATATATATATATATTATTTTTTATTTTTTATTTTCTTAAAATCTTCTTTAACAAAATGAAACTTTACATAAGAATAGAAAAAATAATTTATTAATTTTTTTTATAAATTTAAATTTTAAATATTAATTTAAAACTAATAAAAGTCTCTTAATTTTGTTAAATAGTGAAAAAAATTAAAATTGAATTTTTTTGAATTATTTAATTTATATTTAAATTTTTTTATAAAAAATTTACATTTATATTTTTCCATAAATAGATATTTTATAATTAAAATTTTTAAAAATTTATTTAATTACAATTTTTTTATAAAAATTTAAACTATAAAAAAAATTTAAATATATATAAAAAAAAATTCTCCTTGATTTGAAATTATCTTTATACAATATTCATTTCACAAATAGTCTTGTCTACAAATATTAAATAGAACAAACTAATACACTAAAAACAAACAACAAGTATTAATATTTAAAGAAAAAATTATTTCAAACTATTACAACATTAATATTCTAAAGTTTTCTAAAAAGATAAAATTAATACAAAATGTTATGTTACTGTAATGTTCATTGTCTATCGATGTAAACAAAATTCTGAACCATTTTCTCAAATACGTAAATAATAGAAAAACTAACTATCTCATGTTATGTGGTACAAAATTTGCATAAATCATGTCTAAAACACTATAAACTAAAACAAGCACCAATATTTGTAGAATAGCAAAACACTACAAACAATCATAACTCAAATACTCCAACTTTTTCCAACATGATGAAAATTGATATAACAAGAAAAAAACTTTAGTTACTAATGAAAATGTGTACCAAAATGTGGCTTAATCAAGCATTTTGTTGAAGAAATGGAAACATTCTTGCAATTTTGGTGAGCTAAGTTGATAATCCTTGTAGATCTACACATTTTTCTTCTTCTAACTTGTGTAACAATGTCCACTATTGTGTGTGAAGGAAGAAGAAAGTGCTTTGTGAGTGTTTTGTGAAGTGGTGGAGTTTTTTTGTGGATAAAGGAAAAAAGCCTTAAAGACTAAAGGAGTCTACTATGTGGCATGTGTGGACAATTTTTTTGTAGGGCAAGGGTTCTAGTTTTATGTGTGCAAGTGAAATTATTAGGTCCTTATATGTGTGTATGTGATAAGTTATTGAATGGTGGGGTGGGTTTGAAGAAATTATTTATGACAAATTATTTGGGTTATATATTGAAGGCGCATACCATGTTTGTGCTTTTAGTTAGTCCAATTTTAGCTCAACTAAAGGCGCATCTCAAGTATACATCTTCACCACTTATTTTTATAATATCTTCTTTAGGTACACTATTTTGCAATTAATTTTTAAAAATTCTGTTATTTAAGTGGATTCCTAGTTTAGATTCTAGGCTTCATATCATAAGACACTTTTAAGTTTTAACTAGCCTGTGTAATATTTTGTATACCAGATTTTGAAAGGTTTTTATATATTAATTTGAGGAATTAGGCTACAAAAGTACTTGCACTTTTGATTTTAGGCAAACTAATGTTTAAAATTTAAAAAGTTGCAACTTAATGCATAGATTTTTTAAAAAATTTCAATTTAGCATCTCCATCTACTTTTTAAATTGAACATGTTTTAAAGTTCAAGCACTAAATTGAATATATTTTAAAGTTACAAGCATTAAATTCCAAAATTTGAAAATTTCGATATCAAATTGTCTAAACTCAAAAGTTTAGACACTTGCCTAAGCTTTGCCCCTATTAATTTTATATCTAACAAATATCTTATAAATGATTTTAGAAATTTTTTATATTAGTTTCATAATTATGCAAGAGAGTATATGACTCTTTAAAAAGCCGCAAGTTTTAAATAATCGCAAGCTATATGATGTTTAATGCAGAGACTATGTGCTAGGCTAATATTATATTAATAAATAACTATTGTATATAATATTTGAATAGAATATTTTTGTAAATTTTTTATTACTAAAAAAATATTTTACACTACCACTTAGGCATTGCATGCGCAGTAGTCCCATTACGTTATAATCGTTAGATTGTACATAATTAATTTTGTTTAGGAAAATAGGTCTTAATAGATGTATACAATCTAATGAAAAATATATGATATGATTATTATGGAGTCGAATTCTTGAAACTCAAAATAGATTATTATAAAATAGGCACCTATATTTATTAAAAGTGAATAGTTTTTTAGGTGTGATTATATAATTTGTTTTATGGCTCATTGATAATGTTTTTAGGATTATTATTATTAAGTTTAATTCTTTTATTTTTTTTAGTGGTATCAAAAACTTTCCATTACATAAGAATAAAAGAGTAACAAGAAAATAGATAATCGCGGTACTAGAGCTTAAGAAGATTGTGGAAATTATATGCATATAGTAGTAAAGTGGGCTGGCAAAACCTATAGACATTAGGCATTAAAATTCCAAATTTAAATCAAGTCTTTAAGAGGGTTGTTATAGAAAGTCAAATCTTCAATCCTGTTAATTCTAACACTAGTTAGATAGTCTACTGCCTTGTTGCTTCCCCCCTCAAAGTTGTTTTTAACACCTCAATCTTGAAACTCAAGATTTTTTTGCCTACAAAAAGTTACAAAAAGATTAAAAAACAAAAAGTTAGCTTCATCATTTTGTAACTAGTGAATAGCTTTGGTTGAGTTTGTAGGTTTAATTTTTAAGCTAAGTTGAGCCCCTAAAGAAGGCTTTAGAGCTTAGCTTTGAGCTAAAGCATAGGCTAAGTTCTTTGATGAACCCCCAACAAGATCATTGTTTTGCTTTCAAATAACTCTTGCAATGCTAGCTTTACATAAGGTGGGGTTAAGAGCCTCACAAGTGAATTTGCCTAAGTTAGTCTTCAATTTATGAATCTTTTGAGTAGCTTGAAAATCAATAACATAGATCAAGGACTACTTGAACCAACTTAGCTATTGGTTTCTCAGGCTAAATATCCTTCTATTTCATTTATCCCATATTCCTTATATAATAAAGAGGAAGGTACGAGCCTAAGGTCTTTTGGATAAGGTCCTAAGGTTTTTGTTGGTGCAACAATTTGTTTCAAGCTAGCTATTGAAGAACAAATGAAAAGAGTTGAGAAATTCCCATGAGTTGTTTATAGTAGACCATTTTCTTTTTTCAAAAACAAAAGGATGGATGTGTATTTAAAAGTTTCCTTGTCATTGCTATATATATATATATATATATATATATATATATGATGGTATTCAAATTTATCCTCCTTATACAAGTTAGTTCTTGTTGGAACACCATTGTGAGTTAATTTCGCAAGAATTGGATCTCTGGGTTATCATGAGACTTTCTAGATCCAATCATAATTTTCCATCCCCATTATAGAAACAACTCTTTATGGTAAGGAATCATAAGCCAATCTAATGACATCTTCACTCGATTCCTATTTCGATATTACCTTATTATTCTTATTGAGTGTTCTTTATTAAGAAAATATTGCCTAGTAGACTCTCCATTTCTTCATCAATAGGGAAACATATTATAGTATCACTTAAAGCATTTGAGTCATTTATAGGGTTTGATTTCATAACTTGACTTCAAAAGAATTATGTGTAGAGCTTACCATAAAGATACAATAATATTTTAGGGTTTAAGGACATTTTATATTATTTTATTATTTTATGCACAATTTGTTTTTCATATATGATTAGTTTCTGTTATTGAAAATAAATCATATCATCTTGTTATTAAAGCTTGGGGTATGATTGTAACCTAGGGTTTATGTATGTAAAAGAAATGAAGGTGTGACCTAGTTTCATTTGGTAAGTTGCTTTATTTCTTTATTTACTTTGCTAAAGCACTTGCATAATCCCTATCAAGGCTAAACATTTTAAGCTAGGTGAGATTATGGGTTTGAGAGATTTATTGCATAGTAGAAGTGGTAGGTGGGTAATATAAATTGAGATTATGCTTAAACAATCGATTACATGGATGTTTGAGGGTATTATTGTGCATTGATGCAAAAAACAAATCATGATGAGAGACATTTCTAAGGCTATAGGGGATCTTTTGCAAGGGTGAACTGTTAGTGGTAATGGCTAAGGAGATGATGTGGGTATACGTAAGGCCACTAAGAGATTACATAATGTTGGTTGAGGTGGTCATGGAGAGCGTGTGGTTGATGCAATGGCAATGGAGATGATGCTAGGTGGAATAGAAGCATATAGGGCGTTGACGCAGTAAAAATTAAAATTCCGTCATTCAATAAATTTAGTACCCTGAATAACTTTTATGATTGGTTGGATTGTATTGAGAGAGTCTTTACATAAAGATCTTGAAAGGGTTCAGTTAGCTACATTAGAGTTTATGGGGTATGCTCAATTGTGGTGGAGGACCATGTTGAGCTATAAGGAAGATTTAAGTTTAGGTGAGTGACTACATAGAGAGGGATAAAAGAACTTATGAGATGGCGTTTGGTTCCAACTCATCAAAAGCATGATTTATATATGAGGATACAAAGACTACCTCGAGGAAATATGAGTGTGGAGTACAACAAAGAGTTTGATATGTTGAGAATTTGATGTCAATTAATTGAGCTTGAAGATCTAATGCTAGCATGTTTTGTGGATAGGTTATACTATAAGCTAGCTTGCCCTATTATACTCCATAGGTTCAATTCAATAAATGAAGCTATGCAACTGGCAACTACTATAGAACACCAAAGACAATGGAACCCCTCTAAGACCGTAGCAACACTTGTTAGATTAGCTAGGTCTATTAGGATTATTAGCACTAATGAAAGGTAAACTAGAAGAGGAGGTGAGTAGAGGAGTGATGAGCAACAAAGAGTTGATCAAGGGCTTTCAAAGCTAATGTTAAAGTTAAGATTTTAATTATAGCCTTTATGGTGGAGCCTTAGGTTCTAGAAGATTACCTTTATTCAAGATTCAAGGGATAATCTTCTTAAGCTTTAGAGAGATGATAAAGATTGATTCAGTAGCCTAACTTTAGAAGAATTATGCATGAAGCTTGCCATAAAGATATAGTAATGCTTTAGGCTTTAAAAATATTTTATGTTATTTTGTTATTTTTCAATATTTTAGTTGTTTAAAGTTTATTATTATTTAGGACTTTTTATTATTTAGTAATATTGTACTTATAGTTATAGGCAATTATTCATTATTGGAAGTAACAAGCAATTAGTAGTATCAGTTAGTATTGATAAAACCTTATTTTTATTTTATTACATCTATGTCCTTGAGATTGTTAGAGTTTAGTAATAAATTAGATTATTAAACATTAAAAAATAGATTACATTGATTATTGCTTTCTAAGCTCTAATTGAGAATTCTTCTCTAAACACATAGATCTTATCAATTCAATTATCAAATTGTGATGATCAACTCTTTATGTTAATCTAATATAACTTTTATTGTGGTGTCATATCTAACTTATCAATGGAAACTGATAAGCTTCCAAGAGAAACATATCCTTTTATTTTCTTTGCAATCCTTAAATAGAAAAAAGAAAAAATATTTTATTTTATGTGTGATTTATTCTTCATATATGGTTATTTTCTATTATTAAAATTAATCTTATCAGTCATCCTAAGCATTAACAACTATTAAGCGATTTCCATTTCTAGGTGAAGGCCTACTAACTAGCAATCTTAGGATGCCACGAACAACCTAGTTTGAGAACCAAAAGGAAATGTATTTTCTTCTTATTTTAATTATGGCATTTTGGTTTATTCACACACTCAACTTGCATACTTCCTTAGCTAGTTTCACACTAGTCTTTGGATGAGCCTTGATCCATTTAACTTGTATTTGTTAGTTAGGAGCTTAACTTAAAGTAGTTTTTGTTTCTAAGTTTCTAAATTAGCTTATAATGCCTTGATCGGAATCAACCTTATGGTTCTAGTAGTAAGGAAAACTAAATTGGATGCATGAGCCCAAAAATCCACATATGGCCACATTTTATCTAATAATGCTTTATTTTGCACTTTAGCAGGTACATTCATTGTGTTTTACAGGATGACTAAATAACATGCATTAAGGATCAACTTGTAGGACATTCTTGGAATCACATCCAATGGTCCACAATTTGTTCAATTGAAGTGAAGAACCGGCCACTTGAAGACCGGTTGTATTTGTAATTTGTTGCTTTTGGAAACCGGCCACTTAAGTGGCATCTTTGTAATTTTTGTGTTACTTTTAGCCTAATAGGAGCAAGTATAAATACTTGCTAACTAAGGTTTTAGGGAGATTTTTTGACATTTTGAAATCAAACACCTTTACCGTGAGGATTCCCCTTGCTTGCAAAAAGATCTCTTATCAATTTCACAAGTGAAATTGTGGCGAGACCAACTTGAGTGGATTGTGAGTAATATCAATCTTCCTCTTGTTGTTTTTTTAAATTGTATTTAGTGAGTCATATCTAAGTGTAATTTGTTGGTGAGTTGTCATTATCCACGTGAATTAGGGTTCTTCCATTTCAAATTTGAATAATTTCAATTTGAGTAGAATTCTAGTTCATTTCCATTGTTATCCATTGATACTTACCTAATTGCTTTGTTCCATATATCAATTCATCATCAATCTCGTGAATTAGGGAACATTTGTGAAGTTAGTGATCACGCCAATTATTGATTGGAATTTGTTGTTCACACCACTTGTTGATGTGTTTGCTATCCAATTAGTAAGGCACATCATCTTTTTTGGTATCAGAGTAAAGGTTTTGGAGTAAGGTTTGCGTGAACTTCAATTAGAAATTAGGGTTTTTGAATTTTCATTTCTGAAGTGGAAATTATTGAAGTGGAATTGAAGTATTTAATTGTGATTTTGTTATGTTATACTTCTTATTGTTGAAGAGGAAGTGGACATTTTGTAGTAATTCTTGTGATCTTCATCTTGCTGTGAGAAGAAGGGAAAGTAGGAAGTGTATTTCATTGTGTGTGTTTCGGAATTGAAGTACATTATTTGTGAAGGAAGAGAGTGAATTTCATTGTATGTTATTTCAGAATTGAGGAGTGTAATTTATATTTCCAGATTTGTTTTTGCGTGGAGGATTTGGAAACTATTTGAATTAAAAAACAACCATTAAGTTTAAAGAGTTATTGTGTAGTATTGATTAAATACAATTTGAATATTTTTGAATTGTTTCTTACCATTTGTGGAGAAACTTCATTAAGAGTTGCATTTGTGTTGTTGTGCCAAGTGTGTGTATGCTGCACTGTAAGTGAATGTATGCGTGGTGTAGTGAGTTTGTGTGGTGAAGGGTGTAACATGGTGTATTGTTTGTGTTGTGGTGAAAGGTTGCTGCACCGTGGATTGTAAGTGCGTGTATGTTCCATGAGTGAAGGGTATTGTAGTAGTTAAGTTTGAATTTCAAAAGCAAGCATTAAAGTGTAGAAGATATTATGTATTGATGCTTTGGACACTTTGCTTAGTTGGAATCATTAACTTACTATTTGGAGAAGTGTTTATTATTGCTTCTACTTATTGTTGCCGTGATTAAAGTGTGGAAGTGTGTGTGTGAAGCCTAAGTGGATTTTTTATGTTTTTCTTTTGTAGTGATTGTTGTGTGACATTGAAGTGTGGTGATTGTGAAGGGGTGATTGTGAGGTGTACTACATTGTTTTGAATTGTCTTTGTAATTCAACAAATCAAGTCCACAACTATGTCGAACGATAGTGTAAATGGGAGAATTGGCAATGAGGCTAATAGCCAAGTTGGTGGCAAACAAGGTCATCGAATTGCAAGTGGAAGAACTTTGGAGGAACAGCTTTAGGACCTTACCACCATTGTTGCTACATTAGCAACAAAGATAGATAAAATGATGATGTCACAACCACCAGTGGTAAATCCTTAGGCACCACCACCTAGAGTAGCTCCTCAAAATTTTTAAAGGGAAGGAGCAGTTGGAGGTAATATAGGAAGAAGAGTGGAAGGAGATTATCATGCTCTTAGGAAGGAAAGAGATGATAATTTTGGGATTAATCCATACCCAAACAAGGATTTCAAACCACATCGAGGATTAGAGTATGTAAAACTGCAGATGCCTTCATTTGATGGCAGGGGTTCAGTAGATGATTACTTAGATTGGGAAGACAAAGTTGAAGGTCTTTTCGAGTGTTATAAAATTGATGATAACACTAAGGTTTGTCTTACAGCTATGGAATTCATAGGTTATGCCGCCTTGTGGTGGAAGAATATGGTGATCAGCAAGCGAAGGGATGGAGAGGCTAAAATAGATACTTGGAGGGACATGGAACGGGTTCTGAGGAAAAGGTTCATACCTAAGCATTACAGGCAGGAATTGTTTATGTGTCTCCAAACACTGAGGCAGGGAGGCAAAACAATGGATGACTACGTACAGGAGTTTGAAACATTGATGATTAGATGTAGATCAGTCGAGCCTCCTAAGCAAACCCTAGCACGATTTCTGTTTGGGTTAAAATACGAGATTGCTTATGTTGTTGAGCTGCAAAGGTATAGTACACTTAATGAGGCTATACAGTTAACCTTGAAAGTGAAAAGGCAGAGGCGATCTAATCCATTCTAGGCCTCTAGTAATAGGTATGGTACTACTACTAAACATATGGGGGCAGATGGTTAGATCCAATTTTAGGCAGATAGTAGCAGGGTCAACTAGTGGGAAGATGCGCCGGATTAAATATTTCAAATGCATGGGATTTAGACATATGGCTGCATAGTGTCCTAATAAAAGGGTGATGACTGTTATGGAGGGCAATGAAGAAAATGATGAAGAAGAAACTGTCGAGCCTAAAGATTTATCTATGGCCTTGCAGGAGTATTATGATGATCAGAATGCTGAGACACATGAGGACAAAAAGGGTAAAAATTACTTACCTATTAATGTGTTACGTAGGGTTATAACCTTATCTCCAGATGCTAGGGGCATATAGAGGGAGAACCTGTTCCACACACCTTGTCGGATTCGAGCTAACCTATGTGTGCTTTTCATTGATGGTAGTAGTTATAGTAATGTCATATCTATTGCATTAGTAGATAACTTACAACTAGCCACTAGCCTATATCCAAACCCTTATAAATTGCATTGGTTAGATGATTGAGGTAGTTTACATGTTACACAGAGGGCAAAGTTGCTATTCAGTATAGGAGATAGATACAATGATAAGATTATCTATGATGTGCTTCCTATGTGTGCCTTTCAGTCCAAGAGAAGACTCTTTAGATTTGAGGGCAAATCTTTTAAAGGCTCGAGGAGATGATGGGAATCAACCTTGTGGTTCTAGTAGTAGGGAAAACTAAATTTGATGCATGAGCCCAAAAATCCACATATGGCCACATTTTATCTAATAAAGCTTTATTTTGCACTTTAGTAGATACATTTATCATGTTTTACAGGATGGCTAAATAACATGCACTGAGGATCAACTTGTAGGACATTCTTAGAATCACATCCAACAGTCCATAATTTATTCAATTGAAGTGAAGAATCGACCACTTGAAGACCATTTGTATTTGTAATTTATTGCTTTTGGGAACCGGCCACTTAAGTGGCATCTTTATAATTTTTGTGTTATTTTTACCTTAATAGAAGCAAGTATAAATACTTGCTAACTAGGGTTTTTCATGAGCTTTTTGACATTTTGAAATCAAACACCTTCTTTGCCATGAGGATTCCCTTTGCTTGCAAAAAGATTTCTTATCAATTTCACAAGTGAAATTGTAGTAAGACCAACTTGAGTGGATTGTGAGTAATATCAATCTTTCTCTTATTATTTTTTCAAATTGTATTTAGTGAGTCATATCTAAGTGCAATTTGTTGGTGACTTGTCATTATCTATGTGAATTAGGGTTTTTCCATTTCAGATTTGAATCATTTCAATTTGAGTGGAATTCTAGTTCATTTCCATTGTTATCCATTAATACTTACATAATTGCTTTGTTCTATATATCAATTTAGCATCAATCTCATGAATTAGGGAACATTTGTGGAGTTAGTGATCACGCCAATTATTGATTGGAATTTCTTGTTTACGCCACTTGTTGATGTGTTTGCTATCCAATTAGTAAAGGACATCATGCCCTTTCCCCTACACCAAAAAACCACCCTTTCCCCCTCAAAAGAAAAAGAAAAAGAAAGAAAGAATAAAAACCTTAACCTTATTAATTTTTGATACATTGGTAAATAACCCCTCAAAGTTGTAGATAACTCTCATAAACTTTGACTATAATGTGGAAACAATTATCAAACTTATTAAAATATGTTTTAGCACTATCTAAACATTGAACTTAGTTTTTTTTTTTTTAACTAAACAAGCAAGTGTTCTTTATATTACCAGTTTATCAAAGTTTAAGAGGGCTATTTGTAATATTTGAAACTTCATGGTGTCAAGTATCCCAAAAATGTTTCAATGATAACAAAAAAAACTATATTAAGTTTATTCAGTGTGTAGCTAGAAGAATAAGAATTATTGTAAAAGTTAATTTATGGAATGAAGTTTTAAATAGCCAAAATAAAAAACTTTAGAAATATTAAGGTTACAAACTAAAGAATGAAGCTTTCAAAGCATAAATAGAAGCTAGAAGTGTAGACTTAAATCATAAACTTTTGGAAGATAGTTGCACGGTTAGAAATAGAAATAAAAGCAATATAAAAGAAAACTATAGAAGCAACTTATTATCAAAAGCTAGCCAAAAGCAAAAATAGAAAAAATACATGTACCCAATTAAAGGCCTAGCACCATGAATTAAATGTATTTGGGTAATACTTTTAACTAAACAATTATGACAAAAAGAAACTTAATACTCATGGAATTTCTACAATTATCAAGATAATGAGATTCTATGTTTTGGGGAGACTTTTTGTGGAAGTATGTATTGAAGATGTATTATTACAAGCAACATAAGAAGATAACATTAGAAAGCTTTAAAATGCTACGACTATATTATTATTTATGGAAGTTAATATTGAAGATGTGGTAAATATGAGAAGAAGGAAATGCTCAAAGGACAAAAGAGATATGTGTGGAAGAAAATGAAGAAAACAGAACGCCCAATGGACATGCAATAGCTACTTCCATTTTAAAGTCTCAAATAATAACTATATAAAAGAGCTTCATGAGTCAAAAGCAAATATATGATAAGAATTGATACAATGAAAAGAGGATTTTGCTAAAGATTATTTTTTATATTGTTAGAGACATTGTGCAAAAGTTTAAAGGAAAAATATTATAATCCTCAAATAAAGTCACTAAACTCTTTAAACACTAGTGAGTGACTACTTGAAAGAATAATGAGGAGACTTTGCAAACTTGCATTATTCTTGTGGTAAGGAATAAGCAGGTAAGGTAGAGTTGAAACTGATAACTTATAGCATAGTTTGTACACTTCATCTTGATTTCTTTCAAATAGTGGAACATATGAATATAGAGAGACCGGTTCCTTAGCCTGCTGGACACAGGTTAGAAGAGATAACTGAATCATAAGGAGAAATTTCTATAAATATTTGCTTAAGCTTCTTATTACTATTCTATTTATCTTATGCAATTTACTTAATTTTTATATTGTTTTGGCATGTTAATCTTTGATAACATTTTCATAAGTTTTGTTATGAGTGTCATCATGGAACAAATAACAAGGGTTGTAATTAAATTTGTGAAAAATATTAAATTTTGACAACAATCAATTTAGTCCCCCTTCTTGATTTTTTATTGGGAGCAATTGGTATTAAAGTAGAAGCTTTGTTTTTTTTTTTAAATTTTTTTAAAAAGGTGTAAACCTTTGATTAAAAGATTAAATTTTCAACAAAGCCATTATTTCCTAAATATAATAAAATGGCAAATAGTTAAATATTGAATAATCATCCATATTTTGATGGCACTAATTTTGCTTTATAGAAGTGCAAGATGGAAACATATATTTAGGCAATGAATTATGGATTGTGGATCCTTATTGAAAATGGAAATAGAGTGATTCCTAATGCAATCATAATAGAGGAAGACATAAAAAATGCATATGCCAATTTGAGGGCAAAATGTATCTTTTTAGCATTATATCTCCTTCTAAATTCAATGTAATTTCTTCATGTAAATGGCTAAAGATATATGAGAAAAACTAAGTGTAGTATTGAAGAAAGTAGCAAGGATGATGAATTTCTAGAATTAGAATCTAAAGATTTATAAGGAGTAGAAGAATCAATTTTTTTATTGTTAGCTAATAACAAGGTAATTCCGATTCGAAATCTGTTGACTCCTTTAGTGATGTTTATGAATGTTGTGCTAAGATTTTCCTCTAATGGTTACAATCACCCATGAAGTAGGAAAAGTTAGGCTATGGGAGGTGTTGAAGGTTACTTTGGTGTGGCCACTTCGATGATTAAGTCAGCATAAGTGTTTTAGCGGTGATAGGATGCAAAGCATTTATAAGAGTGTGAAAAGTTAGAATCCTTCACCATGAAATCTCATCCCCTATTTATTAGGGATGAGACATAGATATCTTTAGCTAGTAGATTTATGATCCTAAGATCTTTTCTAGATATTATGGGATGAGAATCTTTGACCAAGATCTTTCCTTATCTGTTCAGTATCTTCTTTGCATTCCTTATTTGGTTCTTGGTTGAGTGTGGTCGATTGAACCTTGAGCTAAAATAAACCGATGTAAGCACATGCCTTTAAATTGTACCAATTTATTGGAGTTTGGTCTAACCTTTGTTGACTACACTTCTTGTTTGGAAGGCTTGATTAGGATCCAAGAGCTTAGATTTCATCATTAAAGCTTGGTCATGAGCTTAGATAGGTTAGATCGTGCCTTAAGGGTTTAAGCCTAAAAAGCCTTACTAACATTTACCCCCTAAAATTGAGCAGGTAGGCGAGCTTTGATCTAAGCATGAGATCCTTGTCTCAAAGCATCAAAGGCTTTATGGAGGTTATAAGAAGCTCTTTAACAATGTTTATGTAAGGTTGCAGAAAGCAAATAAGGTTGAGGTACGAGGAGGTTTAACATAAAATTGCCAAGGTCAATGAAAGTCAAAGGAAGACTAAGGTTGAGATAGAAATGCTGAAGGCTTGGGTAGAGAATGAAGCTAGGACTAATGTTAGCCTTACTACTAAAGTTAGCAAGTTGGAGAGAGGCAATAGAGATCTTATTTTGAAGATGAAGAGAATCTCTAGCTAGCTGGATGAGGCATAGAAGCAGCTCTATGACCAAAAGATTAAATGTAGATAGAGAAAGAAGCTTTCATGAGGAAATTCAACAACTTCATCTTGAGGTTGATTGTGATAGTGCTCGTCTTTTCGAGTTAGAGGCCTAAGTTATTGTTGAGCTAGATAGGTTTGCATTGGAGAGGGAAGTTTTCAACAACACAGTGGCTAGCAAAGAGTGGTCCAACCTTTAAGAGTGAAAATTGATGTAAGGAATTTAGATAGTTAGGTCAAAGATCTTGAAGGTATACCCTAAGTACAACCACTGTTGCCTATCTTTCTATGATGATCTAGAGGCGTTTGAGGTAGTTAGTAAAGAGGGAGATGTCAAAGATAAGCTTGATGGAGAAGAGGTGCCCAAGGGCTAAGGCTAGGGCAAAGTGTTAAGCCATGACAAAGAGTAGGGCCAAGGTGAAGAGCAAAGCTAAGTTGAAGACAATCCTCTTCCATTAAGCACTACAACTCCTGAAGATGTCTACCTCTACCTTAACTAACTCCAGTTGAGTAAGCTATTATTGCTCAAGTTGATGAATTTTTTAAGTCTCTTCTTGATCCCCCACTTGGTAACTAAGGACTTGTGTTTCTCTTTCCTTTATTTTCTATGTCTTTCTTCCCTTTTTTCTTTTCTTTTCCTTCTTTTTTTTTTCTTTTTTTTTCATTTGTAGATGTCAATATGCTAACCTTTCTAATGTAAGTAGAACCCTTTGATATAAATGAATGAAAAATTTTCCAAGTATTGCAACGTTATTCCTTTTTCTTCTTTATCTTTTCCATTTATACTATTGCTACTCTATAGCTTTCATGAATGCTGAGTGTTAAGGAGTTCTCAAATGTTTGAACTTAGGTTATATCAATGAGTTACCCAATAAATCAAAGGGACTAAGTCTTCTAACTTGACTTAAAGAGGTCAGGAGTTTTGGCTATTTCAAGGCAATCAAGGAGCATAGTAGCCCATTCACTTTGGTAAAAGGTGGGACTTAGTGCAATCAAGAGTCCATTTACTTAAGTATTAGTAAAGACTTGATGCCGTCAGGATTATGTTTACCTTGGGTAAGTTAGGACTTGATGTTTGTTGGATTTCGTTTACCTCAGGAGAGGTTAGGACTTAGAACTTTTAATCAATATAATTTACAAGTAAAAATGTAAAGAATAAATGAAGTCTAAATTTGTAAAGAATAATTTTCATAACATTACGAGTATTACAAGAGCTCATTATAACTTAATCAAAATAAAGCCTTAGATGGTCAACACTCTAGGTTTAGGTTATGTGTTGACCATCTAACGTCTCTAATCTGTAAGCTCCATTGCCTAATTCTTCTCTTATCCTGATTGGGTTTTCCTAATTTAGTGGAAGCTTTCCTTATCCTTCTCAAGATTTGGTGGCTTTTAACTTTCGACACATTATGTCTTTAAGTCGGAAGACCATGTGCCTAACCTTCTTATCATAGTAGTAGGCAGCCCTGTGTTGTTAAGCTACTATTTAAACTCTAACCATATCTTGAATTTTTTTAATGTTGTCATGGTTGGCCTATAGTTTGATCTAGTTAGCCATTATGTTAAGACCTTAAGTGTAGATTGTTAAGAAGTTCTAGTTCCACAACTAGGACCACCTTAGAGCTAAATGCAAGTCGGAATGGGGTCTCTCCCATGGAGGTCCTATGTGTAGTTTGGTAACCCCATAGGATGGTTTGGAGCTCATCAACCCATATGCCTTTGGCTTGGTCTACTCTTTTCTTAAGACTATCGAGTACTATCTTATTCACCATTATCTATGATAAGAATGTAAGGGATGCCATACCTGCTCAAGATTGAGCCGAAGACAAAGGCCTTAATGCTTTTATTAGTAATTGACATAATAAATCGGTTGGTGTTCCCTCCCTTTAGCTTAAACCAAAATAGAGGAAAGGGCTTAATGATGTTCTTTAAAATCTAAATCACAAGCACACAATTGCAATTGTAGAATCAATTAAGCAAATTCCACAAAGTGGCATGATGAAATTGAAATCCCAATTAAGCAAATGACCAAACAAAATTTGAACTAATAAGTATGTGATTTTTCAATGGAAAATCACGCAATTACACTAGGAAGCAATTTCAAAATTGAAAATGACCAAATATGAAAATTACAACCTAAATCACGTGAATGAAAAGTAACCACATAATTACACCTAGATATGACTCACTAAACATAATTTGTTAACAACAAAAACAAGATTGATATGACTCACAATCTCCTTTTGTTGAATCTCGCCACAATTTCACAAGAAATTGATAAGAGATCTTTGATTTGCAAGGCTCTCCCTTATGACTCAAAGAGTGTGAATTTTCAAATTATCAAAAAGCTCCCTAAAAACCCTAGTTAGCAAGTGTTTATATTTGCTCCAATTAGGGTAAAAATGTTCTAAAAATTACAAAGATGCTACTAAGTGGCCGGTTCCAAAATCATGAAATACAAGTACAAAATAAAATGGCCGGTTCTCATAAGCAACAATTACAAATACAAATGGTCTTCAAGTGGCCGGTTCTTCACTTCAATTGAACAATTTATGGGCCGTTGGATGTGACTCTAAGAATGTCCCGCAAGTTGATCCTTAGTGCATGTTACTTTGCCATCCTATAAAACTGAGAAATGTACTTGCTAAAGTACAAAATCAAACATTATTAGATAACATCTCACTTGCTCATTAGATTGGGCGTATGCGACTACGGTTTAGTGGATCTTAATATTATGCTTTTTTGTAAAGTCTTTGAACTTTAGATTGCCAAACTAAATTCCATTATCTATGATAAGAATGTAAGGGATGCCATACCTGCTCAAGATTGAGCCGAAGACAAAGGCCTTAATGCTTTTATTAGTAATTGACATAATAAATCGGTTGGTGTTCCCTCCCTTTAGCTTAAACCAAAATAGAGGAAAGGGCTTAATGATGTTCTTTAAAATCTAAATCACAAGCACACAATTGCAATTTTAGAATCAATTAAACAAATTCCACAAAGTGGCATGATGAAATTGAAATCCCAATTAAGCAAATGACCAAAGAAAATTTGAACTAATAAGTATGTGATTTTTCAATAGAAAATCACGCAATTACATTTGGAAGCAATTTCAAAATTGAAAATGACCAAATATGAAAATTACAACCTAAATCACGTGAATGAAAAGTAACCACAAATTGCACCTAGATATGACTCACTAAACATAATTTGTTAACAACAAAAACAAGATTGATATGACTCACAATCTCCTTTTGTTGAATCTCGCCACAATTTCACAAGAAATTGATAAGAGATCTTTGATTTGCAAGGCTCTCCCTTATGACTCAAAGAGTGTGTATTTTCAAATTATCAAAAAGCTCCCTAAAAACCCTAGTTAGCAAGTGTTTATATTTGCTCCAATTAGGGTAAAAATGTTCTAAAAATTACAAAGATGCTACTAAGTGGCCGGTTCCAAAATCATGAAATACAAGTACAAAATAAAATGGCCGGTTCTCATAAGCAACAATTACAAATACAAATGGTCTTCAAGTGGCCGGTTCTTCACTTCAATTGAACAATTTATGGGCCGTTGGATGTGACTCCAAGAATGTCCCACAAGTTGCCATCCTATAAAACTGAGAAATGTACTTGCTAAAGTGCAAAATCAAACATTATTAGATAACATGTGGCCATATGTGGATGTCTAGGCTCATGCATTCAAGTCAGGTTTCCCTACTGCTGGAATCGCTGGGTAGATTCCCATCACTTAATCACTCACTAATAAGTATAAATACAAACCTTCTGTAAGGATGGGCTTTGATAGAATAGGTAGGTTTACCAAGAATGGCTTCAACTTATCAAAGATTGAGGGGTTCTTTAAGATCTTGAAGAACTCTCAAACACTTGTTAGCACTTTTAGACACAAACCCATTTTGCACAATGATCTACCTTGTGAGCCATTGGACTTCCATTATTGCTCTTAAGGGTTTTATGTCTAGGATAGCTCCATTATTGCTCTTAGGGGCTACATGTTTAAGATAACTCAGATTTTCTCAAGGATGTAGCATTGGGTGACCATATATCAAAGGAACTTGCCAAAGGCTACCCTAAAGATGCACTTTTAGACACAAACCCATTTTGCACAATGATTTACCTTGTGAGCCATTGGACTTCCATTATTGCTCTTAAGGGTTTTATGTCTAGGATAGCTCCATTATTGCTCTTAGGGGCTACATGTTTAGGATAACTCAGATTTTCTCAAGGATGTAGCATTGGGTGACCATATATCGAAGGAACTTGCTAAAGGCTACCCTAAAGATGCACTTTTAAGGGTTGAGTTTAATGTTATACTACCTTAAAGTATCAAAATTTTCTTACAAGTCCTAGAGATGGTCCTTGGGTTATCTACTCTTCACAATCATATTGCCTACGTAAATTTCAACAATTTACCTAAGTTGCAGCTTGAACATCTTCATCACCAACTTTTGATAGCTTGCTTTGACATTTTTAAGGCTAAAGGGTATCACCTTATAATAGTAGGTTTCAAACTTTGTGACAAAAGACATGTGCACTTCATCCTCTAGCTTTATCTTGATTTGATTGTAGTTTGAAAAGGCATCCATTAAGCTTAGCAACATGTGGTTAGAGGTGGAATCAACAAGTTAGTCAATTTTCAGGAGGGGCAACTAGTCCTTTGGGTAAGCTTTGTTAAGATCGGTTGTCTATAAACATCTACTTCTTCCCATTAAACTTTTGACTACCACATGATTGGTTAGCTAGGGTTGGTAGCACTACCTTAAATAGACCCTGCTTTAAGTAGCTTCTGCACCTTTTCCTTAATAGTTGCTTGTTTTTCTAAGGTAAAATGTCTCTTCTTCTATTTGACAACCTTAGTGTTGTTATTGATGTTAAGGTGGTGCATCATGAACTTAGGGGAGGTACCTAGCATGTCGGAGGTTGAATAGGCAAAGACGTCACTATTGGATAGAGGAAGGGTCATGGACGTTCCTACTTGCATGGTCTACTTGGCAATGTTATTGAGTTTTATTTCATCAATCTCCTAGGTCAGTTCTCCCTTAAATCCTGGCTTTTCCCTTAGTCCACTCTCCATTGTGAAGACCTTTTCCCTCTTTAAGGCCTTTATGTACAAGGTCTTTACAAGCTCTTAGTCTCTTCGACAAACACCAACTCTGTCTGCTACGGGGAAATTTTATTTTAAATAAGGTGTTGAGAAGGCCATTATAAAGGTGTTATGACTTGGTTATCTCATGATTACAATATAAGGGGACTAGTAGTCTATCGCTAAGAAGTCAATGAGTCGTTGGACAATGACCTCATCGTTGTCTAGCTTTATTTGGAAGAGTGATGATGCCCATAGCCTACATAAGTTAGTTGTTGAAGCTATATAAGTCATGGTTGTAAGGTTTTAGCTTGGGTTATATTTGGTCATAAGTGTGTTTGAAGATTATGTTAGTTGGACTGCCTATGTTAAGTAGGATCTTCTTAACCTCAAACTTTGAGATCCTTACGTTGATCATAAGAGCATCATCATGGGGTGTTTAGACACTCTCTAAGTATTCATTTGAGAATGAGATAGTAGTATCTATTCTCGGTCTCTTACCATGCAAGCACATGACTTGCTAGCAACCAAAGACATTGACCAAGCTTGCAGAGCTCGACCAACCTCCATTTAAGGCTCCCCAACAATCGTGTTGATGATGCCATTAAGAGGCTCAGTTATAGTGATTATTGTTATTGTTGCTATCATCTTCATTGTGACTTTCCTTAGTTTCTTGTCTTTAAGTGGGTTGCTCGATGAAGTTGTTAAGGTCAACTATATACTTTCAAAGATACCCTCACTAGATAAGGTCTTTAAAGGCATTCTTAAGCCAATAGTACTCATCTGTGTTATGACTTTGCTCTTAGTGGAACTCCTAGTACTTGTTAGTGTTCCTTTTATTTAGGTTACCTCATAACCATGCTAGTTTAGGTAAGACACCCTTGTTGTGAACTTTTGTGAATATATCTCCCATTGGTTGGTTTAGTAGGGCATATGTGGTGAAGCTTGAGATAATGTGCTATCGATCCCTTATGCCATTATATTAAGATGACACCTAGTCATTCTTGGCACCAAGTTAATCCTTTATGGACCCCTTCTCCTTGTCATTCTTTTTATCTGACCTAGCTTAGTTGGACTCCTATAGGATGTATTTCCTAACTTTCTCCTTAAATACTTCAAAATTTTGAAGCTTGCTTTTGCTAAGGATTTAAATAAGACACCAGATGGTTTTACACTTTAGATGACTACGTTCAAAGCGACACCCTTGTTAACATTAGGAATTTCTAACATCATAACATTGAAGTAGGCTAAGTAGTGTTTGATTGCCTTGTTAAGCCCCTATTTAATTAAATCGAGGGTAGAGAAGTCTTTAACTAGGAGTTTGCTTGATAGAAGTGCTACTAAGATTGATGAGTTAACTCATCAAAGGAGGAGATGGAATTAGTGGGAAGCTTATTGTACCATGTCTAAGTAACCTTGTGTAATGTACTCGAGAATGCCCTATAGGTGACCACATTACTAAGACTATGTAGGCTCATCATAGTTCTAAAGTGGTAGAGGTAGTTGTCTGGATTAGCTATCCATTGTATGTGTCATGCTATGTTAGGCACACATTGGGAGGTAGGACTTCATCTTGGATGGCTTGGGTAAATGGCGTTTTATTGATGGAGATTTTGGTGGAGGGATTAGCTTTCTTACTTTCCTTTAGGTCGAAAAGCCTTTGATGAAATCAATAATTTTGGTCGATGTCTATGTCATTGATTAGGCGGTTAGCTTAGGTGCAAGCATTAAATAGCTCTGGTCTATTGTTTGAAGTTGTAGCATCATTGTGGCCAGGTGATGCAGCTAGTAGAATTGGTGGCAAGGAAGCTTAACCAAGAGATGTTACTAGCAAGATTGGCTTAACAAGACCTCAGTTGTGGATCTTGTTAGCCAGAGCATGGTTGCAAAGCTTAGTTGTGGACCTTGCTAGCAAGAGCTCAGTTGTGGAATTTCATAGGCTAAGCTTGTTGATTTTGATTAGTAGCATTTATCGTTGATGGTGGTGGGGATGAGTTATTTTGCCCATGTTCTTGAGAATGTGTAGACACTTTCTTCAACTCTAGCATGTTATTAAGTTACTCAAGTTTTGCTACTCAAACCTACAGCTTGGTGTTATCAACCTTTATAGCTTTGTTTTATATAACTAGAGTCTTGCACAAAATTTCCAAATCTAAGACTCTTTGCGGGTTAATGGTTTGTGTGTTTGGGTTTAGTTGATTGGACGTGGTTATGTGGATAGTTTGATCCATGGCCAAAAAGCCCATTGTTTCCATGGACTTGGTTGTTTTGGATTTAGGTGGCACTGTTGTTGTGAGTAAGTCATGAAGATGGTGCCAAATGTCATGTTGAGATTTTTTTTTTTTTTTTTGGTGGAGGTTGCAATCACATGTGAAATAGAAAAGTTAAGTTATGGGGCATATTGGAGGCCACTTCAACATAGCCACTTTGATGCTTACGTCAGTATAAGTGTTGTAGGCAATAGGATGCAAAGAATACATAAGAGTGAAAAGTTAAAATCCTTTACCACGTGGTCTTATCCCTTATTTATAAGGAACAAGACCAAGTTATCTTTGGTTAGTAGATTTATGATCCTAAGATCTTCTCTGGATTGAGAGAATTCTAATTTAAATTAATAACTCTTTTGGACTATTAATTCCTACATCTCAATTGATTAATTGAAACTTTTTTTTAATTTAAACCTTTTGAGTCGCATTATCATTCTATAAATCTTTCTATTAGGTTTGATTGTAATTTGGAGGATTTATGTTGTCCTATCTTTAAGGTTGCATGCAACTCCTTCTAATTACATATATATGATTTCTCAATTTATATATATAATATCAAAAATTATATCAAGACTCTAGAATTATTAATTTAAAGAAAAAGTAAAGAGCATGCAAGTAGATCTTAATGAATCAAGAATCATAAAACTAAAATAATAAGCAATAGAATTCAATCACGTAGTTCATAGGGTTGCCATGTCTCACAACTATCAATCATAATAATAAAGAATAAACAACAAAAAATAAAGATTCATAGTAAAAAACCCAAATAGCAGGATTCATAGAATGATAATGTGACTTGAAGAGTTTTAATTAAAAAGAAGTTCCAATTAATCAACTGAGAGTTAGGAATTAATAGTCTTGAAAGAGTTATTAATTTAATTTAGGAATGAACTCAATATAGGTATCACCTGATGATGGAAATAAGGGGTTCGTATGTATAAGTATACTAAATTATATAAATTACTTAGTTAAATTCGCTACTTAGTGTACTTTCATTGGGTTATCCTTTTGGGCCTAATTTGAGGCCATTTGGTTCCAATTGAGCTTAAAGCTTAATGAAATCACTTCTAGCTAATTCCTAATCCTATTTAGGCTTTTATTTAGTGTTTAAGGTTCCAAGCATTTGTGGAAATTTTAGATTTTTGGCGTAAATGTAGAGTTTTAGGATCTTTCTTCTAGTTTTGCTCATCTTCCATTTAAAAGCCTTATTATTGATACTTAACTACAAAGTCTTACTTCTAATCTTTCTTAATCCTTATATATTACATTTGTAAGTTGTAAATTAAAGGAAATAATGTTTTCTTACTTCTAGGCATCAGTCATGGGAGATTTTGCATGTTTTTCTATTTAACCACCCCTAACTACCTCAAATCACTTCATAAGGCTAATTTACGTTGTAGACTACCTAATAAGTCAATGTTTGAAGTTCAATCATGCTTTAAATGTCTTGGCCAGCCAAGGGTAATTTATTTTTTATTAAGTTTTCTTTATGCTTTCATACATGATGGTGGAAAAAGGCCTACTCTAGCATAACATGTTGCATTCACATAACCTACTTAAGTAAAATACATAAGACTATAATTACTAAGTGAGTTTCTAAACTAGTTTTAGAACCTTGAAATCATTAATTAAAAATTGAAAATATTTGATGGTTTGTTTATTTTCAAAACATTTGAAGGTTCATCAATTTTTAGAAAACATGGTAGATAAAGCATGATAGATGTTGAAGCCTTAAGGCCTAAGAAGCCCATAAATTACAAATATAGGGTAAACAGGCCATGGAGCCATGGACAATTCCTATAATAAATTTAATACAATACCAAAAGTATAAAAATCTAATTTTGTAACAAAAAAAGAAATCAGTAGTTATAATCCTCATAATCTAGGTCCTTGCACTTGTCTCTATACTCCTCTTTAGAGCAAAACCCAGTGAATCATAAAAGGGATCCATCATATAGTCCTCACCTGTAAAGGACCCAGTATACAGTGATGCAATCACATACATAGATGTTAAACATGCTTATGTTCTAATGCAACAAACAAGTATACAGTTTATTTTATCTTATTTAAGACAAACAATCAACATTGGAGTACTTATGATTCTGGATAATATGATAGGGGACTTGAAGTTTGATTCCACTATAGCGACAATTAGGGGTTAATGGGAGTAGTAGACTCTACGTCACAAAACTAAAAACCTAGTAGCGTCGTCTAAGTGATCTCACCATTATGCAATCCTCACTAATCATGGTCTAGCTATATCATATCGCCCATTAGGACCCATAACCCTGAATGACTCTCAATATAACTTTTCTCCATATATAGTGCTCATTGTTTGATGTGATTTCACTTATCAGCTTCTCATTGAGCCTTTCCTCAATAGCTTGTGCACTTAAACTACTAGGGTTACTAAATTAATACCATAGTCGTAGTTCTGGTCTAAGGCATCACTCTAGCTTGAGATGACTACATGCAAACACCACTTAGAAACTTGACTAAGTTTGTGTTTAGTCTGGTTTAAATTCCTAATCTAAAAAGCAATTTGCATGTTATTATGTACTTAGAAAGGTTGAAGATTTCTGAGTTGGAGTCCAATAATGCAGTTGAGTAAGTTGAGTTCATTTTAAGAATTAAAAGAGAAAACTTAAGTAAAATAATTGTTTTGATCATGTGAATGCTATTCTAGGGTTGGGTTTGAACTATTTTAAGCCTATACTAGTTATGGGCCCATTAGGGTTTTAAAAAGCCCAATTAGCTTTTAGCTATGATTTGACCCATATCACTTTGTATTTACTTACTTAGGATCTTTATACTATTTAAGTCTAAATATAGGTATTATCAAGGCTCAATAGGGTATTTGAGCTCCTAGATAAAAGTAGGCTCATTATGTTTAAAATTGAGTCAAGTGGCCCTAATTAAACTGATTAACCTTATTATTTGAAGTGATTTATGTAATTAGGTCTTAATTCATTTAATTTATCTATTTGGGTCTATAGTGTCCAAATTTAGGTGTCTAGACCCATTTATTCCATTTAAGTTCGATTATACTATTTAGATCCAATTATTATTGTTGTACCCATTTTAAGTTTTATTGAGTTTTTTTAATCTATTATAATTAATCTTGATCCATTGTGTTTTCTTGATCTTATTTATCATGTCTTAGGCTCAATTTGTTTATCATGTTCAATTTTAACTTTCATATAGGTCTTTAATTGATTTCAGGCTTTATTGAGTGTAAGACCCATTTAGGTTATCTTGACTTTTTAAAACCCATTTAAGGTATAGGTTCTAAAGATGGAATGGGCTCAAATTAAATTTGAGTTTTGGGCCCATTGAGCCCTTTTAGGTTCATTTAAATCCACTAAGTTTCATTTACAAGGTTAATTCCTAAGTTGGCCTAAATTAGTTTATTAAGCTATTTAGGCTCGATTAATTAAATCTTATATTATCATGTAGACTACCTATAGAGTAAGGTATAGGGTTGGTCCATGGGCTTATGAGGATGGGCCAGCTTGGGGTTAGACCGGCTTTGACCTAAATTTTTAAGTCATCTAACTTCAAATCTTAAAATTTGTCATTTTGGAAACCTATAACTTTAAATGGTTATAACTTATTCATTTTATGCCCAATTGCGAGCCATTACCCTAAGGGTGGCAAGTTATCAAGTCGAATCCACTCAACTAGGTTGCTTTGGAGTTTTTCATATACTATAAGCATTTTAAGTTCGAAGTCTGGTTGCCATTTTCAAAGTTTTAAAATGCATTATTTAATTACTATAGATTTAATCCATGCTAGCTTGTCTCAACTCATTCTAAATTCTAGTGGCCTTTGAGATCCTATGTACGAACTATAGGATAAGGCCCACATTTGAGCTCTTTTGTTATTTTTACACCATTGAAAGGAATAGGTCAATGATAAGCTACTATTATCTAACACATTGACCTAGGTGTAAACTATTTAAAGGATTAGCTTCATTTATTTAAGGTAGGAAATATAAGTTCATGAAAATAAAGTTAGATAACGAGCTTGATTTTTAAACAAGTTGGGTCGAGCCAATCAAGACTAGACTAATAGATCTTCTTTACAATGATAGATGGGTAGCAAACTTTCTTTTGAGGCAACTGGTTGAGTTATGACAATTTTATAATACTAAACTAATTATCAACATATAATTTAGAATTGGGGCTATCCTAAAAGAGAGAGGAGGAAAAGTGCCTTCAAGTGAGAAATAAGGAGACAATGATGAAAACAAGGAAGAAGAAGAAGCTAAAGATATTATTTGTTCCTTAGTCACTGTGTTAAAGTGGATTGGCATGAAGGGCTTTGCTCGTTAGTGGCTTTTTAGGGAGGGAGGCACTTAGTGGCTTATGTTTTGCATGGTGTACATTTCCTATTATACTTCTTTTACATTTCTAATTTTTAACTTTTTTCCTACCTGTCTTCTTGCAAAGATGTAGAACTTAGCTTAGCTCCATGCCTAAAATAAGGCTTTCACCAAAAGCAAGAAGGAAACCTAAAGCTAGGCTAACAAGGCTACTCCTTCTAAAACCAAGGAGAAAGGGATGAAAATTAGAGTGGGGGGAGATTGGCATAACTTACTCAATAGAGCTTGCTAACAAGTTGAAAAATTTAATCCCTCCCATCCCATCCTTGAAGCCTAAGAAAAGGTTGAGGGAAAACAATGCTAGGGCTCATCAGAAAGGCAAGGGGACCACAATTAGGGTTGACTTGTATGGTTTGATCGATGAAGAATTGGTCAAAGTCCCCTCCACCAATTTGAACCACAAGTAGAGGGTGGAGTCTAGCTCAAGTTAAGTGCCTCAAACTACTCACCTTACTAAGTCACTCCAAGAGTAATCCCTTTAGGACAGTGCCCAACTTATCTCCTAAATTAGGATATTTGAATAGGCAATAAGATAATGGGAAACCCTGAGCTGTGTCACCAAGTTATGTCCAATGTTGTACTATCACTAAATAAGGGGGAGATGAGTGCACAAGGGTATAAGGTGACACATGACAATGTCAAAATGTTGGTGCTGGCTAAGCTATACGAGGTTAATCTCCCATAAAAATATGTTTCATCTTTATCCTTCTATTTTCTCCTAACAACTTTATTTATTTTGTTAAACCAATACCCTTATGTCCACGTTGTGTCGTGCCTTTAGGAAGGAAAGAGGAAGGTATGTGCTTTTCGCCTTGACTATAAAGATTTTCAGGCAAAGAAACAGTAATTCTTTAACCAAAGTGTAAGCCTCTTGTAAAGGGCTTAAGATGCAAAGAACGTTAAGGCCTTACATAAGAAGAAAGTGGTTTCTTTGGAGGAGCTTGTGAAGCAAAACTAGGCTTAAGCAGAGGAGCTTTGTCATTAGACAAAAGTTGCTGTTAGTAAAAATAACGTGCTTAAAGATGAGTTGCAGAAGACTCGAGGGAAAGAGATAAGCTTTTAAAGAAAACAACGAGCTTTCCTTGCACCTGTTGAAGGCTCGAGCTGAACTAACTACTTTGAAGCCATTAGTGAGCCCTTTTGATGATAAGGAGGGGATTTACGAGGAGAGTACTACTGGCCTTGAGGACAACCTAAGATGCCATCAGCCCTAAACTGAGGAATTCAAGTAGGAACACGGTGCTCTAAAGGAGAAGTTCATCGTGAAATAATGAATGTTGATTAATAGGTACAACTACAAGGAGAGATGAACAATGACTTCTTCAAGGTTATCAAAGAGGCCATTCCTAAACCTTAACCTTGATAGGATAGAAGATGAGGACAGCCTTCCTGAGAGTTTAAAGCCCCTATTAGAGCCATGGATAACACCATCAAAGTGGATATTGGCTTAAAACATGCTCTTGCTGATGAAGTTCCTCCTCCTCTCAGCTTTAATCCTCTAGAAGATCCTACTCCTCCTTAAGATGCTCCTTCTAAACTTCCTAAGGTGGTCATAGATGAATGAAAGGCTAAGGCTTCCTTAAATCCTCCTCCTTCTAACTAACAAGCATGGTTTTTCTTATCTTTAGGTCATTAGGAATTTAGTTGTAATTTTTGGGTTGGCATGCCAGCCTGAAAGTGTAAATTTTTTAACTCCTATCTTCTTATCAACATTATAATCTTTATTTTCATAGCATACTTCCCTTTTTTTATCTCTCTTTAGTACTTTTACTTGTTAATTAACTACATGCTTATTGATGTTGTTATCATTCACTTTGTTGGTTCCTTGCATGCTTGTTAATTTTGCTACTTTAGAAAAATTTCGTCTAAACAACTCGTTACTTTGAACTACTTACCCTTACCAATAATACTTTAGATGTTCAAGATGAAACCTGATCAATAAAGTGTTTTTGGGTTTCGTCTACCTAAGCAGACTTAGCCTGTTGAGACTAATGTGCCCCTATTTTGGCATGGGGTCAACCTATTCGCTCTCTTGGGGTTGGGTGATCTATTACCTTAAAAAAGGTTAGGAAGGTTAGTCATCCTCTTCTCTCAAAAAGAGTGTTGGAGGCCTAGCCATTTGTTTGCCTCATGGGAGGTTAGAAATACTTAGTGTATAAAACTAATATTTCGAAAGCTTATTAGCTACATACTAAGTAACTAAGCTTAATTCTTCTTTTAATAAAATTAGCAAACAAAGATGCTTGAAACAAAGAGATATTTCCTTATGTATAATGCATTTTAAGTCTAATTCAAAGTATAACTTAAGATTACTAATACTTCAAGTCCTAGGGACTAGTTACCTATATAATCTTTCAAGCCTATATGTGCTTTAACCAATTGCTTTGTTAACTTTGATGGAATCCTCCCAATTAGGTGCTAACATGTCTTGTCCTTCCTAAGATCTAGTAGCTTCTAACTTCTTGCATGCTAAGTCGCTAGAATGAAAGACCTTATGTTTGACTTTCTTGTCATAGTACTACATTGCCTTCTATTGATAGGCTACTATACATGTACTTGTTAAGTCTTAAACTTCCTCAATTAGATCTAGGTTAGCCCTCAGACCAATTTGTTAATTAGTACATCCATAGCTTAGGTATGCGCATTAGGAAGTTCTGGTTTAACTAGAAGGATTACATTTGAATCAAAGGTGAGCTTGAAGGGTGTTTCCCCTATTGTTGTCTTGTGTATAGTTCGATATCCCCATAAGATATAGGAGTGCTTACCTACCCACTTACCTTTTACATGGTCTACCCTTTTCTTAAGAATGTTTAGTATAGTCTTATTTATTACTTTAACCTATCCATTGGACTAAGGTTAGGCTACTAAGGTGTAGTGGATTTTAATCTCCTTCTCAAAGCAAAATTTCCTAAACTTGCTATTGTTGAACTATGTTCTATTGTCGACGATTAGGGAATATAGCATACCAAACCTGCTTAGTATGTTATTTGGGATGAAGCTTTCCTCACTTTTTTTGGTTATTTTAGCCATTGCTTCTGCTTCGACCCACTTAGTAAAATAATCAACCACCATAATAATGTATTGGCATTATCCAATTGCCCTAAGGAAGGGGCCCAAAATATTAATCCCCCATTGAGCAAAAAGCTAGGGGCTAGTGATGGGCAGAGATTATTGTTGAGTAGTTGGTCTATGAGGGTGTGCTTCTAGCACTAAACACACTTCTTGATCAACTCCTTGGCATCTTTTTTCATTATAGGCTAGTAATAACTGCAATGAGGGGCTTTGAGATATAGAGCTTGACTCTTAATGTGGTTACTGCATATGCTGGCATGCAACTCTTTTAGAGCGTGTTGAGTTTCCTTAAATCTCAAACATCTAAGTAAAGGGAGGCTAAATTCACATCGATACAATTGGTCACCTATGAGGGTGTACCAAGCCACTTTATGCAAGAACTTTCTTGCCTCCTTCCTATCCTTCAAGATAGTGCCATCCTTGAGGTATGTAATAAATGGATCCATTTGGCTAAGCTTAATTGACATTGGTCGTAGTTCGAGGCATTGATGGTGTAGTCTATCGATGCTTTTGTCTAGTAGATACTAAATGAACACCTTCCTATCCAGTTTAGAGAAATTGATTGAGATTAACTTAGATAACCCATCTGCCTTGAAGTTTTTGACTTACAGGATTTTTGTGGTATTCTAACTTAAGAACTCCACTCCAAGTGTTTGTATGGCCTCTAGATATCTAGTCATGCCATCATCCTTAAATAAATAGTCTCATTTGACTTCTTGAGCTAATAGTCGAGTCTGAAAAAATCTCCAACCTCTCTAAACCATCCTCTTTTTCCAACCTCATTCCTACAATGAATACTGCATATTCAACTTCATCTATACCAACAGGAAACCCAAACTTAAGCACATAGTGCACCTCTATCCCATGTGGTCCTCTCAACGCTAATCTTGCTCCACTTCACCATATACCCCCTATCCTAGCCAAAGTAGATGATTCGTCAATGTTTAGAGTCCAAACCAACATGTCCTCGTCGATGCTTGTACGTTCTATTGTACCATGTACTCTATGACAACTCGGCTAAAAGTTGTGCTTTGATGAATTCCCTTGGTCATTACTAAAATTGTATGTGCTCATCTTTAAAGTATACTTGACCATTCTTCCAAAAGCATCAAGTTTCTATAATATCTAGCTTAGTGGTTGATCCATCAAGATAACTACTTGATGGGCCTCAAAATAGAGCTAAAGCTTCCATGTAGATATCACCACCCCTAAAGCAAATTTCTCCACCTTCAAATATCTAGTTTCAAGTCTTTGGAGGATGTAACTCACATAGCACACAGGTTTGTGCTACCTTCCATCAACTTGAACTAACACTAAGGAAAGGGCTTAGTCACTTATAGACAAAGTTCTCTAGGAATTGGTTTAGCAATAATGGTAGAGTAGTTCAAGAAGGTCTCAAATTTTTCGAATACTGCCCAACACTATTCGGTCCATCAAGATTTTAGCGGGTTCTTCGCAATTTTGAAGAACTCTAAACATTTGTCAACTAACTTGGACATGAACTTGCTTAATGTGGCAATCCGTCTTGTAAGGCATTGTACATCCTCGATAGTTCTTGGGGGCTGCATGTCTAAGAATGTTCAAATTTTTTATGGGTTTACCTCAATGCCACAAATGGTAACCATATACCCAAGAAACTTTCCAAAAGTAACTCGCTAAACACACACTTATAGGGATTCAACTTCATATTATATTTTCTCAAAGTGTCAAAAGTTTCCCAAAAGTCATCTTCAATTTAGTCATAGGTGACTTGCTTTTGACAATCTTGTCATCAACATATACTTCAACATTTCACCCAATCTAAGACTTAAACATTATCATCACTAAGCACTATTAAGTTGCCCTTACATTTTTCAATCCAAAGAGCATGACGTTATAATAGTATGTGCCAAAATTGATGATGAATGAGGTGTAAACTTGATTGGATTGATTCATTTTTATCTAGTTGTAGCCTGAAAATGTGTCCATAAAGCTCAAAAGTGCATGACTTAAAGTTGAATCAACTAGCTAGTCGATCTTTAAGAGGGGAAAGCAATCCCTTGGGCAAGCTTTATTTAGGTCTATGAAATCGATTCACATTCACCATTTCTCAATAGATTTCTTGATTGGCACACAATTGGCTAGCTAAGTTGGGTAAGCCTCCTCCCTCACGAAATTGGCCTAGAATAGCTTTTACTCCTCCTCTTTAATCGCTACCTACCTTTTAAGGCAAAAATAATGTTTCTTTTATTTCATGACCTTAAAGGTCGAGTCAATGTTGAGCCAGTTTAAGGGGATGCCTAGCATGTTTGATGGAAACCAAGCAAAAACACCCTTATTTAACTAGAGGATGTTAAAAAGACATTAATTCAATTCAATAAGCATCGACTTCCCAACATGTGTGATCTACTCAAGGTTACTACTAAGCTATATCATCTTTGTCTCCGTAGTTGGTTCCCCCCTATTACTTGGCTTTTCCTCTAGTCCAATCTTGATAATAAAAACCTCCCCTTTGACCAATGCTTAGAGGTAGCATAACCTTACTAATTGCTGGTTCCCCTAATAAGTGCTAACTCCGGCAGGGGTTAAGAACTTAACTTGTAAGAATGCCATAGAGGGAACCATCTTGAAGGCATTCTGACTCAACCTTCCTAATATAACATTGTAAGGGGACCAACAGTTAACCACTAGGAAATGAATGAGCTGTTTAGCTACATTGTCATCATCATTGAGTTCTACAAGGAGAGAAATTATTCAGGCAGCTTGGACAAGCTGGTTATTGAGATCGTATAGGTCTTGGTTATATGGTTTCAACTTAGCCTTCAACTTCATCTTCATCTTGTCATAGGCAGCCTTAAAAATGATGTCTATCAAGCTTCTAGTGTTAATTAACATTTTTTTTAACTTGAAACCACCAATTCGAATTGCTATGACAAGGATGTCACCATATGGACTTTGAATACCCTCTAAATTCTTATCAAAAAATGAAATAAAGTTATCCATTCTAGGTTTTTTTACTACGTAGGCTCATAACCAACTATGACTTTGCGTAGGCCTTACTGCTTTAGCTTAGTTGTCTCCTCGTGGAGGGTCCCCTAATGATGGTATTAACTACAGCATTAAGAGCCCTATTGTTATTGGTAACTAAGGTACTTTGTCAATTGTCAAGCTCGGCTCTTCTCCTTTGAGTTATCCTTTCAACTTCCTCAAAATGGTTATCAAAGTACTTTCAGAGGTAGCCCCTTCTAATGGCATCTACTAATGCATTCTTCAACTAGATACAATCCTCCATGCAATGTCCTCTATCTTTATGAAACTAATAGTACTTATCAAAGTTCCTTTAGAAAAGGGGGTCCACTAAGTTTGTCAAGACACGTAAGGATACCCCTATTATGAACCTCGAGGAGTATCTAGCCTCTAGATTAGTTGAGGGGGGTATGGTCCGCACAACATAGAATGGTGCACTTTTTGTTTCATTTGTCATTATTCCATCTACAAGACAATTCTTCTTCAGTTCTAGGTTAGAGCCAATCTATTATGGTTGGTTGATCCTATTCATCTTTCTTCTTTTCTAAACTAGTTTAGTCAGCCTCCCTATGAACTTTAATATTACCCTCCATGGTGATGAATTTCATAGCTTGCTTAAGAAATTCATTGAAACTCTCTATCTTGCTTTTCAAGATGGAAAGGAAGAAATGGCTTGAAGGTTACGTACCCATAATTACATTTCAAGTTTGAGGATCTCGAGCATGGCTACTGTGAATTGAGACAAGTAGTCCTTGATAGACTCATTCTCTCTCTACAGAATAAGGTTAAGTCTTAAGGAATCCTTCATTGGCAATTTACTAGCTAGGAAATGTTGATAGAATTATTTGCTAAGTTCCTTGAAGTTGGAAATAGAGTTCGACTTTAAGTGATTATACCAATTTCGAACTAACTTCTTTAGACTGCCTAGGAAAGCCTTACAAGTGATTGTGTTGCTACGTCCTAGAAGGCACATCTACGACTTGAAGTAGCTGAGGTGATCCCCTAGGTCAATAGTACTATCATAGAATTCGAGCATTGGGATGTAGATGTATGGGGAAAGCATCTCATCTTGAGTCTCTTAAGTGAATGTTGATCGGATGAAGAAGTACTAATCCCATGGATCATACTTCTTAAGGACATGGAGGTTGGAAAGCCTCCTCATCATATCTTTGAGGTTGTCTATGTTTGCATTATGTAGGGATATAGCTTGTCTATATCTTGTCTTTAGCTGTGGTTAGGGGGAGGAGGTGTTGCTCGGCTATATAACGTAGCAAGATGAGGTTGCTATGGTGATGCAAGTGGTGCTACATTTTGCATAGCTGCTAATGGGGCCAATAGTGGAGATTAGGTATGAAGCATGATCATGGTCATGCTCTCCAGAATGTGTGTGTTGTGAATGGCAGTCCTATTGTTAATGCAGCCGATCCACTCATGCACAGAGTTGCGTGTTTTTAGCATGAATGTTAGCAAGCATTTGCCTAAGGCAAGCTAACCTAATGTCTTCGCCTTAAGGTCATTGTTGTCATTAGTTAGATTGATGGGGCTTGTGCTATCTTTAGGTGGGTGAGTTTTTGGTGATTTTGGATTTAGATCTAGTACTACTAGTCATGGTCATAGTCCACTAAAAGATGGAGCTAAATGTTGTTTGTGGATTTAGGATAGGTGTGAAGACCTGTAGAAGACAATCAAATAGTGAGTTAAGGGGTGCCGAGGCTATTCAGCATAGGCACTCCAACACTAAAGTTAAAATTTGAATGTGAATAGTGAGAACGAGCTTAAAAGTAAGTAGGAGAGCTTAAGCTTCTAATTCATTTACCCGTAGATCGTCCTAGGTATTTATAGTGGATGTTGCTTGATAGTTGGTCATGGAGAGCGTGAGGTATACCTCTAGTTACACATTTGGAGTGTTTAAGTATTGGGAGAGTAGGCAGTTTTGAGGGTTATAGGAGAAAGAGATTAGGCTGCCACTTGAGCTCATGTTCATGCCCCTTGTGTAAAGCTAGGCCTGGGCTCAAGTTGGGCTTGAGCTTGGGTTGAGATAACCTATCAACAATGATAAATAAGAGATTTATTTTATTTTATTTTATCTTTTATATATATATATATATATTATATATATATAACTACTAAAAATAAAATTAAATATTAAAAGTAACGAATAGAAATATTTACATGAACATATACAACTATAAACAACAACATAAAGGAATTTTTTTTTTAATGACCACATTCCCTCAATGAGGGAAGCTTTTTATTGAAAGACACCTATGCCAACACTAACAAGCTAACAAAGATCATAAGAAAAAAATTCACTAAAATATAAAGGTAAATAAATTTTTTCTTTTATGACATGATCTAGAGGATGTGAATTTCAAAATATGCTAAAAAGGCTTACGAATATAAGAAAATAACACGCATATTAAAAACAAATATGAAAAATGATAAATAACGATAGTATACTAAATGGTTGATAAAATATTAAAAAAGAAAACCAAGATTAAAGAAAGTTTTTTTTTTCTTCTTATTTTTAATTTTACCTTAACGCAATGTCTAAAAATTCTTTTTTTTTTGTTATTTTTATTTCACCTTTGTTTTACTTATTAAAATAAATAAATAAATGAAAACAAAACAAAGAAAAAGAAAACCTGAAATTGAATGTTGGGACAACGCACGAATCAATGGCTGGGTGTGGGTCGGAGCTCAGTCACAGGTCAGGCTATCGAGTCTTAACTGACGGAGAGGAGGCAGTGGAATACGTGGCTTTGCAGAAGCCATGTTGGCCGCCGTCGACTTGAGAAAGTATGTCAGAATGGCTTAACTCAGCGGGTCCAATCGCGTAGTGGTTGTTGCTAAGAAGCAGACTACATGAGGGTAGTGGTTCTAAGGTGATCGATGGTAGCTAAATTGGTGGTCTTCGATTCAAGGCTTACAAAGGTAAATTGAAGTGCAAGATTAGCTTTTTATGAATCTATAACTCACCAGGAGACTATTGAATTCAACTTTGCGCCTTGAGGTTGAGTACTTAGTGAGAAAAGCAAGAGAGAAGTGGAAGTGAGTCATGGGGTTCTTAGAGAGAGAAAGAGGATGAATGAGCATGAAGGAGAGATTTCTTATTATACCCCAATGAGTATCTTCCTCAAGAATAACTCTCTTTATTATTTAAGGATTTGCCATACGGTATACAAAGAATACTTACATCCAATGACTCTAGGTAAGACTTACAATTTCAAGTAGTAAAAGAACACTTATAATTATAATAAATTCACATCACATAATAACATAATATAGGACTTGAGCCTCATGAAGTACCAAGTGGGTAATAATAGTCGCTAAAAGATAATGATATGTTAGGGCAATCTAAATATGTACTTAATGTTACTACAACTCAAAACATATAATAGAGAGTCCATAGAATCAACTTTATCTTCATTCTTCCCATCATCCCCAATATTAACTTCTAACATGCGTCTATTAGGCTTTATCCAAATGGGCTCCTTAACAAAGGCGTACTATAAGGGTATAAGTTACAACCAATTTAGTAAAGTTCCTCATACTATATTGTTAAACATTAACAAGCAAGTTGATTATACAAGTATATGAATGCATGACACATATATGTAATGCAACTACCTATATAGCCATCTAAAATTTTTATATAGCATGGATTTACGCTCTCCATAGTTAGTTTGGGAAATAACAATGTGTTAGCTCTAGGTTCCAATCATCCTAGGTGAGATTTCACTAAACTTTATGTTAAAACATTTCGATAAGGTAATAAAATAGTAATAAATATATATGCTATATATATATATATATATATGCCTAGAGGGGTGTGGATGTGGATGGCAAACTCAATCTCAACCACCCTTAAGCAATAAATCCCCAAATTTGGCCTCAATCAGAGGGTAGCATTTTCCAATACATGTTAGTTGGCGATGTTACTTCTAGAGAATCACTTCCATATGGCCTCTTTCGTACTAACATGTGATACTAATGGCCTTTTACATGTAGTGTTGTGTAATGCATGATCCATTTGAAATTAAGTCTAGTTTGGTTAAGTCTAGCTATTTGGTGCCCATTAATATTTACATAAACACTCATGACCCTACCATTCTAATGCATAATTAGTTCACTTTTATAGTTAGGATATATCAAGGTAGATTGGCACCCATTTCATCATAAATCATCCACAAGCAATCCCTTAATCCCCACAGTCAATTTCAATCATATACATAATTAGGTATACTACAGCTATAAGCGCAATCAAATATAGTAATCATAAAAATACTTGTGACATTTGTGAAAAACACACCTATGTCTCTAAATCTAGTAGTATTTAATTAAGAATATTATTAGGTAGAGATAGCCTAATTAAGGTATCTAAGTAAGATAAATTACCAAAAAATCCATATCATTCTCACTTAAACTGAAAAGATATTTTAATTTAAGGGTAGGATTACTAAAATACTCAACCTAAATTAAAAAAATCTTAACCTACTCTAAAATCATTGAAATTATAAGAAATAAACAACCTAAACTTTTGAAAAACTATGAGAACATATTAATATGATTACACTTGATTTAACATGAGATTAAATGACTTCTAAAACCCTATAATTAAAGTAACTCAAGAGGATTTACTTTAGTTAAAAACCTACTAAAAAAACCGAATTAGAAGCCTAAGTCTGATTAGTAAAAAATTTAGAAAAATTGGTCAAAACCCCAAACTCTTTTGCCATCTAAGAAGCATTCACTTTCTAAATGTCATTTTCAAAGTTCTTCATCCAATTTGAATACTTCCAGCTTTATCTCCATAATTCTACACACACACTTAAAACCCTCAATGATTAACCAAGAGACCAATTTGCACGCCACAGTACACCACTAGATCTACTTTCCCTTTACAATGAATTTTTTATGATAAAATTGACCAGCACACCAACATCCTAAATTAAAACTATAAGCCTTACACCTTTTCTATTTTAATGACCTAAAGATTTAAGAAATTCTATATTAGAATAAGTGTAAAAACAATTATTTATTGATTAGGTAGTAAGGATATTATTTCTGTAATCTTAAAATATTGATAAAATACTAATAGTAGAAATAATAATAACAAATAATAATAAAAAACATATATATATATATATATTTGCATATGTAAAAAAAAAAAAAAAAATCAAATCTACCGCATTGCCCAACACCCCCTTCCCTCCCACGCTGATCAGAACAATAGCAGCAGCAAAAAAAATCAAATCAGCCACCTCCATCACATCAGCTGCTCTCGGTCACATCTTCCTTCCCCTATGGTTCCCCCGTCCCCTGCTTCTCCCTTCGTTTCTTTCTTTCTTTCTTTCTTTTTCCACGAGGCTTACGGACCGATGCCTCAAAGGAGCCAAACCTCCTCCACTTCTATAGTCTACCAAGTCTTACCACTCATACTCCAAAACCGCCCCTTCGATGCCCAACCAGCTTCTTCCACTTGCCATACCCTAGCCACACCATCATCCTACATGGACAACTCAATCCGTCTCTGACATCCTCCGCTTCATTCCCAGTTTCTTCTTGCAGCCTCCACGTTCCATCGGCCGCTATGAAAACTTCCGACATCACACCCCTCTCAAACAGCGTAACCTTAAAACCGAAGTCTATAAGTTAAACCACTCATTCTGTCACCGGTTTGATAAAAGTCCTAGGTGAAGAAGGTTTTGTAGACGAGGCATTGGCTGCCTTTTATAGGATGAAGCAGTTTTATTGTAAGCCTGACGTTTACACGTATAATACAATTATTTTCGCGCTTTGTAGAGTGGGAAATTTTAAGAAAGCCAAGTTCTTGTTGCAGCAATGGAGTTACCAAGGTTCGGTATCCACCAGATGTCTATACTTATATCGTGTTGATTAGTTCGTATTGTAAGTGCAAGGTGCAAACCGGATGTAGGAAGGCCATTAGGAGGATATGGGAGGCAAATCGCTTATTGAGGAGTATGCTTTTTAAGGGATTTTCTCCAGATGTTGTTACGTATAATTGTTGATTGATGGGTGTTGCAAGACTAATAGGATCGAGAGGGCATTGGAGTTTTTTTTTTATGATATATGCAAAAAGGGGTGGTAGGCCAAATCGAGTTACTTATAACTCATTCATAAGATACTTTAGTGTGTCAATGAAATCGACAAGGCTGTAGTGTTCTTAAGGAAAATGCAAAGTTGTAATAATGGTTTCCCCTCATCAAGTTTGTATAACCCCCATTACTCATGCTCCTTGCGAGGCTGGAAGGGTCGTTGATGCACGGGATATGCTACTTGAGTTAGTTTATACTGGCTCTGTTCCAAGAGAGTATACTTATAGATTAGTTTGTGAAGCACTTGATTTTTAGGATCGAACTCCAATCGGTCGCATGGAAAATGGTTTCGCGAATCATGCAGAATCAGGCCCCTGATCTAAGTCTAATCCATCTTCATAAAGCACGGGCAACCTGTTCACTTGACATGGCAACGGAATTACAACAGTAAAATGAAAGGCAAAAGCTGACTCTTGCCCACCATGCCTACCGGAACAACATAAGGCTTCTTCCTCCCAAACCACATGTGATATTTCCCCTAACTACGCATCAGACAAACCCTAAGACGTGTTCCTTAACGGCAACACGACGAAAGCGATCTTGCCCATCTTCTTTGAGGTTGATGTTAGTAAAGACGTCAAGCTTAGATCTCAGGTGTACACCATTGCCCTACAAAAGCACAACGATGAGCACAGTAAAGCTCTTGTCAAGCCATGGGAGGATGCACTTTAGGAGGCAGCCATGATCAGCAGATGCAACTTAAGGGATCACTGCCTAAGTAATCTTACGGACCAAATAAAAAACGTGGTTATGAATAAGTTCACCCCAAGTGTTCCCAGCGTGCATGATCGCTTCGTCGGGATAGAAAAGTGGATTGAAGATATTAAGAAGTTGTTAGGAAGGATCTCCTAGCGTTTGATTATTGTGATACATGGCATGGATGGGATCGATTATTGGCCGCTACCCAAGATTCCATGAAATGTCCAGCGAGATTGTTGCCACCATAGGTGGACTTCCATTGTCTCTTGAAGTCATTGGTTCTTCGCTTCACAAACATGATGATGGCATATGGAAGATTAGATTGGAGAAGTTAAAGGAGGCTCCTCATAAGGATGTCCAAAAGACATTTGTGATAAGTTATGTGGCATTAGAGAAGGAGCAGCAACCGATTCTCTTAGATATCTGATAGGAATCAAAATCCTACAAGCCCTATCATTAGGGTAAGAGCCAAAGGATTTTGAATCTTGGCGATGAGCGTCCTCTTTGAACAAACCGACCTAAAATTATTTGTATATTAACCTTTTTTCTATTACTTATGTGTTGTGTATTCCAGCAGGCATACTTGTCAGGTCTTATAGGGCGATAGACAAACTCACTAAGACTTAGCTTGTAGGTTATTCGTGGACTGACCTAAACCGAAGATGAGCTAAACCAACGAATTCAATTGAAGAACTAGCTCTTTGAAGATTATTATCTTTTGTACTTGTAATTTATTTTTAAACCATTTATTTTGTAAGCTTTTTAGGACATTTTATTTGGTTGTAATTGATAGATTTAGGGTCGGCTACCTAAATGGCATAAATGTAATTATTTTGCCATTTTTACCATAAGTGGAGCAAGTATAAATACTTGCTTAAGTAGGGTTTTGTAGCAAGTTGAAAGTAAACAAAATTGCTACCCATTTTTTTGAGAATTAGGGTTCATACTCAAATTTTCATAAGACTTATCAATTCTTCAAGAATTGTGGCAAGTAGCAACTTAAAGATTTGTGAGTCATATCAATTCTTTTAGTTGATTCCATTTCATGCTAGTGTGTCATATCTAGTTTTGATTTGGATTGTGTTCTATTTGTTCTTGATTTCATGTCATTTTTAGGATCAATTTTATTAATGGACTACTTGCAATTTAGTGAAATTAGATCCTAAATTGTATTGTCATTGTGAAGCATTCAATTATAGTAGAATTTGCTATTTTGCATGGAAGCTTTTGCATAAGAGGTTCATGCCATTTTAGTATTTTTGATCATTAGATTTCCATTTGTTCTTGTATTGAGTACTAATCCAAGTGAGTACATCATCATTTGGTGTTAAAGGTATTTGATTTACAAATTGGATTCAAAAGGATTTAGGGTTCATGCCATTTGTGGACAGTTGTTATTCGGATTTACATCAATTGTTTGTGTATATATGCTTTTGTCAAATTAAGGCATATCAATATCGCATGTTTCTTTAATGGTGAAAAGATGGCTTATTTACTGCATTTTAGGAGGCTTATAATCTTTTCGCTAAAGCTAACATTGAGATTCTTATGAGCAGATCTTTGATTAAGGTACATAGTGACAATAGATTATGGATACATGACCAATTAAGAGATTTGGGAAGGGCAATTTCCCAAAAACAAATGCAATGCCTAGGGTGCAAATGTCATGTAAAGACTAGCAGATTGTGGCCTTAGAAAAAGGTGAAAATGAATGTAGGGGATAGGCAAGGATTTCCCATGTCATCACCGAGGGAAATAAATATCTCACTATCATTTGATCATCCTTTTGTCGTTAGTGTCAATAAGGTGGTTGTGGACGATAATGATCATGATAGTGTTTTTGTTGCTTGGAGCATATCGGGCATGATCTTGAGGTCTTAATGGAAAGGTGATGCCAAAGAGGACAGGGAATTGCGTGGAACTGATGTAGCTGATCCTTGAGGTTATGTTCGGTAAAGGGACTACATGTCGGAATCACTTAATGACAATTAGGACTATGACAACCATAAACAGGTGAGTGGAAAACTTAATGATATGCTACAATGTGGTGATTGGTTTAATATGTTGTGTTGGATCTTGGTATATTGTATATGTGTCTTCCTTATTTGATTGCGGTTGCAATTGTTGTAATTTTTATTATTTCCTTAATAAACAATAGGGTAAAGAAGTTAGAAAATAAGTCATACGAAGAAACTAGTAATTAGGTGAATTACGGATAAATACTATTACAACAATATAAAGACTAGAATGGGTTAAGGATAGATATCACTATTTTGACGATAGCACCTTGCCCTATTTTGCTAATGCTATCACTATAGATTTAATATCCAAATTTAGCCTTGTTTTCTTAAACTAAATTAATACATGTAAACTTAACTTTTTTCTGTATATGTATGTATAATTGTGTTTACACGTATACATATGGAACAAACCATGTATCATTATGTACGTATATAAGAATCTACTTCTGAATACGTATATATGCTTGGACAAAACTATTTTCCTATTATATTTACAGAATATACTTATGCATACAACTATATAAATCATAAATGTAAATTTTTATTCTGCAAACTTAATAATTATATTTTCTTGCCCCTCTTAAGCATGTGAGGGGAGGCACCTAACAATTTTATCCTTTAGTAAAAATACGTTTATAAATATAAATATATATATGTATATTTTTATATACAGTCGGTACTTAAGGACTTTGAAGGAATATGTATGTGGCTAACTTGTTTGACTCTTGAATACGTGAATTAAGCACTTAAGAGGTGCGATGACATAGGGGTGTCAAAGAATGAGAATTGTAAATCAATCTCAAGTGATTGATTTGGTGTTTAAGTGAAATAACACAGAGGTGTCAAGGGATGAGAATCATAAATCGAACTCGAAGGGTTGATTTAACAGTCGTTGAGATTGAGCTGTATTATGCTATTATTGATTTGGTCTCATATTACGACTTATTTAAAATTATTTAATTATGACTTTGTATTTGACTTGACGGTTCCACTTGGTTAGTCCAATATTTCTTATCATATCTAGGACATACAATGTTTGATGTTTCTTGTTGTGATGAATGTGAATGTAAGGTGTAATTGTTTTGCTTGTAGGATTGACTTGATTCCTATTGGTTATTCATGGACTTGTAGGTCTTAAAATGTTTGATAGTTATTTATCATTTTGAGTGGGGATTGATTTGTGATTATATATTGTTTAATCACCCCAAATCAATTAATTCAAGGATTGGACTTAATTTAGAATTGGACATGCATTTACATGAGACATTGCATGAAATTGAAGGCCATCACTACTATAGGGCTCGCCGGAAGTAATCAGAGGATTACTATTCTACCAAGTGCGAACTAAGTGACTAGGGGATTGTCGCGCCTTGATGGTTCCGAGTTCAGCCGTCCTTAAGGGTATTACTCAGTGCCTGAGGTATGGGAGCGCTCAGTGTATGTGAACACTCGAGTTAATGATACCAAAGTTAAAAGATATCTAAATTACCAAAGAGATGAGATAATTAAACTAGGTAATGAGACCTAAGCACTGATGGTGGCTTCGGAATCCCTAACCCAAGGTCAAGGGGGGCGTAAACCCTAAACTTTATGTCGGCTATCGGAAGATCGTATGAGATGTTGCATTCATATGGTTGTTCATGTATAGAATATGATTTGATAGCTTGATTCAAAATTGCTTGTGCGTGTGTAGCATTGAGAGTATTGCACTCTCATTTATTGAGTCGTAATGTGCTCACCCCTCCACAAATCGTTTTGCAGGTAAAGATTATGAAAGCTTAGGATGGGATAAGATGTGAAGTGTCGAGATTTTTTGGAAGCTAAGAAAGATGAAGTAAGAATTGTGAATGTTAGACTATTTAGATGAAATGTTACTTTTAGGACCTTGATGTAAAAATTGAATTTTTCAGACTTAGGGTTTTATTCCATTTACTGATTGGTAGGGGATTCCGACTCTCTACGATTTTGGTTGACCGTGAGACATGAAATCCATAGTTATATTTGTATGGTATGATTATATGTAATATGATTAGTCATAAATGTAATTAGTTATTTAGAGTCTTATGACCTTTGACTCATAAGACAGTTATCATGAAACGGTGCACATGTGTTATGATAATTTTTAGCAGAAACTTCCAGGCCCCCTTTGGGGCATGACATCTATTCTTCATTTACTCTAAAATCAAGGGAAAAACCTATCCATGTATGAATTAAAATTTCCCTAAACACATGTCCTTAAAACAAAATCTTAATGTTTAACATTTTAACTAAAATTAAGTGTAATTTTACAAAATATTACATGATGAATTGTACCCTAAATCTAACTTGTCCAAGTAAAAGGAAAAAGGGCACAACACACACGCTAAAAGCACCAATAATTGATGTCTTAATCATCTAAAAACTTATAGATTCATGTGTCAAAACTCATTAAACTCTTCATGAAAATGACCCTTTCCTAACAAGCAAATCACAGCAAGGGAAGTACCTCAATTATTATCTAAAAATCTTTAAAGAAAACACATGATGGGATCAATTGAAATTCTTATGAAAATGACTTCTCCATACCAAGCAAGATCATGACATTACATAACTCTCACAAACCCTCAATTATTATTGATCACAAAAAAAAAAAAAAAACAGTGACACATTATCCCTTAAAAATCAAGATGTAAATTGGCCTTTGAACCCTCTCCTTTTAAGTGTCCTTATCCTCATCATTATGAAAGTGATACATGCATGTATAAATAAGCGAATTTACCCTTAGTAAAAACCACATTCATTCCTCTTTCCACCGAACATTCCACATACCAAAACAAGTTAAAATTCTTGTCTAAAATATCTTAACCAACACTAACAAGATTTCCCCCATCAACACGTGAACTTCCATCAGTTTCCAAGAAAATTCCTCTTGCATCCTACAAAACTTACATACTTAAACACCCTCTTAAACCATTTATTAAATATTTGTTAATCTAAGGTAAGCATTTTGAAAGGTCCAAAAGAAATGAAACATGTATAGCATCCTACATCTCAAATTCTTGCTATCACAGTTACACAAATAATGGAGAGATGTCTTGAGTTAAGGTCCTATTTGATTAATACAAACTAACTTTATTTGAGAATCGACGGGTATTGATTGAATCTTGTTAATTATTCTATTTGGGAACATATATTTAGAGTTGTGAGTAGCTAAGGAAATTATTTTCCTAGGGTGCATTTTATTTATCTTTAGAGTTTAACTAATACATTTGAAAATTTTGAGTAGCCAAGGAGGTATGTTGGATTAAATTTATGGATTTAATACCTAGAGTCTAATGGAGCTACCAAGATCCTCAACCTAAGCTCAAAGGAGGGGTAAAAATAAAATATACTTAGACTTCATGTGGGCTCCAAATAACCACATGCAATGTTTCATTTGATTATTGCTAATATCACTTAATATTAATAACTTGTTTGTTTGTGTTTTTGCTTGACGGATGATTTGAGATGCGCTACTCACTAAACTATTTTTAGCTTACACCCCCATAACTCTCCCTTTTTACAAGAGCCTTACTGGTTCTATCCTAAAGAACAAAACCTTGGGTGAGCGCTTAGAAGATAGATATATTTGCCTATGAGAAAAATGAAGGAAATTTGTAATATGATAGCTTATATATTTATTTAAACACTATTTAATTTGGAAGACTGTAATATTTAAAGCCTTAAGACTTTATTATGGGATGTAATATTTGTTTAGTATTTTATATTTAATAAAAGTTATACATGTTAGTACTTCTCTAAAAATGTCAAGTTTTGAAGGTTTCTAGAGTTATCAACACTTTATGTACACTATTGAAGTCATTTTGAGCCCATTTTTATTAATACTCAATAGACTATAATTTTGTATACAATGGGCTGTTACGGTTAGTAACTTGAAGGGTGTGATAATACTCACTCAACCACAATTGCTATTGATCATAATAGTCTAGGGGTAGCTTAAACTCTATGTCAGTATCTCCTAATTATAAGAGTAAGGTTTAATAAGTATAATTTGACTAATCTATATAAACTACTTAGTGAAATTCTCTATATTTATAGGTTTTTTGTAGTTTCGTATTTTAGCCATAACTTTCTCATTCTAGGTCCATTTTTCACATTCTTATAGTCATTTCAAAGATTTTCAAGTGTGCTTATCATTTATTAGGTCACTTTAGTCATTTAGGTTCCACCAACTTGGGTTTTGATCAGATTTGTTTCTTTGGTCACATGTTTGGGCCAATTTTAAGACTTTTTGGTTCTAACTAGGCCTACAACTCATTTCTTTGGTCATATCTAATCAATTTCTAATCACATTTGAGCTTTTATTTAGTGTGTAAAGGTTAGAGTTCTTGTTGAAAATTTTTATTTTTTTGGCCCAACATTAGAGTTTTAGGATCCACTCCTCGATTTTGCCCATTTTACTATCAACATCCAATTAAAGGACATTATTTTAAATCTTCTTTAGCCTTAACTTATCACCTTAAAGAGATGGAAAGTGAAGGAAATTCACATCATGCTACACTCTTAAGCATTGATCACCTTGTCAAGTAGATTAGATATGGTTTCTTTAATGCAATCATTCTTAATTCATCTAGCTTCTTTCAAATGCTAATCATTGTTCTGCATTGATTAACATGTCAACATTGGAAGCTTTTATATGCCTTGGGTTTCATGGCTAGTTATGAAAATGGAAGTTAACCTATGTTTTCTCCACATCTCCTTAACTTAGCCATTTCTAACTACCTACATTTACTTCATATGGCTTGTTAAAGCAAAAGAATGTTTGACAACTAAAGTTTGAAGCTTATAGGTTTCTTTTGTTTCAATCACCATACAATTTTTATGGTTAGTGATTTTTTCTACACATTTTCTTAGCTAAACATTGAAATCAATTGCAATGTTTAAATATTATATTGTTCATGCTAGAATATGTTATTACATCAAGTTCATAGGTTTATGAGACCATAGTGCATCATAAATACAAGGATCTTAAGTTACATAAACGTGCCTCTACACTGCACATTCATAAGAAGATCAATACAAATGGAGACTAACAAAATAGTATGATTCTCCTACTTTTAGTGGTGTGCTTTTGGTTTGATCTTAGTGTTTTCCTTACTCTTTTGCACCTTGCCAGCCCAGTCCCCTTACCCTATTTCAAGCTTCCTTGATTCCCTCCTTAATCTCTTACTTCAATGGTTGGCTTGGTGTGTGAAGTGGAGGCAAATTTGTGGTGGCATTGGTGTGGTGGTGATGGCAAGAGGGTAATGGTGGTGAAGGTAGGTGGTGATAGTGGAGTTAAGGTGAAGTGTGAGGGTATAGTGAGTTCTTGGAGTGAAGCAAGAAAATAAAAGTGAGAGGAAGAGAGGGAGAGAGAATTGGTAGTGAAGGAAAGTGTAAGAGTGTATGTTTTTATTTCTTGCAAGAACAAAGCTTGCTTATCTTACTTATAATGTACTTGAGATAAAAGGAGTAATTAAGCAATGTGTTAGACTTTTGGTTAATGGCATGGTTTAAGTCAAGTTATTTACCTTATTTGGTAATCTCTACTCCCAATCTTTGACAACTCAATACCCTAAAAGCTAGCCTACTCTCCCTAAATCACAAAGCTATGTCAAATCTTCTCCTTTCCCAAGTGTGGCTACTGGCACTACATCTACCCATAAGTTACCCAATTTCTCCCTTCTTCTTTTTTTTTTTTTTCATTGATCAAGTTAGCTTTTAGTTACTTTAGTTGGGAAATTTTATGATTATTAGTTAGTTTGGTTAAAATGTAACTAGATCAAAGTTGACCATGCCTACCCATTAGTATACGCCATTTAGGATTAATTTGCTAAATTTCATTGATTAATGCTGCTTAATTGTTGGATGTTCCCAATTATCCGCAATTCTATTATTTAGGTTTTTTTTAAATGAATTTTTAGGGTTTCAATTCAATTTAAGGTTTTGTGATTTATTGTTTAATTTAGGGCTTTCATTGAGAATTAAGGTTTTAATTGGCTAAGTTATGGTTTAGAAATTGAATTCGGGTTTCAATTAATCACTTTAGGTTTTAGGTTTTTATTTTAGGGTTGAGGGTTGTGGAATTTACATTTTAGGGTTTTGTTATAAATTCTTAGATGAGTTAAGGTAATTTCTAGGGTTAAGGTCGGTTATCCTATTGACTCTCAAGAATACCTCTAAGTTTTCTCTAAGAAATTTACATCTTAACTTGAGAAATTCTTGGGGTTTGCATTTCTAATAATTGTTAATGAACAAAATGAATCCCTAGGCCCCTATTTATACTAAACAAAGATTCAGTTAGTTAAAAAATTTTGGAAATTCAACATTTAAGATAAATGGGTTCAAATGCACTTAAGTTTTTTTCCATTCTTTGAATGCAAAATTTGACCCATATTTAGATGTATTAGGACACATTTTTTAGATTAATTCAATATATTCCATGTACTCCATGGTGAAATCGTGTGAAAAAACAGGGTAAAAAGGGCTTGAAAGTGAGTTACCACATGGAGTGTATGGTTGTGAACATGTTAGAGGTTGAAGATGTTGCTACAATAGAAAATGAGCATTCAAAACATGTTTTCACTATAACAATGTAAAAAAGAACAAATTGAAGGCTCTAACCCATGATCATTGGTTACCTATATGCATGCCTTAGCCAATTGTACTAGCACTTTTTCTCAACTAATATTGCATTTAAATTGTATTTAGACACTCTAGTAAGTCTAAACCAATTTTGAAAGTTAAATCTAGTTCAAGCCCAATTTAACATCCAATTGATTGATTCTCAAAAATGCAATATTCTCCAAGGTAATACACATATGTTAAAAATAATTTTCATTTTGAGTCTAATTTGACGAATTTACAAGTTTTGGTTTATTAGTCACTTAGTTAATTTAGGAATCAATTTTTTTTTCATAAATTGGCCAATTTAAGTCCAATTAAGATATCATTTGAAACTATGACTAACTTAAATTGACCTCATTTTTATGATATAAAAATAATTAACTTGAATTATGATTAGAATATTAAATTTTCACAAAAAATTTAATATTCTTATTTTGAGCTTGAGCCTGTTAAATTGCATGTGTACTTTAACTTCATTTAACCTTAAAAATGATCTAACCCTTAAACTGAAACACATTGATCACTATTTAGCTTGAAACTTTTTCTTTTAATCTTTTTTTCAAATTTTCTCTTTTTTATTATTCTTCTTTTATTTAATTTTCCTTTTTTTTGCATTTTTTTAATTTCCCTATTTTTTGTATTTTCTTAATTAAGGCCTTTGCTTTAAAAAAAAAAAAAAGACTAAAGGGTGGCAAAAATTGGGTGTCTATGTCGATATAGGATAAGCTACCTAATCGTATATAACTTTCTATCAGCACATGACCTGATCTTGGGAAAAGGAACATAAGGGTTCCAAGTACAATGACATAGAAAATAAAATGGTATAAAAATTAAACAAAGTATGAGGAAAAAGAAATTGAATATTCATCAATGTAACTTTCCTTTACAATTTTCAGGGCTAACGTACCAACCATGTCAAAAGTAAAAAAAGAAAAGAAAAGAAAAACATAAAGGACCGCATAAGGTCCAGATACAAAGACTATTATGCTTGCACATGGTTAGGATCAAAAGTAGGAATATCCCTAGAAGCCAGCTCAACTTGTCATCGATTGAAGGAAGAGTTGGCTTCAGCCCCTATCAAGTCATTAGGTCTTCTTATTGGTTGCCTTTAAGAGGAGAAGGAGGCAAGGAATTACTTCTTCAATAGCTAGAAGTTAGGGCTAGGGGAGATTGTTAAAGGGGAAAAGGGTAACTCAACCCTGACCTAAGAATCGTCTTTAACCACTCCCTCAACTAGCATCATTTCTTCTTTCTCATCTGTATGGGTGTTAGGAACCCTCATCTTCTCTTTCAGCTTGCTAAGGTTATAGCCAAGATCATATGTATAGATCTAATGCCTTATCTACCACTAACTTGCCTCCTTAACCTTGAGAAGTAGCATTGCCTAGCATCACTTGTTTAGATCCCCTAAAAGATCTCAATTAGAAGATCGCTCCTTGGTAGTCCTCTCAAGCTCTTTTAGCTCCTCCATGTATGACACATAATGGGTGGCATCCTCCTTTGATGGCAAGATGTGTTCCCTTAGGGCCTTCTCATCAACAAAAAACTTGTCTAGAGCCACTACATGATGTTTATACCCTTAGCATAAGTCAACAAGGTATCAAGCTTATTGACCTTAACTTTGAGCCTCTCCTCCCTTTACTAGTAGGAGGCCGCTTCCTTTATAAACCTGGAGATGCGATTTTAGGCTGCTACGAGCTCCCTCTTTGCCTTCTCCAATTCACTTGAGACCTTACTGGCTTAGTCCTCTCCACTAACTACCCTTTTTTTTACCGTCCTCACAAACTACCCTTAGCTCCTCTTAAGCCATCTTCATCTTTTCCTCGATCCTCCTAACCCTCTACATATGAGTCTCATTATAGTTATACATGTAACAATACTATGTAAAAATCTAGTCATTATCAACTCTAACTCGATGTACCTACTTCACTCCCTCTTCCTAAGAAAAGAGAAGCCCATGTGCGCCTCTCATCATTTTGAATCTAGTAAAGACACCAAATGGGCTTATAAGTCAATTACAAGGGTTGATGAGTGTGAAGAGGCTTACTTCAAAAAAATTTCAGCAAAAAATTCATTACTTGTACCATCATCATCAAGGACATGGTGCCCTTATGTCCCATATGCCAATAGAGGGACTCTTGATGATGATGATGATTCTTGTGTCCTTCCTCTAGAGTCCTCGTTATCCTTCCTCTAGAGTCCTCACTATCTTTCCTACCCTTTTTACCAACTTGGGGGTTAAACCTCCTCTTACAATGCCTCTTAGCATCAAGAGAGCTGACCTCTCATTTAGGACTTGGATAATCTCCTCTTGCTCAGCCCTCTTTGTTATAGCCTCTACCTCTAACTCATGGTTATGCCCCTTCTCAAGCTCCACAATCTTCTCTTTAGGCCTTCCCTATAGTGGTTAAGCTAGAGCCATAGCTTGCTATTGCTTGGGGGCCTTAATATTAATCCCTTTAGTAAAGGCTTTCTTAGTAAGAATGGCCTCCTTAATTGTCCTTTTAGCCTCTTAGGCTTATGGTTTGGTAACTTAGTGAGTAGCTAGTTATGAGATCAATACTTTATTCAATTTCCTGTCTGTAAAATGAAAAAAAAAAAAGAGAGAAAAAAAAATTGAAGTTAGAGTCAAGCTTGGTAAGTGGGATCACTTTCCTAGAGTGCAAGAGATGAGTAGCTTCCCTTTTTAGCTAACCCCTTTCACTATGTTAACAGGTGCAGAGTTTTACCTTTGCCCTACTTCTTGATAGCTTCACCCTATTACTTTATGCCCTTGCTCCCTTAACTCTCACCAAACTCAAGAGCTTCTAAATTACCCTTTTTCTATCCTAAGGAAATTGTAAACTAAGCTTAAAGCATGGAAAGGCCTGCCTTGTCACAAGTAGCCTTGGTCAACCCCTCAGCTCAAAGATTGTTATTAGGTAAAAGTGATATGATTTTGGCCCTTATTAGTTTCACCTAAGTGTCTAGAAGTCCAACTCTTCACTAGATTTGACCATGACAAACTTTTCCTTCCAATTGTAGATTAAGGACATCAACCCCTTAAAGAGCTTCATGCTACCATGGTTCACCAAGCAATACCACCTTAGAGAAGGCTTAGGGCATTTCACACTATAGAAGTACTAGAATAGTTGAAATGTGGGCTAAACTTAGAAGGATTCATAAATGCTCTCAAAAAATGACCAACAACATGTAGGCAATAGGCACAAGTTGGTACAAGTTGACACGATGGTAGTTGAAGAAACTCTTTTGGAAGTTAGTGAAGGGTAATTGCAACTTAAACTCAAAATGTCATAGGTAAATACAGAAATGATTGCCCTCCATCAAAGCAACTTGCTCATCTTTTTCAACCAGTTGCACGACCAATTGCTTAAAAGTGGATTGTAGTAAAACTACACCAAGTCCACTTTTACCTTCGATAATGTGCTTTTCATAGCTTCTAAAGTTGACCAAAAAGTCGTCGACCTCTCATAACACAGCTTTATAAGCTTTACATCTTCTCTATCATTGAGCTAGATGTCTAGGACTAACTCACCATGCTCACTCTCTTCAAACAATGACCCATATGACATCTCACTCTCTTTAGCCTATGTTACGCTAATACAGAGTTGATTTAAAGGTCTTGTTGCCTTTGCCACCATAGCTTGAGGGGAGAAACCCCCTAGCAATGGTGAATGTTGAGGTATTTTGTTTGTGTGAAGAGGAAGAAGATTAGAGTTCCATTATTATACTTTTTTGCATTGGAAAATTTAAATATTGTTAATGACCAATGCATTTTGATTAGGATTTGATGCAATTTAAGAAATTTGACTTCAAAGGATTTTGGAAGATTGAGAATGCAAAAAGTGTTTGCTTCAACCATTTCATTACCTTTTATAAGCAAGCCTCTATCGTTATGTGAAGGGACATATGATTCATAAGGATGTGCTCGATCTTAACACGTGTCCCACTAATGGAATGGAGGGTTGCAATCATCTCAGCTAAGGTCGGATTAGTAGCCTTTCAACTCAAATGAGCACCTATTGACCAAAGAACTAATCACTTAATGCATCGTAGCTTGTCAAATGTACTCAAAGGCCTGCCTTGGTCTTGACTCTCTATACTGCCTAATCACCAACAAGAGTAGGGTGCAAGTGTTGGTAGGCCTTTTGGCCATGGGCCCAAAGCTCAACTTAATCGACCCCTTAAGGAATTGAGTTAATGTGTTTAAGGGTAGTTGGGATAAATATGGAAAGTGCATCTAAATATCTCACAACATTCTCACTATATATATGCAGTCAACCCAACTAGGTAGTAGACACTCAAATTGTCTTAGTTTTACTCTCTCTCTCTTGCCATTTATATAACTTAAGCTTCAGAGTGTAAACACCAAAAACATCTCTAGCACTAATAGCTTGTATTTGCTCTCTTATAAGTCACGTTGCTTCCAAATTAAAGGTTCAAATCTAACCTAAGATCCTTACAGTGAGAATAACAATCAACATGAATAAACGAATAAATAAATGATTAATGAGGAACATTCATATGAACTTGTCATAAGGAGCTTTAAAAAAAAATCTACAAACATTTACACACATACTCATATATCCTAAAATTCTTATCTAAATACAACATAAAAAAAAAGCTTATCATTGATCTTTTCTTAATAAACTGATAAGTGTTATAAAATACTTATTATTTGTAACATTTATAATAGCCTTTTGGTGAAGAGCACGACCATGTCTAAGGCCATGCAAAACAAGACAAAGAAAATCATTTTGGAGTAGCCGTACAAGCAGCCGTGTAGAAGTACACGAGCAAGAACATGCCCATGTCAGAGAGCATGTTAAAGGCACTTTTTTGATATTTTTGAAAAAAATGGTACATGAGCAATGGCCAAGTAAAAATTTAACTTTCTAAAATTGATTTCCTTTCAAGAGTAGTTGAGTTTCCTAAATCCAAAGAAGTCGTTACTGCCTATTAAATTAATATTTCCTAAGAAACTAAAACTTTCCTAGAAGGGCACAAATTGATGGCTATATAAGGAGTATGAATTTCCAATGGGAAGAGAAGAGAATTGTAGATTGATAGTCGCATGATGATAGAGTTTTAGTATTGTTGTTTATTTGATGCTTTTCTTTATGCACTCTTTTTATATTGTCACTTTTAGATTCAATATATTGCTAGCTTAATTTTTCTTTTGTACTCAAGCATGATAAACCCTACAATGAGTATGTAATTTTCTAATTTATTATTCAATAAATTACTTGTGATTTTTGTGATCCAATTATGTGTTCTTCATTATTTTCAATTTGATATTTTTAGCGTATTAGTTAAAGTTTAATATCTTATATAGAGATCAAGAGATCCTATATTAAACTAGATCTACCATAATTAGAAGGAATTACATGCAATCTTAGAGATAAGACAACGTAAATCTTCTAGATTAGGGTCAAACCTAATAGTGGAGTTCATAGATTGAATGTAATGTAATTCTAGAGGTTTTACTTAGGAAGATATTCCAATTAATCAACCTAGAATTAGGAATTAAAAACTCGAGAGAGATATTAGTTCAAATTAGAAATTCCCATATTTTAAGAATACAATAATGAAATTAAATAATAATTAGTTCATTACATTAGTAGTTTTAGGGGGATTTAATATCCAGGTACACTTTTAATAATTATCATTCGCTTTATTTCTCATTGTTTGATTTTACTTACTCCACTCAATTTTTTGGATTAAATAATAAGAAAAAGGGTAGTTACTGGTAATTGTAATCCCTATAGGATCAACACTCAATGTCAATAACTACAATATTATAGAATCAATAGGTGCACTTGCCTACAGGTCTAAAATAGTAGGATAGACTGATACCACAAACATAGAAAATTAGAATGATCATTTCCAACTTGACAATTTTTCATCTTTAAAAACATACCACGATCATTTTTTTCAATCATAAAAGACTATATCAACATGCCACACTTATTCAACATTATCACAATGTTTCTTTCTAGAATCATAGCATTTTCTCATATCATTAAACACATATAAAAAAAATCATTTATAACATCTTTTTTAGGAAAGATATAATAACACAACAGTATATAAAAATCATTCTTAAACCCTTCTCATAAAAATTGCACATTATAAAATAAGTAGCATACCACATAAATGCTTTTTCCTAACAATATTGATTCTTTCAAAGTTTAACAAACATTAAATACTTGATACATGTATCAACACATATAATAAATTTATATGTAAAAGGTATTGATTTCTTTTTGTCAAAACAATCACATATCGGGAAATAGATAATGTAAACTTGTAAAATTCTTCCAATTAGGATGGAGATTACCAAGAGATAATCTAGAGATATTCTTGAGAGTCTATAGGATACCCAACCCTAACCTTAGGGGTTACCCCAATTTACTCGAGTAAACATAGTGAAATCCTAATTTTACAAATTAAAACCCTAAATTGAAAACAAACCTTAAAAATGTTAATGCTATGACCTTAAAGTCTAAAAGAAAACCCTAAATGACCAACTAAAACTCTAATTTGGTTTAGAGTAGTCTAAGTTAACAATTTAGAACCCTATATCAAATAATAAACCCTAAAATGACAAATCAAATCCTAATTCACAACATAAGCCCTAAAACCCTAAATTAGAGTACAAAATTAAAATCAAACCCTAAAACTAAAGATATGTCTTAAAACATAAAAAAATGCATAATTCAATATCATTAGCTTGCATTAATCACAAATTGAAGATAAAAGAATTAAAATACCACACTAGTCTAAAGTGGAGTGAATTAGGCATAGGAAGACTAGCATATCTTGATTTCTAAACACTAATTTCTTAAGTTAACTGACATTACCCTTAAGTGTACTTAATTAACTCTTAGTCGAGAAATTGGGAACACTCATTAGAGAAAAGGAAAAACACCCTAAACCCACTTCTTCAATTTTTGGCTACCGTACCTCTAATCCACTCCCTTGACACTTGTTTCATCTAATGGTTAAGCATGAATTAGGGGTTCTAGCTCCTAGATTAGAGTGACTACTAAGGTGTGTTGCTAAGAGGATGAGGGGTAGTTAGCATAAAAAGGAAAATGACTAAACTTAGAAGTACTCCAAAAACCACTAGAAAACAATTAAATTCTACTAACCATATTATCTAATGTGTTTTATTAAGGTATAAAGCAAGCTACACAAGTTACAAAAACATAAACACACATAATTAGCAGATCTCTCTCTCTCCCTATTCAGTTTCTTCTAATTTCAAGCTCAAACCCACTCAAACTAAGAGTAAGCCCCACCTAAACACCACCACCACCCTCTACACTAACTACCACATCCTACGCCACCACCATCACCATCACCCTTTTCTTTATCAACCTTCCACCCTACCTAACAACCACTAAACCACTACCACCCCCCCTCCCCCCGGCTAACCACTCCTTATACATTTTCCTGAGGCTCCATGACAATTACCAACCTACACTATCTAATTATAGTGGAAGTAGTGAACTTGAAGGAAGTAAAGCCAAGTGGAGGAGGAGAGGAAGAGGTGTGGTTGGAGAAGCAAAGGCGACCTAAACATAAGGATCCAAATCCCATAATATAGTTGAAAAATCCCAAATTAATAAATGAGGTCAATAGAATTGAAAAAAAAGAAGTTTGAAGTCAATTAAGAAGGATTTAAAAATTTTAAGACCATTCTAAAATGACCTTTTTGCCCTTACATTCAATTTTATTGGATTTTGATTAGAGATCCTAAATATATTTCCAAGACCTTAATTAGGTAAATAAAGTCATTAACAAGTTATTTAGGGTTAACCTGAAAAGAAAAATTGAGATTTGGAGATAGATTTTATAAAATAACCAAAATGTCCCTAATCTTGGTTTTAACAAAGGATAACTAAAATTTTGTAGTTTCTAAATTTACTTAGAGACTTATAAGTGAAATATTTCCAGAAAAATTAGAGAGGAAATAAAATAGATTAAAGATGATTTACTTGTCACAAATTAAGAGACACTTGACAAAAATTAGAGCTTTAGCTAAAACCCTTGTAGTCCCCACCAAAACCCCATGAACCCTAGTTTTTTTGCACCCTTAAAAGCTCGCAAACTTGGCTGTGAGAACTAATAGCTTCTCTTTCTTTTATTTTTCAAATTTTAACAAGCTAAAAGCTTAGAAACCCATAAAAACCTTAACTTTCATTAATAGACCCTAATTACTCCTTAATCACACCACTAATCTAGCATTTAATTTTGATGGTTTAGTTCAAAGTCAGGGTGAAGAAGTAGAGGGGGATCTCAAGGCTTCAATGAAGAAAAATAGTAAGGTAAGTGTGATTTAGGTATTAAGATCTTGAGCTTAGGTATTAACTAGCTAGTTTTCAAATTAGAGATTTGTTTGAAGATTGAAAACACCCCATTTAAAGCTCTTACACTAGCGGCATATTGGAGTTTGAAGGTTCAAGTGACTTCAAGAGGCAAGACATCTTTCCCCTACTAAAATATGTGTAGATTTGAGGTGACTAGAATAGGATTTTACTTGATAGGTGAAGTCTATGTTTGAATGTGTGAAATGCCTCCCTTACCACCACATTTATGCATGATTTAAGAGTGACCTTGCTAATTTTGATGACCATTTGATTATTTAACATGTTAAGAATGATATTAAACATAAGTTTTAGGGGATAAAGACAATTTCGATAGCTGTACTTTTGGACTTTAGCAATTTAGTGCCTAAAGTTTTATTATTTTATTATTATTATTATTATTATTTGCAACTTAGTGCCTAATAGAGAGACTAAATTATACCTTATTCCAAAGTATAAATACTAAATTATTAAAGAATAAAGCTTTAAGTATTAAATTGTCTAAATCCAAAATTACAAATACTAGAATTGCCTTTATCCCTAAGTTTAAGTGATTAAAAATGAGTTTAGGACACAATCTCATAAATTAAACAAAAACCTTATAGTACCGCCACTTATAAGAAGGGATTGAGATGTTTTTCTTGCTTTGAGATGTGCTTTTGATGTTAAATTATGCTTGGATGAAGATTTACATGATGATTTGTGAAGTAGAAGGTAGTTTATGATAGAGATTGGGAGGCATCCAACACTTAAGAGCTAGTCAAAGCTAATGACCCTTTACAAGGTATCGGGGGTCCTATGACACGATCACAAACCAAGTGAATGAAGGAAGCATTGCAAGGGTTGATTGTGGAACATCAGGAGCAAGAGGTGATTCGACATAACTCTAACATAAGTCTTAAGCTCATGAACATCATATATCAAAGTGGGGATGAAGTGGAGGACATCGGAATTGCATTGGCGACCACCAGCGAAGGAAAGGCCGCTAACTATCACCTAGGCCGCCGGCCTAGAATTGGCCGGCCTTTAAAAGGCAAGGTATGCTGGCTATGAAGGCTGTCGGCCTTGGAATTTACACTTCCAGCCTACTGGCCGGCCTAACCCATCTGTTGTTTTTTTTTTTATTTCAAAGCCGGCCCTGGATGTATTTAGGCCGTCAGCTTTTAATTAATGATGAATATTAACTCCTTTGTACGGCGTTTGAAACATCATTATCAGATTTATCATATTGTGAATGAGATTTTTGAGAGAGTTCTCTCTTCCTTTAGTTCTTGCGAATAGAACTAATCTTGATTTCTTCATCCTAAACGCTTGGGGAAATCGATCCGTGATAGCTTAGGTTCTATTCGGCGTGTTCAATTGGGGTCGGGTTACGTTTGATTCATTCGATTCAATTTTGATTCTAGGGTTTGAATCCTTATTGATCGTTGGGTCTTAGATCGATATTTAGGGTTCGCGTCATTTGGTATCAGAGCCGAGGCTTATTGAATCGGGTAATTTCTATCCTTGTTCATATTTTATTTGTTCACTGATTGTGTGAATTTTCTGTCGTAGACTATTAAAAAAAAATCGTTCGTAGGAATTTGGCTCATTAATCCCATTGTTTATTGCTGTCGTCGTTTGGTCGCACAATTGCTTCTTGTGATTTCCCATTGTTCTAGATTCCATCGGCATATAATATATATATTTATACATTCCGCTGCCGATTTCATTAAAGGACTTAGAATCCTTTTTCATTGTCTCCTTCGGCCAATAGATCCACTTGCTCGTTGTTTATTCTAGTTGAGGAATATCACATTCCAAATAGCAATTCTTGGCGTGAAATAAAAGAAAAAAGGCCGGGGGGGGGGGGTGGGGGGAATTCACTGACTATGCGAGTGTATGGTGGGATCAACTGGTTAGAAATAGAAGACGATATGTACATTCCTACTCATTATTTTAGGGATTTACATAGGAAACTGCAAAGCTTGACACAAGGGTCCAAAAGTGTAGAGGATTACTTCAAAGAAATGGAAATAGCCATGATTAGAGCTAAAGTAGAAGAGGATTATGAAGTTATAATGGCTAGGTTTATTACTGGCTTGAATAGGGAGATCGCTGATATCGTTGATCTACAACATTTTGTAGATATTGAGGAATTGTTGCATAAGGCGATCAAGATTGAGAAGCAATTGAAGGCAAAGAGTACTTCAAGGTATAATCTAGCTTCAAGTTCTTCCAGGTATAATTCAACTTCTAGTTCATCATGGAAGTCAAATTGGAAGAATAATAAATCATCACCAAAAGCTAAGGAAGAAGAGAAGGCTAAAGCACAAGCATCTTTTTCGAAAGGTAACACTGAAACCAAATCTACTTCTAGATTACGTGACATTAAGTGTTTCAGGTGTTAGGGATATGGGCATATTGCATCGCAATGTCCAAACACTAAGGCGACGATCCTTTTAGAGAGTGGTGATGTGGAGAGTGTGAGTTTAGGGGATGATGATGACATGCCCCACTGGAATATTGTAGTGATGTGGATATGGAAGGTCCTCTAAAGGGAGAATTTCTTGTTACCAGGCGGATTCTCAATACTCAACCTAAGAATGAGGGTGATGAAGTGCAGCGAGAGCATATCTTCTATACTAGATGCCATGTAAATAACAAGGTGTGTAGTTTGATTATTGATAGTGGTAGCTGTACAAATGTTGCTAGCATGTTATTGGTTGATAAATTGAGCCTAAAAACTATGAAGCATGAACAGCCTTATAAGCTGTAGTGGTTGAGTTAATGTGAGGAGGTTAAAGTGACCAAGAGGGTACTGGTTTCTTTCTCTATAGGGAAATACCGTGATGAGGTATTGTGTGATGTGGTACCTATGCAGGCTTACCACATATTATTGGGACGACCTTGGCAATTTGATAGAAAGGTCACCCATGATGGGTATCATAATAGGTATTCCTTTATTCTGAACAAAAGATAGGTGGTCTTGACACCCCTTAATCCTTGGGAGGCTAATGAGGATCAATTGAGGATTGCTAGAGAGTTCAGAGAGAGAGGGAAACATAAGATTGAACAAGAAAAGAAGAGCGAGATTGTGAAAGCGAGTGGTAAAAAATACACTTGTGAGCCATGAGAGAAAAGAATTAGAGAGAAACATGAGTGAAATTGGCGAAGCAAGTGAGATTGAAGGTTCCTTGAAGGCAAAACGACACTTACTTGTACTGATGTACAAGGATGTTTATTTTTCCACTAACCATCTTAACCCTTCTTTGCCTGCAGTTGTTGTTTCTCTTTTGTAGGAGTTTGCTGACTTGTTCCCTGAGGAGATACCTAGTAGATTACCTCCATTGAGAGGCATTGAGCATCAAATCAACTTTGTTCCAGGTGCCTCAATTCCAAATAGACCAGCCTATAGAGCAAATCCATAGGAGACAAAGGAGATTCAAAGGCAAGTGGATGAACTGTAGAAAGGGGTTTTGTGAAAGAGAGCCTTAGCCCATGTTCGGTTCCTATTATTCTGGTTCCAAAGAAGGATGAATCATGGCGCATGTGTGTGGATTGTCAAGCCATCAACAAAATCACAGTTAAGTACCGACATCCCATACCTAGGCTTGATGATATGTTAGATGAACTGCACGGTGCGTGTTTGTTTTCAAAGGTTGATTTAAAGAATGGTTATTACCAAATACGCATGAGAGAAGGAGGTGAATGGAAAACCGCTTTTAAAACCAAATATGGTCTCTATGAGTGGTTGGTAATGCCTTTCGGTTTAACAAATGCACCAAGTACGTTTATAAGATTAATGAATCATGTTCTTCGTACTTTCATAGGAAATTTTGTTATAGTCTATTTTGCTGACATTTTAGTCTACAGTAAAAGTCTAGAAGATCATGTTCAGCATTTGCAAATGGTTTTCATTGTTTTGAGAGAAAATAAGTTATTTGCAAATTTAAAGAAATGTACCTTTTGCATGGAGTCTATGGTGTTTTTGGGTTTTATTGTAGGTGCACAGGGGATTCTGTTCATGAGGAGAAGGTAAAAGCGATCAAGGAATGGCTAACACCTAAGAATGCTAATGTGGTAAGAAGCTTTCATGGCTTAGCAAGCTTTTATAGGAGATTTGTGAGGGATTTTAGTTCTATAGCTGCTCCTTTAAATGACCTTGTTAAAAAGAATGCTGTGGATTGAAATACATGAGAAAGCTTTCAATACTTTGAAAGAAAAGCTGACCAATGCACCTTTGCTTGCTCTACCTAATTTTGAAAAAGTCTTTGAAATTGAATGTAATGCTTCTGGGAAAGGTATTGGTGGTGTTTTGATGCAGGATTCCAAGCCAATTGCTTACTTTAGTGAAAAGCTTAATGGGGCGGCATTAAATTATCCTACCTATGATAAGGAGCTATATGCATTAGTGAGGACTTTACAAACTTGGCCCATAGTAAGTGAAAGGGATGTTAAGTTTCTCAGCCATTTCTGGCGCACTTTGTGGAACTGATTGGGAACTAAATTGTTATTTTCTACTGTTGCACATCCTCAGATGGATGGTCAAACAGAAGTAGTTAATAGGACCCTTTCACAATTATTGCGTGCTGTTTTGAAAAAGAACTTAAAATAATGGGAAAATTGTTTGCCTCATGTTGAATTCGCATACAATAGAGCTGCGCATTCTACTACATCATACTCACCATTTGAGATTGTGTATGGATTTAATCCTTTGACTCCCTTGGATATTTTACCCTTGCCTCCTAACGAATTTGTTGATGTTGATGGAAAGAGAAAAGCAGAGTTAGTCAGGGAATTGCATGCCAAGGCCTGAGCTAACATTGAGAAGAAGAATTAGCACTATGCTTGACAAGTAAACAAGGGTCGTGTCAAGCTTAATGAGGGAACTAAACATGTGGAAAGTGTAAATAATATAGGCAAGTTTAGTTTTAATTTAACCAAGTAAATCTTCTTTTTGGTTATTTTAACAAATAATTAATAAAGTCTTCTAATTCCCAATCAAAGTACCTTGATCTAATAAGATTGACTCTTGAAGATTGGAAGAGTACTCAAGGTCATGTTCTAAAAGAAGTTGTTCTTGCTATATCAAAAGTTAGATTGGCTACTAAATCATGATTTATACCCTCAATATTATAATTTTTTCATCTTATTTAATTAGTATTCATAATTAAGTTATGATTAGAGCAAGTTAAATGGGAGTTGACTCAAGTCAACATGATCTTATCCGTATTGACTCAAGTCTTCTTTTCTTATCTAAGGGTTGACTTAAGTCAACTAAGCTTCAATCTTCTTATCTTTCATTCCTAAGATGATTTAGATAGAGTATGGAGTTAATTGTTATCATTTAGCCCTATTTAAGATTGATTTAGTTGGTTGAAAAATGAAGAAATAGAAGATGTATAGGAGTTCGCTTTAAACATGAAGGAAAGGGAAAATGTGATTTCCAACTTTGATTTTTATGTGTATTTCACCAATCCCATAATCAAGATTCACTTTTTTAGTTTTGGATATCTCAAATTACTCGATTGGATGCAAGTTAACATAAGTTAACTTGAGTTGTTATTTAAGTAAACTTAAGTCACTTGAGCATTTATTTTGGTTAATTCAAGTTAGCTCAAGTCTTTAAATTGGTAGACCTAAGTCAACTTAAGTCTACTTTCATCGATGTTGAGTTGACTCTTGTTTATGCAAGTTGACTCAAATCAACTTACGTGTTGACCGAGTTGACTCAAGTCAATTCTCTACCTTCCAAGTCAACTATGGTCTTCTGACCTCATTTAGCTTAACTTGAGACAAAGTCTCTAAGAGTTTAGGGTATTGGAGCATCTTTCTAGCATATCTCATAGATGATATATAATTTATGATGTAAAGTAAGGCATATTACTCCATTTAGGCTTCCATTATTCTAGGTCTATTAATGTTATGTAAACTAGTTTTGGAATAAGATCATGAACTCACTACTTAATATATTAAAGTTGTCAAATTAAGTGCCATTATTGATGACTATGGTGTATGGGATACTAAACATATATATTATGGTCGTATTCACAAAGTCCCTTACATTGTGTTTGGTGATCTTGGCCACTATTTCAACTTTTGCCCACTTGGTAAAGTAGTCACTACCATAATGGTGTATTGGTGTTGACCTATTGCCTTGGGGAAGGAGCTAAGGATGTTAAGCTCCTACAAGGTAAAAGGCTAAGGACTCGTGATGAGTAGGAGTTTGCTGCTGTAAACCCCAAAAAAATTTTTAAGATCAAGAGCTAAGTCTAGTGGGAGTATTTAGGAATATATAAAAAAACAAGTGAATCTAATGATATCTGACTTTAATAAAATGGATCATGCATTGCCTATTTTTGCATGTAAAAAGGTCGTTGGCATCACACAGTAATACGGAGAGGCTACATGGAGGTGTACGTCATGTGCAACCTTATCTTGATCTTTGGGAACTACTTGGAACCAAAAAATTCCACCCTCTAATTGAGATTGAGTTTGATGATTCATCACTTGGGGGTGGATAAGCTTGTAGGCCATTCATGTCCACACCCTACATGGGCATATATGTATATATATATATTTAAGCTTATTTTAATATAGCACACATATATATAAATTTTTGTAAGAGAAAGCCCAAGGTGATTGGATCCAAGAGCTAACATGTAGTTCATGATTTCTCAACCTATGTAACGGAGGGCGGTAAATTCATGTTGTATGCAGTTTCCAAATAATCGTATGTAGTATTACATTCATATGTGTGATCATGCATTCATACGTTTATTTGAATAACTTGTGTGTAATTGCCTATCAGTGCAGTATGAGGGCTTTCTCACTAAGTTGTTGTATCTTATATCCCTACAGTGTTTCATTGTTATAAGAGCTTGTCTAGCTTGAGCTTGATAGATGTATGCTAGAGGTTGGTGTAGGACACAATGGGATGTGTGAATGATGGGGAATGATTAGAGTGATAAACATTATATATACATATATGGACTTGAATTTATGTTTTAGTTGTACTTATGTTATAGCAAAGACTTAGACTACTTTAGTAGTTATTATCCATTACATAGTAATAGTACCTCATGGATATTTGATGGGACCTTAGTCCCTTAATGTTATGATGCTCACCAATCTATTTTTAATTATTTTGTCTCTTTATTACTTAAAAATGCTAAATCCTATTTAGGTAATTAGATGTCAGTACACCTTGTATAGTATAAGGCAAATCCTTGAATAACAAAAGGGTTATTCTTGAGTTTTCGTATAGTGTACAGCGGGCTATTGCATCTAAGGTACTCCTTAGGGCAGGATAGATGCTCGATTGTTTGTCAATTAAGGTATGCTTTTGGAACTTGTCACATCATTGCTTGATTGCCTTTACATCCTTCTTTATAGTGGGCTAGTAGTACCTAAGTTGCATAGCCTTGATCAGTAAAGCATGGCTTATAATATGGTTGTTGTAGGCTCCCACATGGAACTCTTGTAATAAATGCCCAGTTTTGAATGGACCTAAGCACTTGAGAAGAGTTAAGCTATAGGCTTTCTGGTAGAGTTATCCATCTATAAGAGTATACTAGGTAGCTCTTTTCATGATTACTTTAGCCTTCTTCCTTTCCTTGCATAATGTGCTATCCTTTATCTTTGATGGCATACTCCCCTTTAACCTATTGAACAATCAGCTGGGCGTTAAAAAAAAAAATCGAATTCTTTCCACTCCAATTCCCTTTGTCATCTTTAGTCTTGCAATGAAGGCTTTATATTCTGCCTCATTATTATTGGCTAGGAATCGAAACTTTAGAGCATATTGGACCTTAACATTATACTAGAAAATTTGATAATTAATCTAAACTTTAATATGAATTTAATTAAATAAATTTTCTCTATTGAATCATGGAGCCCAATTTGATTAACAATTTAAATAATTCATAGTTGCAATTTGAATAAATATAATAATTCAAAAGAACACCTAATGTCTCCATCCACAATGAGAACATAGTCATCTTCAGACGTGGACAAAATAAAGTTAATAGTTGACTACTCTAAGTTGCATAAGATAGGATGGGAGCAATATTAGGTTAAGTCGCCTAAGTGCAACTTGAAAAAAAGCCACTTGCTTATTTACTGGGTGACCGAGTAATGGGTGGTAGTATGTTGTATACAATGGTACCAAAAAACTTGTGATGAAAGAAAGTTAGTAATATAACAATCATGTAAGTATACCGGAATTTATATTGTGCTATCACAATTTATAAATCATATCAGCATAGGGAGAAAAAGTTGGTAATATTGGCAGATATGTATATGTACTAGAATTTCTAAAATAGTACCACAATTTGATAAATTGTACCAAAATTGAGGAGCAAAAGTTGGTAATCTAGGTAAATAAGTGTACGCACTAGAACTTTGTAAGGGGAGCCACAATTTGACAAATTGCACCAAAATTGGAAGAAAAAGTTGGTAATATAGGCGAATCTATATATGTACCAAATTTTTTAAGCGATACCATAATTTGACAAAGTGGGTATTAGAATAAGTAAGAAAAATTGATAATATGGGAAAATATACACATGTACCAAAATTTCTTAAGCAATACCACAATTTGACAAATTATATTACAATTGGAAGAAAAAAATGGTAATATAAGCAGATATATACATATACCAAAATTTCTTAAATAATACCACAATTTGACAAATTATACTAGAATTGGGGAAAAAAGTTGGTCACAAAGGAAAATATGAATCGGAAGTGAAAAGTTGGTAATATAACAATTTTAAGCGATACCACAATTTAACAAAACATACTAGAATTGGAAGTAAAAAGTTGGTAATATAGACGAATATATATATATATATATAATAACAGATATCAAAATTTTTTGAATAGTAATATAATTTGATAAATTGTACAAAATTGGAAGAAAAAATTGGTAATAAAACAAATATGTATATGTACTAAAATTTCTTAAGTGGTACTATAATCTAACAAAGTATACCAAAATAAGTAAAAAAATTGATAATATGAACAAATATATAAATGTACCAGAATCTCTTTAGTACCACAATTTTACAAATTGAATCAGAATTTAAAAAAAAAATTACCAGCTAAACTGATTTTTTAAAATTTAGTTCGATGATTAGGTTTAATTCCATCTATATCTAACAGTCTATGTATGCGACTTGCGCCAATAACGACCCGATAGGACGGCGCTCGTTAAGAATGATGTCGAGCTCTTGTTTTTGTATTCATGTTTCACCGGTTCGATTCTCTCCGGACATTTAACGCGATTGCCCTTCGAGAAGCTCCACGACATATTCCTTCACTTTTCAATTTCCAGCTTCATAGCCACATATTCGTCTTTTCCCTTTTTGTGTTTTTTTTTTTCTTTTTTCTTTTTGGTTATACATTACAAAAAATTAGACGTGCTACCTACCTATTATTATATAAAAGATAAACATTCAATTAGAAAGAAAAAAAAAAAAAAAAAACCACTTCGTCATAAAGGCAAAGAAAATGTCTAATTTTCTTTCATCAAATATAATATCGATCTTAGAAATGAAAATAGATCTTGTAATTTTAGTTATTAAACGGACTCTAATCTACTCTGTTGGAGTTGTTCATTATTACTTTGAAGGCCTCCATTGTTTTCATCACATTGATCGTTAACATTCTCATTCCCTTCAATCTCCAGCGCTTGAGATATTGATGTGGACGATGACGCATCATTTAACAGACAGCTAGTACGGCAAGTAGGGCAACTGGTACGACTACATAACCATTTCTCAATACACTCAACATGGAAACCATGCTTACACTTCCCCAACACCCTTATACTCTCTCCTTCCGCAAATTCCGTCAAGCAAACCGCACAAACATCTTCCTCTCCTCCTGCCAAACTCGTTTCCCACGAGAAAGGCCCCCGTGTTGCCACCACGGAAGGCTTTCGCGATGTGGTGGATGTGGTATCGGCTCCACGGAGGAAGCAGCGGATTGCAACATTGAGTGAAAGGCCGCATATTAGGCCACATAGGATGATGATTGCTATCATGGCCACATTGGCTCCTGTGTACTCCGAGGGGGCTTCGGCAATATGTGAGCCGGATGGTGGTGGTGGTGGTGGAAGTTGATCTAGAGTGTCAATCAACACCGCGGATGTTGCTAGGGGATCGTGCATTTGTTCCTTTTGGTGGCTTGTGGGAGGTCGACTACGCTAGTAGTAGTAGGGAAGTGAACTTGTGGACGGGTGGAACTTTCTTTCTCTTTAAATAGACCTTTACGTCGGATTTATATGTTCAACAAAAGTTAGGCGAGCCCTGGTGAAAAGAAAATAAAAGAAAAATTATATCCACCTGGATTTTATATTCTATATAATAGAATTCGTTAAATACAACTTTACTATGATTTTTAAGGAAGTAATATTTACATCAAATATATATATATATATTTAATTATTTATTTAAACTTTTAGATGTAGTTTAGGATAATAAAATTGATTTCACAACCCTCCATTCTCCAAACTTTAAATTTTCTACCCCTTTATCAAGACTCCAAGCAATAAATAGAGAAATTTAACCATAACTTTTCATACTCAGTCTGGTATCTCTGCCAGATATTCATTAAGAAACAATGGCAAATTATCGTCTTATATATAGCGATATACTAGTTTCAGCTCATTTTATTATTATTTATGTATTTATTTATTTATTATCATCTTAGATCTAGTTAGTTCAATAGGTAATTACCTTTGGCACAAAGAAGGCCCCATTCCATTCAGGACCCTTTTTTTTTTTTCCTAGGATATATATCTTATACTGATTTATTTAGTTTAGTTAGCTATATGTCTTAAAATGTGTATACTTATGCGTTTCATGAAAATTATAAATCAAATGGTTCTCATAGTCGCACAATAATTCTCACTGCAAAAATCACTAATCTTGCAAGGATCATTAATAGATAGAGATGCCATGCACTGATGTTATGGGCGAATACGAAAGAAGCTGGTAAACTTATTAAATGTTCCCTGGTCGGCAGTGCAAATGGATGCATGAACTACCATTGAAATATAAATACGCCTGCATCCCCAACCAACATATATTAAAGAATTAGATTAACTTCATAGTATTTCTTTTTCCTTAATTAAGCAAACACCGTGACGCGTGTGAACTTGTCCATCAGCTCAGCCTTGTTAACTGTAGAAAAGGTGCGTGTAATGATTGTTATGGATTCTACTTCTCATTTGAAACTTAAAAATTAGAATAGCACTTTAACTTTTATCGGTATGTCAGGACATAAAAAAAAAAGTTCAGAATTATTAAATATATACGATTATAAAAGGCCAGGGAATATAAGTTGGTAACTCCTTGTAATCAGACTAAATACAAAATATGCGGAATTAAATACTTTTATCTTAATAACATCCATTATCAAAAGATAACATGATTGAATTTTTAATTTTTCTTTTACAATATGTTGGTGTTGCAATTTGCCCGAGGCACAAGGCTTCGCCCTGGCCCAATCCAGTACTCCCCAATTTGCCATAATAGAGAATTGGAACCGACCCAATACCCTCAATTCCAGGCCAGATCCCTGGACTCGTTGGCTCTCTCAATTCCAGTTCACTAGTCTAGAACCAATGAACCGGTCTAAACTTCTTCTTTTTTTTTTTCTTTTTTTTTAAAAAAAAAATTGTTTTCTAAACTTTGAACAAATTTAAGGCCAAAAATCTCATAATCTTTAGCCATTTTTTTAAAGTAGTTATAAAAGATTTGCATTTATTTATGTGGAACTTGTTGGTTGCTTTTTGTGCAATGAATTGAGCTTAGGTTGGATCAAATCTCTATGGGGATGTAATAAGTTTGCAAGATAAACAAACACAAACAATTGGGCACCTAAATTGTCTTCACTGCTTGCATTGTAACACTCAAGTAAAAAAAATGCAATTATAACAATAAGAGAATCAAAGTTGACAGAGAGTTTTCAGTCCCTTATCATGGTGGAGTGATCCTCTATCTATTGTACGAGAGTGATGAGATATTTATAACAAGTGAGTCTTCCTTAAAAGACATCTATCTTTATTTAGGAAAGATACAGTAAAATGTATGTTGTGAGAGTTAAATATAATTTCCATATTTATCTCATCCTTCCCTTAAATGTGTATCTATGGTATTACAAGAGGTTGGCTAAAGTGGGCCTTAAGGCCTAAAGCTAAATTAGTCTATAACACTTGTCCCCTACTTTCATTAGTGACTAGGTGATGATGAGAGTAAAGATTGAGGTGTGCTGCTTAAGCACATTAGATGAGCCCCAATAATATTGGGAAGACAATGCTTTGCCCATCGGTGCTAATTCAAGTTGAAAAGCTACTCATCCAGCCTTAGGGTTTAAAGCATTGTGGTTTGTGCTTTTAGAGAGCTACCCTTAGATTGTGATGACCTGCTTGAGGTTCTTCGAGTTGAGAAGTAACTCCTCTAGGGTAGTTGTTCTATTTAGTTGACCAGGGGTATCCATCCTGAAAATTTATTTGGGCAAGCCAACTTTGTGGTGATAAGCAAGGGAAGTTAGGATCTAAGCTTTAGATTACTCCTTAAGCTCTCTAGGGAGATAAAGCATGCTAGGTATGCTTTTATTATTTCAATTACCAAGTTCAAATCTTGCACGTGCACACACAAATCAATGCATTTAATGCATAGGAACATGTGTCACATTGGGAAGGAACATAGCTTCAAAGGTTAGAGAGATCATGGCCCTTCATTCCAATAGTGGGACACGTGTTAAGATTTGCAGCATCCTCATGTTCTGCACATTCCATCATTAACTGCATTGATAGGAATCAAAATCTTACAAGACCTATCATTAGAGCAAGAGCCAAAGGATTTCAAATCTTGGCGATGAGGGTCCTCTTTGATCAAAATGACCCTAGAATTATTTGTATACTAACCTCTTTTCTCTTACTTATGTATTGTGTATTCCAGCAGGCATATTTGTCGGGTTTTACAAGGCGATGGATAAACTCACTAAGACTCAGCTTGTGAGTTATTCATGAACCGACCTAAACCAAAGATGAGCTGGACCAACGAATTCCATTGAAGAGCTGGCTTGTTGAAGATTATTTTTGTACTTGTAATTTATCTTTGAATCATTTATTTTGTAAGCTTTTTAGGACATTTTATTTAGTTGTAATTGTTGGATTTAGGACCGGCCACTTGAGTGGCATAGATGTCATTATTTTATCATTTTAACCCTAAGTAGAGCAAGTATAAATACTTGCTAAAGTAGGGTTTGAGGGAGCATTTGACATTTTGATAAAAAAACACACCTTGTTGCCATGAGAGTGAGGAGTCCTTTTACCAATACACACTCTTATCAATTTCTTGCAAATTGTGGCGAGTAAGGCTTAGCAAATCTTATGAGTAGTATCAAGATCTTTCTAAGTTGCTTCTTATTATTACTAATATGTAATATCTAGTGATAATAGGTCGTTTTTCCTTTATATGTTGTTACGCCATTAGGGTTCTTGTTGCTTCAATTTTTATAAGATTGGAGTTGTACGTTATCTTTACTTGATTTGATGTTGGAATCATTTGTGTTGCTTACAAGTTGATTCATGCAATTTGAGTTTTATTACACTAGGCTTCACGCCATTTTGATGTTGGAATCCTTTGTGTTGCTTACAAGTTGATTCATGCAATTTGAGTTTTATTACACTAGGCTTCACGCCATTTATGAATCCATTTTGTGGATTTGATCCCTTGATTTGCCAATTATATTGTGTTCATGTGCTTTTGGCTACTAAGCACATTATTGTTTGGTGTCAGAGCAAGTTATTCATACAATTAGGGTTCATTTGGAAATTGTTCTTCACGCCATTTTTAGGATTTGTTGAAGTGATTCTTCAATTGGTTTCACGTGCTTGAATTTGATCATTTAGGCATATCATCATTTGGTATTAGAGCACAAGTTAAGAGAAGGGATTAATGTTGGTTGATTTCGTGATCCTCATTATCAATTAGGGTTCTTCACCTTTGATCCGAAATTGTATGTGTTGAGGATTGAATTGCTTAATTGCATTATTGAGAAGTTGAAATCGTTGTGTGTTGAAGTGGAATTAGAGGTCTTGTTGTAGCTACTTGTTATTGTGAATTTTCGTGAAGGGAAGGGGTAGAAATACATTTTCTTGATTCAAAATTCAGACTTAGAAATTACCTCATTTGTGAAGGAAGTGGAAGTGTAATCCATTGCTTATTTGTTTTTGGACATAAGGAGTACACTTGTGCATTTTCATAATTGAATTGCGTAAAGTATATGGAAGCTATTTGATTTTCAAAACACACATTAAGTGGTAGAAGTTATTGTGTAGTCATTTGAATTTGAAAGTTTCTTCTTACCAATTGTGGAAAGGTTGCAATAAGTGAAATAATTTGAATTTGAATTGAGTTGCCTTTTATATAAGTTGTGGTTTGAAATTGTGTTTGAAGTGGAGAAGTGCAACGTGTAGAAGTGTGTGTGTGTGTGCTGCACCGTGAGTGAAAGGTGTATGTGTGTGGCGTTGTGTTTGTGTGTTAAGTGAAGGGTGTGTGTGTGTGTCGTTGTGTTTGTGTGTTGAGTGAAGGGGATTGTAACGTGGTGTATGTAGTGGTGGTGAGTGTTTGCACCGTAAGTGAGAGGAGTAAGCGGTAGTGCGAATTTTGCATTTGTGTATAGTGTAAGGTGCTGAACATTATGACTAATTGTGGTGTGAAACATTGGCAAGAAAGGAAGGTTGGAGTAGTGAAGTTTGAATTCAAAAACTAACATTAAAAGTGTGAAAGTAATCGAAACTCATTACTTAAACACTTGTTAGTTGAATTTAATAACTTAATTACTTGGAAGTGATTATTTGTGCTTCATTTACTTGACTTTACTTGAAGTGGCAAGACTCATTTATTGACTTGGTTGCTTGCTTGAACCGTAGAGTATAGGGTTGTATTTTTGTGTTTTTGGAATTAAACACAATCATGTCAAGTGAAATGTTTCTTTCAACTAATGTATTGCGTCGGACATTGACTACTTTTACTACTAAGGAAGATGAGCAAAGGGAAAATTTGTTCCATACTTCTTATAGGGTACAAGGTAACCTATGTGTCATTATAGTTGATCGTGGTAGTTGTACAAATGTGGTAGCAACATTGTTAGTATCAAAACTAAAACTTGCCACTACCCAACATCCTAAGCTTATAAATTACATTGGCTAAGTGATAAGAGAAGTTTACATGTGACCCAAAAAGTTAGGGTACCTTTTAGTATAGGGGATAAGTACTATGATGAGATTGAATGTGATATTCTTCCTATGTGTACATCTTATATATTGCTTGGCAGGCCATGGTTATATGATATGAGGGTCTTATATGATGGCTTTAGGAATACATATGTATTCCAGAAAGAGGGTAAACACATCATTATGAATCCGATGTCACCTTCAAAGGTCCAAAAGGTTTAGTAATAAATCCGTAGGTCATTAAAGATTCTTGAGGATCATAACCACATGAACTAACCTTCAAAGGACCAAACTGTGCATAAGCAGATATGCCAACCTTTAGAGGTTCCTGAGGTTCCTAGTTACATGAGCCAACCTACGGAGGATAAAACTTATTAGACACAAATGTGCCAACCTTCAGAGGTTCTTGAGGGTCATAGTCAGATGAGCTAACCACTAGAGGACCAAACTATTCAGAGGCAGTTGTGTCTACCTTCAAAGGTTCCAAAGGTTCATGAGCAGTTGAGTAAACCATTAAAGGACCAAGAGGGTCAAAGACATACGAGTGAATCAGGAAAGGAGGCAACAATATCAGTGGAATGGGTTGAGACATGAGAGTTTTTAGTGGATAATCAACCATTATATGTGTTGTAGATGGGGTATATCTTAGAAATGGTGGAGAGAAAGCTATCACCCCCTGTGGTATTTCAGATACTGGGATTCTGCAGTGATACTTCTTTAGATAACTTGCTAGGAAGATACAAAGTCTCTACTGCATTTGATCTATTAGATTTGAGGACAAATCTTTTTGCGGCCCGAGGAGATGATAGAAATCAAAATCCTATATGACCTATCATTAAGGCAAGAGCTAAAGGATTTCAAATCTTGGCGATGAGGTTCCTCTTTGAACAAAACAACCCTAGAATTATTTGTATATTAACCTCTTTTCTCTTACTTATGTATTGTGTATTCCAATAGGCATACTTGTCGAGTTTTACATGGCGATGGACAAACTCACTAAGACTCAGCTTGTGGGTTATTCATGGACCGACCTAAACCGAAGATGAGCTGGACCGATAGATTCCATTGAAGAGTTGGCTTGTTGAAGATTATTTTTGTACTTGTAATTTATCTTTGAACAATTTATTTTGTAAGCTTTTTAGGACATTTTATTTGGTTGTAATTGTTGGAATTAGGACCGGCCACTTGAGTGGCATAGATGTAATTATTTTTTCATTTTACCCCTAAGTAGAGCAAGTATAAATACTTGCTAAAGTAGGGTTTGAGGGAGCTTTTGACATTTTGATAAAAAAAACACACCTTGTTGCCGTGTGAGTGAGGAGTCCTCTTACTAATATACACTCTTATCAATTTCTTGCAAATTGTGGCGAGTGAGGCTTAACAAATCTTATGAGTAGTATCATGATCTTTTTAAGTTGCTTCTTGTTATTACTAGTGTGTAATATCTAATGATGATAGGTTGTTTTTCCTTTATATGTTGTTATGCCATTGGGGTTTTTGTTGCTTCAATTTTTATGAGATTAGAGTTACACGTTATCTTTACTTGATTTGATGTTGGAATCCTTTATGTTGCTTACAAGTTGATTTACGCAATTTGAGTTTTATTACACTAGGCTTCATGCTATTTGTGAATCGATTTTGTAGATTTGATCCCTTGATTCACCAATTATATTGTGTTTATGTGCTTTTAGCTACTAAGTACATCATCTTTTGGTATCAAACCAAGTTGTTCATAAAATTAGGGTTCATTTGGAAATTGTTCTTCACGCCATTTTTGGGATTTGTTGAAGTGGTTATTCAGTTGGTTTCATGTGCTTGAATTTGATCATTTAGGCATATCATGCGTATATAAGGCAATGAAACAACTGCATTTTACACTTTTTGCATTCTTTCTTTCATTTTCACTCCAAAATCTTTCAAACTTCTTCATTCTCACTCAAATTGTTGCAAATTTTCTTCCATTTCTCGATCAAATTCTTCCCCTCTCATTCAAGATTGTATATTTGATAGTATGTCACAATCTTTGTCTTCTTCCCATACTCTTACATATCAACATCTTTTACTTGATTGAGGGGTTACTCCCCTTTAAGTTGTAGCAACAAAGGTGATGAGACCTTTAAGTTAACCTTACAACCCAACGGTATAGGTTGGAGAGGATACTAATGAGTTGTACAAGTCTTGTGAGGAGGAAGAGGGGAAAGTCATGCATGGAGAACTAGCTTTAGACATTTATCTAGATAGTGGCAAGGATTGCAAATCGATTAAGCCATGTTTTGATAGGCTCTCCACTTTTAGCTTAAGCCTAGATGTAGTTAAGAGCTTAGTTTGCAAGGCAGATGTGGATGTTATGTGGTTCTACTATATTCCCCTTCTAAATGGTTAGCTTATCTTACTAGCATATGAAGATGAGTAGGTTACCTTAATGGAAGACAACCACTTTTGTATTTATCAGAGATTTTTTGAACTTAGGTTATGGTTGCCCTTCATCGACTTCCAAAAAGGATTTATTAACTATCATTGCATCAACTCATGCCAACTTGTACCAAACACGTGCACCCTATTGGTCACATTTGAGATTTTGTGTGAATAGTATGAAGTTAGGCCTACTTCATAATTGTTTTGCTTCTTCTACAGTGTGAAACATTTCTAGCTATCTCTAGGGCAATATTACCTCTCGAGTTATATTGTTGTGAAGCTTTTAGATAGGCTATTATCATCAGTCCACAATTAGAAAGAGAAGTATGTTGTGGTTGAAGCTACTAAAGAATTGAACTTATAGATTTGTTGGGTACATCTAATAAAGATAAAGGCCATTAAACTTTTTCCTAACAACCATCTTCAGGCCGATGTTCTAATTCAGGTTGTTTAAGATAATGAGAAGCCCTTTGATAGTCTAAGGTTAGTACGAAACCTCCTATAGATTGTAGTGGGCACCCCACAGTCATCTGAAGCCAATGGGAGGTAAGTAAGGAAGGCCTTAGAGAAAACAAAACGAGGTGATCAAGTAGAGGGATGAAGGTAAAGGTTTGTGCCTAAGGGGGGTTAGCTACAAGGGAGCTAATTGTCGGCATAGAGTCCCCATGTTAAGCCTTCGGTTGGTAAGGCTTTGCAAGATTTTAATTAACTTTAGGTATGCCACTACTAAGCAAGGTCTATATCTTAGATCTTGCAACTCACTAAGTTAGGCAAGGGAAGACTGATGGTGTTGGGGTCAAGTAGCCTATAAAGGAGGTGATGCCTCCTACAAATGCCCCAATAAGGGGTATTGTCATTCAAGGCTCTAAGCCCTAGTGAGTTGCTCCCCCTATCTAGTCACTTTAGGAAAGAGTAAGGGAAAGGTGCTTGAAACTAAGGAGCAGTGTAGCCATGATCTGGTCATTGTCATAGCAACCAAGAGACCTTAACCCAAGGAGTTCATCTTGGTGCTAAAGGAGACCAAGTCAAGACTTGTTGCCTCAATTGGGGAGGTAAACTCTCCTAATGCTAAGAGGCACTAAAAAAGGAGTTTTAACTTCCCTTACCCTTAAAAGACATTATAGTCCACTTCTTTGAGGCTCCCTCTCCTTCTTACAACTTGTCAACCTAGGCTAGAGGCTAGCACTAGCCACATTGATTTGTTTGAGGGTATAGTTAATCCACAAGATTGGTGGGTTGTGGAAGAAACCATGTTTAGGATAACTCTAATGCAACTAAGGGTCACTTCTTTGCTTAAATTTTTATGATAAGCCTTTTCTTGCTCGTTTAACCTTAGTTTTCTCCCTATTAATCTTTCTAACATATATTTTGATTTCAGATGATGAAGGTCGTTGATAAGAGTGTAAAATGACACACTTATCTTACACACTTCTCCATTGCATTGCATGAGATTTAGATGAAATTGTGATAATATGCATTAATTTAACCTAAAAATCCCACACTCATGATTAACATAAGCTACTTGATTCTAGGAGTTTCTAGCACAATTTTTGTTTAGTTTTATTGCAAAATACATAAGAATTGTTACTTTCATTGTAGGTCAAGTGTTTACCCATTAGGTGTAACCCTTAACAGTTGGCTAAGGAAGAAAAGATATGAAAAATGTTGAGGATAGGGCACAATAGCCAAATGCTAGCCTAAATGGCATTCGACCAATGGTTGGAAATGAAGACTGGCTGCTAGCTTAAGCCATCATGATGCTAGGTGGTCCAAAATTGCACAAAACCAAAACTAACTACCATTCAGAAAGTAGGGTTTTTACCATTTGGATAGTAGACCTACTACCATTCGACCACTAGCTATAAAATATAAATACTTCATTTTTCTCATTTGCACAACAACTTTGGCCATTTGTAATAGGGTTTAAGGTTTAAGAGCACCAACCATCTCTCTAATTTAGGTTTTCTTAGGTCATTTTTACTGTAGATTTTGATTTCTTTTATATTATCTTAGCTTAAATGATCCTAGCTTAAGATCTTAATGGCTTTTAATCTTCAAGGCATTTAGTGGAGCATTTAAGCATTGAATGTAATGGGATTTAGGCATTTTTGTGTGAGTTAATCGTTGCTAGCTCCAATAAACACATGTTTCTTCTTAAAATCATCATCTATTATATTTAATGCTATTTCCATGCTTATATTCATACGAGGAGAACTATGGCTCTCTACAATTAGGCATCACCTCTAGTTATTCTATAGGCTTCAACTAACTTAATTGGGTGTGAAGACCTCAAATAGAATGTAGGACTTCTAATTCTTTCAATGTTAGATTTGTAGATTAAGGCACTATAGTACTTACATAGAGCATTAAGCAATTAGAATTGAAATTCAATTCTATCTAGATTGACTAGGTAGTAATAGAACCTAGTTAATTACTTGAAATATGTAAATGAGAAATCGGTAATACAATGCTCTTTCTACATTAAGACTCATGACGTGAGAGTTGGATTTAAATATTGTGACTAGTTAAGATCCACAATTACACTATCATAAATGCCTTTAAGGCATGATAACAATAATTTCAGAAAATTGAAACACAAACCCTTATCTTTTGTAACTTGGAAGAATCTAACTCCATTTGCTGAGAATTTTTTAAGATCCACACTACTCATAATTGTTGATTTCTCTTTACTCTAGTTTTAAACTAATGCTTAACAATCTTGATTTTGGTTTGCTTAGCTTAGTTTAGTATCATTATAATCTAGTACTTCGTTTACCTCTTTCTTCCTTTTTTTTTTTTACTCATAAAAAATACGACCTTAGTTTACTCACCTTGCGATACTAATTAATCAGTACGCTTGTTATTTTTCCACTGATTCCACTATTTTTGTAAATTATGAGCTTAGTTAGTCAATGTAAACTATTTTCACTCTCAAAAGGAGCTAATTATCTAAATTAGTATGTGACATGTGGAAGTGAGGTGAGGTAATTAGTCACGTGTGGTGTCTTGTACGTGTGTATAGAGGGAAATCAGAAGGTATAACATACTAAAGTTGACTCTAATCGCTTTTTCATGATGTTCCATCATCTACACAAATGTAACAAAGTTAATTTGCAAAGGGTTAGGAAGGATGAGGCTAAGTTGAAGGATACTTAGAAGGAGTTGAAGGCAGTCATGGAGGACTACGACAAGAGGGTAGCCAAGGTGAACGAACATTTCAAGAAAGCCTCAAACAAGATAGAGAATGCATTAAAGGAGTTTCTGGGAGATGATAGTTGTACGTTTAATCTCATGAGGGAGGTCACCTTTTATCAACAAAGGGAGGTAAAGCACATAGCCAAGATTTGTACTTAAGAGCTCGTGTTGATGAACTTCAAGCAAGATATGAACACAATGTAAAAATGCTTGGATAAGTCCATTGATAGAGAGAAGGCCATTAGGGCCTACGTTATTAAGCTTAAGGAATACAATGCTTGGCATGGCACATGTATCCAAGAGCTAGAGGAGCTAGAGAGAATTGCCAAAGAGTAGTTCCACAATGAAATATTTTAGGAGATCCAAGTTAGTGATGAGTTTGATGAGCTACTAGTCAACATTATGAAGGGAGGCTAATGAAGGATGTGGTGCTAGATCCATGAAATGGATCTAGGTTGTAACTTAGGTTGGCTTAGGGAGAAAATGCATGTGCCAAACACCCTTTTGGAAGAACATGATGAGTTGGAAGTAGAGATAGTAGCAAGAAGGCCTAAGGTAATGATGACATTCTTCATGTACCCCCTAGGATGAAGAAGTTCCTCCTTCTTGTCCTTTTATCGTAGAAGAATTGCCTTCTCCCCCTCTAATACAAAAATTTCCACCTTCACCTTCAGAAGGGTAGCCAACTCCAGACCCTTTACCTTTGTTGGAAGACTAGCCCAAGCTTACCCTTGCCATGGGTGAAGACTAGCGGCATTGATCTCCCCTTCCTTCTCTTTTTTCTTTTTCTCTCTCTCTTTATTTTTGGGACTTGTATCAAGTAGGTATGCCAACCTTAAAGTTATAAAGATTCTTATTTATGAATGAAGTTACATTTTCCCACTCCTCTCACTTCCTTTTGTTAATTTTTATGTCATTGCATGTTTTAAGTTTTATATCTCCTCATTTCATAGATCAAGCCACATTTTAATAAGAAAATATGTGCTACCAAAGGACTTTGTCCCCTATTAGGAGTACCTTTGATGTTCATACCAAGGGATTTTATCCCTAAGACATATGAAGAGAATCATAGATTATATTTTGAAGAGTCCCTTGAGTGTCATATTACCTTAGTTAAGCAAGGATTTAACCCATAAATCATGCTTGCTGCGATTGAATTTTAAATTCATGTTCATATAAGATGAATAAGGAATATAAGGAGACATAATCTTGAAGGGAAATTGAGGCAATTGTAATTTTAGTAAAAATTTGAAATGTTTACAACAATATAATCTCCATGAACTATTGAAAAACATTATCGAAGACTCTTCACATTCCATGTTTTGAAGATCGGATGCCCATTAAACCTTTCTAACTTATATACCCCATGGCTGACCACTCTTCATACTTGGACTGGGTCTTTCTAGTTTAAGGCTAATTTCCTTTGTCCTTCTCTTGATTCCATGGCTTCATGCTTCTTGCAAACTAGATCACCAAGTTAGAAAGCTTTGTGCTCGACCTTCTTATCACAATACCTAGTTTCGTAATGTTGATATGCTACCACATATTGGCTAGCTTGGTCTCGCAACTCTTCGAGGAAGTCAAAGTTGGCTTGGAGATCGATCTCATTAACTTGGAAGTCTAGGTCTTAGGTGTCTAGGTTAGGAAGCTCAAGCACGAAGGTTAGAACTACCTTGATTCCAAAAGCTAAGTTAAAGGGTCGTTCCTTAATGGTTGTTCTTGGAGTTGCTTTTATAGCCCCCATAAAATATAGGAGAGCTTGTCAACCTACTTCCCTTTTGCTTAATTAACCCCCTTCTTGAGGCTCTGAAGAATGAACTTGTTAGTAGCCTTCACATGTCCATTTAATTATAGATGGGTCACCACGGTGTAATTTATCTTGATACCATACTTTACACAAAACTCTCTACACTTCAAATTATCAAACTGAATGCTATTGTTAGTGGCGATGGTGTTTGGTATACTAAAGCAACATAAGATGGCTCTACTCATAAAGTCCTTGATGTTGTGCTTGGTGATCCTAGCCACAACTTCAATTTCTTCCCATTTCATGAAGTAATTGATTCCCATTATTATGTATTGATGTTGATCAATTGCCTTAGGGAATGATCTAAGGATGACAAGTCCCTACAAGGAAAAAGACCGTAGACTCATGATAGAGAAGAGGTTAGTGCTTAGTTTCTTGTTAATGGGACTATGTTTTTTGCACTTGTCACACTGCTATACAATTGTCTTGGAATCTTTCTTCATAATAGGCTAGTAATATCCAACTTAAAGAAGTTTAATGGGTAAGGTGTAGCTCATGATATAGTTGTTGCATATCCTTGCACAAAGTTCAACTAACAAGTGCACAACCTCAAACGGTCATAAGCACTCAAGGAGAGGCAAGTTGTATGCTCTTCTATAAAGTTTCCTAGCAAGAAGTGTCTATTAGGTAGGCTTTTACATTAAGGCTTTGGCCTTCTTCCTTTGCTAAGGGACAATGCCACTTGTTAGGTATGCAATAATAGGATCCATCCGGCATAGATTCGTAGAAGGTTGCTTCACATAAATAAAGCATTCCTGTTGAGACCTACTAATGCTCTTTTACAGTAAAATTCCACAAATACTTATCTATCTAAGTTAGAGAGGCTCATAGAGGCCAACTTAGATAAGCCATCCGCTTTAGTGATGTCAACTCAGGGAATCTTCGTGATGCTCCATGATGACAATTCAGAGCATAAGGATTTGATGACTATTAGGTACTTAGTTATCCCTTCATCTTTAGCAGCATACTCCCCCATTAACCTATTGGATAATGAGTTATGAATCTAAACAAATTTCAATCTTTTCCACTTTGATTCCCTTAGGCATTTTAAGTCCGGCAATGAGAGCTTCATATCCCACTTTGTTATTACTAGCTAGGAATCTAAACTTCAAGGCATATTAAACCTCAACACCATGTGGTCCTTGTAGTACATGTTTAGCTCCACTCCCCCCTTAAGTAGCTAAGCCACCGACATGAAGAGTCCAAGTTGGCTTCTCATCATCTTTAGTAGGTGCCTCATCATCCATAGCTAATTTAGTGATAAAGTCAACTAACACTTATGCCTTGATCGCTTCACGTGGTTAGTATTAGACATTATACACACTGAGCTCTAAGGCATAGTGGACTATCCATCCTAATGTGTTAGGCTTATGTATCATTTTCCTTAATGATTGATCAGTGAGTACTAACACCAAGTGGGCTTCAAAATATAAGCATAACTTCCATGTTGAAATGACCATGGCTAATGTAATTTTTTCTATGAATATCTAACTTCTAAGCCCTATAAGATGTGGCTAGCATTGTAAATAGGACAATGCTTCTTCCATCAACTCAAACAATGACTAAAGAAAGTGTGTGACCACTAACAAAGAGGTAGATGTGGAGCTCCTCTCTATGAATAGGCTTTAAGAACACTAATGGCATAGTGAAGAAGCACTTCAACTCATCGAATGTAGTAGGACAATACTCTATCCATTAGAAGTCTGCTAGGTTCTTCAGGATTTTGAAAAACTCTACAAATTTATTTGCAGACTTAGACAACAATCTACTATGCATTGCAATCTATCCTATCAATCTCTAAACTTACTTCATAATTCTAAGAGGTTGCATATCCAGTATAGCCTTGTTCTTTTCTAGGTTAGCCTCTATTCCTCAAGAAGAGACCATGTAACTAGGAAACTTCCCAAATGCTAACTTAAAGATAAAATTTTGGTGATTCGGCTTCATGCTATATTGTTGGAGTGTTTGGAAAGTCTCTTCTACCTCTACTAAGTGTCCCTTAAGCTCCTTGGTCTTCATTATCATGTCATCAACATATACTTTGACATTGTGACCAATTTGTGACATAAACATCTTTGTCACAAATATTTAATATGTTGCCTCAGCATTCTTGAGATCAGAAGGCATGATCTTATAATAGTATATCCTAAAATTGATGATGAATGAGGTATGGACTTGGTTGAGTTCATGCATCCTGATTCGATTATAGCTTAGAAAGGCATCCATGAAGTTGAGGAGTGCATAGCTTAAGGTTAAGTAAACCAATTAGTCAATCTTAGGGAGAGGATAATGGTCCTTTAGGTAGGCTTTATCGAGGTCGATGTAATTGATGCACATATGCTAATTCCCATTAGACTACTTAACTAGCACACAATTTGATAGCCAAGTAGAACAAGGTTCTTCCCTTATAAATCCTACTTTAAATAGTTTTTGCACCTCCTCTTCTATGGTAGCTTACCACTCAGGGGTAAAGTGCCTCTTCTTTTGCTTTACAACCTTCGTGGTCAAGCCAATGTTGTAGCAATTTGTCATCACTTTAGGTGGAATGCCTAGTATATCAAAAAGGGACCAAGCAAAGACATCAAAATGACATTGTAAGGCAACCATTTGCACTGCATTTTGTGAAGGTCAACTCAAAATGACATTGTAAGGTGACCATATGTTAATGACCAAGAAATTTACTAATACTTAGGCATTATAGGGGCCATCGCCAAGCTCTAAGGGGAGGGTTGTGTTACCCTTCGATTTAACTGGTTGATTATTGAAGCCATAAAGCTTGTAGTCATAAGGCTTCAACTTTGTATTGACTTGATCCTTCATTTGGTCAAAGGCTTTCTTGTAAATAGTGTCTACAGAGCTACCATTATCTATAAGTATCTTACAGACCTTACAGTAAGCTATTCTTGCTCTAACAATGAGGGCATTATCAAGGGGGGCCATGATACCCTCCAAATCATTGTTAGAGAATAAGATGGTGATATCCACTTTTCAGTCTCTTAGCTTGTGTATTGAGCATATTTTAGTAGTCTCTTAATCAGGCATAGGCCTTGCTCTAAGAGCTCGACTGCCTTCCTACTACTAGTTTACCCACAGTGGTATTAATCATGCCATGGGTATGTTAAGCTTCTTGTTCTTAGTCTTATTGACCATCTTCTTAGTGACCTTGTTTAGGAGGTCGCTTAACATCTATGATGTATTCACAAAGGTAACCTCATCAAATGAGATCCTCTAGGGTATTCTTCATTTGAGTACAGTTCTTGGTTATGTGGCCTTTGTTGCGATAGAAGTTATAGTATTTAATGGAGTACTTCACATTTTTTCTAGCCACTTAATGATGCTCCTATTTTTGATCTCCGTGAAGATGTTAGCTCAAGGCTTATTAAATGGGGTATGCTACTCATAGAAAAGGATATCATGCTTTTTGTTATTGTCTTCCATTTAAGCAAACCCATTGTTATCAACCTTTAGGCCGTGACTATTCTTTGTTGAGGATTAGTCTTTGCCCCCTATTTACTTACCTTTGGAGTCTTGTTTGGCTTACCTTCTAGCTAGAATGCAATCTTCTTAGGTAATATAGTCTACTACCCTTTCTTGGAATTCTCTGAAGTTTTTGAGCTTGTACTAAGCGAAGGAATCAACAAATTGAAACCAGTCTTTTACACTGTTGACTACAATGTTTAAGGTGACACTCATATCTACATTCAAGATTTTAAGCATGGCCTTGTTGAACCTGGATATATAATTTCAAAGTGTCTTGTCTTACTTTTAGCATATTAGGTTGAGAGTTGATGAGTCTCTTTCAAGCATCTTGCTTGTCAAGAAGTGTAGATAAAATCAATGGTGAGTTCCTTAAAGCTCAAGATAGATTTGAGCTTGAAGCCACTATATTAGGTACAACTAGCTTTCTTTAAGGTTCCCGAAAAGGCCTTACAAGTAATGGCATTAGAGACACTAATGAGATTCATCTAAGTAGTATAGTAACTCAAATGCTTAGAGGGTCAGTTGTCCCATCATAAAACTCCATTAAGGGAATGTGAATGTGTGTAGGGAGTTGTTCTTGGATCTCCTAATTTGATGGTGAATATATCCCATGGCATAGGTTTCTTTGTTTCCTTATCTTATTGAGGCACTTGTCATATCATTGATTTTGTCAAGTGAATAAGGATTAGGTCAACTACACCTTGAAATTGTCATTCTTGTTGTTGTTTACTTTGGTTCTTGTTAGAGGAACTCAATTATGCTATTATGACACATTTATATGGTGATGCGAGACATTGTCACCTTAATGTTTGCTAGTTAAGAATTACCCTGAGCCCTAAGAGTGCTCATGGATTTCGTTCACTTTTTTTTTCAAGCATTTATTCTCAGCCACTAGCTCGACTAGTCATTGCTCAAGATGCACAAACATGTCATCGTTGCCCTGCTAGGTGTTTTGTGGCACTAGTAGGGGTGGGGGATTTATGTAATCAATTGTTGGGTTACAGTCTTCAATAGTGTTGTTCCTTGAATTTCTAGTGTTTTTTTTTTTTGTTCCAACCATGGTGGTTTATAAGCCGTAGATGGTGGATGCTAATTGTTAATTGCTCTATGTTGTGAATTGATCTAGGATCTCCATGTAGATGAAATAAGCCTACAAGATAAACAAATGTAAGTTATCAAGAATATCCGATCCCTTACTTTAGTGTAGTGATATTCTATTTATAGTGTCCAAGTGATGAGATATGCATGAAAAGTGAATTTTCCCTAAAAGAAATCCACATTTATCTAAGAAAGATGCAGTAAAGTGTATTTTGTGGGAGTTAGATATACTTTTCATATTTATTTCATTCTTCCCTTAAATGTGTCTCTATGGTATTATGAGAGGTCAATCGAGGTGGACCTTTGCCCTAAGGTCAAAGGTCAAATTGGCCTATAACAAAACTACATTTAACTTAAGTCATAATATTAGCAATATAAGACAAATTTTAGAGATTAGAAAGAAGATCAAAAGACTAAAGTTAGTCCTATAATACTAAGGAGTGGGGACTTCCTTTTGGTGAAAGTCTATATACCCAGCTAGACATGCTTTTAATATATATTTATTTTTTGTGTTGTTGTTATAAACACATTAAATATTACAAGCTGAATTTGATTACAAAACTAATAAGCCATTTATGGTTTAGAGCCAAGCTGCACATAGATGTAATTGTAATTTCAGGTAATTTGGATATAGATTTCTGTATTCTACTTGGATTGTCAAAAGTTTTATCTAAAGTTAGTAGTAATGTGGTAGCCAATGTGCCTGAATGATTAGTAGGAAATGTTAAATTAAAAGATAGAATATGATGATATGATTTTTAAATTTATTGTCAAAATAATTTACTCTTCTTCTATATTACATAAAGGGAAAAATGAGCTTTATAGTGACTTATTTAATCACCAAATTAACCCCTTTGCTCCTAAAATGACAAGCTATGCATAAATTGTAATTTGACTTTTTTTTTTTTCAAATTTAGAAGTATAAAAACATTCTTTTAGAAAATGAAAAACTAAATATTTAAAATTTTATTATATGATTATATTATATATTTTATTCACACATATTTTGAATATGTGAACTCCAGTAAATCCTCTCGAAAATAGACTTGCACTCGATAGAGACCTTGGTCTTACTGTAAAGTCCTAAAAATTTTGAAAAGACTATACAAAAATTAATGAAAATAAGCAGAATAATAAATACTTCTAGGTCGGGGTAGCGAGAGGGACAATTTTGCAATATTAAAAACTTTGAAAAATGTACGAAAAAAAATTCAAATATTGCGACGCATAAATATTATTTTAATAATTTGCGATAATAATAGGTTTTAAAAATAAAACAATTAGAAAGAACAACCTTTACAAAAAAAAGAAGATGACGAATGTAACAAATTGAATTTTATGAAATATATTATTGAATAGATTTAGGAAGCGAAGTAATTGAAAAATATTCGAATATAGATATATAAAAGGATAAATAAAAATAATTGTAAGTCTTAACTTTAGATCAGGTAAATTAAATTAAAAGAACCAATTCTTCGAAACATAATTTTCAAACAATATTAAGTTAGATAATGAAATTAATTTAAATTATAGATCTAGGAATTTTAAATGAAAATTTAGAATAAATATTTATGTTTGGGATAATTAGATTAGCTTAGACGTAAGCTTTAGTAATAAAACGCTAAAAATACAAAATTTAAAGATATTCTCGTACGCGAGCAGAATAATAAAATAGTAATATTATAAAATATAATATATATATACACACACACACACCTGTAAAAAAAGAAATCTAAAAGCAAATTTTTTTTTTCGGACGGCTGCAACGTCCCATCCTTCCCATAGTAGGCACAATAGCAGCAGCATTAGTCTTCAGTCGTCCCCATCCTTTCTCTCTCCCTTTTACTTTTCTTCTTCTTCTTCTTCTTCTTCTTCCCTTCTTCTTCCTCTTCTCCCCAGCTACGACCCCCCGTGCTACCCCGTTCCCCTGCTTCTCCATTTCCTTCCTTCCTTTCTCCTTCTTCTTGTTCCTAGTCATGTTGTCTGCCCTTCCCCGACTGTTCCCTTGTCCTTCACTTCTTCCTTCTTCCATTTCTTTTACTTGTCTTTCCCTCTTCTCTTTTCTCACCCCTCCTAGACTACGATAGAACTCCCTTTCCCCATGTATGCACCATTCCCAAATCACAATCACCCAACTCAGTTTACCTAAGTTAGCCTTTGTTTTTCCTCTTATACCCATGTTGCTTCATCTACTTCCACCGAAGAGGATAGAGTAGGTGAGGCTTAGGGAGTTATGAGTAACCTATTATAGAGTCGTGTCAAGGATTGAAGTTTGAGTCTAAAAGGAGGCCAACTAATAGTCCTATGAGCGCCGCTAGTGATCGGAGGTAAAGGAGTTGCTACCCTTGTTTTCGATTAGAAATTTTTCTAACTCAGGTGATTCTATTGGTATTGAATAGCTTTGATGATTCCTTGTTGATTGGATGGTAGATTCAACTTTTGTCTATTTGTGATCCTTAGGCTTGCATTTATTTTTCACTCCTTAAATTCATACGTTAATGGAAGAGGCACTTTGAGAAAGCCGTTGCCAAGAAATGTCTCCTTCACTTCTAGGAAAGTTGATTCGTATTTAAGCATGATGTGGGTGTGTATGCGAGGGAGAATGATAACAATGATGAAAATGACCCAACAGTGGCAACAAGCTATTATAGTGGGGAAAGAGAGAAGGGAATCTTTAAGCCAGCCAAATAGTTGTGCCACGATGGTGTGAGTGGTAGTGGTGACAAGGACGGTGAAATGTCCTATGAGGATGACATGATTATAGATGAGGAGCAACTTGTTTTGCAAGCTCAAACTTCGACAGCTGTTGAAGAATTGAAGGTTGTGATTTTGAACTAGAGGAAAGGTACAATGAAGAAAAGAGTGAGTGCTCTCCATGAACTAAGGTGTTTGTTGTCAAAATCTAAGTTCCCTCCTATAAAAGCTGCTCTCATAGTTGGGGCAATACTAGTACTTATGCATTGTCTTTCATTTGGCTCACCAGATGAATAGTTGCTTGAGGTAGCATGGTGCCTTACAAATGTTGCTACTGGAAAGCCAGAAGAAACAAAAGCACTATTTCTTGCATTACCAATGCTTATTGCTCATACTAGAGAGAAGAGTTCCTTGTCGGTTGCTGAGCAATGTGCATGGGCATTGGGGAATGTGGCAAGTGAAGGAGAAGAGTATTTTGCTTTCACAGGGTGCCTTATTACCTCTTGCAAGAATGATGCTTCCAAACAAAGGTTCAACTATAAGAATAGTTACGTGGGCATTGTCAAACCTAATAAAGGGACCAGATTAAAGAGCAGCAACTGAGCTCATAAAAATCAATGGTGTGATGTGTGCAGGTATGTGTGAATGTGTATGGAAGGTAAGTGGTGTGTGAGGGTATGTGTGTTTGTGTATGTGATAGTGTGTGGTGTGTGAGGGTGTGTGTATGTGTATATGGAAGGTGTGTGGTGTGTGAAGCTATGTGTGTATGTGTATAGATGATATGTGGTGTGTGCGAGAATGGGCGTATGTGTATAGACGGTGTGTGGTGTATGTGGAGTGTGTGTGTATGTGAATGGAAGGTGTGTGGTGTGCGGATACATGAGTGTGGGTATAGAAGGTGTGCGGTGTGTATGGGTATGTGAGTATGTGTACGGATGGTGTGTGGTGTGTGTGGGTATGTGTGTATGTGCATGAGATGGTGTGTAGTGTGTACGGGTATGTGTGTATGTGTATGAGATGGTGTGTGGTGTGCAGAGTATGTGTGTGTGCGTGTCGGTGGTGTGAGGTGCATGCGGAGTATGTGTGTATGTGCATGTTGGTGGTGTGAGAGGTGTGTGGAGTATATGTTTATGTATGCACTAATGGTGTGTGTGTGTGTGTGCGCGCATGTGGACTTAAGGAGAAAAGAGGATTGCAAAGTGCAACTATGTGTGCGTGTAATTAGGTGCATAGTATAATTATGTGTATGTATGTGTAGGTGTATGTGGAGTGTGTATGTGTATGGATGGGAATGTGTTGGTGTGTGGGAATGTGATGGTGTACGTGCGTGGTGTGGGTGTAAGGTGTGTAAGTGGGGTTCGGTGTGTAAGAGATAAGAAGTAGAAAGAGGGAAAAGAATTAGGTTGGGAAATGAAGGAGAAGAAAAGGAAAATGGAAGATGTCTAGAAAGGAGGAAAAACATAGAGGATTAGAAGGGAAGATTTGAAATATACACATGCGTAAGTGTAGGCTAGAGAAGAGTGAAGAGGAATGAGAAGAAGAAGTGGGAAATTGGAGAAGTCCGAGGGGTTGAAGGGAGCTTGGCAAGGAAACAAGGGGAAAGTTGTGGTAAGGGAGTCAAAAGGAAAGAAGAGAATAAGGAAAAGGGAAAGGGAAAGTTGAAAGAAGGAGAAAGTGAGAATTGAAGATGGAAAAAGGGTGAGGAAAGGAGAAGAAGAGTTAAGAAAATAAAGGCAAGGAGGTATTGATCTTGTGTATGTACGTAGGTGAAGTTCGCATGTACATATGAATATGACATTATTATGATGGAGGTAGGTATGTATGTGTATAAAGAGTGGTTGATGTATGTATGGTGATGGAAGCGTGAGTGAGGATGAAAACAAATAAAAAGGATGGGAAACCCTGTAGGTGCAGACTTCACGCTTTGCCATCAAACATAAGATGAGCAGAGTACACATATCAGATGCTAGGAAATTACCAAAGTCAAGTGAAGATGTTGCTGTCTATGATTGGGTTAGGGAAGTATTGCAGAAGGACACTAATTTCAAGAGGAAAGTAAAGGAGTTACTCGCTGGAATCGCTCGACTCTGGCTAAGACTATGACGACCCTAAACAGGTGAGTGGGAAACTTAATGATATACTACAATGTTGTATTGTATGTTGATATGCTATATATGTGAATTCATTTGCTTTGTTGTAGTTGCAATTGAATGTGATTTTTGTTAAGTTTAAGTTATATAGTGAGGTTAATTGAGTATAGAAAAGAAGTTACAAAGAAACTAGTAATTAGGTAAATTACAGATAAATACAAGTGTACTGATATAGAAATTAGAATAAGCTAGGGTAGATAGCACTTTGCACCATTTTGCTACTGCTATTACTATAGGTCCGATATTACGATTTTCTTCAAACTAGACTAAAATACATAAACCTAACTTTTCCTCTATAGCTACCAAGTAGGTATGCATAGCGGAAATAGGATATATAAATACCGTTATGTATACATTTCAGAGTTTACTTCTTAATATGAAAATATGCTTAGGCAAATTGTTTTCCTATTATATCTATAGAATACAGTCATGCAAATAGCTATATAAATCATGAGTGTAACTTTGATTTTTCAACTTAATAATTCTATTTTCTTGCCCTCTTAAGTACATAAGGGAAGGTGTCTAGTAAATTGTTCTTTAATTAAAGATATGTTACAAACCTATATATATGTGTATATATATATATATATAATATATATATATTATACATAGGTGTATTGAGGACTTAGAAGGAATATACGAGACAACCTTACTGGCTCTCGAAAGTGTATATAATTGAGCATTTGAGAAGTGCGATGACATAGAGGTATCACGAATGATGATCGTAAATCAATCTCGAGTAGTTGATTTGACATTTAAGACAAATGGCATAGAGGTGTCAAGTTAACCAAGACCTGATGTATAGCTGGATGGCTCCCATCCGCCAGGTCTGATTTCCTTGTTTATTCTGTGATGTGAAATGCATGATCTTATTTGTTGTGGTAGATGTGAAAATGAAATGTAGTGGATTGTTTATGGGACTCTACTGGGTTCCTATTGATTGTTCTTGGAGTGGTAGACTTAAATGATTGGTAGCTTCTTCATAGCCTTGAATGAGAATTGGTTGTGATTGTATATGTTGTTTAGTCACCACAAATCAATTAATTAAAGAAGTGGACTCGATTAAAATCTGACATGCATTTTCACGAGACATCGCATGAGATTGAAGGCCATCATTACTATAGGACGTGCCGGAAGTGATCAGAGGATCGTTGTTCTGCTAAGTGCAAACTAAGTGATTAAGGGATTGCCGCGCCTTGACGGTTCCGAGTCCAGGCTGTCTCTTGAAGGTGTAATTACTCGGTGTATTTAGGCACTTGAGCCTAAAACATTAAAGCTAAGACACAGTACAAACAAGTGATAAGAGTAATGAAGATGTGAGTAGGACCTAAGCACTAATGGTGGCTCCTGAATCCTCAACCCAAGGTCAAGGGAGGCATAAACCCTAGACTTCACGTCGATTACCAGAAGACCACGTAAGATGCTGCATTCATGTGGTTGTTTATGTATAGCATATGATTTGATAACTTAATTGGAATTGCTTTTATATGTGTAGCATTGAAAGTATTACCATCCTATTCACTAAGCTGTAGTGTGCTCACCCCACCATAGACCTTTTTGCAGGTAGCGATTTTGAAAGCTTGGAATAGGATAAGATATGAAGTGTTGAGAGTTTTTAGAAGACTAGAATGACAAAGTAAAAATTGTGAAGGATATATTATTTAGATGAAATGTTAAGACCCTTATGTAAATAAGATTTGAAATTGTGAAACCTAGGATTTATCCTATTTTACTAGTTGGTAGGGGGTACCGATTCTATGCGATCATGGTTGATCGTGAGATATGAGATCTATAGTTATATTTTATTATCTAAATATGTGGACTATGATTAGTCATAAATGTAATTAATTACTTAGAGTCTTGCAATCTCTGGTTCGTAAGACGATTATCATGTAATAGGTGCATACGTGCCATGATGATTTTAGTGGAAACTTCTAGGCCCCCTTTCGGGGCGTGACACTTACAATGAATGAGCTCTTGTTAATTGAAGTAGAAAGGCTAGGAGGATAAGAGTGCAAATAATGCAAATTCAAAAATGTAAGAGATCTTTTCAATGATTAAAACAAACAAATGATTTGAACTAAATACCTTTTTTAAGAATAAATAAACCAAACTAGCTTGCAATTTATTTCATTCGGCTTGATACTTATTAGAATTTGATTCAACCATAGTTAAAGCAAACTCATGAGTTTAATATAACTCAAATCAAGCTTAGTTAATATAAGACTCAATCAAGGTCAAGGTTCCATATTAATTTAATTAAATGAATACAATTTTTAAATTTAATTAACATTAAACTTGAGCCCATCAATTAATAGTTCAAGTTAGAGTTTTGAATTTGCAAATTGAATTTGAATTCAAGTTTTCCTTTTGTGGGATTGAAAAATAGATTGTAAGTTATCTATTTATCACGAGTATTTGCATACATAGGATAATGTTTTTATTGATTTGGCTTTATTTGTTTTATTTTATATTTGTTTACATCACACCTTGACTCAAATTGATTTTTACTAATTAACTTTCCCTATGAGTAAGAAATTTACCTAAACAAAAAATTTATAGAAATACATGCATAAGAAAAAATGTTGGTATATATATGAAAAGAAATAAAGTTTAAACATAAACGATTAATGGTACATCAATTCACATGTTCAAGACCAATCTTCTCTTTCTTTCTTTCTTTTTTTTTAATCTTTTGAACATTTGTGTGGAATGCACTCGCTTAGAGTGGGATAAGGAATACAATATGGTTTTAAGAAAAATTCCCAAAACAAAAAATATGATTTTCAAAATAATCTCAAGAATACCGTACTTGAAATCATGTCCTAAAGACATGGCGATTTTAACATGTGGCTTCAAGACACGATTTCAATGAGGATAAGTTTGCATAACAAACCTTCCTTAGTTTCACATAATGACTTCTCTATCTAAAAAATAAAACTTTCCCACATAATTTGTATCTCCAATCATCAATTGATCACACTTGGTGATGAGATTATACATCCAAAGTCACATTTTTCAAAGTTTAGAGATGTTTCTCTCTCTAAACATGGGTAAGGTAAAAGCCCCTCCCTTCCCTCCCCCCCCCAAAAAAAAATTGTTACTTTAGCAACTTTCATTACTAGTTATAAGTGTTGAAGTAATTAGTTTAAGGTACATTATGTTTGAACGGGATGAACATGGGATTTTCTTACATGTTGTGAGTTATTACATGAAAAAGAATGTTCTTTTTTTTTTTTTCCAAATTATGGCCTATTATTTTCCATATGTTATAGCCTTTAAAATTTTTTTTTGGTGAATTATATATTCTAATGTTATGTTCGTGTAATGTATGGAGTTGTTGGAATGTTTTCTATTTGTGACAATAGGGAATGGAGCTGAGATTTTAAGTGAAGTACTCTTATTACGATTAGATGAATGTTAGTGTTGGAATTTTGTTCCAAAGTTTCATGTCTTGTTTAGCATTCTTATGATTGGATGAAATATGTATAGGTGAAAATGTCTAAAATTAGAGTTATATGTTATGCCAATGGAAATGTTGTGGATGAAATGATGGGATATGCTATGATAAACCCCCCATGTCAATGGTTAGGCTACCTGGAAATGCAAAGTATGAAGAATTGTTAGTTATCATATGTAGTCATCTTCATATTAATAGGATGACCCACTGAATTGAGTTGATACATAGGTACTCTATCATTGGATCTAATAGGGATTATTTTTGTACTATATCTCTTAATGATGATTATGATGTGTGCTAGATGTTGTCAATTGCACTAGGATGAAGTAAAGTTAGTGGCAGTGTGGAGTTGTAAGCACAAGCTTTTGAAATTGAGATGCCATCTACAACTAGGAATAGGTTAGAATAAGAGACTTGTTATTTTGATCCAACTGAAATCGAGGTAGTTAAGTCCCATCTTATACTTGTTACCAATGAAGTAGGTGGTAGTGGCAAATATTTCATCTCCATTTATCTTAGGTCACAGTGAAACACTTAGGGAAACTAATAATCAGATTGACTAAGCTTGTAGAGATCCTTCAGAAGATTCTAATGGCAGTAGTGATGATGATGATAGTGAGGATACTTAAGAGTAGCTTGATATATGCAATGAGCCCCATCAAATGCAAAGGAAGAATGATTGGTAGGAGGGGTTTCTAGGAAATGTTGATGTTGTTGATTGCTTGGATCCTATACCTTTTTTTAAAGCAAGTGTAGGCAACAGATATGTAGTAAATGAGGATAAGGAGGATGGTGATTGGAGTTTTAGTGATGTGTTTAAGGTGGGAATGTATTTTGAAAAGAAAGAACACCTAATAGATGAAGTTAAGATGCATCACGTAGTTAATCACCATAACTACATTGTGGTTAAGTCAAATAAGAAAATATGGTTAGTGAGATGCCATGTGGCATAAGGGCTACAAATGGAGACTTCATGCATGCTTAAAGAAGTATGTTAGGTGGTTTGGATTACTAAGTTAGAGGGACCACATACATGTGTAAATGCTACTATAAGCCCATATCACGCTCAATTAGACTTGACCACATTAGTTAGATTTATGATTATGAAGGTTTGAGACTAACACACTGTTAAGATTCGATAGCTCTAGACAATGATCTACAATAGATTTAGGTAGACTGTTCACATGAAAAGGATTAGGGAGGCAAAGCGAAAAGCCATCGAACAAGTATACGGTAAATGGGAAGATTCATATGCATTCTCCCTCACTTACTTAATGTTATTCAAGAGGCTAATCCAAGTACTATGGTTGAGTGGAAATGTTTGGATACTAATAATGTTGGCCATGTGATCTTTAAAAGGGCATTTTGGGCATTCAAACCATGCATTGACACATTCATCCATTTCAGGCATTTCAGTCAATCCATTTTCAACATTGTTAATATTAAATGAAACCAATTAACCATTCACTTTAATATAGGTATATTATCATTATAGGTGGTACACATTTGTATAGCAAATACAAATAAAACCATTATTAGATATCAAACTATCATGCTAGCCTAAGGCTATAACTGAGCATGAGAATGCAGATTGACCACATGATTGGCGATGGCATTGGTGCATTCCCCATGTTGTGAGGAACTTCAATAAGTATGTAAAAAAAAATCAATGCAAAGAATTGTTGAAAATGGTGGTGTACCAAGTGCAACCACATTTTTAGGCAGTAATATAAAGCGGTTTAAGAAATGACTCTAATAACTAGATACTTTAGAACCCTAAATTTTGAAAAGTGGACCTTAGCTTACAATAAGGGTTCCAATATGGTCATAGAGCAACAAACATTGTAGAGAGTTATAATGTTGCTTTAAAGGATGCTAGGAACTTTCTTATTGTTAGATTTGTGAAGAAGACTTTTTAATTGAAATGGAATATTTAATAAGTGAATGAAAGATATATCTTTGATGTTGTCTAGTGGTCAAGTGGTTACTCCCTATGCATTCAGTTACCAAGACTAAATATTTGAAGTCATAACTTCACCACACCTCACTTTGCATGGACAAAATAGATGTAATAGCTGGATGGTGGAACTTAGGTCACACTTTTGCATTATCAAAAGTAGAAACATATAACATTCCATGTTCCCATGCAATGGTTATAATGGGAAAAATCTACATTAATTATTCTACACATGTGGGTCACAAGTATACATGGTAGAATCAAATATAGGTTTATGGAAGCTCATTCAGATGTTAAGCCGATAAGGCAAATTAGACTAAACTTGGGTTTCTAATGTAGCATCTATTGACTCACTAGAGGAGAAACTATGGAAGGCCCTAGTAAAAGCTCTTCCAAAATGATATGAATATTAAGGAGCCACCTTTACCATATACTTATAGCATGTGTAGGTAAGGTTATAGCAAGAAAAGATGCCAACAACACAATATATTGTAAGACTTAAGAGCAGCCGTTGGTTATATATTGTTATATTTACATAGTACTTAGTTGTGTTCTATGTTAATGCTTTCATATGTACTTATATATATATATTCCTTACTTAAATGTAGATGGATCCAAGGCCAATAGATAGGTCCTTACATAGTAGCCAGCTATTACACAGGTCAGAGACAGTCTAGTAAGGTCAGGTTATTATTGTTATTTAGATTGGTTATAAATTAATCTTTAAATTGGGTTATATAGGAGAATTACTTGCTCACGTGCCATCAACAAGAGGTAATGATGGACCGAAAGGTTGTTGTAAATCTTCGTATTATCCTATATATAAAGTAGACAAGATTCATTGGTACACTCATATGTTGTTCATCTAGTTCGACTATCATTTGACCACAACTTTGGTTAAGCAGTGGAGAATGAAGACATACACTTCCACTTTCCCACTAACAAGCTGACCATCACATTACTAGACAAATCTCTACTTGTTAAGCTCCTAATGGATGGCTATGTAGTCATTGGTAGCATACATTTCAACCAGGTAGATATCTATGAGGAGTTACTTGGTGCTTGACTGACTACCTAGGACATCTAGAGCTCCCATTAGAAATTATCCTAGTTAAAGGACAATTTCAACCACATTCTAGATAAAGTGGATTACATAGTTATTAAGTAGCATGCTCGGGCCTACATTTTACAATTGATTGGGGGTATCATCTTTGTAAACAAATCTAAAAACTTGGTCCATTTGATTATCATACCTAAAGTGTGTGAGGGAGTTCACTTGGGGAGTTGCTTGCTTAGCTTGGCTTTATCATCAACTTTGTTTAGGCTTATACTTAGACACTACGGAGATCAATGGCCCCCTTATTATCCTTTAGTTTTAAGCTTGGGATCACTTCCCCCATAATGCCCCACTACACCACTAAATTACATTGGTCATTTAAGATTGACCATTAATCTATCAATGAGGAGCAAAGTTTGACATCACCAAGCTCCCAACATAGGACACCTTTAATCAATAGGTCCCTAACCAAGTACATGCCTTAGCTTAGAAATTACAATTCTAAAACATTGCTTTTTTCAATATTTTAACTTTTTTTTATTAGGTTATATAGAGCACCCAAACTTTACGAGATATAGCTCGACTACTAACATGTTGTTAGGTTGGCATTGAGATTTATCTAGCTAGCATGAGTGCAATTGATATGTCTCTACATCGTCAAGCTCCATTTCCTATATTGTGTTATTCATCATTCAAGGGATAGAAGTGCATCTTTGCCTATATTGACACCAAGAGGCTTTAGATGAGACAATCTCAAGGGTAGGGCTAAAGTAAACTGCTTGACTACCTATGTGACTTAGATGGCTTAGTAAGCTGCATGTTATGATAATATCATCCAGATTAAGCCACCTACTAGATCAACTAACAACATACCTCCTAATTATCACCCTTTGTAATGAGTGATCACCCTCTGGTACATCAAACACACTAAGGCCATGCATGGTTGTATGGTATGTACAAATTTCCATATTATCAATTGTCTTCTTCCCATTTCCATTTCATATTTTTTGCTTAAACAAGAATTATTGTTGCAAGTCGATTTCATTGATTAGCTACTTTAGATGCCTCATGCTAACATCATCTTTGAGGCACTCGAGGTCTCTAGAATTATTCTCCAATTTGGAGGCATCACACTGGATGATCTAACACCTATAATAGCTGCTTATCTTAGATATGATGAGTCATGACCACTCTAGCTATTGAGGGAGGCCATCATTATGGATGCAAGTAAAGGTAGGGTAGAGATAAACCCCAGCATAATTCCCTAACTCATGCATCTCCTATTGCCTATGACAAGCTGGGTTCATTTGCTAAGCCATCTATGCCATATTATAGACCACTTGGGGCCATCTCCAACACTTTCATCTAAACTCCACTAGCACCTTAGAAGAGACTATCAAGGCATCAAAGGGGATAACATAAGGGTGGGTATTACACAGGTGGAGCCATCTTCCATCCCCATACATTACACTTCCCTTCAGATTATTGAGCTTTAACCCAATGCTTAACCAGATACCTAGGAAATAGGGGTTTTCACAAGTAGACACAAGTGATAGTATTAGGTGATGATCCATTAGCTTCTTACCTTTAGACAATGACTCCATTCTCTAAGCATTTTAGATATGTATGAACTTCATGACAGATGAATGAAGTTGCTAATTTATGCTTTTACTTATATTTTGAGATTTTTCTCACAATTGATGGGTCGTACAAGACTTCTTCATAAAATGTGCTCCATTAGTAATTACATGTTTGTCACTAAGTGTCATGGTGATTAGGGAGTTTATCATTTAAAGAAGATATGAGTTGTAATTGCGTTTGTTATTGATACATCTTTGAAATGTTTTTGTACATATCTTTCTTTATAGGTGATGTAATTTTGTAGGAGATTATAAATACTACTATTCCTATAGAAATCGATAGGTTAAAATCATATTTTCAAGATACAGTTTCAACCTTGCACTAAAATTGTGTTAAAAATGATTTCAAGTGTGATATTTTTGGGATTATTTTGAAAATCTTTTTTCTTTTTTTTTGCAATTTTTTTGAAAAACAATATTTTATTCCTTATCCCCACTTAGAGCACATTTGGTAACTTCATAGGAGTGGTATAAAATGGTTATTCCTCTTTAGCAAAACTTCTACTATATCTGTTTTGCAAATAATTTCTATTACTACCAAATAAGGAAATGCAACTATTTTTTAAGACTAAAGAAATGGCTAATCCATGGTCATTTTTTATATTTGCATGTTCTATCCATCAAACTTATCCTAACTAAAATGCCCAATATATATATATATATATATAAACAAGGGCATTTTAGCAATATCCCTTCCTAGCTTTTTTTTTTTTAAATAAATCTAACTTATTCTTTTATTCTATGCAAAACCAAAACTCGAACCAAGCTCTATGGACTCTTAAAACCTTTTTTTATGCCTTATGACTCTTATTTTTCCTCAAAAGCTAAAGCTATAAAACCTTTCTTTCTTTTTCTCTCTTTGCAAGTCCCTCTCTCTTTCTTGCCCTTAGAACTGATCATCCACTTCTTTATTTAAGATAAATCTTATCATCGCTTTTTGATTTTGCCTCTATTCTCTAAGTAGTTTTTTCTAATTAAGGGTTTCATTTGTTTAAAGATAATTTAGTACAATCTAGGGAAGGGAAATCATACATAGTTTGGTAGTTTAGCATTAATTAGGATTTTGTGTTTTAATTGATAAGATTTCTAATTAGATTCCATCAATTGTGGAAAGAGGTTGCTAAATCAAACAAAGTTGAGAAAATTAGTTGATCTATGTTTGGATATTTTAATTGTAGAACATATGAGGTCAAGTATAGTACTCTTATTACTTTCTTATTTTTTTTCCCCTCTTTTACAATAATCCAATTTAGGGTTTAACCAATTAAGGGTTGGATTAGGATATAATAAGTCATAATCGATGATTTGAGGGAATGTTTTGTAAAGTTTGTATTAACTAGTTGGTTTTAATAATTGATTTAACATTGTAGATTCAAGATAGTTAAGACAATTTTGTGTTAAGCTATTGACTTACGGAGAATAATTGATTTAGGGTTAAACTATCAAAAGACTTGTATTTTGGATTTTTTTTAGTTGTTTTTCCATGTAGAAAGTGAACAAAGGAATGTGCATTGTCAACCATTGCTCTATTTATATTTTAAAGAGCAAATTATAACAAAATAGTAAATATAGTTAAGTAGTTAGACATTTGGTTTTAAAAACATGAGATCTTAGGTTTAATCCCAAAGAAGTCATTCTAACATTTTCCATGTGCATTAATTGCTTCAATGGAATCTTCTTTTTATTTTTTATTTTAACTTTTTTTTTTGCAATAACCAATAGCATTAAGTTCACTCATTACAAAGTTGTATTTAACTAATTAAATTCTTATGAATTGCCAAATTTTTTTTTTATTAGTACATGCCATAAATAATAATTACATAGTCCATATTACAAATATTTTAGTTCTATCACATAAACTATTGATAACTAACACCAATTATATGATCTAATTTAGTCACCTTTTTCTATAGTTAAAGTTACAAACATGAATGTGGATTATTAAATGATTGATTACCTAATAACTTACATTCAAATGATAATTTTATTTAGCATTACTGATGATGCAATCATCCAAAGTTACCATGAAAAGAAATAGTACAATACATATATTTATGTCAATTTGATCTTTTTGTTTTACTTGCAATTTCTTTTTCAAGTAATTTTTTTTTATCTATTTTTGTTGAAGACAAAACTTACACAAATTTTAATTATTAATTTTATTTTTTCTTATAAATCGATGGTTAAATTTTAGTTGATATATATGTCAATAATGAAGTGGTAAGAGGATTATTGTTTTAACTTCTTATTAAGTGCATCGATTACCCTAAATCATTTCTTAAAAGAACTTTTTTATCCAATTAAGTTTTAGGAATTTTTAGAGGTCAAATCATTAATAAATTCTTTGTATGCATAAGATGTAATATAATTATGACAATAAGAGGATTTTTTTTTACGGTGTTTTTATTAATAAAGGTAAGTCTGTGTTCTAGGTCCTAGTCGTCTTGTTAAGCAAGAAATCAAGTTATAGACATAAAATTTGCAAATCTTTAGTATAAATAAGATTTTAATAATTTATGGTGTGTTTGATTTCTAGGGATTGATTCCCTCTTTAGTTATCTTGAATTTTTAGAGTGCAATCTAGATATGTATTTACCATTCTTATGTTTGTGCTTATAAGAATAGCTATGTAAATGTACCTAAAACTATTAAAATCTGAAGTATCAGTGTTACTTGTAAGCCTTTATCATGCTAAGAACAAGAGTACCAAGCTCTTCAAAGTAGTAATTATATCTTCAGGACCGAGAGCTCATTTTTTTTTTTTTTAAATAGCTTTAAAATTTCAATTATAATCCACGTCTTAGGTGGATTAAAACGAACCGTAGATTAGTGGCTTATCAGGTCTACCTGTTTGTATATATCAATTTGAAAAGAAACAACAAAATAAAACACTGGACCACTATATCCAATATCCTCCTATCTTGATTTTTCTGCATTATGAATTTAAACAATACCTACTTTTATGAATGGGAGAAAAAAGAGACAACTCAGAAACCACCATATGGAGACAGAAAGATGGTTGTCATTTTATGAGGGAATGGACCACCAAAATAAACGCAGAGACCCCATTATTACCATGCATGGATCTTTCAATTGCGACAACGTTGAAATAAATACACATAACACCATTGCCTGGTTCACAGGTAGTTGCTTGAAGCCATTAAAATGTACACGCCATGTTCGTACGCGGAGAGCTAGTTGATGACGGGGCCCCAACCCACGCCCTCGAAATCAATGATCCAAACATTGCAAGTACCTCAATTCATAAAAAATGGATGTCGATGTAACATGACAACAAAATAACATTGATTTTCCGTTTTATTAAAAAATAATAAGACAAAAAAGAGACACTTCCTTTACGGAACATTTACCCTTAGCAATCGACCTTGCACTTGGATCTGACTGCGATGACCCATCACGAGGGTTGTGAAATGACCATTTCCGCACATAGAATTTATATTAATTAATTTTACTTGAGATATAAATTTTATTTTATTTCGTTCTTTCTTTCTTTTTTCTTTTGTGTCTTAACTCTTTTGGGACTGCGCTTGATGGACTTTTGTTTTACTTTTCTATGGTTAATTATTGTTAGGTTATATTACATACACTCCTTTGTTGTTAGGCTTCGATTATAATGATAAATAAATGGATAAAACATTGATGAGAATTTCTTTCTTTCTTTCTTTCTTTCTTTTTTTTAACTACTGAATATTAAAATTATTGGAGAGAGAGAACATTTCATTAGAAAACCAATGCTTACAACAGGAGTCATAAGAATCTTGACAATTTATTCTTTTTAATTAAGTTAGCGTAAAACAATCATAAATCTTATGATAAACATATTAAACTACGATGTGAAGGCATTCAATGTTTTATACTTGGCCAAAGTTTTCATTAATTCCCATTGGGCAATATGATGATTATTATCGAGTTCTTGGATTCCTCCGATAATTAGAAAATAAAGATTACATCTTCGGAAGAACCGTGGACTTGTTTCTCGAAACACGTCCAAGGAATTATTACATATAAGAAGAGAATCTACAAACCAATTGGTTTCGTGCTAGCATAAAAAGGACATGGGTCGTGTTAAAAAAGTTCAAAAACTTGTGTCACCCTTGAAGCTTCACGCATGGGGACGTGACATTACCGGGGGAAGGTTAGACAAGAAATATAAGGAAAATGCAGTAAAAAGATGTTGATATTTAGAGTATATGTATTGAAACATTTATATTTTGGAGGGTGCATTTTTTTAGAAAACAATAATTTAAAGACTTCCATCATGTTGCCATTAGTACAATTTAACATGTCAATAACAAGTTAAGAAAATTTAGAAAAGAAAAAAAAAACTATATTTATAGGCTTTATGTAATATAGGGCTTTATATATTTTTTAAATGTATTTATGGCCCTGCATTTCTAAACATTGCATACTTAAAGGTCCATTATGCTTGCTCTATAAAACTATTTTTAATGTGTTACCCACAATATTATCAATTATTGATATGGTTTATAATGCATTATTTTTAACAAGAAAAAAATAATCCATGCCCTACCTAATATAATAACAATTACACTTATCTCTAGATAACTTTAAGTGAAATAAGTTTGGATAGATTATATTAACTACTCTTATGAACTTTGTTAACTAGACTAACCATTTTTGTTTTTTTGAAAAAAGAATACAATACTTACACCCCTATTCTTTTCCAACTTAGATGCTAATGTGGGAGAAATGTTGATGTGTCATTGCCATATCAGTATTAATAATATATTTTATTTAAATATTATAGGATAAATATCATATTTGGTACTTAATTTTGTTTATTTTTAAAATTAATTACTCAAAATTTTAAAGCATCAATTTACTACATGAACTTTATTTGTTTTTGCACTTAATTACTTGAACTTTACTCCTTACAATCAACTACATAAATTTTACTCTTTTTTACAACTAAATACTATATACAGGTACTATAAAATGACTTTAAAAGGTTTGTAGGTAATAAATTAATACTTTTAAATTTTAGATAATTAATTATAAAAATAGATAAAATTTAGGTAGCAAATATGATATTATCCCAATATTATATATATTAGTTAACTAAAATAATAAAAAAATAAAAAGAAAAACATTGAAAAAGTATTTCTTGTTTTAGCATATTAAGAATTCAAATTCCCTCAATTCAATAAGAAATAAAGAAAAAAAAAATGCATCCGGAGCGAGTATGGTTAGTTCGCAAGGTTCTTCCTTTTTTTTTTTTTTTTTTCTTTTTTTCACGAATCTCTTAATTTGATCCATTCTTCATTGATTTTCGACAATTACTTGATTTCTGAGTTTGTCCTACAGGGTATTTGATTTACTCCCTTATTTTTATGTTCCCCTTCATATAAACCTTATATTGACAATTGATTTCACAGGTTAGCTCAATCGCATAACTTCTTTTTTTTTTTTTTCTTTAAAGAACAACTTCATGAGGTGACGTCGAAACGGAGCAACATTTTAGTGCCATTTTCATTGAGTTGAGTTTTCATCAATTTATGAAAACGAAAACGAAAACTCCTTGCAGGTATCGGGTCCAGAGTTGGTGGCTGATGGCATAGCCAGGGCTGCGATGTACAACCATTTTCGTGTGGGACATGACAATCTCGTTGGTGAAATTATTATTTGTTTGGAAGGAGGTCCTACCACCATACAAGGAGATTTAGATTTTTATTTTTATTTTTCTAAATTTAGTTTAATTTTTTATTATATTAATTAATATATAACTATAATATTTAAATAAAACATATTCTTAATGCTAATGTGGTGATGATGTAGCAATGACATATCTCCGCTTGTGCCGTGTTAGCGTCCACGTGAGGTAAAAAGTAGAAGTATAAACGCTATAGCTTGAAGGAAATGGGTTTTTATTGTAATTATTCAACTATTATTATTATTATTATTACTATTTTTTTGTAAAACTGACAAACTCAAACCCTTTACAACTATTTTGGAAAATAATAACCTCAATTTTCGAGCCCTAATACTTAAATTGAATCATCTAGAAATTACATGCCACAATTAATGTACTATAAAATGCATTAATTTAGTGTAATGTTACCTAAAACTTATACTATTTAATGGGAAGGTGATTGAGGATTAACATTAATGCAAAATGGATGAATGGTTGTAGCTATTTTATGTACATATGGTAGAATTTTCAACTCTCTACAAAATTCATTGTCAATTTAGAATAGCATTGACGTAGAACTGATAAATAAAATTAAATAAAAGCACATGCTATTTGTCGACGTATCTGTAAATTTGTTCATTAATTCTAGGTCAGCATTTTCCATCGACTTAACCTTCATTCCTTCGGTTTGATTTAGAGATACTACCATACTCAATCAATAGAAAACAAGATTTATTAATTGATATATGCTACATGTTATATACATATGGTATATAAATACAAATAAGATTTTGATATGTATAATAATAAAATGGATAGTTTTTGAAATAATTATCAACTATATTTTGTACCATTTATATATATCAAAATCTTATTGATATTTATACACTATATATATATAACACGTGATGTTTATTAACCATTGAGTCTTTTCTCAAATCACTACTATTCAAGATCATTAGTCACAATGTACTATTATACAAATAGCTCAATTTACAAATTCTCTTTAGTTTAAATTTGAAAATTAATATTTGAAATAGAACACAAAAGGCTGGAGAACACTGTTTTTGTAATGATTATCTCATTTGTAGAGCTATCTAACAACAAAAGTTTGCTATATTAGATTAGTCATATACTTCTTTTCTTTGCTCAAAATAATGCAATATGGGCCATGGTGACGAAGAGTAATTGTAAGCCCCAAGAGCTTTTAAATGCAAAAGATAAGTGAAGTAAAAGTATTGGGAAATGTATTCAAAAGTAAATACGATGCATGAATCTAAACCTAAGATTGCTCTAAGGTAGTTGATATGATTAGTACAACTAAGACCTAATGTGATACGAACCACGCCAACCCGTGACGAAACCCAATACCAATACGTTCGGAAATTCGTTGCCTAAGACGCCCAAACACCTAAAGTGGAAACCGCGACCCGTTGTCTATAAGCGAGACAAGAACCTTGGTATAATAATGAAGACGCCACAATCGGGATGGAAGACCGATTAATAAGTCGGGATGAACGCCACGGAAATCAATCCGATAAGTTCAGTTTAGTTCATGAAGAACCAAGAGAGGTGCCTCTCAAAAGTGTTTAATGTTCAAGATCTAAATTCTCCTCTGCTCTAAACCCTAGAAGCTTTATACTAGGGTTACAATTTCGTGTAAAACAAGTCCAAAACGACGTAGTTTAGTTAAGTAACATAAAAACGCGAAACAGAACAAGCTGGCCGACAGGGGATACACGGCCTGTGTACACGCCCGTGTACTTGGACCGTGTACTATTCTGTGCAACTTCTGGCAACATACATGCCCGTGTACTTTGACCGTGTACTGTTCTGGGCAACTCCTGGCAACATACACGCCTGTGTACACGCCCGTGTACTTTGACTGTGTATCTGTCTGTAACTTTTGGAAACATACACGCTCGTGTACACGCCCGTGTATTTTGACCGTGTATCTGTCTGAGCAATCTTGAGCATCTTACACGGCCATGCCTTGAAAATACACGCCCTCTTTAACCCGTGTCCGGTGTGACTTGTAAAAGAGTAAAGGTCTTCCCATGGTTGTTCCAATCCATTCCAACTTCATGATTGCCCCAATCCTTCCCGGCTTCATGGACATTCTTTATCAACCCGTTAAGTGCTTCCTTGAGTCGTTTCGCTCGACTTCTTGTGATCGGTCCAGGTGGCACTTCAAAAGGATCTACAGTCCTTCTTCCAGCTTGACTCTCATTATAGATCTCATCATTTCCCTCCTCTTGAAAAGGATTTGTCCTCAAATCGTCATCTACATCAAAAGGGCTCAAATTAGTAACATTAAATGTAGCACTTACTTGATACTCACCAGGCAAATCTATCTTGTATGCATTGTCGTTGATGCGCTCAAGAACTTGAAATGGTCCATCTCCTCTAGGAAGTAGTTTAGATCGACGCTGCACGGGAAACCGCTCTTTGCGCATGTGAACCCAAACCCAATCTCCCGGTTCAAAAATAGCTTGTCGACGACCCTTGTTGGCTTGTTTCACATACTTCTCTGTTCGACGTTTAATGTTCAGCCTTGCTTTCTCATGGATCTGTTGAACAAATTCGGCCTTCTTCTTGCCATCTAGATTAACATACTCAGAAATAGGCAAATGTGATAAATCCAAAGGAGTTAGTGGATTAAAACCATACACAATTTCAAAAGGAGAAAATTTAGTAGCAGAATGCACTATACGGTTATAAGAAAATTCAACATGCGGCAAACAATCCTCCCAACTATTAATATTCTTTTTAATTATAGCCCTCAACAAAGTAGATAAAGTTCGATTCACTACCTCAGTTTGACCATCAGTCTGTGGATGACAAGTAGTAGAAAACAGTAACTTAGTTCCTAACTTAGCCCACAAAGTCTTCCAAACGTAGCTTAAGAACTTAGCATCCCTATCTGATACAATTGTTCTAGGCATACCATGCAATCGCACAACTTCCCTAAAGAATAAATTAGCAATATTACAAGCATCCGTTTTGTGACAAGGAATGAAATGTGCCATTTTAGAAAACCTATCAACAACTACAAAAACAGAATCCCGACCATGTCTAGATCTGGGTAATCCTAACACAAAGTCCATAGAAATATCTACCCATGGCTCATGAGGAATGGGAAGTGGGGTGTAAAGCCCTTGAGGTTGGACTCTAGATTTCGCTTGCTTACATGTGACACATCGCTCACAAATCCTCTCAACATCTCGTTTCATGTGAGGCCAATAGAAGTGTTCCTGCAATACCCCTAATGTTTTTGCTACTCCAAAGTGTCCCATTAAACCTCCTCCATGAGACTCCCTCACAAGTAATTCTCTTAAAGAACAAATTGGAATGCACAATTTACTCTCCTTAAACAAGAATCCGTCATGTTTATAAAATTTTCCATGCCCACTCTTCTCACATTGCACATACACTTCACAGAAATCTCGATCAGCAGCATATAATTCCTTAATGTGCTCAAAACCAAGCAGTCTAGAACTAAGAGTAGAGATAAGAGTATACCTTCTAGAAAGTGCATCAGCAACGACATTCTCTTTACCTTGCTTGTAGTGGATGACATATGGAAATGTCTCAATGAACTCCACCCAACGAGCATGCCTTTTGTTCAGCTTGTGTTGCCCCTTCAAATATTTCAAGGATTCATGATCAGTGTGGATCACGAACTCTTTCGGCCAAAGGTAATGTTGCCACGTCTCCAGGGCTCGAACCAATGCATATAGCTCCTTGTCGTAAGTAGGGTAATTCAAGGTTGCCCCACTTAGCTTTTCGCTAAAGAATGCAATCGGTCTTCTCTCCTGCATAAGCACTGCTCCAATACCTAATCCTGAAGCATCACACTCAATTTCAAACATTTTAGTAAAGTTAGGTAAAGCAAGTAACGGCGCCTGAGTCAACTTATTTTTAAGCGTCTGAAAGGCTTTCTCTTGTGGCTCTCCCCAACTGAACCCCACGTTCTTCTTAATTACCTCTGTAAGTGGTGCTGCAATGGTGCTAAAATCCTTCACAAATCTCCTGTAAAAGCTCGCTAGTCCATGGAAACTCCGCACATTACTTACATTGGTTGGACTAGGCCATTCTTGGATCGCACGAACCTTTTCTTCATCAACTTGTATTCCCTGCGCACTAACAACAAAACCAAGAAACACAAGTTTGTCTGTACAAAAAGTACACTTCTTGAGGTTAGCGTATAATTGTTCCTTTTGAAGCACTTCTAAAACATCCCTCAAGTGTGACATGTGATCTTCCAAACTTTTGCTGTAAATAAGAATGTCATCAAAATAGACAACCACAAATTTCCTAATAAATGTCCTCAAAACATGGTTCATAAGTCTCATAAAAGTACTAGGTGCATTAGTTAAACCGAAAGGCATTACTAACCACTCATACAGTCCATATTTCGTCTTAAATGCAGTTTTCCATTCATCACCTTCTTTCATTCTAATTTGGTGATATCCACTTTTCAGATCAATTTTTGAAAAGACACTAGACCCATGTAACTCATCTAACATATCATCTAAGCGAGGAATGGGATGACGATACTTTACCGTGATGTTGTTGATGGCGCGGCAATCAACACACATTCTCCATGTCCCATCCTTCTTAGGCACCAAAATCACCGGCACTGCACATGGACTCATGCTCTCTCTCACGTACCCCTTCTCCATTAATTCCTCGACCTGCCTTTGGAGTTCCTTTGTCTCCTCTGGATTGCTCCTGTAAGCTGGCTTGTTTGGAATCGATGCTCCGGGTACAAGGTCAATTTGGTGCTCAATACCTCGAACAGGTGGTAATCCCTTTGGAATCTCCTCAGGAAAGACATCTTCAAAGTCCTGCACAAGAGACACAACCACACTAGGCAAAGAGTTAGATAAGTCGTTAGTAGTCAAACATGTTTCCTTAAAAACCAGCAACAACATAGGTTGCCTCATCACTAACACTCTCCTCACTACACTCGCTCTTGCCACACAACTCTCCTTTTGCAAGGCTGCCCTCTCCTTTTCACTCACCACCAAAGTTGATTCCCCTTCAACTTGGCCTCTCACACTCTTTCTAGCCTTCCTCTCCTTTTCCTTTTGATCTTGACTTTTGTATTCCTTTTTCTTCTCATAGTCTTTTGCTCTCTCACTCTCACTCTGCTTTTCACTCACCTTATGTTTTGCAAATGACTGTTGTAGCTGCAATTGATCCTCATACACTTGTTTTGGTGTTAAAGGTTTAAGGTTAAAACTTTTCCCCTGGTGAACAAGCGTATACTTGTTAGAAAACCCATCATGAACAACCTTCCTGTCAAATTGCCATGGCCTCCCCAACAACACATGACATGCTTGCATTGGCACTACATCACATAACACCTCATCCTCATACCTTCTAATGCAAAAACCAATCAAGGCTTGCCTACTCACCTTAGTCTCACCACTATCATTCAACCACTGCAATTTATATGGACTAGGGTGTCTAACAGTCTTGAGCCCCAGCCTCTCAACAATAAAATTGCTCACTACATTGGTGCAACTCCCTCCATCAATGATCAAACTACAAATGTGATCTCCTAAATAACATCTAGTATGAAATATATTTTCTCTTTGCACCTCCTCTTCTTCCTTAACCTGCACATTCAGCGCTCGCTTCACTACTGCCACTAGCCTTCCCATTGCAGGCTCCTCATCATCACTAGCATCCTCTAATGGTGGCATATCATCTTCTTCACTATCTCCCTCAGTCTCATACTCACCATCATCACGCAAAATCATCACACGCCTATTTGGACATTGACTAGCAATGTGGCCTCTACCTTGACATTTAAAACATCTAATGTCACGATTTCTAGAAGTAGAAGATTCAGGGTTACCTTGATTACCAGGAGTAGAACCCGCTCGTCTCAGCTCTCCTTTTGGTTTAGTGGGTAAAGCCTTTTCTTCCTTCTTCCATTGATTAGTCTTCCAAGTAGATGAACCATTACCCTATTGCAACCGTGCATTGCTACTACCTCTCCTCTTGTGCTGGTTCTCAACTTTTATAGCCATGTGGACCATATCCTCCAATTCTACATAATGCTGCAATTCAACAACATTTTGGATTTCTCTATTCAACCCTGCAAGAAATCTAGCCATTGTAGCCTCTCTATCCTCTTCTACATTTGCCCTAATCATAGTAACTTCCATCTCCTTGAAATACTCATCTACACTTCGACTTCCCTGCCTCAGAGTTTGCAACTTATTGTGCAATTCACGATAGTAATACGCAGGTACAAACCGCTTCTTCATCACTCTCTTCATCTCTTCCCAAGACTCAATAGGTGGCTCGCCACTCCTTCTATTCAACGTTAGTTGATCCCACCACACTATAGCATAATCCGAAAACTCAATGGCAGCAAGTTTTACCTTCTTTCTCCCACTATAGTTGTGACAATCAAACACCATCTCCACCTTTTTCTCCCACTCTAAGTACGCCTCGGGATCATTCTTCCCTTGGAAAGGAGGAATCTTCATCTTTATGCTACTCAATTGATCATCCTCTCTATTCCTCTCTTCTCTATCTTCCCAATCTCTAGTTCCTCTATTCCGACCACTATATCCTCTATAACTCCCAACAGAAGGCTCATCAAGGTCATCATCTGACATCGCATCTCCACCCCTCGGTACTCTCCTAGAACGACTCTCCCTCTTACGCCCTTGGAATATGTTTGTGGATTGCTCTAGCCTTTGCTCTACCGTCTCATGAATTTGTTCCATTCCCTCTTGGAACATCCTCTTCATTTCTCCCCTCAACGCCTCAATTACTAACCTAGCATCAAACCTTCCTCTATCACCTTCAGGAGAATGTTGTCTCGACATTGTTCCTATAGAAAAGATTAGTACAACACAAATATATATATGATTAAACCTCACAGTACACTCCCTTACGTGTTTCACTCAAATGATGATATCACACAGTCACTCGTGTATACTCACAAATAATGATGATATAAACTCACCAATTTCCTCTTCTCAATCCTCTTGGAACTAACCGAACTACACCAATTTCCTTCCGTAGAATTCAAACAACTCTAGGGTTTGCAATTTTTTTTTCTCTATTTTTTTTCTATCCGAATTTTTTTTTTGTTTGTCTCTATTTTTTTGGCTTTTGATCACGTTTTTCTTTTCTTTTCTTTTCCCTTCTTTTTTTTTTGTCGTGACTTTTACTCTTTTTTTTTTTTTTTTTTTTTTTTACAATCAACTAGTAAATTGCAGAATCAACTATCAAAATACAATTAATATTGCCGAATTGAACACGATAATTTGATATGAACGATTGGAGTTAGGGTTTTTGATATTACCTTCCTCAACCGAACTTGATGTTTTTGACAAACCTAAGCTCTGATACCAAACTGATACGAACCACGCCAACCCGTGACGAAACCCAATACCAATACGTTCGGAAATTCGTTGCCTAAGACGCCCAAACACCTAAAGTGGAAACCGCAACCCGTTGTCTATAAGCGAGACAAGAACCTTGGTATAATAATGAAGACGCCACAATCGGGATGGAAGACCGATTGATAAGTCGGGATGAATGCCACGGAAATCAATCCGATAAGTTCAGTTTAGTTCATGAAGAACCAAGAGAGGTGCCTCTCAAAAGTGTTTAATGTTCAAGATCTAAATTCTCCTCTGCTCTAAACCCTAGAAGCTTTTATACTAGGGTTACAATTTCGTGTAAAACAAGTCCAAAACGACGTAGTTTAGTTAAGTAACATAAAAACGCGAAACAGAACAAGCTGGCCGACAGGGGATACACGGCCTGTGTACACGCCCGTGTACTTGGACCGCGTACTGTTCTATGCAACTTCTGGCAACATACACGCCCATGTACTTTGACCGTGTACTGTTCTGGGCAACTCCTGGCAACATACACGCCTGTGTACATGCCCGTGTACTTTGACCGTGTATTTGTCTGTAACTTCTGGAAACATACACGCTTGTGTACACGCCCGTATATTTTGACCGTGTATCTGTCTGAGCAATCTTGAGCATCCTACACGGCCGTGCCTTGAAAATACACGCCCTCTTTAACCCGTGTCCGGTGTGACTTGTAAAAGAGTAAGGGTCTTCCCATGGTTGTTCCAATCCATTCCAACTTCATGATTGCCCCAATCCTTCCCGGCTTCATGGACATTCTTTATCAACCCGTTAAGTGCTTCCTTGAGTCGTTTCGCTCGACTTCTTGTGATCGGTCCAGGTGGCACTTCAAAAGGATCTACAGTCCTTCTTCCAGCTTGAATCTCATTATAGATCTCATCATAATGAACCAAGACCCTAAGCAAATTCTAATCATAGACCATTATATTAGGAATCCTAAACCCTAACCAAGGTCAACCCAAAGCCATAATTTTGAATTCTAAACCATAAACCAATTTAAAAACTTTAAAGCCACAATAGAAAATGTCAAAACTAATTGTATGCCTTAAAAACCTAAATTGGAACCTAATCGAGTACAAAACCTTAAAAGAATTTTTTTTCCTAAGAATAATATAAAATCAAATAACTTAACAAGAATTAATTCCACTAATAAATAAAAAAAAATAAGACAACTGATGCAAAGTAAATTCCCTTAAACAAACTTTACTAAACATGAAATGTGAAGGGATAAAAATGGCATTTCACATAGAAAATTAACTTAAGTAAAAAATAAATTAAAGCAACCAAAATTACCCTTAATTAGACCCTTAATCATCTTTGATTAATGAACTAATGAGCAAAAAAAAATAAAGGGCAAAAATGACCCCTTTAATTGTCAACCTTGATTAAGGGAGGGGAGCTTGACAACACATTTCATCCAATGGCCATCAAACACTTAAGTACACCTTAGGAGTGTAGATTAAGTTCTACACATGACTTAATTTCTAATGAGAGTTAACATTTACCATAATAAATAAATAAATAAGTGATTTAACATAAGTCATTCCCCTAACCAACAAACAAACACATTAACCAATCAACTTTATTAACTAATGTACTTAAGCAATACACTAAACAACCCAATCCCCTATAACCTCACTCCATTTGCACATGAAGCCTTCCTTATACCCTTGCTACTCTGATTGTTCTTTCAAATACACAACAAAACACTCCCAAGAAACTAAGGAACACCACCCCGAATCGACTACCCACCAAACACAAACACCACCAAAATAACCACCATATTATTCCCTAACTATTGCAGCTTCCATGTCATTTAGAAGGACATCTAAAGATGTCAAAATTAGAAGGAAATTAAGGGATCAACACTAAAAAAGAGGGAAGCAAGGGAGTGGAGTAGGAAGCACACATAGAAGACCAACAAGAGTAAGATATTGATTAAAACTTGTTTCCTTCTTTTTTTTGTAATGTAACCATGTAAAGTAGACTAGAATTGTAACAACCTTATAGGTTTCCTAGTAGAATTGCTTAAAAGTTGCCATATCATGTGTCCACCTGTAATATGAAAACTATCTTACAAGTTAGAGGTTGTAAGACACTAATTAAATATATCTTGCAAGTTAAAGGTTACAATACACTAATTGAATAATCTTTTCTCATTGTGACTAATAATGCATATAATTGATTATTATGAAAATAATTATAGAAACCAACATATTACTATTAACCAAAACCATAGAGAATCGGTATCCCTTACTAAATAGTAAAACTAGGTGATCTTAACATTTAAGAACATTAGTTCAAACAAGTTTTGGAAATGATAAAGTTCTAAAATAAATTGGTTTATAGATTCCCATTCATTTATCCTAAGTTTTCAACTATTTTATGACTCCTCATCTTACCATAGCTTAGTGACTTCGTCCATTACCACTATTGTTCAAGAGAATTGTTAAGCATTAATTAATACAACATGAAATTTATCTAAACCTAAAATGAATGCAAAAAGCACATTAATGGGAGTTTGGAATCATGAAAGGTATAGATTTGCATCATCTATACTTCGATTGACCTCCATACTTACCCACATGGAGCACCTTACCTTACCCGAGAGGCTGTCTAAAGGCACCATCTCCTAAACAAACTTAACACTTACCTATCACCAAGAGCAAAATGGCCACAAGGACTAATCTAAGTGAATTCCATGACAGGCCATCCACCATCAATCAATTACTCAATAATGCCTCCATAGCCAAATTAGGTGATCCCTCACTAGGGCATCTACCTACAATTAATTTGTTAATAATACCTCATAGGCCTCAAACAAAAGTTGTTCCAACTGCTTTGTCTCTAACAAAATCAATTTCAATAAAATTATAATTAGTGACACTAAGGCTTTATAAATAGTGACTTCTAAAATCACATACTGATTTTTACACAAACTCTTTACGAAATGTTTTTAAAAATTCTTAAAATGTCTTATAAACTTTTGGCATAGGTTAAACACTCTTCACTCCTTTTTGTGTACCTATTGAGTCATAGACTTACGACATGTAATCTAGTTCTTTTGGTCAAGAATTTAATTTTATTGATTAATAAGGTATTCACATGGATGACAACATGCAAGACAATCATTCTATCAAAAAATAATAGAAATTAACAAAACATCATGCAATTAGTAAGCAACAAGCAAATAGTAGATCATTTGAACACCCTCACCTAAGCATCTTTTGGTAGGAATAGAGAATCCTCGGATATGCCTAAATAATTAAACATAAAAATATGTATATAAGAAAAGCTATCATTAAACTATACTAATCTAATACCCTGATCCTAACCCCAAGTCTTAAGATAGTCTTTTAAGGCTTCTTTTCATATTTGGATTCTTAATGGTTTAGGTCCAAAATCTTAGGTCCTTCATCTAGATCCACATTTGGGTCCTCGTCATGGTAAGTCTTGTTGTCATATATGTCTAAATACATATCTAGGAATAGGCCAAAAATTATCAACAAGTCTAAAATCTAATCGTAAGAACATTTGGGAAATGAATAGGGTCGGTTAAAAAAAAATAGACTTTAAATGTTTTTTTCTTACATATGGTTTTAAAGACTCTTATAAGATAGAAGTACTCTTTAAGCCTTTTAATCCTTTGTAATAACATGTTCAATTACTTTCTTACTCTAAAGCATGACAAAGCAACCTCAAAGCTATATTAACAAAGATAACTAGAAGAGATAAGGAACGATATTATGGTTGTTTTTTAGAAAAGAGTTCCTAGGCTTGAAAAGGGGTTCAACCTTACAAAACTTAGAAAATATATAGGTTTTAGTACACTAATCTAACATTATTATAAGAATGGCTATAGATAGCGATAAGAGTTACTTTTGATGAAGCACTTGCAAGAGAAGTTATGGAAATGCCCTATTTCATGAAAGTTGGATAAGTTTAGTACCTAATCTTTAGAAATCAAGTAAAACTCATAGAAGCATGGTGTTTTACTTAGAGGTTGTGCCTTTAGATAGATGATGGTCTTAATATATAAACTAGTGGTTCCTTCAATTAAACTAGAAAGTGAAAGTTGATTGTTGCTTTTAGGGGAGTGGAATGGTTGATAGACCTTGCAACTTAAGAAATAGGAAATAGTAATATGATATTTAAGAAATTTTCTATGAGGACAATTAAGTTAGATAGAGATTGCCTTTTTGTTGGTAGTCCTTGGAATTCCCTATGATAAGGACCCTATAACATAAAAATTAGCTAAGATTAGTAATGAAAATTCTAGAAATCAACTAGAAGTCTTACCAAAACTTCTAGGAAGTTGAAGTTTCTAACTCTTAGACGTAAGATAACTTGAGGATAAGTGGTCCACTAAACTTAAGATCTTAGTTGTTGGTTGTAGGGAGATGGGTAGTGTGTTGGACTTAAGATTTTTTTTTTTTTAGTGCTTTTCTGGAATTGGAGTGAAAATAAGTGTGAAAGAGCAAGATTGACTAGCATGGATGAAAAGGAAATGGAAAGTTACCTACTTAACTATTAACTTATACTCCCCTTTTAAAGTAATTTACCTTTGTTACTTTGTGCATAATTGTGCCTTAATTTTCCACACTTGAGAAAGGGGTATGATGACTAGTTTTAGGGTAGCAATCATAGCTTAGGATAGAATATGATGGAGTAGGATATATTAGGGCATTTATTCCTTAGGATAAAATAGGATGAAGATAAGATCATATGGAAAATTACATAAGTCCAAGAGGGAAAGAGGATCGGTTTTGGCTTGGTCTTCTTCAAGTTATTTTCAAGTCATTTTCTTAGGTTAGACAAGATATAATGTTTTATGAGTTGTAATTAGTTAAGATTAGGGTGTTGTTTCAAGCTTGATTATTTAAGGTTTTCTAGGTCGAAGTTTAGGAACTTTTGATTTTAAGTACATTTGTAGTTTGATTTGTTATTAATTTGGCCTCTATCTTGCTAATTTAAGTTTCACAATATTAACTCTTATGATTAGGGTAAGATTAGATTAAATTAGAAAGGAATTGACTCAAGTTAAAGCAAGTTTTCTTGAGTCGTCTAATTTCCTATCGAGAGTTTACTTAAGTCAATTTGGAGAAGACTTTAATCAATTGTGTTTAGGTTTTTAAATCCTATACTCAAGGAATACTTAGGGCTAAGTACTGGTCCTATAGATAAGGTTTGACCAAATCTAAGTTCAAGCTACTAGATGAAATCTTGAAAATAAGACTGAACCCTCAAGTAAGGAGTTTGGTAGAAATCAATGTAGTTAACAGTTTTCAACTGAACTGTTATTGAGTCAAATCCATAAATTCAAATGTGAAAGGGTATCATATAAATCTATAGCTTCTTGTCTTTCAAGTCCATCCTAAGTCATATCAGGTTTAAGCTTTAATACCTTAAGTTTACTCAAGTCTTCTCATGGATGTTGAATGGAAAACTTAAGTTACTAATTTGGTTGAGCCAATTAACTTAGGTCGACTTTTAATTTGGTTAAGTTAACTTAGGTCAACTTATAATACATCAAGTCATTTCTAGCTCCTGGACCTTTCTCGGATTCATTTGGAGCTAAATCTTAGGTGTATTTCCTTATCTAATAACGTTCCTAAAAATACTATCTATGAAAATTCTTAGGAATTTCATATGATGTTTAGGCTAGAATTTATGATCTTAAATTTTTATTTTTAAGCTAAATATATCAAGTGTTCATACCTCTTCATACTTGTTTTCTTCCATCATAAGGTAATCTTGTTAAAGTAAGGATGTGGCTATCATCTAGCGGTTTAGTGTGCAAGTCAACCTAAGAGGTCTTAGTTAACTTGAGCATTTTACTTTAATCAACTTAGGTTTTTTATGATGGTAAACCCAAGTCAGCTTAAGTCTTCCCTTATCTAATATGGAGTTAACACAAGTCAATTCTTAGTTTACTAAGTCAACTATAGTATTCTATCTTTATTTGGCCATCTTAGGATAAGATTTCCTAGATTTAGGGACTAACTCATCTCACAGGTTAATGTTTTTATAGGATGAGTAGTTTTATTAAGAGGTTAGTTTAGTGGTTTTCTTTGAGAAGTTATAAGAAACTTTGTCATTAAGTTTATCAAGATAACTTCCTTAAGAAGTTAACTTGGTATACATCTTAGTTAAGTTTCTTTTAATACCTTACTTAAGAAGTTGGTTAAGTAAGCTTCCTTAAGAAGTTGATGAAATAGCCACCTTTAACAAGTTAACTGTGGAACTTATAGATTAAGTTTTTTTATGTGACTTTCTTAGGAAGTTAACTAAAGAAGCTCCTCAGAAAAGTTAATTATCCACATCTCTTAAAAAAAGAAAAACTGTATGCAAGTATTTAAGAGAATCCTTAAATTTTTGTTACATAAAGATTGAAGACTAACTTTTGTAAAGTATGGATAAGGATTGTGGTTAGTTGAAAGTCTTAACATTAGTGATTTGAAAAATTTTAGAGTACTATATTTTAATTTGTTGAGATCTTAAATGAGTGCCCTATTTAGTTTTACCATTAGAAATGGCCTAATTCTCTAGAGTTTCACAAGACTAGCTAGGAATCTTCCAATTTTGTAACTTTTAATCATGTATTTTTTTTGTACTAAAAAGGAAATTAAAAAATGTGATGCAAACTTAAGTTATGTTAGGAGATAATATAATATAGCCACCTTGTAACATGTTAGAAGTATAAGATTTGAAAGTAAGTAAAGTAAATGAATCCAATACTTTATTTTCTTCTTTTGGTCACCATGTTTAAGGGACTTAGAAATCATTTTTCTTTGCTATATTAGAAAGATTTCAACATTTAAGAGTCTTAAGTGGTAATCAATGATGGGTGTCGAATCCAACAAAAATAAAACCTACTCCTAGACAATTATATGATTTGCATATAGTGGTGAGTAGGGTCGAATCCACAGGGATTGGTAAAGATATTTTTATTCAATGAGAATAAAGAGGAAAAGAAAAATGGGGGGTTTTGTTTGTGAATCAAAATAAAGTAAAACAAGGTAAGAAATTCGGATATTAATAAAAGCCTAGCCAAAGGAATCAAGATAGTTTAATTCTAGGAATTGATCATCGATGCAAGTGTTTTCTATTCTTAGTTCTAGATAAACTGGTTATGGTTATTAACAAGCTCTAACAACCTATCTCTCCTTACTTCCTTGATAACCTCAGAAAAGCGCTTTGAATTATTTCTCTTATTGATTAGACAACCCTAGACAAGCGCTTAGGATTTAATCTATCAATAGCATTAAAATCTAGAGAGACCACCAATTCATGCCAGTAGATTATAAGATAACCTATTTGAACATGATCATACACCTCCATAACATGAATTCGATCATCTATTCTTATAACCAAACATGTTATCGTGTCACTAAGACTAGAACAATCAAACAATTACGGATTTGATGTGCTAGTTGACAATATATTAACTTGCTAATTGAATAAAAGAGCTCTATTCATACCAATCAACAAAGATAATAATGGCACAACGATCAGAAGATATATGAATACCCAAAAACAAATAACAGAATAAATACAAGTCAATTAGACCTCACAATTCGTGGAGAATTAAACATCTATGACCCTTTGGCTAGAAAAGTAACTTAGCCACTCATGTTCATAAGAAAATCGAAAATAAAAAGTAAAAACATGATGAAACCCAGATGCCTGCTCTGCCTCCTTCCTTCTTTCTTGTTTCCAAGATGATTCAAGGTCCAAGATATTCCGAAAAATTCTCCTAACCCTCTAGGGTTGGTTCTATTTATAATGTTAGAGGGATGGCATGTGATCTTTTGCTAGCAAGATACGAAAATATCTTTCCTTTTCCAAGTAGATTTTGAGAAGTGAAGATTCGTCCGCTTGGTACGCCCTACCACATGGCCGTGGGTCAAGTCGTGCCATCCTCTGTGCATATTCTTCAAGTCTTCATCCACCCCCAGTGTGTACTACGGTTACACCCACAGCTAGATGTCAAGCCGTGCCTTCATCTTGTTGATGTTCTACACTTTCTTCTCCTTGGCACACTTAGCTTCCACCACGGCTCCAAGCACGGTTTTGCCCACGTCTTCCACCACGGCCGTGCCCTAAGCCTTGTCTCTCTCTGTTCAAAGTCCACATTTCCGCTTTCTTGTCCAGTGAGTAGCACGGTTTGAACCTTGGCCGTGCCTCAAACCGTGCTAGTTCCTAGGTAGCTACACGGCTGTGTACTTCAACCGTGTATCTTCCTATTGATTCAAAACCAAATACACGGCCGTGTACTTCAATTACACGCCCATGTATTTCCCTCCGGCGGTGTAAATCCTTGTCTTTGAACCAAGTTGTAGATGACTTCTCTAATTTACTTGAATTAGCATCCTTGACTCCATTTAACCTGATTTATCACCATAATAGAATTAAGTACCATTTCCTTATGATTTCTATAAAATCAATAATAGTTTAACACAATTTATACTATAAAGATTGAGTATAAAATGGCTCTATCGAATTCCCCCACACTTAAACTCTTGCTTGTCCTCAAGCAATTGCATCAAATCAATTGAGAAATCTATCATAGATTATACAAACTTTCTTTTCATCATTCCAAGCATCTATTCATTTGTAATTCATGACTTGTACTTTAATGTCTACTACTTCAACCAAACTGGTTTCCTGTGATCAAATTACTATGGACAAAATTCAATAGCTAATCTAAACAAAACAAACTTTAATCCTCATGTTTAGTAAAAGAATTTTTATTCCAAAAGTAAATACTTAATCCACTAAGGAAAAACACCCAATTAAACTTCATTGGACATTAGCAAACATATAATCCTTGCAATCATAAAGTAAAAGCATATAATATCAACTCTTTCCATAGATTTTCTCCCTTTTCTATTATAAGTCGTGTTTCATTCAATGAATGTTTACATTCATGTTCTTTTGATTTATTCAAGCATCTATTTTGACAGGTTTTTGCCCGCTTCTTTTCATGAACTTTTGCCTTTTCGCCCTTATCGTTATAGTGAGTTCATTGAGTCAGCACATCCCGAGCTCGTCACTCAAGTGACCGGGTTTTGAGATACCCCTACGGACTCTTCCTCACTCTAACATTCAAGTTTGAATACTCTTAACTCAATTAGTTGAATCATTGGAGTAATGGCTATGCTTGATTTTTTTTTTTAAGTGTTATGATTGCTTTACAAACAACTTGAAAGAGTATATGGTAACTAATATATCCTAGAAGTAAACTTGTTTATTTTTCACTTAAGGACTCGACTTACTCTTAGAATTCCAATTCTAAAGCTAAAAACAAGGTAAATTTGTTTCTTAAAGATTTCACTACTTAATTTTTACCAAGTATTCTAATCACAGCAGTGGGTGAGTAAAGCATTTGAACAAGTCAATTTCATATTTTTGTAGATGCTTATTACAACATTTAGTACAATCTCCAGATTTCATGATAATTTTGAAAAAATTTGGCTTAAAATTGCTTAAGGACAAACATTCAAAGTATAGATCAATTCTCTATTCTCTATATTTTATTATCCTCTCCCCCACACTTAGCTTAAACAGTGTCCTCACTGTTTCTAATTCAACACAATTGAAGAGGAATTAACAATGCCAGGAACATTAGAGAATAAGAGAAAAGGAAATACTGGTACTTCCCTGGTATTGGAGTGTTCCCTTGAAGCTTTAGAAAGTGTCATTTACTGATATGTATCCTTGCTGCAGCTGATCCGGAGAGTTCAAAGCTACACTAAAATCAAAACAAAACTAGACTAAAACAAGACAAAACTAAAGAAAAACAAAACTAAAAGATTTTTTTTTTTTTTTTGACATGGGTTGCGTCCCATGAAGCGCCTTTCTTTAACGTCTTTGGCTAGATGTTCCTGGCTAGATGTTCGGATGAGGATCTTGATTCTAGCTTGGGTGCCTGTGGTGATGGGTTAATAACATCCGCAACAAAAATAGGCGAGATATTGCTAGGATGTTTCATGGCATCATAAATATTAAATTTAATTACTTCACCGTCAAATTCCATAGTAAGGGTACCATCATTTACATCAATTTTCGTTTTAGAAGTCTTAAGGAATGGTCGCCCTAATAATATCAGTGATGAAGGATTTGAATCACTATCGTCCATGTCATGCACATAAAAATCAGCAGGAAAAACCAACCCTTTGACTTGAACTAAAACATCCTCTAGAACTCCCTCAGGATAAACATTGGACCTATCAGCAAGTTGAACAATAACACCTGTTTCCTTCAAAGGACCAACATTTAAACGTTGATAAACAAACAAAGGCATGACATTGATAGAAGCTCCTAAATCACACATGGCTTTAGCAATTCCAAGATTTCCTATTGTGCAAGGAATGGTAAACATACTTGGATCCTTACATTTAGGAGGAAGCTTCTTCTGAATAATGGCTGAAACATTTTCACTCACATTAATCTTTTCATTGCCTTTCAGCTTCCTTTTGTTAGTGCACAAATCTTTGAGAAATCTAGCATAGCGCGGTATTTGCCTAATTGCATCAATCAACGGAATATTTACCTCGACTTTGCGAAAAGTTTCCAGAATCTCTTTTTCCTCTGCTTCATTCTTGGATTTCGCCAATCTGGAGGGGAAAGGAGGTGGTATCAATGTGACCTTTGATGGCTCGACTAGGGAACTTCTAATCTGGTTGTCCTGCTGGCTCGGAGTCGAAATCTCTTTCTTGGTCTCTTCCTCAAGATTAGATAGGTGTCCTTTTTTATCTGACCCCTGCAATTCTGTTCCACTTCTCAAGGTAATTGCATTAATGCTTTGCTTCAGGTTTGTGATGGTTTGAGAAGGTAACTTACCTTGAGTTTCTAACCTATTGACAGCAGAAGCAAGTTAGCTTACCTGATTCTCCAAGTTTTGAATGCTTTGCTTTGTTTCCTCCTGAAATTGTTTGGTATTAACAGCGAGAGATTTAACAATATCCTCAAGAGACATACCTGAAGTGGAAGGAGCTTGGGGCATTTGGTGTGATGGCTTAGGCTGGGATTGTTGGAAATGTTGAGGGTTATTGCCATATCGGAAGTTAGGATGATCCCTCCATCCAGGATTGTAAGTATTCGAATAGGGGTCATACTTCCTTTGTGGTTGTCCTGGGAGTCCTCCTACAGCATTGGCGTGTTCATGATTGTCTTCTTGCAATGTGGGGCACATGTCCGTAAGGTGATTAGGAGCAGCACAAATCCCATAAGCCTTCACCTGTTGTGTTTTTCCAAGAGCTAGCTGCTGCACAAGGGAGGTTAGATTAGAAATTTGATGTTCAAGGTTAGACACATTTACCTCATTTACCTTCCTTGAAGATGTATCATGCCTATACTCAAATTGTTGTGAATTGGCAGCCATGATGGAGATCAATTCCCTAGCTTGACCAGGGGTTTTGTTTACTATGGCGCCTCCACTTGCAGCATCCATCATCTTCCTTTCCATCGGAAGCAAGCCTTCATAGAAGTATTGGATGAGAAGCTGCTCAGATATTCCATGTTGTGGGCAGCTGGCACACAATTGCTTGATCCTCTCCCAATACTCATGAAGAGTCTCGGTGTCCCTCTGTTTTATACTACAAATTTCTCTTCTTATACCAGCGGCTCTGGATGCGGGGAAGAATTTGTCCAAGAAGAGTCTCACCATATCTATCCAAGTGGTAATAGAACCTGGAGGCAAATAAAACAACCAATCTTTAGCTTTAGTACTTAAAGAAAATGGAAAAGCACGTAACTTAATTTGATCGTCGGTGATTCCATGCGGCCTCATGCTAGAACACACTATATGAAACTCTTTCAAACACTTATGAGGATCTTCATTCTCAAGACCATGAAAGGTGGGTAGCAGATGTATCAACCCAAATTTCAACTCGAATTCCATAGCTAGTTCGGGGTAGTGAATACAAAGTGGTTGTTGATTCACATCCGGTGCAGCCAATTCTCGCAGTGTTCTCTCAAGATTTGCCATATCATCTTCTTTTTCTAAATCAAGGGATGAATCAGACAAATTCGATGCTAAGTTCAGTCTAGTGGATGATCTAGCTTCTCGTCGCAGCCTCTTAAGAGTCTTCTCAATCTCCGGATTATAATTGAATGCACCTATCTGAGAAGAACGAGTCATACAAGAATAGAAATAAATTTGACACCAATCCCCGGCAACGGCACCAAAATTTGATGGGTGTCGAATCCAACAAAAATAAAACCTACTCCTAGACAATTATATGATTTGCATACAGTGGTGAGTAGGGTCGAATCCACAGGGATTGGTAAAGATATTTCTATTCAATGAGAATAAAGAGGAAAAGAAAAATGGGGGGTTTTGTTTGTGAATCAAAATAAAGTAAAACAAGGTAAGAAATTCGGATATTAATAAAAGCCTAGCCAAAGGAATCAAGATAGTTTAATTCTAGGAATTGATCATCAATGCAAGTGTTTTCTATTCTTAGTTCTAGATAAACTGGTTATGGTTATTAACAAGCTCTAACAACCTATCTCTCCTTACTTCCTCGATAAGCTCAGACAAGCACTTTGAATTATTTCTCTTATTGATTAGACAACCCTAGACAAGCGCTTAGGATTTAATCTATCAATAGCATTAAAATCTAGAGAGACCACCAATTCATGCCAGTAGATTATAAGATAACCTATTTAAACATGATCATACACCTCCATAACATGAACTCAATCATCTATTCTTATAACCAAACATGTTATCGTGTCACTAAGACTAGAACAATCAAACAATTACGGATTTGATGTGCTAGTTGACAATATATTAACTTGCTAATTGAGTAGAAGAGCTCTATTCATACCAATCAACAAAGATAATAATGGCACAACGATCAGAAGATATATGAATACCCAAAAACAAAGAACAGAATAAATACAAGTCAATTAGACCTCACAATTCATGGAGAATTAAACATCTATGGCCCTTTGGCTAGAAAAGTAACTTAGCCCCTCATGTTCATAAGAAAATCGAAAATAAAAAGTAAAAACATGATGAAACCCGGATGCCTGCTCTGCCTCCTTCCTTCCTTCTTGTTTCCAAGATGATTCAAGGTGCAAGAAATTCCGAAAAATTCTCTTAACCCTCTAGGGTTGGTTTTATTTATAATGTTAGAGGGATGGCATGTGATCTTTTTCTAGCAAGATACGAAAATATCTTTCCTTTTCCAAGTAGATTTCGAGAAGTGAAGATTCGTCCGCCTGGCACGCCCTACCACACGGCCATGGGTTAAGCCGTGCCATCCTCTGTGCATATTCTTCAAGTCTTCATCCACCCCCAGTGCGTACCACGGTTACACCCATGGCTAGATGTCAAGCCGTGCCTTCATCTTGTTGATGTTCCACACTTTCTTCTCCTTAGCACACCTAGCTTTCACCACGGCTCCAAGCACGGTTTTGCCCACGTCTTCCACCACGGCCGTGTCTCTCTCTGTTCAAAGTCCACATTTCCACCTTCTTGTCTAGTGAGTAGCACGGTTTGAACCTTGGCCGTGCCTCAAACCGTGCTAGTTCCTAGGTAGCTACACGGCCGTGTACTTCAACCGTGTATCTTCCTGTTGATTCAAAACCAAATACACGGCCGTGTACTTCAATTACACGCCCATGTATTTCCCTTCGGCGGTGTAAATCCTTGTCTTTGAACCAAGTTGTAGATGACTTCTCTAATTTACTTGAATTAGCATCCTTGACTCCATTTAACCTGATTTATCACCATAATAGAATTAAGTACCATTTCCTTATGATTTCTATAAAATCAATAATAGTTTAACACAATTTATACTATAAAGATTGAGTATAAAATGGCTCTATCAATCAACATACATTAGAGATGGAAAAAAAGTTGGAAATGTGGAAGATTTAGTTCCTAACCATTAAACCAATGCCTAAGAAGGACTTCCTTTCATGTTTTTCAAAATTTCCAAAATGTGAATATAGTAGAACATCATTATGAAAGATTTAGAAATTAAACTCTTTGACTAAATGCAAAAAACAAGATACATATATTGGAAATAGGTAAAGCTGAAAACAAAAATGATCAACCTTAAATATTTGACCAAAAAAAAAAAAAAAGGCCCATAGTAGAGAAATGACCACCACATGCCTAAATAAAGCCTAAGAAATCTATAAGTTGAATAGAAATGATTTCCTTTAGATATTAGGTTAAATTAGGAGAAAAAGTCCTCGAAACAAACTCGAACATGGTGCACATGAAATTGAACATAACGTAAATTAGATTTTTGTTATCCAAATGACTAAAATGACCTCTAAAATGAAAAGTAGATGTGAAAACCTTCAAAATGACTATAAGAACATGAAAAAGAGAACCTAAATTGATTTTTCTTTTATTGAAAGATCAAAATTACTTAAACCAATAAACTAGCAAATTTTGTTAAGATACTTAGATAAGTTAGTATATTGGAACTTATAAATTATTATTTCTCTCATTAGGTGGCATTGATTTCAAGATCAAGCTATCCCTGAAAAACTATGACCAATAGTGAGATGGTTGAGTGAGAAATCTTATGAATATTGTATTTGTTTTATGTTTATAGATTTAGTTACACCTCCATGTTTAAGTGAATTTACAAAATTGCTTAATGGGTGGGGATTGGGTAAACTGCCTACGTTTGATTTTTTTATGCTATTGATTGCTAAAATATCATAATCAATACTAGAATAATTGAGTGACTTGATATCCCTTACATTTAGAATAGAAATCAGCTAATATTTGTGAAAATTTTGATTGCCACCCTATAAATGAATGTAAATGTATTCAACATAAATAAAATTAGGCCATGCATTGCATACTTTTGCATGTAAGAAGGCCATCAACATCATGTGGTGATACAGAGAGGCGATATGAAGGTATATTCCATACATAACATTATCTTGACCTTTGAGAACTACTTAGAACTAGGAAATGCTACCCTCTCATTGAAACCAAGTCCGAGGATTCACCACTTAGGGGTAGATGAGACCGAGTGCACCATTTACATCCACACCCCTTACAGGAATATGCATATGTATATATATTTCAAACCTATTATAGTAAATTGATTTTTTATCACCATCTTAAAAAAAATAGCCTATATGATTGGAACTTAGAGCTAACATGTAGTTCATGTTTTTCTAACCTAGGCAAGAAACGGTATCAAATCCGTGTTATGTACGATTTCCAAATAACTATATATACTATTGCATTCATATATGTGTTCATATTCTTATTCTTGTTTAAGTAACTCGATTACTAGTTACTTACCTGTACAATATGAGGATTTTCTCATACACCTCTATAGTATGTCATTATTGTAGGAACTAATTTATTTAAAGCCTAGTAGACGTATACTAGAGGTTAGTAGAAAACAAGACAAGTAAAGTAGAGGATGAGAAGAGAGAGCTTAAGTGATCACATTTATATTTAAAACTCTAAATATTATGCTTATTCATATTTTTGTTTAGTAAGTACTTAAACTACTATAGTTGTTTTTATGCACTGGATATTAGTATTACCCAATAGATATTTAATGGGGCCACAACTCCTTATTATCATGATGTTTGCTACGATATACTTTAATTATATTATCTCTGTATTGCTTGGAAATGCCAAGTTTTGCTTAAGGTAATTGGATGTAAGTACACCTTGTATACCATATGGCAAACCTCTAAATTACAAAGGGGTCATTCTCAAGTTTTCATGCTATGTAGGGTGGGTTGTTACATCTAAGATACCCATTGAGGCATGATAGTTCTAGGCGGTATCAAAACATAAATGAATAAATTAAATCATGAGCTTAGAAACCTTAAGAGAAACCAACCTAATGTGAGGAAGAGAGTGGGTAGATTAGGATAAGAATTATGTATTTATATTTATTCACTTGGTGTATGTATCCTGAATATACGTCATTCACATTATAGATTAGCCTAATTGAGGCATGGGTCAGATGGATCTGCTTTTGGATTAGGGAGGGGGAGACCCCTATGGAGTACCATTGTAGGCCAAGACTAATCTATGAGCATGTGGCACTTTTAGGGAGGCCACGAACTTTACAGTCAGTTATGATATAGTAGAGAGTTAGACTTAGTTAGTTTTGTACTCCCGTCTATATATAGACTTAATGGACTAAGGGAGGTCTATATATAGATGCTGAGATGATCTATGTGATGGAGACATGAGCTCAAGAGAGGGATAAGTAGGGGATATTGCTAAGGTAGCATTTGTAGTGGTTGATTCAAATAGACTCAACTTTCTTGACTTTACCAAGTGGACTTAAGTTAGGTTAAGGTTGATATATGTGTGAGACAAGATGAGTAATCATTTGAGGCTAGAGTTTGAGGAGATTACTAGGGCTACCTACAACTTGTGGAACTCCATGGAGAATTAGATGATGTTCTTACCCCTTTTAAGTATAGGGAAGATGATAAGAATCAAAATCCTACAAGACCTATCACTAGAGCCAAAGCCAAAGGGCTACAAAATTTGATGATAAAGGTCCTCTTTGAACAATCCGACCCTAAGAATATTTGTTTAGTATCTTTTTTTCTATTACATATTTGTTGTGCATTCTAGTAGGTACATTTATCGGTTTTTATAGGACGGTGGATAAATTCGCTAAAGCTCTGTTTGTTGGTTATTCATGGACCTACATAAATCAAAGAAGAACCGATCCACAAGTGTTCTATTGAAGTGAAGAACCGACCACTTGAAGATCATTTGTACTTATAATTTGTTGTTTTTGGAACTGGCCACTTAAGTGGCTTATTTGTAATTTTGTGTTATTTTTACCCTAATTGGAGCAAGTATAAATATTTGCTGACTAGGGTTTTGAAGGAGCTTTTGAAAATTTTTGAAATTAGACACTTTCTTTGCAGTGAGGGAGATCCTTACTTGCAAAATTCTCTTATCAATTTCTGATGTGCCTAAACACACTTAAAAGCACTTCCAAAAGACTTAAGAAAAACTATCTCAAGTCAAGGTAAAATCGAATAAAAAAATGGCACTTTTCAAATGAACCCTAATGATGAAATGATGAAATTCAAACAACCAATGGTATAATTAGAATACCTCAATGAAAATGCCTTCTAACAACTCTCTAATTTCATGTAATCCACGCAAATGAATCCTCAATTTGACAAAAGAAAACCGTAACAAAACAATCCCTTTTCCAATAATGAAGAACACGTTATCAAGGAAATCCTCAAATATGTATCGGATCAGTTTGATAATTCCTTCAAATAAGCTAATAATTCATGAATAACAACAAGTAATTCTGACCAAGAACTATCTCAATTCAACCCTAGATATGACACACAAGAGAAGAAAAGAAAACACAACAAGATGAAATTGATATAACTCACAATTTCAAGATGTTGTACTCGCCACAATTTCAACTCTTGGTATTGAAATTGATAAGAGTTTGGAACCAAGGTATGAACCCTAATTCTCACGTGAAAGGAGGTGTTTAATCTCCAAAATGATAAGCTTCTCAAACCCTCTCTTAAGCAAGTATTTATACTTGCTACTCCTAGGGTTAAAAAGTGCTCAAAATTATAAGTTTGTCACTTTTAAGGTGGCTAACCCTAAATGAAAGTTACAAAGAAATAAAAGTTTCCCAAAACCAAAATACAACCAAAATAGTTCAATAAACATTTACAAGATACAAAATAACATAAATCTTCATGATCTAATGCCTTAGAATAGAGAACAATCGCAGCGGGCCTTTGATTGTTATCCAGAAAAATGTTCTGTATCCAACTGAAGTTGTAAGACATTTTGGCATCCCATGGAGATATATAATTGTACCTATAAGATTATTCTCAAAGTTTATTAGAAATAAAGACATAAGATAAAATATGAGCAATTTGGTTAATCATCCAAATTGGGTTCTGAAAAGATTGACAGTACTAGAATTTTTCCCATCATCTCCTCGGGCTTCTGAAAGATTTGCCCTCAAATCTAGAGGATTAGTTGTGGAATTGAACCCTAGGATCTCTGTTATCCTGCTCCCCCGACTAACCATGGTAGTGGATGGATGCTTGACCTGTTTTTGAAAACCCTAGACTTCAGATGGAGTCATTGGTAATAGGATAATGCGTGTCTCGCCCATGCTGAACATGTAGGTATTTTCAAACCCATCATGTATCACCCGTCGATCATACAACTAGGGCTGACCCAACAGCAAATGGAATGCATGCATAGGAACTATATCACAAAGGATCTCATCATGATAGTTCTGCCCGACACTCACAAGAACCTTTGCCTTAAGGGTAACATACATATTACCTCTATTATCCAGCCAATGCAAATGATAAGGACTAGGATGTGGTATAGTAGACAGTTGTAATTTGTCTACCAGTGCAGCAGATATAACATTCGTGCAACTACCACTATCAATGATGAGTAAACAAAGGTTACCTCTGATTCTATAAGAGGAATGAAATATGTTCTCCCTCTGAATATCACTGATATCAAGAGATGTGGACAAAATCCTATGTAACACATTAAGGGGTTGATATTTCCCTCCAGTATGCTCCTCAGGCGCATTTGCATTCTGATCATCATAATATTCCTACAATGCTGTTGGTAGATCTGTGGGCTCAATCTGTTCATGGTCATCCTCAGTATCCTCTCCAATGTCTTCCATAATAGTCATCACCCTCTTATTTAGACACTGTGTAGCCATATGCCTAAATCCCATGCATTTAAAACATTTTATCTGGCGCGCTTTCCCACTAGTAGATCCGGGTACAGTCTGCCTCGTTTCTGGTGCCATGACCTCTTTACCCTTCCCAGTGGGTAAGTTTTCTCTTATAATGGTTGGGGTAGTAGTGTCCACTGCCTTGACTCCCTCACTTACCGCCTTTGCTCCCCTTGATCAACTGTCGGCTGAGATGGGTCTATTAGCAGTGTTGGGCCTACTGCTTGGAGCCCTAAAGAAGTTGGACCTCCTCTATCTCTCTACTTTTAAGGCCAACTGAATAGCCTCATCAAGTGTGGTATAGCGTTGCAGCTCAACAATACACGCTATCTCATATTTTAGACCTGAGACAAATCGTTCTATAGTTTGTTCCGGAGGCTCAACAGACCCACACCTAATCATAAGGGTCTCAAATTCTTGCACATAATCATCCACTGTTTTGCCCCCTTGCCTCAAGGTTTGCAATCGCATAAACAGCTCTTGTTTGTAGTGCTCAGGAATGAACCTTTTCCTTAGCAATCTCTTCATATCCCTCCAGGTCTGAACCTCAACTTCTCTATCCCGACGCCTGTTGATGATCAGATTCTTCCACCAAAGTGCAGCATACCCTACAAATTCAACAGCAGCCAATCTGACCCTAGTACTGTCGTTGATCTCATAACATTCGAAGAGACCTTCGACCTTATCCTCCTGGTCTAAGTATTCATCTGCCGATCCCTTACCATCATAGGATGGCATCTGTAGTTTCACATACTCCAAACCCCGAGGTGGCTTGAAATCCCTATTCTGATTTAGGTTGACCCCAAAATTGTCATCCATTTCTTCCCTGTTTGGAATATGCTCCTCTCCCATCCTCCTATTTAAATTTCCATCTCCCACTACTCTGTTTCGATGAGGGTTTTGTGGAGCTACTCGAGGTGGTGCTGGTTGGTTTACCACTGGTGGTTATGGTAAAGTCATCCTATCAACTCTAGTTGCTAGTGTAGCAACTATAGTAGTAAGCTCCTGAAGTTGTTCCTCCAAAGTTCTCCTGCCTGCCACATTACGACCATGTCCTCCACCAACCTGGCTATTGGCTTCTTCACCTAAACCCCCATTCACACTGCCATTAGACATATTTGTAGATTCTTGTATGTTGTTCCTCAAAACGATATGATTCAAGGGTACACACTTCCACTACTATACTTCCTTAAACTCCACATAATAGCAACTACAAAAGAAAAACAAACAAACCCACTTAATGTTACAATTTTATAATTGCAACTCACGTGTAATACTCTTCTCCACAACAAGCCACAAGTATACGGTGCAGCAAAATTAATTTCCACAAGTTCACTCCACCAATAACTCCATGGCAACAACACAAACAACAACAACAATTAAGATGTATTACTTCCATGGCAACAACAAGGTGAATATTAATTACAAGTAGGCTTCAACTTCCACGGCAAATAATGAAGACAAAAGATTAATAAGTAGCTTTCCCAAAATGAATTCCGAATCCCACTATAGGCAGCAACCTTCAATTTGAAATTCAAATAACTCCACTTATTGCAAGCCTTCCTCAATTGGTAACAATGAATTCAAATTCAAATAGCAATCATTAACTCCCACAACTTAATTGCATATGATTTGAATTCAAATAATTCCTTACTAATCAAACTTAATGTAATTTTCAAATTGTACTTCACAAATTCAGAATTACACAATGGAATTCAAAGACAACAAATAACACAACTCCTCATGCCACAAGCTACTTCATGGCAAGAATTGGTAAGTTTTACAATTTCAAAAAAATGCTAAAGTAAACTTCACTTTGTACTTCTGCTCTTCCACGTGAATTAGTGTCCAAAAAGTATAATAACCTTCCCAAATCAACTCCAACAATCAACAAATCAAATCCCGATCCAAAGTAATTTCGCAATCTCAAATAACAACAACAACACAATTTCGGTTTTCACTTGATCAACCCTAATTGATGATCACTTCCACGAAATTGAATACAACCAATTCCCTTCTCTCAAAAAGCTCTCCGATACCAAAAAGATGATGTGCCTAAACACACTTAAAAGCACTTCCAAAAGACTTAAGAAAAACTATCTCAAGTTAAGGTAAAATCGGATCCAAAAATGGCACTTTTCAAATGAACCCTAATGATGAAATGATGAAATTCAAACAACCAATGGTATAATTAGAATACCTCAATGAAAATTCCTTCTAACAACTCTCTAATTTAATGTAATCCATGCAAATGAATCCTCAAATTGACAAAAGAAAACCGTAACAAAACAATCCCTTTTCTAATAAAGAAGAACACGTTATCAAGGAAATCCTCAAAGATGAATCGGATCAATTTGATAATTCCTTAAAATAAGCATAAGAATTCGTTAATAACAACAAGTAATTCTGACCAAGAACTATCTCAATTCAACCCTAGATATGACACACTAGAGAAGAAAAGAAATCACAACAAGATGAAATTGATATAACTCACAATTTCAAGATGCTGTACTCACTACAATTTCAACTCTTTGTATTGAAATTGATAAGATTTTGGAACCAAGGTATGAACCCTAATTCTCACGTGAAAGGAGGTGTTTAATATGCAAAATGATAAGCTTCTCAAACCCTCTCTTAAGCAAGTATTTATACTTGCTACTCCTAGGGTTAAAAAGTGCTCAAAATTACAAGTTTGCCACTTTTAAGGTGGCTAACCCTAAATGAAAGTTACAAAGAAATAAAAGTGACCCAAAACCAAAATACAACCAAAATAGTTCAATAAACATTTACAAGATACAAAATAACATAAATCTTCATGATCCAATTCCTCAGAATAGAGAACAATCGTAGCGGGCCTTTGATTGCTATCTAGAAAAATGTTCTGTGTCCAACTGAAGTTGTAGGACATTTTGGCATCCCGTGGAGATATATAATTGTACCTGTAAGATTATTCTCAAAGTTTATTAGAAATAAAGACATAAGATAAAATATGAGCAATTTGGTTAATCATCCAAATTGGGTTCTGAAGAGGTTGATAGTGCCACAATTTTTCCCATCAACTTCACAAGTGAAACTGTGGCGAGATCAACTTGAGTAGATTATGAGTAATATCAATCTTTCTCTTGTTGTTTTCAAATTGTATTTAGTGTGTCATATCTAGGTGCAATTTTTTGGTTACTTGTTGTTATCTACGTAAATTAGGGTTCATCCATTTCAGATTTGAATCACTTCAATTTAAGTGGAATTTTAGTTTATTTCTTTTGTTATCCATTACTACTTTTACAATTTCTTTGTTCCTCATTTCAATTTAGCATCAAGCCTTTGAAATCACGCGAATTAGGGATCATTGGTGAAGTTAGTGATCACGCCTATTATTGATTGGATTTTGTTGATCCTACCATTTTTGGATGTATTTACAATTCAATTAGTAAGGCACATCATCTTTTTTAGTATCAGAGAAAAAGGTTTTAGGGAAGGGACTTGTGTGAACTTCAATTGGAAATTAGGGTTCTTGAATTTTCATTTCTTAATTGGAATTGTTGAAGTGAAATTGAAATAGTTACTTGTGATTATGTTGTGTTATACCTTGTTGTTGCGGAAGTGGAAGTAGAAATTTCTTAGTTAATCCTTGTGATCTTCATCTTATTGTGAGAAAAAGGCGAAGTCGGGAAGCTGATGATAGCATATTATCTCATGGTTTATCTTGTGATTTGGAGGTTGTTATTGTTAAATTTGAAAACAATTCACTAAGATAAAGATATTGAAGTGCTTGTATTTTGATATTGTAGGAATCAATGGACTTAAACAGCAAAAGAGTGCATTAAGAGCTGAAATACATGAAGAAATGAAGAAAATCAGTAGGCAAGGGATAACACACAACCGTAGGAAGAGGCTGGAACCAAAAGAAATGAAGTTTGCAAAAGGCCGAGGAGCCTATGGGTGAGACCACGATCGCGCCTCATGTGGTGGTGGAAACACCACTTATCACACGGCCGTGGCACATCATTTGGTTATCTACGGATGGATCAACCACATGTAACACGGTCGTGCCTCATGTAGTGGAACACTTGCGAAAAATACCGAGAAGGCTATGGGGTGAAACCACGACCGTGCCTTATGTGGTAGAACACTTGCAAAAAATACCGAAAAGGCTATGGGGTGAGACCACGGCCGTGCCTCATGTGGTGGAACACCTACGAAAAATGCGACTTTTCATTTTCCTGACTGTTTTTATATATTCCTTCGAGAAGAAATGGAAGGGGGACTTTTGGCAATTTCCAATTTTCAGACTTTTGTTCTTTGAGAGAATATTTCATTTTGATAGCAAGAACAAGAGATTGAAACAAGTTTTTCCTTGTGACCAATTGAGAAGTATTTATATTTGGCTTTGGGAAGTGGTCTCTGGAGTTTTGTGTTTGAATTCTCTCTAACTGTACCCCAAAATTGGTGATTTCTGATCTTTATTATTTATGCAATTTTGTGACTTGTGTTTATGTTATTCATGAATTCTCTCAAATATTCCATTGTAACTTGTGCATTCATTGTTAAATCTATGGCTGGCTAGATTCAATTGGTGGGAAGAAGAATGAAACCCTAGATTGCTAAAGTGATAATTGTAGTCATGTTATTAGATTAAGGTATTTGTGGATTATTCATAATTGCAATTCCGATAATTTCAATTGAAATTCTTAAAGGTTTTAATTGTTAGAAATTTTATCAATACGGGAGTTGAGATAGAATTTGTTAGGGATTCGTAATTAGATTAACATAACAAAGTGGAAGCGGGGTCAATTAGTTAAATTAGGGTTAATCTAGAGTTTAAAGCAATGTTCTAATTAATTATCCACTAAAGAATTAGGGGTAATTGAATTAGGGCATTAGGCAATCATAGCACTGGGAAGTGTATGGATGTAATTTAGAATCCTTTGTTAATTAGAGATATGGAAGTTGACTAATTAATTGAAGGTTTATGGTTATAAACCCATTTGAATAACCATACATAGGTTACTCTAAATAACATGATGGCAATTTGATTAGCATGTCTAGGGTGACTTCTTAATTCCCACCTTCTCAATTGAAAGGTTTATTTTATAATATTCTCATAGTTCTTGTTTGAGTAGATTTTATTTCAGTTTTTAATTAAGTAGTTAAAAGGATGTTTCTTTGAATTTCCTAGATATCAGTAAAAGTTATTATAGGTTTAGTAACCTCTTTAGTCTTTGAGGGATCGACACTCTACTCACTTCTATATTACTTGATTCTGACCTAGTATACTTGCTAGAGAATTCACTACTCTTTTATATATACGGTTCCTAGTGATCAAGTTTTTGGCGCCATTACCGGGGACTATTAGATATTAGACTTCTTTTCTCTTTGTAGGTGTGCATGCTAAGGAGTAGGAGTCTTGAACTTTTGCCTCTAGATCCTGAGATTGAGCGTACTTTCCTATGTTTGAGAAGAGAGAACAGAAGAATCCGAGATGGCTAACGATAACAACAACAATTTGATGCAGGGTGCTGCAAGAGCACTTCGCGAATATATAAGTGCTAACTGTTTTTAGTTCAGTGATCAGGAGACCAGCCATTTAGGCTAACAATTTTAAATTGAAATCGGCACTCATTCAAATGGTCCAAACAAGTCAATTTAGAGGATATCCTAATGAGAGCCCTGATGAGCATATTGCTGTATTTCTCCAATATTGTAATACAGTAAAGATGAATAACGTTGCAGATGACGTTATCAGATTACAGCTTTTTCCTTTCTCATTAAGGGATAAAGATAAAGCTTGGTTTTATTCACTTCCACAAGAGTCCATTCATACCTGGGCTGATCTCTCATCTAAATTTCTAATGAGATTTTTCCCACCGGCCAGGATAGCAAGGTTAAGAAGTGACATCACTAATTTCACAAAATTTAGTGGTGAATCACTTTATGAGGCCTAGGAGAGATTTAAGGAGGCAATCAGAAAATGCCCACATCATGGATTGGCGGATAATTTACTGATTGAGATTTTTTACCTCAACTTTAATGAAACATTTAGGTCTCTAGTTGATGCTACATCTAGAGGTGCACTCATGGGCAAAACTTATGATGAAGCGTGTGTGTTGATAGAAGAAATGGCTTCTAGTGCCCACAATTGGCAGAATGAGAGAGGTAAAGCTAAAGTGGCATCGGTGAATGATAATGATGCTATTACCCTTTTGACGGCTCAAATTTCAGCTCTCACTACCTAAGTAGGTAAACTCACCTCATCATCTTCATTTAATGCAAATCAAGTTGCTCTTTGTGAGATTTTCTCAGGATCACATTCGACTCTTGAATGCATTCATGGGAACCCTTCAGCTTCTTCATCTGGTGAGCATGTAAATTATGTTAACAACTTCTAATGAGGTAATATGGGACCTTATTCGAACACTTATAATCTAGGATGGCGTAATCATCCAAATTTTTCATGGAAGAATGAGAATAACGCACTCAAACCACCACCTAGATTTCAGAAGCAAAGTCCCATTCAAAGTGCTCCTCCTCAGCAAAGTCAATCTAGAATGGAAGAACTCATGTTGAGCTATATGCGAAAGAATGACACCATGTTGTAAAATCAACAAGCTACAATTTGAAATTTAGAGAATCAAATTGGTCAGATTTTGCAATAGTTGAGCAATAGACCATCTAGGTCTTAGCTTAGCAACACCAAGGAAAATCCAAAAGCTATTAATGTAATAATGTTGAGGAGTGGTAAGGAAGTGGACAAAGTGAACATAGATGTTCAATCAAAAGAAGCAAGTTCAAAGAAAGATAAGGGGAAGAAAAAGGTAGAGGAACCAAAACAGCAATCATTAGAAGTGAAGCCTGATATTGCTCCTATACCTTTTCCAGGGAGATTAAAGCAACAGCAATTAGATTCCCAATTTGCTAAAGTCTTGGAGGTGTTTAAGAAACTTCAAATCAACATTCCTTTTGCGGAGGCACTCCAGCAAATGCCTTCATGTGCTAAATTCATGAAAGAGCTTCTCACCAAAAGGCGAAGAATCAATGAGAATGAACCTGTTATGCTTACAGGAGAATGTTCAATGATCCTTCAAAAGAACTTAACAAATATGCTAAGAAAACAAAGAGATCGGGGGAGTTTTACTATTCCTTGCACAATTGGAAATGTTTATTTTGATAAAGTTCTTATTGATTCAAATGCAAGTATAAATTTGATGCCTTTCTCTATTTTCAAGAAATTAGGACTTGGAGATTGTAAGGAGACCACTGTCACCTTGCAACTTGCTAATAGAAGTGTCAAATATCCAAGAGGTATTGTAGAGAATGTTCTTGTAAAAGTGGATAAGTTCTATTTTCCAGTCGATTTCATTGTTCTGGAGATGGAAGAGGGTAGAGAAGTGGCCATGATTCTTGGCCGACCATTCCTAGCAACAGGTAAAACTTTAATTGATGTGGAACAAGGTAAGCTCACTTTAAGAGTTATGGATGAAGAAATAACTTTTAATGTCTGTGAGGCTATGAAAAGGTTTGATGAGTGTAAGTCTTGTTACACTATTGATAGTATTCATGAGCTTATTTCTAAGTCTTTTGAGAGAAAACAGGTTTGAACACAATGGAGTCAGTTCTTAGAGATCTTGATGGTTAGGATGATGAAGATGAGCCTATGGAAGAATGTGTGAATCAAGTAGTTGAAATCAAGGCTCGATATTATGAGGAATTGGGCACAAGTGTGACAAAATTGGTGCCATCTTTGACATACCCTCTGGTGCTAGAACTTAAACCTTTACCTAGTCATTTAAAATATGCTTATTTGGGGATCGATAATACTTTGCCAATAATCATTTCTTCTTGTTTGACAAATGATCAGGAGCAACAACTCTTAGGAGTTCTTAAGAAGCATAAAGAGGCGATAAGATGGACCATTGCGAATATCAAGGGAATCAACCCTCTAATCTGTACTCATCGGATATTCCTAGAGGCAGAGTGTAAACCTATAGTTCAACCACAGAGGCGACTTAACCCAAATCTCAAGGAGGTAGTAAAGAAAGAAGTTCTCAAACTATTGGATTCAGGTATTATCTATCCTATTTCAGATAGTAAATGGGTTAGTCCAGTGCAAGTAGTGCCAAAAAAAGGTGGTATGACTGTAGTAAAAAATGAGTCCAATGAATTAATTCCTACTCGTATCGTGACTGGGTGGAGAGTTTGTATTAACTATAGGAAAGTGAATGATACCACCCGTAAAGACCATTTCCCTCTCCCATTTATAGATCAAATGTTAGAAAAACTTATGGGGCATGAGTATTATTGTTTTTTAGATGGTTATTCTGGTTATAATCAAAATCATATAGCACCTGAGGACTAGGAGAAAACCACCTTTACTTGTCCGTATGGCACTTTTGCCTTTAGGAGAATGCCCTTTGGTCTCTGCAATGCACCTGCTACTTTTCAGAGGTGTATGATGTCTATATTTTTTGACATGTTAGAAAATTTCATTGAAATATTCATGGATGATTTTTCTGTCTTTAGTAAATCCTTTGAATTATGTCTAACAAATTTAGACTGTTTGCTCAAGAGATGTAAGGGGTCTAATCTACTTTTGAACTGGGAGAAATGTCATTTTATGGTAAGAGAGGGAATAGTCTTAGGTCATAAGGTATCAAGAAAAGGGATTGAAGTCGATCGAGTGAAAGTGGAAGTGATTGAGAAGTTGCCACTACCCACTTCAGTCAAAGGAGTTAGAAGTTTCCTTGGATATACTGGCTTCTATCGAAGATTTATCAGGGACTTCTCTAAAATCTCTAAACCCCTTTGCAATTTACTTGAAAAAGATGCTGCGTTTAATTTTGATGATAATTGTTTGCAGGCATTCAACCTATTAAAGGAGAAGCTCACTTTTGCACCTGTGATTGTAGCACCTAATTGGGAGCTTCCATTTGAGCTTATATGCGATGCCAGCGATTATGCTATAGGAGAAGTGCTTGGGCAGAGAAAAGGTAAGATATTTCATGTAATATATTATGCTAGTAGAACTTTAAATGAGGCCCAGCGAAATTATGCCACCATTGAGAAAGAGCTTTTAGCTATTATATTTGCTTGTGACAAGTTTCGACCTTATTTGATAGGTTTTAAGATCATAGTATATACAAATCATGCAGCTCTTAAATATTTGTTTGCTAAAGCTGATGCTAAGCCAAGGTTGATCCTTTTAGATTTTTACTGTTACAAGAATTTGATATGGAAATCAAAGAAAAAAAGGGAGCTGAAAATGTTTTAACTGATCACTTATCTCGGTTGGAATCTAAATGTTCAAATTCACCTATTAATGAAAAGTTCCCTGATGAACAATTGTATGCAGTAGAAATCGAAGGACTACCTTGGTATACTGACATTGTAAATTATTTGGTTAGTAAAAGCACATCGTATGGTTTATCCTATCAACAAAAAAAGAAGTTTTTGCATGATGTGAAATTTTATTTTTAGGATGAACCATATCTGTTCAAATATTGTGCTGATCAAATAATTAGGCGATGTGTCCTCGAAAATGAACAACTTAGCATCATTCAGCATTGTCATTCAAAAGAAGCAGGAGGTCATTTTAGGGTGGAAAGAACTGCAGCAAAGATTTTATCTTGTGGATTTTATTGGCCCAGGTTGTTTCACGATTGTAGGAACTACATTATGTCATGTGCTCAATGCCAAAAGACTGGTAACATTTCTAGGAGACATGAATTACCACAGAACAACATTCTTATAATAGAGCTCTTTGATGTGTAGGGGATATACTTTATGGGTTCTTTTCCTTCCTCTTTTTCAAACAAATACATTCTCTTGGCTGTTGACTATGTTTCAAAATGGGTAGAAGCTATTGCTTTACAAAGTAATAACGCTAGAGTTGTGGTTAGATTTTTGAAAAAGAACATATTTCAAGATTTGGGGTACTTAGAGCTATTATTAGTGATGGGGGATCGCATTTTTGCAACAGGCAATTTGAAAAACTTTTGTCAAACTATGGGGTAACTCATAAAATTGCCACCCCTTATCATCCACAAACTTCAGGTCAAGTCGAGATATCCAATAGGGAGATTAAGCGTATTATAGAGAAAACAGTCAATGCATCTAGAAAAGATTGGTCTTTAAAACTTGATGATGCATTGTGGGCTTATATAACTGCTTTTAAAACCCCTATAGGAATGTACCCATACAAGATAATCTTTGGTAAATCATGTCATCTCCCAGTAGAGTTAGAGCACAAGGCATACTAGGCCATAAAATTCCTTAACTTTGATTTACAAGCTGCAGGTAAAAAGCGATTGCTCCAGTTGAATCAATTGGCGGAAATGAGAGATGAAGCATATGAGAATGCTAGGATATACAAGGAGGGGACTAAGTGATGGAATGATAGGAACATATTAAAACGACAGTTTCTTCCGGGCCAGAAATTTTTATTATATAACTCTCGATTAAAATTGTTCCCAGGTAAGTTGAGATCCAGATTGTTTGGACCATTTATTAGCTCACAAGTTTTTCCTTATAGCACAGTGGAATTGAAAGCAGAAGACAATCGAACTTTCAAGGTGAATGGCCATCTTCTCAAGCATTACCATGATAGAGAAAATCTTGATAAAGATACCACCATTGTGGATCTTACTTCCCCAAGGTAAGAAAAAGGAAAGTCAAGCTAGAGACTTTAAACTAAGCGCTCCATGGGAGGCAACCCATGCTTAAGCAAATAAAGATTCGGTGCTCTGAGGATTTGGAACTCGCATTTGAACTCACTAGTTCCAAAGCACTTCAATTTCAGGGAAGTTCCGTTTTTCCCAATTTACTTTTTTTAATTTTTACTCTCCTTTTGTGCATATCAGATAGACAATTGGGACATTGTCTAAGTTAAGTGTGGGGGAGTAATTCTAGACTCATGTTTTGATAATAAGATGCTTGTTCTGTTATGGATTGTTTAATAACTTCCCTATCTTGAACTAATTATTTGTTATCTGGAGAGAGTACTATAATATTAAAAAAAAAAAAAAAAGGGAGAAGAACTTGACTTGTTGAGGAGCCTTACTCACTAATTAATTGTTGTAACTGATTTACTTAGTTGAAATTAAATAGTAAAATCTTTAAGGACTAATTTTTCCTTATGTTTAGCTTTTGAATTTGAAGCCTAAGAGTAGGTCGAGTCCGCTTGTGCAAAATAAGCAAGTTTACTTCTAGGTGAATTTAGCTAGTACATTTTCTTTTGAATTTCTTTGAGAGTATTTTAACATACAGTGAAAGAGGTAAAAGAAATTCTTTTCTTAGTGATCCCTAAAAAAAAAAAAAAAAGATTTAGGGAAGTTCAAAGCCTTTACTCCAATGACTCAAGCAATTGAGTTAAGAGTATCTAATCTTAAATGTTAGTGTGAGGAAGAGTTTGTAGGGGTCCCTTTAAAACCTGGTTACATGGGTGATGAGCCCGGGATATGCCGACTCAATGAACTCACAATAACGAGAAGAGTGGAAAGGCTAAATTTAAGTACTTTAATAGAAAACAAGTTAATATGGGCGGGCTTTAGTCCCTTAGAAGAGTGAAGTCTAACTCCACTATCAATTTTGGTAACTTAAATAAACTTGACCAATCAAATCAAAGAGCAAAATGAGACTTGAAAAAGGGAGAAAATCTAGGGAAAGAATGGATACCATATGCTTTCATTGTGTGTTAACTTATTTAGATAAGTAATTAGAGAGATTATATACTTGCTAGTTGCTAGTGAAGTTTAATTAAGTATTTTGCCTTGTTGAACTGAGAATTTACTTTATGAAATAAGAATTCCATTGTTAAACACAAGGATTGGAAGATTATTCTTTCTAGATTAACTACTCAGTTTTAACTATGGTACATTAGTTACATATTTCCATGTTAGTTAGAGTGGTACACACCAACTATTCAAGTCATTAATCATGAAAGAAAGAATGAATGAGTGGTTGAAAGAAGGAAATTTTGTACTTTCAATGATAGATTATTACATTGATTTTATTTCACTCGGCGACAAGCGAAAGTTCAAGTGTAGGGGAGTTGATAACAGCATATTATCTGATGGTTTATCTTGTCATTTGGAGGTTGTTATTGTTAAATTTGAAAACAAATCACTAAGATCAAGATACTGAAGTGCTTGTATTTTGATATTTTAGGAATCAATGGACTCATACAGGAAAAGAGTCCATTAAGAGCTGAAAAGCATGAAGAGATGAAGAAAATCAGTAGGTAATGGATAACACACAGCCGTGGGAAGAGGCTGGAACCAAAAGAAATGAAGTTTGCAAAAGGCCGAGGAGCCTATGGGGTGAGACCACAGTTGTGCCTCATGTGGTGGTGGAAACACCACTTATCACATGGCCGTGGCACGTCATTTGGCTATCTATAGATGGACCAACCCCATGTAACACGATCGTGCCTCATGTGGTGGAACACCTGTGAAAAATACCGAGAAGGCTATGGGGTGAGACTACGGCCGTGCCTCATGTGGTGGAACACCTGCGAAAAAATGCGACTTTTCATTTTCCTGATTGTTTTTATATATTCCTTCGAGAAGAAATGGAAGGGGGACTTTTGGCAATTTCTAGTTTTCAGACTTTTGTTCTTTGAGAGAATATTTCATTTTGATAACAAGAACAAGAGATTGAAACAAGTTTTTCCTTGTGATCAATTGAGAAGTATTTATATTTGGCTTTGGGAAGTGGTCTCTAGAGTTTTTTGTTTGAATTCTCTCCAACTGTATCACAAAATTGGTGATTTCTGATCTTTATTTATTCATGAATTCTCTCAAATATTCCATTGTAACTTATGCATTCTTGTTAAATCTATGGCTAGCTAGATTCAATTGGTGGGAAGAAGAATGAAACCCTAGATTACTAAAGTGATAATTGTAATCATGTTATTAGATTAAGGTATTTGTAGATTATTCATAATTGCAATTCCTATAATTTCAATTGAAATTCTTAAAGGTTTTAATTGTTAGAAATTTTATCAATACGGGAGTTGAGATAGAATTTGTTAGGGATTCTTAATTAGATTAATATAACAAAGTGGAAGCGGCGTTGTCGAGTCTAATTTCTTGATTTTCCATTCCTAATTCGATCTATACTAAACCCTATGCTCATCTAATATAGATCCTCAACTTGAGTTAGGAATTTCGTTTTGTTTGGAGTCGCCACCCAACTGTTGTTGGGAAAGATTGAATTAAGACTAATTGAGCAGATTAGTCCTAGTTTGGACCATTAGTTGTCGTGATTCCCTATTTTCATTTTTGTGAAAAGAGGAAAGGGGAAAACTAGAGTTTCTAAGTTCGGAGGCTAACCTATTAAAACCCTAAGGTTACCACCCTAATCTCCCAAAATCTAAACCTTTTCCGAAATGTCTTTTATTTATTTTTGTTGTCTTTTTATTTTATTCTTGCATAACCTATTCTAAGAAAATGATTTTTTATTCTTGTTAGGGTTGCCCCAAATGGGTGCCTACGTACCTGCTATTCAGAATCAAACATGCCGTAGTTCGCTTTCTCTGAAAAATTTTAATGTGTTTGTGAATTTTAATTGTGAAATTTCTTTTGATTTATGTTTTTGCCATTTTAGGATTTTTCTAAAAAATCAAAGCCTAAGCTTGATAATTTGATTTTTGAAAATGATATTTTTAAGAAAAACCAATTTTGGATTTATTTGAGAAAATGATTTTTCTAAGTGATAAAAATTCCATTTTTATTTTTCAACTCAATTCTACTATTATATAAATTTTTATAGATTTTTATTAATTTTTAATTTTTTTAATTTTTTTTAATTTTTTATTAGTTTTTATTAATTTTTATAATTTTTATTTTTATTGAAAAAATTCCTCCTAGCTTTTTATCTATCGTATTTTAAAATCTAAATTATTATTATTATTTTTCTAATATTTTTATTATTTTCTTTATAAATTTTCTACATTTTTATTATTTATTATTATACTTATTATTTTTATTCTTATCATTCATCCTAAATTAAATCCTAAAAAATAATAATCTAATTTATAACATTTTTCCTTTTTTTTTTTCTAATTATAAATAACAAATAATTAAATAAAAAAATTGGAAATAAATAAAATAATTAAATAAATGAAATAAATGAAAAAAAAAATCAAAAAATCCGACTTACTTGGATTCAAGTCGATGCGCGGGTCGGGTCGGATCGGGTCGATCGAATGCGGCGGCTAGGATTGCTCGTCGGCGGTGTTTTGGCGACCCTTTTTGTCGAATAAGGGGTGTTTCTGAAGCTTCCAAGGATGATGAACCAAAAACCGGTGGTGGTTGCGGTCGAAAACTTTCCCAGGCAGCGTTTCAAGGCGGCATTGATCGATAGTCGTGCTCGAAAACTCCGGCGAAGCTCCGATCTCACTTATTTTCTCTCTTTTCTCACTTTTGATCCATGCCTCTGTCTCTCCACTTCATCCTCTATTTATAGGCGTTCAAAATCGAGCTGAATAAGCTCGAATTTCCGCCGATTGAAATAAATCGGATTTGCGGTTAAAAACCCATCTCCGATTTGTTGAGATTTGATTCCAATTGGATGATGTTTATCTTATTTCTATTGAATATCTGTTGGATTTGTGCAAAAAATCGAATCAAAATGGCTGAAATTCGGATTTTTCTCCTCACCGGCGATCTCGGATAGAGGTTGAAGACGATTACGTGCCCGGCGCGTGCGTTCGCTCCAGCTAATCAGATGTTGACACATATCCTAGGTAGAGTAAAATTTCGCAAAACACGGATTCTGCTTCCCTCGTGTTTCGAACCCTTGACCTCACACCCCCCCGCACACGCCTGACCCTTGTTCGGACCAGTTGAGCTAGCCTACTTTCGCGATTTTATTTATTTTGCAATTTGCATATATGCAATGCGATTTTTTTATTTTTTTGTATTTTTTGAAATTTCAAAAATTTGCAAAAATTATTTAATCCTTTTTATTTCCATTTCTAAAATTATTTTCCAAAATTGATTTATTTTTCTTATTTATTTTATTTTTTGAATATTTTTCCTATTTTTGCTAAATTAGAGGAAAAAAATTGGAAAAAATTGGAAATTAATTATTGTTGATTATTAGGGCAAAAATGGGGTGTTTACAAGCGTTAATTAGTTGAATTAGGGTTTATCTGGAGTTCAAAGCAATGTTCTAATTAATTATACACTAAAGAATTAAGGATAATTGCATTAGGGCATTAAGCAATCATAGCACTGGGAAGTGTATGGATGTAATTTAGAATCCTTTGTTAATTAGAGATACATAAGTTGACTAATTAATTGAAGGTTTATGGTTATAAACCCATTTGAATAAGCATACATAGGTTACTCTAAATAACATGATGGCAATTTGATTAGCGTGTCTAGGGTGACTTCTTAATTCCCACCTTCTCAATTAAAAGGTTTATTTTATAATATTCTTATAGTTCTTATTTGAGTAGATTTTATTTCAATTTTTAATTAGTAGTTAAAAGGATCTTTCTTTGAATTGCCTAGATATTAATAAAAGTTATTATAGGTTTAGTAATCTCTTTAGTCTTTGAGGGATCGACACTCTACTCACTTCTATATTACTTGATTCCAACTTAGTATACTTGTTAAAGAATTCACTACTCTTTTATATATACGGTTCACAGTGATCAAAAGCGCATTTCTTGTGTGTTTTTGGAATTGGAAGTACATTATTTGTGAAAGAAGAGAAGTGTATTTTCTTACATGTTGTTTCAGAATTGAGTGTAATTTACATTTCCAGATTTGCTTCTTGCGTAGAGGATTTGGAAACTCTTTGAATTAAAAAACAATAATTTAAGTTGAAGAGTTATTGTGTAGTGTTGATTTAATATAATTTGAATATTTTGAATTGTTTCTTACCATTTGTGGAGAAGCTTCATTAAGTGTTGCAATTGTGTTGTTGTTGTCATGATTAGAAGAGGGGTGAAGTGTGTGTATGCTACACCATGAGTGAGTGTGTACATGTGGTGTAGTGATTGTGTAAGTGAAGGGTTGCAACGTGGTGTATTGTGTATGTTGCATGGTTGTGTAAGTGAACCATGGGAGTTGTGTGTAAGGCATGGTCATGTTGCCGTGGTGTGTTGTTGTGTTAAGTGGATGTGTGTTGTAGTGTTGTTAAGACATGTTAGTGACGTGGTGTGAAGTGAATTGTTAGCTTATTGATGTTAGTAAGCAACCATGTCATGTGATCGATATTTATCTGTTAATATACTACACCGAGCTTTGACTTCGTTTCCTACCATTGATGATGAGTAAAGAGAAAATGTGTTTCACAATTCTTGTAGGGTAAAGTTAATTTATGTGTTATTATTATTGATAGTGGTAGTTGTACTAATGTTGTGGTAACCTCATTAATATCGAATTGAAACTTGTAACTACCCCACATCCAAAACTCTATAAATTACATTGGTTGAGTGAGCAGGGTAGTCTCTACGATACCCAGAGGGCTAGGGTACCTTCACAATAGGAGATAAATATCATGATGAGATTGTATGTGACATTCTTCCCATGTATGAATCCGATATATTGCTTGGCAGGCCTTGGTTGTATGATAGGAGGGTTTTGCATGATGGCTATAGAAATACTTATATGTTCCAGTAGGAGGGTAAACATATAATGTTGAACCTAATGTCACCATTAGAGGTCTAAGAGGTTCATAGGTAAATGAGTCAGCCTTCAGAGGACCAAAAGTTTCAGAGGCAGATGAGTTAACCTTTAAAGGACGAAGAGGTTCAAAAGCAGATGAGTCAACTATCAGAGGTCCAAAAAGTTCAGAGGTAGATAAGTAAACCTTTAGAGAACCAAGAGGTTCAGAGACATATAAGTAAAACTAAGAAGAAGAAGACCTTATTGGTGGGACAATTTGAGTTAGGGAAAGCTATAGTAGATGATATACCATTGTATTTATTACAGATGAGGTATATTCTAAAGATAGAGGGGCGAGAGTAACTATCCCTATGGTATCTTAGGTACTAAGTGACTATAGTGATATTTTTACAAATAACTTGCTAAGAGGGTATAGAGTCTCTACTACATTTAATGTTACAGACCTGTTACTCTATTTACCCAATGATGTTCATGAAGACCTATCAGATTGGAGGGCAAATCTTCGTAAGGCACGAGGAGATGATAAGAATCAAAATCCTACAAGACCTATCACCAAAGCAAGAGCTAAAGGGTTACAAAATTTGGCGATGAGGGTCCTCTTTGAACAATCTAACCCTAAGAATATTTGTTAGTATCTTCTTTTCTATTACATATTTGTTGTGCATTTTAGTAGGTACATTTATCGGTTTTTACAGGATGGTGGATAAATTCTCTAAAGCTCAGTTTGTAGGTTATTCATAGACCTACATAAATCAAAGAAGAACTAGTCCATAAGTGTTCTATTGAAGTGAAGAATCGACCACTTGAAGATCATTTGTACTTATAATTTGTTGCTTTTGGAACCGGCCACTTAAGTGGCTTATTTGTAATTTTGTTTTATTTTTACCTTAATTGCAGCAAGTATAAATACTTGTTAACTAAGGTTTTGAGGGAGCTTTTGAACATTTTTGAAATTAGACACTTTTTTTGCCGTAGGGAAGATCCTTACTTGCAAAAGTCTCTTATCAATTTCTGATAAGATCACACTATACTTATATTTTCTTTTGGACTTATATTAAATTTATTTCAATATTATAAGAAAATATAAAGAAATGATATTTAATGGTGTTTATTGTGAAAATTCAGGTTCTGAGGACCCAAAAGTAAATTACAAGTTAATTGGAGGAGTTTTTCACAAAATTGAAGAAGCGAGCGGAGGATTGCACGGAAGGCCGCCGACCTTAGGCCGGCCTATATTAAACCGGCCTCAAAAGACATTAAAGCCGTTGACCTTAGGCTGGCCTACATTCAAGGCCGCCGGCCTTGAGCCGGCCTATATTAAACTGGCCTCAAAAGGCATTAAACCCACCGGCCTTGAGCCGACCTACATTACTCCCCGGATATCCATTGCGAAAATCTCTCCAAAATCATATCTTAATTAATTTGTTGACTCAACTCCTCATCAGATCAACCTTATCCTCCTTCTCTTTAGATCTATAAATAGGCCCCTTGTGTGAACCTTGGAAGCATCCCTTTTGTTTAGCATCTTTTGTTTAGCATCCTTTGTTTATCATCCTTTGTTTTTCTTCTTTGTTTTAGCATCATTTGTCTTTCTTTTGAATCATTAGAATTCCCTTAGGAACTTTAGGATTTTATGTTCTCTTTATTTCCTTTACATTTCATTCTATTCCAAATTTTAGTTTGAAGAAAGAATGTTATTTTGCTGAAGTTTGCTTTCAATTGAAGAATTCAAGGAATCATTTTAGAAGATTGAAGTTCTACAAACTCTTGAAGATTATAGCAATTGTTTCATTTACTTTATTTTCTTTTATGCCATTTATTAGTTTATTCTTGTTGTTCAATATGAATTCCATTGCACCTATTTATTTCAATTGTTTTTATGCAATTCATACTATAATGTTCTAAATGATCCTTGTGGGAAACATGATGAAGCCATAATTCAAACTAAAATGATCATTGTATTCATGTTATAGGAAATATAGATATACGGAATTTTCATATAAGAAGTCCTGTTATGAATTGTATTTTGTAATTGAAATCAATGCATAGGAATGTAAATGACTCGAAAGAAAAATTTAGGTTTTATTAGGAATTCCTAAGTAAGATTTAATAATTCATGTGGAAGCATCGTTATTGAATTTTATTAGAAATTGACGTAAGTGTTTCATGTAATATTTTTATTAAATTTTTCACTAAGGGATTAGGAGAAATTATTTGAAAGATATTAGGAAATCATATAATTGGGAAATTTATGATTGTAAATTAGAATCCTCATTTGATTTTAATTAGCGGGAGCTATTAAATTAAATTGGGGTAACATTACTTTAAAACTTGATAAGGGATTAAGGTTTTGTTAATTTTTTGTGAAAATCTATATAGCTATGAGTTATTATAACATGAAGGCAATATGATTAGTAGAATTAGGGCGGATTCTATTTCCCACCATCAATTCATCATTTTTCAAACACAATTCTCTTTTTGAGCATTTACTATCATTCATTCAATTCTCATGAAACATCATTGCCTAAATAATAGTAGAAATTGATATAGGTCTATTACTTAATCAATCTTCATAGTTCGACACTCTTCTCTCACTATATTACTTGATCTGATCCGATGCACTTGCCGGTATTTATTGACGCTCATTTTATATCTCTTTTTGCGTGGATCAATCAAGTTTTTGGCGCCGTTGCTGGGGATTGATTAATATTAGACGATCTTCAGATTCTATTGTTAATTTAGGCGCAATTATTTTGTTATTTAATTTTTTGTTATCATTGTGTGATTGTTTCCTATTCTCTTTGAATTTCTTTTTATGCACAAGAGTAGAAGTGCTGAACTTCTACCAATTAATCTTGAGATAGAACGCACCTTGCGACAACTTAGAAGAGAGCAGAGAAGAAAGGAAGAAGAGAACATAGCAGATGAGAAAAACAATCGAATTCAAGGTGTTGGTAGAGCACTTTGGGAATACACGATACCTATTGTTTCAGGTCCTGCAATAAGAAGACCGACAATTCAGGCTAACAATTTTGAGTTAAAACCAGCACTCGTTCAAATGGTTCAATCAAATCAATTTGGAGGATATCCAAATGAGAGTCCTGATGAGCATATTGAAGTATTTCTTCAATATTGTAATACAGTGAAAATGAATAATGTATCTGATGATGTATTTAGGCTACAACTTTTTCCATTTTCACTTAGAGAAAAAGCTAGGGCTTGGTACAATTCATTGCCACAAGACTTTGTAACCACTTGGGTTGATCTCTGATCTAAATTTTTAAGGAGATTTTTTCCACCAACTAGAACTGCTAGGTTAAGAAATGGCATCACAAACTTCACTAAGTTTAGTGGTGAATCACTTTATGAAGCATGGGAAAGATTCAAGGAGGCAATTAGAAAATGCCCCCATCATGGATTACTAGATAATCTCCTTATTAAGATATTCTATCTCAGTTTAGATGACACATTGAGATCTCTAGTAAATGCTGCTTCTGGTGGTGCACTAATGAGTAAGACATATGATGAGGCTAGTGCTTTGATAGATGAAATGGCCTCTAGTGCACATAATTGGCAACATGAAAGAGGTAAGTCTAGAGTGGCATCTGTCAATGACATGGACTCCTTAACAGCTCATATTTCTACTCTTACCGCCTAGGTAAGTAAACTCACCTCTACACCTTCTTTCAATGTTAATCAAATTTCTTGTTGTGAGTTATGCTCAGGACCACACTCAACTCTTGAGTGCCCATCTAGAAACTTTTCCTCCTCATCCCATGGAGAGCAAGTAAATTTTGTCAACAATTTCTAAAGAGGAAATCAAGGACCTTATTCAAACACCTACAATCTAGGGTGGCGTAATCATCCAAATTTCTCATGGAGAAATGATAACAATGCACTTAAACCCCCTGGATTTCAAAAGCAAGGTCCTAATCATAATACTCCCCATCAACAATATCCTAATCATAATACCTCTTCTCAGCAAGGTCAGTCTAAAATGGAAGAACTCATGATAAGTTATATGCAAAAGACTGACACAATGTTGCAAAATCAACAAGCTACCATTAGGAATCTTGAAAATCAGCTGAGTCAAATGTCTCAACAGTTGAGTAATAGACCATCTGGGTCTTTACCTAGCAATACTGAGTAGAATCCTAAGGGTGTAAATGCTATTATGCTAAGAAGTGGTAAGGAATTAGTTGATAAGAAACTTGAGGAAGAGGAGGTTAACTTAGAGAAAGATAAAGGGAAACAAAAGGAAGAGGAACCAGAGCAAAATTCACCAAAAGTGAAAGCATATGTTCCTCCTATTCCTTTCCCAGGAAGGTTGAAGCAACAACAATTGGATTCACAATTTGCTAAATTTTTAGAAGTCTTTAAAAAATTGCAAATTAACATTCCTTTTGCAGAGGCACTTCAGCAGATGCCATCATATGTTAAGTTCATGAAGGATTTACTCACAAAGAAGAGGAAGATTGAAGGGAATGAACCGGTGATGCTTATAGGGAAATGTTCAATGATCTTACAGAATGATGTACCTAATTTGCCAAGAAAACAAAGAGATCAGGGGAGTTTTACTGTTCCTTGCACCATAGGCAATTTTCATTTTGATAAAGTTCTTATTGACTCTGGTGCAAGTATAAATTTAATGCCTCTATCTATTTTTAGGAAATTGGGACTTGGAGAGTGCAAGGGAACTCATGTTACCTTGCAACTTGCTGATAGGAGCATCAAATACCCAAGAGGGATTGTGGAAAATGTCCTAGTGAAAGTAGATAAATTCATCTTTCTAGTTGACTTTATAGTCTTGGAGATAGAGGAGGATAAAGAGGTACCCATGATCTTTGGCAGACCGTTCCTTGCAACAGGTAAAGCCTTAATTGATGTGGAACAAAGTAAGCTTACTTTAAGAGTTATGGATGAACAAGTCACGTTTAATGTGTATGAGGCTACAAAGAAATTTGATGACTGTAAATCCTGTTACACTATTGATAGTGTTGATGAGCTTTCCTCTGAGTTCGTGGAAGAGAATGCAGGTGTGGACACGATGGAGTCAGTTCTTAGGGATTTAGATGATTGGAGTGATGATGAGGATGAACCCCAAGAAGAACATGCTGAACAAGTTTATGAATTCAAGACTCGACACTATGAGGAGTGGGGACCACTGAGAAGAAACCGATGCCGTCATTGACACAACCCTCGGTGCTTGAACTTAAACCTTTGCCTGGTCATTTAAAGTATGCTTATCTTGGAACAAATGATACTTTGCCAATAATCATTTCTTCTTCTTTGACAGGTGATCAAGAGCAACAACTTTTGGATGTTCTAAGAGAACATAAGGAAGCTATCGGGTGGACCATTGCTGATATTAAGGGAATTAACCCTTCAATTTGTACTCATAGGATATTTCTTGAAGCTGAGTGTAAACCTATAGTACAACCACAAAGAAGACTTAACCCAACTCTTAAGGAAGTTGTAAAAAAAGAAGTGCTTAAATTGTTAGATGCAAGCATTATTTTTCCAATTTCTGATAGTAAATGGGTTAGTCCTGTCCAAGTTATACCAAAAAAAGGTGGTATGACTGTAGTACAAAATGAGGCTAATGAATTAATTCCCACTCGCACTGTAACTAGTTGGAGAGTCTGTATAGACTATAGAAAACTAAATGATGCTACCCGCAAAGATCATTTCCCCCTCCCTTTTATAGATCAGATGTTAGAAAAACTTGCAGGGCATGATTATTACTGCTTTTTAGATGGTTATTCTGGTTACAATCAAATCCATATAGCACCCGAGGACCAGGAGAAAACCACCTTTACTTGTCCCTATGGCACATTTGCTTTTAGGAGAATGCCCTTTGGTCTTTGTAATGCACCCGCTATATTTCAAAGATGCATGATGTCCATATTTTTTGACATGATAGAAAATTTCATTGAAATATTCATGGATGATTTTTCTGTTTTTGGGAAGTCATTCGAAACATGTCTAACAAATTTAAGATGTGTGCTTAAGAGATGCAAGGAAACTAATATGCTTCTTAATTGGGAAAAATGCCATTTCATGGTAAGAGAGGGAATAGTCTTAAGGAACAAAGTATCTAAGCAGGGAATTGAGGTTGACAGGGCAAAAGTAGAGGTGATAGAGAAGCTACCACCACCTACTACAGTGAAAGGAATCAGAAGCTTCTTGGGACATGCTGGCTTCTATAGGAGATTTATCTAGGACTTCTCTAAAATCTCAAGACCTCTTTGTAATTTACTAGAAAAAGATTCTGCCTTTATTTTTTATGATAATTTTTTGCAGGCATTTAATCTATTGAAGGAGAAGCTCACTACTGCACCAGTGATTGTTGCACCTGATTGGGAGCTTCCCTTCGAGTTGACGTGCGATGCCAGCGACTATGCTGTAGGAGCGGTACTTGGGCAAAGGAAAGATAAGTCATTTCATGTAATATACTATGCAAGTAGAACCTTAAATGAGGCCTAAAGGAATGATGCCACAACTGAAAAAGAACTTTTAGCAGTCATATTTACATGCGATAAATTCTGGCCTTACCTAATAGGTTCTAAAATCATAGTATATACTGACCATGTTGCCCTTAAGTATTTATTTGCTAAAGCTGATGCTAAACCTAGGTTAATTTGATGGATTATACTATTATAAGAATTTAACCTGGAAATTAAAGATAAGAAGGGAACTGAAAATGTGGTGGCTGATCATTTATCCCGTTTGGAATCTAATTGTTTTGATTCACCTATTAATGAAAAGTTCCCTGATGAACAATTGCATGTAGTAGAAGTTCAAGGATTACCTTAGTATGCTGATATCGTTAATTATTTGGTTAGCAAAATCACTCCATATGGTTTCTCCTACCAACAGAAAAAGAAATTTTTACATGATGTGAAGTTTTATTTTTGGGATGAACCATATCTCTTTAAAAATTGTGCTGACCAAATAATTAGACGATGCGTACCTGAAAGTGAACAGCTTAGCATTATACAACATTGTCATTCTAGAGAGGTAGGAGGTCACTTTGGTATGAAAAAAACGGTAGCAAAAATTTTATCTTGCGGATTTTATTGGCCCAATTTGTTTCATGATTACAGGAACTTCATTATGACTTGTGCTAAATGCCAAAGGACTGGCAATATTTCAAGAAGACATGAATTACCACAAAATAATATACTTGTAATTGAACTTTTTGAAGTTTGGGGAATCGACTTTATGGGTCCTTTTCCCTCATCTTTTTCAAACAAATATATTCTTTTAGCTGTTGATTATGTTTCAAAATGGGTAAAGGCAGTTGCTCTACAAACTAATGACAGCAGGGTTGTCATTAAATTTTTTAAAAAGAATATATTTTCATGATTTGGGGTACCTAGAGCTATAATAAGTGATGGGGGAACACATTTTTGTAACAGGTAATTTGAGAAATTATTAATAAAATATGGAGTTACTCACAAAATTGCCACCCTTATCATCCACAAACGTGTAGACAGGTTGAGGTATCCAATAGGGAAATTAAGTGAATCTTAGAGAAAACTATCAATGCATCCTGAAAGGATTGGTCTTTAAAACTTGATGATGCATTGTGGGCTTATAGAACAGCTTTTAAAACACCTATTGGAATGTCCTCCTACAAGATTGTTTATGGTAAATCATGTCACCTACCTGTAGAGCTTGAGCATAAGGTATACTGGGCCATAAAATACCTTAACTTTGAGTTGCAAACTGCAGGTGAAAAGAGGTTGCTCCAATTGAATCAAATGGCCGAGATGAGAGAGGAAGCATATGAAAATGCGAGAATTTACAAGGAGAGAGCAAAGCGATGGCATGATAAGAACATCCTACAGCGAGAGTTCTTGCCTGGTCAAAGAGTTTTATCGTACAACTCTCGATTGAAGCTGTTCCCAGGTAAGTTGAAATCACGATGGTCTGGACCATTTGAAATTGTTAATGTGTTTCCTTATGGTGTAGTTGAGTTGAAGGCAGAAGACAACCGTACTTTCAAGGTAAACGGTTATCTTCTCAAACATTACTATGAAGGGGAACATGTTGATAGAAATGCCACAACTGTGGATTTAGGAGATTCAAGAACTTGAACTAGAAAAGTCGGGCTAGCGACTATAAACTAAGCGCTTCATGGGAGGCAGCCCATGCTTAATAAGTATATACACTAGTGTTTTAATTTCGTTACAAAAAAAAAAAAAATCTAATTCAAGGCTGGATAAGAGCCTCCGGTGCATTCAAGACACTCTAAGGATGACAGACATTTTAGGAGGAATTTTCTTCCTAATGAACAATTTTACACCAGGGAAGTACCAGTATTTCAATTTTTGCATTGACATTCTTTTCCTTAATTTTGTGATATATTAGGAACAATGAGGACATTGTCCAATTTAAGTGTGGGGAAGGGATTATAAATGTAGAAGTATAATGATTGGACACATCATGAGCTTACAAATCCCATGCTTTATTTATGTCCTTAAGTGTTTATCATCAATGAAATCCTAAAATTGACTTAGATTGGTGCCCTACTCGCCAACTGTTGTGACTAGTTTACATAGTTAAAATTTAATAGTAAAATCTCTAAAGAACGGGGTTTACCCTATGTTTAGCCTTTGAACTTGAGATTGAGTCCTTAAGTTGAAAAAACAAGCAAGTTTACTTCAAGGAAAAATTGGTTGGGATAAATCTCTCTTGAAATTTCTTTGAGAATACCTTAACACCTAGTGAAAGAGGTAAAGGAAATATTTTACTTAGTGATCCCTTAATAATAATAATAATAAAAAAGAGCCTTACTCCAATAACTCGGGAAAGTGAGTTAAGAGTATCCAATCTTAAATGTTAGTGTGAGGAAGAGTTCGTAGGGGTCCCTTTAAAACCTGGTCACTTAGGCGATGAGCCCAGGATGTGCCGACTCAATGAACTCACAATAACGAGAAGGGTGGAAAGGCAAAAATTTAGTACCTTAATGAAAGCCAAGTTGACATGGGCGAGCTTTGGTCCCTCAGAAGAGTGAAGTCTCACTTCGCTGTCAATTAAGGAAAATAAAAAAAAAGGGGGAGAAATTCTAGGAAAAAATGGATACCATATGCTTTCACTTCTTGTTATCTTGTTTAGAGAAGTAAAATTGAGGGAGATTATACTTGCTAATAACCAATGAAGTTTAAATGACTGTTTTTCCTTATGGACTAAGTATTGTTTTTTATTGTTAAACACTGGGATTAAAAATCTATTGTATTTAGATTAACTACTAAATTTCAACTAGATATACTAGTTACAAATTTCAGTATGGTCAGAAAAATGGGCACCAAAAGTTCAATGATGGATTTCTCTTGTTTAAATCAATCTTAGGCAATGAGCCTAGGATGTCCCGACTCAATGAACTCACAATAACGAGAAGGGTGGAAAGGCAAAAATTTAGTACCTTAATGAAAGCCAGGTTGACATGGGCGAGCTTTGGTCTCTCAGAAGAGTGAAGTCTCACTCCGCTATCAATTAAGGCATATAAAAAAAAAAGGGGAGAAATTCTAGGAAAAAATGGATACCCTATGCTTTCACTTCTTGTTATCTTGTTTAGAGAAGTAAAATTGAGGGAGATTATACTTGCTAATAACCAATGAAGTTTAAATGAATGTTTTTCCTTATGGACTAAGTATTGTTTTTTATTGTTAAACACTGGGATTAAAAATCTATTGTATTTAGATTAACTACTAAATTTCAACTAGATATACTAGTTACAGATTTCAGTATGGTCAGAACAATGGGCACCAAAAGTTCAATGATGGATTTTTCTTGTTTAAATCAATTATTTTGCTTGAGGACAAGCAAAAGTTCAAGTGTAGGGATGTTGATAAGATCACATTATACTTATATTTTCTTTTGGACATATATTAAATTTATTTCAATATTATAAGAAAATATAAAGAAATGATATTTAATGGTGTTTATTGTGAAAATTCAGGTTTTAAGGACCCAAAAGTAAATTACAAGTTGATTGGAGGAGTTTTTCACAAAATTGAAGAAGCGAGTGGAGGATTGCACGGAAGGCTGTCGGCCTATATTAAACCGGCCTCAAAAGGCATTAAAGCCACCGGCCTTAGGCCAACCTACATTCAAGGCCGCTGGCCTTGAGCTGACCTATATTAAACCGGCCTCAAAAGGCATTAAAGCCGCCGGCCTTGAGCCGACCTACATTACTCCCCAGATATCCATTGCGAAAATCTCTCCAAAATCATATCTTAATTAATTTGCTGACTCAACTCCTCATCAGATCAACCTTATCCTCCTCCTCTTTAGATCTATAAATAGGCCCCTTGTGTGAACCTTAGAAGCATCCCTTTTGTTTAGCATCTTTTGTTTAGCTTCCTTTGTTTATCATCCGTTGTTTTTCTTCTTTGTTTTAGCATCATTTGTCTTTCTTTTGAATCATTAGAATTCCTTAGGAACTTTAGGATTTTATATTCTCTTTAATTCCTTTACATTTCATGTTATTCCAAATTTTAGTTTGAAGAAAGAATGTTATTTTGCTGAATTTTGCTTTCAATTGAAGAATTCAAGGAATCATTTTGGAAGATTGAAGTTCTACAAACTCTTGAAGATTATAGCAATTGTTTCATTTACTTTATTTTCTTTTATGCCATTTATTAGTTTATTCTTGTTGTTCAATATGAATTCCATTGCACCTATTTATTTCAATTGTTTTTATGCAATTCATACTATAATGTCCTAAATCATCCTTGTGGGAAACATGATGAAGCCATAATTCAAACTAAAATGATCATTGTATTCATGTTATAGGAAATATAGATATACAGAATTTTCATATAAGAAGTCCTGCTATAAATTGTATTTTGTAATTAAAATCAATGCATAGGAATGTAAATGACTCAAAAGAAAAATTTAGGTTTTATTAGGAATTCCTAAGTAAGATTTAATAATTCATGTGGAAGCATCGTTATTGAATTTTATTAGAAATTGACCTAAGTGTTTCATGCAATATTTTTATTAAATTTTTCACTAAGGGATTAGGAGAAATTATTTGAAAGATATTAGGCAATCATATAATTGGGAAATTTGTGATTGTAAATTAGAATCCTCATTTGATTTTAATTAGCGGGAGCTATTAAATTAAATTGGGGTAACATTACTTTAAAACTTGATAAAGGATTAAGGTTTTGTTAATTTCTTTTGAAAATCCATATAGCTATGAGTTATTATAACATGAAGGCAATATCATTAGTAGAATTAGGGTGGATTCTATTTCCCACCATCAATTCATCATTTTTCAAACACAATTCTCTTTCTGAGCATTTACTATCATTCATTCAATTCTCATCAAACATAATTACCTAAATAATAGTTGAAATTGATATAGGTCTATTACTTAATCAATCTTCGTGGTTCGACACTCTTCTCTCACTATATTACTTGATCTGATCTAGTACACTTGTTGGTATTTGTTCACGCTCATTTTATATCTCTTTTTGCATGGATCAATCAATTTCACAAGTGAAATTGTGGCGAGATCAACTTGAGTAGATTGTGAGTAATATCAATCTTTCTCTTGTTGTTTTCAAGTTGTATTTAATGCATCATATCTAGGTGCAATTTGTTGGTTATTTTTTCTTATCCATGTGAATTTGGGTTCATCCATTTAGATTTGCATTACTTAAATTTGAGTGGCATTGTAGTTCATTTCTTTTGTTATCCATTGCTACTTTTACAATTTCTTTGTTCCTCATTTCGATTTAGCATCAAGCCTTTGAAATCACGTGAATTAGGGATCATTGGTGAAGTTAGTGATCACACCTATTGTTGATTGAATCTTGTTGATCCCGCCATTTGTGGATATGTTTATAGTTCAATTAGTAAGGCACATCAGAAGAGGATGAAGCAGTACTCGATGAGGTACAAGTAGAAGTTGTTCCAAAGGGGACTCAAGGAAAGGCACATGAGCTAGAGCTGGTTGAGCAATAAGATATGGTATTTGATATTCTCTTAGGCTGGTTTGAGGATAGTATTACAGCTACAATAATCCCTATGGACTAGGAGCTAGTACAAGATGAGAGAGCAAAGGCAAGAGTAGATGTGATGGCTTTGCTGCCTAATTTATTAGATATTCCAATGATACCCATGATTAGTGAGGAGATGACATATGTAGACCCCACCTCAGTTGCCCATAGATTTGACTCCATTTGGATCTATTGTATTAGCAAGCAATGAGGATATGATTTATTTGGACGAGCTTGCAATTGAGCTAGATCCAATGGATTTTGTGACTTTCAATGGATATGACATGGATAACTCTAAGGACTGGCTAGAATTTGAGCTAAGACTAAGTAAAACACCCTCTAATGTTGCTTTTACAAGTGCCTATTCACCTAACTAGGATATGGAAAGAGATGATGGCTCATCAGGAGCCAATTCAGCTATTAGACCTTCTATCACATGTACTTGCTATCCGAAAAGAGTGGCCTTGTGCAAGGGAGGATGGATTCAAAAGTATGATTAATTTAGATAGATGTCTCTTTAGGTTGTAGCTGTTATTTTGTATTATGATCATAAATACTTTGGGTTTTGTTATAGCTATTATAGATTATCATTTTGTATTTTAGAGTCTAGCATTATATTGTTACATGCATGCATTAATGTATTGAGACTCTAGGAGTGGACACTCACTCATTAGAAGTGACCACCTTTAGGTTGTAACCTCATGCTGCTAAATTAATGAAAAATTAGTTGCATTACTATATTAGTGAAAATCATATGTATTTCCATCTTATTATATATTGTTATTATATCAGTGAAATGAAATAAAAAATGCAAAGAAAAAGTATCTTTATGTACGAAATGGACAAATGTGTAAGTGTTGGATTAAAATCAAAATAAGTGGAATAATTTGAATCAAACCACTAGTCTACTAAAAATGTACACTTTTCTAATTGTATCAAATTATAAATTTATAAACCCAAATAAATCTAACGACTAAGCTAGGCAAGTGTACCTATTTAATGTAATATAGATTTTAATGGGAGCCGTCTTCAAGGATCCTGAAAACAAGTACTATTATCATTGTTTTTCTACTATCTAGTCTAAATCTTAATATGAGAATAGTAATTTTAACTATCGATTAACTAATCTAACAATCCTAAGATTAATTATAATTGCTTCAATAGATGAATTCAATCACAAAAACATACCATTCATCTTGATCCACCCTAAACCTTAGCTTTCTTATAATAAGGTATCGATTAACAAATTATTTATGCTTTGCACTGCAAAAATTCTCAATTAAACTAATTAGTCTCTTGAGTTGATTAACTCTTAGCCCTATGTGGAATAGTCGAAACCTCTCCCTCACTATCGCTATATAAGATTTCACTAAAGTACATAATTCCCAAATAAAGATTTAATCTATCCTATTCGATAAAACCTCTTTCTATCAAATAAGAATCATACATGCAATTAATTTGCACTCATAAATTAATCAGAAAAAAAATTAGAATACATGAATATATACAAAGGCATCAACTCTTTATTAATCAATAAACAATTTAATCATATGGTTTAGAGTTTCACAAGATGCAAGGTATATAAATCTACTCTATGGAATTTACAATAAGCATAAAAACTCCAGAGGAATAACAAGTAATCATGATGAAAAGACTAAACCCTTATAGATGTTTTGTGATCTCTGATAATGCTCCAATAATTTCTCTCTTCAAGTTCATAACTACGCTCTCTTAGAGTTTTTAGAGTGACTAAGAATGATAAAAGGTTAAAAATTCCCCTAACTTGTGAAATAAATCGAGTATTTATAATTTTAGAAACATGGGTAGCATGCATGACCTACTACATGCCCGTACTCGAGGTCGTGTACTCTAGAACAAAGTAAAATTCTAGAGTTCAAGGCTCTACACGACCTCTTGTACGGCTGTGCTTAGGGTTATGCACTCTAGAATTCCTTCATTTTCTTCTCTAGCCAAATTTCCTCCTTCAACATTACTCTCTACATAACTTGTGTAGCAACTAGGGCACATTTTCAAGATGTATTCTAATCACTTTTTGCCCTCCATCACTAGTGTCTGCATGGCCATGCTGAAGGTTGTATACAGATGGAAATCACCCTTTTTCTATATTTTTCCAAATTTCACCTTGTTTTTTGTTTGAATGATAGGAATCATATACCTACAGGACCCATCACTAGGGCAAGAGCCAAAGGGTTACAAAATTTAGCGATGAGGGTCCTCTTTGAACAATTAGACCTCAAGAAAATTTGTTTAGTGTCTTCTTTTCTATTACATACTTGTTGTGCATTCCAGTAGGTACACTTGTCGGTTTTTACAAGATGGTGGATAAATTCACTAAGGCTCAGTTTGTGGGTTATTCATGGACCTACATAAATTAAAGAACAACCGGTCCAACAATTGCTCCATGGAAGTGAAGAACCGGCCATTTTAAGGATTTATTTGTAATTTTCTTTTGTTAATTTAGAACTGGTCACTTGTTGGTTTTATTTATAATTTAGTTTTTGTTGTTTTAACCCTAATTAGAGTAAGTATAAATACTTGTTAAGTAAGTTTTAGAGGGGACTTTTTTATCATTAGAAAATTTGCCCTTTTTGTGCCATGGAGAGTTCATCCCCATGCCTCCTATACTCTTATCAATTTCAATTGAAATTGTGGCAAGTTGGCTTAAGACATATTGTGAATTATATCAATATTTCTTAAGTTGTTTTCAATTATTTCTAGTGTGTCATATCTAGTTGTAATTGGTTGTTTTACTCTGTTCTTGTTCACGTGATTTAGGGTTCCATTTTTTTTTTAGATTTGGTTCATGGTTAATTTGATTAGAATTCATTTCATTAGTGTGTTATCCTTTATATATCTTACAAATTGCAAGTAATCCTCATCATAATTTGTCATTTTAGCAACTTGATTCATGCAATTAGGGTTAACGTGATTATTGGTATCATGCCATTTTTGTGGACTTGGTTGGGTTGATTCTTCAATTGGCTTTGTGTTCTTGCATTTGGATCTAAGGCACATCATCAAACCTTCCTTAAATCCTTCAATTGTCCTCTTTAAACCATAAAATCAAATATTAAGCACTTAAGTATCATTTTCTTGATAAATTAACATAAAATTCATATAAAATTATATCTAACAAGTAGTAGAAATAAGGATCTTTCAACATTTATCAAACTTTCCCAAACTCAACCGTTTATTTGTCCTCAAGCAAACAAAATAAGGACAATAGAAAGTCCCTGTTATCAATTATACTCATTATGAACTTCAAATCACAAGTAGCTTTCTTTCCTTAATTAATCCTCAGTGACTCATTAGTGCCTATTGCTCAAATCTATCATAATTGTATGCGTACCTAGCACACAATAATTAGACTTTTCAAATTAATCTAAGTAAGTTAAACCATTACCCTCATCGTTCAACAACTGCTTTCAAAGTCATGAAGGAAATAACAAATCAAACAAAGCCAAAGCTACTCAATCACATCTCGCTACTTACTAAAAAGCATATAAAACATTCAATTATTTCTCTAAGCACAACAATAAGAAGTGAAAGTATATGGCATCTATTATTCTCCTAGATTATTTTCCTTTCTCTTTTAAGTCTCTTCAAAAGTTTTATTTAAACTCAATCAATTATTATCATTTTGATTTTTTTTTTCCCAAATTAGTTCAATTGGATAAAGCTGAGTAACTCATATGGTAGGCTTTCAACTAATAATCTCGAGCCCATCACTCCAGTTAATAGACGTTATCCCCTCGATGGAGAGCGACCCTACAAACTTATTTACCCGAGTTACAAAACTTGCTAAACTTGACTTTTTGATAACCTTTAAAGTTATGGTAATTTCATTAATCGGTCAATCTTAGGACAAATGACCTTAGGTAACCGGGTTTTAAAGAGACCCCATCAAATCTCCCTTACCTTAACACATAAAGACACAATAATGATACTCATAACCTGGGTAAACCAAGTCGTTGGAGTAAAGGCTTTTGTTTTTTTCAATTTAAATACTTAATTTATTTTTAAAGAGAACATTTCAAAAAGGGACTTTTCAACAATTCAAAATCAAAATTAATGCTCAATTGCAAACTTGTAAATGGGGGAAATTTAATCAACAAGTGCATAAGAAGCATAAACAATCCAAAACCTAATTTCTTCTATCTTCATATCCCTTCCCCACACTTGTCTAAGACATTGTCCCTAATGTCTTCCTAAAGTAAGCACACATAGGGAAAAAAAAAATACCTAGATGTGGAGTGTAGATTTTAGTAGATGAAGAAGTGTGTAGTGTAAGAATGTAAATTCATGGAGAGGAGGTATGGGGAAAATAAATGAAAGAATGAGGAAAGGAAAGCACACATATATACATGGAAACTCTACCCAAGCTTCTGCATGGCCATGCTCGGGGTTGTGCAAAGCCCCAAAGAGCTTTCTAAGTTTGTTTCATCTAGGGCACCAAAATGCCCTACCTTATGCACAGTTGTGCTCGAGGTCATGTAAGGCTCCAAAAAGGCATCCAAAAGCTTTTGCTTTTCAGGCACAAAGTGCCTTATCTCTTGCATAGCCATGCTCGGGGCCTTGTAGGGCTCCAAAAAGTGTCTAGGAGCTCCTCTTCATGTGTGCACTACTTTGAGCACTGCTTGTAGGTTATGTAGGTGCTTAAAAATTATACAGAAAGCAACAAAAAACTCTCTAAGCTATTTGATCCATGTGTTTGTTTAGTATGCACCTTGCCATAAGTGAAAGAGCATGAAAATGACTTACTAGGTAAACTTGAGAAGTAAAGCTTGAATTTCAAGTAAGCTCACTTACTCCCCCATAAATCTGCAATTTTTTTTAGCAAGAAAGACTTGGGATAGTGAAACAAAAATGAACTTAAAGGAACTTAGCATACCTAGATTAGTCATGGGTTGCCTCCCAAGAAGTGCACTTTTTTAATGTCCTTAACTCGATATCCTTCACTTTTTCAACTAATTATTTGGTAATTAGAATCTAAACTCCTCTTGCTATTCATGTTCTATTCCATCTCCCATATATAGCTGTAGTCTATGACCATTTACTTTGAAGTCATCATGCTCTGTATGTTTAAGCTCCATTATACCGTGTAGGAAGACCTTCTTGACTACAAAAGGACCAAACCATCTTGACTTCAATTTTTTGGAAAAAAGTTTCAATCGAGAATTAAACAAAACCACTTGGTCCCCTTGAACTCTCTTAGATGACGAATGTGCATATCATGGTATTTCTTTGTCCACTCTTTGTATATCTTCATATTCTTATATACATGCCTTCTTCACTCATCGAGTTCATTTAATTGTAGTATCCTCTTCAATCCAATAGCTTCTAAGTCAAAATTTGCCATTTTGATTGCCTAGCATACCTTATGTTTAATCTTTACTAGAAGGTGGAATGACTTCCCATAGACTAACCTATAGGGAGTAGCCCTAAAAGTGTTTTGTAGGCTATTCTATATGCCCATAAGGAATCATCAAGCTTCTCTACCCAATCTCTTCTATAATGCTACACAGTTTTTTCTATAATTCTTTTCAACTCACAATTGAAGATTTCCACCTGTTCACTTGTCTGAAGATCATAAGGTGTAGCAATTTGATGTATAACACCATATCTCCTTACCACCTCAATTTGTGCATTGCAAAAGTGTGCTCCATTATCACTTCTAATAGCTCTAGCGATTCCAAAATGAGAGAACAACTTCTTAAGAAACTTTACAACTACTCAAGCATTATTTGTAGGCAAAGCTTGTGCCTCAACTAATTTAGACACATAGTCCACCACTACCAATATTTATTTGTTCCCAGAAGAAGTAGGGAATGGTCATACTAAGTCAATGCCCTACAGGTTAAAGACTTCACATTCTAAAATAAAGTTTTGAGACATCTCATCTCTCCTTAATATGTTCCCTACGTGCTGACATGTATCTAATGCGACACAATGACGATGATCATCTTTAAATATTGCAGGCTAATAGAAACCAACCTCCAAAACTTTGTGTGCAATTCTGTTAGCTAAATAATGACCACCGATAGGGCCGGAGTGACAATGACCAAAAAGCTTCCATCCCTCTTCATGTGAGATACATCTCCTTATTACTTGATCTCCATAAACCTGAAAAAGAAAAGGGTCCTCCAAATAGTAATATTTAAATTTTGAAAAGAACTTCCTTCATACATGATAATTAAGGTCATTAAGGAGAACTCTCACTACCAAATAATTTGCAAAATCTACAAAACATGGGGTTTTTAGGCCCATGAGCTAATAAACTGCATATAGCTTTTCTTCAGGGAAAGAGTCATTAATATCCTCCTCTTTAAGATCCTCCAAACAAGGATTCTCAAGTCTTGAGAGATAGTTAGTTGCTAGATTCTTTACCCCCTTTCTATGGTAAATCTCTAAGTTAAATTCTTATAAGAGAAAAATCTACCAAATGAGCTTAGGCTCCACATCTGTTTTAATCAACAAAAATCTTAAGGCGGTATGATCAGTATAGACAATGACCTTAGACAAAATTAAATACGGCATAAATTTATCAAATGTAAACACCACAGCTAGTATCTCATTCTCTTTGGTAATGTAATTTACTTAGGTATTACTAGGAGTCTTGTTGGCATAGTAGATAGGTTGGAAATTTTTGTCCTGCCTTTGTCCAAGAGTAGCCCTAACTACATAATTACTCGCACTACACATGAGTTTAAAGGGCAAGTTCTAGTCAAGAGCTATCATAATAGGAGCATTTGTTAGTTTTGCCTTAAGCACATCAAAGGCATGCTGGCATTTGGGGGTAAAGTTGAAAAACACATCCCTCTTTAATAGCCTAGTCAACAAGTGGGCTATTTTGGAGAAGTCCTTTATGAAGCATCTATAAAAACTAGCATGGCCTATAAAACTGATGTGCCTTACTAATTGGATAGTAAACACATCAATAAGTGGCACGAATAATAAATTCCAATTCATAAGAGGCGTAATGCTCCCTAATTTACGAGATTGATGCTAAATTGATATATAAAACAAAGAAATTATGTAAGTATTAATGGATAACAATGGAAATGAACTAAAATTCCACTCAAATTGAAATGATTCAAATCTGAAATGGAAGAACCCTAATTCAAGTAGATAATGACAAGTCACCAACAAATTGCACTTAGATATGACTCACTAAATACAATTAGAAAAACAATGAGAGGAAGATTGATATTACTCACAATCCACTCAAGTTAGTCTCGCTACAATTTCACTTGTGAAATTGATAAGAGATCTTTTTGCAAGCAAGGGAACCTTCATGACAAAGAATGTGTTTTTTCCAAAATGTCAAAAGCTCCCTCAAAACCCTAGTTAGCAAATACTTATACTTACTTCAATTAGGGCAAAAATAACACAAAATTACAAATAATCCACTTTAGTGGTTGGTTCCAAGAGTAACAAATTACAAGTACAAATGATCTTCAAGTGGCCGGTTCTTCACTTTAATTGAACATATTGTGGACCGTTGGATGTGATTCCAAGAATGTCTCACAATTTTAATCCTTGGTGCATGTTATTTGGCTATCTTGTAAAAATCGATAAATGTACCTGATGAGAGCCATGATGGGAGCCAAGCTAGAAGATGGAATGTAGATCCTCTTGAAGTGCCACCTAGACCGATCACAAGAACTTGAGCGAAACAATTCAAGGAAGCACTTAACGGGTTGATAAAGGATGTCCACGAAGTCGGAATGGATTGGAGCAATCATGAAGCTGGAATGGATTGGAATAACCATGAGAATGCCCTTGCTCTTGTATAAGTCATAACGGATACGGGTTGAAGATGGCGTGTCTTTACAAGGCACGATCATGTAGTGAGTTTGGAGGTTCCATAGAAACATACATGGTCATATACACGGTTCAAAGGCACGGCCGTGTATGGTGTCAAGAATATCTACAGAAACATACACGTCTAAAAGGCACGACTGTGTATATGCTCTACACCGACTCCAACGCCACTGGCCTTTAAGTCCCTGTTTTGTTATTTTTCCGCAACTTAATGATGTTATGTCGTTTTGGGCCTTTATTGCTATGAATTGTAAACCCTACTATAAAGCTTCTAGGTTTTAGAACAGATAGAACATACAACATACAAGTTTGAAAACACTTTTAAGAGAATTCCTCTCTTGGTTCTTTAAAGAACTACTCTAGAACTTATCGGATTTTCTTCTGTGGCATTCATCCCAACTTATCAATCGGTCCTTCATCCCGATTGTGGCGTCTACATAATATACCAAGGTTCTTGCCTTACATATAGGCAACGGGTCGCGGTTTCCACTCGATTGTTTGGCATCTTGGGTAGCAATTCCGAACGTATTGGTATTGGGTTTCGTCACACGTGGGCATGGTTCGTATTAGTTTGGTATCAGAGCCTAGGTTTGTTAAACATCAGTTCGGTTTGAAGAAGGTAACATCAAAACCTTAACTCTAATCATTCATATCAATTGTTCGTACTCAAATTCATAGTGTTCATTGTCTTTTGAAAGTGTAGTGCCTTCTATTCATTTTTGTTACAAAAAAAAGAAAAGGAATCACGACAAAAAAAAAAAGGAATGTGATCAAGAGCAAAAAAACAAAGGAAAAAAAAAACAGAAAATTTCGAGCCCCTAGAGTTGTTTTAAATTCTACGGAAGGGAATTAGTGTAGTTTGGGTTAGTTCCAAGAGAATTGAGAAGAGGAATTGGTGAGTTGATATCATCATTGTTTGTGGGAATACACGAGTGACTGTGTGATATCATCCTTGGAGCGAAACACGTAAGGGAGTGTATCGTGAGGCTTGATCATATATATATTTGTGTTAGTACTAATCTTTTTCTACAGGAACTATGTCGAGGTAACATTCTCCTGAAGGTGAGAGGAGAAGGTTTGATGTTAGGTTAGTGATTGAGGCGTTGAGGGTGAGATGAAGAGAATGTTTCAGAAGGGGATGGAACAAATTCATGAGACGGTGGAGCAAAGACTAGAGCAATCTAAAAACGTCTTCCAATGGCGTAAGAGGGAGAGTCGTTCTAGGAGAGTACAAAGGGGTGGAGATGAAATGTCTGATGATGAATTTGATGAACCTTCTGTCGGGAGTTATAGAGGATATAGTGGTAGGAATAGAGGAACTAGGGATTAGGAAGATAGAGGAGATAGGAATAGAGAGGATAATCAATTGAGTAGTATAAAGATGAAGATTCCTCCTTTCCAAGGGAAGAATGATCCCGAGGCGTACTTAGAGTGGGAAAAGAAGGTAGAGATGGTGTTTGATTGTCATAACTATAGTGGGAGAAAGAAAGTGAAACTTGCTGCCATTGAATTTTCGGATTATGCCATAGTGTGGTAGGATTAACTAATGTTAAATCGAAGAAGGAATGGCAAACCACCTATTGAGTTTTGGGAAGAGATGAAGAAGGTGATAAAGAAGTGGTTTGTGCCTGCGTATTACTATCGTGAATTGCACAACAAATTGCAAACTCTTAAGTAGGGAAGCCGAAGTGTGGATTAGTATTTCAAGGAGATGGAAGTTACCATGATTAGGGCGAATGTAGAGGAGGATAGAGAGGCTACCATGGTTAGGTTTCTTACTGGATTGAATAGAGAAATTCAAAATGTCGTAGAATTACAGCATAATGTAGAATTGGAAGATATGGTTCATATGGCTATAAAGGTTGAGAACCAACACAGGAGGAAAGGTAGTAGTACTGCACGGTTTCAATAGGGTGCTGGTTTATCCACCTGGAAGACTAACCAATGGAAGAAGGAAGAAAGGCCTTTATCCACCAAACCGAAAGGAGAGTAGAGGCAAGTGGGTTCTACTCCTGATAACCAAGGTAAACCTGATTCTTCTACTCCTAGAAATCATGACATTAGATGTTTTAAATGCCAAGGCAGAGGCTATATTGCTAGTCAATGTCTGAATAGGCGTGTTATGATTCTGTGTGATGATGGTGAGTATGAGACTGAGGGGGATAGTGAAGAGGATGATATGCCTCCATTAGAGGATGCTAGTGATGACGAGGAGCCTACAGTAGGGAATTTAGTGGCAGTAGTGAAGTGAACTTTGAATGTGCAGGTGAAGGAAGAAGAGGAGGTGCAAAGAGAGAATATCTTTCATATTAGATGTTATCTAGGTGATCATATTTGCAGTTTGATCATTGATGGAGCAAGTTGCACTAATGTGGTGAGTAATTTTATTGTTGAGAGGCTAGGACTCAAGACTACTAAACACCCTAGTCCATATAAATTGCAGTGGCTGAATGATAGTGGCGAGACTAAGGTGAGTAAGCAAGCCTTGATTGCTTTTCGCATCGGTAGGTATGAGGATGAGGTGTTATGCGATGTAGTGCCAATGCAAGCGTGTCATGTGTTGTTGGGGAGGCTATGGCAGTTCGATAGAAAGGTTGTTCATGATGGCTTTTCTAACAAGTATACGTTTGTTCACTAGGGAAAAAGCTTTAATCTTAAACCTTTAACACCTAAACAGGTGTATGAGGATCAGTTGCAGCTACAACAGTCTTTTGCAAAATATAAGATGAGTGAACAACAGAAGGAGAGTGAGAGAGCAAAAGACAGCGAGAAAGAAAAGGAACACAAAAGTCGATATCAAAAGGAAAAATAGAGGAAGGCTGGAAAGAGCATGAGAGACCAAGTTGAAGGGGGATCAACTTTGGTGGTGAGTGAAAAGGAGAGTGCAGCCTTGCAAAAGGAGAGTTGTGTGGCAAGAGCGAGTGTAGTGAGGAGAGCGTTAGTGATGAAGCAACCTATGTTGTTGCTGGTTTTTAAGGATACTTGTTTGAATAGTAATAAACTTTTTAACTCTATGCCTAGTGTGGTTGTGTCTATTGTGCAGGACTTTAAAGATGTCTTCCCTGAGGAGGTTCCAAAAGGTTTACCACCTATTCGTGGTATTGAGCACCAGATTGACCTTGTACCCAGAGCATCGATTCCAAACAAACCAACTTATAGGAGCAATTCAGAGGAGACAAAGGAACTCCAAAGGCAGGTCGATGAATTCATAGAGAAGGGGTACGTGAGAGAAAGCATGAGCCCATATGCAGTGCTTATGATTTTAGTGCCTAAGAAGGATAGGTCATGGAGAATGTATGTTGACTGCCGCGCCATCAACAACATCACGGTAAAGTATCGTCATCCCATTCCTTGCTTAGATGACATGTTAGATGAGTTACATGGGTCTAGTGTCTTTTCCAAAATTGATCTGAAAAGCGAATATCACCAAATTAGAATGAAAGAAGGTGATGAATGGAAAACCGCATTTCAGACAAAATATGGATTGTATGAGTGGTTAGTAATGCCTTTAGGTTTAACTAACGCACCTAGTACTTTTATGAGACTTATGAACCGTGTTTTGAGGACTTTTATTGGCAAATTTGTGGTTGTCTATTTTGATGATATCCTCATTTACAGCAAGAGTTTGGAAGACCATATATCTCACTTAAGGAAAGTTTTAGAAGTACTTCGAAAGGAGCAATTATATGCTAACCTCAAAAAGTGCACTTTTTGCACAAACAAACTTGTGTTTCTTGGTTTTGTTGTCAGTGCATAGGGAATACAGGTTGATGAAGAAATGATTCGTGCAATCTAAGAATGGCCTAGTCCAACTAATGTAAGTAATGTGCGGAGTTTCCATGAACTAGCGAGCTTTTACAAGAGGTTTGTAAAGGATTTCAGCACCATTGCAGCACCACTTACTGAGGTAATCAAGAAGAACGTGGGGTTCAGATGGGGAGAGCAACAAGAGAAGGCCTTTTAGACACTTAAAAATAAGCTGACTCAGACACCATTACTTGCTTTACCTAATTTCTCTAAAACGTTTGAAATTGAGTATGATGCTTCAGGATTAGGTATTGGAGCAGTGCTCATGCAAGAGAGAAGACCAATTGCATTCTTTAGCGAGAAGCTAAGTGGGACAACCTTGAACTACCCTACTTGTGAAAAGGAGTTATATGCATTGGTTCGAGCACTAGAGACTTGGCAACACTATCTTTGGCCAAAAGAGTTTGTGATCCACACTGATCATGAATCCTTGAAGTACTTGAAGGGACCATTTCAAATTCTTGAGCGCATCAATGATAATGCATACAAGATAGATTTACCAGGTGAGTATCAAGTAAGTGCTACGTTTAATGTTACTGATTTGAGTCCTTTTGATGTAGGTGACGATTTGAGAACAAATCCTTTTCAAGAGGAGGGGAATGATGAGAGCCATGATGGGAGCCAAGCTAGAAGATAGAATGTGGATCCTCTTGAAGTGCCACCTGGATCGATCACAAGAACTCAAGTGAAACGATTCAAGGAAGCACTTAATGGGTTGATAAAGGATATCCACGAAGTCGAAAAAGATTGGAGCAATCATGAAGCTGGAATAGATTGGAACAACCATGAGAATGCCCTTGCTCTTGTACAAGTCATAACAGATACGGGTTGAAGAGGGCGTGTCTTTACAAGGCACGGCCGTGAGTGAGTCTAGAGGTTCCACAGAAACATACACAATCATATATACAGTTCAAAGGGATAGTCATGTATGGTGTCCAGAATATCTACAAAAACATACACGTCTAGAAGGCACGACCGTGTATATGTTCTACACCAGTTCCAACGCCACCGGCCTTTAAGTCCCTGTTTTGTTATTTTTCCTCAACTTAATGATGTTATGTCGTTTTGGGCCTTTATTGCTACGAATTGTAAACCCTACTATAAAGCTTCTAGGGTTTAGAACAGATAGAACATACAACATACAAGTTTGAAAACACTTTTGAGAGAATTCCTCTCTTGGTTCTTTAAAGAACTACTCTAGAACTTATCGGATTTTCTTCCATGGCGTTCATCCCGACTTATCAATCAGTCCTTCATCCCGATTGTGGTGTCTACATAATATACCAAGGTTCTTGCCTCACTTATAGGCAACGGGTCGCGGTTTCCACTCAATTGTTTGGCATCTTGGGTAGCAATTCTGAACGTATTGGTATTGGGTTTCATCACATGTGGGTGTGGTTCGTATCAGTACCTGCTAAAATGCAAAGATAAAGCATTATTAGATGAAACATGGTAATATGTGGATTTCTAGGCTCATGCATCCAATTGAGGTTTCCCCACTCCTAAAACCATAGGCTTGATTCCTACCAAAAACTTCTTATGATCTTGACTAAATTTGGTGGGGGAAGTGTGTCAATCACATCAACTTTTGATCAATCAGCTTCAATGCTCTTATGAGAAACTTTGTGGCTAAGTACAACACCCTCTTTGTAGTTAAGTGGCATTTCTCCCAGTTTAGTACAAGATTTGTCTCTTCATAATGAATAAGCACCTTCTCTAAATTCTCCAAACAATTAGAAAAAGAATTTCCAAAGACTGAAAAACCATTCATGAAGACCTCCATAATTTTCTCCACTAAATCATCAAATATAACCAACATACACCGCTAAAGCCAATGTATTGCATAATCGAAATGGCACTCTCTTATAACCATATGTGCCATAGGGGTAAGTGAAGGTAGTCTTCTCCTTCTCCTCTAAAGCTATTGGCATCTAGAAGCATCTAGAGATCCCATCTAAGTAACAATAATATATGTGTCCAACCAGCCTCTTCAGCATTTGATCAATAAAGGGAAGAGGGAAATGGTCTTTTTTAATGGCATCATGTAATTTCTGGTGGTCTACACGAACTCGCCACTCGGTGATTATAGACTTTCGTATGAGTTCACTCGTTTCATTGGGGACTATAGTCATCTTTCCCTTTGTGTTAGACTAACCCAAGAACTATCTGATATAGGATATATGAGTCTAGTATCGAGAAGCTTAATAACTTCCTTCTTGACCACCTCTTTTATACTAGGATTTAGCCTTCACTATGGTTACACTATAGGCTTAAATCCTTCTTCTAATAATATCTTATGTGTACAGAAAGAGGGATTGATACCTTTGATGTTTGAAATCTTCCAATTTGATGGCTCACTTACGTGCTCTCAAGACCGTGAGTAATTGATCTTAGAGTCTTCTGCTAGAAAAGTATACTTCAGATAATCTGGTTGCTATTTTAATTCTAACACTAGTGGCTCTTCTATAGAAGTTTTAAGTCTCACCTCACTACCTTTTTTTCAACTCTACTAACCATCTCTAAGATGTAACTTCTTTTGCAACATTAAGCTACTCAATGAATGCCTCAACCTTTGGGTTGTCTATGTTTTTCTCCTCCCCCTGTGTCAAGCTTAGTTGTAACTCATCCTTGCATAGGATCTCTTTAATGTGCTTGTCTACTAAGGAATCAACAACATTGATAGAATAGCATGAATCATTAACACACATGGAATGTTTCATGGCGGCAACCATCTTAATCACTAACACTTCATCTCCGATTCTTAATGTAAGCTTGCCTTCCTCCACATCAATCACTGCCTTAGTGGTGGCAAGGAATGGTCTTCTAAGGATTAAGGGCATAATTTCATCTTAATCTATGTCTAGAATCACAAAATCAATAAGGTATATGAAGCTTCTTACCTTCACCATGACATCCTCAATGATCCCCTTAAGGATTTTTATAGATTTGTTAGCAAGCTGCAAATTCATTCTAGTAAGCTTTGGGTCAGCTAACTTCAATTTCTTGAACAAAGAATATAGCATCAGATTAATACTTGCCCCAAGATCAACCATGGCTTTATCAATTGAAATATCACTGACCAAACATAAAATTGTAAAACTTCTTAAATCCTTTAGCTTTAGAGAAAGTTTGTTTTAAATGATAGATGAGCAGTTTTCTTTGACTTCTATTGTAGAAATAACCTCCAACTTCCTCCTGTTAGATAAGAGGTCCTTTAGGAACTTAGCGTATTTTAGCATTTGCGAAAGTGCTTCAACAAATAGAATATTAATATGTAACTATTTGAAAAGTTCAGGGAAGTTACCAAACTACTTTTTAGCTTTATATTGATTGTGGCAAGCTAGATATGGATTTTTTAGCACATACTCTTTAACAACTGGTTGTGATTTCTTTTCAAGTTCTTTCTTGTTAGGTTCCACCTTCACCTTCTCACAAGACTGACCTTCTTCTTTCTCTTACTCAAGTTCCATCCCACTCCTTAAGGTTATGGCTCACCTATTCTCTTAGATTATCCTCAATGTTACTAAGAAGAGAGCTTGATTGCCTTTTAAACATCATGTTAGCCAGTTGGCCAATATGCTTCTTAAGGTTATAAATAGAAGCCTGTTGACTTCGATGTCTTGCCTTAGGGTTTTAAATGAATTGACTCATAAGATATTCCAAACTAGTCTTCTTCTCTTGCTAAGGTGGTTGTACAGATAGATGGGGCATAGGCTAATAAGGTGGCATTTATTGCTTCTAGAATCCTAGTAGAGGAAAACTAGATCTCTAGGCATTCTAATTGCCATAAGAGGTTAGGAGAGTTTCTCATGCTAAGATTGTAGGTGTTACTATATGGGTTATACTACTGCCTATTCAGATTCTTAAGGTAATCTACTTGCTCATACTGCTCGTGGAAGTTTATACTCTTACTAGCATCTCCCACCTAGGGTTATAATCCTTGGGGATTCTTAAGGGTAGAAATTTAGTGACCGAGAGCTTCTATCTTCAACATCATAGTAGTCACGAGATCTACTTCATATTTGTCGCCACTTTTTACTTGCCTCTATTGTTACCCTACTAATAATTATTTTTAGTTATGTCAACAAAAAGTTTCAAGGGTTCTTCCGAAGTCTTGGAATTTAATGTACTACTAGCTGAAACATCTACTAACTAATGAGTAACCAAGTTAAGTCCATTAAAAAAGGTCTAAACTTACATCCATGTGGGTAGCGAATGGTGTGGGCACTTTCTCAACAATTCTGTCCATCTCTGCCAAGCATCATACATGGTTTTACTATATTATTACATGAATGATTCATTGTCATTCTAGAGCTTAGCTTTCTTATAAAGAGAGAAATAGTTATCTAGGAATATCTTTACTATGACATCCCATGTAGTTAAAGCTCTAGGACCCAACAATTGAAACCAATTTTTAGCCTTCCCCCTATGTGAGAAAGGGAATAGTCTAGTATGCACCACTTCATCTGTCACCCCGTTATTCTTATAGATCTCACAAATTTCCAAGAATGTTTAAATGTGAGCATGGAGGTCCTCATCCGGTAATCTATCGAATTCACAGCATTGTTGTAAGAGTTGAATCACCACACTCTTGATTTCGAAATTGTTAGCCCCAATAGGAGGCTTCACAATGGTTAGCCCTATTCCATCTAGGGTAAGCTTTACATAATCTGGATTGGTCTTAGGTGGATCCTCAACCATTACTTTTTGTGTTTCCTATTTAATATTCTCTAATAATTCTATACCATTATCTAAAGATTCTTCAGATAATTTCTCTTCCTTTACTTCTACCTCAACTTCAATATTAGGTGTTTCTCCCTCAATCGCTAATTGCTTAAAAGATCCAGCAACCATGTTCTTCTAAATCTTGTGAAGTGTCCTCTTGATTTCAGGGTCTAGATCAAGAATGTTAAAAGGGAGAGTCTTTGTCATGCACTATAAAAGCAAACAATCACAAGTTAGAATATTTAAAAGATGGGGAGAATGAAAAGAAGTAAAACAAATAAAATAAATGAATAAAGTAATAGATAATAAGATTTTTCCTAATATTGCTTTGTTAGATCCCTAACAACAGCACCAAAAACTTGATGTACACTCTTCTGGTCATACTAAATTAAAAATTTATAAACCCAAAGAAATCTAACAACCGAGCTAAGCAAGTGTACCTATCTAATGTAGTATAGATTTTAGTGAGTACCATCCTTAAGGATCTTGAAAATAAGTACTAGTATTACCGTTTTTCTACTATCTAGTATAAATCTTAATATGAGATTAATAATTTAAACTACCAATTAACTAATCTAACAACCTTAAGACTAATTATCATTTCTTTAATAGATGAATTCAATCACAAAAACATACCCTTAATCTTGATCCACCATAAATGTTGGCTTTCTTATAATGAGATATCGATTAACAAATTGTTTATACTTTACACTATAGAAATTCTCAATTAAACTAATTACTCCCTTGAGTTAATTAATTTTTAACCCTACATGGAATAGTGGAAACTTCCCCCTCACTATCGCCATAGAAGATTTCATTAAAGTTTGTAATTCCCAAATAAAGATTTAATCTTTGTGTAGAAAATCAAAGTTTTTTGACCTAAAGGTAAAGCATGCAATTTTTCTACTCATGAAGATTTATCCTATTAGATGAAACCTCTTTCTCTCTAACAAGAATCGTAGATGCAATTAATTTGCGCATATAAATTAATCACAACACAATCAAAATATATGAATAAATACAAAGGCATAAACCCTTTATTAATCAATAAACAATTTACTCACATGATTTAGAGTTTCATAAGATGTAGGGTATATAAATCTACTCTTCCATGAGATTTACAATAAGTACAAAGACTCTAGAGGAATAACAAATAATTATGATGAAAAAAATAAACCCTTATAGACGATTTTTTATCTCCAATGATGCTCTAACAATTTCTCTCTTTAAGTTCACAACTCTACTTTCCTAGGGTTTTTAGAGTAACTAGTGGCTCATTTACTTCACTGAATGGAATTAGAATTACTATTGAATGGAATAGAGGTGTAATTTATATTACCATGTTTACTTTATTGTCATTGAATTAATATTACTATATTTACTTAGATGGATTAAAAATTGAAAGGATCTTGTTTAGGTGATGAAAAGACAAAAATGCCCCTTACATTAAATGAAGAAAAAAAAGGAAACCTACAAATCTGATTAGGAATCAAAAAACGACCAACGAGGTTCATTCGACAAACGACGGTGAATCAAAGCAGAGATATGGACGACGATGAGGTTTATTTCGTAGAGATACAAACGATGATGAATAGGGCACTATATGATGTGGAGATCTAGTGACATGATTGACACCTTCCTAAGCAACGACAATGACGATCGATGGCTAATGATTCATTCAATGGCCGACAAGATCTGGACTTTCATGAATAGATATAGACTTTTACGGATGATGACGACAATGATGGCAGATCTAGACTCCCCTTCCTTACAGGTTTGACTGCTATAGTGTAAGACAAATGGGGAAAAAAAAAAAGAAGCCACACCAAAGTGGAATTCCCAGGTTTTGAAAAGGAATAGCTATTCAAAGATTTTAGTAATTGTAATTCATTTTAGAATGCCTATTCCATGATCCCAGTGATGTAAACATTGTAATCCCTATTCCACATGGAATAAGGCTGTAATAAAATTCCTATTATAGTGAAGTAAATAAGTCGTAAGAATGATAAAAGGTTACAACTCCTTCTAAATTGCGAAATGAATCAAGTATTTATAATTTTAGAAATAGGTGATAAGAATCAAAATCCTACAAGACCTATCACAAGGGCCAGAGCTAAAGGATTACAAAATTTGGCAATGAGAGCCCTTTTTGAACAAACCGACCCTGGAAATATTTGTATACTTACTTCTTTTCTATTACTTATTTGTTGTGCAATCTAGTAGGCATACTTGTTAAGTTTTATAGGGCAATGGATAAACTCACTAAAACTCAGCTTGTGGGTTATTCATGGACTGACATAAACCAAAGATGAACTAGACCAACAAATTATTCGCTTGACTTGAAAAACCGGCTCTTTGAAGACCATCTTTGTACTTAACTTTTATTTTTGAACCGGTCACTTTGTATTCATTTTTTGGGACATTTTTTATTTGTTTGTATTTTGTTGAATTAAAATCGGCCACTTAGTGGTATAGGCATAATTTTTTAGACATTTTAACCTTAATTGGAGCAAATATAAATACTTGCTAAGTAGGGTTTGTAAGGGACTTTTGAACATTTCACAAATTTGAAAATTGTTGTCGTGGAAGGCTTACCCCCTCCACATCTTATACTCTTATCAATTTCATCCTTGGAATTGTAGCGAGTGGCTTAAGGATTATTGTGAGTAACATCAATATTTCTTAAGTTGTTTTCAATTGTTACTAGTATGTTATATCTAGTGTATGATTGGAATTGGTTACTTGTTCTTGAACATGCCATTTATGGTTCCATTTTCAATTTAGGTTCATGCCTCAATTGATTGGAATTGGTTCTTATTTGTGTCGTCTTTTGTATATGCTACAATCAACAAGTGAAGCTTATCCTCATTTTTGTGGAAGCCCCTAGAGTTTTAGGGATTTTAGTGTGTTTGTTGATATCATGCCTCTTGTGGTTTGTTGTGTGAATTTTCATTTGTTATTGTCAATTGCAATCAACAAGTAAAGCACATCATAATTTTAGTATCATAGCAATTTGTTTCATGCAAATTAGGGTTCACAAGTTACTTGGCATAATGTCATTTTGAGGATTGTTAATTGGTTCTTCAATTGGTTTTGTGTTCATGTGCTTTGGTCTTTTAAGGCACATTATCTTTTTGGTATCAGAGCACTTTGTTTCATGCAAATTAGGGTTCACAAGTTACTTGGCATCATGTCATTTTAAGGATTGTTAATTGGTTCTTCAATTGGTTTCTAGTTCATGTGCTTTGGTCTTTTAAGGCACATCATCTTTTTGGTATCAAAGCATTGGTTTTGAGAAGGATTTTATGTAATTGTGAATTCGGAAAATTGGGGTTCTTGAGTTCAGCACTTAATCCAAATTGTAGAAGTTGGAAATTGAATTATTTGATTGTGTTATTGAGGTGTTACACTTGTTGCTTGTTGTAATAGACGCGAAGTACTTGCAATATTCCTTATCTCCTTGAGTTGGCTGTAAGTGATTAAGGAGAAGTGCTCATTGTGATCTTTTGAGAAAAGTGAAAATTTGAAGCATTGAAGAGTGTGATTTTAAATTGTTGTAGAGGTTTTCAGAAATTCATAAGTATCTTTGCAATTTTCAGATTGTAGTGAGTGGGGAAAAAGGAAGTTATTTGAAATTTAAACCTATTATTTACATTTAAAGAAATTCATTGAGTAGCATTAAGGAATGTTGTTTAAATTTGAATTATCTTACTTTTATGGAGAAGGTTGCATTAAGTGGAGTTTTTTGAATTATTGCTTGCTACCTTTGATTGTGAGTTCGGTGTAAGGGAGTTACAACGTAAAGTGTTGTGTGTGTTAAAGTAAGGAATTGCTACATTTGAAGTGTTGTTGTTGTTATTTGAAGGAGTGCACTGTGTGTGTGTGTAGTGTGAGTGGCGATGTAAATTGTTAAATGTGTGTAGTGTATGTGGCGGTGTGGATTTGAAGAGTTGTGTGAAGTGTAAGGTGCTGCACATTAAGACTAAGTGTGAGTGTGAAACCGTGACTATGAAAGGAAAATTGATTAGTGAAGTTTGAAATTAAAAAACAAGCATTTATGTGTGAAAGTTAATGAGACTCATTACTTAAACACTTGCTTAGTTGAATTCAATATCTTAACTACTTAGAAGTGTTTATTTGTGCTTCATTTATTTTACTAAACTTGAAGTGTTAAGAAGTATTTATGGTAGCATTGGATGCTTAATTGCACCATAGATGTATAGGAGGTTTTGGTGTATTGTTATTGTATAAGTGAACCGTAGAGTATTTTGTTTTCTTTATAGTGGTTTTTATGTAGCTTTAGAGTGAAGTCTTTATGGAGGTGTATATTGCACCATGAGTGTAAGTGTAGTGTATGGTTGAGGTGTGTTGGTTGTGACATGATGTGAAGTGTGTTGTTGGCTTATTGAAGTTAGTAAGTAAACATGTCAAATAATTTATATCCTTCTACTAATTTACTACGCTGAGTATTGACTTCTTCTCCAACCATTGATGATGGACAAAGAGAAAATTTGTTTCATACTTCTTGTAGGGTACAAGGTAACTTGTGTGTCATTATCATTGATGGTGGTAATTGTACTAATGTTGTAGCTGCCTCATTAGTATCAAAATTGCAACTTGTAACTACCCCACATCCAGAGCCCTACACATTAAAATATTTGAATGAGTAGGAGAGTCTTCATGTGACCCAAAAAGCTAGGGTACCTTTCAGTATAGGGGATAAATATTGTGATGAGATTAAATGTGATATTCTACCCATGTGTACATCCCATATATTACTTAGCAGGCCGTAGTTGTATGATAGGATGGTCTTACATGATAGGTATAGAAATACTTATATGTTCTAATAGGATGGTAAACGTATAGTATCGAACCCTATATCATCATTAGAGATCTAAGAGATGCAAAGACAGATAAGTCAACCATTAGAGATTCCTAAGGTTCATAGTCATATGAGCCAACCTTTAGAGGACTAAACTGTTCAGAAACAGATGTGTTAACCTTCAAAGGTTCCTGAGATTCATAGTCAGATGAGCCAACCTTTAGAGGACCAAACTGTTTAGAGGCAAATGTGTCTACCATCATAGGTTCTTGAGGTTCATAGCCAGTTGAGTAAACCATTAAAGGGCTAAGAGGTTCAAAGACATATAGGTGAAATAGGAAAGGAGAAAACAATATTAGTTGAACAGTTTGAGATAGGGGAGGTCTTAGTGGACGGGGGACCTTTATATGTGTTGCTGATGAGATATATCCTAGAGATGGAGGGGCGAAAGCAACCACCCCCTATGGTATTTCAGATATTGGGATACTATAGTGATAATTTTACAAATAACTTGTTAGGAGGATACAATAATTTTACAAATAACTTGTTAGGAGGATACAAAATCTCTACTGCATTTGACTTATCAGATTTGTGGACAAATCTTCTTGAGGCTTAAGGAGATGATAAGAATCAAAATCCTACAGGACCTATCACTAGGGCAAGAGCTAAAGGATTACAAAATTTGGCAATGAGGGTCCTCTTTGAACAAATCGACCATAGAAATATTTGTATACTAACTTTTTTTTTTATTACTTATTTGTTGTGTAATCCAGCAAGCATACTTGTCGAGTTTTATAGGGCAATGGATAAACTCACTAAAACTTAGCTTGTCGGTTATTCGTGGACCGACATAAACCAAAGATGAACTGGACCAAAAAATTATTCGCTTGACTTGAAAAACTGGCTCTTTGAAGACCATCTTTGTACTTATCATTTGTACTTGTCTTTTTATTTTTGAACTGGTCATTTTGTATTCATTTTTGGGACATTTTTTATTTTTTTTTTATTTTGTTGAATTAGAACTGGCCACTTAGTGGTATAGGCATAATGTTTTGGACATTTTAACCCCAATTGGAGTGAGTATAAATACTTGCTAAGTAGGGTTTATATGGGACTTCTGAACATTTCACAAATTTGAAAATTGTTATTGTGGAAAGCTTACCCCTTTCACGTCTCATACTCTTATTAATTTCATCCTTAGAATTGTGGCGAGTGGCTTTAGGATTATTGTGAGTAAAATCAATATTTCTTAAGTTGTTTTCAATTGTTGCTAGTGTGTTATATCTAGTGTATGATTGAAATTGGTTACTTATTCTTGAACATGCCATTTAGGGTTCCATTTTGAATTTAGGGTCATGCCTCAATTGATTGGAATTGGTTCTTATTTGTGCCATCTTTTATATATACTACAATCAACAAGTGAAGCTTATCCTCATTTCCGTGGAAGCCCCTTAAGTTTTAAGGATTTTAGTATGTTTGTTGAAATCAAGCCTCTTATGGTTTGTTGTGTGAATTTTCATTTGTTATTGTCAATTACAATCAACAAGTGAAGCACATAATAATTTTAGTATTAGAGAAATTTGTTACATGCAAATTAGGATTCACAAGTTACTTGGCATCATGTCATTTTGAGGATTGTTAATTGGTTCTTTAATTGGTTTTGTGTTCATGTGCTTTGGTCTTTTAAGGCACATCAACTTTTTGGTATCAGAGCAATTTGTTTCATGCAAATTAGGGTTCACAAGTTACTTGGCATCACATCATTTTGAGGATTGTTAATTGGTTCTTCAATTGGTTTTGTGTTCATATGCTTTGGTCTTTTAAGGCACATCAATAGGGGTAGCATGCACGATCTACTACACACTCATGCTTGAGGTCATGTACTCTAAAACAAAGTAAAATTCTGGCTTCCAAGGCTCTACACGGCCTCCTACATAGCTATGCTTAGGCTTGTGCACTCTAGAATTCCTTCATTTTCTTCTTTGGTTAGATTTTGTCCTTCAGCACTACTCTCTGCACAACTATGCTACAATTAGGGCACATTTTCAAGATGTATTCTAATCACTTTTTACCCTCTAGCACTAGTGTCTGCATGGCCATGCTAAAGGTTATATACACATGAAAATCACCCTTTTCTATCCTTTGTCAAATTTTGCCTCGTTTTTTACTCGAACCTTCTTTAAATCCTTCGATTGTCCTCTTTAAACCCTGAAATGAAATATTAAGCACTTAAGTATCCTTTTCTCAATAAATTCACATAAAATTCATACAAAATTATATCTAGCAAGTACTAGAAAAAAAATGATCTTTTAACACTTATCATAAAAAACAAGAAAAGCTTAAGTTTAGGGATTTGAAGTTTAAAGCTTAAAATTAAGCTACTAAATACAATTTTAGATAACAAAAGGGCAAGATTGTAAATGTAAATGGAAATGCAATTACTTTAAATTTTTTTTAAAAAAGTATTATTATTATTATTATTATTATTTGACTTAGAAAATGTTGATTTTTTATTTATAGGGCTACTCTTAGAGGATACTTACGTACTCGCTATTAGGGATTAAGTTGTCATAATTTGTTTTTCTTCTTAGAAAACTTTTGTGTCTTAGGTCATTTTAATTGTAAAAATTTGTCGAACTTATTTTTTATCCTTATTTAGCTTTGTTTTTAATGAAAAATGTTAAATTTAAAAATTATAATTTTTGAAAATCTTAAAAAATAGTTGTTTTGAAAACCTTAATTCATTTATTTATATACAAATAGTAATAATAATAATAACCATTTGAAAAGCAATAAAATAATTTATTTATTATTATTTTCCTAATTTTCATTTTCTATTTAACATAGCATTTTTCTTTTTTCTTTTATTTACTCATTTTTGTATTTTTCATTTATTTTATCTATTTTACATTAAATTAATAAAAGGAAAAGAAGAAGAAAAGGGACTAAACTTAGACTAGCTTAAATCAGTAGGCTATAAGTCGTGGATATCAAGCGAGTTTAGACTAGGTCAAGTGATTAGATTGCTAATTCAAGCCATCAATAGAGAACCAAGTAGCAAAGCTTCCTTGCCACTCTTTGGTGTACATAGGTTGCTATAGAGTTGTCAAACTAATGTAGTCAAAGGTATAGAATTGTATTGTGAAGGTGAGATAGGAATCAAAATCCTATAAGACCTATCATTAGGGTAAGAGCCAAAGGATTTCAAATCTTGGCGATGAAGGTCCTCTTTGAACAAACTAACCTCGGAATTATTTGTATACTAACCTCTTTTCTATTACTTATGTATTGTGTATTCCAGCAGGCATACTTGTCGAGTCTTACAGGGTGATGGATAAAATCACTAAGACTTAACTTATAGGTTATTCATGAACCAACCTAAATTGAAGATGAGTTAGACCAACGAATTCAATTGAAGAATCGACTCGTTCAAAACTATTTTTGTACTTGTTATTTTCCTTTAAGCCAGTTACTTTGTAATCATTTTTGGACATTTTTATTTGCTTGTAATTGTTGAATTAGGATCGGCTATATTAGTGGCATAGGCATAAAGTTTTAGACATTTTAACCCTAATTAGAGTAAATTTAATTACTTGCTAAAGTAGGGTTTGTCAAGGCTTTTTTGAACAATATTTTTCAGATTGGAAAACATAAGGGTTGCCTCCATTTTTCACATACTCTTATCATTTCTTAAGTGAAGTGTGGCAAGTGAGATTTGATTCTTGTTGTACGTAACATCAACAACATCAAATCCATCCTAATTCCCTACTAGTGAGGAATTAGTTTATCTTTTTATTGTAATTTTCATGCAATTTTAGGGTTGGAATTCAATTGATTTCATATCCTTTTAATTGTGTTAATGAAATCCATTTTGGAAATTGCAAGTTGTGAATTGTAATTATCACTGTTGCTTGCGTGATTATCCTTTGACATTTAGGGGTTTACACCATTTAGGGATTTGGTGATTGAATTTTTTCAATTTGTTATTTGAATGTGCTTTAGCCAATTAAGCACATCAAGTTGTCTTACTAGTAGGTAACCGAAGGAATAGTAGTTTAAAGGCAGTCATTAAGATTTTGATCTAAGGTTCTACTTGTGTACATAGGTTGCTATGGAGTTGTCAAACTAATGTAGTTGAAGGTGTAGAATTGCCTAGTGGAGGTGTCTTACTAGTAGGTTGCTAAGGGAATGGTGGTTTAAGGGCAATAACTAGGATTTTGATCTAAGGTTCTACAAACAAGGGTGATTCAGGGTGTTTTTAGGCCATGGATTAGCATTTCTAGGTAGCTTGGGTGGTGTAAAATGATACAAACCACGCCCACGTGTGACGAAACCCAATACCAATATGTTCGGAATTGCAACCCAAGATCCCAAAACAATTGAGTGGAACCGCGACCCGTTGCCTATAAGTGAGGCAAGAACCTTGGTAGATTATGTTAACGCCACAATCGGGATGAAAGACCGATTGATAAGTTGGGATGAACGCCATGGAAGAAATCCGATAAGTTCAAGAGAATTTCTTTAGAGAACCAAGAGATGAATTCTCTCAAAATGTGTTATTTAACCTTGTATGTATGTTCTCTGCTCTGTTCTCAACCCTAGCAGCTTATATTAGGGTTTACAACTCGTAATAATAAAAGCCTAAAACGACATAACATCATAAAGTCGCAGAAAAATAACAAACAGAGAATGAAAGTCAGCGGCGTAGGATGTATGCTGGGTATAAAGGCCGGCGGCGTAGTAAGCCGGCGTAGTCCTTCTGTCGCGCGCGGATGGCAATGCCGGGTCAAGTCCGGTAGTGTTTAAGCCAGCGTTGTCAAGGCTGGCAGCTTTGACCTCCTATGCTTTGATCTTCTTGAATGACTTATACAAATGCAAGTGCATTCGCATGGTTGCTCCAATCCTTTCCGGCTTCTTGGACATCCTTTATCAACCCGTTAAGTGCTTCCTTGAATCGTTTTGCTCGAGCTCTTGTGATTAGTCCAGATGGCACTTTAAGAGGATCTACATTCCACCTTTTGCCTTGGATCTCATCATTCCCCTCCTCTTGAAAAGGATTTGTCCTCAAATCATCGCCTACATCAAAAGGACTCAGATCAGTAACATTAAAAGTAGCACTTACTTGATACTCACCTAGCAAATCTATCTTGTATGCATTATCATTGATGCAGTCAAGAATTTGAAATGGTCCATCGCCTCTAGGAAGTAATTTAGATCGATGCTGCACAGGAAACTGCTCTTTGCGCATGTGAACCCAAACCTAGTCTCTAGGTTCAAAGACAACTTATCGATGACCCTTGTTGGCTTGTTTCACATACTGCTCTGTTCTTTGCTCAATGTTTAGCCTTGCCTTCTCATGGATCTGTTTAACAAATTCTGCTTTCTTCTTGCCATCTAAATTAACATACTCAGAAATAGGCAGAGGTGATAAATACAAAGGAGTTAATGGATTAAAACCATACACAATTTCAAAAGGAGTAAACTTAGTAGCAGAATGCATTGTGCGATTATAGGTAAATTCAACATGCGACAAACAATCCTCTCAGCTTTTAATGTTCTTTTTAATGACTTCTCTTAACAAAATAGATAAAGTTCGATTTACTACCTCAGTTTAACCATCAGTTTGTGGATGACAAGTAGTAGAAAACAATAGCTTAGTTCCTAACTTAGCCCACAGGGTCTTCTAGAAGTAGCTCAAGAACTTAGCATCTCTATCCGATACGATTGTTCTAGGCATACCATGCAATCTCACAACTTCCCTAAAGAACAAATTAGCAATATTGCAAGCATCATCTGTTTTGTGACAAGGAATGAAATGTGCCATCTTAGAAAATCTATCCACGACTACAAAAATAGAGTCTCGACCAAGCCTAGACCTAGGTAATCCTAACACAAAATCTATGGAAATGTCTACCCAAGGCTCATGAGGAATGAGAAGTGGGGTATAAAGCCCATGAGGTTGGACTCTAGATTTTTCTTGCTTACAAGTGACATATTGCTCACAAATCCTCTCAACATCTCGTTTCATGTGAGGCCAATAGAAGTGTTCCTGCAAAACCCCTAAGGTTTTAGCTACTCCAAAATGCCCCATTAAACCTCCTCCATGAGACTCCCTCACTAATAATTCCCTTAAAGAATAATTTAGAAAGCATAGTTTATTCTCCCTAAACAAGAATCCTTCATGTTTATAAAATTTACCATGACCACTCTTCTCATAATGCACATACTCTTCACAAAAATCTTGATCAGCAGCATACAATTCCTTAATGTGCTCAAAACCAAGCAGTCTAGAACTAAGAGTAGAGATAAGCGCATACCTTCTAGAAAGTGCATCAGCAACAACATTCTCTTTACCTTGCTTGTAGTGGATGACATAGGGAAATGTTTCGATGAACTCCACCCAATGAGCATGCCTCTTGTTTAGCTTATGTTGTCCCTTCAAGTACTTCAAGGATTCATGATCAGTGTAGATCACGAACTCTTTTGGCCAAAGATAGTGTTGCCAAGTCTCCAGCGCTCGAACCAATGCATATAACTCCTTGTCATAAGTAGGGTAGTTCAAGGTTGCCCCACTTAGCTTCTCGCTAAAGAATGCAATTGGTCTTCTCTCCTGCATGAGCACTGCTCCAATACCTATTCCTGAAGCATCACACTCAATTTCAAAAGTTTTAGAGAAATTAGGTAAAGCAAGTAATGGCGCATGAGTCAGCTTATTTTTAAGCGTCTAAAAGGCCTTCTCTTGTTGCTCTCCCCATCTGAACCCCACGTTCTTCTTGATTACCTCAGTAAGTGGTGCTGCAATGGTGCTGAAATCCTTCACAAACCTCCTGTAAAAGCTTACTAGTCCATGGAAACTCCACACATTACTTACATTAGTTGGACTAGGCCATTCTTGGATCGCACGAATCTTTTCTTCATCAACCTGTATTCCCTATGCACTAACAATAAAACCAAGAAACACAAGTTTATCTATGCAAAAAGTGCACTTTTTGAGGTTAGCATATAATTGCTCCTTTTGAAGCACTTCTAAAATGTCCATCAAGTGAGATATATGGTCTTCCAAACTCTTGTTGTAAATGAGGATATCATCAAAATAGACAACCACAAATTTGCCAATAAAAGTCCTTAAAACATGGTTCATAAGTCTCATAAAAGTACTAGGTGTATTAGTTAAACCGAAAGGCATTACTAACCACTCATATAATCCATATTTTGTTTTAAATGCGATTTTCCATTCATCACCTTCTTTCATTCTAATATGGTGATATTCGCTTTTCAAATCAATTTTGGAAAAGTCACTAGACCCATATAACTCATCTAACATGTCATCTAAGCGAGGAATGGGATGACGATACTTTACCATGATGTTGTTGATGGCGCGACAATCAACACACATTCTCGATAACCCATCCTTCTTAGGCACCAAAATCACAGGCACTGCACATGGGCTCATGCTTTCTCTCACGTATCCCTTCTCCATTAATTCACTAATCTGCCTTTGGAGTTCCTTTGTCTCCTTTAGATTGCTCCTATAAGCTGGTTTGTTTGGAATAGATGCTCCGGGTACATGGTCGATCTGGTGCTCAATACCATGAATAGGTGGTAACCCCTTTGGAATCTCCTCAGGGAAGACATCTTCAAAGTCCTGCACAATAGACACAACTACATTAGGCAAAGAGTTAAAAAGTTCCTTAGTATTTAAACAAGTTTCCTTAAAAACCAGCAACAATATAGGTTGCTTCATCACTAACGCTCTCCTCACTACACTCGCTCTTGCCACACAACTCTCCTTTTGCATGGCTGCACTCTCCTTTTCACTCACCACCAAAGTTGATCCCCCTTTAACTTGGTCTCTCACGCTCTTTCCAACCTTCCTCTCTTTTTCCTTTTGATATCGACTTTTGTGTTCCTTGTCTTTTTCAATGTCTTTTGCTCTTTCACTCTCCCTCTGTTTTTCACTCACCTTATATTTTGCAAAAGATTGTTGTAGTTGCAACTGATCCTCATACACCTGTTTAGGTGTTAAGGGTTTAAGATTAAAGCTTTTGCCCTGGTGAACAAGTGTATACTTGTTAGAAAAGCCATCATGAAAAACCTTCCTATCACACTGCCAAGGCCTCCCCAACAACACATGACATGGCTGCATCGGCACTACATCGCATAACACCTCATCCTCATACCTACCGATGCGAAAAGCAATCATGGCTTGCTTACTCACCTTAGTCTCGCCACTATCATTCAACCACTGTAATTTATATGGACTAGGGTGTTTAGTAATCTTAAGTCCCAGCCTCTCGACAATGAAAGTACTCACCACATTAGTGCAACTCCCCCCATCAATGATCAAACTGCAAATATGATCACCTAGATAACATCTAGTATGAAAGATATTCTCTCGTTGCACCTCCTCTTCTTCCTTCACCTGCACATTCAAAGCTCGCTTCACTACTGCCACTAACTTCCCTGCTGCAGGCTCCTCGTCATCACTAGCATCCTCCAATGGAGGCAAATCATCCTCTTCATTATCCCCCTCAGTCTCATACTCACCATCATCACGCAGAATCATAACACGCCTATTCGGACATTAACTAGCAATATGGCCTCTACCTTAGCATTTAAAACATTTAATGTCACAATTTCTAGGAGTAGAAGAATTAAGTTTACCTTGGTTACCAAGAGTAGAACCCGCTTGCTTCTGCTCTCCTTTTGGCTTGGTGGGTACAAACTTTTCTTCCTTCTACCATTGGTTAGTCTTCCAGGTGGATGAACTAGCACCCTGTTGAAACCGTGCAGTACTACTACCTTTCCTCCTGTGTTGGTTCTTAACCTTTATAGCCATATGAACCATATCTTCCAATTCCACATAATGCTGCAATTCTACTACATTTTGTATCTCTCTATTCAACCCAGCAAGAAACCTAGCCATGGTAGCCTCTCTATCCTCCTCTACATTCGCCCTAATCATAGTAACCTCCATCTCCTTGAAATACTCATCCACACTTCAACTTCCCTACTTAAGAGTTTGCAATTTGTTGTGCAATTCATGATAGTAATACGTAGGCACAAACCGCTTCTTCATCACCCTCTTCATCTCTTCCCAAGACTCAATAGGTGGTTCACCATTCCTTCTTCTATTCAACATCAGTTGATCCCACCACACTATGGCGTAATCTAAAAACTCAATGGCAGCAAGCTTCACTTTCATTCTCCTACTATAATTGTGACAATCAAACACCATCTCTACCTTCTTCTCCCACTCTAAGTACGCCTCGGGATCATTCTTCCCTTGGAAAGGAGGAATCTTCATCTTTATACTACTCAATTGATTATCCTCTCTATTCCTATCTCCTTTATCTTCCCAATCCCTAGTTCCTCTATTCCTACCACCATAACCTCTATAACTTCCGATAGAAGGTTCATCAAATTCATCATCAGACAGTTCATCTCCACCCCTTTGTACTCTCTTAAAACAACTCTCCCTCTTACACCCTTGGAAGACATTTTTAGATTTCTCTAGTTTTTGCTCCATCATCTCATGAATTTGTTCCATGCCCTCCTCAAACATCCTCTTCATCTCACTCCTCAACGCCTCAATCACTAACCTAGCATCAAACCTTCCCCTCTTACCTTCAAGAGAATGTTGCCTCGACATAGTTCCTGCAGTAAAAAGGTTAGTACTAACACAAATATATATGATTAAGCCTCAAGATTCACTCCCTTACGTGTTTCACTCAAAGGATGATATCTCACAGTCACTCGTGTATTCTCACAAGCAATGATGATATCAACTTACTAATTCCTCTTCTCAATTCTCTTGGAACTAACCCAAACTACACCAATCCCTTCTGTAGAATTCAAAACAACTCTAGGGGCTTGAATTTTCCTCTTTTTCTTTCCTTTTTTGTTGCCTTTGTTTTTGTTCTTATTCACATTTTTTTTTTGTCGTGATTTTTTTTTTCTGTTCTTTTTGTTTGTAACAAAAATTAATAAGATGCACTACACTCTCAATAGACAATTAACACTATGGACTTGAGTACGAAGCTATGACAACATGAAACTTGATATGAACGATTGGAGTTAGGGTTTTGATGTTACCTTCCTCTAACCGAACTGATGTTTAACAAACCTAGGCTCTGATACCAAACTGATAAGAACTACGCCCACGTGTGACAAAACCCAATACCAATACGTTCGGAATTGCAACCCAAGATGCCAAAACAATCGAGTGGAACTGCGACCCGTTGCCTATAAGTGAGGCAAAAACCTTGGTATATTCTATTGATGCCACAATCGGGATGAAAGACCAATTGATAAGTCGAGATGAACGCCACGGAAGAAATCCGATAAGTTCAAGAGAAGTTCTTTAGAGAACCAAGAGAGGAATTCTCTCAAAATGTGTTATTCAACCTTGTATGTGTGTTATCTACTCTGTTCTCAACCCTAGCAGCTTATATTAGGGTTTACAACTCATAATAATAAAAGCCCAAAATGACATAACATCATAAAGTCACGGAAAAATAACAAACAGGGAATGAAAGCCAGCGGCGTAGGAGCCGGCGTAGTAGCCGACTTAGGATGTACACCAGGTATAAAGGCTGGCGGCGTAGTAAGCCGGGGTAGTCCTTCTGTCGCGCGCGGATGGCAACGCCGGGTTAAGGCTGGCAGCTTTGACCTCCTATGCTTTGATCTCCTTGAATGACTTGTAAAAATGAAAGTGCATTCTCATGGTTGCTCCAATCCTTTCTGGCTTCTTGGACATCCTTTATCAACCCGTTAAGTGCTTCCTTGACTCCTTTCGCTCGAGCTCTTGTGATCGGTCCAGGTGGCACTTCAAGAGGATCCACATTCTACCTTCTGGCTTGGCTCTCATCATAAAAGCTTATGGAAACAATGAAGTTGGTTAAGCTTGAGTAGTTAGTTTTGAAATCTAAAGAGAGAGAGAGGTTGAAAAAAAAAAAAAGAGAGAGAGAGAGGAATAGCTGTGTTTGCACACCTAAGAGAGAGAGAGAGAGAGAGTTGATTTTATGAGGTTGAGGTGAAAATGTTCATCCAATTTTGCTTATAAACTCCCTTGTTAAGTATCCTTAAAATAATGTAATGGTAGCAAAACACCATATTAAGTATATTAACAAGTTTATCTAATGTGCAGTTAAAAATATAAAATATATTATATACTTGAGTTGTGAAAAGACGTTCTAAATTGTTAAAAGAACAAAAAAAAACTAAAAGTAGAACTAGAAATTAGAAGCAAAAGAAAAAATCATAATTAGAAGCAAAAATCAAAATTAGAATTAGAAATTTAAATCAAAACTAGAACACAAAATTAGCACAAAAAATTATAATAAGAACTAGAGGCAAAATTTGAATCAAAAATTGAAAGCACAAGAGCAGAATCAGAATTGCAAATTTGAACTAAAAGTGTGCATCAAAAGCATTAATGAGAATCAGATGTGAAAACAAACTTGGAAGCAAAAATCAAAACTAGAAGCATTATTGAAAAAGATTCGTGAGTTAAATGTACTTTGGTAATATATTTAACTAATCATTTATGACAATGAGAATTTTTCATAAATGTTCCACACTTGTCAATATATTAAGAATTTGAGTCAACATTGGAATGCTTTAGAATACAATGTGTAGTGGCTATATTAGTATTTATGGAAACAAATGTGAAGATGTGCTATGAGTAAAGCTAGGAAAGCAAATCGAATAGGCTGGCCCACCTCAACCATCACCGGCTTGCAGATCGAAGTGGGCTAGCCCACAATAACCCGCACATGATGTAGGTTGAAGAAATTGGCTCGCACATGATGCAGGTCAAAGAAATTGGCTCGCCCCACCCTGTGGGCTAGCCCGCCCCGCACATAATGATGATAGCTCCTCACCTGTGTCTGCACAAACATCACCTCATCACACATTAACACCCATGACAACAGTAAAGTACATGAAAACACAAGCGACCAACACAAGATTCTTTACTTCTCCAAAATCTAAATCCACTAGAAACCTATCTCTCTAATGTGTCTTAGATCTAAATGCAAGAACACAAAGCCATTGAAGAATCAACCCAACCAAGTCCACAAAAATGGCGTCATACTAATAATCACGTTAACCCTAATTGCGTGAATCAAGTTACTAAAATGCCTAATTATGATGAGGATCACTTGCAATTTGTAAGATATATAAAGGATAACACCACAATAAAACAAATTCCAATCAAATTAGGCATGAAACAAATCAGAAAAAATTGGAACCCTAAATTACGTGAACAAGAACAAAGTAAACAACCAATTATAACTAGATATGACACACTAAAAATAATTGGAAGCAACTTAAGAATTATTTATATAACTCACAATAGTTCTTAAGCCAACTCGCTACAATTTCAATTGAAATTGATAAAAGTATAGGAGGCGTGAGGATGAACTCTCCATGGTACAAAAGAGTAGATTTTCTAATGATCAAAAAGTCCTCTCTAAAACTTACTTAGCAAGTATTTATACTTGCTCTAATTAAGGTTAAAACAATAAAAACCAAATTACAAATAAAACCAACAAGTGACTAATCCTAAATCAACAAAAGGAAATTACAAATAAATCCTCAAAAATGGCCAATTCTTCACTTCCATGGAGCAATTGTTAGACTGGTTGTTCTTTGATTTATATTGGTCCATGAATAACCTACAAACTGAGCTTTAGCTAATTTATCCATTTTTTTGTAAAAATCGACAAGTGTACCTACTGGAATGCACAACAAATATGTAATAGAAAAGAAGATACTAAACAAATATTCTCGAGGTCTAATTGTTCAAAGAGGACCTTCATCGCCAAATTTTGTATGCCTTTGGCTCTTACCTTAGTGATGGGTCCTATAGGTATATGATTCCTATCATCTCTTAGAGCTTTAGGGAGATTTGGCCTCAAATCTAATAGGTCTTCATGAATATCATCGAGTAAATATAGTGATAAGTCTGTAACATAAAATGTAGCAGAGACTTTGTATCCTCCGGGCAATTTATCGATAAAAAGATCACTATCGATATCCAGTACCTGAGATACCATAGGGGGTAGATGCTCTTGCCCCTCCATCTCTAGGATATACCTCATCTGCAATAAATATAATGGGCAAAAACCTACAAGACCTATCATTAGGGCAAGAACCAAAGGATTTCAAATCTTGGCGATGAGGGTCCTTTTTGAACAAATCAACCCTAGAATTATTTATATACCAACATCTTTTCTATTACTTATGTATTGTGTATTCCAATAGGCACACTTATCGGGCTTTACAGGGCGATGGACAAACTCACTAAGACTTAGCTTGTGGGTTATCCATGGACCAACCTAAACCGAAGATGAGATGGACTGATGAATTCCATTGAAGAGCTGGCTTGTGAAGACTATTTTTGTATTTGTTATTTTTCTTTGAACCATTTACTTTGTAAGCTTTTTAGGACATTTTATTTGGTTGTAATTGTGGGTTTAGAACCAGCCACCCTTTGGTGGCATAGATGTAATTGTTTAGCTATTTTAACCCTAAGGGGAGCAAGTATAAATACTTGCTTAAGTAGGGTTTATGTAGAAGTTGAGAGTATACACTTTGCTGCCCATTTTCATGAGAGTTAGGGTTCATACCCAAATTTTCATAAGACTCTTATCAATTTTTTAAGGAATTGTAGCGAGTAGCAACTAAAGGATTTGTGAATCATATCATTTCCTTAGTTGATTCCTTTTTATGCTAGTGTGTAATATCTAGTTTTGATTAGGATTGTGTTCTTTTAGTTCTTGATTTCGCATCAATTGTAGGGTCAATTCCATCATTATATTGTTTACAATTTAGTGGAAATTGGTTCTTATATTGTCTTGTTGATTGCAATTATCCAATTGCTATTGGAATTGCATATTTGCGTGGAGGCTTTGGTATAAGTAGTTCACGCCATTTTAGTATTGTTGTTCATTGGAATTCCATTTGTTCTTATATTGAGTGCTTAAACCAATTGAGCATATCATACTTAGTTATTTAAGCTTGGTCATGCCCATATTTGTAAATTGGATTATAAAGGGTTAATGGGTCACACCATATGTATGGAGGATTGATCCAGGTTTGACTAAGGTTTTATCAATTGTTTGTATGTCTATGCTTTTATCAAATTAAGGCGCATCATCTTTTGGTATCAGAGCTCAAGTTTAGAGAAGGGATTAGTGTTGGTTGATTTCTTGATCTTCATTATCAATTAGGGTTCTTCAATTTGTGATCCGAAATTGTGTGTTGCAAAATTGAGGTTACGTAATTATCTTATTGAGGGTTGAATTTGCTGCTTGTTGAAGTTGACTTGAAAGACTTGTTGTAGCTCCTTATTGTTGAGGATTTCCATGAAGGGAAAGGAGTAGAAGTGTATTCTTGATTCAAAATTCAGAATTTAGAAATTACCTCATTTGTGAAGAAAGTGGAAGTGTATTCCTTGCTTATGTGTTATCGAAAATAGGGAGTATACTTATGCATTTTCATAATTGAATTATGTGGAGTATATGGAAGCTATTTGATTTTCAAAACACACATTAAGTGGTAGAAGTTATTGTGTAGTTATTTGAATTTGAAAGTTGCTTCTTACCAATTGTGGAAAGGTTATCATAAGTGAAATAATTTGAATTTGAATTGAGCTGCCTTTTGTAAAGTTGTAGTTTGAAATTGTGTTTGAAGTGGAGGAGTGCAACATATGGAAGTGTATGTGTGTGTGTGCTACACCGTGAGTAAAAAGGTGTGTGTGTGTGGCGTTGTATTTGTGTGTTAAGTGAAGGGTATGTGTGTGTGGCATTGTGTGTGTATGTTGATTGAAGGAATTGCAATGTGGCATCCATGAGCTTGCCATGAGGAAGAGTAGTGTTTCTTTGTGATCACTTGAAAAAAAGTGGAAATTTGAAAACAAAGAAGAGTGAATGGAGTGTTGATGATTTTAAAATTGTGGTTGTCCTTTACCATTTCTAGATTTGAAGTGTGTGGAAAAAAGGAAATTATTTAAAATTCAAGCACCATCTTTAAGTTGAAGAAGTTATTGTGTGATAGTTGAGTGAATAACTATTTGAATTTGAATTTACTTCTTACCATTTATAGAAGAGGTTGCATTTAAAGTGGAATTTGAATTTTTTACTACCTTGATTTGTAAGTGGCGGTGTGAATTGAGTTGTTATGAGTGGCGAATTGTAGTTGTGTTGTGAAGGAGTGTTAGAACGTGAAGTGTGTGTGTGTTAAGGTGAAGGTGTTGCATGTGAAGTAAAGTTATGGTGAAGCTAGTGCACCATAAGTGAATTGTTGATTGTGTATGTATATGTGGTGGTGTGAATGTGTAGTGAAGGAATTGCCACTTGTGAATTTGTAGATTTGTGTGTAGTGTAAGGTGCCACACATTAAGATCAATTGTGGGTGTGAAACCGTGGCAAGAAAGAAAAGTTGGAAGTAGTGAAGTTTGAATTCAAAAATCAACATTAAAAGTGTGAAAGTAATTAAAACTCATTACTTAAACACTTGTTAGTTGAATTTAATAACTTAACTACTTAGAAGTATTTATTTGCGCTTCAATTATTTTACTATACTTGAAGTGACAAGAATTATATATTTTTTTGGTTGCTTGATTGCACCGTGGATGTTGAAGTGTGTAGTGGCTTATTGAAGATAGTGATTAACCATGTCCAATGATTTGTATGCTTCTACTAATTTAGGCACATCATTTTCTCCAACCACTGATGATGGATAAAGAGAAAATTTGTTCCATACTTCTTATAGGGTATAAGGGAACTTGTGTGTCATTATTGTTGATGGTGGTAATTGTACTAATATTGTAGCTGCATCATTAGTATCAAAATTGAAACTTGAAACTACCCTGCATCCTAAACCCTGCACATTACATTGGTTAAATGATTAGGGGAGTCTTCATGTTACCCAAAGGGCTAAGGTACCCTTCAGTATAGGGGATAAGTATTGTGATGAGCTTGAATGTGATATTCTTCCTATGTTCATCCCATATATTGCTTAGCAGGCCATGGTTATATGATAGAAGGGTCTTACATGATGGCTTTAAAAATACCTATGTATTCTAACAAGAGGGTAAACGTATCATTCTTAATTCGATGTCACCTTCGGAGGTCCAAAAGGTTCAGCAATAGATCTATAGACCATCAGAGATTCCTGATAATCATAACCACATGAACCAACCTTCAGAGGACCAAACTGTGCAGAAGCAGATATGCCCACCTTTAAAGGTTCCTGAGGTTCCTAGTCACATGAGCCAACATACAAAGGACAACACTTGTCGGACATAAAAGTGCCAACCTTCAGAGGTTCCTGAGAGTCATAGTTAGAGGAACTAACCACTAGACGACCAAACTACTTAGAGGAAGTTGTCTTCACCTTCAAAGTTTCTAGAGGTTCATGAATAGTTGAGCAAACCATTAGAGGGCCAAGAGGGTTAAAAACATATAGTTGAATCGGGAAAGAGGACAACAACATCAATGGAACGGTTTGAGACAGGGGAGGTCTTAGTGGATAATGGACCATTATATGTGTTGCAGACCAAGTATATCCTAGAAATAGAGGAGAGAAAACAATTACCCCCTATGGTATTTCAAATATTGGGATTCTGTAGTAATGCATCTTCAGATGACTTGCTAGGAGGATACAGAGTCTCTACTGCATGTGATCTGTCAGATTTGAGGACAAATCTTTTTGAGGTCGGAGGAGATGATAGGAATCAAAATCCTACAAGACCTATCATTAGGGCAAGAACCAAAGGATTTCAAATCTTAGCAATGAGGGTCCTTTTTGAACAAATCAACCCCAGAATTATTTATATACTAACCTTTTTTCTATTACTTATATATTGTGTATTCCAATAGGTACACTTATAGAGCTTTATAAGGCGATGGACAAACTCATTAAGACTCAACTTGTGGGTTATCCATGGACCGACCTAAACCGAAGATGAGCTAGACCAACGAATTCCACTAAAGAGCTGGCTTGTGAAGACTATTTTTGTATTTGTTATTTTTCTTTGAACCATTTATTTTGTAAGCTTTTTGGGATAGTTTATTTGGTTGTAATTGTAGGTTTAGGACCGGCCACCCTTTAGTGGCTTAGATATAATTGTTTAGCCATTTTAACCCTAAAGGGAGCAAGTATAAATACTTGCTTAAGTAGGGTTTATGTAGAAGTTAAGAGTATACACTTTGTTGCCCATTTTCATGAGAGTTAGGTTTCATACCCAAATTTTCATAAAACTCTTATCAATTCTTCAAGGAATTGTAGCGAGTAGCAACTGAAGGATTTATGAGTCATATCATTTCCTTAGTTGATTCCTTTTCATGCTAGTGTGTAATATCTAGTTTTGATTAGGATTGTGTTCTTTTAGTTCTTGATTTCACATCAATTGTATGGTCAATTCCATCATTATATTATTTACAATTTAGTGGAAATTGGTTCCTATATTGTCTTGTTGATTGCAATTATCCAATTGCTAGTGGAATTGTATATTTGCATGGAGGCTTTAGTATAAGTAGTTTACGCCATTTTAGTATTGTTGTTCATTCGAATTCCATTTGTTCTTATATTGAGTGCTTAATCCAATTGAGCATATCATACTTGGTTATTTAAGCTTGGCCATGCCTATATTTGTGAATTAAATTATAAAGGGTTAAGGGGTCACACCATATGTGTGGAGGATTAATCCAGGTTTAATTGAGGTTTTATCAATTGTTTGTATGTCTATGCTTTTATCAAATTAAGGCACATCAGAACGGGTATAGGATCAAGCGATTTAAAGATTCTAACCACAAATTGAAACAAGTGCACAAATCCATGTATTATATTAAGATTAATAGGTTAATAGAACCAATTATAATTAGATTCATAGAATTAGGCTAAAGAGCAAATGGAGAAGAGGAAAAGTGATTCGTGATGGAACAATCGAGTATATAGCTAGGTACATGCCATATACCTGGTTATGTCGAAACACGAATGTGTACAAAAAGGTATATAGCCATAGGACATGGCCATATACTTGGGCGTATCGAATTGTGAAAATTCATAAAAAGGTACACGACCACAACACATGACCATATACCCTACTATGTCAAAGTATACAGAAAAATACACGTCCATGTACTTAGGCATGCTTGAATAACTATTATACACAAAAAGATATATGGCCAATGGCATGGCTATACTCCCTCACATGTTCCTTCACACGGCCACTCACACAACCGTATTGTTCTAGGACACTCACTATTTAATCATTTACTTACAATTCTAAATTACGACTTATGCACAATAAGACATTGGGGAAGGGAATTTTGCAATTAGGATATAATTAACCAGTTAGTAAACATATATTAAGTTATAGGATAGAACTAAACTCAATCTTTGGAATTTGATAGCTCTATATCCCTTTCCTAGAGAAATAAGAGTTAACCGTGAGACCAGTCTTCCAAGTAAGTGTTTACCGTGTTTGATGTTTGTGATTATTAATTTAGGTATACAAATAAATGTAATTGGATATTAGATTTAAATGTAAGTGCTATTTATACTTGGCTTAACTTAGAGGCCAGTGGTAACAAATCCCTTGAGGGCATCCCAATGATCAATATGCTGCATTGTCCCTAGTGAAGCTGTGTATTGAAATGATCTAGTGTAGATTATGGTTAAATGGGGCCTATAGTGGTAGTAACCATTCTAGGAATATATAGATGTAAATATTACACGGTGTGATAGGGTTATGAGTGCCCTTATGTTGTATGTTGGTTAATTGAAGATAATAACTTAATAATTTGATATGTAGTTCCACTACATTTAAATGTGTTGATATTGCTATTTGTGTGGACCATGCATGTCTATGTGGTAGTATTAGGCTTAGGCTCATCCCACTTATTTTTCAACTACAAGTGAATATGATGAATATGTTGGTTACAATGAGAATAGGAATTTAGTATGTTATTATCAGGATGAAAATAGAAGAAAGCATCACTATTATTATGGTGAAGAGTAATGTGGAAGTTGATGAAGATTTCCTTAATAGGACTTGAGGATGTTAATTAGAGAATTTGAGGATGGTTATTAGACTTTTAAATATGTTGTTCATTATATGTTGATAAATGCTTAACTTGGTTTTAGGTTTTGGAATTTAATGAATTTGTCTTAAATATTGATGATTGGAATGATTTGCCTAAGAGTCATTCATTTCTATTATTGAAGTTTCATTGATATTAATGTATAGTGGAGGTGAACAGGTTGAAATTGGAATAGAGATTTAGAGCTTCAGTGTGTCGTTACTTAATAAGGACATGCAGCATCCTAAGTTCTAAGGCATTACAGATTAAGTGGCATGAGAGCTTAGGTTTAAAGTCCCCTAAGTACTAAGCTATTGATTAATAAATATAGGTCTTAATTAGTAGAAGTAAGTTGAGATCTTTAAATAGATTAAGCATTGAATCTATAGAAGGTAAGAGATGAAGAGAGTAGGTAAATTATAGGTTGATTACTTTTGTCCAATAACATCATTTCAATTACTGTTTGAGTTTTAGTTCCTTTTAAATTTCTGCTCTACTTTAGATATATTGATGTGCTCAAAACCACTTTGAAGCACAATCAATTAACTCAAAGAAAACAAGTATCAAGTCAATCACAAACCGGTCCACTAAGGAGTCAATTCATGTTAACACCTTGGAGATTTTAATGGAAAATGTTGATCAAATGATATAATAATACTCTCTATTTGAAACATTCACCAAGTAACCACAATAAGGATTGAAAACCATGTGGAAATCAAAACAAAGAAAGCAATAAAACCATGAAATCCACTTCCTCCTTTCAATACCAAATTCACGCCAATGCACTAAAAATGATATATGTAATTCAAGTGCTCAAGGAACAATCAATCTTACAAGATTGTTGTCCACGAAATATAACCACAAATATGTCCAAGAAAGATTCAAATCTACCCTAGATGTGACTCACTAGAGAATAAATGAACATACAACAAAGATGGAATCGATATGACTCACAATTCCCCTTCATCGCATTTGCCATAATTCCAATTCTTAGGTTGAAATTGACAAGAGTTTTGAACTAAGGAAAGAACCCTAATTCCACACGTGAAAGTGTCTCTCAATTTTTCAAAATATGGCCTCCTCAAACCCTCTCTTAAGCAAGCATTTATACTTGCTACTCCTAGGGTTAAAAAGTAGTCAAAATTACAAGTTTGCCACTTTTAAGGTGGCTAGCCCTAAGTGGTAATTACAAGGAAATAAAAGTGTCCCAAAACCAAAATACAACCAAAATAGTTCATAAAACAATTATAAGGTACAAAATAACATAAGTCTTCATGATTCAATGCCTCGGAATAGAAAACAATCGCAGCGGGTCTTTGATTATCATCCTGAAAATGTCTTGTGTCCAACAACTGTTGTAGGACATATTGGCATCCCATAGAGAATTATCATTGTACCTGTAAGATTATTCTCAAATATTTATTAGAATAAAAGACATAAGGTAAAATATGAGCGATTTGGATCATCATCCAAATCGAGTTCTGAAAAATTCGACAGTGCTAGAAATTTTCCCATCATATATATATATATATATGTATGTGTGTGTGTATGTGCATGTTTCTATATATGTGTAGACATAGGTATACATAGATGTATACCATCATTAACTCCTCACTAACTCTAACTATTGGATATATTTGGTTGCCTCATCTCAAACCAAATGCCTCCTGAAAGAATCATAGGATAAGGCCCATATGATGCTAGACAAGATGGGGATGCCCCAAATGAAAGGTATCCTTCAAGACAGCCTTAATAGGGAGTTCCAGCTTAAGCCAACATCATAACTGCTCAATTGCTAGAAACTGTAAATACCCTAATGGGGATGATAGCATAGTAGCAGCAACAAGCTATGAAACCTGCTAGGCTTATAGAAGACTAATGTGGATTGAGCAAGTTTATTTGACTGGCAAAGGAATTCTACCCATAAGTTGACGATCCAATAGAAGCTGAACATTGGATCACCGAGATTGAAAAGACATTTGCTGCATTTAGGGTGCCAACAGACAGAATGGTGGACTTCACAGCTTTCATGCTAAAAGGGTTAGCTATGGACTGGTGGACTAATGTATCCAAATTAACACAAGTTCTTACCCATTAGTAAAGGTTCAAGGACTTGTTTTATGAAAAATATTTTCCTAATAGCATCAAAGACAAAATGGAGGTAGAGTACTATTACTGCTAATAGGGTAAGCAGACTGTAGAGGAATATAAAGTAGAGCTAAACCACTTGATCAAATTTTTACCTAAAGTACTCCATACAAATGATGCCTCTATGGCTAGAAGGTTTGTGAGAAGCTTAAAGCCTAACCTCCAACAAAAGGTAGGGTCTTTCCAACTACCCACCTATATAGAGGTTGTTGATAAAACTAAATTCCTAGAATATAACTAGAAGAGAATAGAGGAATAGCAGTCACGTAGGTTAGGAACTTCTTTGGGGAAATAACTTGCCTCAAGTATTTCATATGCTGAGAAAGAAAAGAGGCCAATAGTGTATCAAGCCAGACCTATAGCTATCATTCCTAAACCTATTCAAACTAAGCCAGTGCCTTTAGCATTACTTCCACCACCACAAGCAAGGCTAAGGAGAAGATGTCTTAGGTGTTTAGGACTACATGATTTACAACAGTGAAGTTAGCCAAAAGGGGCATGCTTTTCTTGTGGTAAAATAGGACACGCCAACAAGAATCGTACAGAGAAATCTATTCCTTAAACCTTCTATTATACTTCTAAGCAAAGGGGTCATAGTTCCTTTAAATGTAGAGCTACCCTAAATCAAATGACTGTAGTACCTCAATAAATTCCAAAGCACTAGCCAATAAGACCTCCTCCTAGAGTACCAATGGGTAAACCCCAACACACTGAATCAAGATAGAGGATACCCAATTGTGTATTTACTTTATAACTACAACAACAGCTGGATGTTTCAGACCAAGAAACTATTGCAAGTACACTGCTTGTAAACTTAACTACTGTATATGTACTATTTAATATAAGTGTAACGTATCCATGCATATCATCTATCTTTATACATATGAGTCGTTTGAAACCTATGCTGTTGAATAATGCTATGGTCGTGAATACTCCTTTCAAAGCAAGGGGAAGATTAGATTAAATGTGTAGGGATGTTGGGATCAAAATACAAGGAAAAGAAATGCCAATAGATTTGTTTATATTGGAGATGATTGAATTTGACATAATTTTAGGGCTAAACTAGTTGTCTAAGTATTATGTCACTATTGATTGTCACAATTTAGTAGTTTGTTTTAATTTCCCCAACGAAGATCCAATTGTATTAAAGTTAGATGTATAAAGGCTTACAACTCTCCCTACTTATGGGTTGTGGGGTAGGATATCGATACTATATATAGAGGTCAATCAAGCTAATAAACTAGAAAGAATACATGTGGTGAAGGAATATGTAGATGTCTTTCCAAAAAATCTGCTAGGCATACCACTAGTTGGGGAAATGGAATTTTGTATTAACTTGGTACCAAGCACAGCAACAATATCCAAGGTGCAATATAGAATGGTACCTACCAAATTATTATAGATGAAGACCTAACTTCAAGAGTTGCAAGATAATGGGGTTCATTAGGCTGAGTGTTTCACCATAGGGTGCTCTTGTACTCTTTATTAAGAAGAAAGATAGGAGCATGAGATTATGTATTAATTATAGGGAGCTGAACCAAGTTACAATCAAGAATAAATACCTACTCTCTAAAATAGATGACCTATTTGACCAATTATAAGGAACTTAGGTCTTCTCCAAAATTGACTTGAGATCAGGGTATCACCAACTAAGGATCAAAGAAGAAGACATTCAAAAGACTACTTTTAGGACTCAATGCGAGCATTATGAATTCCTAGTAATGCCTTTTAGGTAGACAAATGCTCCAGGTGCTTTCATGGACTTTATGAATAGAGTGCTCAAAGACTTGTTGGACTAGTTTGTAGTGGTGTTCATAGATGACATCTTCATCTATTCCAAGAGTATGAAGGAACATGTAACACTTCTAAGAGTAACTCTACAAAGATTATAGAAGGAGAAGTTATATGCAAAGTTCAGCAAATGCAAGTTTTAGTTAGAATAGGTATCTTTTTTAGGATGTGGTAAATAAAGATGGTATCTCAGTGGATCCTAAGAAAATAAAAGTGGTGATTAACTAGCTAAGACTAAGGATTGTGATAGAGGTCAGAAGCTTTTTGGGACTAGCTAGCTATTATAGATGCTTTGTAGAAAGGTTCTCACATCTAGCAACACCTTGACCCAACTAACAAAGAAAAAGGTCAAATTTGTGTGGAATGACGAATGTGAAAATTTCTTCATAACACTAAAGGAGAAATAGATAGTAGCTCCAATGTTAGCTCTACCTAAGACAAGGGAAGAATTTAAGGTTTTTAGTGATGCATCAACTCAAGGTGTGGGATGTGTACTCATGTAGAATGGAAGAGTGATTGCCTATGCCTCTCATCAATTGAAACTATATGAGAGGAACTGCCACACACATGACATACAATTAGCATGTAATGACCTAAAAATTTAAGAAAATCTATATTAAAACAAGTGAAATAACAATTATTTCTAAGCTGGTAATAAGGATATCATTTCCATAATTCTAAAATTTTGATAAAATACTAATAGTGGAAATAATAATAACAAATAAAAATAAACATATATATATCCATATATAAATAAATATGCATATGTAAATTATAATAAATGCAAAAAAAAAATTGCTACATTGCCCTATTGCAGCCCTTCCCTCCTACGCTGATTAGAACAATAGCAGCAGCAAAAATCAAGTCAACCGCCTCCATCACATTGACTACTTTGAATCATGTCGCCTATCTCTACTGTCCCCTATCCCCTGCTTCTTCTTTCCTTCCTTCCTTACTTCTTCTTCTTCTTCTGGTTACATCTGATGCGAGATTGGTTTGATCGGATTCCTAACTGATGCGAACCACGCCAACCTGTGACGAAACCCAATACCAATACGCTCGGAACTCGTTACCTAAGATGCCAAACACCTAAAGTGGAAACCGCAACCCATTGTCTATAAGCGAGACAAGAACCTTGGTATAATATGAAGACGCCACAATCAGGATGAAAGACTGATTGATAAGTTGAGATGAACGACACGGAAATTAATCCGATAAGTTCTAGTTAGTTCTTGAAGAACCAAGAGAGGAGCCTCCCAAAAGTGTTTGTAATGTTCTAAGATGTATGTTATCTCTCTATTCTAAACCCTAGGAGCTTTATAATAGGGTTACAATTCGTAAAAATACAAGTCCAAAATGACGCCACTTCAATAAGTGCGTAAAAATAACAAACAAGACATGATGGCCGGAGTGGGATACACGACCGTATACTTTGGCCGTGTATGATTCTATGGAAATTCTTGTCTCCATACACGGCCGTACCTTTTAGCCATGTGTCTAGCCGTGTATGATTCTGTGCAACCTTGAGATTCCTACACGACCGTGCCTTGAAAATACATGCCCCCTTCACCCCGTATCCGGTATGACTTGTACAAGAGCAAGGGTCTTCCCATGGTTGTTCCAATCTGTTCCAACTTCATGATTGCTCCAATCCTTTCCGGCTTCATGGACATCCTTTATCAACCCGTTAGGTGCTTCCTTGAATCGTTTCGCTCGATTTCTTGTGATCGGTCCAGGTGACACTTCAAGAGGATCCACATTCCTTCTTCCGGCTTGGCTCTCATCATGGATCTCATCATTCCCCTCCTCTTGAAAAGGATTTATCCTCAAATCATCACCTACTTCAAAAGGACTCAGATCAGTATCATTAAATGTGGCACTTACTTAATACTCACCAGGCAAATCTATCTTGTATGCATTATCGTTGATGTTGAAATGGTCCATCGCCTCTAGGAAGTAGTTTAGATCAACGCTGCATGGGAAACCACTCTTTGTGCATGTGAACCCAAACCCAATCTCCAGGTTCAAAGACAGCTTGTCGACGACCCTTGTTAGCTTGTTTCACATACTGCTCTGTTCTTCGCTCAATGTTTAGCCTTGCCTTCTCATGGATCTGTTTAACAAATTCTGCTTTCTTCTTTCCATCTTGCTTGTAGTGGATGACATATGGAAATGTTTCGATGAACTCCACCTAACGAGCATGACTTTTGTTCAGCTTATGTTGCCCCTTCAAGTACTTCAAAGATTCATGATCAGTGTGGATCACAAACTCTTTTGGCCAAATGTAGTGTTGCCACATCTCCAAGGCTCGAACCAATGCATATAACTCCTTGTTGTAAGTAGGGTAGTTCAAGGTTGCCCCACTTAGCTTCTCGCTAAAGAATGCAATCGGTCTTCTCTCCTGCATAAGCACTGCTCCAATACCTAATCCTAAAGCATCACACTCAATTTCAAACGTTTTAGCAAAGTTAGGTAAAGTAAGTAATGGCGCCTGAGTCAGCTTATTTTTAAGCGTCTGAAAGGCCTTCTCTTGTTGCTCTCCCCATCTAAACCCCACGTTCTTCTTGATTACCTCAGTAAGTGGTGCTGCAATGGTGTTGAAATCCTTCACAAATCTCCTGTAAAAGCTCGCTAGTCCATGGAAACTCTGCACATTACTTACCGTAGTTGGATTAAGCCATTCTTGGATCACACGAATCTTTTCTTCATCAACCTGTATTCCATGTGCACTAACAACAAAACCAAGAAACACAATTTTTTCTGTGCAAAAAGTACACTTCTTGAGGTTAGCATATAATTGCTCCTTTCGAAGTACTTTTAAAACATCCCTCAAGTGAGATATATGATCTTCCAAACTCTTGCTGTAAATAAGAATATCATCAAAATAGACAACCACAAATTTTCTAATAAAAGTCCTCAAAACATGGTTCATAAGTCTCATAAAAGTACTAGGTGCGTTAGTTAAACCAAAAGGCATTACTAACCACTCTTACAATCCATATTTCGTTTTGAATGCGGTTTTCCATTCATCACCCTCTTTCATTCTAATTTGGTGATATCTACTTTTCAGATCAATTTTGGAAAAGACACTAGACCCATGTAACTCATCTAACATGTCATCTAGCAAGGAATGTGATGACGATACTTTACCGTAATGTTGTTAATGGTGCAGCAGTCAACACACATTCTCCATGTCCCATCCTTCTTAGGCACCAAAATCACAGGCACTGCACATGGACTCATGCTTTCTCTCACATACTCCTTCTCCATTAATTCATCAACCTACCTTTGGAGTTCCTTTGTCTCCTCCGGATTGCTCCTATAAGCTGGCTTGTTTGGAATCGATGCTCCGGGTACAAGGTCAATCTGGTGCTCAATACCACGAATAGGTGGTAATCTCTTTGGAATCTCCTCAGGGAAGACATCTTCAAAGTCCTGCACAAAAGACACAACTACACTAGGCAAAGAGTTAGATAGTTCGTTAGTAGTCAAACATGTTTCTTTAAAAACCAGCAACAACATAGGTTGCCTGATGTGCCTAAATCCAAGTTTAAGCACAATTATAAGATTCAAGAAAACAATCTCAAATTAATCACAAAACCGGTCCACCTTGTAAGCAATTCTCGTAACACCTTTGAAGATTTTGATGGAATATGTTGTCCAAATGATTCAATTGTAATCTCTAATGATAATAATAACCAAATAACCACAAGAGAAGATGAAGTTCACGTAAAATCAGATCAAAGGAAGCAATAAAGACAAGCACAAAATCGTGATCTCAAATCCTTCCAATAATGCCAATTCACGCCAATCACTAAGAAGCATTCAATCTCAATGAACAATCAACCTTTACAAGATGATTATCCACAAATTACAATCACTAATAAGTCTAAGAAAGATTCAAATCAACCTTAGATATGACTCACTAGAGAAGAAATGAACAACAACAAAGATGAATCAATATTACTCATGATTTATCCTTGTTACACTCGCCACAATTCCAACTTCTTGGGATTGAAATTGATAAAAGAATTTTGGAATTAGGAAACCCTAAGCCCTCTCACGAAATGTGAAGTGTTTGTTTTTCAAAATTAGCCTCCTCAAACCCTCTCTTTAGCAAGTATTTATACTTGCTACTCCTAGGGTTAAAAAGTGCTCAAAATTACAAGTTTGCCACTTTTAAGGTAGCTAAAACTAAATGAAAGTTACAAAGAAATAAAAGTGTCCCAAAACCAAAATATAACCAAAATAGTTCATAAAAGAATAAATATATAAAATAAATGGTCTTCACGATGCCGGTCTTCTATAGGATCCATCGGCCTAGCTCATCGCCGGTTCAGGTCGGTCCATGGATAATCCACAAGCTGAGTCTGAGGGAGTTTGTCCATTGCCCTATAGAATATGATAAGTGTGCCTATTGGAAAACACAATACAAGAATAATAGAAAAGAGGTTAATATATAAATAATTCCAGGGTTGATCTGCTCAAAATGGGCCTTGAATTCCAGGATTTGAAATCCTTCAGTTCTTGCCCTAATGATAGGTCTTGTCGGATTTTTATTCCTATCATTTCCTCGGGCCTCAAAAAGATTTGTCCTCAAATCTAGTATATCAAATGCAATAGAGACTTTGTTTTCTCCTAGTAATCCATCTGAAGAAGTATCTCTGTAGAATCCTAATGTCTAAAATACTACAGGTGGTGATTGTTTTCTCTCCTCCATTTCCAGGATGTATCTCTTTTGTAACACAAATAATGACCCATTATCCACTAAAGTCGCCCCTGTATCAACCTGTTCCACTCAAACTATTTCCTCTTTTTCTAACTCATTTGTATGTTGCTGATCCTCATGGTCTTCTAATGGTTGGCCCAACTGCTTATTACCCTCTAAAACCTCTGAAGGTGAACATAACTGTCTCTAAACAGTCTAGCTCTCTGGTGGTTTGCTCATCTGACTATGATCATCAGGATCCTCTGAAGGTTAGCACATCGGTGTCTGACAAATTTTATGCCCTAAGGGTTGGCTCGTGTCACTAGAGCGCTCAAGAACCTTTGAAGGTTGGCATACTTGCGTCTGCACAATTTGGTCCTCCCAGTCTAGGTAATCATCTGCGGAACCCTTACCATCAAATGAAGGCATCTGTAGCTTCGCACACTCTAGTCCTCGAGGTGGTCTAAATTCCCTGTCCGGATATGGATTAAGCCTAAAATTATCATCTCTATCTTCCGTAAGAACATGATAATCTCCCTTTACTCTAGGTGGCGCCTGAAGGTTTACCACAAGTGGTGGTGGCAATGTCATCCTATCAATCCTTGTTGCTAATGTAGCAACAATTTTGGTAAGGTCCCGAAGTTGTTCATCTAGAGTTCTTCCATTTGTACTTCGATGACTTGGTCTGCTAGCCACTTAGCTATTGGCCTCATTGCCAATGTACCCATTCACACTATCATATGACATGTTTATGGATGTGATTTATCTAGAGTACAAATGTAATCTCAAATAATTTGTAGCACACTCCCTTCACTTCACCACGTCACATAATAAGTTTGGATAACAACACACTCACTTGTACACCTACGGTGTAACAAGTCACCAATGCAATAAATACTTCTTATCACTTCAAGTATATTAGACTAAGTGAAGCACAAATAAATACTTCTAAGTAGTTAAGAAATTAAATTCAACTCACAAGTGTTGAAGTAATAAGTTCAATTACTTTCACACTTTAATGTTTGTTTTTGAATTCAAATTCTCCTACTTCAACTTTCCTTTCTTGCCACGGTTTCACACCTACAATTGATCTTGATGTGTAGCACCTTTAATCCACACAACTCCACAAATTTACACCACTACACACACCTCAATCACGGTGCACTCACTTCACCAATAACTCCCATGGCAACAACAACAAATTGCACTCCACCTCCACGACAAAAATAAGAAATGGAAACAACAACAAATATACTCTAATTCCACGGCAATAATAACAAATATACTTCACTCCCCACAAGTTCTAACCGCAACTCACAACAAAATAGGCAGCAACTTCAATTTGAAATTCAAACAAATTCACTTATTGCAAGCCTTCTTCAATTGGTAAGTAATGAATTCAAATTCAAATAGCAATCATTAACTCCCATAACTTAATTGCATGTGTTTGAATTCAAATAATTCCTTACTAATCAAAACCAATGTAATCTGCAAATTGTACTCCACCAATTCAGAATTTACACAATGGAAATCAAACAACAAACTTCACAACCTCCTCACACCACAAGCTATTCACGGCAAGGATTTTGATAAGTTTTGCAAGTTCCAAAAATTGCTAAAGTAAACAACACTTTGTACTTCTACTCTTCCACGTGAATTAGCGACCACAAAATGATATAATAACCTTCCCAAACCAACTCCAACAATTAGCAAATCAAATCCCAATCCAAGGTAATTTCGCAATCTTCAAACAACAACAACAACACAATTACGGTTTTCACTTGATCAACCTTAATTGATGATCACTTCCACAAAATTGAATACAACCAATTCCCTTCACTTAACATGTGCTCTAATACAAAAATATGATGTGCCTAATTCCAAGCTTAAGAACAATCAAAAGAATCAAGGAAAACACCTCAATTCACAAAACACAAACCAATTCACTTGAGGGCAATTTCACGTGAATACCTTGTAGATTTTGATGGAATATGTTGTCCAAATGATTCAATTGTAATCTCTAATGATAATAATAACCAAATAACCACAAGAGAAGGTGAAGTTCACGTAAAATCAGATCAAAGGAAGCAATAAAGACATGCATAAAACTGTGATCTCAAATCCTTCCAATAATGCCAATTCACGCCAATCACTAAGAAGCATTCAATCTCAATGAACAATCAACCTTTACAAGATGATTATCCATGAATTAAAATCACTAATAAGTCCAAGAAAGATTCAAATCAACCCTAGATATGACTCACTAGAGAAGAAATGAACAACAACAAAGATGAATCAATATTACTCACGATTTATCCTTGTTACACTTGCCATAATTCCAACTTCTTGGGATTGAAATTGATAAGAGAATTTTGGAATTAGGAAACCCTAAGCCCTCTCATGAAATGTGAAGTGTTTGTTTTGCAAAATTAGCCTCCTCAAAACCTCTCTTAAGCAAGTATTTATACTTGCTACTCCTAAAGTTAAGAAGTGCTCAATATTACAAGTTTGCCACTTTTAAGGTGGCTAACCCTAAATGAAAGTTACAAAGAAATAAAAGTGTCCCAAAACCAAAATAGAACCAAAATAGTTCATAAAAAGAATAAATATATAAAATAAATGGTCTTCAAGATGCCGATCTTCTATAGGATCCATCGGCCCAGCTCATCGCCGGTTCAGGTCGGTCCATGGATAATCTACAAGCTGAGTCTGAGGGAGTTTGTCCGTTGCCCTATAGAATATGATAAGTGTGCCTATTGGAAAACACAATACAAGAATAATAGAAAAGAGGTTAATATATAAATAATTACAGGGTTAATCTACTCAAAATGGGCCCTCAATGCCAAGATTTGAAATCCTTCAATTCTTGCCCTAATGATAGGTCTTGTCAGATTTTTATTCCTATCATTGCCTCATCACTAAAGCTCTCCTCACTAAGCTCGCTCTTGCCACACAACTCTCCTTTTGCAAGGCTGCACTCTCCTTTTCACTCACCACCAAAGTTGATCCCCCTTCAACTTGGTCTCTCACACTCTTTCCAGCCTTCCTCTCTTTTTCCTTTTGATATTGGGTTTTGTATTCCTTTTCTTTCTCATTGTCTTTTTCTCTCTCACTCTCCCTCTGCTTTTCACTCACCTTATGTTTTGCAAAAAATTGTTGTAGTTGCAATTGATCCTTATACACTTGTTTAGGTGTTAACGATTTAAGATTAAAGCTTTTCCCTTGGTGAACAAGCGTATACTTGTTAGAAATGCCGTCATGAACAACCTTCCTATCAAATTACCATGGCCTCCCTAACAACACATGGCATGCTTGCATTGGCACTACATCACATAACACCTCATCCTCATACCTACGAATGCGAAAACCAATCAAGGCTTGCTTACTCACCTTAGTCTCACCACTATCATTCAACCACTGCAACTTATATGGACTAGGGTGTCTAACAGTTTTGAGCCCCAGCCTCTCAACAATAAAATTACTCACTACATTGGTGCAACTTCCTCCATCAATAATCAAGCTGCAAATATGATCTCCTAGATAACATCTAGTATGAAATATATTCTCCTTTTGCACCTCCTCTTCTTCCTTCACCTGCACATTCAAAGCTCGCTTCACTACTGCCACCAACCTCCCTATTGCAGGCTCCTCATCATCACTAGCGTCCTCTAATGGAGGCATATCATCTTCTTCACTATCCCCCTCAGTCTCATACTCTCCATCATCACGCAAAATCATAACACGCCTATTCGGACATTGACTAGCAATATGGCCTCTACCTTGGCATTTGAAACATCTAATTTCACGATTTCTAGAAGTAGAAGAATCAGGGTTACCTTGATTACCAGAAGTAGAACCCGCTTGCCTTCGTTCTCCTTTTGGTTTAGTGGGTAATGGTTTTTCTTCCTTCTTCCATTGGTTAGTCTTCCAGGTGGATGAACCAGTACCCTGTTGAAACCGTGCACTACTACTACCTTTCCTCTTGTGCTAGTTCTCAACCTTTATAGCCATATGAACCATATCTTCTAATTCCACATAATGCTGCAATTCAACAACATTTTGAATCTCTCTATTCAATCCCACAAGAAACCTAGCCATGGTAGCCTCTCCATCCTCCTCTACATTCGCCCTGATCATCATAACTTCTATCTCCTTGAAATACTCATCCACACTTCGGCTTCCCTGCCTAAGAGTTTGCAATTTGTTGTGCAATTCACGATAGTAATACGCAGGCACAAACCGCTTCTTCATCACTCTTGTCATCTCTTCCCACGACTCAATAGGTGGCTCGCCATTCCTTCTCCTATTCAACATTAGTTGATCCCACCACACTATAGCATAATCCGAAAATTCAATGGCAGCAAGTTTCACTTTCTTCCTCCCACTATAGTTATGACAATCAAACACCATCTCCACCATCTTCTCCCACTCTAAGTACGCCTCGAGATCATTCTTCCCTTGGAAAGGAGGAATCTTCATCTTTATGCTACTCAATTGATCATTCTCTCTATTCCTATCTCCTCTATCTTCCCAATCCCTAGTTCCTCTATTACGACCATTATAACCTCTATAACTCTCGACAGAAGGCTCATCAAATTCATCATCCGACATTTCATTTCCACCCCTCGGTACTCTCCTAGAATGACTCTCCCTCTTACGCCCTTGGAAGACGTTTGTAGATTACTCTAGTCTTTGCTCTACCATCTCATGAATTTGTTCCATTCCCTCCTGAAACATTCTCTTCATCTCACCACTCAACGCCTCAATTACTAACCTAGCATCAAACCTTCCCCTCTCACCTTTAGGAGAATGTTGCCTCGACACTATTCCTGTAGAAAAGGTTAGTACTAACACAAATATATATATATAATTGAGCCTCACGATACACTCCCTTACGTGTTTCGCTCAAATGATGATATCACACAGTCACTCGTGTATTCTCACAAATAATGATGATATCAACTCGCCAATTCCTCTTCTCAATTCTCTTGGAACTAACCTAAACTACACTAATTCCCTTCCGTAGAATTCAAAAAACAAATCTAGGGTTCGTAAATTTTCCTCTTTTTCTATCCGATTTTTTTCTTTTGTCTTTGTTGTTGCTCTTGATCATGTTTCTCTTTTCTTTTCTTTTCTTTTCTTTTTTTATCATGATTCTTCCTTCTTTTTTTTGTAACAAACCAACTAGTAGATACTATACTTTCAATAGACAATTAATACTATGAAATTGAATACGATAATTGATATGAACGATTGGAGTTAGGGTTTTGATGTTACCTTCCTCAAACCGAACTTGATGTTTTGACAAGCCTAAGCTCTGATACCAAACTTATGCGAGATCGGTTTGATAGGATTCCTAACTGATACGAACTACACCAACCTGTGACGAAACCCAATACCAATACGCTTGGAACTTGTTACCTAACATGCCAAACACCTAAAGTGGAAACTGCGACCTGTTGTCTATAAGCAAGACAAGAACCTTGGTATAATATGAAGACGCCACAGTCGGGATGAAAGACCGATTGATAAGTCGAGATGAACGCCACAAAAATTAATCCGATAAGTTCTAGTTAGTTCTTGAAGAACCAAGAGAGGAGCCTCCCAAAAGTGTTTGTAATGTTCTAAGATGTATGTTTTCTCTCTATTCTAAACCCTAGGAGCTTTATACTAGGGTTACAATTTATAAAAATACAAGTCCAAAACGACGCCACTTCAATAAGTGCGTAAAAATAACAAACAAGACATGATGGTCGGAGTGGGATACACGGCCGTATACTTTGGCCGTGTATGATTCTATGGAAATTATTGTCTCCATACACGGCCATGCCTTTTTGCCGTATGTCTGGCCGTATATGATTCTATGCAACCTTAAGATTCCTACACGGTCGTGCCTTGAAAATACACGCCCTCTTCACCCCGTATCCTATATGACTTGTATAAGAGCAAGGGTCTTCCCATGGTTGTTCCAATCTGTTCCAACTTCATGATTGCTCCAATCCTTTTCGGCTTCATGGACATCCTTTATTAACCCGTTAAGTGCTTCCTTGAACCGTTTCGCTCGATTTCTTATGATCGGTCTAGGCGGCACTTCAAGAGGATCCACATTCCTTCTTCCAGCTTAGCTCTCATCATGGATCTCATCAACATCGTCCTTTCCTTGCCATCTCCCATCACGGCCTTGCTTCTCCGTTTCCCTTCTCCTTTTTTTCCTTCCTTCTACTCTTCTTCTCATCTCCCCTTGGACCACAATAGAATTCCCTCTCTCTACACAATCACACCCTTCCCAAACCAGAGTTACACCAACCCATTGCTCTCAAGTTAGCCCTTTGCTTCCTCTCTTTCACTTGCTATAACCCCCTTTACTTCCACTGAGACAAGGTAGGGACTTGGAAACAAGGGACAACATCTGCAATAAATATGAAGAAGAAAACCAATCAATTTCGATCGCTATCTACGTCACTGAGTTCGATCTCACCAAAAACCTAACCACCCCTCCTCTCTAAAACTAGTGGCGTCCTTCCAAGAGAATGAAGAATTTAAAGCTCCCAATCTAACCTAAATCCCCCTTTAGTATCGTCTAGTTTAAACTAAGAGTTGTATTGTACAGCTTGATCATCTGGCTGATTATTTGTGTGCCTAGAGGTGAGTTAATATAATGCAGCTTGGAAGGTTAAAGAAGGAGGCTAAGGCATGGCCAGCCGACAAGGTAGTGGCCGTTAACAATCCTTAGAGATGTGTGTGTCGGCAATCCTCTTCTCACCATATATATATGTCAAAATTCTCCTCATGTCCTCTTCAATTCTTCTTCTAAAATATAGTCCATCACTGGATTGCGATAACTACCAATCTTCCATCATGAACTAATTTTACTTCACATGAATTAAATCCAACCATAAATGATAAGGAAATCTCAACCATCCATCATTCATAATCTATACAAGATCAAGTTGAGCATATAAAGGTATTGAATATTGCTTATAAATCTTCAATTACTATTGACTCTCGCCTTCCATCTATAGCTATCACCAAAGGCCAAGGTTATTGGTGCTAGATTAGTTGAATGGTAGGTAGGGACTTCAAAGGATTCACTTGGTCCATATGGAATAACCATTCATATAACTGTAGAGCATGGAAGATATGTTACAAGAAGCTACGATCTATGGCAACTTGTTACAGTCACTAGTGATGTTCTATTGCTTGAAGTTTTCCTTAAGGTTAATAAGAAGGGAGAATAAAAATAGCAGGTAATGTATCTAAAGCACGGTGAAGGTCTTCAAGATTCTCCTCCCCATTCTTCTAGATTGTTGAGTAGGACAAACAATATAGGTTGATTGGATTCAATAGAGGAAAATAGTGACATACCAGTAACAAGTGTTGAAGTGGAGGATGACCGTGATAGTATTAACCATGATTCTGATCTTCTTAATCCAAAAGATATGCAAGGATCACAAAGTATTGCACAGGATATGACTCTTAGCATGAAAGTCAAGGTTTTAAAAGTGGCAGCACCTAGTAAAGTGGATGGGGACCCCACAGCTAGGGTCATCAAATGAATGACTGATGAAGAAGATGAAGATGATGACTTTAGGGTAGAAGGTTAGACACTAATGATAAAGATAAAAGAAAAAGTGATCAAAGGAAAGATAAGGTTGCAGTCAAGGTAGTAGTTGGTGGCCTTGCATAAAAATGTTCCACTAATGTTCCACAAAAGAATTATTTTGAGTTCTTGCAAAAACAATAAAGATAAGCCATTCATCATTCTCCTTCACGATTGATAAGGGTATAAATCAATTGGAACACAACAACAAGAAATGGGCATCCTTAGATGCAAAAGGAAAGCTAAGAAGTCGGTGTAGCATTGATCATGTTATGTTGGACCTTGCCAGGTTCATTAGGGGAAAGAAGGCATATGATGTGATAACATCATTGTTGAAGATTCCATTTTTAGATGAAGAGGTTGGAAACAACTCTTTCACACGCAAGATAGCCTATCTTGATGGTTATCATTTGCAAGGCTTAAGGAAGGATAAGGCCTTGATTTGGATAGATGTGTATGAGGAGCAAACTAGTACCTCTACGATAGTAGCTATTCTTGAAGATTTAATGGAGAAACAACCAACAGATAAGCTATTAGATAGAAGTGAAGGTAGCAATCCTAGTGAAGTTAATTCAATGGAACATAAATATAAAGAGTTCATTTATGGTGAGGATGCCCTAAAAGTATCACCTACAGAGTGCCTATTGTGTAAGTTGTCTAATCCATGGTGGTTATTTTAATGTTTTACGATATTATCCTGTGTAGAAAGTAGGAGAAGATCGTTATGTGATTTAAGACAGGATTTTTGATGGAAAAGTTAAATATTGCTTGTAATCAAAGAAGCATGCATTTTGCAAGTATTGACAATCGGGGTAAATTCTGTTGGGAAGGCTAAAGTTATAGGCTAGAGTTATTGGATGGTGATACTTGACATTGTAAAAATAAATTAAGTTCTCTCAATAGTATTGCTATATTGTATTTTATCTCAACTGTTGTACATTAAGAAGATCTTGCTGCTGTGTTTAGGAGCAATTTGTCAACTGCATGTGTAGTTAATATAAGTGGACAAGTGACAACGATTATATGCATTGGGGTAAGGTAGGATTGCTCCCCACTAAGAATACCTTACCCTTTGGTGGAGAGGACATATCAAAATGCCTCCTATAAACACAAAGACACCATTCAGAATGGCCACAAGTTTGTACATATAGGTTAACAAAGACTATAAATCTTTTGATGCTAAATGAATGGAAAGAGTTATATTATTTGATCAAAGAGGGAGAGGTTGATGCTACTATTGCCGTACTCTCTTATGAGATTGACATGCCGACATCCTCACATGGAATAAGGCTAATTGCTTTTAATGTGTCTTCTATGGGTCATTCTATCCATCGCTTTTGGTCCTAAACATGTACCCTCCACCACCTTATACTTGGTTTAAAGATCAGGAGGATGTGCTAGAGGACACCTAGTAGATAGATTATCCTAGAAGATTTGATATACTAGGTACTCAATTTCTAATGTGGGAAAGCATCCCAATTTTTCAAATTAAACCAAAGAAGGAAAAAGAAGGTTAGCCTTGCAGAAGCTATCATAAGTAACATTCTTTTAACTAAGCGAATTGACTTACAAAGAAAGTTATTCGATGGTATACAAACAGTTGGTAAAGTAGCTTGACTAAGGGTCTTGTTCTAGCAATTGAAGACCGAATATTGCATGCAATTCCTCCAAATGAAACAATTGATATAGTTGAGGTAATGAGATCACACATCGGAATCAATCGATGGCTATTATGACCAATGACAACCATAAACAGGTGAGTGGGAAACCTTACAATATGTTACAATGTTGTGATTGGTTTGATATATTGTGTTGGATCTTGATATGTTGTATATGTGTCTTTCCTTGATTGGGTATGATTGCAATTATTGTAATTTTTATTATTTCCTTGCCAGAAAATAGGGTAAAGAAGTTAGAAAGGAAGTCATACGAAGTAACTAGTAATTAGGTAAATTACGGATAAATACGTGTAATGATATAAAGATTAAAATGGGCTATGGGTAGATAACACTATCTTGACGATAGCACCTTGCCTTAGTTTGCTAATGCTATCACTACGGATTTAATATCCAAATTTAGATTTGTTTTTGTAAACTAAATTAATACATGTAAACTTAACTTTTTCTATATATATATGTATAATTGGTGTTTATGCATAGACATATGGAACAAACTATGTATCATTATGTACATGTATGCTGATCTAATTTTGAATACATATATATGTTTGGATGAAACAAATTTCCTACTATATCTATATAAGTTACATTTATACCTATAATTATACAAATCATAAATGAAAGTCTTTATTTTTCAATGGAATAATTTTATCCTCTTACATCTCTTGAGTATACGAGGAAAAATATTTAACAAATTTATCCTTTAGTTAAAATACGTTTATAAATCTATATGTATATATATATATATTTGTACACGTAGGTATTTGAGGACTTGGAAGGGATATATATGTGTCTACCTTACTTGAATTTTGAATGCTTAAAACTAAGCACATGAGAGGTGAAATGACATAGAGTTGTCAAGAAAGGATAATGGTAAATCAATCTTGAGTGGATGATTTGATGTTTGAGTTAAATGACACAAAGGTGTCGAGAAATGAGGACTATAGCCTAAACTTGAGAGGTTAATTGACAGTCGAGGAGATTTAAACTACGTTACACTATTATTCAACTAAAATTTTATGTCTAGCTTAATCATTCCTATCCGGTTGGTCTAGCCTTCCTTACCTTATCAGTGATGTGAAACGTATGATCCCTTCTTATTGTGGTAAACGTGAGTGTAAGGTGTAATTGTTTTGCTTGTGGGATTGACTTGGTTCATATTTGTTAGTCATGAACTTATAGGTTTTAAAATGTTTGATAGTTATTTTATCATATTGAATGTGGATTGATTTGTAATTATGTATTATTTGATCACCCCGAATCGATTAATTGAAGGATTGGACTTAATTTAGAATTGGACATGCATTTACACAAGACATTACATGAAATTGAAGGTCATCATTGCTACAAGGCTCACCGGAAGTAATCAGAGGATTACTGTTTTGCCAAGTGTGAACTAAGTGACTAGGGGATTGTCACTGAGGGTATTGCTTGGTACATGAGGCACAAGAGTGCTCAGTGTATGAGAACACTCAAGCTGATGATATCAAAGTTAAAAGATATTTAAATTATTAAAGAGATAAGATAATTAAATGGAGTAATGAGACCTAGGCACTTATGGTGGCTTCAAAATCCCTAACCAAGGTCAAGCGGGGGGGGGGGGGGGGTTATTAAACCATAGACTTTACATCAGTTACTAAAAGACCTCGTGAGATGCTGCATTCATATGGTTGTTCATGCATAGTATATGATTTGATAACTTGATTTGAAATTGCTTATGTATGTGTAGCATTGAGAGTATGATTTGAAATTGCTTGTATATGTGTAGCATTGAGAGTATTACACTCTCATTCACTAAGTCGTAGTGTGCTCACCTGTCCATAGACCGTTTTGCAGGTAAAGATTGTGAAAGCTTAGGATGGGATAAGATGTAAAGTGTCGAGAGTTTTTGGAAGCCAAGAACGATAAAGTAAGAATTATGAATGTTAAACTATTTAGATGGAATGTTACTTTTATGAACTTGATGTAAAATTTGAATTTATAAGACTTAGGGTTTTATTCCATTTACTGATTGGTAAGGGATTCTAACTCTCTGCGATCTTGGTTGACCATGGGACATGGAATCTACAGTTATATTTTTATGGCATAATTATATGTAATATGACTAGTCATAAATGTAATTAATTATTTAAAGTCTTATGACATCTGGCTTATAAGACAATTATCATGTAACGGGTGCACATATGCCATGATAAATTTTAGTGGAAACTTCCAAGCCCCCTTTGGGGCATGACATAGTAGCTATAATCTTAGCACTAAAACTATGGAGACATTACGTCTATGGTGAGAAGTATAAAATTTTCACAAATCACAAGAGCCTAAAATACTTATTCCCATAAAAGGATCTAAATATGAGGTAGACAAGGTGGCTGGAGTTGATCAATGACTATGATGTAGAGATCCATTACCACTTTGAGAAGGTAAATGTTGTAGCAGATGCCCTCAATCAGAAGAAGCAGGTTAACATAACAACCTAAGTTACCTCTTAAAGACAAATATTAGAGGACATGCGCAAGTTAGAGTTAGAGATGGTGACACATAAAGTGGGAATTAGGTTGGCTACTCTTTTGTATTTAACCAACCCTCCTTGACCGAATTAAAGTGGCATAAATGGGAGATCTTGGAATTCAAAAGATTGGGAGCAAAATAGAATAAGATGAAAAACTGAGTTTAGTGAGGATGTTGGATGTGTAATTAAATATGGTTCAAAATTGTGTGTACCAAATGATAACCCTAAATTGAAGAAGGAGATTATGAAAGAGGTTCATTACTCAGGATATATAGTATATCCTGAAAGCACCAAGATGTATAAAGATCTAAAGAGTCATTATTGGTGGAGAAATATGAAATGAGAGAAAGTAGACTTTGTATCTAGATGCATGACATGCTAATAAATTAGGATTAAACACTAAAGACCAGCTGGTGAGTTACGACTACTTCGTATACCTTAATGGAAGTAGGAACATGTAACCATGGACTTTGTTACAGCTTTTCCTAGAACCAAGGAGAAACATGATGCATATAAGTGATTGTAAATAGATTGACCAAATCCGCCCATTTCTTACTAGTTAAGGTGGACCACAAATTGGAGAAGCTTGCTTCGTTGTATATTAAAGAGATTATCATATTACATGGTGTGATAGCTACTATAACTTCTCACAAGGATACCTGATTCATGAGTAGATTCTAGAAAAGCCTACATCAAGCTTTGAATACTAAATTACAATTTAGTACTACTTTCCATCCTCGGATAGATGGGCAGTCTAAAAGGACCATTCAAATTCTAAAAGACCTATTGTGATCATGTGTTTTAGACTACGGGGGTAATTGGAGTGATCACCTACCCTTGATGGAATTTGCATACAACAACAGCTATCAAGCTACTATTTAAATAGCTCTATATGAAGCATTGTATGGTAGGAAGTGTAGATTTCCCTTACATTAAGATGAAGTTAGTGAAAGATAGATAATAGGGCCAGAGATCATGTAGGAAACTATAGATAAGGTGAGGGTGATAAAATAGTGAATCCTTTCAGCTCAAAGTCGCTAGAAAAGTTATGCAAATAAAAGGCGACACCCCTTAAAGTTTCAAGTAAGAGATATGGTTCTATTGAAGGTATCTCCAATTATAAGAGCAATTAGATTTGGTCTAAGAGGGAAACTAAATCCTAACTTTATGGGTCCATTTGAGATTTTGGAAAGAATTAGCATTGTTGCTTACAAGTTATCTCTACCACCAAGTTTAGTTGGGGTACATGATGTATTTCATATATCTATATTGAGAATGTTTGAGCCAAATCTAGACCAAATAGTGACTTTAGAACCTTTAAATGCATAGCTAGATTTATCCTCTATTGAAAGACTTACAAAGATTATGGACACTAAAGAACAAGTATTAAGGAGAAAAGTGATTCCCTAAGTCAAGGTACAATGGACAAATCAAACAAAATGTGAAGCAACATGGGAGCTAGAAGAAGAGATGCGAAGGAAGCATGCAGAGTTCTTTTCAAATACAGGTAACTTTCGAGGATGAATGTTTTTTGTAAAGGGGAGTTAATCTAAATACATGTGTATATATATTTCATATTTATTAAAATTTAAACTCAATGTTAAGTATGTAAATAGTCTAAAGATATGGGGGCATTTTGGTCTTTTAGGGTTAAGGTATTTAAACCTTGTTTAACCTAATGCTCCCCTTTTCCCTCATTTGCACAGTTGCAATCATAGAGACTCTTTTAAAGACCCACAAGGCAACTTAACAGGAAGCAACAAGATCAACCCCTTTCTCTAAGTAAGGGTTTTGATCACTAAAATGCATGTGCTAGATGATAGATTCGTAGGTCTAAGTAAATTTGATAGCATGTTGTTAGAGTTAAAAACAAGGAGTGAGACGGAACAAGCATAGGATCAAGCGATTCAAGGATTCCTATCAAAAATTGAAATAAGTGCACAAATCCATGTAATATATTACGATTAACAAGTTAATAGAACAAATTAAACTTAGATTCGTAGAAATTAAGCTAAAGAGCAAATTAGAGAAGAGGAAAAGAGATTTGCAATGGAACAGTAGAGTACACAACTAGGCACACGCCCATGTACTTACCCATGTTGAAACATAAATGTATACAAAAAGCTATACGGTCATAAGACACACCCATGTACGTAGACGTGTTAAATTGTGCAAATTCACATAAAGGTACATGGCCATACTACAAGATCATGTACCTTATTGTGTCGAAGTACACAGCTAAATACACGACTGTATACTTAGGCATATTGGAATAACTATTATACACAAAAAAGTACACAACAATTAGCACAACCATGTTCCCTCTCGTACTCCTTCATACGGCCATTGACATAATTGTGTTGTTTTGGGACACTCACTATTCAATTGTATTTCATTTACTTGAAATTCCAAATTACGACTTATGCACAGTAAGACAGTAAGGAAGGGAATTCTACAATTAGGATATAATTAACCAATTAGTAATCCTAGATTAAGTTAACTAAACTCAATCTTTGGAATTCGACAGGTTTATATCCCTTTCCTAGAGAAGTAAGAGTAAACCATTGATGTGCCTAAACACACTTAAAAGCACATCCAAAAGACTTAAGAAAAGATATCTCAAGTCTAGGCAAAATCGGATCCAAAAATGGCACTTTTCAAATGAAACCTAATGATGAAATGATGGAATTCAAACAACTAATGATATAATCTAAATACCACAATGGAAATGGCTTCTAAAAACACTCTAATTTCATATAATCCACGAAAATGAAGCCTCAATTTGATAAAAGAAAACCGTAACAAAACAATCCCTTTTCCAATGGTGAAAATCACGTTAACAAGGAAATCCTTAAAGATGAATTGAATCAACTTGATAATTCCTCCAAATAATCATATGAATTCGTGACTACAACAAGTAAATCTGACCAAGAATGTTCTAATCCAACCCTAGATATTACACACTAGAGAAGAAAAAGAAATCACAACAAGTAGGAATTGATATGACTCATAAATTCCAATTGTTGTACTCGCCACAATTCCAACTTCTTGGGATTGAAATTGATAAGAGAATTTTGGAATTAGGAAACCCTAAGCCCTGTCACGAAAATGTGAAGTGTTTTTCTGAAAAATTCAGCCTCCTCAAACCCTCTCTTAAGCAAGTATTTATACTTGTTACTTCTAGGGTTAAAAAGTGCCCAAAATTATAAGTTTGCCACTTTTAAGGTGGCTAACCCTAAATGAAAGTTACAAAGAAATAAAAGTGTCCCAAAACCAAAATACAACTAAAATAGTTCATAAAATGAAAAAATACATAAAAGAAATGCTCTTCATGATGCCGGTCTTCTATAGGATCCATCGGCCCAGCATATCGTCGGTTCAAGTCGGTCCATGGATAACCCACAAGCTGAGTTTAAGTGAGTTTATCCATTTCCCTGTAAAGCATAATAAGTATTCCTGTTGGAATATAAAATACATGAATAAGATAAAAGAGGTTAGTATATAAATAATTCCAAGGTCAATCTGCTCAAAATGGGCCCTCAATGCCAAGATTTGAAATCCTTTAGTTCTTGCCCTAATGATAGGTCTTGTCGGATTTTTATTCCTATCATTTCCTCAGGCCTCAAAAAGATTTGTCCTCAAATCTAGTAGATCAAATGCAGTAGAGACTTTGTTTCCTCCTAGCAAGTCACTTGAAGAAATATTTTTGCAGAATCCCAATATCTGAAATACTACAGGTAGTGATTGTCTTCTCTCCTCCATTTCCAAGATGTATCTCTTCTGCAACACAAATAATGACCCATTATCCACTAAAGTTACCCCTGTATCAACCTGTTCCACTAAAACTGTTTCCTCTTTTTCTAAATCATCTGTATGCTGCTGATCCTCATGGTCTTCTAATGGTTGGACCAACTGCTCATTACCTTCTAAAACCTCCGAAGGTGAACATAACTGTCTCTGAACAGTTTGGCTCTCTAGTGGTCTACTCGTCTGACTATGATCATCAGGATCCTCTGAAGGTTGGCACATTGGTGTCTGCATCTGCACAGTTTGGTCCTCTAATGGTTTGATCATGTGGCTATGATCCTCAAGATTCTGTGATGGCTGTTTTATCTGTCTTTGCATCTCCTGGACCTCTTTTGGTGACATAGGGTTTAATACTATACGTTTACTATCCTTTTTAAACATATAAGTATTTCTATACCCATCATGTAATACCATCCTGTCATATAACCATGGTCTACCAAGTAATATATGGGATGCACAAAGAGGAAGAATATCACATTCAAGCTCATCATAGTACTTGTCCCCTATACTGAAGGGTACCCTAGCCCTTTGGGTTACATAAAGACCATCTTGATCATTCAACCAATGTAATGTATAGGGTTTAGGATGTGGGATAGTTTCAAGTTTCAACTTCGATACTAATGATGTAGCGACAACATTAGTACAACTACCGCCATCAATAATAATTGCGCACAAGTTTCCTTGTACCCTACAAGAAGTATAGAACAAGTTTTCTCTTTGTCCCTCATCAATGGTTTGAAAAGAAGTCATGTCCCAATGCAATATGTTAGCATGATGAAACATTTCACTAGACATGATTGTACTAAAATCCAACAATACAATAATTATCTTCACACTTCCAAGGTTCAAGTACACCAAACCACAAATAAAGTACACTCAACTACTTCCAAGTAGGTAGAATTAAATTCAACAACAAGTGTTTAAGTAACTAGTTCAATTACTTTCACACATTTAATGAGTTGTTTGAATTTGAAATTCTATTACTCACTTTCCTTTTTTGCTAGAGTTTTACACCCACAATGAATCTTAATGTGCAGCACCCTTAATCCACATAAATCCACAAATTTACACCACCACACACACCTAATCACGTTGCACTCACTTCACCACAACACAATTCACCATGTTACAACACCTTCAATTAACATACACACATAATGCTACACCTACATACCCTTCACTAATTTTACAAAAAACACAACTCCACACACATATACCTTTTATACACGTTGCAACAACAAAATGTACTCCACTTCCCACAAGTTCTAACTGCAACTTTACAACAAAATAGGCAGCAACTTTCAATTTGAAATTCAAACAACTTCACTTATTGCAAGCCTTCCTCAAATGGTAAGTAATGAATTCAAATTCAAACAGCACTCATTATCTCCCACAACTTAATGGCATGTGTTTGAATTCAAATAAATTCCTTACTAATCAAAACTCAATGCAAATCTGTAAATTGCACTTCTCCAATTAAGAATTACATAATGGAAATCAAAACAACAAGCTACACAACCTCCTTCGCACCACAACTAGTTACGGCAAGAACAAGGTAATTTTTTCAAGCTCAAACAATTGTTGAATTAACAATACTTCTATTCTTCTTTCCTTCAACGAAAATTATTAATCCCAATATGATACAACAACCTTCCCAAACCAACTCCAATAATCAGCAAATTAAATCCCAATCCAAAACAATTTCGCAATCTCAAACTACAACAACAACAACAACTACACAATTGCGTTTTTTCCACTTGATCAACCCTAATTGTTGATCACTTCCACGAAATTAATACAACCAATTCCCTTCTCTCAACAAGATCTTTGATACCAAAAAGATGATGTGCCTAAACACACTTAAAAGCACATCCAAAAGACTTAAGAAAAGATATCTCAAGTCTAGGCAAAATCGGATCCAAAAATGGCACTTTTCAAATGAAACCTAATGATGAAATGATGGAATTCAAACAACTAATGATATAATCTGAATACCACAATGGAAATGGCTTCTAAAAACACTCTAATTTCATATAATCCACGAAAATGAAGCCTCAATTTGATAAAAGAAAACCGTAACAAAACAATCCCTTTTCCAATGGTGAAAATCACGTTAACAAGGAAATCCTTAAAGATGAATTGAATCAACTTGATAATTCCTTCAAATAATCATATGAATTCGTGACTACAACAAGTAAATCTGACCAAGAATGTTCTAATCCAACCCTAGATATTACACACTAGAGAAGAAAAAGAAATCACAACAAGTAGGAATTGATATGACTCACAAATTCCAATTGTTGCACTCGCCACAATTCCAACTTCTTGGGATTGAAATTGATAAGAGAATTTTGGAATTAGGAAACCCTAAGACCTCTCACGAAAATGTGAAGTGTTTTTCTGAAAAATTCAGCCTCCTCAAACCCTCTCTTAAGCAAGTATTTATACTTGCTACTTCTAGGGTTAAAAAGTGCCCAAAATTACAAGTTTGCCACTTTTAGGGTGGCTAACCCTAAATGAAAGTTACAAAGAAATAAAAGTGTCCCAAAACCAAAATACAACTAAAATAGTTCATAAAATGAAAAAATACATAAAAGAAATGCTCTTCATGATGCCGGTCTTCTATAGGATCCATCGGCCCAGCATATCGTCGATTCAAGTCGGTCCATGGATAACCCACAAGCTGAGTTTAAGTGAGTTTATCCATTTCCCTGTAAAGCATAATAAGTATTCCCGTTGGAATATAAAATACATGAATAAGATAAAAGAGGTTGTATATAAATAATTCCAGGGTCAATCTGCTCAAAATGGGCCCTCAATGCCAAGATTTGAAATCCTTTAGTTCTTGCCCTAATGATAGGTTTTGTCGGATTTTTATTCCTATCAACCATGAGATGACTCTTCCAAGTACGTGTTTATCTTGTTTGATGTTTGAGATTGTTAATATAGTTATTCAAATAAATGCAATTGGATATTGGACTTAAATGTAAGTCATGTTTGTGCTTAGCTTGACCTAGAGGTCGAAGGTGGTAGATCCCTAAGGGGCACCTCGATGATCAGTATGTTGTGTTGTTCTTAGTAGAGCCATGTGTCGAAATGATCTAAGGTAGATTAGGATTAGATGGGGCCAATTCCCCTTCGAGGAATATATCTATGTAAATATTATATGGGGTGATAGGGTTATGAGTACTCTTGTGTTGTATGTTGGTTAATTGAAGATAATAACCTAATGATTTGATATGTACTTCCACTACATTTACGTATGTTGATAATGTTGTTTATGTGGCATGTGCATGTTTGTGTAGTACTCATGTGCAAGGCTTAGGCTCATCCCACTTATTTTTCAACTATAAGTGAATATAACGAATATGTCAATTATGATGAGAATGGGAATTTAGTGTGTTATTATCAAGAAAAAAATGAAAGAGAGCATCACTGTTATTATGGTGAAGAGTAATGTCGAAGTTGATGAAGATTTCCTTAATAGAACTTAAGGATTTTGATTAGAGAATTTAAATATAGTTATTAGACTTCTAAATATGTTGTTCATTATATGTTGATAGATGTTGACCTTGGTTTTAGGTTTAGAGTTTAATGTATTTTTCCTAAGTAATGATGATTGGAATGATTCAACTAAAAATCATTCATTTCTATTATTGATGTTTCATTGATATTAATGTATAGTGGAGGTAAGCAAGTTAAAACTAGAATAGAGATTTTAAGCCTTAGCGTATCGCTACTCAGTAGTGACATATGGGGGCTATGGTGTCCTAGGTTCTAAGGCATTACAATAAGGTAGGGTAGAATCGGTAAAATCTATAGATCTATGTAATCATGGGGCAAAGATTGTGAGGTAGGTCAGATTGGTGTTTGTATTGCTAGTTAATTTCCCAAATTATCGAACACACTAATGTGGGAGACTAGTCTTATAGTGTGAAAGTAGAATAAAAGGCTAACTCACAAGAATAAATCTCTAAAAATCATTTGCTTGATCTTCTTAAAAGCTACTCTATTCATTTTTTGCAATTTATTTATTTTTTTATTGCTCTCACATGTTAATATGTAATAATATATTCATACACATTATTTAACATAATTAAAAAAAAATCAAGAAGGCTTATGTATATAATGTTGTGAAAAATATTTAATTTTATAACAATCAATTCAATCTTCAATTCTTAATTGTTCATTAGGGCCAACATCCCCATTTATAGAGTTTAGAGCTTTGAATGTTATAGGAAAGGGAAAGATTAAAGGACGAGCTTATTTACTTTGAGTTCATCTTTTGATGTTTTATGCTCAAATATTTAAACATAGACTCAACTTTAAAGGAAAATCCATCAAGAAATCGTTCTTTTGATGTTCTAGCTACTAGAACCCATGAAGAAATCAAAGAAGGGCCAAAACAAGGCCGAATTAAAGCTTTAAGCTTCATTTATAATGCTTAAAACTTGTGCTTTGCTTGGACTCCTTTAGCCATTCATGCACTTAGTGATACGAACCACGCCAACCCGTGACGAAACCCAATACCAATACGTTCGGAAATTCGTTGCCTAAGACGCCCAAACACCTAAAGTGGAAACCGCGACCCGTTGTCTATAAAAGAGACAAGAACCTTGGTATAAAGTGAAGATGCCACAATCGGGATGAAAGACCGATTGATAAGTCGAGATGAACGCTACGGAAATCAATCCGATAAGTTCAGTTTAGTTCATGAAGAACCAAGAGAGGTGCCTCTCAAAAGTGTTTAATGTTCAAAATCTATATTCTAATCTGCTCTAAACCCTAGAAGCTTTTATACTAGGGTTACAATTTCGTGTAAAACAAGTCCAAAACGACGTAGTTTAGTTAAGTAACATAAAAACGCGAAACAGAAAAAGCTGGCCGACAGGGGATACACGGCCTGTGTACACGCCCGTGTACTTGGACCGTGTACTATTCTGTGCAACTTCTGGCAACATACACGCCCGTGTACTTTGACCGTGTACTGTTCTGGGCAACTCCTGGCAACATACACGCCTGTGTACATGCCCGTGTACTTTGACCGTGTATCTGTCTGTAACTTCTGGAAACATACACGCTCGTGTACACGCCCGTGTACTTTGACCGTGTATCTGTCTGAGAAATCTTGAGCGTCCTACACGGCCGTGCCTTGAAAATATACGTCCTCTTCATCCCGTGTCCCATATAACTTGTATAAAAGCAAAGATCTTCCCATGGTTGTTCCAATCCGTTCCAACTTCATGATTGCTCCAATCCTTTCCCGCTTCATGGACAACCTTTATCAACCTGTTAAATGCTTCCTTGAATCGTTTTGCTTGATTTCTTGTGATCAATCCAGGCGGAACTTCAAGAGGATCCACATTTCTTCTCCCGGCTTGTCTCTCATCCCGGATCTCATCATTCCCCTCCTCTTGAAAAGGATTTGTCCTCAAATCATTTCCTGCATCAAATGGACTTAGATCAGTAACATAAAATGTGACACTTACTGGATACTCACCTAGTAAATCTTTCTTGTATGTTATATCATGGATGTACTCAAGAATTTGAATTGGGCCATCGCCTCTAGGAAGTATTTTAGATCTACGCTGTACAGGAATCTGCTCTTCGCGCATGTGAACCCAAACCCAATCTCCGGGTTCAAAAACAGCTTGTTGACAACCCTTGTTGGCTTGTTTCACATACTGCTCAGTTCTTCGCTCAATGTTTAGCCTTCTCACGAAATCTGCCTTAGAATCAACTTCAAAACTCACAAACTTATTAGGTTGCAATGGCAAGATATAAATAGGATCTATTGGGTTAAAACCATACACAATCTCAAATGGTGAACAATGAATAATGCTATTTAAAGCCCTATTACATGCAAACTCCACAAATGGTAGACAGTCCTTCCAAGTCCTAATGTTCTTCTCTATGATTGCCCCTAACAATTGAATTAAAGTACTATTAACCACATCAACTTGCCCATCAGTTTGTGGGTGACAGATAGTCGAAAACATTAGTTTAGTTCCCCACTTTTCCCACAATACTCTCCAACAATGACTCGAATTCTTTACACCCCGATCACTAACAATGCTACTAGGTATACCATGCTGATGCACTACCTTTCTAAAGAACAAATTAACAATGTATATAGCATCATCAGTTTTATGACAAGGAATGAAATGAACCGTTTTAAAAATTCTATCCACAACCACAAAATTAGAATCTCGACCATGACTAGGCCTAGATAATCCTAACACAAAATCTATGGACATGTCTATCCAAGGCTCATGAGGAATGACACTATACTCATATAACCACTCTAAGAATTCATCTAAGCAAGGAATAGGATGACGATACTTTACCGTAATGTTGTTGATGGCGCGGTAGTCAACACACATTCTCCATGTCCCATCCTTCTTAAGCATCAAAATCACTGGCACTGCACATGGACTTATGCCTTCTCTCACATATCCCTTCTCCATTAATTCCTCGACCTGCCTTTGGAGTTCCTTCGGAAAGACATCTTCAAAGTCTTGCACAAGAGACACAACCACACTAGGCAAAGAGTTAGATAAGTCGTTAGTAGTCAAACATGTTTCCTTAAAAACCAGCAACAACATAGGTTGCCTCATCACTAACGCTCTCCTCACTACACTCGCTCTTGCCACACAACTCTCCTTTTGCAAGGCTGCCCTCTCCTTTTCACTCACCACCAAAGTTGATTCCCCTTCAACTTGGCCTCTCACACTCTTTCCAGCCTTCCTCTCCTTTTCCTTTTGATCTTGACTTTTGTATTCCTTTTTCTTCTCATAGTCTTTTGCTCTCTCACTCTCACTCTGCTTTTCACTCACCTTGTGTTTTGCAAATGACTGTTGTAGCTGCAATTGATCCTCATACACTTTTTTTGGTGTTAAAGGTTTAAGATTAAAAGTTTTTCCTTTGTGAACAAGCGTATACTTGTTAGAAAAGCCATCATGAACAACCTTCCTGTCAAATTGCCATGGCCTCCCCAACAACACATGACATGCTTGCATTGGCACTACATCACATAACACCTCATCCTCATACCTTCCAATGCGAAAACCAATCAAGGCTTGCCTACTCACCTTAGTCTCACCACTATCATTCAACCACTGCAATTTATATGGACTAGGGTGTCTAACAGTCATGAGCCCCAGCCTCTCAACAATAAAATTGCTCACTACATTGGTGCAACTCCCTCCATCAATGATCAAACTACAAATGTGATCTCCTAAATAACATCTAGTATGAAATATATTTTCTCTTTGCACCTCCTCTTCTTCCTTAACCTGCACATTCAGCGCTCGCTTCACTACTGCCACTAGCCTTCCCATTGCAGGCTCCTCATCATCACTAGCATCCTCTAATGGTGGTATATCATCTTCTTCACTATCTCCCTCAGTCTCATACTCACCATCATCACACAAAATCATCACACGCCTATTTGGACATTGACTAGCAATGTGGCCTCTACCTTGACATTTAAAACATCTAATGTCACAATTTCTAGAAGTAGAAGATTCAGGGTTACCTTGATTACCAGGAGTAGAACCCGCTTGTCTCAGCTCCCCTTTTGGTTTGGTAGGTAAAGGCTTTTCTTCTTTCTTCCATTGATTAGTCTTCCAAGTGGATGAACCATTACCTTGTTGCAATCGTGCATTGCTACTACCTCTCCGCTTGTGTTGGTTCTCAACCTTTATAGCCATATGGACCATATCCTCCAATTCTACATAATGCTGCAATTCAACCACATTTTGGATTTCTCTATTCAACCCAGCAAGAAATCTAGCCATTGTAGCCTCCCTATCCTCCTCTACATTCGCCCTAATCATAGTGACTTCCATCTCCTTGAAATACTCATCTACACTTCTGCTTCCTTGCCTCAGAGTTTGCAACTTGTTATGCAATTCACGATAATAATATGCAGGCACAAACCACTTCTTCATCACTCTCTTCATCTCTTCCCAAGACTCAATAGGTGGCTCGCCACTCCTTCTTCTATTCAACATTAGTTGATCCCACCACACTATAACATAATCCGAAAACTCAATGGCAGCAAGTTTTACCTTCTTTCTCCCACTATAGTTGTGACAATCAAACACCATCTCCACCTTTTTCTCCCACTCTAAGTATGCCTCGGGATCATTCTTCCCTTGGAAAGGAGGAATCTTCATCTTTATGCTACTTAATTGATCATCCTCTCTATTCCGACCACTATAACCTCTATAACTCCCAACAGAAGGCTCATCAAGGTCATCATCCGACTTCTCATCTCCACCCCTCGGTACTCTCCTAGAACGACTCTCCCTCTTACGCCCTTGGAATACATTTGTGGATTGCTCTAGTCTCTGCTCTACCGTCTCATGAATTTGTTCCATTCCCTCTTGGAACATCCTCTTCATTTCTCCCCTCAACGCCTCAATTACTAACCTAGCATCAAACCTTCCCCTATCACCTTCAGGAGAATGTTGTCTCGACATAGTTCCTACAGAAAAGATTAGTACAACACAAATATAGATATAATTAAACCTCACAATACACTCCCTTACGTGTTTCGCTCAAATGATGATATCACACAGTCACTCGTGTATGCTCACAAATAATGATGATATCAACTCACCAATTTCCTCTTCTCAATCCTCTTGGAACTAACCGAACTACACCAATTTCCTTCCGTAGAATTCAAACAACTCTAGGGTTCGTAAAATTTCTTCTCTATTTTCTATCCGAATTTTTTTTTTGTTTGTCTCTGTTTTTTTTTTGCTGTTGATCACGTTTTTCTTTGCTTTTCTTTTCCCTTCTTTTTTTTTTTTTGTCGTGACTTTTTACTCTTTTTTTTTTTTTTTTTTTTTTACAATCAACTAGCAAACACTACACTATCAAAAGACAATTAATATTGCAGAATTGAACACGATAATTTGATATGAACGATTGGAGTTAGGGTTTTTGATATTACCTTCCTCAACCGGACTTGATGTTTTTGACAAACCTAAGCTCTGATACCAAACTGATACGAACCACGCCAACCCGTGACGAAACCCAATACCAATACGTTCGGAAATTCATTGCCTAAGACACCCAAACACCTAAAGTGGAAACCGCGACCCGTTGTCTATAAAAGAGACAAGAACCTTGGTATAAAGTGAAGACGCCACAATCGGGATGAAAGATCGATTGATAAGTCGGGATGAACGCCACGGAAATCAATCCGATAAGTTCAGTTTAGTTCATGAAGAACCAAGAGAGGTGCCTCTCAAAAGTGTTTAATGTTCAAAATCTATATTCTAATCTGCTCTAAACCCTAGAAGCTTTTATACTAGGGTTACAATTTCATGTAAAACAAGTCCAAAACGACGTAGTTTAGTTAAGTAACATAAAAACGCGAAACAGAAAAAGCTGGCCGATAGGGGATACACGGCCTGTGTACACGCCCGTGTACTTGGACCGTGTACTGTTCTGTGCAACTTCTGGCAACATACACGCCCGTGTACTTTGACCGTGTACTATTCTGGGCAACTCCTGGCAACATACACGCCTGTGTACACGCCCGTGTACTTTGACCGTGTATCTGTCTGTAACTTCTGGAAACATACACGCTCGTGTACACGCCCGTGTACTTTGACCGTGTATCTGTCTGAGCAATCTTGAGCGTCCTACACGGCCGTGCCTTGAAAATATACGTCCTCTTCATCCCGTGTCCCATATAACTTGTATAAAAGCAAAGATCTTCCCATGGTTGTTCCAATCCGTTCCAACTTCATGATTGCTCCAATCCTTTCCCGCTTCATGGACAACCTTTATCAACCCGTTAAATGCTTCCTTGAATCGTTTTGCTTGATTTCTTGTGATCAATCCAGGCGGAACTTCAAGAGGATCCACATTTCTTCTCCCCGCTTGTCTCTCATCCCGGATCTCATCACTTAGTATGTTCAATGCATGCACCTAAGGAAAAATAAATAAAAATAAATAAAGATCCATACACTTTGGCCAAGATTCAAATTATGGACCTTAACTTTACATAACACCCCTCCTTCCACTAAGCTAGTGGACACTTAAAGGTTTTCTTAAGAAAAACTATTTGAGCATATTACCTACAAAAGCTTAGTTCACCACCTTAGGCTTTAAACTGTAGCCTACAATTGAACCCAATGGACAATTAGAATGTTATCAAACTAGTGTTTAGGCAATTTTTTTTTTTAACACATGTTCCAACAAGTTTTATAGTGCATCACTTTGATCAAAATTTTTCACTTGCAAAATTTTGACACCAAGCCTTGATGAAATAATAGTTATAATTCCAAATAAGCCCAATAAAATTACTTATCACTCATTTGAGTGAAAACTAAGACTTAGGCTTATATAAATAGATAGCAATGAGATTTAAACTCATTGGATCACATGTGTATATAAGGGTTTATAAAAATGATCCCTACCTAAAAAGACCCTAAAAAAATTATAATTTTTGTATTGCATTTTTTTTAATTTATTGTTTTTACATACTTTTTCTCTATTTTTTCATTTTTATGTTTTTTTTCAACTTTTTTATTTTCTTTTTATGTTTTCCCTTGTTGTCTTATTTTTTGGATTTTTATTTCTTTTCAATTTTTTGTGCTTTTCATTGTCCCTTCCCGATTGTTTTGTATCTTTTGGGCTTTTCACTTATTCTATTTTTTTTTTTTATCATTCTATTGACTTTTCAATTTTTTTTTTCTTATATGTTTCCTTATTTTCTATTTTTTGGTATTTTTTAAAAAGAAGAGTAAATATGGGAAGTCTAGATTCCTAGAGTTAATTTTCAAAGTGTAATGTAGATCTTTAGAGTTGATTTCAAAAGTGTAAACTAGATTCTTAGAGTCAACTTTGAAATCATAAAGAGGATCCTTGGAGTCAATTTTGAAAATTAAGGCAGTTTCCTAGTGTCATTTTTTAAAGTGTAGGTCAGTGGTGATTCTAAGGTTTCCCTAAAAGTGTTTTATAAGCACATACAACAACCAATTTAAAATTAATAGTCATCTATTATTAGTCACATAGTTGTTAAAATCACAAACTTATATAATTTTACGAGTTTACAATTTTAGGATGACCTTTCGAGTTAACTTGGGCATAGAATTATTTTCATATAAACTCACGGTAGAATCATGAGTTTGCACATAAAATCAGTAAAATGTATAGTACCAATAATAATGTTGGCTTTGAAGATGAAGATGGTAGCGATGATGATTACGGTGAAGGAAGAGTTGACCATAGTTTTTACTTTTAATTATGAAAAGGTAGTTAACAATTTTTTTATCCTTTTATTTTATTATTATAATTTATATTGTAATACATTTCATATTGGTACTATTATTTATATTGTAGTTTTATGCATTAACATAATAAATTATGCTAATTTATTTGTACTATAAATATATAACTTTTATTGTGAGTTGTGATTAAAATTTATATTGAATTTATTTATTTCTATCTTATATTTCATCTTTTTTATAATTATAGTAAACATATCAACAATATTTTAAAGTTATTTTATATGGGTTGCAAAAACTTACGATTCTACATTTTGATTCTATAGACCATTTAGCGATTCTAAGTAGAATCACAAGTTTAACAACCTTGATTAGTCAAGTTATATATTAGAGTTAGCATGTACAACCTATAAAGAGCAAGAATCATGTACTTGGATTCTGCTTAGAATCTTAATAGTAATCAAATAGTTTCCTAATTTATAATACAATATATATCAATATCAATATCAATCATGAGTGTATTATAATTCATAATTTTTTTTATGGTTTACTCTATTCATATTCTAAATTAAAAATATATATACATATCCTCTCTTTCATCAAATTATGGCACTTTTAGGGTCACCTCATCATCCTTGAGGTGTTTAAGGTCAACTATGGTTATTAGGTCAACCATAGCAACATAGTCATCCCATAGTTTTTCTATTGGCAGATCAACCAACTTTAGCCAAAGGTTGACATTGCTACCCCATGACATATTTTCTTTTTTTCCTTTTCACCAAAATCCATATCTTTTATTTTGGTTCAATCCTAAATTCATTCTAAGTCTTTTCCTTATTCTAATTTATGTTTATAATAGCTTTACTACATTAGCTCATTATCTTTAACATTTGTTAATCAATTAATTTATCATATTGACTAATTCCTAGTTGGTTTTAGATTTCACAAGTATGACTTAAGCCTCTTAAAGTTAAGGTTTTAGGTTATCCAAAGAAAAAAGTTATGGAAAATGCTTACCTCAACGTCAAATAGAAAGAACTCATCTAATTCAACATAAAAATCCTTTTGAGGAGTTAGCTTTTAAATATACCCTTCAAGTCAAACTAAAAGGTTAGGAATCTCTCGTTAGTTATACAAAACAATCTTAAAGGGCTTTATTAGATCCACTAAAAGGAGTTTTGATGATAACAAAACATATGTGAAGCTTTACTAATAATGTTATTTAAGTGTGCAAAAATAGTAAGTATTAGGTAGAACCTGAGCAAAAGTTATAATAACAAAGGAAAAATTGAAGTAATATATAGGATTGAGTTTTGGAGAAATTGAAGTAAAAGAATTAGGGTTCGTGGAGATTGCTGAGGGTAACACGGCCTACCAACACGATCATGTTTCAACCGTGTTAAAATCGAAAGTTACACCGAGAGATACATGGCCTCCCAATACGGTCGTGTTTCGACCATGTTGAGTTAAGAGGAACACGGTCTCCCCACATGGTCATGTTTAGACCATGTTGAGCGTGAAAGTTGCACCAAGAGATACATGGCCTCTTAACATGGTCGTGTTTCAACTGTATTGAGTTAAGCGTAACATGGCCTCCTAACACAGTTGTGTTTAGACCGTATTAAATGAAGAAGAACACGACCTCCCAACACTGTCGTGTTCCAACCATATTGAAACCAAGTTTTTCATCGAAAGATACATGGCCCCTAACACAGTCGCGCTCCCACCATGTTGAATAAAGTATAAAGTAATTACACATTTATTTAACTTCAAATTAAACTAATTTCCACGCAACCTAGATAGCTAGTAAAGCCTTATTGAAATTAAATGAATAAGATTAAGAAAATTAAGAATGATATTGATCTTAGATTGAATACTAAGAAGAGCTTATTGATGTGTACAAATTTCCAATTAGATTGCGTCCAAAATGGGGAAGTGCTTAAGGCTAGAATTTAAGGTACGTGTAACTTATGTGTTGTTTTGTGTTTGCTTAAGTTAGTATATGTGTTGAAATTGATTAAGTTGTACGATTTAGCTTAAGTGTCTAAGTTGTATGATGTATGTGCTTAACTCGGCCTAGGGGCCCATAGTGGCAGATCCCTAGGGAGCACCCTAATGATCCTTATGTGACGTTGTCCATAGTGAGTTGTACTTAAAAATGATCTAAGCTAAATGTTAATTAAGTGCTTAAGCGTACATGGGTATAGGGTCCGTAATGGCAATTCCCATCATTAGGTTTAAGTGAAAATGGGTGTAAGGCCCGTAGTGGTAGTTCCCATCACCAAGTTTAAGGTTTAAGTGGACATGAGTGTGGGGCCTGTAATGACAGTTCCCATCACTAAGTTTAAGGTTTAAGTGTACATAGGTGTGGGGCCCATAATGGTAGTTCCTATCACTAAGTTTAAGGATTAAGGGATCATGGGTATGGGGCCTGTAGTAGCAGTTCTCATCACCAAATCATGCTCCAGTGTGTTAAGTGTGTTAAGGGGGTCATGAGTACCCTGTTGCTGCTTGTGGACATAAATTGTCATATGAAATGGTTGTTTGTATTGCATAACATGGTGACACTTGTTCATGTTGTTCATGCGTGTGTGTTTGTGTTATACGTACTAGGAATTAGCTCACCCTTTGAAAAACTTATTTTTAGATGCAAGTGTTGAGGGGGATGAGAACATAGAAGATGGCTTAGGTTTGGGTGAGCCATAAAGATAGGAAGACAAAGATTACCATTATTATTATGTTGATTAAGATTTGGAGGATTATGTTATTTAGCAGTGATAAGCAATAAATGTTTTTAGGGATATTATTTTTGTGTTCAAAGACTTCAGTTGCATTAGATGTTCGATATGGTTTTTAAGTTATTATTTGAATTTTGAGGATATAAGAAATACTTTTATATAGGAATTACAATTTAAAGTGTATCGGAGTTGATTAAGAGCCTTAACGTGTTCTTATGAGATAAAGTCACATGTTAGGCAGTAGCATGGCCCGGGTTTTAGGGCTTTGCAGCTTAGGTGGTATCAAAGCTCTAGGTTTTATGATCATTAGAGACTTAAGTTTCAATCTATAAAGAATAGGCTTGTGATCCTTATGAATTAAGTTTTTATCTATAAAGCATAGGTTGTTGATCTTGGAGAGCTTAGGTACCGATCCTTAACACTAAGTGATGAACAATAAACATACGTTTTAAACAATAGAGTCTCAAATATGATCTTTAGAAGGATTAAGCACTAGGTCTATAAGATAGTGAGACATAAAGAGAGTGGGTAAAATATGGGACGTTCACTTAATTATGTAATTATTTTCTTGTATTATTACTTTACTCGTATTCTTCTAACTGCTAAGCTTTATGTATAAATAGACCCATATGTAATGGTATATGTGTATATACTTACACACTATGAAACTAACCATGACCAATACTAACATAAGTAGATTTGGTTGTCTCTTCTTAAATAGAATGCCTCCAAGAAGAATTACTAGATCAGGAATTGGAAGGGGTGCTGGGCATAGTAACCCCAATGAGGAGGAAACTTAAAACCCATAACTACAAAGGGAAAGAGGTCAAATGGTTAAAGAGACAGTGCAGCTACTGCATACTGTGAACCACCTAGTGGGACTACTAGCACAACAACACCAAGCCCTTAAAGTCCCACAATACAGGAATGCTAATGAACCCATCGACTTTAATAGGTTCATAAGAGTAGCTAAGGAATTTAACCTTAGAGTGGATGATCCAATCGAAGCTGAGGATTGGGTATAGGAAATTGAGAAGACCTTTGCTACCTTCTAAATACCAGAAGATAGGAAGGTGAATTTGGCTACATTCATGCTGAAGCGAACTACAGCAAAATGGTAGGCTTCAATCCTTAGACTTGTGAGGGAGTGCATGAATTGGGCAGTGTTTAAGGAGCTATTTTATTAGAGATATTTCCCCAACAGCTCTAGAGACATAATGGAGAATGAATACTACAACTGTGAACAAAGATTCACGTAGAAAGAGTTGAACATGAGACAGAGGAGATGGTTAGAGTTAATCAAAGATTACAATCTAGAAATACAATACCATCCAAGAAAAGCCAATGTGGTGGCAGATGCCCATAGCAAAAAGAAACAAGGCAATGTAGCTACTCTCATCACTTCACATAAAGAGTTATTAGAAGACATGTGCAAATTGGAGCTAGAAGTTTTAACATAAGAAGTGGGAGCAAGAATGGCTACTTTAAGGATTCAGCTAACCATAATGGAAAAAATTAAAGCTAATCAGATGGAAGATAAAGACATTCAAGATCTCAAGAGTAAAATGGAACAAGGCAAGGCACCAAAATTTAACTTAGATGCAGAAGGGACCTCGAGATACAAAACGAGACTATGTGTGCCAAGGGATGCAAAATTGAAGAGAGAGCTAATGAAAGAGACACATCACTCCGCATACACGATATATCTTGAAAGTACCAAAATGTACAAGGACATGAAAGGCTGTTACTGGTGGAGAAACATGAAGAGAGAAATAGTAGAATTTATAGCTAGATGCCTCACATGCCAACAAATCATAATAAAACACTAGAGACCAGTTGGAGAATTACAGCCTCTTCCGATACCAAAGTGGAAATGGGAGCATATGACAATGGACTTCGTTATAGTCCTCCCAAACACTAAGGAGAAGTAGGATGTAGTTTGGGTTATAGTGGACAGATTGACCAAGTCTGCTCATTTTATGCCTATCAAAGTATGATACAAATTGGAGAAACTAGCTCAGGTGTACATACAGGAGATAGTCATACTACATGGAGTGCTACTAACAATTACTTCTGATAGAGATAAAAGGTTTGTGAGTAGATTCTTGAATAGCCTACACAAAGCATTGGGCACCAAACTGCAATTCAGTGCGGCATTCCACCCACAAATAGATGGTCAATCTAAAAAGACTATACAAATACTAAAAGATTTGCTTAGGGCATGTGCACTAGACTTTGGAGGCAACTGGAATGAGCATATACCTCTGGTGGAGTTTGCTTATAATAACAGTTACCAAGTAATCATCCAAATGGCACCATATGGAGCTCTTTATGGGAGAAGGTGTAGATCCCCACTACATCGGGATGAAGTGGGAGAAAGACAGATGATGGGACTGGAGTTAGTACAAGAAGTGATAGACAAAGTGAAACTAATTAGGCAGAGAATACAAACGGCCTAATCATGACAAAAGAGCTATGTAAATAAGAGAATATGCCCTTTGGAATTTCAAGTGGGAGATAAGGTATTATTGAGGATTTCTCTAACAAAGGGAGTGATCAAATTCGAGTTGAGAGGAAAACTAAACCTAAGGTATATAGGTCTATTTGAGATCTTGGAAAGAATAGGCATAGTGGCTTATAGGTTAGCTCTTTCACCGAATTTAGCTGGGGTACATGATATATTCCATGTATCCATGCTGAGAAAGTATGTACCCGACTAGGATCAGATGGTAGCGTTAGAACCACTGAATTTATAACCAAATCTAACATCTTTGGATAGGCCAACCAGAATTTTAGACACTAAAGAACAAGTACTAAGATAGAAAACAATCCTTTATGTTAAAGTACAATAGACAAACTAAACAAAAAGGGAAGCGATGTGAGAACTAGAAGTAGAAACGAGGAAGAAGTATCCAGAATTAGGTACTTTCGAGGACAAAAGTTTTTATAAGGGGGGGAGAATGTAATACCTGAAAATTTAAGTTATTTATTTTTTCTAAAATATATATTTTCACAAAGAACAAAGGACGAGGATGGGAATTTTAGAATATTTAAGGGATAAATATGTCTTTTCATGACGAGAGTATAAATACTCTATAATAACCCTAGGTCTCCTCTTTTCACTCTATCAGTAATCACGTAGTGACAAACAGGAAAAGGAGGAGATGCTCTTGTCACGAACCCTAAAGACGAAAGGTAAGAAATCCTATATAAGTTTCGAAGTCGGTTAGTAAATTTGGAAGTCATTGGTATAATTTGCGTATCAAGATTCAATGATCGAGAAGGGTGTAATGGAGAGAAGACTCAAAAGGTTTAAGGATTTAACTCGTAAGAAATTTGATGTAAGTATGAAAATCTATGTAATTTAATTGTAATTACATGTTTTGGAGATATAATTGAGCTTAGGAATATATAAGATTGAGTTTTGGAGAAAGTGAAGTAAAAGAATTAGGGTTCATGAAGATTGCCGAGGGTAACATGACTTACCAATACGGTCGTGCTTTGACCATGTCAAAATCGAAAGTTACACTGAGAGATACATGGTAAGCTTAAAACCACATCATATTCTTAACTAATTATAACTAGTTTTTCTCATAAATCATTATCCCAGTGTTAATTACTAAATGACAGACAAAATATAAGAAAATTTTACCCAATACTTAACCAACTTAAGTTCCATTCATCGTATTAGTTACGAATCTAATTTTTCACATGAAATCTCTAAATTTTCAAACCTTATCTTATTCTATCACTTAGAAAATGACCCCTCATCATGCCTTATCTTGACTTATCTCCTTAGACTTGAATTCAACAAAACAATCAATGAGAAAGTGGCACAAACTTGATTGATTTGCATCCCTCGTCACGATGTGTGATCTAGTGGGAAAAAACTCCAATAGATGGCTAGTTTTTTTCATCAAGTGGATGCATGATTCTTTTAACACATGTTTAGTTCCTCTAGCCCAACATCATCATGCCCTAAACGTATCTAATCTTGACTAAATCCATGGAAAATTGCACAAAGGCTAACCAATTCTCTCCTTACTAAGGGCATCCACACCAAAATTTCATTTTCAAGATCACATCACATCTCATCTTACCCTATCCTAACTAATCTTATCCTTATCATATCCTATTTTTTCTTGTCTAACCTATGGATAAGATATAAAAATGACTTAGATAAGAGAACATGGTAACCGGTTCGAAAATAGGAAGAATAGCCATGTGATTTTATACATTTAAGCGTCATTACACAACATCATCCTATGTTATTCTAACCCCATCACATCTTATCCTATCCTACCTTAATCTTATCATATTTAACCTAGGAAAATGACTTGAAATTGAGTTGAAAATGACCAAGCCAAAACTAGTTTTTACTCCCTCTTGGATGTATAGAATTTGACATGTGATCTTATCGCAAGCAATAATTTATTCTACTTTATCCTATCTCATTCTAAGCCATCATTACACTAACTTATCCCAACCTAATCCAAGCCATGATTATACTCCAAAATCAGCTAATAATTACCTCATTTAAGTGTGGAAAAATAGGGCATCATCATGTGAAAAATAAAAAAAAAGGATTACTATAAAATGAAGGTAAAAACAATAATTACATTTAAGTAAATTTTCACTTCACTTCTTTCCCCTTCCTCACACCAACCATAACCACTCCACTTACCTTTCTTACCTAACATTCCAATCAATTAAAGAAAAAAAAAATCAAATAACCCTATAGCCCCACACTCTTCCCTAAAACTAACAAAAAGCTCAAGGACCACTTATACTAAGAATCAAGGTAAGAAACTTTTTAGAAGTTTGGTCAAACTTCTAGTGAATTTCCAAAAGAAATTACTAACTCTAACTATTTCCTATGTTTTAAGTCCTTTATCATAGGTTTCTAAAGGGTTTCCAATCAATAAATGTAATCTCAATTCACCTTAATTACCTTCGTAGTATAATCCCTAAATAGTATACGAATGTTTCATATGTCTAAAAGTTATAGGTTCCATTAACCATTCCACTTCAAAGATTCCTATCCTAAAATCATAAAACCATTCCACTACTCTTTTCCTTAGATATTTAGTAGGATATCTATCGAGATATCTTAATATATTAAAATCTTTGATTCAAACCTTCAATATTTACAAAAGTTTAAAGAAATGATGTTTAAGGACTTTTCTCGAACCAGTAGGAGTTATGACCATTTCTAATCTAGTTCAAACTTTATTGAACTTATTCTTAGACATTATTTGTCCTTATATTACATGATTTGATAATAGTACTTACCTTGATAAGGACTTAAGTGTAGACCCTGACAATGAAGCTTACCCTAGACAACAAACCATTAAGATCTCATACCAAAATACCCTAAAAGATTCTAATAAAATTTGGGGTTAAGATCAGGATGTTAGAATAGTATATTTCAGTAATAATTATTCCTATGTATATTTATTTTATATCCAATTGTTTAGGTTTTTCAAAAGATTCCTAATCTTCACTTGAAGATTATTACGATCCTTAAGAAATGGGTAGGTGAGTACTAATGATGATTGCTACTTATTTGTGTTTATAATGTCAGCTGCTCTTAAATTGGATACTAGTGAACCCATGCATGTGCTTAGTATGGTTGATTTTATTACTTGATTAGAAATAAGGTAAAAAAAGAAAAACTGCTTGTGCTTATGATTATTTATTTAACTGGCTGAGTTTCTATGAATTAGTTGGTTACCTATCAAGTATGCTAAGTATATCACAACTTTAACTTAAAATGGATCATGTATAGCATCTCTTGCATAATCTTGCTCTATTCCATTGCAGTTATACAAGTAATGAAAGGATATCCCGATGGAGTGTCTTATTTTAACAATACAAAAATAATTTGAGGATCATCATGTATTGTTATGAATTTGTGTTCATTATTCTATTTTAGGTGCATGCATTTGAAGATATGCAAGTAGAGAAAACATTATTTTCTTTGGTTTATCTTAGGTCTTTACGTAGAAGATCCTTCTTTTAGCATAACTTCTGATATATAGAGCATAGCTCTAAGATTTGTGTAGCCAAGGATATGTGCAAGTGTTTCGAAATTAGTTGCCTAAACTTTGATGGAATTATAAAAGATCCTTAACCCAAGGTTAAAGGAGGGGTAAAATGGCTAGAAATATCCTTAGACTTCATGTAATTTCTAGTTGACTACATAAGATGTTTAGCATATGTTTATTCGTGCATTTATTCATTAAAGTGATAATTTTTATGTTATTATGTGAAAGGTGGTTTTGAGTTAGAATCTCACTAAGGTGGATATAGCTTACACCCCAACAGTTCTCCATTTTCGCAAGCACCATACTGGTTTTACCCCAATAGAACCTAACCAACAATGAGAATTTTCAAGTTTACTATAGGTAAGCGAGTGAGAATGAAGACTATTAAAATAAATATTTATAATTTTGAATAGTGATAGGAATCAAAATACGTCAAGATCTATCATTAGGGCAAGAGCTAAAGGATTTCAAATCTTAGCGATGAGAGCCCATTTTGAGCACATCGACCTATGAATTATTTGTTTATTAACCTATTTTTTCTTATTCATGTATTGTATATTCCAACAGGCACACTTATCATACTTTACAAGGCGATGGACAAACTCACTAAGACTCAACTTGTGGGTTATCCAGAGACTAACCTAAACCAGCGATGAGTTGGGCCGATGAATCCTATTGAAGAAATAGCATGTTGAAGACTATTTTTACTTGTAATTTATTTTCTTTTGACTATTTATGTTGTAATTTTTTTGGAAACTTTCCATTTGCTTGTAATTATGTTTTTAGGACTAGCCACCCTAAGAATGGCATAGTTGTAATTTTGTGAACTTTTTAACCCTAAAGAGAGCAAGTATAAATACTTGCTTAAATAAGGTTTTTAGGGAGGCCAATTTTTCAGAACAAACACTTCACTTTCACATGAGAGAACTTAAGGTTTCCTAGTTCAATTTCCTCTTATCCATTTCAATCCAAAGAGTTGAGATTGTAGCGAGTGCAACACTTGAAATTGTAAGTCATATCAATTTCAAATTGTTATGTTTTCTTTTCTTCTCTAGTGTGTAATATCTAGGGTTGAATTAGAACATTTCTTGGTCAGATTTGATTAAGTTTTTATTCAAATTAGTGAGCTTGTTTGAGTACTTATCATACTTGTTAATCATCAACAATTGCTTATCATTGTTAATGTGAATTGCATTTTCTATAAAGGGGATCACGGTATTGCCTTTGCTGGTTGTTCTTGAATTCACGTGATATTTCAAGTTTGATTAGTGTATATTGAGGGATTTGATTCATTATGGTGGATTAGTTCATTATTTATTGACCTTAGATCTCTTTGCACCCATTAGGAATCACGCAAATTCCTAGCTTGTTGAGCCGAATTGGTCTTGTCTTTTGGGGTTGTTATTTAGGTTGTTTTTGCTTATGCTTAATCCCCTTTTAGGCACATCATAATTTGGTGTCAGAGTTACAATCATACTTAGATTTAAGATTGAACACATCCTAATTGGAGAATTGGTTACATTCATTGAAAATTGACGCCATTAAGTGACTAAGTTGATTGACATTGTATGTTTGTCTTTCAATCTAGGTTTTTGTGTGCTTAAACTTGGTTTTAGGCACATCAAATAGACTTTTTTACTATCATGGATGAATATAATATTTAATCCATAGACTCTAATTCATGCTTATCAATGTCTATAAGACTTTAGATTTTATTATATTTATAAAGCAGTACTTATTTTTAGTTATCATGTAATTATTAAACTATCATATTTAATGGAGGTTTCTAGAGTAATCACACTTTATATACCAAGTTGAAGTTTATGTGTACTAGAATACAACTAATCATAGATTTCAATATAGTACATGGTAAGCTGTTACGACTAGGGTACCCCTTTGAGTGTGACAATAGGAGGACTTCATCCTAAATAGCTTAAGTGAATATAGTCCTATTGATGAAAAAACATGCGGAAGGGTTAACCTTCTTACTTTCATTCAACTCAAAAAGCCTTTTTATACAGGCATCGATCTAGTTAATATCCATATTGTTGACTAAATGGTTAGCCTACATCCAAGCATCTAATGGCTCTGGCTGATTACTACAAGTTGCAGCATTAGTATGGTTGCATGAGGTAATAGGTAGAATTGATAGGGATTGAGCTCATCTACAAGAAGCAATGGGCAATATCTACTTAGTAAGAGCTCAATTGTAAGCATCCACAAATCAAGCTTACTGAATTTAGCAAGGGGCTTCAACCTCTAGTGTTGGTGGTAGTAGCGGTAGGTTGTTTCTTCCATGTTTTAAGGAGTATGTGGACACATTATCCAACTCAAACACATTGTTCAATTATTTAAGCTCAACCACTCAAGCCTAGAGCCTTTGATTATCAACCTTGATAGTTTTATTCTATGTAACCAGTGTTTTTTATGGGAATCTTGCAATCTTGATGGACAAGGAACTTGATTTGGATGATGATCCAAATCACTTATATGCATACTTGTTTTCTTTATCTAATAAATATTTGAATGATAATCTAACAATTACAATGATATTTCTTCATGGGATGCCAAATGAACTTCAGTGTTGGTCAATTATGGACATAATTGGATTCTCATCCAATGGCCCGCTGTGATCAACATTGCCTCGACACATCGACCCTTTGAAGATTATTATCTTTTGTACTTGTAATTTATTTCTTTGGACTATTTATTTTTGAAGTTTTTTGGGACATTTTATTTGGTTGTAATTTGTGTTTTAGGGCTAGCCACCTTATAGTGGCATAGTTGTAATTTTCTAGTCATTTTAACCCTAAAGGGAGCAAATATAAATACTTACTTAAGTAGAGTTTTGAAGGGGAGAATACACTTTACCATTGCTGCAAATTTTTGTGTGAGATTAGGGTTTGTCCTAAGATTTCATAAGACTCTTATCAATTTCAATCCAATTTAAATTGTGGCGAGTTTGAAACCTAGTGAATTGTGAGTAATATCAATACCTTAAGTTGATTTCCTTTTCATAACTAGTGTGTCATATCTAGTGTTGATTAAGGTGGTTCTTGTTCTAATTTTTGGCATAAGTAAAGGTCCAATTCCATTCATATATTATTATCAATTTAATTAGATTTTTATCTTGATATTGCCTTATATTTATCTTCCATTATTTACATGGAGTTCTTTTATTGAAGAGGAGTTCACAGTCATTTTCTGTGTTAGTGATTGGGATCTCATTGGATATTATGTTAAGTACTTGATTCATTTAAGCAACATCATGATTTTGGTATTAATCTTCATTGATTTTGCAAATTGGATTACAATCGATTTTAGTGTTCACGTCCAATTGAAGGAGGATTGATTCGGTTTTTAGCTTTACTTGTGGAGTTGTTAAGTATTGTTTGATTGCATGTGCTTTCACTTGGTTTTAAGCACACCATAATTTGGTATCAAAGCTTTATCATACTTGGATTCAATTTTGATCACATCCTTGTTGTGGAATTGGTTTATAAGAGTAAAAGGATTCACGTGATTGGAAGACTAGTTGATTGACATTGTATAATTATCTTCCAATATTGGTTTTGTGCGCTTTAACTTAGTCTTAAGCACATCAGTTTTGCATAGATTTTCTAAATCCACAAAACACTGTAGATCAATGGTTTGGTTATTAGTTTCTTTTCTTTTCTTTTTATTCTTAGAGCTATTGTGGTGGTTATTAAAACACAAAGATAGTGCTAAATGTTATACTAGAGATTCGGAGAGTTGGTTGAGGTCACTTAACCATGGAGGGCATAGAGGCGCTTAAGCATGCTCTAGCAAAACCACTCCAATGCTTAAGTTAGTACAATAATGAGAGAGAAAATATACGTAAGAATTGAGAGAGATTAAGATCATTTATCTAATAGCCTTATCCTCTATTTATAGCGAATGAGGCTAAGCCATTTTAAGAATGATGTGCTCAAAATCCAAAACACATGAACACTAATACAAATGTGTAAACAACCAAATTCCCCAATCAAAATAGCATGTCAAAATCACTTCAAATTGGAATCCCATTCATGAGCTTGTACACTAAATTGATACATGGAATAAACAATTATATCAATATTAATAGAAGAAAATGGAAAAGAATTAGAATTCAATCTTAAATTGACTTGATGCAAATATGAAAATAAGAACCCTAATTCACATGGATATGGATAAGTAACCAACAAATTGCACCTAGATATTACTCACTAAACACAATTTGTAAATCAACAAGAGATAATTGATATTACTCACAATCACTCTAGTTAGTTCTTGCCACAATTTCACAAATGAAATTGATAATAGATCAATTGCAATGGAAGGAAACCCCTCACGGCAACAAGTGTATTTTTTCTCAAAAATGTCAAAAGTTCCCTCAAAACCCTAATTAGCAAGTATTTATACTTGCTCCAATTAGGGTAAAAATGTTTAAAAAATTACATTTATGCCACTAAGTGGCCGGTTCTAAAACAAATTACAAGTTGAAAAAATGAACAAAAATGGCCGGTTCAATAATGACAATTACAAGTGCAAAAAATAGTCTTCAAGTGGTCAGTTCTTCAAGTCAATTGAACAATTTGTGAGTCATTGGATGTGACTCTAAAAATGTCCCTCAAGTTAATCATTAGTGTATGTTATTTAGTCATCCCATAAAACCGATCAATATACCTACTATAGTATAAAACCAAACATTATTAGATAAAAAAAGTGGATATATGTGGATATCTTGTATCATACATCCAAATCAGGTTCCCCCACTACTAGAACTGCAAGGTAAATTCCCATCAAAGAAGGAGAGTAACAATCCTATGATCCATTTCAAATTTAGTAGGATGAGTATCTTTGACCATGATCCTTCTTTATTTGTTGAGTGTTCCTTACTTGAGAGTTTGATTAAACTCATCTAACCTAACCTAATAGCTTAAGTCTGCAGGTGCTTGGATAACTAGGCTTTTACTTTTGGTAGCTTGATCTGACCATAAAACAAGTCAATATAACTCACTGGCATTTGGTTTTAGTTCTATCGATAGTACTTCCTATCGAAGGAGCTTAGTGAATAGTTGAAGAGGTTGAATTCAACCTCTAGAGCTTAATTTAAAGCTTAAATAGGTTAGATTGAGCTTAAGGACCTAAATCCAAAATGGCCTATCAATATAACCTAATGCTCATATTAGCATTCGATTGATAAAAATAGTGGCTACTAAAACACATTCTCCCCAAAATTTGTTTAGCAATTTGGCATCAAAATGTAATGCTCTAGCATTGTCTACTAGGGTTAGGCAAAAAATCCATTTAAACCAAAAACTTAGATTTTCTTTCTTCAAGTTCAGTGTAGTTATTGGTCTAATTTAGCAATGATGCATCGATTTGCAGTTCAATTCGACTAGGTGAACAAAACTAAACTAATAGCTTAAAAAAAGAAAAGAGAGAGAGAGAGAGAGAGAGAGAGAGAGAGAAAGGGGCAATCACACTCATGGTAAGCTAAGACCCACTGCATTTGAAACCTTAGTCAAGTTGGTTTCACCTTTGCTCACTCTTAGACTATCTCCTCAATCCTGTGGCTCCTCCTACAATCACATACACATTCACACTAAATTATGTATCTCTTGCTCTTGCTCTCGCTCATCTTCCTATCCCACACAATCTCTTGCTTTCACCTCTCGCGCATCTACCTGTGTTTGTAGAAGCTCAAAGAGTCACAATCTCACCCTCACTGTTGCTCAACACTTAACCTTAGATTGATGCACTATAACGTCATCTATGACAGGTAAGATTATTTTCGAAAAGTTTAGGACATAAGACTTTTGTCTTTAGATTACATGATATCTTAGGAATATTAAAGTCCTAAGCAAGATCTTTTACTATAATGATGTTTTCATTTTTAGATTATAGAACATGTATATATGTCATGTCTCAACCTACACAGTGTAGACTAATTGGTTTTATTCCTAACTAAAATAATGTTCAATGCATGAAAAAGTAAGTTTATTGCAAACAATTAAAAGGAAAGAGATTCTTTAAGGGAATAAGAAAAGTGATAGCTTTCTTTTAGTATCAAATACTATCAGGTTGTGATGGACATGTCTAACAACTTTCTTTTCCCCCATCTTTTCTTAGTAGAGGAAGTTAAAGGCTTAGTGCTTATTCACTTAACTATAGCAATTAGCAAATTGGAGTTGACTAGTGTAATTAATCTTCAGCATTGTTGGAACTATCATGTTTAATGAGTTTTAGTGTATTAGAAAGATGAGATATTAAGACATAAGAAGCTAGGAAGGAACTAATATATGGTTTTTCTTTAATTCATTTTCTAGCTTTCACATGCAACAATGAAAATATTAAATAAAGTGTAATCATGTTAATAGAAAAGAAGCCACATGGATAAGTTAAAAGAATTTTTTTTTTTTATTCATGGAAGCTAAGGAAGATTCATCTTATACTTTCATTAAGAGAAAAGATATTTTAGATACAAAAATGTTATCATCCTATTAAGATGTGTTCTTTTTCAAGAATTTCTAGTATGAATTTTTTAGCTTGTGGTAGTGTCTAGAAAATTTGTATGGGTACTAATTGATTATTGAGTTTTAATTAATATTTTCTGGAACCTATTTTAGCACAGTGCTCTCTAAGTCTATTTCTATTTTTTTTTTATCTTACATGTCTTATCATACATGGCTTTTTGTATGTATTAGATTATTACTTTGTCATCCATCTAATAATGTATGCTATGTTGTTGATTCCTTATTAGCTAATAGTAGTGCAATTCCATGCAATCATGTTTTTATTACATGTTTGAGTTTAGACATAATAAATTTTTATTACATGGATTTGCTCTCCTAGTTTTACATTCAAAGGAGCATGTTCCCTTTTGATTCTACCAAAAACAAAAAAAAACAAAAGAAAAGTCCATACCTTGCAGCATCACTTGTTAAACGTACAGACCCGTAACCTAATTTCTACAAATCCCATAAACCTAAAAAACCCTAATTTTCAAATTGATCATGATTGCCCAAAATTGACCCTGCCCTAACCGACACAAACTTAATTGCAGGAGCACAGTCGACATAAGGACGTCTATGAATGAAGGAAAGTCCTAATGAGCAATGTAAAGGTAAGTTACTATTCTCAAATCTGTTGAGATTTTCTCCTAAATCTGTTATAAACAGTAAAGTCATATAAGGTGTCACCTATGTAGTATTACGATTTATTAAGACTTAAACCGGTCCTATATTTAGTATTGTTTTTAGATTTCTTCTTAGGAATTACAGTACATTTGTGTCTCTAGCCTTCTAACCTTGTTTTAAATTCCATTGATATACTAGTGTAGCTGTGTCTATTTCTCAGTTTTCCTTGCCATTGTATTGTTCCTACAAATCTAGTTTCAAGTCAAATTTACATTGTAGTTGTGTGTAAAAGATTAAGATCTAAGCTATTGATTAGTCTTACTAGATATAGTCTACACAATCCTTTCCTTATCATGATTTAACTCTTCTCATGTGTTTTGTACTACTATAGGGAGACAAGTTTCACTATGAGTCGCATCCCAAATTCTGCCGACAGCGTTGAAATTAATACCCCACCAGTCATTAAATTGGAAACATAACAAGAAGAACCATCAAAGAACAAAATCATTATGGTGTGCAAAGTGATATTAGACAAAGTTAAAAACAAAGCAGCAGTTATTTCCATCCTAAAGAGGTCATAGAAGAACCATGGCATTTGTGAGATCATAGCTTCAAAACCAAATATATTCATATGCAGTTTTAGGGAAAAACACTAAGTCCTTAAAATCATCAAAGATGGTCTTTAGGCATTCATGGGAAAGTTATTAGCACTTAAAATATGGGAAGCACATTAGAGCATAGAGGATGTAAGACCGGACATATCCCTATTCTGTGTTCAAATCTACGAATTGAAATTAGACCAAATAACATAAAACAATGCCAACAGGATTGCAAAGAGTGTTGGAGAAGCTTAAGAAGTAGAGCTAGTCAATGTCAGAGGTGAAGCAATGAGGGGTTTTTCAAAGGTGAGAGTAAATGTAGATCAAAACCAAAGCCTCCAAATTGATACTTAAGTAAGTAAGAATAAATCAGACAAGTATTATGTGCATTTCAAGTATGAGAAGCTACTACACATCTACTTCATATGCGAATGTTTTAGGCATTCTACTATAGCCTATAGTAAGGAAAGCAATTGTCAGAAATTTAACTCTAGTTTGAGAGCAAATGTGACCAAACCTTTGTCAAATGGTGATAACTTTTCTAGCAATGCTTTGCCTACTTAATCATTTTCCATGGAAGCGACTTCTAGTGAATCAGGTAATGCTATTCTATCCTACAATGTAAGGATTCCTACATGCAACAATGAGGAATGGACCCCTTATTCGACTTCAACAAACTTAAACCAAAAGAAAGTATACATTCCTCCTTTCAAGAAAACCAGATCGCCATCACAACACCCATCCTAAGATAACATTACCAACTCTCCCTTTTAGACTCAAAACCCTTAGAAAAAGCCCGTCAAACTCTAACCAATCCAATGCTAAACAAGGAGAGTAAATAGAAATAACCAACCCAATCAAGACCAAAACCATCCCCCATAAATTAACTCAGACTAAGACTACTCCTCACATGCAAATAGAACCATTTTCCTTATCACTAGATGTACATAAACACAACCTACCACAATCCTCAAATACTTAAAGCTAATATATGGTTGAATTTCCTAACTCACCACCCAGACCATAAATAAACCCAACCCCCTACCAAAGCCCTCCCCATCTCACCACATACTTAATCTTTAAACATTAGCAATCAAAAGGCATGCAAAAGAGTTACAAATGGGCCCAATCAAAAGACTAAAATTTGATGAGTCTAATAAAATTAAGTCTACATGATGAGATCCAGGATGAGAGCTAAGCCGGAAGAAGAAATGTGGATCCTCTTGAAGTGCCGCCTAGACCGATCACAAGAAATTGAGCAAAACGATTCAAGGAAGCACTTAACGGGTTGATAAAGGTTGTCTATGAAGCCGGAAAGGATTGGAGCAATCATGAAGTTAGAACGGATTGGAACAACCATGGGAAGACCCTTGCTCTTATACAAGTCACACAGGACACGAGTTGAAGAGGGCGTGTACTTTCAAGGCACGGTCATGTATGGAGTCGTGTATGGAGTCAAGAAAATCCATAGAAAGATACACGACCAAAGTATACGGGTGTGTATGTTGCTAGAAGTTGCATAGAAAGATACACGGCCAAAGTACACGGGCGTGTATGTTGCCAGAAGTTGCACAAAAAGGTACACGGCTAAAGTACACGGGCGTGTACACAGCCGTGTATCCCCTGCCGGCCAGCTTGTTCTGTTTTCATGTTTTTACGCCACTTATCTAAACTACATTGTTTTGGACTTGTTTTACACGAATTGTAACCCTAGTATAAAAGCTCCTAGGGTTTAGAACAATAGAAGAATTTTACATCTTCGAACATTAAAGACTTTTGAGAGGCTCCTCTCTTAGTTCTTCAAGAACTAAATCGAACTTATCGGATTGATTTCTGTGGCGTTCATCCCCGACTTATCAATCGGTCTTTTATCCCGATTGTGGCGTCTTCACTTTATACCAAGGTTCTTGTCTCGCTTATAGACAACGGGTCGCGGTTTCCACTTTAGGTGTTTAGGCGTCTTAAGCGACGAATTTCTGAACGTATTGGTATTGGGTTTCATCACGGGTTGGCATGGTTCGTATCTGTTTGGTATTAGAGCTTAGGTTTGTCAAAACATCAAGTTCGATTTGAGGAAGGTAACATCAAAACCCTAACTCCAATCGTTCATATCCATTGTTAGCATTCAATTCCGCAATATTAATTGTCTTTTGATAGTGTAGTATTTACTAGTTGATTGTTAAAAAAAAAAAAAAGAGTAAAAATCACGACAAAAAAAAAAAAAGAAGAGAAAAGAAAAGAATAGAAAAACGTGATCAAGAGCAACAACCAAGACAAAAAAAAAAAATCGGATAGAAAAATAGAGGAAAAATTTATGAACCCTAGAGTTGTTTTGAATTCTACGGAAGGAAATTGGTGTAGTTCGGGTTAGTTCCAAGAGAATTGAGAAGAGAAAATTGGCAAGTTGATATCATCATTGTTGTGAGAATACACGAGTGACTTTGTGATATCATCATTTGAGCGAAACGTAAGGGAGTGTATCGTGAGGTTTAATTATATATATATTTGTGTTAGTACTAATCTTTTCTGCAGGAACTATGTCGAGACAACATTCTCCTGAAGGTAAGAGGGGAAGGTTTGATGCTAGGTTAGTAATTGAGGCGTTGAGAGGAGAAATGAAGAGGATGTTCCAAGAGGGAATGGAACAAATTCATGAGACGGTAGAGCAAAGACTAGAGAAATCCACAAACATATTCCAAGGGCGTAAGAGGGAGATTCGTTCTAGGAGAGTACCGAGGGGTGGAGATGGAATGTCGGATGATGACTTTGATGAGCTTTCTGTTGGGAGTTATAGAGGTTATAGTGGTCGGAATAGAGGAACTGGAGATTGGGAAGATAGAGGAGATAGGAATAGAGAGAATGATCAATTGAGTAGCATAAAGATGAAGATTCCTCCTTTCCAAGGGAAGAATGATCCCGAGGCGTACTTAGAGTGGGAGAAAAAGGTGGAGATGGTATTTGATTATCACAACTATAGTGGGAGAAAGAAGGTAAAACTTGCTACCATTGAATTTTTGGATTATGCTATAGTGTGGTGGGATCAATTAATGTTGAATAGGAGAAGGAGTAGCGAGCCACCTATTGAGTCTTGGGAAGAGATGAAAAGAGTGATGAAGAAGCAGTTTGTGCCTGCGTATTACTATCGTGAATTGCACAACAAGTTGCAAACTCTGAGGCAGGGAAGCCGAAGTGTAGATGAGTATTTCAAGGAGATGGAAGTCACTATGATTAGGGCGAATGTAGAGGAGGATAGAGAGGCTACAATGGCTAGATTTCTTGTTGGGTTGAATAGAGAAATCCAAAATGTTGTTGAATTGCAGCATTATGTAGAGTTGGAGGATATGGTCCACATGGCTATAAAGGTTGAGAACCAGCACAAGAGGAGAGGTAGTAGTAATGCACGGATGCAACAGGGTAATGGTTCATCCACTTGGAAGACTAATCAATGGAAGAAAGAAGAAAAGCCCTTACCCACCAAACCAAAAGGGGAGCTGAGACAAGCGGGTTCTACTCCTAGTAACCAAGGTACCCCTGATTCTTCTACTTCTAGAAATCGTGACATTAGATGTTTTAAATGTCAAGGTAGAGGCCATATTGCTAGTCAATGTCCAAATAGGTGTGTTATGATTTGCGTGATGATGGAGAGTATGAGACTGAGGGGGATAGTGAAGAAGATGATATGCCTCCATTAGAAGATGCTAGTGATGATGAGGAGCCTACAATGGGAAGGCTAGTGGCAGTAGTGAAGTGAGCACTAAATGTGCAGGTGAAGGAAGAAGAGGAGGTGCAAAGGGAGAATATATTTCATACTAGATGTTATCTAAGAGATCACATTAGTAGTTTGATTATTGATGGGGGAAGTTGCACCAATGTAGTGAGTAATTTTATTGTTGAGAGGCTGGGGCTCAAAACTGTTAGACACCCTAGTCCATATAAATTGCAGTAGTTGAATGATAGTGGTGAGACCAAGGTGAGTAAGCAAGCCTTGATTGGTTTTCGCATTAGTAGATATGAGGATGAGGTGTTATGCGATGTAGTGCTAATGCAAGCATGTCATGTGTTGTTGGGGAGGCCATGGCAATTTGATAGGAAGGTTGTTCATGATGGCTTTTCTAACAAGTATACGCTTGTTCACCAAGGGAAAAGCTTTAATCTTAAACCGTTGACACCCAAACAAGTATATGAGGACCAGTTGTAGCTACAACAGTCTTTTGCAAAACATAAGGTGAGTGAAAAGTAGAGTGAGAGTGAGAGAGCAAAAGACAATGAGAGGAAAAAGGAATATAAGAGTTAAGATCAAAAGGAAAAATAGTTGAAGGCTGGAAAGAGTGTGAGAGGCTAAGTTGAAGGGGGATCAACTTTGGTGGTGAGTGAAAAGGAGAGGGCAGCCTTGCAAAAGGAGAGTTGTGTGGTAAGAGCGAGTGTAGTAAGGAGAGCGTTAGTGATAAGGCAACCTATGTTGTTTCTGGTCTTTAAGGAAACATGTTTGACTACTAATGAATTATCTAACTTTTTGCCTAGTGTGGTTGTGTTTCTTGTGCAGGACTTTGAAAATGTCTTTCCGAAGGAACTCCAAAGGCAGGTCGATGAATTAATGGAGGCGGGACACGTGAGAGAAGGCATGAGTCCATGTGCAGTGCCTGTGATTTTGGTGCTTAAGAAGGATGGGTCATGGAGAATGTGTGTTGACTGTCGTGCCATCAGCAACATCACGGTAAAGTATCGTTATCCCATTCATCGCTTAGATGACTTCTTAGATTGGTTATATGAGTATAGTGTCATTCCTCATGAGCCTTGGATAGACATGTCCATAGATTTTATGTTAGGATTACCTAGGTCTAGACATGGTCGAGATTCTATTTTTGTGGTTGTAGATAGGATTTCTAAAATGGTTCATTTCAGTCCTTGTCATAAAACTGATGATGCTATACACATTGTTGATTTGTTCTTTAGAGAGGTAGTGCGTCTGCATAGTATACCTAGTAGCATTGTTAGTGATCGGATGTAAAGATTTCGAGTCATTGTTGGAGAGTATTGTGGGAAAAGTGGAGAACCAAACTAATATTTTCGACTATCTGTCACCCACAAACTGATGGGCAAATTGATGTGGTTAACAGGACGTTAATTCAATTGTTAGGGGCAATCATAGAGAAGAACATTAGGACTTGGAAGGATTGCCTACCATTTGTGGAGTTTGCACCTAATAGGGATTTACTTAGCACTACTCAATTGTTCACCATTTGAGATTGTGTATGGTTTTAACCCATTGGTTCCTATTTATTTATTGCCATTGCAACTTAACAAGTTTGTGAGTTTTGATGCTAATTCTAAGGCAGATTTCATGAGAAGGTTAAACATTAAGCAAAGAACTGAGCAGTATGTGAAAGAAGCTAACAAGGGTTGTCGACAAGATGTTTTTGAACCTGGAGAGTGGATTTGGGTTCACATGCACAAAGAGCGGATTCCCGTACAACATAGATCTAAATTACTTCCTAGAGGCGATGGACCAATTCAAATTCTTGTATACATCCATGATATAGCATACAAGAAAGATTTACCAGGTAAGTATCCAGTAAGTGTCACGTTTAATGTTACTAATCTGAGTCCATTTGATACAGGAAATGATTTGAGGACAAATCCTTTTCAAGAGGAGGGGAATGATAAGATCCAGGATGAGAGCTAAGCCGGAAGAAGAAATTTGGATCCTCTTGAAGTGCCGCCTAGATCGATCACAAGAAATCGAGCAAAACGATTCAAGGAAGCACTTAACGGGTTGATAAAGGTTGTCTATGAAGCCGGAAAGGATTGGAGCAATCATGAAGTTGGAATGGATTGGAACAACCATGGGAAGACCCTTGCTCTTATACAAGTCACACCGGACACGGGTTGAAGAAGGCGTGTACTTTCAAGGCACGATCGTGTATGGAGTCAAGCAAATCCACAGAAAGATACACGGCCAAAGTACACGGGCGTGTATGTTGCTAGAAGTTGCACAAAAAGATACACGGCCAAAGTACACGGGCGTGTATGTTGCCAAAAGTTGCATAGAAAGGTACACGACCAAAGTACACGGGCGTGTACACGGCCGTGTATCCCCTGCCGGCCAACTTGTTCTGTTTTCGCGTTTTTACGCCACTTATCTAAACTACGTCGTTTTGGACATGTTTTACACGAATTGTAACCCTAGTATAAAAGCTCCTAGGGTTTAGAACAATAGAAGAATTTTACATCTTTGAACATTAAACACTTTTGAGAGGCTCCTCTCTTGGTTCTTTAAGAACTAAATCGAACTTATCGGATTGATTTCCGTGGCGTTCATCCCCGACTTATCAATCGGTCTTTCATCCCTATTGTGGCGTCTTCACTTTATACCAAGGTTCTTGTCTCGCTTATAGACAACGAGTCGCGGTTTCCACTTTAGGTGTTTGGGCATCTTAGGCAACGAATTTCCGAACGTATTGGTATTGGGTTTCGTCACGGGTTGGCGAGGTTCGTATCACTACATTTAAGAAGAAGTCCCTAAAGAAGCAAGGCAAGAGGATAAGAAAGACTACAATCAGAAAGAAGAAAACAGGCTCACATGAAAGTCTAATGGATTTAATATCGGTGAACCTAATAAATGTCCCAATTCTTCCCACTGAAAATGATTCAAATGGTTGTGGTGGCTGGTTAAAATTAGCCACACGGGGGCCATGATCATCATCAATTATAACTATCAAGGTGTGAGGCCCCACTTGATAGTTTAACACCTTTGGGACCTCATCCCAAAAGAATAATGCAAGTATCATTTTCTTAATGGAAATGAAAAACTCGTCTAGCAAGCTTCAAGTTTTAAGAAAAAGAATGAGGTTTACAAATGAATTTTATATACCCCTTATAGGTTTATCTGGTAGACTGGCTCTTTAGTAGACAAATGATGTCACAATAAATATTCAAAGATCCAGTAAAAATCACATCAAATCTTTGGTGCATCTATCAAATCAATCCCTCTTCACTTATATATCTTAGATTTATGCCAATCCAGACTCATAGTCTCATCAAGGTTTGTGGAGAGAACTAGAAAAAATTGGATCCAATTTAACTAATTCACAGTTTTGCATTGGGGACTTCAATGAAACCGTGTATGATTTTGAAAAGGAAGGTGGAATGCCTAGATGTAGTCATCTCATGAAGCAATTCAATTCAATGATCATCAAGGTGAACTTAAATGTTTTAGGCTTCTAAAGGCCCACTTTCACATGGTCAAATAAAAGGGAGGAGGACATAATAGTATTAGAAAGAATTGATAGAGCTTTTAGATCCCTTAAATGGCTACACAAATTCCCAAATACTGCATAGTGAAATGGTAAGGTCAAATCACATAGCTTTAGTTGTGGACACAAACTTCACAAATAAGGGAAGGAAAAAATTCAAATTTGAAAATACGTGGACCACCTTTACAGATTGTGGCAATACTATCCAAATAACCTAAAATGATAATCCACTAAGTAATCACCCCTTTCCACTTGGTTTTAAGCTAAGGAAATGTATAGTGAAGTTAAGTAAATGGAGCTAGGCTACTTTTTAAAATAACAAGACTAAAATCAAGAGAATAAAAAAGGAACTAATTGAAATTCAAAAAAGAGGTAGTCAAATGAATAGGGAGGCAAAGCGGCATCTGATTGAAAAGCTTGAATTTCACTAGAAGTAGGAAGAGTTATTTTGGCAACAACAATGTAGGGTAAGCTGGTTAAAGGAAGGAGATAAGAACACAAAATTCTTCCATAACTTTACCCTACTGTGCATGAAGAACAATAAAATTTAAAGATTGAAGAACAATAAGAATGTTTAGATAGAAGATTAGGAAGCAATTACATTCATGTTCCAAGATCACTATGTAAATCTTTTCCAGTCATATGGTGAACAAGAATGGGGATATGTTCTTAATGCAATCCCAAACCTCATCGCTAGATAGGCAAGTGATACTTTGTGTTGCCTAGTGACTAAGGATAAAATAAAGAATGCTACTTTCCATCTCGGGTCTCTAAAAGCACTAAGGCACAATGGCTTTCCAAGGGAATTTTATCAACAATATTAGCACATTATGAGAGAAAGCATAGTGGAAACTATCAAAACCTTTTTCAATATAGTTATAATCCCTCCAAACTTAAATCTAACTAATATAGTTTTGATTCCTAAATGTGCATCCCCCCAAAAAGTAGGTCATTTATGTCCTATTAGTTTATGTAACTCTATCTTTAAAATCATATCCAAAATTCTGATTGGTCGCATGAAACTTTTCCTTCAAGGCCTTATCTATAATCTCAAAGTACTTTTGTATCAAGTTGTGTCATTCATGATAACATCATAATTGTGCAAGTGGCTTTCCATTTTCTAAGAACTAAGCAATCTAGCACCAAAACATGCTGTGCCTTGAAACTCAATATGAATAAAGCCTATGACCGTATAAAATGGGACTTTCTTCAAGCAACCCTTGTTAGATCAGGATTTGATGGCACATAGATAAAGTGGGTAATGGAGCATGTAAGTTCAATCTCATATAGGATACTAGTTAATGGAAAGATAGTATGTCATGTGCATCCATCTAGAGGACTTAGACAAGGAGACCTATTATCACCCTATCTTTTCATTTTAGTAGTAAAGGTGTTATCTAGAAATGTGGAGCATGCAATCAATGTAAGACGACATTATGGAATGAGCATTAGACAATCATGTCTCGTTTTATCTCATCTATTGTTTGCTAATGAGTCTTTATTCTTTATAGAGGTCAATGTTTCAAATGCTCAAGTACTGAAGAACATTCTTCAGGAATACTATAATACCTTAAGATAAAAAATCAACCTTAAAAAATCAAGCCTACTTTTCAACAAGAATGTTACTAGTGAAAGGATAGAGGAAATGAGTTTAGCATTAGAGGTTCCAATATCAAATGACCTAGGTAAGTATTTAGGATTTGTAACGACCCTATAAGGGGGCCAGTAGAATTGCTTAGGAGTTACCATATCACGTGTTGATGTGCTTCAATTGAATTTCAATACCAACTAAATGAAAGAGGAACAATTGAATCCAACTTCCACAATTGGCATGAATCCTAGCAATAGAAAGAACCCTAATTTGGTGTGATGATGAAATAAAAATAACAAATCCAATTACATACCAAATATTACACACTAGTAATAATTAGAAAGCCTTGAGAATTACTGATATTAAGCACAATAATCCTTAAGCAAGAACTCGCTACAATTTCAATTAGAAATTGATAAGAGTGGAGGTGTGAAGAGGATGTTCTCCCATGGCATAACAAGTATTTATACCCTTACAAAAGTCCCTTACAAAACCTAATTAATAAGTAGTTATACCCTACTCTAAATAAGGAAATTACAACAATGTAAAATAGAGCAAAACAGTCTTAAAGGATCACTTGAAGAACCTATTCATCTATGTGGAATGGGGTGAAGATGGCTAGTTTTCTCAAAGTGAAACGCAAGGGAAAAAAGGCCAGTTCCTCTGTCTTTGTAAGTTCAAGTATAGCTTACGCACTTGACATTAGTGTGTTGGTTTGCCATCCTGTAAAAACCGATAAATGTGCCTACTGAAATGCAAAACAAATTACATCAAATAAATAAAGACAGTATGTGAAATTCCTGTGTCCCATTTATTCAAGAAGAAGTCTCAATGCTAGGGTCTAGCTCTTAGCTCGGTTAATGGATTTTAAGGTTGCAGTGGTTTGATTCCCGTCATGTGTGCACCCGCAATATGAAAACCGCTTTGCAAATCAGAGGTTACAAGACTCTAATTTAATAATCATTCCTCACCATAATTAATAGTACATATAATTAACTATTATGAAAATAACTACGAGAACTAATATATTACAATTTACCAAAATTACAAAGAATCAATATCCTTTACCAAATAGTAAAACTAAGTGATCTCAACATTTAAGAACACTAGTCTAAAAAAGTGTTGGAAAATGACAAAGCTCTAGAAATAAAAATCTTTACAAATTCTTATTCACTCATCCTAGTCTTTTAACTACCTTCTAATTCTCTATCTATCTATTACGCTCGATTTTGGAACACTCGTCACTTTAATCTTAGCCCAATTCCTAGTTTTAAAGTACCCTGTGATGAGAGCCATGATGGAAGCCAAGCTAGAAGATGGAATGTGGATCCTCTTGAAGTGCCACCTAAAATGATCACAAGAAATCGAGTGAAACGATTCAAGGAAGCACTTAATAGGTTGATAAAGGATGTCCACGAAGCCGGAAAAGATTGGAGCAATCATGAAGTTAGAAAGGATTGGAACAATCATGGGAATGCCCTTACTCTTGTACAAGTCATAAAGGATACGGGTTGATGAGGGTGTGTCTTTACAAAGCACAGCCGTGTAGGAGTCTGAAGGTTACACAGAATCATACATAGTCATATACACGGCTCAAAGGCACGGCTGTGTATGGTGTCAAGAATATCTACAAAAAGATACACGTCTAGAAGTACACGACCGTGTATATGCTCTATGCCGGCTCAAAGTCACCGGCCTTCACTCATACGCCCCCAGCCTTTACGTCTCTATTTTGTCATTTTTCCTCAAACTTAATGAAGTTATGTCGTTTTGGGCCATTATTGTTATGAATTGTAAACCCTAATATAAAGCTCCTAGGGTTTAGAACATTTAGAACATACAACATACAACATTGAAGTTTGAAAACACTTTGAGAGAATTCCTCTCTTAGTTCTTAAAGAACTAATCTAGAACTTATCGGATTTTTATTCCATGGCGTCCATCCCGACTTATCAATCGGTCTTTCATCCCGATTGTAGCGTCTTCATATTATACCAAGGTTCTTGTCTCACTTACAGGCAACGGGTCGCAGTTTTCACTCGTTTGTTTAGCATCCTGGGTAGCAATTCCGAACGTATTGGTATTGGGTTTCGTCACACGTTGGCGTGGTTCGTATCAGTTTGGTATTAGATCTTAGGTTTGTTAAACATTAGTTCTGTTTGAGGAAAGTAACATCAAAACCCTAACTCCAATCGTTCATATCAATTATTCGTATTCAATTTCATAGTGTTAATTGTCTATTGAAAGTGTAGTACCTACTATTCAATTTTGGTACAAAAAAAAAAAAAAAAGGAAGAATCATGACAAAAGGAAAAAAAAGGGAATGTGATCAAGAGCAACAAACAAAGGTAACAAAAAAAAAATCGGAAGGAAAAAGAGGAAAATTTCGAGCCCGAGAGTTGTTTTGAATTCTACAGAAGGGAATTGGTGTAGTTTGGGTTAATTCCAAGAGAATTGAGAAGAGGAATTGGTGAACTGGTATCATTATTGCTTGTGAGAATACACGAGTGACTGTATGATATCATCATTTGAGTGAAACACGTAAGGGAGTGTATCGTGAGGCTTAATTATATATATTTTTGCTAGTACTAATCTTTTTCTGCAGGAACTATATCGAGGTAACATTCTCCTAAAAGTGAGAGGGGAAGGTTAGATGCTAGGTTAGTGATTGAGGCATTGAGGGGTCAGATGAAGAGAATGTTTCAAGAGGGGATGGAACAAATTCATAAGACGGTAGAGCAAAGACTAGAACAAACTAAAAACGTCTTCCAAGGACGTAAAAGGGAGAGTCGTTCTAGGAGAGTACAAAGGGGTGGAGATGAAATGCCGGATGATGAATTTGATGAACCTTCTGTCAGGAGTTATAGAGGATATAGTGGTAAGAATAGAGAAACTAGGGATTGGGAAGATAGAGGAGATAGGAATAGAGAGGATAATCAATTTAGTAGTATAAAGATGAAGATTCCTCCTTTCCAAGGGAAGAATGATCCCGAGGCGTACTTAGAGTAGGAGAAGAAGGTGGAGATGGTATTTGATTGTCATAACTATAGTGGGAGAAAGAAAGTGAAACTTGCTGCCAGTGTGTGGTGGGATCAACTAATGTTGAATTGAAGAAGGAATGGCGAACCACCGATTGAGTCTTGGGAAGAGATGAAGAGGGTGATGAAGAAGCAGTTTGTGCCTGCGTATTACTATCGTAAATTGCACAACAAATTGTAAACTCTTAAGTAAGCAAGCCGAAGTGTAGATGAGTATTTCAAGGAGATGGAAGTTACGATGATCAGAGCAAATGTAGAGGAGGATAGAGAGGCTACCATGGCTAGGTTTCTTGCTAGATTGAATAGAGAAATTCAAAATGTCGTTGAATTGCAGCATTATGTAGAATTGAAAGATATGGTTCATATGGCTATAAAGGTTGAGAACCAACACAGGAGGAAAGGCAGTAGTAATGCACGGTTTCAATAGGGTACTGGTTCATCCACCTGGAAGACTAACCAATGGAAGAAGGAAGAAAAGCCTTTACCCACCAAACCGAAAGGAGAGCAGAGGCAAGCGGGTTCTACTCCTGGTAACCAAGGTAAACCTGATTCTTCTACTCCTAGAAATCGTGACATTAGATGTTTTAAAAGCAAAGGTAGAGGCCATATTGCTAGTCAATGTCCAAATAGGCATGTAATGATTCTCCATGATGATGGTGAGTATGAGACTGAGGGGGATAGTGAAGAAGATGATATGCCTCCATTAGAGGATGCTAGTGATGATGAGGAGCTTACAGTAGGGAGGTTAGTGGCAGTAGTGAAGCGAGCTTTGAATGTGCAGGTGAAGGAAGAAGAGGAGGTGCAAAGAGAGAATATCTTTTATACTAGATGTTATCTAGGTGATCATATTTGCAGTTGATCATTGATGGAGGAAGTTGCACCAATGTGGTGAGTACTTTTATTGTTGAGAGGCTGGGACTCAAGACTACTAAACACCCTAATCCATATAAATTGCAGTGGTTGAATGATAGTGGCGAGACTAAAGTGAGTAAGCAAGCCTTGATTGCTTTTCGCATCGGTAGGTATGAGGATGAGGTGTTATGCGATGTAGTGCCAATGCAAGTGTATCATGTGTTGTTGGGGAAGCCATGGCAGTTTAATAAGAAGGTTGTTCATGATGGTTTTTCTAACAAGTATACGCTTGTTCACTAGGGAAAAAGCGTTAATCTTAAACCTTTAACACCTAAACAGGTGTACGAGGATCGGTTGCAGCTACAACAATATTTTTCAAAATATAAGGTGAGTGAAAAACAGAGGGAAAGTGAAAGAGCAAAAGACAACGAGAAAGAAAAGGAATACAAAAGTCGATCTCAAAAGGAAAAAGAGAGGAAGGCTGGAAAGAGTGTGAGAGACTAAGTTGAAGGGGGATCAACTTTGGTCGTGAGTGAAAAGGAGAGTGCAGCCTTGCAAAAGGAGAGTTGTGTGACAAGAGCGAGTGTAGTGAGGAAAGCGTTAGTGATGAAGCAACCTATGTTGTTGCTAGTTTTTTAAGAAACTTGTTTGAATACTAACAAACTATTTAACTCTTTGCCTAGTGTGGTTGTGTCTATTATGCAGGACTTTGAAGATGTCTTCCCTAAGGAGATTGTAAAGGATTTACCACCAATTCGTGGTATTGAGCACCAGATTAACCTTATACTCGGAGCATTGATTCCAAACAAACCAGCTTATAGGAGCAATCGAGAGGAGACAAAGGAACTCCAAAGGCAGGTCAATTAATTAATGGAGAAGGGGTATGTGAGAGAAAGCGTGAGCCCATGTGCAGTGCCTATGATTTTGGTGCCCAAAAAGGATGGGTCATGGAGAATGTGTGTTGACTGTCGCGCCATCAACAACATCACGGTAAAGTATCATCATCCCATTCCTCGCTTAGATGACTTATTAGATGGATTATATGGGTCTAGTGTCATTCCTCATGAGCCTTGGATAAACATTTCCATGGATTTTGTGTTAGGATTACCCAGGTCTAGACATGGTCGAGATTCTATTTTTGTAGTCGTGGATAGATTCTCTAAGATGGCATATTTCATTCCTTGTCACAAAACAGATGATGCTTGTAATATTGCTAATTTGTTCCTTAGGGAAGTTGTGAGATTGCATGGTATGCTTAGAACAATCGTATCGGATAGAGATGCTATGTTCTTAAGCTACTTTTGGAAGACTTTGTGGGCTAAGTTAGGAACTAAGTTACTATTCTCTACTACTTGTCATCTAGAGACTGATGGTCAAACTGAGGTAGTAAATCGAACTTCATCTACTTTGTTGAGGGTTGTCATTAAAAAGAACATTAAAAGTTGGGAGGATTGTTTGCCGCATGTTGAATTTTCCTATAATCATACAATGCATTCTGCTATTAAGTTTACTCCTTTTGAAATTATGCATGGTTTTAATCCACTAACTCCTTTGGATTTATCACCTCTGCCTATTTCTGAGTATGTTAATCTAGATGGCAAGAAGAAAGCAGAATTTGTTAAACAGATCCATGAGAAGGCAAGGCTAAACATTGAGCGAAGAACAGAGCAGTATGTGAAACAAGCCAACAAGGGTCGTCGACAAGCTGTCTTTGAACCTAGAGACTGGGTTTGGGTTCACATGCACAAAGAGCGGTTTCCTGTGCAGTGTCGATCTAAATTACTTCCTAGAGGCGATGGACCATTTCAAATTCTTGAGCGCATCAATGATAATGCATACAAGATAGATTTACCAAGTGAGTATCAAGTAAGTGCTACATTTAATGTTACTGATTTGAGTCCTTTTGATGTAGGCGATGATTTGAGGACAAATCCTTTTCAAGTAGAGGGGAATGATGAGAGCCAAGCCAGAAGATGGAATGTGGATCCTCTTGAAGTGCCACCTGGACCGATCAGAAGAAATCGAGCGAAACGATTCAAAGAAGCACTTAACGGGTTGACAAAGGATGTCCACGAAGCCGGAAAGGATTGGAGCAATCATGAAGTTAGAAAGGATTGGAACAACCATGGGAATGCCCTTGCTCTTGTACAAGTCATAAAGGATATGGGTTGACGAGGGCGTGTCTTTACAAGGCACGACCGTATAGGAGTCTGAAGGTTACACAGAATCATACACGGTCATATACATGGCTCAAAGGCACGGCCGTATATGGTGTCAAGAATATCTACAAAAAGATACATGTCTAGAAGTACACGATCGTGTATATGCTCTATGCCAGCTCAAAGCCGCCGGCCTTCATTTCAACGCCGCCGGCCTTTACGTCTCTGTTTTGTTATTTTTCCGCAAACTTAATGAAGTTATGTCATTTTGGGCCATTATTGTTACGAATTGTAAACCCTAATATAAAGCTCCTAGGGTTTAGAACATTTAGAACATATAACATACAACATTGAAGTTTGAAAACACTTTGAGAGAATTCCTCTCTTGGTTCTTTAAAGAACTAATCTAGAACTTATCGGATTTTTATTCCATGGCGTTCATCCAGACTTATCAATCGGTCTTTCATCCCGATTGTGGCATCTTCATATTATACCAAGGTTCTTGTCTCACTTATAGGCAATGGGTCGCGGTTTCCACTCGATTGTTTGGCATCTTGGGTAGCAATTCCGAACATATTGGTATTGGGTTTCGTCACACGTTGGCGTGGTTCGTATCACCCTGCAAGACAAAATCTTGGGGGTAAGCAACCAATGGCTCAATAAGTTTGCCTATCACCACTACCGTTCAAGTTATCAAACATTAATCAGCACATCATGAAATCTATCTACATACAAAATGAATGCAAGCATGATGAATGTAAGCAACACATTCATGGGAGTTTGGAACTATGAAAGGTATAGATTTGCATCATCTATACTTCGATTAACCTCTATACTTACCTACATGGAGCACCTCACCTTACCTAGGAGACTATTTGAGGACATGGTCCCCTAAACAAACTCGACACTTACCTATCATTGAGAACAAAAAAAAATGCCCTAAAGGTTAGCCTTACTAAATTCCACACTAAGCTATTCACCATCGACCAAATACTCAATAATGCCTCAACGGCCAAATTAGGTGATCCTTCATTGGGGCATCTACTTGCAATCAATTAGTTAACAATGCCTCATAAGCCTCAAACAAGAGTTATCCCAACGTCTTTGCTCCTAATAAAATCAATTTTGATAAAATTACCACCGACAACACCGAGGTTTTATAAACAATAGCCTCTAAGAGCACATGCTAGGCTTTTGATATAACCTTTTATGAAAATAGTTTTAAAAGACTTAAAAGATTTCAAAAAGCTTTAACATGTTTCAAAAATTTATGGCAAAGGTTAAACATTCTTCATTCCTTTCTATGTACATGTTCAATCATAGACATGTCACAAGTAAGTCAGTTATTTTGGCCAAGAATTTAAGTTTACTACTTAATAAGGTGACCAAATGGATGAGAGCATATAAGGTAATCAGTCATTCCAAACAATCAACAAAACATCTCACAATTAGTAAACAATAAGTAGATAGTAGATCATTTGAACTCCCTTACCTGAGCTTGACTTATGGGTTGTAATAATTCTTGGGTAAAGACTTGGGATCTTTTGAAAAACTTAAATAATTAGACATATAAGAAAAACTACTACTAAAATATACTACTGTAGTATCTTGTTGCTAACCCCATGTCTTACTAAAGTCTTTTAGAGTCTTGTAGTGTTAAGTCTATCATTTAAGAATCAATTCCCTATCAAGGTCCATGCTCGGGTCCTTTTCACAATTAGTCCCATTCTCAAACAATGTCATGATAAGGCAAATATATATCTAAGGTATTCTTCCATGAGTATGCCATAAATATGTCCAAGAATATATTCATAAATGTCTAAGAATATGTTCATGAAGGTTCAATAGGTCAAAAATGGTCATAATGGTCATAAGTCCTCAAGATTCAAAACTAAAGCCTCAACATCCTTTCTTTGAACTTTCATATTTATTGGGGGTTTAAAATATATCTAAACACTCAAAAATACTTCAAATTAAAGATAAATAGAGTAGTCGTATGAGGATAAAGTTTGCTTGAAGTGGAATTACAATTGGAACCTACAACTTTTGTAAATTGGTGATATTAGTGAACGTAGATGAAGGGTATGCTATGAAAACAATTTGGGCTAAAAGGGATTACCTTAATCTAATGAACACCCCTTAAATTCCTAAAATAAAGGTCTTAAAATATAGAAAATAGGCAAGATTAGTAACTTCCTTAAGAGAGTTAAAGATCACTCAATCTTCTTAGAAGTTCTTACCTTAATGCATGGAGTTGGTGGTTCCAAAACTCTTGTCAGTTTTGGAGATGTAAGTGGAACTAATTGTGGATGACATTTTTTTACTTCTTAGAAGACTATTAAGTGTGTTTGGGAAATGGAGGGGCTTTATTAAGGTAGGTTAGCTTCCTTACTTCCCTTTTTATAGTAGTTAGGTTTTATTATTTTGTAATTAATTTTTCATTTGATTTCCCATTCCTAAAGAGACGGCTTTAATGGCAGATTTAGGGTAGCAATGATGCCTAAAAATAAGATAGAATAGATTAGGAATGATGGCTTTAAGATGAGGTAGGATAAGGTAAGGTAATGATATGTTAAAGATAAGATCACATGTTACTAACATAGTCAAAGATGAGGGCAGATCTTGGTGGGTTCTAAGTAGTTTCTTAAGCTAAGTTGTTGTTAATTTCCCAATAACTTCCTTAGCATAGTCATGGTAAATTTTGGGTTAATTTTGATTAGCTTGAGATTAGGTAAGATGGCTATAAAATTGGGATGAAGTAAGGTTAAGTAACATGGTGCTTATGGAGATAAGATTTACATATAATTGTCCTTTTATTTAACCAACTCTACAACTTTAATTTTTTTCATGATATTTGCAGGTATTTATCCCATTTTAATCAATTTAATTTAGGGTAGTTTAGATTAGATTAAATTAAGACAAGAAGGGGTAAATTGGATGATGACATATTAGGTGAAACGAGATAGGGTGTCTATGTGAATGAGGAGGAATTGCAACCAGTTTTGATGGGTCATCCTTCTGAATTTTTCTATGTCCTTTTACTAATTAATCAAGGTATAATTAAGGTATAATAGGGTAAAATTTAGGTAAGATTTAATAAGGATAGGATAAGATAAATTAGGGTAAGTAAACCTTTGCAAAAATTGGAAAAACCATATGTTTAGTGCATCTAATTTAGATTCGGTTTTGGCTCAGTCTTTTTACATCATTTCCAAGTCATTTTTCTAGCTTTAGTCAAGGTAAGATGTGTTAGGATAAGGATTAGATATGACAAAGGTAATTTAGGATAAAATATTGTAGTGGAATGATGCTTAATTAGATAAAATCATATGGTTATTTTTCCTTCTCTTGAATTGGTCATGAAGTTTCATATTCTATGTCATCTTCATGTCATTTTTTTCTTCGATTAGGCATGATGGGATTTTAGATAAGATAGGGTAAGATCTAATGAGATAGCATAGAATTTAATAAGGTAAGATAAGGTTGGATTTTTCAAAAACAAATGGTGGAATTTAACTCAAGGATGACACCAATGAGAAGAAGAATAAGAGAACCAGCTTTTCTTGGGTCTTTTCCATTTATTTCTTATGTGGAAATTTTTTTTAAGAAGATAGGTCAAGACAAGGCATGATGAGAGGCCATTTTCTATGTGATAAGATAAGATAAGGGGTTGATTTTTCAAAACATGATGATGAAGTTGTCCTTAATATGGCTTCTAGAAGAAGGAAGTGCAATTGGTAGAGTTTTGTGTAGATTTTCTTATATTTTATGTAGTAATGGGCAATTAAAGATGTAACATTGAATTAGAAAAATTTTGGTTAAAATAGATTAAGTTTTGGGGTTAGTTTCAAGCTTAATCACTTAGAAGGCTTTAAGGCAAGGTTCAAGGAACTTCTAATTTCGATTTTGTTTTGTAATGTGTTTGTTATTAATTTTTGTTTATTTTTTCTTATCTATGTTTAAGGATATTAATCATTATGATTAAGATAAGATATAATAGATTTGGAAAAGAATTAACTTAATTCAAGGCAAGTCTTCTTGAGTTGTATAGTTGCTTATTGAAAGTTAACTTAAGTGAAATTGGAGTAAGCTATAGTCAACTAAGTTCGGGTTTTTAAATCTAATATTTAAGAATATTTGGGGCTAAGTACTGGTCTTATAGATGAATTTTGACTAAATTTAATTTTAGGCTACTAGGTGAAAATTTGAGAATAAGATCGAACTCTCTAGTAAGGAATTTAGTGGAAATTAGTACAATTGACGGTTTTCAATTAAACTCTTACTAAGTTAAATTCATTAATTTTATCAGAAAAGAGTATCATATGAATCCTTGGTGTCTTATTTACCAAGTCTTCTCTAAATCAACTTGGGTCTTAGCTCTAATGCTTTATGTTTACTCAAGTCTTCCTAGGGCTGTTAAATGGAAGACTTAAGTTAGTGAGTCAGTTAGAGTCAGTTGACTTAAGTCGACTTTTAGTTTGACTAAGTTGACTTAGTTCAACTGATAAAATATCAAGTCTTCTCTCACTCCTGGACTTTACTCAGGTTTATTTAGACCTAAATTCTAAGTGCATTTCCTTATCTAATAGGATTTCTAAAAATACTACCTATGAGAATTCTTAAGAATTACATATAACATTTGGGCTAAAATTTGTGATCTTTGATCTTGATTTCTAGGCTTAATCTATCAAGTGTTTGTACTTTTTTTCTTTTTCCATAAGATATTCTTAGTTCTGCTAAGGATCTTATTATCATCTCATAGCTCGTTTAAGATGAATGGAAGTGAAAGGAAACAAAAAAGGAGTTGATGCTAACTTGTATAGCTATGGTTTTCTAGTTGAATTTAACTTAATTTGCATTTAATTTACTAAGACTCATCTCATAAGTTTGAGCTTAGTTAGGTCTATTCAGTTTTGTAGGTAAGTTAACTTACATCATTACTCGAGAGGTCTTAAGTCAACTTAAGAGTTTACTTTGGTCAAATCAGTTTTTTGTATCGGTAGACTCAAGTCAACTCAAGTCTTTCCTTATCTAATATGGAGTTGACTCAAGTCAATTATTGGTTTACTAAGTCAACTCTAGTATCTTAACCTTATTTGACTATCTCGAGACAAGATTTTCTAGATTTCGAGACTAATTCATCTTGTAGGTTTAGGTTTTTACAAGATAAGTGGTTTTATTAAGAGGTTAATTTGGTGGTTTTCCTTAGGAACCTATGTAAAACTTCGTCATCAAGTTTAAAAAATGACTTCCTTGAGAATTTAACTTAGTATACTTCTTAGCTAAGTTTCTTTTGATGTCTTACTTAAGAAATTGATCAAGTAAGCTTTTTTAAGAAATTAGTGAAATAGCCTTCTTTAAGAAGTTAACTTTGAGGTAGCTTTTTAAAAGTTAGTTAAAAAAGCTCCTCAGATAAGTTAACTATTTACATCTGTTAAAGAAAAAATTATATGCAAATATTTAAAAGAAACTTAAATTGATTAAATAAAACTTCTAACCTTATGTAGTTAATAATTTTTTATGCCTTAATTGTAAAGTATAGATAGGAATCATAATTATTTGAAAGTCTTAAAAAAATTAGGTTCTATATTCTACTTTATTGAGATCTTAAATGGTTGCTTAATTAATTCTACCATAAAAAAAATAACTTAATTCTCTGGGTTTCACATGATAGCCCACAATTTGGAGAAGAAACAAGATGGAAGCATTACGCTTTGTAAAAGACCAAATTAAAAAAAAAAGTTAAAGTGTTAGAAGTAGTGTATTCTTTCTAATGTAGGGAAGAAGTCCTCTTCAAAGCTTGTGGTAAGAGCTATCCCTCTATACTCCATGAGTTGCTTTAAATTCCCAGCAAAATGGTATAGGAGGTCAGCTCATTGATAGCTCAATACTGGTGAGGCTAGAAAAATGAAGAAAGGAAGATTCATTAGAAAAGTTGGGATAAAATATCCTTACCTAAATCAAAAGGAGGTTTAAGATTCAAAGACTTAGGTGATTTCAACTCAGCCTGCTAACAAAGCTGGTTTGGAGAATCTAATCAAATCCTAATGCTCTTTAGTTACATCCTTAAAGGTATCTACTTGCTAAACTCATCCGTTTTACAGCATCTAGAGGATCTCATGACTCTTAAGGATAGCTAGTATATTTCATGGTAGAAAACAACTCCAAAAAGGAGCCCTATGGTAAGTGGGCAATGGAACATCGATCAATGCTATGACAAATCCTTGGATACCATCATTGAAAGGCTACAAACCTACACTCTTATCTAACATAGACAACTATAATCTTCAAGTTGCAGATTTGATACAGGAAGAAACAAAGTCTTGAAAGCTGAATGAACTCCAAAGATGGTTTGATCAACCAACTATCAAGGCTATCCAAGAGATCCCCATAACATTTGCAAGGATAATAGATCGACTCATATGGCCATACGAAAACTCTAGAAAGTGTAGTGTGAAATCTGCATACAATTTCATACATGACAATGCTTATCAACATAACATAGGTGCATCTTCATCTCACTAAATAACAAAGCGACATAGACAAAGGCATAGTAATCTTCTTATCTCCCTAAGATAAAGCATTTCATGTGGTGGGCATTGAATAACACTCTATCTACCTAATGTAATCTTGAAAAGAGACATGTTATAGATTCAAAGGCTTGCCCTTTTGTTCACATGATGAAATGGTAGAACATTTATTGCTTTGTTGCCGTAGATCGCACTAGTATGGTTTGCAGTGTTAAGCATTAGAGTCGATGTATAAAAAGTCAGCTCCTTGGTAAATGGTTGCTATCATGCTTAGATGGAGTGGTCATAACTAAGTAAGAGAGTGATCTTTTATTTGCCAAGTTATGCACAATTATATGGTGTTTGTGGAAGGAAAGATGTAAAGTTGTTTTCAAAATGAAAAAACCAAATGTTAACTTAGTAGTAGTAATTTGCAACAAGCATTAGAAGAAATGTAGTTAGTCTTAAGCAAGAAAGTGTCAAATGTTACGTCTATAGGGAACCATCCACAAACAAGCCAGCCAACTAAGGAATCTAAGAGAGTTCAACAACATCAACAACCACAAACATTCATCCAAAGTCAAAGGCAAGCAGAAGTAATGAAACATGAAGCTCATCCATGCTCATAGCAATCACAACATCAGGAACTCCTTCAAGCACAAACATTGTTTATACACAATGGAATAACCCAGAAGGTAACTTAAAAAATTGAACACAAATTGATCATATGATCCTTTTTCAGGTGATGTAGCAATAGGTTTTGTGGCATGCAATTCCAAAGTATAGGTTTGTGGGGATAAAGCAAGGGTATGCTTTGCAAATTCACCTATTTCCATTAAGTCAATAGCTATATTTGCAATTGCATATTATGCTAGGATGAAAGGTTGGACAGAAGTCATTTTTGAAATGGACAACAAAATCATCTTTAAGTCTCTAACATCATCATCAAACCCTTCATGGCAGTTGAACACATTCATGCATGATATGGAAACCATGATGCCTAGTTTCAAGTAAGTAAAGTTCACCTTAATCAAGCGAGAGACCTATGAAGCTGCAAATTGGGTAACAACACAAACTCAATTTCTACATATGCTTTTCAATGTCAACATGATTCAAGGTGCTTTCTATTCAATTAATATTCTTCTTTTTTAATTTTTCAAATGCCTATGTTTGACTTTGATGTACAAAGCATGAGTAAATCATAGATGATGATAACTAAGTTATTGATGTGAATGAACATGGGGACTAAAAGAAATGGTAGTAGAACCCAACCTTCTTTGGTAATTCATCTAAACCTCCTACATCTACATCATCTACTAAAAAGAAATGGTCTCTAATTTAGGATCATGTCTTTGGAACCACCTAATGAACTTAGGAATCGTAAGGTGAAATGTAATTATTGTCATAAAACATTTAAATATACTAGTGGAAATGGAAATAGTGCACTACGAACTCATTTAACCAAATGTAAACAATTAGCTAACAAAATGAGTTAAGCAAACAAAAAAAAATCTTTTTAGTATCTTAGAAAGTAAGTAACTTTCAATAAATCTAAATGATCGATTTAATAAAAGACAATGTAGGAAGGTGCTTGCTAGGTTGTTCATTGTTGCTAAGCTTTGCTTTAAATTTGTTGAGCAAAATTCATTCATTGGTTATTGTAATGTACCACAACTAAAAATTTCAGTTCCTTCTCGTAGAACATTGACATGTGATTGTGTAGAATTGTTTAAGAAGGAAAGGGGAAAGTTGAAAAACTATTTTTCTAAATTTGGAGGTAAGCCATGTATGACCACTGACACATGGACATCGTGTGAAAATATACCATATTTATGTCTCACATGTCATTTCATTGATGAGAATTGAAAACTACAAAAAAATATTTAAATTTTTGTCAAATCCTAGCTACGTTGGTGAGGCCATTAGGAACACCATTGTAACATGTTTAAAGTGTTAAGGTGTTACTAAGGTTCTGACAAGAACTGTTGATAATGCAATTTCAAACAATCTTTGCATTCAACATTAATAATAATAATAATAATAATTCAATCCTGGGACACACAAATAATGAAGGGAGAATTCCTTCATATGAGATGATGTGCTCATATCTTGAGTTTGATTGTCAAAGAGGGTTTGAAAGATCTAGATGAACTAATTTTTAGAATTCATTCGGTTGTGAGATATGTAAGATCTTCTCCAATGATTAGCTAAATTTATGTGGAAGAAGAAAATAATGAAAGCAAGGCATTATTGTCTTTAGATGTTAAAATTAGGTGGACCTTAACTTATTTGATGTTGGAGTTAGATATGAAATTTTAAAAAGCCTTTGTATTATTGAAAATTAACATTGAGAAGCTTAGAGTAAAACTTGGAAAGGAAAAATGAAGGGAGTTCCTATAGAGGAAGATAGGGAGTATGCTCTTGGTATTTTACCGTTTTTAAAGACATTTTATGATGCTACATTGAGCATTTCTAGGTCTCTTTATGCCACTTGCAATTAATTTATCAAAGAAATATTGGACGTTGGTTAACAAATAAATGAGCAATGCCAAAGTAGTGATATATCTATGATGACGGTGGCTAAGAAAATGAGTATGATAAGTATTAGGGAAACATTAACAATATCAATGTGTTATCTTTTGTTTCTATAGTTCTTGATCCCCATCAAAAGTTATTTTATGTAAATCGGATGATCAAATATGTGTATGATACTAAAAAAGCAAGCCAACTTATAAGTAAAATCTACTATGCCTTTCAAGATTATATAGTCATTATGATTTAAGTTTTAGACATATAGAGGAAAGCTCTAACTCTAGTTTTAGAAGTTGTATGAAAGACCCATGGGCACAAGGGAAAAATGAAGATCATAAACGATGAAGACGTGTTTTCAATAGTGAGATGGGAAGGGGAAAATTAGTGAAAAAAAAAATGAATTGTAGAAGTGTTTAAGGGAAGAGCATGAGGACTTTGATAAAGATTTTGATACTGGATTAGTGGAGAAGATCCTCAAGTAAATACCATGTACTTTCTTTAATGGTAAGGGGCATTTTGGCAATTCCTTTATCAACTATGACTTCTAAGAATGCTTTTAGCATAGGTGGTCGAATACTTGATCATTTTAGAAGTTCTTTAACTCTATATATGGTGGAAGCCTTTATTTATGCACAAGATTAGGTAAAAAATCCTAGGATGGTATTATATGTGGAGGAAGATCTTGAAACATTATAAGTTTTTTATTTAGGTAAAAAAAATTCACTTGATTTATGAGACTATTGATATTATTTGACTTTTTCGCTATATTTTTATTATGTGCTAATATCTTACTATTCTTTTTTAATATATCTCCAAAGAAGTTGCTAAGATGGTGGAATCAACTACTACACATATTACTCTTGATTGAATCAAGGTCACTTTTATGAATTTTAAAGCTTTAGTTTGTTTAAATTTATACACAACTAACTTGTTTATTTTTTATCTGTTATTTCAAGTTCAAATATAAAGTTAATGCATCAAGATCTTATAAGTTCATGGTGCCAAAGCATTGTTCAGTTATATGAGCACATTATTTTGAGTAATATTTGTCTATTGGAGGTTTACATTGTTCAAAGTATTAATTTATACAAGTAGAGTCGATTGATGAATGAACAAGATGAATTGTTATTAATTAATTTTTATTTTTATTGTTTTGTTCTATGATTATTGAAAGTTAAATATACACTACAAGTGAAGAGATACATATTACATAAATGTATGTACTATATTAATTTGTTATATTGGATGTTGAATGGTGCAATTTTGAGCTGTGAACATTGAATGGGTTAATGATGTTGTTGCAGTTGAAGGTGAAAACCCTTTAATGAGATACATATGCTATATCTCACTATCGTTGCTAATGGAGTCATTTTTTTGTTGTTTATCAACTTTTCCAATGGAGTTCTATTTAGCATGTGGAATGGGACTATTAGGCACTAGTGAACCCAACATCACTTTGCTTCAAGTTATTTACTCTTCTTTTTTTTTTTTACCATTTTCCAATCATGTTTTAAAGTGAAACTTCTAGGTTCACAAATGATGGAACCATTGAAATTTGAAATAAATTAGTCAATGAAGTTTCATGGAACTTCTAGGTTCATGTTTTTACTTCAATGAAGTCCATATTCACATTTTGCATAGTGTGCACACGTGTTGCCTTCTAAGTTCCAATTTATTTCTTGATGTGCTTCACTTGTTGATTGCAATTAACAATAACAAATGAAGAATCATACAACAAATCACAAGAGGTGTGAATTCAACAAACTCCAAAACCCCTAAATATCAAATAATTTCCATGCAAAAGATGATATGCCAAGCATCCAATTACAAGTACATAATTGCAATTGAGAATTTAATTACACAATACATAACTAAAAGGGTATGAAATCAAAATTAAATTGTAACCCTAAAAATTGCGAGAATGAGATAGCAACAAGGATGAACTAATTCCTCACCATATATTACTCACTAGTTGGGAATTATGATAGATTTGATGTTGTTGATATCACATACAAGAAAGATCAAATCCCACTTGCCACTCTTCTTTAAAGAAATGATAAAAGTTCACGTGAAAATGGAGGAGACCCTCACAGCTTTCAAGTCTGAAAAATAATGTTCAAAAAGCTCCTTACAAACCCTACTTAACAAGTATTTATACTTGCTCAAATTAGGATTAAAATGTCCAAAGATTTACGCCCTATGCCACTAATGTGGCTGGTTCTAATTCAACCAAAATACAAGAAAATCAAAATGTCCCAAAAATGATTACAAAGTGACCGGTTCAAAAAAATAAAATAACAAATACAAAAATGGTCTTCAAAGAGCCAGTTCTCCAAGTCAATTGAGTTCATCACGAGCCATTGGATGTAAGTCCAATGATGTTCCCAATTTGATTAATAGTATAGGTTATTTGGCATCCTGTAAAGATTGATCACTGTATCTGCTATAATACAATTCAAACATTATTAGATAAGGAAATAGATACATGTGAGCAATTTAGATCATACATCTAAATCAGGTTCCCTGACTATCGGGATCATAGGGTAGATTCCTATCATCTCCTCGAGCCTCTGAAAGATTTAGCCTCAAATCTAGAGGGTCATTTCTTGGACTGAACTCGGATGCCTTTGTAGCCCTGTTTGCCCGACTATTAGAAGAAACAAAAATAGTCCTTATTTGCTCTTCGAAACTATGCACTTCTGATGGAGACATAGGTGTCAATACTATTCGAGACCCTCCTTCTAAAACATGTAAATGTTTCTGAATTCGTCATGTAACACCTTCCTATCAAACATCCATGGTCTACCCAATAGCAAATGAAAGGCACACATGAGAATCACATCACAAAGGATCTCATCATAATATTTCTTTCTTACACTCACTGGCACCTTTGCCCTTTATGTAACAAGCATACTATCTCGATTGTCTAACCAATGCAAATTATAAGGACTAGGATGTGGACTAGTGGATAGTTGTATTTTGTCTACTAATACAGCAGATAAGACATTAATGCAACAACTACTACCAACGATTAGTACACAAAGGTTACCTCTAATCCTGTAAGAAGTATGAAATATATTCTCCATCTACTTGTCCCTAGCATCAGGAGATATAGTTAGAACCCTGTGCAACACATTAATAGGTAAATATTGTTTACCTGTTCCCTCCTCATGTGTCTCAGCGTTTTAATCGTCATAGTATTTATGCAATGCTATAGATAAGTCTGTAAGCTCGACAGGTTCTTTTTCATCCTCTTCTTCTTTTCTAGTACCCTCTATAACTGTCATGACTCTCTTATTAGGACATTATGCAGCCATATGCCCAAATCCCATGTATTTAAAGCACTTAACTTGGCGCATTTTCCCACTAGTTACTCCTGGTATAGTTTGCCTAACATCAAGTCCTATTACCTCTTTACCCTTCCCAAAAGTCATTTTCTCCCTGTCTGTGCTGGGGGTAACTCTATCCACTGCCTTAATAGGTTCACCTACTAACCCACCTGACTGACCATCAACTCCCATAGGCCTAAAAGTAGCATTGGGCCTACTACTAGTAACCCTAAATGGATTGAATTGCCTATGCCTTTCCACTTTCAAAGCTAATTGTATAGCCTCATCAAGTGTACTGTATCTCTGTAGCTCAATTACACATGCGACCTCATATTTTAACCTACATATAAAGCGTGCTAAGGTTTGCTCTAGAGGCTCTACTGACCTACATCTAATCATCAGGGTTTCAAATTCCTGCACATAATCATCTACTATTTTACCTCCCTATCTCAAGGTTTGAAGATGCATAAAAATTTCTTGCCTGTAATGTTTAAGAATGAACCTCTTCCTCAAAACCCTTTTCATATCTCTCTAGGCATGAATTTCAACCTCTCCATCCATCCGCCTGCTGATCACCAAATTTTTCCACCACAAAGCAGCATACCCTATTAATTTAACAGTAATAAGTCGAACACAGGTGTTATCATCTATCTCCTAGCATTCAAAAAGGCCCCCAACCTTATCTTCTTAGTATAGATAGTCATCTACTGAACCCCTACCATCAAAGGAAGGCATCTGGAGCTTCACATACTCTAAGCCCCTAGGTGGCCTGAAATCCCTGTTTAGGTAAAGATTGGCCCTAAAGTTGTCATCCTTCTCCTCCCTATAGGGATGATGATCTCCTTCCATTATTCTTCCCAAGTTTCCTCCTCCTACTGCTCCCTCTCTCTAGATGTTTTGTAGAGCTACTCTTAGTGGTGCCTGAAGATTTTCCACTGGTGGTTGTAGCATTATCATCCTGTCAATCTTTATTGCTAGTGTAGCAACAATAGTAGTAAGGTCCTAAAGTTGTTCTTCCAAGGTTCTTCTACCTACAGTATGATGACCCTATCCTCCACCGAGCTGGCTATTGGCCTCATTGCCAATCCTCCCATTTACACTAACATTCAACATGCTTGTGATTTGTTGAAGTATAATCTCACAATTTGCAACACACTCCCTTCACAACACTACGTCATAATAACGTGTTTAGACAACAACACACACACACACTTGTACACCCTACGATGCCACAAGTCACCTAAAACAATAAATACTTCTTGACACTTCAAGTATAATTAAATAAATGAAGCATAAATAATCACTACCAAGTAGTTAAGATATTAAATTCAACTAAGCAAGTGTTTAAGTAATGAGTCTCATTAACCTTCACACTTAAATGCTTGTTTTTGAATTCAAACTTCACTACTCAAATTCCCTTTCTTAGTCACGATTTCACACTCACACTTAGTGTTAATGTGCAGCACCTTATACCACATACAATCCTTTAAAACCACACTGCCACACACACCACACACATTCACAATGCAACCCTTCAATCACCACCATTGTTGTCAAAATCGTGTTTCAACTCATACGATTCAACGATTTTACGAGTTTGTATATATATTCCTAGTTAACTCGCATACAAAATCAAAGAGGAGCAGTAAAATATTTACAACTACAGGCTTCCACGCAAATAACACACGGCCACGTCTTAAACCGTGTACTCAACCGTGTGTGTTTCTGTGGATTTTCCAAGCTCAAAACATGGCCGTGCCTTCAACCGTGTGTTCAACCATGTGTGCTTCTGTGGGCAAGTTTCCTTGACATACGGCCATGCAATTTAATTACCTAGCAGTGCTCTTCCCCTATTCCTTCCAAAAAGGGGACCCGCATGCTTTCCTATCATAGGGAAGTATGAGTCATACCCCAACATGTTCGTCGGTCATCACTCCTCTCTTGTCAGTGTGTTACGTTGCATTGAAGTCTTTGTGTTTGTGATCGTCGATTGTTAGTCTTCTTGTTCCTATTTGTGATCATGTTCGTATTAAAGCACTCATGTTTGATTGCTGTAACTTTCCTTATTTTAACTAATATTTTTGTAATAGTAAATAAAATAAATGGTAGATAACTTTAATTTTATAAGAATTTTTTAGATTTTTAATTTTATAGGAAAGGTATAAATGTATTTATATTTCTATCTTTTCAATATATCATTCTCATAGTTAAGTAAGTGTGAGATATTGTTAAGTAAATATATTTTGAATTAATAATCACGAATAGTGCAAAAATTTACCTAGTAATATATCATTTTGAAGGTTTTCTTGTTATAGTATCTTTTTATTATGTACTTTTGGTCATTTTTTAATATTACTCCTTTCTAATGGTATATCTTCATTGTCAATTTTTATTTATTAGTAATTTCTTAAAGTCACAATTGATTTTTAAATTTTATCTATTATCTTTTAGCTTTTGTATATAAAACTAGATGAAACTTGTTTTATACTTAATTTATCATTTTAGAAATAAAATATCTATAATATACAACATATGCTCGATTATCTATATTATGACTTTTATTGCAAATTTGCAATTTATGACTAAAATAAATACTTAATTTCCTTATTTCTATTATTAATTATATTTTTTAATGACTATTGTAAGTAAATTTATAATATTTGAAAGTTATTTTACATAGGTTGTAGAAACTTCCATTTCTACATTCCGATTCTACAGACCCCTTAGTGATTCTATGTAAAATCGTGATTTTGACAACCATGATCACCACTACACACACAAGAATTTACACCACCACTTACACTACATACGCACACGGTGCAACCCTATAAACAACAACAACAACACTTCAAAATATAACACTTCCTTACCACAACACTTCACATTGTAACTCACACCGCAATCCACAATCAAAGGTAGAACACAACAATTTAAATAACTACACTAAATGCAACCTTTTCCATAAAAGGTAAGACAACTCAAATTCAAACAACACTCCTTAATGTTACTCAATAACTACTTCAAGTTAATGGATGTTTGAATTCAAATGGTTTCCTTTTTCCCACACAATGCAATCTGAAAATTGCAAACACACTACTCAATTTCCGAAATCCTCTACACAATTCAAAATCACACTCTTCTAGGCTTCAAATTTCACTTCCCTCAAATGATCACAATGATCACTTCCCCTTAATCACTCACTGCCAACTCAAGGAGACAAGGAATATGACAAGTACTCCATGTCTACAACAACAAGCAACAAGTATAACACCTCAACAACACAATCAAATAACTCAATTTCCACTTTACAATTTAGATCAAGATGCTAAACTCAAGAACCCTACTTTTTTTCCGAAATCACAATTACAAAAAATCCCTTCTCACAACCTATGCTCTCATACCAAAAGATGATGTGCTTCACTTGTTGATTGCAATTAACAATAACAAATGAAGAATCATACAACAAATCACAAGAGGTGTGAATTCAACAAACTCCAAAACCCCTAAATATCAAATGATTTCCATGCAAAAGATGATATTCCATGGATCCAATTACAAGTACACAATTGCAATTGAGAATTCAATTACATAATACACAACTAAAAGGGTATGAAATCAAAATTGAATTATAACCCTAAAAATTACGTGAATGAGATAGCAAAAAGGATGAACTAATTCCTCACCAGATATTACTCACTAGTTGGGAATTAGGATGGATTTGATGTTGTTGATATCACAAATAACAAAGATCAAATCCCACTTGCCACACTTCTTTGAAGAAATGATAAGAGTTCACGTGAAAATGGAGGAGACCCTCACAGTTTTCAAGTCTGAAAAATAATGTTCAAAAAGCTCCTTACAAACCCTACTTAGCAAGTATTTATACTTGCTCCAATTAGAGTTAAAATGCCCAAAGACATGCCCTATGCCACTAATGTAGCCGGTTCTAATTCAACTAAAATATAAGCAAATCAAAATGTCTAAAAAATGATTACAAAGTGACCGATTCAAAAAAAATAAAATAACAAATACAAAGATGGTCTTCAAAGAGCCAGTTCTTCAAGTCAATTAAGTTCATCGCGAGCCATTGGATGTGAATCCAATGATGTTCCCAATTTGATCAATAGTGTAGGTTATTTGGCATCCTATAAAGACTGATCATTGTACCTGCTATAATACAATTCAAACATTATTAGATAAGGAAATGGATACATGTGAGCAATTTGGATCATACATCTAAATCAGGTTCCCTAACTATTGGAATCATAGGGTAGATTCCCATCATTTCTACTACAATTTATAATTAAAATTATGACTAAATTAAACATATAGCGATAATGTTTTGAACTGTATACCAAATCAGGCTAAACCATTTTTTTTTTCAATTCAAAATATCTACAAACCAAACTATATAGTTGGATTCGATTTAAAAAAAAAAATGAACCACTAAATAAAGGTCAATTTGGTTTAGATGGGTAAACCATAACGAACCACACTGCACCTACCCTTAGTGTTTAGGAGATATCTGTGTTTTTTTTTTTTTTTTCAACTGCACCATTTTGCTTTAGTGTGTAAATGTTGGTTCTTTATTAAATGATACCATGTGTTTTGAATAGGTTTTGACATTCATGAGACATAAATTTAATCCCATTATTAATTTAGAAAGTTTTTAGATAAACATGAATGCGGTTCTCAACATAAGAAAGAAAGGTTATCAAGGTGATCATCGTTTGGTATTTAGAACTAAGAAGATAGGTCCATGTGCATCTACGTTTGTCATCAACTATGGTAAGAAAAAACTTTACACTAAACACAAATGATATATTATAAGATCCCCACAAGCTAATGTAAACAAGACCAAACACATTTAATGAGGTAAAATGACTATTATTGAAAGTAATATGTGAAACATTGCAATTTGACAAGTATAACACAAGAAGTTTGACAAATTTAATGTTCATTGTAGAGGGCTAAAATGGATTTTAGGCTTTAAACCTAGTAATGATATGGGTTTAGCTCTTTAAGTTAAAGTGATAAGGCTCATTAAGTCATTAAACTGGCCCATCCACTCTCAACCTTTTTTAGGAAAACTCATACACTTATAGAGGCTTTTCACGGGCTAATCTCAATAAGAGCCCATGGAAAGATCCATCAATAGGAAGATTCATCTTCGTCATCGATTGTCTATGCAATCCAAGGTATGCCATCGATAGCTTAACTGTATAAACTTCCAAGAGCTCTTCCTTATTTAACACAATTCAAAGATAAGAGAAACATTAGCATGCTATTAGATTACTATTCTAAAAGATCAAACAAGGCTCAAAATGAAAATGGCACAGCCTCTCATCAAGAATAGTGAAGCTAATGCTCTACAATTTCTTTACCTGTTGCATGTGCATTCAAGCTCTTTGAGATTATTAAGTCATCCTCCCTTGCTCATCTCTCTAAGTCATCTCCGTGTATCATTACTATGTCACTCCTCTAAGGCCATGTGAAGTGTGAAACTCATGCTGCACACATGTGACCCTTGCAATGGGATCCCCTCATATACATTTAAAATCAACAATATGTCACATCTTTGAAAAGAAAACATAGCCTAATCTATTATGTAACAATTCCAATGAAGATGGCTTACTGAAGGCATTATTAGGTACAAAAGAGTCTACAACAACAAATTCAAAACAAGAAACACTTAGCTTTGAACTTATCACATATAACCCAGATTGAGTATCACATTTTACCATACATTTCATAGAATTCAAGTCCTGAAATAGGCAATGGTTAGAGTTAAAAATGGCATACAAGTTAGTGGTTGCAAACAATTAGCTAACTAGAAGAAGATTATAGTAAAAATCTTGCACAAGTAAAACTTTGGTGAGAATAATGTGCTCATTTAATTGAACAAGCCCTATTGTTGAGACATTTTTGGCATGTCCATTTAGCAATTTTTTGCAAATAGGATGTTTAAGGGTTTATTTATTGGTTAAAAGGTTAAGAAAAGGAGTCATGTGGTTTGAAACTCCTGTGTCTACAATCCATTTACTTATCATGCTATCATAAGAATGTATAGAGGCAAAAAATGAAGAAGGAACACATGTAATAGTACCTACAAAGTTCATCATAACATTGTGAATAGTCTCCTCAATTTGTTACTTTCCCTTTCAAGTTCTTATAGCTTCATTACATATCCTCAAGATTAGCTTATTTTTCTAAGGACACTAACATATTCATACTTTCAAAAACAACATGATTTGTATAAATATCAAACAATATATTGTGACTTAACTAAACTAATGCAACAATTTTTGTGTTCCTTTTATTTCCTAGATACTTATGCTAATCAAGAAACCCAATAGTTCAAAACAATTCTCAATGCTAGGTCCACTTCTTTTGCAATGAGAGCATACAACCCTGGCCTTTGCTTTATCTTTTCTATCCCTTTTATCATAAGTCATTGTACTTTGCTAAAAGCAAAGCTACACTTTCTTCACCACTAAACAATCTAGACACCTATTTTTGTTTTTCCACTTGAAAAAACAAAGAATGTGCCTTATTTACAAAAAGCAATAGATCCATACTCAATATGTGATTTCTAACACTTTCAAACATGTTGTTCAAACCAATAAGAAACTACATCAACCTATTCTTGTTCTCCATGTCTAATATCTTTCCAATAATATCACATTTGCATTGACTTAAAACATAATAATTACATTCAGGCATTCTACTAAGGCTACTATACTCATGCCAAAGTTTCTTCAATTTTTTATAATGTATTGTGAAACTAACATTTCCTTTCTTTAAATTTGCAAGTTTATGATGAATTTTATAAAGCAAAGGACCATTTGATTGATCAAACTATTCACAGATATCGTCCTAAACTTCTTTTGCAAATTGTGCTTACAAAAACTCTTTCAACAACTCCTTAATCATAGAATTCAAGGTTTAACACTAGATCATGTAATCATATCTTATCTACCTCTCAGTATCAACATCATTGTAATCAAGTTTCTCACATTTTCCATCTATAAACTTAGTTTGGATTTAGCCCTTAAAGCTATTTTTATTGATCTACTCCAACTAAAAAAATTTATTCCAATAAAGATCAAACTTGTGATGACACTACCAAGATTATCAAAACTAGATAACAACCATGGATCATTATATGATAAATTTAAGTTAATGTTCTATGGTAAAATCACCATAGTATATTTGTTGATCAAGAGAAATTTAATTAAAATGAACAACCATTTGGTAGAGGAAACTTACTTTGATACCATGTAAAATTGTGTAAATGAAAGTAAATCAAATTTGAAAAGAGTTTAACACCATGAACCCTAGAGAAATGTAGTCTTCTAATGAAGATGATCGTATTATGTTATTGTTCGTTACAAATTTCTATATAAAGAGTATATATAGTAAGGTATTTACACATGTAAGTTACAATGACATGTGACTCAAAAATAAAATACATACACGCCTAATATTTCTATACTCTCAAGACAGCAAAACCTTTCACATAAAAATAAAAATAAAAACGCATTTAAGGATCATAAATGTTAGAACACCCTCAATTCTAATGCTTATTAATTATAATTTTATATGGATTTCATGTAATTTGTGAAGAAAATGGTTCTTATATGATTAAATTTTAATTTCAGGCATCAATGGAGATAAACAAAAGGTTTAAGGATGATATAAGCAAAGGCGAGGTGAAATTTGGCAAAAAATGAAGAAAATTGATTTTCCGTTCAGTACAACCTTCAGCATAACCCATGCAGACACTAGTGCTGGATGAAAAAAATGACCAGTAGCTAATTCTTTTTAACCCTGCCCTAAGTACGACCATGCTAGAGACCATGTTGAACTGGGCAACGAAAAATAACGTGTTTCGAAGTCAGCATGCCTCAAGCACAGCCGTGTTGACACCCATACTAAACCATGTTTCGCAAAACTATAAATAGATGCCTTGTTTTATTTTTAAAAAGACTTTTTCCTTCTAACTTCATTCAAAAAACCCTAAGGGAGCTTTATTACAAACTTTAAGAGGAGAATTTTTCAAGCATCATTAGAGATCACAAAACAAACAAGGGATTATTCTTTTTAGCATGAATCAATTCTTTTTCTCGAGATTCTCAGTGTTTATTGAAAACTCCATGGAGGAGTAATTCTTTATATCTTTTATCTTATGAAACCATAACTCATGTGTTAAACCATTAATTGATTAATGAATTTTTTATATCTTTGCATCTATTCATGTGTTTCCATTGTTCTTGTGATTGATTTATGCACACAAATTGATTGCATGTCTAATTTTTATTATATTGAAAGAGGTTTTGTCTAATAAATTAGATCTTCATGAATAGAGAGATTACATGTTTTACCTAGATGTAGGAAAACATTGATTTTCTGCAATTTATTGGAATTTGTGAATTTAATGAGATCATGCATAATGGTAGTGAGGGAGAGGTCTCCATTATCTTATGTATGATTAAGAATTAATTAACTCGAGGGAGTAATTGATTTTACATAAAAATTCCTGCAGTGCAAAGTGTAAATTGATTCGTTAATCGATATCTTATTTTAAGAATTTAAGGGTTAGGGTGGAACAAGATGAGGGGTATATTTTGTGATTGAATACATTTTTAAGACAATATCATTCAATTCTAGGGTTACTAGGATTTGTTAGTTGTTAATTTAATTCATAATTTCCACATCATAAATTAGACTAGATAGTAAAAAAAGGTAATACTAGTATTTGTTTTCTAGATCCTAAATGATGACACCTATTAAATCTATACTATAATCGATAGGTATACTACCTAGCTCGATAGTAGATTTTATTGGTTATAAATTTAAAACTTAAACAATTGGTTAGATTCGAGTACATTAAGTTTTTTGGCGCCGTTGCCGGGGATTTGGCTAAGCAATATTAGGAAAAATCATACTATCTACTACTTTAGTCATTCTTTTTATTTATTTTATCTATTTTTCTTCTCTCCATCTTTTGTAAAGTTCTAATTCACACTTAGTTGCCTTTTGCAGTGTATGACAAGGAATCTTCCCTCTAATATTCTTGATCTAGATCCCGAGATTGAGAGAACACTCTGCCAATTTCAAAGGAATATAGCTACTGAATCTTCCAGGCAGTCAATTAGTGAGGAGGGAGAACATGATATAGCAGTGGCAATGAAGGTTAAAGAAGAAGAGTTAACAAAGCAGCTTTCTGATAGTTCTAAGTTAGAGTCATCTGTAGAGAGTAGGTAAGTACCAAATAAGGCTGAGGATCCACTAAAGACAAACATTGAGTATGCATGGTCATACACTGGATGGCACAAGTTAACCATTGTTAAGCCTCCCATTGGCTAATTAATTTCGAGATCAAGGATATGGTGAATCAACTTATACGATAATACTATCAGTTCGATGGATTCACTATGACGACTCCATGCTCACATTCAAAGATTCTTTGAGATTTATGAAACTTTCAAGACAATAGGGTAAGGAATGAAGCAAGTGGTACAAGATTGTCTCATTTTCATTAAGAGGAAAGTGATGTGCTAACACACTTTAGAAAGACATTCAAAAGATTAAGAAAAACTATCTCAAGTCAAGGCAAAATCGGATCCAAAAGTAAGGACAAAATGACGAATGAATAGTGAATATGAGATCCAAATGTCCAATGTATATAATTAGAAATCCACACTGATAATACCTTCTAACAACACCTAAATCTTATTATACCAAATAATTCCACAATTGACAAAAGTAAACCGAACAATTTAAAATCCCTTTCAAATAGTGGAACAAACGTTTCCTAGGGAAATCTTCAATGATGAACCAATATTAATTGATAAATACTTTAAATAAGCACAAGAATTTGTGTAAAATAAGATGTATTTCTGACCAAGAAATATCTCATTACTCCTTAGTATGCACATAGAAAGAAAAAAAATCTACAAACCAAATGAAATTGATATAACTCACAATTTCAAGATGTTGCACTCACCCAATTTCAACCTTGGAGTTGAAATTGATAAGGTTTGGAACCAAGGTATGAACCTAATCTCACTGAAAGGATTAGTATTAATCTGCAAATTGATAAGCCTCCTCAACCCTCTTTAAGCAAGTATTTACTTGCTACCTCCTAGGGTTAAAAGTGCTCAAATTACAAGTTTGCCACTTTTAAGGTGGCTAACCCTAAATGAAAGTATACAAGAAATAAAAGTGTCTCAAAACCAAAATACAACCAAATAGACATGATATAAAAGAAATATAAAATAAATGGTTCAAGTGCCGGTCTTCTATAGGATCCATCGGCCCAACTCATTCGGTTCAGTTCCAGATGGATAACCACAAGACTGAGTCTGAGGAGTTTTCCATTGCCATTAGAATATGAAGTGTCCTTTGTTGGAAAACACAATACAAGTAAATAGAAAAGAGGTTAATATATAAATAATTTCAGGGTTATCGATCTGCTCAAAATGGCCCTCAATGCCAAGATTTGAAATCCTTCAGTTCTTGCCAATTAGGTTTGTTGGATTTTTATTCTATCAGAAAGCTAAGACCGGGCTTCAGTCATTGGTCTCGGGCTTTTCATTATGGGAACACGGTAAAGGAGTTTTTAGGTAATTTATTTCCACGATGTAAGTACCAAGCTTCGGAAATGACATCTCTTACTCAACTCAACAGGATCATGAACAATATATGAAGTAAGAGATATGACAGAATTGTTAGAAAGTGTCCACATCACTAATTGCCTACATGGATGCAAATTCAAACATTTTTGAATGGGTAAATCCGGTTTACATGTCATTTAGTAGTTGTCGCAGTTGGCGATACTTTGAATACTAAGACTCTGGAGGACTCATTAAAGCTATTCACTGATATGGCAAGAAATAATTACAGTGGGGTTGTGGCAAGAGTAAGCAGAAAGTGGCAGGAATGTATGAAGTAGATGTAATGACTACTTTAGTAGCAAACATGGAAGCTTTGAGCCACCAAGTTGCAACTCTCAAGAATCCTCAAGGATCACAACCACAACAGCAACATCAAATGGGAGATCCTGTGAAAGGTGTGGATCTTTTTTAGCAATATGAGCAGGTAGATTATCTTGGGAATTCGAACAGACAACGGTAAATCAATATGGTAACACTACCATCCGGGGATGAGAAACCATCTGAATCTGTCTTATGGAAACCATGACTATCAGAGAGTTAGTCTACCACCACCATGGTATTTAAAGCAAACCGCCACTTTATCAGCATTTACCGCTTCCTTCACGTAGCCACCTCAACAAGAAAAGAAAGGTAACTTAGAAGATATACTGAGTCAATTCATCCAGAGCTCTAATGCAAGGCATCGTAATCAAGAGGCCTCGATGTACAATCTTGAGAAGAAAATTGGCCAACTGGCTAAGATGATGTCTAAGAGACTACCTAGCTCTCTTCCCAGCAACAAGAAAACAATCCAAGAGAATAGGTGAAAGCCATTACTTTAAGAAGCGGGAAAGAGTTACAATCTAAATAGTGGCATGAAAAGAAGTAAGAAGATAATCAACCTATTGAAAAAGGAGAAGAGAACTCCTGAGGAAAACATTATAAGAGGAGATCATGACCGGCTGTCAAAGAATATGTGCTAAAAATCCCTTATCCAACTCGTCTTAACCAGAGCAAAGACAAGGAGCAGTTTGGTGAATTCCTTGAGCTATTTAAACAGCTACACATTAACATTCCATTTATAGAGGCACTTTCACAAATGCCACAATATGCTAAGTTCCTAAAGGAGCTTCTATCTAATAAGCGAAAGTTAGAGGATGTGTCTATCGTAGAAGTTGATGCAAATTGCTCATCTATCATTCAAAATAAACTTCCTCCAAAGCTAAGGGATTTAGGCAATTTCACAATTTTGTGTGTCACAGGTGATACTTCAGTTGATAAGGCCCTAGTTGATCTTAAGGCCAGCATTAATTTAATGCTATATTCCTTTTTCAAGAAGTTGGGACTTTCTGACCTAACAACAACTAGGATGAGTTTGCAGCTTGCCAACTACTCTATGAAGATCCCCTAGGGGATAATCGAGGATGTCTTAGTAAAGGTAGGTAATTTCATCTACCCTGTCGACTTTATAGTTTTAGAAATGGATAAGGATTGGGATAGCCCTCTGATACTTAGGAGACCATTCTCAGCCACTGCCAAGGCAATGGTAGATGTGGAAGGAGGTAAAATGACTTTGAGAATTGGTGATAAAGAGTTGGTAATCCAAATGGCTATCGCTATGAAACACACCATATGCATTAATGACTCTTATTACTCTATTGACATTATTGATATGTCAATAGATGAGCATATAACGAAAGTTCTGAGTAAAGATGAGTTAGAGCTGAGCTTGACATTAGAAGAGAAGAATGATGCAGATAACCCAGAGGTTATGCTACTCATTAAGTAGCTTGATGCTTCAGAAGATGTTACACCTCAGCATGGGTTTAAAAAGTTGAGAACAGAAAATGAGGTGAGACTTAAAACTTCTATAGAAGAGCTATCAGTGTTGGAATTGAAACAATTACCATATTATTTAGAATATGCTTTCTTCATAGAAGACTTCCGTCTGCTGGTTATTATAGCCTTAGATTTATCCTAAGAGCAAAAAGACAAATTACTTTTGGTTCTGAGAGCACACAAACGAGCCATCACTTGGAAAATATCTTATATAAAAGGTATCAATCCCTCCTTCTGTACTCACAAAATTTTATTAGAAGAAGGATTCAAGCCTATAGTGCAACTATAGAGATGGCTAAATCCTAATATGAAAGAGGTGGTTAAGAAGGAGGTGATCAAACTTCTTGACACTAGAATTATTTACACCATATTTAATAGTGGCTAGTTTAGTTCAATGCAAGTGGTGCCAAAGACAGGGAGAAATTGGATCTCCAACTGCTAGAGACTTAGTTGAAGAAAGTGAACAGCGTCGAGCTAACGATGTTAAACAAGTGTGCTTCTTAGGAGGCAACCCATGTCTAACTTAGGTAAGTAGCATTTCTTTTATTTTCTTTTTGTTGTCACTATCTTAAGTCTATTATTTTTAGAAATTTACAGATCTTAGGGGGAGTTTCTAAGCTTATTTGAAGAGAGCGAGAGTAATTTTTAAGCGTGGGGAAGCACCAATGACAAGTAAGGAAGTTTGAATTTCAATCACCAAGTGTACCTGGTAAATCTTTCTCCATGTTCATTTACACTTTTAGAGGTGCACGATGATCACAGTTGTTGTCTATTAGCTTGGGCAAGTCTTATTTTCCCTCTACATGTTTTTCAAAGTCTATACTATCTTGAGCACAACTAGTGCTCAAGACTATGCACAATCTAAAGAGGTTCTGTGGATTTTTTAAAGTCAGCACGGTTACGAACATGGCTGTGTTGAAGCCAAGGCTTCATTTATCAAACATTCTATATATTTTTTTAAGTCAGCACGGCCACAAGCATAGTCATGCTGTAACCATGGTGGACTTGCCACGTAAAACGCCGCTTCCTATGTTCCTTTTGAGGGTCTACATAGCCCTGAGCATGGCCGTACAACAGCTCATGTTGAAAAAAAAAAAACACACATACACACAATTTCTCTCCCTCCTCCCTCACTCTCTATATCGTCCTCTGGATCTGTTGGGTGATTTCACTCGTTATCTAGACTATGATAGTCTAACTTTTCTTTTAACCTTTAATTTCTTTATTATTTTTTTTAGGATGATGTAGTACAAACCTTAGATTGCTAGCTCCAATGATGACATGCCATTACTGTTTTGCTCTTATACCTAGTTTTTTACTCTACATGTAACCATTTACATATAAAAAACAAAGGAAGTTCTTAGTGCCTTTTTCTTTCAATTATTTTTCCTTTTGTTTTTTTTTTCCTTTTCCCTTCGATGAGCTGGATTTGGGAAGACATTGGGGATAATGTCTTAAATAAGTGTGGGGAAGGGGTATAAGGAAATGAAAAAATAAAATAAAATAAAATTGAGAAATTTGGGTCTTGCTTTACTTGTGTTATTTATGCACTGTCTTATTAAATTTTTCCCATTTACAATTTTGCAATTGATTTTAAATATTGATCTTAAATCATTAAAAGGCGAGATCCTTGAAATTGTACTCATAAAAGTTAGTGGTTCTATGTTCCTTACTCGCCTATTGTTGGACTTAATATACTTAATTGGAATTTGATGGTTGTATCTTTAAGCTTATTGGTTAATATATTTACTTTCTAAAAACTTTGAGAGCTCTTCTAACTTTTTGTGAAACGTGCATATGAAATCTATCACTTGGTGATTCCTCTTAAGTAATCTCTTTGAAAATTAATTAATTAATGTGTTAATTAAGAAATAATGAGAAAAACTTAGTTAGTTTGGGTAGGCTTTGGTCCTTTAGAGGAGTGAAGTCTAACTCCGTTGCAAACTAGTCACTCAATTAAAGAAGTAATAAGCCATTACTCTAATGACTTAGGTTCTCCAAGTTAAAAGTATCTTTATGAATCCCTACGGTTAGGATAATGGAGGTTTGATGGGGTCCCTTTAAAACCTAGTCACCTAAAGTCGTCTGGCATGGGATCGACTGACCGATGATATTATAATAACAAGATGGGATACAAAAAGGGCAAAATTCAATGGATCTTGTAACTTAAATAATTAAGTCCATAGGGACACCTTAAATTGAGGGAATAACGTCTGTTAACTTGGGTGACAAGCCCAAGATTACTGACTATCACCTAAGTTAACAGACTGAACATTTGTTACATAGGTTGCAAGATCTTAAATAACTAAAATTAATATATATATATATATATATATATATATATATATATATAATATAACATGGAAATCTTGGAGAGGTTTAACAAAAAGAAGAAGAAAATCTAGGGGAATGATAGATGCCATATACTTTCACTTGATGTTGTTGTGCTTAGAAGAGATAATTGAATAGTTTATATATTCTCTAGTAAGTTGTGAGATATGACCAAGCTACTTTTGCTTTGTTTAACTTTCTTTGTAACTTTAGAAGCATTTCTTAAATGGTAAGGGTAATAGTTTAACTTACTTAGATTAATCTGTAAACTCTAATTTTTGTATGCTAGATACTCATACAATCATGATAAGTTTAAGTAGTAGGCACTAATGAATCACTAAGATTGAATTAAATAGAGGATGCTACTTGTAATTGAAAGTCTAACCATGAGTACAATTGATGAGAGGAATTGTATTTTGTCCTTATTTTGTTTACCTAAGGACAAGCAAACAGGTAAGTGTGGAGAGATTTGATAAGTGTCAAAAGACCCTTAATTTTAGTGCTTATTAGTTATAATTTTATATAGATTTCAAGTAATTTATGAAGAAAATCGTACTTATGTGATTAAATTTTAATTTCAGACATCAATGGAGACAAAAGAAAGGTTTAAGAATGATAAAAGCAAAGGCAAGGTGAAATTTGGTGAAAAATGAAGAAAATTGATTTTCAGTTCAACACAACCTTTAGCATAACCCATGTAAACACCAGTGTTGGATGAAAAAAATGACCAATAGCTAATTCTTTTCAACCCTACCCTGAGAACGACCATGCCGAAGGCCGTGCTGAACTGGGTAGTAAAAAATAACATGTTTCGAAGTCAAAACACCCTCGAGCACGGTCGTGTTGACACCTATGTTGAACCCTGTTTTCATAAAACTATAAATAGATGCCTTGTTTTATTTTTAAAAAGAATTTTTCCTTCTGGCTTCATTCAAAAAACCTTAGGGGAGCTTTATCACGAACTTTAAGAAGAGAATTGTCCGAACATCATTGGAGATCATAAAACAAACAAAGGATTATTGTTTTTAGCATGAATCAATTCTATTTCTCTAGATTCTCTATTTTTATTGAAAACTCCATGGAGGAGTAATTCTTTATATCTTTTATCTTATGAAACCCTAACTCATGTACTGAACCATTGATTAATTAATGAATTATTTATATCTTTGCATCTATTCGTGTGTTTCCATTGTTCTTATGATCGATTTATGCGCATAAATTGATTGCATGTCTGATTTTTATTATATTGAAAGAGGTTTCATCTAGTAAATTAGATCTTCATAAATAGAGAGATTACATGTTTTACCTAGAGGTAGGAAAACATTGATTTTCTGTAATTTATTGGAATTTGTGAACTTAATGAGATCTTGCATAACAGTAGTGAGGGAGAGGTCTCCATTATCTTATGTACGATTAAGAATTAATTAACTCGATGGAGTAGTTGATTTTACATAAGAATTCCTGCAGTGCAAAGTGTAAATTGATTCGTTAATTGATATCTTATTTTGAGAATTTAAGGGTTAGGGTGGAACAAGATGAGGGGTATATTTTGTGATCGAATATATTTTTAAGACAATATCATTCAATTATAAAGTTGCTAGGAATTGTTAGTTGTTAATTTAATTCACACATCATAAATTAAACTAGATAGTAGAGAAAGGTAACACTAGTACTTGTTTTCTAGATCCTAGAAGATGACACCTATTAAATCTATACTATAATCGATAGATACACTGCTTAGCTCGATAGTAGATTTTATTAGTTATAAATTTAAAACTTAAATGATCAGTTATATTTGAGCACATCAAAGGAAAATAAAGCAAATGTAAAATCCACAAAAATTCAGTTACATATAACATCGAAATGATTGAAAGATCGTACTAAAAGCATTAAACATACCCCACATAAAATTATATTAAAAATAATAATCACATGAAAAGCAAACCATGAAAAGTTATTGAATAAACGATAAAATAAATTAAAATCATAGACTTAGGGTTGTTAAATGGAAATTTTGAGTAAATATTTACACTCGAAATAGTCAGTTTAAGCATAAAGTTTCGTAATAAAATACTAAAATCTCGAAATCTATAAATATTATCGCACGCGCAAAGATACACTTGGAATTTCTGAACCCTAAATTATTATTATTATTATTATTATTATAAGTGGATAAGCTGTGGAGGACCCATGGCCACAAAAACCAAGAAAAGAAAAGAAAAGAAAAGAAAAGAAAAAAGAGAGAGAGAGAGACAAACAAAGGAGAAGATAGAGTCGAGATGAGAAAACAAGAGGAAAAGAAAAGGAAAAAAATGAACAAAAAAAATCATATCTCACACATACGACCTCTGATCGACGGTCCGAGACTACCAGCATGTTCCTCAGGTAAGTGCAACTCAACTAGACCAATTTTTCACGAAATAGAGTTAGTTTCTAAAAGTTAGGTGTAAGTATCAAATAGGTGTAAAAATTAGTATTTAGCCTAAAATTAGTTGCAATAGCTAGAAAAACACTAAATAGGACAATCTAGACCATAAATAGTATGTAATGATATATTTTTTCCCTAATTTTTTAGGTGAAGAAGATTTTAACTCAAAAATACCTGAAAATTACTTCGATTAAATATGAGGAAAATGAGACATAGGTGAGTAAGACTCCATGACGTGTTGTATTGTATGTATGTTGTTGATTACATATGCTTTGTTGGTAAATTTGTGCTGTCCATATATATATAGATGTATGTGAAACTCCTCTACCTATTTGACGCCTCGTAGTACGTGTGTGCAAGGGAAATTATTATTATTATTTTTTATTTGTTGTCTTGCTGACCATAGCAAATGACCTCATATATACATACATATATATATAATTGCATGGACGTAGACTGTGTGGCATTAATTCTCTTGCATTTGCTGGCCTCTTTATTTTTCTTTTTTTAACTCTATGCATGTGAGTGCATCTAGCAGGGAAAGGAGTGGGACAAAGGGAAATGAAATCCAAAGGGAAAAAAAAAAGGAAGGGGAGAACCAGGGAATTGGAAGGAGAAAAAAAAAAGAGAGAGAAGTGAAGGATGAATGGAAGGAAGAGTTGAGAAATGAAGGTAGCCAAAGGAAGAGAAGAAAACATAAGAAGGAGGAAGAACTAAAGTATATATATATAAGTTTTTATGTTGCGTACACATAACATGGGAGAACGAACTTCCAACGGCATGAAATTGAAAAGTAGAGTTATGTTGGTGGAAGATAAATGTGTCGGGGCTAGCTTATTAAGTGGAAGGAGGCACGAACAAATTGCCATTATCATCTTCATTGGTGTGTGAGTGTGGGAGGAGGGAAAATTTACTTATTTGATATTTTGGTGTGGTTACTAGGAAAATGAGAGTCCACTTGAGGATGTGGGCTATAAGATGAAATGGAGATGGGATTTAGGATTATATTGATGTTAGTTTATGGTGAGCTTGTGTGTTGAAGAATTGGATGTAGGATGGAACTCCGTGAATGAGGATTTGAGACAACATGTATGGGCATATAGGTGTTAGATCTTTTCCTTGATGTGAGTGTATATGACTTTACTAGTATGAGGAAAGGAATATATCATGGCATGTATGTGGTTGCAGATTGTGGTGGTTGATGTGGAGAACATAGACATATGATGACATGAAGAATGCTCGAAGTGAAGGTTAGAAAAAGAGAAATCTAATAAGTCGATCCGAACCATATGTATAAATGCACATTACAAATTATGGAGGAGGAATTTAGTCTCCAATAACCTAAGTCCTTACACATGTATATACATTTGTTATATGTAAGTGAGAGGGAAGAATAAGATGATGCAAATGATATAAGCTATGGTTATATAGGTTATATAGGAGTAAGGGAGGAAGGTGGTCTTACATGACCATAAACAATACATACATATACATATGTCGTGTATATGGCTAAAAGATATATGGGAATCTAATTCAACCTCCATATGCTATAGGTATATATGTATGCATATCCAAAGATAAGACATAATTATAATTATGAACGCAAGTTATGTGAATGAGAGAGAAAAGGGGGTTGTAGCGATGGTAGTTGAATTAAAACTCTCTTGCTTAATGATTTATTGCTTAAATCATATCGATGTTGTTTCCTTATTGATGTCACGCTGTGCCTTGCTCCTTAAAATGATTAAGTGCGTTATGAATAGATCTCTAACATGATTGATGATTGCATATGTGCTTGACCTTGGATGATCACCCTAAAACCTTAACTAATTATTAAACCTAACTAGAACCTAACATGCATTGCACAAACATTACATTGTTCAAAGCCATCACAGCTACAGGATGCGCTGGAAGTGATCAAAGGATCACTATTCTACCAAGTGCAAACTAAATGATTAGGGGATTGTTGCACCTTGATGGTTCTGAGTCTGGCCTATCTCTTGAGGGTGTAAATGCTCGGTGTATAAGAGGCACCTGAGCCTAGATCACTAAAGCTAAGATACAGTTATAATAAAGTGATAAGAGTATAAATTGTGTGTAAGACTTGGACTTTGATGGTGGCTTCGAAATCCCTAACCCAAGGTCAAGGGGAGTGTAAACCCTAGACTTCACGTCGGTTACTGGAAGACCACGTGAGATGCTGCATTCATGTGATTGTTCATGCATAGCATTTGTTTGATAACTTACTTGAAATTATTGTGCTTGTTGCAAAATGGAGAGATTATACCCTATCTCACTAAGCTTTGGCTTACCCTCGTATAGATTTTTCCTTATAGGTCGAGATTACCAAAATTTCCTTATAAATCGATGAACTAAGGTGAGTACTTGTCGCCTAACTGAGGGTATAGTTTGTAGGAAGAATGAGAGGACTAAATCAATGTAGATATCATTCGACTAGATTCTGTAATTATTGTAAATGCCTATAAGTGATCCAATAGGATCTTGGGTGTACCTATAATTGTATAATGAGACCCATTGGAGGCCCAATGATAATATAGCAATTGACTACTTCCATTAAGTAGAAAATGTTATTATTATGATTGACAAGCACAATACTGGAGATGAGATGCTTCGCAGTTGCTTAACGAGGGATTAAGCAATCGTAGCGGGTTGTCACAAGGAGCCCTCATGATGCATACTTTTAGGTCGAGATAGCGAGAAGGACAATTTTGCAATATTAAAAACTTTGAGAAATTTATGACGAAAATTTTAAAACATCATGATGCATTAACATTATTTTAATAATTTATGATAATAATCGGCTTTAAAAAAATTTAAAAAATGAGGAATACATGAGATCCATTTGATTAGTATCACAAATGATAGAAATCAAAATCCTATAAGACTTATCATTAGGGCGAGAGCCAAAGGATTTCAAATCTTAGCAATGAGGGCACACTTTAAATAAATCGACCCTAGAATTATTTGTATACTAACCTCTTTTCTATTACTTATGCGTTATATATTCCAGTAGGCATAGTTGTTGAGTTTTATAGGGCGATGGACAAACTCATTAAGACTCAACTTGTGGGTTATTCATAGACCGACCTAAACCAAAGATGAGATAAACCAATGATAATTGACATAAAACTCCAAATTCTAGGAAGATTTTAAGCTCTTTTAAGTTGATAATTAATCAAAAATCATCCGAAATTGATGTTTAATCAAGGAATATGTTGCTTTCAGGTGTAATGAAGATCATTAAAAGAAATTGAGAAGAAAACAACAAAGAGAAAGGAAGAAGAGCATCCCCCCTGCCTGCCATGCCCCCATATCAGGGGCATATGAACAGCAGACCACCACCACGCCCCCATATCAGGGGCGTATGGAAGAGAAATCAGGAACAGAAGCTACCACGCCCCTGATATGGGGGTGTGCCAACTTCAAAGGATGACCTGAGACCACCACGCCCCTTGCCACTGGGTATAGTGAGGGGCATATGGAGTCACGACTTATTTTCTCTAACTTTTTATTTTCTCTCTCCTCCAACCCTAACACAGATATATATATATATATATATATGGATACATATGAGAAAAGAGGGGAGAAGGAGAGAGAAGAGGAGGCCAAGAGACCGAGAGGCTAAGGAGGGAGAGACGGTAGACCTAGGGTTTTAAAATACACTTCTCTTCATTTTTCTCTTTTTCTTTAGTTTTCTACTCAACAATCCAAGGAGATCCAAGCAAGGCATTCAAGATTCGCTCTATCTGGGTTGTAATCATGAACTCTAGTTTCTCTTCATGTATTTGTGCTTTCATTGTTAGGTTTATGGAAGAGTAAACTGTAGACCTAGATCTTATTTGAACTATTTTGTTATTATGATGAAGATTTGATTTAATTGAAGTTTATTGATGTTCTTTTGTTCCCTTACATGTGCTTTATGTTTATCTTAGATTCATATTTCCAGAATATGAGTTTATGCTTAATATCATTTGAGTTGATTGAGAAATCGCTTTTATGATTAGATTCATGTTTTGGATGAGATTTGCTCGTGTTTCTAGAGACAGAATACCGAAAATCTTCTATTGAATACTAATTTGAATCAAGTTCCTATGCTTCATGTGGTTCTAGATTGCTATTGATTAAGGAGAGATCCTAATTCATAAATCTAGGATTAGATAAGTAATTTACTTGAGAAAGTAATTATCTTGCTTCTTGGAACTTAACAGCTTAAGAACTCATAAACATTAATCCTTAGCTTCTAATGATTTATGTGACAATATAGGTATATAATGAGATCTAGGTTGCTTTGTTAGAGAATTAACCCTTGTTTTGTTGAAGTAGTTTTAGTTAAGATTTTAGATTGTTAACTAATTTTAGTCGTTAATATACTTCACCTCAATTTGACGGTTAGATAATAGGGAATGAGCTAGTACTAGTAATTAGTAATCCCCTCTCGGTGGAACGACCCTGCACTTAACACTATACTACGTCCACGGTAGGTACACTTGCCTATTGCAACGTAGTTAGAATTAGGAACAAGTATTACAAATATTAAAACTACAATTGGCAATGATTAACCAACGAATTCCATTAAAGAACTGGCTAGTTGAAGACTATTTTTTTTTTGTACTTGTTATTTTTATCTTTGAACCATTTATTTTATAAGCTTTTGGGACATTTTATTTGGTTGTAATTTTTGGATTTAGGACCAGCCACGTTTAGTGGCATAGATGTAATTGTTTTGTCATTTTAACCCTAAGTAGAGCAAGTATAAATACTTGCTAAAGTAGGGTTTGTGGGGAAGTTGAGAGACAAAAAAAAATTGCTGCCTCTTTTCATGAGAATTAAGGTTCATACTCTAAATTTCATAAGACTCTTATCAATTCTTCAAGGATTGTGGCGAGTAGCAACTTAAAGATTTGTGAGTAATATCAATTCCTAAGTTGATTCCATTTCATGCTAATGTGTCATATCTAGTTGTGATTTGGGTTGTTCTTATTTGCTTTTGATTATCATGTCATTTTAGGGTCATTTCTATCATTGGATTGCTTGCAATTTAGTGGAATTAGATCCATAAGTGAATTGTCATCGTGATTATTCAATTGCTAGTGGAATTTGCTATTTTGCATGGAAGCTTTTTGCATAAGGGATTCACGCCATTTTAGTAATCTTGGTGATTGGATTTCCACTAGATCTTGTGTTGTGTACTTGATCCTATTGAGCACATCATTATTTGGTATTAAGTTTATTTGATTTACAAATTGGATTCATTAGGGATTTAGGGTTCACGCCACTTGTGAGTTGGTGTTGATCGAAATTGATTCATTTGTTGTGTATATATGCTTTTGTCAATTAAGCATATCATCATTCGGTATCAAACCAAGTTGTTCATACAATTAAGGTTCATTTGGAAATTGTTCTTCACGCCATTTTTAGGATTTGTTGAAGTAGTTCTTCAATTGGTTTCATGTGCTTGAATTTAATCATTTAGGCACATCAACAAACAACGAGAAATAGATATTTAGAACAATTAGAAAGAATAACTATTGCAAAGAAAAAAGATAACGAACGTAGCATTTCAAATTTTATGAAATATATTACTAAATAAATTTAGGAAGCGAAGTAATTGAAAAAAAATCTGTATATAGGTATATAAACAAATAAATATAAAATAAAAATAAAAATAATTATACATCATAATTTCAATTCGTGTAATTTAAATTAAAAGAATAAATTCCCTGAAATATAAATTTCGAACAATATTGGGTTAAATAATGAAATTAATTAAAACTATAGATTTAGGAATTTCAAATGAAAATTTCGAGTAAATATTTATGTCCGGAATAATTAAATTAGCCTAGATGTCAACTTTCGTAATAAAATGCTAAAAATATAAAATTTAAATATATCATTGTACACGTACGAAATATTAAAATAGAAACAATTATAATATAAAATATAATATAATATAATATAATATAATATAATATATAAATATATATACATAACTATGAACAGAAAAAAAAATTCAAATCGTATGTCCTATCCAGCTCCCCTTCTACGACAGGACAGTAGTTGTAGCAGTCACCTCCATCACGTCACTATGCCAAGTCACATCACCTGTCTTCATTGTTCACCATCCCCATCCCCTACTTCTTCTTCTTCCTTTTCTTTTTCTTTTTCTTTTTCTTCTTCTTCTTCTTCTTCTAGCCACATTTCCTTCCTTGTCATCTCCCCGTCGACCTTGATTCTCCATTCCCCATCTTCTTCTCTCCTTCTACTCTCTTCTCATCTCCCTTGGACCATCACAAACTTCCCTCTCTCTACACAACCACACCCTTTCCAAACCGAAATCACCGCAACTCAACCCACCTAATGTAGTCCATTGTTTTGTCTCTTACACTTGTCACGGCTTCATCCACTTCCACTGATGAAACCTTGGAATGAAGGACCTTTGCTAACGACTTCAACAACAACGATCTCATCTGTATGGGTGGTCTGATAAAGCCCTTATGGATGGACGATGGTTCTCCATAGTAAACTCCAAGGACACTAGCTTCCAACGAGAGTTTCAGCAGCATCCCAAGTGAGAAGAAGAAGAAGGGAAATGGGAGGAAGTGTGATGTCCTAAAAATTTTGAAAAGACTATATGAAAATTTAAATAAAATAAGCGAAATGAAAAATACTTTTAAGTCGGGATAGTGAGAATGAAAATCTTGCTATATTAAAAACTTTGAGAAATTTACGACAAAAAATCAAACGTCCTGACTCGTGAATATTATTTTAATAATTCATGATAATAATAGGTTTTAAAAATAGAACAATCGAAAAGAACAACCATTGCAAAGAAAAAGGATAATGAATGTAACATTTAAAATTTTATGAAATATATTACTAAATAAATTTAGAAAGTAAAGTAATTGAAAAATATTCGTATATAGGTATATAAACAAATAAATAAAAATAATTGTAAGCCCTAACTTCAGTTCATGTAATTTAAATTAAAAGAATAAATTCTCCGGAGCATAAATTTCAAACGATATTAGGTTAAATAAGGAATTTAATTGAAACTATAGATTTAGGAAATTCAAATGAAAATTTTGAGTGAATATTGATGCCTAGAATAATCAAATTAGCTTAGATGTAAACTTTAGTAATAAAATGCTAAAAATATAAAATTTAAAGATATTAGTGTACCCATGCATAATATTAAAAATTGAAATAATTATAATATAAACTATAATATAATATATAGATATATATACATAATTGTGAAAAAAAAATTAAATTTTCAAATCTACTGCACAACATCCCATCCGTCCACTCATGACAACAGCAACAGTAGCAGCAAACTAGAGTCATCTTATCCCTATCCCTTCTCTCCTCCTTTTCTTTTTCTTTTTCTTTTATTTCTTCTTCTTCTTCTTCTTCTTCTCTTCTCCTTCCCTAGTCACGTCTTCCCCTTCTGCCCTTCCCTCTTCGCGCGTTCACTCCCACTTCCACTTCCAGCTCCGTTTTCAGTTCCCCCTATTCATATTAGACAGCTCAATGCCATTTGGGGATCCCCTTTCGTTTACTATAATTGAAGACTAAGGTTGGAAAGTTGGACTAGAGGAAATGAGAAATTATGGGGGATAAACCAAGCAAGTGAAGTTTGGGGAGCTAGGAGTAGTCTGCTACAAGCCATTGGAGGGGTCGAAGTTTGAGCCTAAGAGGAGGTCGATCGACAACCCTAAGAGCACCACTGGTGATTGGAGAGCAGAGGAGTCAATCACCCCTATTTCTAACCAAAGACATATATACATGAGAGAACATTGAATGGTTTTCGACAACAAATTGGTTAGATTATAGGGTGGAGGTCATTGCTAGTTTCTTCGCTGGAGTGCTAACTACATTTAGGTGATTCTCGGTTGCTTCCCTTGTGCTTAGAATCAACTGTACCAAAATTAGATAGTTGCTATTTATAAATATATATCTATCTATATGTTCCTCTCCAACTATTTCATGAATCGAGTAGGGCATATGTGCGTAAAGTAGCCTTGTGTGTGCAGAGGTGAAGTGAAGGTGTATATGAGGTGTAACATCCAGTCGAAGGAAAAGAGTAGAAATACATGTGTGTAGGTATGGTATTCGATGTGTAGGTACATGTATGTGCGAAGGAGGAGGACAACGATAGTGACAACAACAACTGCAGCAATGGCAGCAACAGCGACCGCAACAAGAACAACAACAACAACTACAACAATAGTAGCAATGACGACCGCAACAACGGTAGCAACGGCAACCGCGATGACATCAACAACAACAACCACGATGGGAACAACAACAACAACCGTAGCAGTAGCGTTCTGGAGGAGGAAAGAAGGGGGAAATGGGAGAAAGAGCAAGATATATGTGTATAAGTAGGTGGGGTATGGTGTGTGCGGAGTATGTGTGTATGTACGTGCTGGTGGTGTGTGGTATGTGTGGAGCATCTGTGTATGTGTGTGCTGGTGGTGTGGATGTGTGTAGAGTGTGTGTGTGTATGTGTATAAGTAGAGTGTGTTGGTGTACGTGGTGTATGCAAAGTGTGTGTGTGTGTGTGTGTATAGATGGAAGAGTGTTGGTGTGTGTACGTAGTGTGCGTGAAGTGTGTGTATATGTATGGATAGGAGTGTGTTGGTATGTGCACGTGGTGTGTGTGAAATGTGTCCGTATGTGTATTGATGGGAATGTGCTAGTGTATGTGCAAGGTGTGTATGTACGGTGTGTAAGTGGGGTTCAATGAGTAGGAGATATGAAGTAGAAAAGGAAGAAGAAAAGGAAAAATGGAAGTTACCTAGAAAGGAGGAAAAACATAAAGAATTAGAAGGGGAGATTTGAAATAAACACATGCATAAGTGTGGGCTGGAGAAGAGTGAAGAGGAATGAGAAGAAGAAGTGGAAAATTAGAGAAGTCCAAGGGGTTAAAGGGAGCTCAGCAAGGAAACAAGGGGGAAGTTATGGTAAGGGAGTCAAAAGGAAGAGGAGAATAAGGAGAAAGGAAAAGGGAAAGTTGGAAGAAGGAGAAAGCGAGAATTGAAGATGGAAAAAGGGTGAGGAAAGGAGAAGAAGAGCTGGAAAAATAAAAGTAAGGGGGGTATTGATCTTGTGTATGTGCATAGGTGAAACTTATGTGTATGTATTAATATGACGTTATTACAATGGAAGTGGGTATGTATGTATATAAAGGGTGGCCGATGTATGTATGGTGATGAAAGCATGAGTGAGGACGAAAACCAGTAGAAAGGATGGGAAACCCTATAAGTGGAGATGTCAACGAAGGAGAGAAGAAAGAAAACGATACAAAACATTTAGTGACTATTAATCTTACAGGTTGTCCTATAAGTAGTTCATTGGAAGATATTAGAAACAAATTGATAAACGAAAGGTTTAAAGATGCTTCATGTAAAGGAGAAGTGTTTATGCTATTTATGTTAGTGTAGATGGTAAAGGGAATGATTCGAGCAATGTCCAAGATGATGGCCTAAGGGATATTTGGAATGAAACGAATTTCGTAATGGAATGTTCAAAGGATGTTGAGGAAGATCATTCTTGGCCAAATACCCTAATGTAAGACCTTTAGTTCTCATTTCCAAGGGTATCTTGCCTATATGGAAGAAGGAATTCCGAATTTGGCAGGTCGAAGACGTTCCATTGCTCAATTTCTACACAAGGAAAGCAGACAGTTAATCACAACAACTTGAGGTGTTAGAAGCAATGATTCTTAGGAAAGTCATCCCTTTTGGAACCCTGTATCAAAATCACGTTGAAGAAGTGTTCAACATTTCAAATCTTATTCGCCCAAAGTTTCTTAAAGTGGAGACTTCATGCCTTGCCACCAAACACATGATAGGTAGAGTACGCGTATTAGGTGCTAGGAAACTACCAAAGTCAAGTGGCGATGTTGCTTTCTATGGTCTGGTTGAGGAAGTATTGCAGAAGGACATTGATTTCAAGAGGAAAGTAAAGGGATAACCCACTGGAATCACTCAATTCCGGTTAAAACTATGATGACCTTAAATAGGTGAGTGGGTAATGATATGCTACAATGTTGTGTTATGTGTTGATATGCTATGTATGTGAATTCACCTGCTTGGTTGTAATTGCAAATGGGTTGTGATTATTGTAATTTAAAGTTATGTAGTGCAGTTAAATGAGTTTAGAAAAGAAGTTATGAAGAAATTGGTAGTTAGATAAGTTATAAATGAAGATGTAAAGGATAGAATGGACTGAGGGTTTAAATATCACTATCTTAACAATAGCACTTCGCACTATCTTGCCAATGCTACTACTACAAGCCTAATACCATGATTAAAAAATATTTTTTTTCAAACTAAACCAAAATATATATACCCAACTTTTCCCTCTATAACTACCAAGTACGTATGCATAACTATAATATATTATATGTATATCATTATATACACCTATCAGAATCTACTTCTAAATATGTATATATGCTTAAGGAAAATTATTTTCCTATTATATTTATAGAATACATTCTTGCATATAAATATACAAATCATAAGTGCAACTTTTTATTTTACAACTTAACAATTATGTTTTCTTGCGCCTCTTAAGTAGGTAAGGAAAGGTTTCTAGTAAATTATCCTTTAGTTAAAGCTACGTTTAAAAACCTATATACATATATATATTAGACATAGGTATTTGAGGACTTAGGAGGGATATATATGTGGCTACTTAATTGACTCTTAAATGTGTGTATAACTGAGCACTTAAGAGGTGCGATGACATAGAGGTGTCAAGGAATAATAAGTGTAAATCAAGCCCGAGTGGTTGATTTGGCGTTTAAGTCAAATGGCACAAAGGTGTCAAGTTAACTAAAATCTTATCCGTTTGGTTTGGTTTTCCTTACTTTATCTGTGATGTGAAATGCGTGATCTCTTCTTATTGTAGTAAATGTGAATATGAGACATAGTGGATTTGTTTATGGGACTTCACTAGGTTACTATTGATTGTTCTTGGAGCGGTAGTCTTTAAATGCTTGGTAGTGTACCTTATTGCCTTGAATGGAAATTGGTTGCAACTGTATGTTATTTGATCACCCCGAATCAATTAATTAAAGAAGTAAACTCAATTAAAATTTTGCATACATTTACATAAGACATTGCATGAGATTGAAGGCTATCATTGCTATGGGATGTGCCAAAAGTGATCAGAGAATCGTTGTTCCGCCAAGTGCGAACTAAGTGATTAGGGAATTGTCGTGCCTTGACTATTCCGAGTCTGGCCTGCCTCTTGAGGGTGTAAATGCTCGGTGTAGTGAGGCACCTGAGCCTAGATCATTAAAGCTAAGACACAGTATAAATAAGTGATAAGAGTAATAAAATTGTGTGTAAGACCCAAGCACTGATGGTGGCTTCGAAATCCCCAACCCAAGGTTAAGGGGAGCGTAAACCCTAAACTTCAAGTCGGTTACCAGAAGACTGCGCGAGATGCTGCATTCATATGTTTGTTCATGCATAGTATATGATTTGATAACTTGATTTGAAATTGCTTGTGCGTGTGTAGCATTGAAAGTATTACTCTCCCATTCATTAAGTCGTAGTATGCTCACCCCTCCACAGACCCTTTTGTAAGTAGAGATTACGCAAGCTCAGGATGGGATAAGATGTGAAGTGTCGAGAGTTTTTGGAAGACAAGGACGATAAAGTAAGAATTGCAAAAGATAGACTATTTAGATGAAAAGTTCTTTTAGGACCCTAATGTAAAATTGGAAGTTATGAAACCTAGAACTTATTCCATTTTACAGGTTGGTAGGGGATACCGATTTTCTACGATCAAGGTTAACCGTAGGATATGGAATCCCTAGTTATATTTTATTATGTAACTTTATATACTATGATTAGTCGTAAATGTAATTAATTATTTGGAGTCTTACAATCTCTTGCTTATAAGATGATTATCAAGTAATGGGTGTACACATATCATGATAATTTTTAGTAGAAACTTCTAGCCCCCCCCCCTTTAAGGCATGACAAGAAAGGGAAGATATGTATGTATATATGTATGTATACAGATAGGTGTTAGACAGCGAGGAAGAAGAGGAAAGGAGTAAAGAAAGATAGGGTTGGTTACTATCGGTATAGGGTGGCTAAGATAAGAAAGGAAAGGAAAACCACCACAGCAGCATGTAGCCGCATACATGTGTGTGTTTATGCAAGGGAGGGGGGTAGCAACAGCAACCGCAATAACAACAGTAACCACAACCGCAACAACAACCACGACAGCAACAGCAAGAACGACCATAACGACAACAACAACGGCAACCACAACAATGACAGCAACAGCAACAACATCCCCAGGTGATCGAGTTCTAGGCGTGCAAGTACTAACGGACCAATGGGGAAGAAAGGATGAAGTGGAGGAGAATGTGAGAAAGAAATGTTATCCAGCAAAGAGACATCCAATTGAGGAGAAGCAGTTGAGGAGATTATCTGTGAGAGTAGAGAAGGTGTGCATAAGGAAATGGAGAGAGGGCTATGAGGTGCGTATTGGTGTGTGTACGTGGTGTGTGTGGAGTGTGTGTGTATGTGTATGAATAGAGTGTGTTGGTGTGTGTGTATGCGGAGTGTGCATGTATTTGTATGGGTAGGAATGTACCAGTGTGTATGTAGGGTTCGGTGAGTAGGAGATATGAAGTAGAAAAGGAAGAAGAAAAGGAAAATGGAAGATGTCTAAGAAGAAGAAAAACATGGAGAATTAAAAGGAAAGATTTGAAATATACACATACATAAATGTAGGCTAGAGAAGAGTGAAGAGAAATGAGAAAAGGAAGTGAGAAATTAGAGAAGTCCGAAGGGTTGAAGGGAGCCAAAAGGAAGAGGAGAATAAGGAGAAAGGAAAAGGAGAGTTGGAAGATGGAGAAAGAGAGAATTGAAGATGGAAAAAGGGTGAGGAAAAGAGGAGAAGAGCCGAAAAATAGAAGCAAGAGGGTATTGATCTTGTATATGTGCGTAGATGAAACTTGTGTGTACATGTGAGTATGACGTTATTACGATGGAGGTAGGCATGTATGTGTGTAAAGGATGGCCGGTGTATGTATGGTGATGGAAGCGTGAGTGAGGATGAAGACCTGTAGAGAGGGTGGGAAACCCTGTAGGTGGAGATATCAACAAAGGAGAGAAGAAAGAAAGTGATACAAAACCTTTAGTGACTACTAATCCTACGGGTTATCCTATAAGTAGTTCATTGGAAGATATTAGAAACAAATTGATAAACGAAGGTTCAAAGGATGTTGAGGAAGATTATTCTTGGCTAAATACCCTAATGCAAAACCTTTAGTTATCCTTCCCAAGGGTATTTTACCTACTTGGAAGAAGGAATTCCAAATTTAGCAAGTCGAAGACATTCCATTGCTTGACTTCTATACAAGGAAAGTAGACAATTAATCATAGCAACTTCAAGTGCTAAAACAATGATTCCTAGGAAGGTCATTCTTTCTAGAACCTTATATTAGAATCATGTTAAAGAAGTGTTTAACATTTTGAATCTTGTTCACCCAAAGTTTCTTAAGGTGGAAACTTCACGCCTTGCCATCAAACGAATAATGAGCACAGTACACATATCAGGTACTAGGAAACTACCAAAGTCAGGTGGAGATGCTGCTTTCTATGATTTGGTTGAGGAAGCGTTGCAAAAGGACACCAATTTCAAGAGGAAAGTAAAGGTATTACCCGTTGGAATCACTCGATTTCAATTGGAACTATGACGACCTTAAATAGGTGAGGGGGAAACTTAATGATATGCTACAATGTTGTGATTGGTTGAAATATTATGTTAAATCTTAGTACATTGCATATGTGTCATTCTTGCTTGTTTGTGATTGCAAGTGTGGTGAATTATTTACCTCCTTAGCCGACCATAAGGTAAAGAAGTTGGGTAGAAAATCATATAAAGAAACCTGTAATTAGGTAAATTACGAATAAATACGAGAGTAACGATATGAAGATTAGAATAGACTATGGGTAGGTAACACCTTGCCCAAGTTTGCTAATGCTACCTTATAGATGTAACATCCAAATGTATCTTGGGTTTCTTAAAATGTAGTACATGTATACTTAACTTTTTCTATGTATATATGTATAATGGGTGCTTACGTATAGACGTATGGTACAAATTAGGTATCATTATGTATACGTATAAGAATCTAACTCAGAATATATATATATATATATGCTTAGACAAACGATTTTCTTACTATATCTATATAGGTTACATTCACTCCTATAATTATACAATCATAAACGAAAGTCTTATTTCTCAATGCAATCATTTTATCCTTTTACATTTTTTAAGTATATAAGGAAAAATATTTAACAAATTTATCGGTCAGTTAAAATGCATTTATAAATCTATATATATATATATATATATATTGTACACATAGGTATTTAAGGATTTGGAAAGGATATATACATATGCAGCTACCCTAAGTGACTTTTGAATGCATAAAACTAAGCCCTCAAGAGGTGAAATGACACAGAGGTGTCACAGAATGATAATCGTAAATCAATCCTAAGTGATTGATTTGACGTTTAAGTGAAATGGCACAAAGGTATCAAGAAATGAAGACTGTAGCTCAAACCTAAAGGGTTAATTTAACAGTGGATGAGATTGAGCTATATTACACTCTTATTGATTGTTTTCATACGACAACTCGTTTTAAAAATTTATTCAATCATGATTTGTGTCGAGCTTGACTGACTTTTATTTGGTTCATTTAATCTTCTTGATCACATCTGTAACATGTAATGGTTGATATCTTTTGTCGTGATGAGTATGGGTGTAAGGTGTAATTATGTTGCTCATGGGATTGATTGGGTTCCTAATGTTTGTCATTAGAATGGTATTCCTTAAATGTTGATAGTTACTTATTACCTAGAATGTTGATTAGTTTACGATTATATATTATTTGATCACCCTAAACCAATTAATTAAAGAAGTAGACTCGATTAAAATTTGACATGCATTTACACAAGACATTGCATGAAATTGAAGGCCATCACTGCTATAGGGCTCTCCGGAAGCAATCAGAGGATTACTGTTCCACCAAATGCGAACTAAGTGATTAGGGGACTGTCGTACCCTGACAGTTCCAAGTCCGACCGGTCCTTGAGGGTGTTGCTCCGATTGTGCAAAGACACTAAAGCATTCACTATTGAAGTAAAAATATTATAATTATCAAAGTAATAAGATAAATAAACCGAGTAATGAGACCTGGGCACTGATGGTAGCTTCGGAATCCCCAACCCAAGTTTAAGGGGGTCGTGAACCCTAAACTTCAAGTCGGTTACTAGAAGACCACGTGAGATGTTGCATTCATTTGGTTGTTTATGTATAGCATATGATTTGATAACTTGATTTGAAATTGCTTGTACGTGTGTAGCATTGAAAGTATTGCACTCCCATTCACTGAGTCGTAGTGTGCTCACCCCTCCATAGATTATTTTGTTGGTGAACTTATAAATGCTTGGGATGGGATACAATGTGAAGGGTCGAGAGTTTTTAGAAGCCAAGAACGATAAAGTAAGAATTACGAAAGATAGATTATTTAGATGAAATGTTATTTTACGACCCTGATGTAAAATATGAATTTGTGAAACTTAGGATCTTATTCCATTTTACTAGTTAGTAGGGGATACCGACTCTCTGCGATCATAGTTAACCGTGAGATATGGAATCCATAGTTATATTTTATTAAATAATTATATGTAATATGATTTGTCGTAAATATAATTAATAATTTAGAGTCTTATGATCTCTGACTTGTAAGACGATTATCATATAATGGGTGCACACATGCCATAATAATTTTTAATGGAAACTTCCAGGCCACCTTTTGAGGTGTGACACTCAGAGTGGGGCGTGACAGTAAAGATCCTCTCAAATTTTCTCATAAACAAAAAAAAAATATTATATAACATAACTAGCACAAATGACTTAATTGATTCCATTGTACATCCTTCAATTTTTTGTGTTCTTCTCTTGTATAGCCTTTGAGTCTAATGGTTTGATTTGCTTCATTGTGAAAGCAATCTTCATAAGAAATTTATGTTATATGATATTTTCATTCATAAATGATTCGTTTGTTAATCCTCCCTTTTCTTCATGAATCTTCATAAGAAAGTGGCTATTGTGATAATTATTCAAATATACTTCCATGAATAATTTGTTGAGACTTTCCTTTTTCTTCATGAGCTTCATTAGCTAACCTTCATAAATTCATAAATCCCATCCTCAAATAAGCTTAAATGTTTAAATTTAGAATTTAAAATATTTTCTTATCAATATCTCTCTATCTAATCTTGAAATATATTGCACCCAACTCAATTCTTGGAATTTGTAATAATAGCGTTTCCAAAAAAAAAATTATTATTTTGTTCCTCCTGACTGCTTCTAATCAATTCTAACTATTTCCAACTTAGTTTAGACACTAATTTTATGTTCTGACTCAAATTCTAGTTCCAACTTCAAGCTTGCTTTAGGTTTTTGCTTAAATAAAGTAGGCTATGAATCAAACTTTATATTTAACCCATTGATGAATTTATCTATATTAATCCTTCATTCTACACATAATATTTAATCCCCCACAAAATTTATCCAACTTTAGTGCAACAAAACCAAACATATTACATAAATATCTTCGACTAGTGCAGTTACACCTTCAATTAATATTTAAACCAACTTAATCTATCAATAATTTTAATTATGTAAAATCCAATATACAACTAGAAATATCCTTTTCTCTTTCACTCATTAAACTTGTTAATACACACTTAATATATGTTTTGCTATCATCAAAACTAAATTAAGGGACTTCATAAAAGCCTATATAAAGGACAAGATTTGAAGGAAATAATAAAGATATATAGCATAAGAGAAGTGATATAGAATTTGAGTGAAAAAGTATTTGTGATGCATGAAACCTTAGGTAATTAAACCTAGAACCCCGACAACGCTATTTGAATCGGTTACCCCGAGGATCGTCTCGAACAAGCATTGTAACCAAACCCCAATCACACCTGTTGACTAAAACCTAAGTTATCCAAAGAGTTTCCAAGCAATTCGGTTAAGAATTCCTATGAAGAGTTCTTTTGCAAAAGAGCAAAAAGAGGGTTTTCGTAATCTCACGAAATTATGTCTTCAATTCAATAATAAGATGTTTCATGGCTGGCTCCTTACATAGCTTTATATAGTGTACATATAACAATATGAAAAACCTAAGTTGCCTAATCTATTTATTTCCTTATTCTCATGTAACCGAATAGGCAACTAAATAATATAAATTACAAACCAAACAAATAAAACAAAAACATAACAAATAACAAAACGAATGTGCTTCTCCCTTTTCGATTCAATAAAATTAATTTATTATAAGGCCTTTAAATCATTGCATCCCTCTATGGAAATGTGAATCAAGTTGATTCCTTAGCTTGTAAGTCCATGACTAATCCTTATAGAGCTCCATTCATCCTCTTAACTCTAGCTGGGATCATCGGGCCTCCAATACCATGTAATGGATCATGGGATTTTGGTTCCCTTTCCTTTTAGATGCTAGCTGATCTCATCATTCCCTCGTTCCTCGAAAAGATTCATCCTTCGAATCACCTGCATCATAAGGAGTAAAATCAGAAACATGAAAAGTTGTGCTTACATTACCATAGTGATTTGGCAAGTCAATCTTGTAAGCGTTGTCATTGATGCGCTCACTTCTTGAAAGTCTATCTCCCTTATGAGCAATTTAGACTTCCGTACTCGCAAATCTTCTGTTCTCAAATGTACCCAAATCCTTTCTCCGGGATGAAACACGTCCTGACACATCCCTTTGGCCACTTCCGAATCGCCTCCAATTTCTTCACATCTCAGCTATCCTATCTGTACCTATAATAAAGCCATAAGAAAACACCATACTAGGTAACGAAAGATTAGTGTCAGTATAATAAAATAAACATCCTTGTATATAAGTACAAGTAGTTGTTTCCTCGCCAACATTGCACTCTTCCACTCACTTTTTCATATAATTTTCTCTCCTCTTAGTGTTTCAGACTCTCTTCCCTCATAACTCACCAGTGTTTGTTTCTCACTCTTCTTCTTTTTCTCATCCTTCTCTGGCACACTCTCGTGTTTCTCTCTTAATTCTTTTGCTATCCTCACTTGATCCTCATAAGATTCCCATGGTTTTTGGCATGAGAACCACTTTCCTTTTATTTAGCACAAAAGAATATTAGCTCTTGTTTCCATCATATGTAACTTTCCATCAAATTGCCAAGGTCGCCCTAACAATATGTGGCTAGCCTACATAGCTACACATCACACATGACCTCATCTTTGTAGGTCCCTATGGAAAAGGCTATAAGTACCTGTTTAGTCACCTTTACCTCCCCACATTCATTCAACCACTATAATTGATATGGTCTCGATATTTCATAGCTTTCAATACATCTTATCTACTAGCAAGGTGTTAGCAACATTAGTACAGCTGCCACTATCGATTATCAAGCACAAACTTTACTCTACACGTGAACCCTGTATAAAAAATATGTTCATGTTGATTCCCTCACTATCCTCCTAAGGTTGTACACTAAGTACTCTCCTGTGAACATACAACTCACCACTCACGGTCCCTCTAAGTTAACATCCTCATACTCCTACGATGGTGACTCCTCCTCCTCTGAGCTCACACTCTCTACATCCCCATTGTCACTAATAATCATGGCTCTCTGATTTAGACATTAGGATGCAATGTGTCCAAACCCTTGACACTTAAAACACTTAATTCTCTAGTCCTAGAAGGGGGTTTAGTGTCATTTTTCCCTTAGGTGCATAACTGGATTCTTAGCCTTCATGTCCTCCTTAGGCTTTGAATTGGTGGAGTTCCTCTTCCAAGTAGACTTCTATAGACATTTGGAAGTGAACCAGTCCTCTATCACTCCTATATTTTAATTGCGCTCTACTTTAATGGCTTTGTCAGCATTCTTCATATCCAAATAATGGTGTAGATCACTACATCAACTATTTCCCTATTAACCCATTGATGAATCTAGCCATAGTGGACCTCTCATCCTCCTCAACTCTAGCCCTAATTAAGGTTATCTCCAGATCTTATAATAGTCCTCTACACTTTTGGTTCCCTTGTCAATCCTAGACTTTCTTAAGTAAGTCCCTATGGTAGTTACTAGGAATGAACCGTTTTTGCATTATGGTCTTCATCTCCTCCCAAGTGCTAATAGGTCGCTCTCCATACCTGTGCCTATTATGCTCTAGTTGATCCCACCATACACTCGCATAATCTATAAACTCTACTGTAGCCAATTTTATCTTTTTCTCCTCAGTATAATTATGGCATTCAAACGCATGATCCATTTTGCTCTCCCACTCTAAATACAACTCCAAATCATTCTTTCCCTGAAATGTTAGGATTTTCAATTTAATACTACCCAAATTACTATCATACCTCTAGGTACTCCCTCTATCCCAAACGTGTTGATAATCTCCAAAATCAGACTCCTCACCTTCTTCTATCCTAACTCCTCCCCTATTCGGTCTACCTACTCCTCGCCTGACAGTGGTACTGCTAGACAGTTCCCTACTCCTTTCCATCCTACCCATTCTTTCATGGATCTGCTCAAGTTCACCCATCAAGATTCTCTTCATCTCCCCCATCAACTCCTCAAACATTACCCTATTTCCACCTCCATTCATGTTCTGTCCCGACATAATTCTAAAGTTATAAATAGAGTAAGATCACAAATAGTAAAAAATATGTTCCTCACACCTACTCATGTATTGCTCACAATTAATATGCTCACAATTTCACTCGTGTATGTCTCTCACAATTATATCCTCACAACGCACTTTTTATAATCCTTTACTAGGAACTCAGATTAAAACTCTTCAACACAAATCACTAAGTCAACACCTAATGATCATTAGTGGTTCTAAGTCATGGTGCAATGAAGAACAAGTGTGAATTCTAATAGATATGAACAAATTTCTTACTACTAGTTTCGAAACAAATCAAACAAGCCTCTATCACGCAAATGAAATGGAAACACAATTTGCACCGAATCTATATCAAGAAATATTAGTGTAATTCAGGTGCACAATTTAGAAGGACAGGACGTAATTTGCAGTTGGAATTGGAAAGTGAATTTGGCAATTGAATTGTAACTTGCCAAAATTATAATTTTTTCTTCTAAGAGATTTCGGTTCTTGATTTCTTTCTTTTTTTTTCTAAAAGATTTAGTTCTTGATTTTTCTTTTGCAATAGAATTGAATTTTTTTTTTTTATATACGTAATTTTTCAAGATGAACTATAAATTGAGCAATAAATGAATTTTCAAATACTAACAACACCTAGATGCCGTCAGTCTCCAAGGGATTTTAATGACCGAACAAGATTTTTTTTTTATATACGAATTTCCAAATACGAGTATGGAAAATAACAACTGACAAATAACAAAAAAGGGATAGAATTTACTTGATTCAAGAAGTCAAAGCTCCGATACCAAATGATGCGTGAAACCCTAGGTATATTAAACCTAGAACCCCAACGATGCTATTTGAATCGATTAGCCCGAGGACCGTCTTAAACAAGCATTGCGTAACCAGACCCCAATCACACCTGTTGACTGAAATTTAAGTTATCAAAAGGGTTTCCAAGCAATTCGGTTAAGAATTCCTATGGAAGAGCTCTTTTGCAAAAGAACAAAAAGAGGGTTTTCGTAATCTCACAAAATTGTGTTTTCAATTCAATAATAAGATGTTTCATGGTCGGCTCCTTACACGGCTTTATATAGTGTACATACAACAATATGAAAAACCTAAGTTGCCTAATATATTTGTTTCCTTATTCTCATGTAACCAAATAGGCAATTAAATAATATAAATTACAAACCAAACAAATAAAACAAAAACATAACAAATAACAAAACCGAATGTGCTTCTCCCTTTTCGGTTCAATAAAATTAATTTATTCTAAGGCCTCTAAATCATTGCATCCCTCCATAGAAACGTGAATCAAGTTGACTCCTTAGCTTGTAGGTCCATGACTAATCCTTGTAGAGCTTCATTCATTCTCTTAGCTCTAGCTCGAGTCATTGGGCTTCCAATACCATGTAATAGATCATGGGATTTTGGTTCCTTCCTTTTAAATGCTAGCTGATCCTCATCAATTTGTGAGCCCTATAAAATTTTGCTCAATTAGGCTTGAGTTATTCCAATAGACAATAGGAATATAAGGACTTATCTAGGAATAATAGATGTATGTCTACTAAGATATTGGTAACTAGTAGGTGGTCCATGTATAGTGCGTATATGCCAATATATCTATACAAGATTTCATGGTTTAATTGATTTGTGAAATAATTAGTTTAAGTCCTAACTCAAAAATATACACCAAAACATCTTATCTTGTAAATAATAAATTTTAAAGTTGGGTAGACATTATATAAGTCATATGATATAGATTCAATAATCTAAATAGATTGGTAATTAAATTTAGAACTCGAGTAAGATAATTCCCTCCTAATTTTCCTTTGTACATCATGCTTAAGCCCCCTTAAACCATCTAACAAGTTTCCATCGTTTTGAATTTCAATGAAAAAACCTAGCTAATAATTACCCTTATCACATTATGTCACATTGGGCAATAATCACATGCATGGATGACTCCTTTATTTCCCATGCAAGTCTAATCTAGCCTACTTCCTCTCAACTCCATCTCCATGTAACCTACCCTTGAACATTTCATTTTCATTTACACTCAAAGGAAAGGAAAAACTCTTCCTTTCCTCTTAAAAACCCATACCACCACCGTAACCACCACCACTCTCCATCATTGCCACCATCTTCCCTTTCCCCTCCTCTTCCACTCCATTTCTTCACCAATTACTTGAGGAAATCAATAATACTAGTCCTAGACCTAATCCACGTCCAAAAAGGGAAGATTCTAGTTTCAATTTGGTCGGCCAAAGTCCTCCTCAAGGTAATAAACTCATAGAAAACTAGTTTCGCAGCTTAATCCTTTTTAGAGTCAAGCTTATGTTAGATTCTTAATTACAATTTACAGCGGTAAGAACTATGAACACCTACTCATGCATGAGATGTGTCATACATGTGTTTAATGAACAATGTGTCTTAGATACGATTTATAGTAATTACCCTTGTAGATTCCGTTAGCATATAAATAGAAATCTTTGTGTCAAACATTTTTTCCCCTTAAAACCTTAAAAACATTCATCCTACTCCATACATGCATGCTACCTATGGCATTTCAAGGCCTTAAATGCACATACATGTTGATTATCAAGTTGGATTTCGGTCATTTCCAAAGCCAAATAGTGGATAAGTTAAGAATGGTGTTCTAGTATGGAAGTGATGAAATTATCTATAGGACACCACACCTAACCAACTGAATTTAAACTCTTTTATCTTGCTCAAATGTTAGTGATAAACATAGCAAAGTAAGATTTAGGATGAGATATAGGCTTTAGACATTCCTATGGTAAAGCAATGTGCAGATAAGATGCGAAAGGTATGAATTATGACTTTAGTAAGTTTGAAGTTTTGATAGATGGTAAACTTAAGGTATTATACCCTTTAAAGATGAATCTTAATTTGGTAATGGTTAATAGACACATGAAATAAGAGAAGGATGATGGGATTTTGACAAGAACAAGGTTCAAATAGTGGATATGTAAGCACATGTCGGATGACCAATAAAAAATAAAAAATTTCATTGTCCCTAAAATTTAAAAAAAAAAAGAAATAAAAAAAATCTAGTTTTAATTTGCTTATTTTATCTTTCTATCTATGAATGTTCCTTTTTCTTTGAAAAAGGTAAAAGAGGGATGGAAATTTGATAAAGCCTTTCAATTATTATTGAAAAATAATAAATGGTAACCGTTTAAGTTTTAGTAAGTTAGCCCCAAGCCAAACATTTTTTATTAATGTTATTCTAAAAACATTTTTAGAAAACATGTAGACCAGTAGTTAGAAATTAGGCTTAATCCACTAAATTGAACCTAATTTCCTATTTTCAAACTTCGATTGGTGGCAAATCCTATCTTGTGAGTATCTTTAAAAATTAAGATTTTTCATTAGTTTTACTTTCAAGTAACTTATGTTAAGGGGAGCTTAGCATAGATTAAATTAAGAAAAAATACAAATTAGGGCTCAACAAACAAAATAAACTAAAATGGTTACTAATTGCTTCAAGTTGTATAATCTCATTATTATCCCTATTAGTATATTCCATTCCTACTTTAGTCTTGTATTTATATATGAGATCTAATAGTCATTTATGAACTTCTCTTCCTTTATCATTGCAATCTTTAATATTCAATTTTAATTCTTTAATCTTTTCCAAAAATATATTTCTTCATTATTCTTCTTCTTCTTTTATAATTTCAAATATGCAATAGTTGACCATGATAATCTGGTGCAGTTAATCTTAATAATCTCCTCTTAATACCACACAATCTTTCCCCACTGACCATTGAGCAAATAATTAGCTTTCCTTTAATATGTATACTTCCAATTTGATTAGGTAAAAATAATCATTCCCATGATATTAAACATTGACTTTAGTGGAACAAGTCAAATATATTACTTGAATATATTTAACTAGTGAAGGTCAGTCTTAAATTTGCTACTTCTTCTTTGCATATCTTGTAAATGTCGGTGATTTCAATCCGATCTTGCATTTGGAAATGACCATACTACTTTTATCCTTTCAAAATGCCTATTTCCAACCTTTTTTATTTTTGCTCTACACTTTGGAAAATTCTTTAAATCCAATTTTGATTCAATGATTTAAATACTTCCAATCATAACCCTTTATTGTGTTTAAATTTGGCAAAACATTCTTGTTTCCATATAGCCCACCCATCCTAATACTTATTTCTCTACACTTAAGTAAAGACATTAGTTTTATAACATAATATACCTTTTCTCTTGATCTTTTTTTTTGCTACATATTTAGAGTTCTAAATATTTCTTACCTTTAAAACAATCTCTTCTTTTTGAAATTTACTTTATTACTTTGTTAACATCAAAACTATTTAATCATTATTTCTAACAATACCTTCATGCCTCAATGTTTTAGCTTCATATAAGTCTCTCGCAAATAATAGTTAAGAATGAATCATTTACACATAAGGCACTTCACATTTCGCCTTAAAGTGATGTAACCTACCATATTCTCCTCCTATTAGCCACTACGTTCTTTCGTCATAAAGCCTTTTACCCTATAAATCCCAACGTAGCCAACATTTGAACAATTTCCCCACCTTATACTCCCAATCTAAATAATTAATAGCCTTTTCTCCTCTAACCAAAAGCAGAATCTTTAACTTCACAATATTCATTCCCCTTGGTTAAACCTCTCTAGCTCCTTGACTATCCTCAAAGTCATCCACTACTCCATCTACATAATCTCCCCAATCCTTAAGGTTTACATAATCTCCAAAACACCTATCTTCAACTCCTTCCCTATTATCTCGAGGCAAATTCACCCATCTATTCTATTGCACCCGCTATTGCATTGTAATAGCTAAGTTGTTCACCATGATGGTGAGATTTTACACCTATTGCTCCCAATTAGCATGCTTTGGCACATTAACAAGCATTCACCCATCTCTAGCACCATTGTTATTATCACCAACAACCCTACCAACATTACAGCCCTACATATTGTTCAACAAGGGTTTGAATAATGCACACTTTCCCTTTGCTAGATCTTTGCTCTGATAAGAAAAAGATGATGTGCCTAGGAGGAAGATTACCATGCTAGTCAACACATAGAATTTCCACCAACAATGTGATGTGCCTATTTTTATAATAGGATCAAGTAATTCCAAATCCAAGGCGACAATTAACAACAATCGAGTCCATTCAATTAAAATAACAAACAATAATAAAAAGATAACCCTAAACCTTTACTGAATATAACGCACCAGCAAAAGAGTAGTCCTAATACAAATTTATTAATAAGATGCATAATAATCCGATACCGTCACTCGCCACAATCTATAAGATTTATAAGAGTATATGAAGACAAACTTCACTTATAAAATTCTCTAAATGTCAAAAAGTCCCTCAACTCTTCATTACAAGGCTATTTATAGAATAAGGAAAACAAAACTCGAAACATTCACAAACTAAACCGGTTAATAAAGTAAGCCGCTGGATTTAGGAAGGAAGGCCACCGGTCTTGGGAAGGAAAGTCATCGGCTTTGGGGAGGGAAGGCCGTTGGCCTTAGTGGTTTACACCGCCGGGCTTGAAGGCCAACCTAAGAGGCAAAGCCACTGGCTTTGGTGGCCGGCCTATCTTCTACACCACCGGCCTTGAGGGCCGGCTTAAAGGGTAAGTTGTCGGCTTTTATGGCTGGCTTAAATGTGTCCTCATCCACTCTTATGATTTGATTCCTTCATCAAAGAAATTTGCAATGGATGTGATTTGATTCCCATCATCTCTTCGAACTTATGGAAGATTTGCCCTCAAATCTAATGGTTCTTCTGTTTTAGATGCAAATTTTTGAAAATCACCTGGACTAGAAATTTTGGTCTGCAAATGTTTGTTACCCTGAAGTCATGGTTGTCCTTGGGTCTTCTTAAGACATTCAGAAGTCTTTTGATAAAGCTTCTAAATTTCGTGTGACTGTTTCACTCTATTCAGGTCGTCTTCCAATTCCTTCTACCTCACTAATAAGGACTTCCTTTCAATGGTTTTATTGATCTACTCCTAAGCTTCGTGCACCTCAATTAGTGACATAGGATTTAAAACAATCCATTCACCATCCTTCTGAAACACATAGGTGTTCCTAAACCCATCATGCAACACTCTCTTGTCAAATAACCAAGGTCTACCCAATAGTATGTATGATGTGCACATAAGAAGAACATTATAATCAACTTCATCCTGGTACTTTTTCCCTATGCTGATTGGAACCTTAGCCCTCTAAGTGACATGCAGATTGTTTGTTCACTCAACCAATGCAATTCATAGGGCTTAGGATGTAAGGTAGTGAGTAGTTGCAATTTATTTACTAGTGCAGCAGCTACTACAATGGTGCAATTACCACCTTCAATAAGAAGAGCACAAAGATTATCTTGAACCTTGCAAGGAATATAGAATAAGTTTTCCCTCTATACGTCCTCAATATCTAGAGATGTAGTCATTACCCTGCACAACACGTTAATAACTAGATATGATCATTTCCCATGTTTTCATGTGCCTCAGCATCTAGGTCCTCATAATACTCCTTTAGTACTATTAACAAATCTGTTGGCTCATGTATCTCTTCCTCGCCATCCTTATTCTCCACCTCCATAACAGTCATCACCCTTTTTGTAAGGACATTGAGTAGCTATGTGTCCAAAGCCTAAACATTTGAAGCATTGGATTTGACGATTCTTCCTACCTGATGACCCAATCACTGTTTGTCTAATGTCTGCCCCAACCCCTTTCCAGAAATTTCCTTCTCCTTTCCAATATCAGTAACAGCTACATTCGCTTCCATGGTTTTATCGATTCCCCCCCCCCCCCCCCCCCCTTTTTAACTTATTACTTATCTGACTGATATAGCTTAATAGTGAATCCATACTTGTTACTCACTGCTTTATACGAATCAGAACGCCTCTGTCTCTCAACTTTTAAAGCTAACTGGATAGCCTCATCAAGTGTGTCAATACCGTTGCAATTCCACTATACAAGCAATCTCATATTTCAGACCGGACACAAATTGTGCCAGTGTATTCAGGATGTTTAATGGTTCCACATCGAATCATGAGCGCTTCAAATTCTTGGACATATTCATCCATAATCTTACATGCGTCTCAAGGTTTGGAGGTGCATGAATAGTTCATGCTTATAATGCTCTAGAACAAACCTCTTCCTTAGAACTCTTTTCATCTCCTACTAAGTACGAATCTCAACATCACCATCTCTCCTCCTATTGGCCACAAAGTTCTTCCACCACAAGGCGGCATACCCTGTAAACTCGATTGCTGCTAAACAAACTTGAGTATGGTCATTAATCTCATAGCACTCGAAGAGTCCTTCTACCTTATCTTCCCAGTTAAGGTAATCCTCTGCAAATCCCCTTCTAATTATGAAGGCATCTGCAATTTTACATATTCTAGACCCCTAGGCATCCTGAACTCATGATTAGGATAAACTTCATCTTCAAAGTTATCATCCCTTTCCTCTATGTAAGCATGATACTCTCTTCTAACTTGTCTACCCATGTTTCCTCCTAAGGCTCCTTCTCTACCTACAGCATTAAGGGCTACCTGAGGTCGGGGTACCTGTGGATTTGCCACTAGCTATTGGGGTAACGTCATCGGATCGACCCAAGTGGCTAAGTTAGCAACCACAGTGGTTAAGTCGTGCAGTTATTCTTCTAAAGTTTTCTTACCACCCATAACACGACGTCCTTAACCTCCTCCTCCTCCTCCTCCAACCTGACTATTGGCCTCATTCCCAATGCCTCCATTAAAACTATTGTTCGACATGCTTCAAAGAAATTGCAATCTCAATATAGGAATTCACAAGTTACAATCACACACAACAATAATCCCCAATTAACACAATCCCAACTTTAACCTGCACTCAATCTCCAATTCAAAACCCAACATAATGATAATACAATCCTAATGGATACACACAAACAACAACAACCAGTCTTAATCCAGTCACTCAACCCACAACAATAGAATCACACAAACCACAACAACAAACATGAAATAAAAACCCTAATTTTTTTTTCAATCCACTATCAATACCAAAGAACAAGCCCTAATTCAATCACACACAACAGTAACACAACCCAATCGACTAACTACGTACAACCTCAATTTGACCTCAACCAATCACAACACAATGCACAATATCAAAACCCTAATTTCTTTCAATGGAAGTTCAACAGTCACAATCCCTTTTCTTAATCGAAGCTCTAATACCGAAAGATGAAGTGCCTATTTCTATAATAGGATCAAGTAATTCCAAATCCAAGGAAATAATCAACAACAATCGAGTCCAATCAATCAAAATAAAGAACAATAATAAAAGATAACCCTAAACCCTTACCAAACATAATGCACTAGCAAGAGAGCAGTCCTAGTACGGTTTTGTTGATATGACACACAACAATCTAATACCATCACTCGCCACAATCCACAACATTGATAAAAGTATATAAAGACAAACTTCACTTATAAAATTCTCAAAATGTCAAAAAGTCCCTCAACTCTTCATTATAAGGCTATTTATAGAATAAGGAAAACAAAACTCGAAACATTCACAAACTAAACTGGTTAAGAAAGTAAGCCATCGACTTTGGGTGGGAAGGCTGCTAGCTTTAGGCAGGGAAGGCTACCGACCTTGGTAGTTTACGCCACTAACCTTGAGGTCGGCCTAAGAGGCAAAGTCGTTGGCCTTGGTGGCTAGCCTATCTTCTACACCGCCAACCTAGGGTAAGCCACCGGCCTTTATGGCCGGCCTAAATGTGTCATCCTCCAGCTCTTGTGATTTGATTCCTTCATCAAAGAAATTTGTAATGGATGTGATTTGATTCCCATCACAATGTCTAGGGAAGTAATCACTATACCAATGGAAAATAATTATTTGTATGGTTCCTTAAATTAGCTATGTTTACAGATATGGATGACTCCCTCTTAGATGTAACATACTAAGAAAGATCGAACTACACTCAATTTGTTTGATATGACATACAAATAAATTACATGGTTTTGCTTGCCCTAATGCAAAAGAGATTGATAAGAACAGGAGTTTTGAAAGAGTAAAACTCAATTAAGGAAAAATATTCATTAATTTGTCAATGATTATTTACCCCCATAAGGTTACATGATATATATGGGCAAAACCATGCACTAACTAAGGATAAGGATGAATGCAAAAAAATATATATATACAATAAGAATACAAATTAAACTATTGCGAAAATCATATAACTATCAATTATCTAACTTCCTATAATATTGATATCGGTATCCTTAACCGAATCTTTGAATATCTTCATGTATCTTCTATAACATATAACAATCCATCTTCAGTTATTTAAGAGCTTTGATCTAACCTAGTTTTGAAATAAAACACTTAACAAATTTTGATGTAGAAATCTTAAATAAGTTAGATGTTAATAATATAGAAACACCTTTCTTTAGATCAAAAGCAACTTCCTTTGGTTTAGAAACATCTCCTTCTAACGTCTTCACCAATATACTCCTTCTAAAGCTCAAATGATGAAGTATAAAATTATCGTTAAATACTTTTTCTTCATGCAACAACAAAGTTACCAACAATCTTTGAACCATATTATTTAAGTGCCATAGCCTTGATCTTGCCATCGGTCCATTATACTCAAGCTTTTGATTTGCTTCTAATCCTTGTTTTGTCAAAATTCTTGCTCCTATTTCTGATTCCCATCACATAGCCTATTATACAAAGGCGATTCTCTACTTAGAGTTATTGTTGTCAATCATTTTAACTTCAATGTGAATGGCTATGAGCTTTAGAAATGGGCCTAATTGCCTAGGAATGAGAGCTTAGGATCCTATAAAATTTCTTACCATGAGCAAGATCCTCTTTTTATCCTTTTTTTTTTCTAAACTATTGTCTTTTTTGTTTTTTTTCTCTTTTCCTTCTTTTGGTTTGTTCTTAGAAAATTTTCTAACTTTAATCCCTTTTTTAAAAGTTCTTTATTTTTCTTTTTGAAAACATTTTAATTACCGTTATTTTTCTTTAAAAACTTTTTTTTTTCTTTTTTTGTTTCCCTTTGTTTTTGAAACTCCTATCCTATAGATAAGGAAAATAGCATAACAAGGATTACTAGAAGATGAACTTATAAAGGTAGCTAGGTTAACATACAAAGATGATAGCTATAGAAAAAATTTATTACAAAGGTGTCTAATAAGACCTATGATAGCTGATGGGTGATAACCTATTAGGATGTTAACTAGTTGGGAAGGTCACAACTCTTAGGGGAAGTCCTATCCTAATGGGATAATTAATTTTACAGTAAAGATGACAACTTACAATTATAGAATGACAAATACAAATGGAGAAATTTACAAGAGATAGGGATTGATGTTTAGGGTCAAGTTTAAATAGGAAATCGAACTTTCAAGTAATTAAAATAAGGAATTAATGTTATACTAAGTAATTAAAATAGAGAATCAAACTTTTGAATAGTTAAAATAGAGGATCAACGTTATACTAAATAATTTATACAGAGAATCCATTACTATCCCATAAACATACTAAATGACTTAAATAGAAAATCCGTAACTATCTATAATGGCACCATAATGGGATACCTTGTTTGAATTATTTAGCATAACATTGATTCTTCATTTAAACTACTTAAAAGTTCAATTCTCTATTTGAACTTAATCTCAAATGTTAATCCCCTCACTTATAATTTTTCCTATACAAATGTGCTACTACAGGGAGATGATTTAAAGGTGACAATTATTTACAAGTGTAGCACCTCACTTAACGACTTATTATTACTAAAAGAGTATACCTATGATTACAAAAGAGACAATTATAAGGTGATAACCATTTAAAGCCTAAGGGTAACAATTGTTTCAAAAGCACAATAAATTTTTATCATTCTTCCTTTTATGTTTTCTTTTTATTGTTCTTTTCTTTTATTTTTTTAGAATAAACATTAATATGCAAACTTTTAAATATGACATATAAATATAAATATAAGCATAAAACATCTAAATGAAATAATGAACAAAATAGAAACACACAAATGCAAATGATAGATCGACAATTGAATAATAGTGCAACAATTTTTATTATTATGAAGTTTGGAAATTGTAATTTTATCAAGATTTCATAGTTACATCGATTAAACTACAAATTGGTTGAACCCTTAAAGGGCCTCCCATTTTTCTACAAGTTACAAAGAAAAATATTTTACAAAAAAAAAAAAGGGAAAAATATATACCAAACCCTATACATGGAAATTTTAATAGGATAAGGGTACATGGAATTTAATTTACAATGCACTATAGTACATAGGAATATTAATAAAGTTAAAACTTTTATCTTATATATATATATATGCCACCTTAATGTCCATTTGCTGGCCTATGAACGTGAATGTAATTTGATGGTTTCCAAAGATCCTCAAGCTCTATGGCCTCATACAATTTCAAAGAAATGGGTCCCAAACCACATTAAAGCAAGACTAGGCATAACTAAATTATAGTATACACTACTATAACCAAAGAGCTACATAATGGCTACTCATCCTAGATTTCTAAATGATGTGCCTAAAACCAAGATTAAGCACATGCAAAACTAATTTGAAAGACAATTAGGCAATGTCAATCAAACTAGTTCAACAATTGTGTAATTCCTCAATATTTATGAACCAATCCTTTAAATGTGACGCGATCAATATTGAATACCCAAGTGTGAATAGCTTTGTTACCAAATTATGATGTGCCTAAAAGGGATTTAAGCACAATCAAATGGAGTAAAGGAACAACTTCAACTCTCAAAATCAAAACCAGTTCAAAAGGGTAAAATTTGCGTGAACCCTAGTGAAGATGCAATGAGATCCAAATATTCAATGATGTAATTACAATTCCACAAGGATAATTTCTTCCAACATAACCCTAATCACATGTAAATCCACGTGAATAATATACAAGATCAACAAATTTTCAACTCTAAGAACCCTTTTCCACCAAATGCAAATCACGGTTCAAATTGAGTACAATTGATAGTAAACAACAAATGCTCAATACCAATTAACTAAGAAATAACAACTTGATTACAAATGTAATCAAATGATGCCAAGAAGCTTTCAATCCAACCCTAGATATGACTCACTAGAGATGAAATAAAACACAACAACAAGAGATTGATATTACTCACAATTTCAAGTGTTACACTCGCTACAATTTCAACTCTTGGGATTGAAATTGATAAGAGTCTAATGACAATTAGGAGAACCCTAATCCTCACGCAAAAGTGTATACTCAAATCTGAAAAATGGCCTCCTCAAACCTTACTTTAAGCAAATATTTATACTTGCTCCCTTTAGGGTTAGAAAATGCACAAAATTACAACTATGCCGCTTTTAAGGTAACCAGTCCTAAATGGAAATTACAATCAAAATGAAAGTGTTCCAAAAGAAAATACAACATAAAATAGTCCATACAAATGAGAAATATGTAAAAGAAATTGGTCTTCACGACACTGGTCTTTAAGGTACTTTCGAATTAATCCCCGATGAGAGTCCCAACTCGCTCAAGAGTATAGGTGATTTGGTATCTTGTAAGACTGATAAGTGAGCCTGCTAGAATGCACTACAATTATAATGTAGAAATGAAGAAAATAGATTAGCTTCCTCAAGATTAGGTTTCTCATGCAAGATTCTCAAAACTAAGTTATGGAGACCCTTAACTCGGGCCTTAGTGATAGGTCCTGTAGGAGTCTAATTCCTATCACTAAGTGGTCCAAATCTAAACATATCTAGCACACATTTTTCAAAAAAAGCCCACTAAACTTCCTCCTTTTAGTTGAATGGGCCCAATATCATTCTTCTATAGTCATAATTGTCAAAATCATGATTCTACTCATACGATTCTATAAGTTTATGTTTTTATGACTCTTTTTCGAGTTAAATCGTGTATAAAATTGTTTTGGTGTAAACTCATAGTAAAATCATAAATTTAGGTATACGGTTCTATGAGTTTATAATTCTACTAATTTAATGCTATTCCATATGATTCTACATGATTCTATTTAATTTAAGCCTAATAGGCTATCAAAACAAAGAAAAAGAATTGAGTTTCTATAATTTAAAGCAAACTCATCTAATTATGAGTGAAATGATGTTGTATTTGCTTCTTTAACTTAAATCGATTTCATTACTAATTTCACTATTAAAAATCATTCATTGATAATGACTAGATAGTTGAGGAAGAAGATATTTAATTTACTAAATAACGATTGGTCAGGTGTCATTTCAAGTGAAAGGGGTTAAAAAGAAAAATGAAAGTAATGAGGAAATTGATGCACTTATAAATTTGGGGTAATAGCCTAGAAGAGTTGAAATTAGGATATTTTAGATATTCATGACATCGATGCTATTAAAAAATAAAGACAAATAAATACTTAAAAGACTCAGAATGAGAAAATATTGATATTATTGGTGGTAGTACTAATAATGACATTGACAATAATGATAATAATAAAGTTAATTATGATTACAGTTAAGTGAGCTTATAGTGGTTTTGATAATTTTTTATAATTGATGATTAATATTTATTTTTACTTAACTTTTTAATTATGATGATGCATGTTGCAGTTTAATTTATATCAATACTAATATATATTTTTTAGTTTTATTTATTAGTATAATGATTTATAATTAACTATTTATACTATAACTTATATTGTGACTAAAATTTATATTGAATTTCTTTATTTAAAGTATATATTTTAATATTTTCACAACTTCTGTAAAAATATTTATAATTCTTTACTACTACCTTACATAAGTCATAGATCTAATTCTACATTCCGATTCTACTGACATTATAGTAATTTTAGGTAAAATCGCAAGTTTGACAACCTTATCTATACTACAAAAGTTAGTTAGTATATACATAAAAATAAATAAATAATAAACTATCTATGAAAAATAAAAGAGTTACTATATTATGAGGAAGGGAATTTAAATGAAACCTCTAATTATTATTTTTTTAATCTATATGGCTATCTCACTAAATAACTAAGGTCTTCAATGGAGTCACTCATTCCATCAAGACTTAAAATTTTCTTCTTTTTTTTCCTTAATTTAATCTACAATAAACTCGACCTATTCAATATAAGTTACCAAAAATAAAATTAAGAAAAAACTTAAATTTCAAATTTTCTTTTAGAAATTTAGTCATCACCAACCTAAGTTAAAAAAAAATGAGAAATTAGGGTCAATTGGGTAGATCAACCCTAATTTTAGCCACTGATCTATAGTTTCTTAAAAAAATTTAGAAAGTTTTAACCAAAAATTTTAGACTTGAAGTTATCATATTAAATCCTAAATGTTTACCATAGAATTTTCAAAAGGTAATAATTAAAATGCTTAATTTAAATATTCCTTCAAAATGAATTATTACAACTAAAATTAATAAATAAAGTAAAAGATTTTTTTTTAAGTTTTCTATTTTTATAAGAAAATAATTTTTTACTTTTTTTTGTCATTGCCTCGTAAATCCCGACATATTTTCTAATCAAAATCTAATTACCGTAATTCCTTTTTTCATTTTATAAAACTTTAGCATGTAAATTTATTTTATTTATGAAAAACCACCAAGTTTATGTGATTAATCATTTTATTTTTATAATAATAAAAAGCCTAAAATTTTATTTTCTAATTTAAAAAAAATAATATCTCTAATTTTAAAAAAAAATCTAATTAAGATTTTTATTTCTCAAAGGTGATCTCAGTGAAAAAACATTTTTAATTGTTATTATTTATTAATTTTTCATTTTTATTTTATTTATTTTTATTCTTATTTCATATTTATTTTATGAATATGAAATATTCATTTATTGTTATAATTTTTTATAAGAATATGAAATATACCGCCACAATTTATTTTTATTCTTATTTTATTTATTTTTATTCATAAAAATATATGAAATAAGAATAAAAATAAATAAAATAAAAATGAAAAAATAATAAATAATAACAATCAAATTTTTTTATAAGAATATGAAATATATCGCCACAATGAAAGTAACAATAAAAATTAAAAGAATAAAAAATTATAACAATAATAAAATAATAAAAGCCATGAGTAACGATTGGTTTGTTGTGGTGTATACCTTCATCAATCGTTACTCATGGCTTTTATTATTTTATTATTGTTATAATTTTTTATTCTTTTAATTTTTATTGTTACTTTCTTAAAAGAGAAAACATCTCCTATCTAAAAATTACTCATTCTTTACGTATGAAAATTCAAAAACACTGAATTTCATTTACTTGCAAATTTTCCATTTTTTGAAGAACTAGAAAATAATGATGAAATAATAATAATAATAATAATAATATGAAAAAAAAAAAGAGAGAGAAGAAAAAAATCCTTAAAAGAAGCTACATTAATGATGTCTTTTAGATTTATTAATTTCAATTAATGAAAACAGTTAAAAGAAAGAAAAAAAATAAAATAAAATAAAGAGCACAAAAATGAGGATGAAAGATAAAGAATTGCTATGCACTAAGTGGACGATGCAATGCTTGTTGGTGATAGGTACCCTATGCATACATCAAATCCTCTTCTTAGGCGGTGATGGTGATATTGGTCATGTCACTTTGGAGTTAGCTTGCAGCGTTGGTGGTGGTTTAAAGAATTGTGACTTTGCTCAAATTTTAATCTTCAATCTAAGCATTACTTAACAAATTGAGACCAAAGTTTGGGTTATTTTACCACTCAAGAGACAATCTGGAAGCTTGTTAGATTGATAATGAGACTCGAGCTTTTCTAAAAATGAGCAATTTTTAGAGAGAGAGCAAGGCTTAGATTGATCGATTATCAATAAAAAAAATGTTGTAGATAAAGTTAGTTTGAAACCTGAGTTTTATTCTATTTTATGATCCATGCATTTTCTCAATTTGCCAAACATTAATGTCATTCTTTAGTTTAAATCAATTCCAATCGTCGATTTATCTTTGATTGGGATTGAAGTCCATCAAAAAATCAGGTCGAATCTAAACTAAATGTTAGAAGTTGAAGATGATAAAGGACTGGTCTACATGTCACTTGTTACTGCATTAGGAAAAAAATTACTGAAGGAGTCTCGCCAAATTCAAATTTAGATATAGCTCCCATGGCTTAACTATTGTGCTATTTTTTTTTGGGGGGGGGGGGGGGGGGGGGGGGGGGGGGGGGTGGTTCTGGTGTTATTTAGGGATTATAATTAGAAAAATAGAGCTCGTACATAGCTTAGTACATTATACATATATTATATTTCCACATTAACCAAGTTTTACCGCTTCCTTGACATTTACTAGAGAACTAATATCCATCTTTAACATACTAATAGCCTTATAAGGTAGGACACAAGCCAAAAAGTCCTCTTGCTCCATGCTATGCATTAGGTTGGTTATATAATTTGTCACATGATCTCCTTCTCTTTGACTGTAGTCTAGTTGAATTGCTTTAGATTACTCCATAGTGAGCCTGCAAGCATTTAGTGTATTAGCATATTCCCATTGCAAATTCATATGAAGAAAATTATTTAACATATTAAATATGCTTGAGTTTGAATGTAGTTCAATTTTTTTTTACTCCTAAGAGTTTGCTGCATTTAAATACCCAATATACTCCCAAATTTCAGCTAGTAAAACATCCATTTTTCCTATTCTCTATCCATTGGTCTTCCTAATCATGCTCAATTATTATTATTTTAATTTTATGTTTTAAGGATGCATGTGTGTTTATCTTTATCAAGCCCTCTCTTGGTGGCTCTCATTTAACTAAGACTTGTTTCACAAGCTATGTTTTGTGCTTGCATTTTCTATAATAGAATGCATAAGTGAAATGTAGCTAATCATGTTTTATACCAGCAAAGATTAGCGTATTACGTTATAGCCATATCAACCACAATGCAAAAGCAAATTAAACTTGATCAAGAGGAGCAATAGCAGTATGTGTGTTTTTTTTCTACCTACAGTTTTGCCTTACCCAATCAATGAATGGCATATTAATTTAGACTATTAATTGCTACACAAATCCTAATTGATACCAAATTTCTTAAACAACCCTACATGACCATAAAGCATGCTTCATAATCTCATTTCCATTACCACAATGAGAACACCGATTAGAATATCAATTACAATGATACAACAATTATAATTTATTACCTGATGGAAAGACCCTCATTGAGAAATTGCTAAAGACCAACTTTTAGATTGAGAGTACCCTTCCATAACCAAATCCACTCTTGCTCGGTGTTGTTATTGTACGACTTAACACAAAGATATTTATAATAAACACCTATTTTTAGGTCCATTCGCATGCTAAATGATGAAGATGTCTCACCGATTGCAAAATCTTTTCAAATTATTGGCCTGTTTGTGAGAACAAGTGATAGGAATCAAAATCCGTCAAGACCTATCATTAGGGCAAGAGCTAAAGGATTTCAAATCTTGGCGATAAGGACCCATTTTTAGCACATCGACCCCAAAATTATTTGTTTACTAACCTCTTTTCTCTTATTCATGTATTGTATATTCCTACAGGCACACTTATCTTGCTTTACAGGGCAATGGACAAACTCACTAAGACTCAGCTTGTGGGTTATCCATGGACCGACCTAAACCAGCGATGAGCTAGGTCGATGAATCTTATGAAAGAGTTAGCATGATGAAGACTATTTTTATTTATAATAATTTCTTTAGACTATTTATGTTGTAATCTTTCTTTTGGGACACTTTCATTTTCTTGTAATTATGTTTTTTAGCACCGGCCACCCTAAAAGTGGCATAGTTGTAATTTTGTAAACTTTTTAACCCTAAAGGGCGCAAGTATAAATACTTGCTTAAGTAGGGTTTTTGAGGGAGAATTTTTCAGAATAGACATACACTTTTACATGAGAGAATTAGGGTTCTTCCTTAGTTCAATTCCTCTTATCAATTTCAATCCCAAGAATTAGAATTGTGGCGAGTACAACAAGGAGAAATTGTGAGTTATATCAATTTCTTATTGTTGTGTTTCTTTTCATCTCTAGTGAGTTATATCTAGGGTTAGATTGAAGTCCTCTTGGTCAGATTTGATTGCATTTGTAATCAAATTATTATTGCCTAATTGATTCATTTTTAACACTTGTTATTTACCATCAATATTTGTTTCATTTGAACCGTAGTTTACATTGTGTGGAAAGGGGATCTCGGTTATTGTTCTTGTTGATTTTGAGTGGTAATCACATGGCCTTTCAAGTATAGTTTGTGATCTTCATTGAGGAATACAACATCTTGTAATTCATTTCATGAAATATAGCATTTGGATCATCTATTGCAATTAGGGTTCACGTAACAATTTGCTCCACTTTGAACCGAATGGACCTTGTCTTTTGGGAATTGTTATTTGATTCATTTGTATGTGCTTAATCTTGGTTTTACGCACATCATAATTTGGTATCAGAGCTATATCATACTTGGAATTAAGATTAACAATGCCATTGTTTGAATAATTGGTTACAAGTAGTGAAGATTTGATGCCATTGTTCATATGATTGAAACTAGTTTGATTGACATTTGTTAATTGTCTTTCAAATTGGTTTTACATGTGCTTAATCTTGGTTTTAGGCACATCAACTTTTGGTATCAGAGCTAGTGGTTTAAGAGGAGGGATTTTGTAATTGTTAATTTGGAAAATTAGGGTTCTTAATTTTAGTACCTTGATCCGAATTGTTGAAGTGAAATTGAGTTATTTAATTGTGTTGTTGTGGTGTTATACTTGTTGCTACTTATTGTAGACGTGGAGTACTTGTTATATTCCTTGTCTCCTTAAGTTAGCCATAAGTTATTTAGGAGAAGTGATCATTGTGATCATTTGAGGGAAATGAAATTTGAAGCCAAGAAGAGTGTGATCTTGAGTTGTTGCAAGAGGATCTCGGAAATTGAGTAGTGTGTTTGCAATTTTCAGATTGCATTGTGTAGAAAAAAAAAGAAATCATTTGAATTCAAACATCCATTAACTTGAAGTAGTTATTCAATAACATTAAGGAGTGTTGTTTGAATTTGAATTATCTTACGTTTTATGGAAAAGATTGCATTTAGTGGAGTTATTTGAATTGTTGTTTGCTACCCTTGTATGTGGATTACGGTATAGATTGCAACGTGAAGTGTTGTGTGTGTTGTATTGGGAAGGTTATTGCACCATGGTTATATGTGTTTGGGTTGCGGTGTAAAAAGAGTGTAGTGAGTTATTGGAGTTGTGCTACAACATGTTGTAAGTTTGTGTTAAGAAGACCAAAGCAACATATTGTGAGTTTGTTGAGGAGAAGGGTGATGCCGTAGAGTGGAAGTATGTATATGTGCCGTGGTTGAAAGGGAGTTGTAGTGATTGATTTTTGAAATTCAAAACACACATTAAGTCATTGTTTAATTATGTGTCATTTGAATTTGAAATTGAATCTTACCATTTGTGGAAAGTTGCATTAAGAGTGTCAATTTGAAATCGTTGCCGTGTTTGTGTGTGTATGTGTGGCGGTGTAAAGGAGTATTGAATTGGTGGAGTTTGTGTTGTGTGTATTGAGTAGATAAGTGTTGCACCGTGGTTAAGGGTGTATGTTGCAATGGTTATTTGTGTACCGTAGGTGTATGACTGTGTATTGTCGTGCCTTGTAGTGTATATGAAGTGTTGTATTTTTATAAACTTAGTGAAGGGTGTGTACATTTGGTGTTGGTTATTATATGTGTTATCAAGATCATTGATGCTAGTGGCATGAAAACATTGTGAACCGTGAGCAAAGGGAAAGTTGTGTGGTGGTGACTAGTGTGTTGTATATGTGTTTAATTGCTGCAAATTGTGTATTTATGTGGTGAGAAGTTAAGGCAAGAAAAAGGAAAGTTAAGTAGTAGAATTTGAAATTCAAACAAGTCATTAAAGTGTGAAAGTAATTGAACTAATTACTTAAATACTTGTAGTTAAATTTAATTCTATCTACTTGAAAGTAGTTAAGTGTACTTCATTTGTGGTTTGATTATGTACTTGAACCGTGGAAGTGTAAGGATAATTATTATGTTGTTGGGTTTAAACACAATCATGTCTAGTGAAATGTTTCGTTATGCTAATGTATTACGCCGGACATTGACTACATTTACTACTAAGGATGATGAGCAAAGGGAAAACTTGTTCCATACTTCTTATAGGGTATAAGGAAATTCATGTGTCTTTATAGTTGATGGTGATAATTGTACTAATGTGGTAGCAGCATCGTTAGTATCAAAACTAAAACTTGCTACTACTCCACATCCCGAACCGTATAAATTACATTGGCTTAGTGATCAGGGGAGTTTGCATGTGACCCAAAGAGCTAGGGTACCATTTAGTGTTGGGGATAAATACTTTGATGAGATTGAGTGTGATATTTTGTCAATGTATACATCCCATATATTACTTGGCAGACCTTGGTTATATGACAGGAGGGTCTTACATGATGGCTTCAGGAATACTTATGTATTCTAGAATGAGGGAAAACGAATTATTCTAAATCCGATGTCGCCTTTAGAGGTTCAAAGGGTTCAGCAACAAATCAGTAGACCATCAGAGGGCCATGAGCAGTTAAGCCAACCCTTAGAGCATAAAATTTATCAGACACAGATGTGCCAACCTTTAGAGGATCCTAATGATCATAGTCAAATGAGCAAACTACTAGAGAACCAAACTGTTTAGGGACAGTTATGTTCACCTTCAGAGATACTAGAGACTCATGAGTAGTTAAGTAAACCATTAGAGGATTCTAAGGGTCAGAGTTAAATGAGCCTATTGTCAAAGAGCCAGACTGTTCAGAGACAGTTGTGTTCACCTTCAGAGGTTTCAAAGGACAATGAGCAGTTAGGCCAACCATTAGAGGGCTATGAGGATCGACGCCATACAGATGAGTTAGAAAAGGAGGAAACAATATCAGTGGAATGGGTTGAGATAGGGGAAACCTCAGTGACTAATGGATCATTATTTGCATTGCAAATGAGATACATCCTAGAAATGGAGGAGAGAAAACAATCACCCCCTATAGTATTTCAAATATTGGGATTCTGCAATGATACTTCTTCAGGTGGCTTGCTAGGAGAAAACAAAGTCTCTACTGCATTTGATTTGTCATATTTGAGGACAAATCTTTTTGAGGCCGAAGAGATGATAGGAATCAAAATCCGTCAATACCTATCATTAGGGCAAGAGTCAAAGGATTTCAAATCTTGGCGATGAGGGTCCATTTTGAGCACATCGACCCCAAAATTATTTGTTTACTAACCTCTTTTCTCTTATTCATGTATCGTATATTCTTACAGGCACACTTATCTTACTTTACAAGGCGATGGACAAACTCACTAAAACTCAGCTTATAAGTTATCCATGGACCGACCTAAACCGGCGATGACCTGGGTCGACAAATCTTATGGAAGAGCTAGCATGATGAAGACTATTTTTATTTATAATTATTTCTTTAGACTATTTATGTTGTAATCTTTCTTTTGGGACACTTTCATTTGCTTGTAATTATGTTTTTTAGGACCGGCCAACCTAAAAGTGGCATAGTTGTAATTTTGTGAACTTTTTAATCCTAAAGGGAACAAATATAAATGCTTGCTTAAATAGGGTTTTTGGGGGTGAATTTTTCAGAATAGACATACACTTTTATGTGAGAGAATTAGGGTTCTTCCTTAGTTCAATTCCTCTTATCAATTTCAATCCCAAGAATTGGAATTGTGGCGAATGCAACAAGGAGAAATTGTGAGTTACATCAATTTCTTATTGTTGCGTTTCTTTTCATCTCTAGTGAGTCATATCTAGGTTTAGATTGAAGTCTTCTTGGTCAGATTTGATTACATTTGTAATCAAATTATTATTGCTTAATTGATTGGTTTTTAGCACTTGTTATTTACCATCAATATTTGTTTCATTTGAACCGTGGTTTACATTGTGTGGAAAGGGGATCTCGGTTATTATTCTTGTTGATTTTAAGTGGTAATCACATGGCCTTTCAAGTATAGTTTGTGATCTTCATTGAGGAATACAACATTGTGTAATTCATTTCATGAAATATAGCATTCGGATCATCTATTGCAATTAGGGTTCATACAACAATTTGCTCCACTTTAAACCAAATGGACCTTGTCTTTTGGGAATTTTTATTTGGTTCATTTGTATGTGCTTAATCTTGGTTTTAGGCACATCATAATTTGGTATCAGAGCTATATCATACTTGGAATTAAGATTGATCATGCCATTTTTTGAATAATTAGTTACTAGTGAAGATTTGACGCCATTGTTTATGTGATTAAAACTAGTTTGATTGACATTTGCTAATTGTCTTTCAAATTAGTTTTACATGTGCTTAATCTTGGTTTTAAGCACATCAACAAGTAAGCTTGAGATATCAAATCCAATTTTTTTATTATCTTAACATTGTTTTAATATCTAACATTTTTTAACTAATAATTCAAGTGATGAACTATTTATGGGACCCTTAATGGTGTCTCAAACACATTTATCTCCTCCCTAAAGATCAAACCAAAAACCAGTTTAGGAACCATCACCCCATTAACCACTATACTATTGCTCATTTTCTATTTTACCTTTGTAAAATTTAATTATTAAGTAATCTTGGGTTAATTTGTCCCAAAATTCAATTTCAGATCAAAATCAAGCCTAGACTTGACCAATCTTAAAATACTCATTTTGCTTTATGTATATATGTATCTATATCAATCCCTTTGCCCCTCATTCTTCAAGAATTAGAAAGATCCTTTTCAAGATTGAATTTGTTCCTTTAAAATCTGGGTTCTTCTACTTCATTTTTATTTTCTTCTTTTTTATTTCTTTTTTTATTCCCTTTTGTCATTCCTTAGGTCCCATAAGTTTGATCCTATAGAATCTGACCCATTTTCTCATTGAGCAAAGGGTACAAAATAAATTGATTGATTTTTTTATCAAAAGTACTATGCATACACACACACACACATATATATAATGATGTTGGTCCTAAAGAGGTAACCAAGAGAAGAGGTAAATTGGTTGCAAAGAAAAGAAATAACTTTCTTTCCTCAAAATTAGATCACGTCCCCAATTAGTTGCTTATAAATTATGGCTTTAAATTTGCCTTGCAAACACAGTAGATAATTAAATATATGAAAATAAAAAAGTAGAGTAAGAGAAGTCTGCATAAGGATTTATAGAGGTTCTACCTCGAGCGTTAGTCCTCTCTTCCAGCTCTAAGTTGAGGACTTGGTATTTTACACCAATATGTTCCATTATATCCAATCAAGAATCAAGATTACAAAATAGTGAACACAATTCACTCTATCAGACTTCACACTATCACTTAGCTATATCTGAACCTAGAGCCTATTTGTAATCTAACTCTCACAAAGTATCAAAATCAATAAGAAATAAAGATAATAAAATTCTCACTAAGTTCAATACAAAATAAAAATGAAATATAACAAAATTTTTGATAGAGAAAGTTAAGTATTATTTTTTTGTGCCGTGTTTTATTTTTTTTTTTCTTTGATGCTATAGGTATTTTTCTTTAGATCATGCAAAAGCTAGAAGAAGATAAGCTAGAAGTTAAAGATAAGATTTTTTTTTTAGATATTTTTAATTTGCTAGAGATCATATCTTTTATCCTTATCCCAAATTAAAAAATGTTCCATCATTAGTTCCATGCTGTTAATGAAGTCTATGGATAATATCTTCAGAAATTGTTGATTTCATATTCCTTAGAAATAGGAGTTTATCTTGTTTGTTATCCTTTTTAAATGTTTTCTACTCTTTAGACGCAACTTTGGATTTTGAAATATATAAATCTTTATCAAACAAACTTTACTTCAACAAATTTGAACTAACTTTAGTTTTAATCTTTAAACTGATTATAACCTCAAACCCCCTAAATATATTAACCAACTTTGTAAAACATTTTGAATGTATTACCCAAATACATTCAACTTTGAAGATAGGCCTTCAAGTTAATTAAAACTTCAAAGATAAACTCATTTCATAACATGCTATTCATTTCTGCAGTTACGTTCATGCAGCAAGTCTACTCTCTAAGTCATTCTTTGAGTTATTTTTTGAGTAAAAACTTGAGAGTTATACGATAGGTCCACTCTCCGAATCAGTCTCTGAGTTACCTTTTGAGTAAAAACTTGACTGGAAAACAAAGGAAAACATCTCTTTTGAGAATGCTCTTTAATTAAACTAAATTATGTGTATATTATTTAACTGCACACTTAATAACTTAATTAGTAATCTCTTAGTTTTTGTCATCATCAAAACTATTATCAAGAAAACTTAACATTCTCCCCCTTATTATGATAACAAAGTCCTTCATAAACAAAAATATTAAAAACATCTATTCAAATTTTCAGATTCCTTTTTCTTTACTAATTCTTGATTTTTTTTGTTTATTTTTCACATAACAAAACCCTTCATAGACAAAAAAAAAATAAAACATTTATTCAAAATTTAAAATTCCTTTTTCTTCACTAATTCTTAAATTTTTATTTATTTTCCACATATTTTTCTCCCCCTTTTTGTTATCAACAGGTAGAGAAAATGAGAACATTAAAGAATGTAGCGATAGGATATAAAGAAGATTCTTCATTAAAGGCAAATGCAGTAGTAAAAATAGATAAAAATATAACAAGATAGTCAAAACAGTATAAACATTAACTAATTTTTCTTTGTTTTAGTTTTCTTAACAGACTTTCTAGCTCATCTTTTAAATCTTCCAAACTTTATCGATGTAGGAGCATCTTCAAGTTGTTGCATTTGGAATTTCTTGAAATCTAGAGGTTAATAAAGAATGATTTGCATATTTGATGTCGATTCATCTGGATTCTTTTGAGAAACAGTTTAGGCTTAGGATGATGATGATTTAAAATTTGAGGTAACAAGAGAAGTGGGTTTTGAGTTATGATACTATTTAGCATTAGCTGGTCAAGTAGGACTCTTTCTAGGAGATGATGATCTAATTGGTTTAGGAGATGGTGATGAAGGATCAGTGTCAAGATGGGTTAGATTAGGTTTTTCAAAACCTTTCAAGGCATCCATCACTAATTTTTCAAGGTCCTCCCTCATTTTAGCAAACCTTTTCTCCATTAAATCAATGAGGTCAACATTGAGGTTAATTCTTAAAGATTTTCTAGGTGGTTTAATAGGAACACCTTCTGAGTCACTTTCTAACTCATCATCTTCATGAACTTTCCTTCCTTTATTGATCTCAAATTTCCTTCCAATTCTAATATTAAAATTTTTCTTCTTCTTCACCTTCAGAACTTCCTTGACAACTCTCTTAGGGGGGGTGTTTGCCTCTTTAGATTATTCAAAATTCTCTATACCACTTTCCAAGTCCAATGAAGCCTCCCTCTTAACAATTACCTTCACCTTTTTTCCAATTAAACTTCAACTTACTAAACTTAGGATGTCTATATCATGCTCCATCTTTCGAAAACCAAAACTTATCCTTCACTAGAATGTTCATATGTTTTAGATTTGTTTCTCCAATTCTTTTAAGTCCAATTGGTGACTTAGTCTTCTTAAATAGACTAAGTTTCTAGAAACTAAACAACTTCATCAAGAGATTTCCATAAGGTTTGGTTCCTCTATTCGTCCACATGTGCTTTAGAATCCTACTTGGCATGTCAATTTTTAGTTTAATTTTAATAGGTAGGATTATTATTGCCTCCTCTTTAGAAACTGTTGTTTTACTCTTATTCTTTAGTAATATACAATCTGTGACAACCTTATGCCAAAGTCGTAACACGAATTCAATAGAAAATATATTCTTTTTTACAAAATCTCTAACTCCATCATTAATTCCCTTAAAAAAAAAATCATTTTTTGTAAGAATGATCAACCCTTCATCATCCTTTTTCTCTTTCATGTTAAAGCATTCAATAAGATTGTTCTGACTAATCTTTACAAATTTTCCTAAAATTCATGATTTCAAAACAAAGCCTTCTAACATTTCCATATTATTGTAAAACTCTCTTACCAAATCCTCATCTACAAGATTAGTTACATTACACAAATTTTTCCATCTTATCCAATTCAGCCAGTGATCCCAGTAAAAACCATTATTCTTAAAAAGTTTGAAATCCACAAAAGAACATTATAATACCTTGTTCAAAGTTATTTTCCTTTTCTTAGGTTAAGGAATGTCATATGCTAATTTCGGAGAGGATTTTCTCTTCTTCTTTGGTTCTGGTTCCTTCTCTTGTGATTCTTCATAATTAGTCTCAGTCTTAAAGTTTGATTCCATGTCGTCATTCTCAAAACCATCTCCGGCGAACTCATTTTCACTAACTCTTTCTTCATTATCACTTCCCTCTTTATCAAACACCTCCTTAATGGGGTCATGTACTCTTTTTGACCTTGTTTCTTTCTTTTTGTGTTTATTTTATCAAAAGACACCATTTGCTCAAAATCAAATTATTCATCTATAATAGTGATGGTTTCTCTGTATTTCTTGGATTTTAAAACCCTTAGACGCTATTTTGGATTATTTTCTTGGAGCCATTTTAGGTTCTTGAAATTGAAAATGAATAATGTTCGATTTTCTTTTGGAGGTTCAACGTGAAGAAGTTCGAAGTTTGGTTGGTTTCAAGATATAGTTTTTGAGAGAGAGAAGGGTTACTCTATGAATTAGTCTCTAATTTTAAAAATTGGTAAAGGTGCTTCAACAACTATGAGGATCTTTTAATTTTCTTATTTTCCCAAAAAAAATGTACTTTTTATTTACAGTTGTTCATATTTAAAACAGGTGTAAAAAAATATAATATAAATATATTAAAAAGAATTACACAATACCATTTTCATTTCTCAAAAGTTCAAATCTATTTTTATTTAAAGGTTTTGCAAAAATATTTGAATATTGATTTTTAGTAGAAACAAATTCAATATTAATATTTCTATTTGCAATATGATCCCTAATAAAATGATGTTTAATTTCTATAAGTTTAGATCTTGAATGATGCACAATATTTTTTTGTCAAATTTATAGCACTTGTATTATCACATCTTATAGAAATATTTTTATAAATTAATCCATAATCTTGTAATTATTGTTTTATCCAAAGAATTTGTGCACAACAATTTTTTATTGAAACATATTCAGCTTTTGTTGTTGATAGAATAATTAAATTATGTTTCTTAGAATACCAAGAAATTAGTTTGTCTCCTAAAAATTGACGAGTACCAGAAGTACTTTTTCTATCCACTTTACATCCTGCATAATTAGCATCTGAGTATCTAATTAATTCAAAACTTTGATTTTTGGGATACCGGATTCCTAATTTCACAATGCATGTAAAGTACTTGAAAATTCTTTTAACTGTGTTTCGATTGGATTACTTTGAAAATTGGTGCAAATACAAACAAAAAACAGAATATCTGGTCTGAATGCAATCAAAAATAGAAGCGAACCAATTAAACTTCTATATAATTCTTCATTAATTTTCTTACCTTAAAAATTAAGATCTAACCTCGTAGAAAAACTCATTAAGGTATCAACTTCATTTAATTTTCATATCCAAACTTTTTCAATATCTATCTAATACACTTCTCTTGATGAATGAAAATTTCTTCTTTTGTTTACTTAATTTGTAGACCCATGAAAAAGTTTAACTTACCCATCATTGACATTTGAAATTCTACCTACATAAGCTCTGCAAATTCTTGATAGTATTTTCCATTAGTTGATCCAAATATTATTGTCATCAACATAGATTTATACAACTAAGATATCATTATCATAATGTTTCAAGAATAAAGTTGTGTCAATCATACCTCTTTGATAACCATTAGAGATCAGATACTAACTGAGTCTCTCATACTAAGCTCTTGATGCTTGTTTAAGTCCATACAAAACTTTTTTTAACTTAAAAAAATTTTCAAGCTTGAAAGGATCCTCAAATCCAAGAGGTTGTTTAACATAAACTTCTTCTTTGATATAACCATTCAAAAAGCACTTTTCACATTCATTTGAAACAATTTAAAATCCTTAAAACAAGCATAGGTAAGCAAAAGTCATATAGTTTCAAGTCTAACAAAAGGAGCATATGTTTCATCATAATCTATGCTTTCTTCTTGTGAATACCTTATAGGAATCAAAATTCGTCAAAACCTATCATTAGGGCAAGAGCCAAAGGATTTCAATCTTTGCAATGAGGGCCATTTTGAGCAAATCGACCCCGGAATTATTTATAAATTAACCTCTTTTCTATTATTCTTGTATTGTGTTTTCCAACAGGCACACTTATTTGGCTTCACAGGACGATGGACAAACTCACTCAGATTCAGCTTGTGGGTTATCCATGAACCGACCTAAACCGGCGATAAGCTGAGCTAATGAATCCTATAGAAGAGCTAGTATGATGAAGACTATTTTTATTTATAATTATTTCTTTGGACTATTTTATGTTGTATTTACTTTTTGGACACTTTCATTTTGCTTGTAATTCTCATTTAGGACCGGCCACCCTAAAAGTGACATAGTTGTAATTTTGTGTGCTTTCTAACCCTAAAGGGAGCAAGTATAAATACTTGCTTAAAGTAGGGTTTGGGGAGGCCATTTTTCATATTAGACACCTTCACTTTACGTGAGAGAGCTTGGGTTTTCCCTAGTTCATTTTCCTCTTATCAATTTCAATCTCAAGAATTGAGATTGTGGCGAGTGCAACACTTGAAATTGTGAGTCATATCAATTTCATTTTGTTGTGATTTCTTTTCTTCTCTAGTGTGTAATATCTAGGGTTGAATTGGAATATTTCTTGGTCAGAATTTGATTGCATTTGTAATCAAATTATTATTACTTGATTGATTGGTTTTAGCACATGTTATTACCATCAAATTTTCTTTACACTTTGTAGCGTGGAATTTTCCTTTTTGTGAGGAGGGTCACGACTTTAATTTGTGTATTGTTGATTAGAATTCTCTTGGAACTTAAGTTGGTTAATGATTCAATTGAGACTTATCATCTTTGTGGTTTTCATCTCCTTGATTTTATCATTCGGATTATCTTCCATCAATTAGGGTTCACGCAAATTGTCTCGCTTTTGAATGAATTTGATCTTGTCTTTTGAGGTTGATATTTAGGTTGTTTTTTATTGTGCTTAACCCCCTTTTAGGCACATCATCTTTTGGTATCAGAGCTATATCATATTTGGATTTAAGATTGAACACATCCTAATTGAAGAATTGGTTACATTCATTAAAAATTGATGCCATTATTCATGTGATTGAGACTAGTTTGATTGACATTGTTTGATTGTCTTTCAAATTGGTTTTGTATGTGCTTAATCTTGGTTTTAGGCACATCATAATTTGGTATCAGAGCTTGAGGTTTAAGAGAAGGGATTGTTTCAATTGGAACTCGGAATTGGGGATTGTTGAATTAGCACCTTGATCCGAATTGTGAAGTGGAGTTGAGTTATTTCAATTGTGTTGTTGAAGTGCTATCTTGTTGTTTTGTTGTTATATACTTGGAGACTTGTAACATTCTTGGTTCCCTTGAGAAGTGGCTGTGAGTGTGAAGTGTCTTTGAGGTAGAACGTAAGGAGTAAGAAGTGTTGATTCTTTGTGATCAGTTGAAGAAGTGTGAATTGTCTTGTTGAATTTTCGGAAGTGAGGAGTAAACATTGGTGACTTTCAAACTTGAATTTTCAAAATTGAGGTGTGAGTTAAGGAAGCAATTTGAATTTCAAAACAACACATTAAGTCATTATTTAATTATGTGTCATTTGAATTTAAAATAGCTTCTTACCATTTACGGAATTGTGTACTTATTGAACTCCTTTTTGAATTTGAAAGTGAGCTACCTTATCTTGTATAGAAGTTGTAGTTTTGGTTGTAGTTTGTGGAAGTGAAAGTGTGTCGTGGCTTGAAAGAGTGTATTTGGTGTTATATCCTTATTAATTTAGTAAAGGTTGTATACATTTGGTGTTGGTTATTATATGTGTTGTCAAGAACATTGTGGTGGTGGCATGAAGCATTGTGAACCATGAGTATAAGGGATTTTTGTGTGGCGGTGAATGGTGTGTTGTGAATGTGTTTAATTATTGCCAATTGTGTATTTAAGTAGTAAGAAGCCAAGGTAAGAAAAAGGAAAGTGAATGGTAGAATTTGAATTCAAACACATCCATTAATTTGAAGTAGTTACTAAGTAGCATTAAAGATTCTTGTTTGAATTTGAATTGTCTTACCTTTTATGGAGAAGGTTGCAATTAGTGGAATTATTTGAATTTTTGCTTGCTGCCTTTGTTGTGAAGTTTCGGTGTAAGGGGTTGCAACAAGAAGTGTTGTGTGTGTTAAGGCAAGGAAGTGATACATTTGAAGTATTATTATTGTTGTTAAAAGTGAGTGAAACCGTATGTGTATGTAGAGTAAGTTGCGGGTTGATAACTTGTGTGGAAGTGGAGAAGTGCACCATGACTTGAAGGTTTATGTGTGTGGTGTTGTATTTTTGTAAAGTTAGTGAAGGGTGTGTGTGTATTTTTGGCGTGGTTTTGTGTGTGTTGATTAGAGAATTGTTGCTAGTGGCGTGATTGGTGGTGGAATCGTGAGCAAGGGAGTTTTGTGACGGTGGAGTTATGCATTTGTGCTTGTGTTAAGGGTGCTGCAATTTGTGATTTATTATAGTGTGAACCTTAACAAGAAAGGAAGGTTTTGAGTAGTAGAATTTAAAATTCAAACAAGTCATTAAAGTATGAAAGTAATTAAAACTAGTTACTTAAACACTTGTAGTTGAATTTAATTCTATCTACTTGAAAGTAGTTGAGTGTACTTCATTTGTGGCTTGGTTATGTACTTGAACCGTGGAAGTTGTGAAGATAATTATTGTGTTGTTGGGTTTTAAACACAATCATGTCTAGTGAAATGTTTCATTATGCTAATGTATTGCACTGAACATTGACTACATTTACTACTAAGGATGATAAAACAAAGGGAAAACTTGTTACATTACTTCTTGTAGGGTACAAGAAAATTTATGTGTCCTTATAGTTGATGTTGGTAGTTGTACCAATGTAGTAGCAGCATCGTTAGTATTGAAACTAAAAACTTGCCACTACTCCACATCCTGAACCGTATAAATTGCATAGGCTTAGTGATCAGGGGAGTTTGCATGTGACCTAAGAGCTAGGGTACCTTTCATTGTAGGGAATAAATACTGTGATGAAATGGAGTGTGATATTCTACCTATGTGTACATCCATATATTGCTTGGCAAGCTTTGGTTATGTGAAGGAGGGTCTCACATGATGGCTTCAGGAATACTTATGTATTCCAGAAGGAGGGAAAACGAATTATTCTGAATCCGATGTCGCCTTCAGAGGTTCAAAGGGTTCGGCAAACAAATAAGTAGACCATCAGTGGGCCATGAGCAGTTGAAACCAACCCTTAAAGCACAAAATTTTTCAGTCACAGATGTACCAACCTTCAAAGGATCCTGATGAAAAAGAGTCAAATGAGCAGATCACCAAAGGATAAAACTGTTCAAGTGTAGTTGTGTTCACCTTCAAAGATATTAGAGGCTCATGAGCAGTTTGAGTACACCATTAGAGGATTCTGAGGGTCAGAGTCAAATGAGCCCATAATCAGAGAGCCAGACTGTTCAGAGACAGTTGTGTCCACCTTCAGAGGTTTCAAAGGGCAATGAGCAGTTGGGCCAATCCATTAGAGGGCTATGAGGATTAGTGCCATATAGAAGAGTTAGGGAAAAAGGAGAAAGCAATTTCAATGGAATGGGTTTAAGATAGGAGAGACCTCAGTGGATAATGGGTCATTTATATGTGTTGCAAATGAGATACATCCCAGAAATAGAGGAGAGAAAACAATCACCCCTTGTGGTATTTCAGATATTGGGATTCTGCAGTGATACTTCTTCAGGTGGCTTGCTAGGAGGAAACAAAGTCTCTACTGCATTTGATATGTTGGATTTGAGGACAAATCTTGTTGAGGCCGAGGAGATTATAGGAATAAAAATCATCAAGACCTATCATTAAGGCAAGAGCCAAAGGATTTCAAATCTTGGCGATGAGTGCCCATTTTGAGCAAATCGACCCCGGAATTATTTATTTAAAATTTAAACCCCTTTTCTATTATTCTTGTATTGTATTTTCCAACAGGCACATTATTTAGCTTCACAGGACGATGGATAAACTCACTTAGACTCAGCTTATGCGTTATCCATGGGACCGACCTAAAACCGGCGATAAGTTGAGCCGACGAATCCTATGGAAGAGCTAGCTTGATGAAGACTATTTTATTTATAATTATTTCTTTGGACTATTTTATGTTGTATTTACTTTTGGGACACTTTCATTTTTCTTGTAATTCTCATTTAGGACGGCCACCCTAAAAGTGACATAGTTGTAATTTTGTGTACTTTCTAACCCTAAAGGGAGCAAGTATAAATATTCTTAAAGTAGGGTTTGAGGAGGCCATTTTTCATTTTAGATACCTTCACTTTTGTGAGAGAGCTTAGGGTTTTGCCTAATTCAATTTCCTCTTATCAATTTCAATCCAAAAAATTGAGATTGTGGCAAAATGCAACACTTAAAATTGTGAGTCATATCAATTTCATTTTATTGTGATTTCTTTTCTTCTCTAGTGTATAATTTCTAGGGTTGAATTAGAATATTTCTTGGTTAGAATTTGATTGCATTTGTAATCAAATTATTATTACTTGATTGATTGGTTTTAGCACTTGTTATTACCATCAAATTTTCTTTACACTTTGTGGCGTGGAATTTTCCTTGTTGTGAGGAGGGTCACGACTTTAATTTGTGTATTGTTGATTAGAATTCTCTTGGAACTTAAGTTGGTTAATTGATTCAATTGAGAATTATCATCTTTGTGGTTTTCATCTCCTTGATTTTATCTTTCGGATTATCTTCCATCAATTTGGGTTCACTCAAATTGTCTGGCTTTTGAACTGAATTTGATCTTGTCTTTAGAGGTTGATATTTGGGTTTTTTTTTTATTGTGCTTAACCCCCTTTTAGGCACATCATCTTTTGGTATCAGAGCTATATCATATTTGGATTTAAGATTGAACACATCCTAATTGAAGAATTGGTTACATTCTTTGGGGAAATTGACGCCATTTTTTTATGTGATTGAAACTAGTTTGATTAACATTATTTGATTGTCTTTCAAATTGGTTTTGTATGTGCTTAATCTTGGTTTTAGGCACATCAATACCCTTTAGCTACAAGCCTAGCTTTATTTCAAATAATCTTTCCATTTGCTTTCTAGTTTAGTTTTAAAAACCCATTCAGTGCCTATTATCTACTTATTTTGAGGTATAGGTACTAGATTCCAAACATTGTTTCTTTTAATTGACTTAATTCTTCCTACATTGTATTGACCCAATTATTATCCTTTAATGTTTCAACAATATTATTTGGTTCAAATTCAAAAAACAAAGTTAAGTGATTTTCAAGTTTTACAACTTAGATCTAGTTTTATTCTTGATTCTATATCACCAATAATTAAGTTAGAGAGATGAGATGATTTTTACTTCCGGGTTTTTGAACTTTCTAATTTGTCAACTTTTGATTTCTATATTACCTTCTGAGTTAGTATCTAAGTTATCAATTTTAGGATTCCATCATATGGTTTCTTACTTTTTAACTACATCAAGTTTAGGTTCATTATCATTATCTTCCTTTACAGTCATAAGCACTTCATCATTAACAGAATCATCTTTCACTTCATTAAGAAAACAAAACATTAATAGATTATTCAACTACTTTTGTTGTTTATTGAAAACCGATAAGCTTTACTATTTTGTGAATGTCCACCCCGAAAGAGGGTCTAGAAGTTTCCACTAAAATCATCATGACACTATGCACCGTTACATAATAATCGTCTTACGAGCCAAAAATCGTAAGACTCTAAGTATTTAATTACATTGCGACTAATCATAGTACTATTAATTAGATTAATAAAATATAGTTATGGATCTCGTATCCCACGGTCAATATGAGCACAGAGAATCAGTATCCCTACCAATCAGTAAACTATGATAAATTTTAGGTTTCTCAAATTCAAAATTCTATTTACGTAGGGGTCCTAAATTTCATCTAAACAATCTATCCCTCACAATTCTTACTTTGTCGATATGGTCTTCCAAACTCTCAACATGTCAATCTTATCCCATCCCGAGCTTTCATAATCGTTACCTAAAAAGGTCTATAAAGGGGTGAGCACATTATGGCTCAGTGAATAGGATGGTAACACTTTCAATGCTACGTACACACAAGCAATTTCAAATCAAGTTATCAAAACATATGCTATGCATGAAAAACCATATAAATGCAGCATCTCACTGGTCTTCCGGTAAACCGACGTGAAGTCTAAGGTTTATGCCTCCTTTAACTTGGGTTGGGGATTCCGAAGCTACCATCAGTGCCCTGGTCTCATTACCCGATTTATTTATCTTATCACTTGATATTTAATATCTTTTTTAATTCAATAGTGAACGCTCCTGTGCCATGCATCAGTCGGAGCACACCCTCAAGGATCAATTGGACTCGGAACTGTCAAGGTGTGACAATCTCCTAATTACTTAGTTCACACTTGGCAGAACAATTATCCTCTTGATTACTCCAGCAAGCCTTGTTAGTAGTGATGGCCTTCAATCTCATGCAATGTCTCATGGAAATGCATGTCAAGTTTTAATCGAGTCCACTTCTTTAATTAATTGATTTAAAGTGACCAAACAACATATATATCACAACCAATTCTCATTCAAGCCACTGAAGTAAACTACCAAGCATTTCAAGCCTACCATTCCAAGATCAATCAATAAAGACCTAGTGTAGTCCCATAAAACAATCCACTACATTTCATTTCACACTTACCATAACAAGCAAAAGATCATGCATTTCTATCACAAACAGATACGAATCCCAAACCCCGCGAATGTAGACTATTCAGCTATAAAACAGGTTTAGTTAACTTGACACCTCTGTGCCATTTGTTTTAAACGTCAAACAACCACTCGGGATTGATTTTAAACATCAATCCAACCCCTTTGTCATGCACTTTTAAGGCTAAAATTTTAAAACATTCCCAGAGCAAAAAAGTCTTCATATTTCCTTTAATTCCCCAAACCACTTTTTTTAATAAAATTAGGTTTTAAATAGTTTTTGTTAAAAAACAATTATGTAGGCACCCCCCCTCACCACTTAAGGGCAAGAAAAAAAAAAGGTTTTTTTAAAAAAGAGTTACACTTAGTTTTAGGTTATATTATAAAGTGTATTCTATGGATAATAGGAAAAAAAGTTTGCCCAAAAATGTACATGTTTAAAGTAAACCATTTAAAAAAAATGATACTAATTTTCTTTTCCAAAAATGACATACTGGTGCATAGAAAGGGAAAAATAGGTCCTTTTATTTTGGTTTTTTTGAAAAAAACAATTTTAAATCAGGGTTGGGTTAGGGAAAAGCACTAGCAATAGGGCTAATGCATCATTAAAAGGAAGACGTTTTTAAACCCCCCTTTATCTTTAACCTTTTTGATTTTTTCCAACTCATTAATCCCATAAAATTTAATAATTAGTAATAACACATTTAAAAATATAAAAACAAAAATTAAAAAATAGCAAAAAACAAATAAACATGACTATATTAAGTTTTATTTTTTGGGTAGTCATAATCCCGCTGGGTCGAATGATTCCAGCGGTTCCCCGTTATTTCCTTTGAAACTGTCCTTTGCTTCCAACACCCAAGTTGCTATGATGACTGTCTACTTTTTGTGTAGAAGTCGCATAATAAACGTCTTTAAACCTGCCAAATTTGGAATTCCTCTTCCGTGTATGCAAGTACCCTTAAAGAGGACAACTAAAGGTCTTGCTTTAAGGTTTTGGCAAGAATGATCTCCTTTCGAATCCTTTGAACATGCCATTGCGAAATCCTTTCTTTCCCAAATATCCCCTGGCCATCATCTTGGACGTTCCGAATCATTCCCTTCCCATCATACCAACAAAACACCTCTTCTTCCCGTTTACTTTCACACCAGACACACTCACCTTTTCACGCAATCCCTCTTCCTCTTCGGTTTACCTTTCCATTATTTTTCTCTCCTTTTTTGACATCTCCACCCATAGGGTTTCCGTCCTTTTTTACTAGTTTTCATCCCATTCACCTTCCATCGCCATACATAAACCAACCGTTCCCCCACACCATGTACACACACCCGACTACTCCCATCCATATACTAAAACTTTGCACACCCCGCCCCGCACCTACAATACATACATACGATCATACCACACACCAAAATTTTTACGCACACACAACGACTTTTATCCTCCTTTTTCCTCAAAAATCTACATACACATACATACCCATTCAGTCTCACACCATGACACACAATACAATATACTTTACTTACATCTCACACCCCAAATACGACACATAACACCCGCTCCGAATACACCACACACCTTTATATAATGCATACACACCCCAAAACCCACTCCTTCACATACATACAAAACATACCACACCCACACATCTTCCATACATATATACACATACCTACATACACCACACATCTTCCCCTATATATACACACACACCACAACTCAATAATCCACATTTCCATGCACATACCGAAAACCCTCACACACCACGACTCCACACATACACACACAAACCGCTATACCACACACTATTCATACGCATACTCCCATTTCGCACACACCACATATCATCCTACACATACACACAACAACATACACCACACACCAAACAATCATATACACATATCCTTTCACACACCACCCACCATCACATACAATACCAAAGTCCTTGTACACACATCCCACCATACATACACATACACACATCCTTGCACACACTACACATCATCAAAATATACACAACACACATCATCATACACCCCGCACATCACTACAACACTTACACATACCCTTGCTCCTTCTTCCCTTATTCAAAATCGCAGCCTTCGATTCTTTAGCAGTTGCCAAAGTTTGAGCTTCCAAAACAAGTTACTCCTCATCAGAATCACGTCATCCCCCATAAGACATTTCTCCGTCCTTGTCACCACAGTCATCACACCATCCCGGCATAACCGTTTAGCTGTACAAGGATTCCTTCTCTACTTTCCCACTGTAACACTGCTGCTGCCATTAGGTCGTTGCCATCATTGTTGCCGTCTTCCCTCGCACACCACTATATCACATAACTTCCCTTTTCCCTCACGCACACACATACACACCTTCAACTTGCATCGACGCAAGGGACTAAGCTTAGCAACGTCCTTACGGACTCCTCTCGAACATTGCTATCATCGTTACAATCGTTTTAGTTGTAGTTGTGTGGTTGTGGTTTCTGTCTTTGTTACCATTTTTTATGGTCGTCGTTGCTACTGCTATTTTTGTGGATGTTACCTCTATAACTATTGCTCTTGTGGATGTTGCTGCTTTTGGGATCGTGGTCACTGCTGCTACCACGTTCGGGTTTTATTGCTGCTGCTGTCGCCATGTCGTTGCTGTTGTCGTTACAGCCATTGTAGTTGCCGTTGTTGTTGCAGCCGTGGTCGTCATCGTGGTTGCCATTGTGGATGTGTCGTCGTGGTCATCGTTTGGGTCGTTGTTGTCTTCTCCAAGTTGTTTGCTGTTGCCTCTGTCGTTGGGGAAGGAGATGAGATAGATACGATGCCAAGCTACTATCTTCGTCATTGTTGTCCCCGTTGCTGCATCGTTGCTCCATCACTATTGTTGTTGTGGTCGCTGCTGTTGCCATAGTTGAGGTGAAGGTCGGGCAAACGCGACTTGGAGCTGCTGAAGGAGACACAGCTTGGACAAGAAGAAGAAGAGAAGAAGAAGGAAAAGAAAAGAAAAGAAAAGTGAGGGAAACAGAAGGGAAGAAGAAGAAGAAAAAGAAAAGAAAAGAAAAGAAAAGTAAAGGGAGAGGGAAGGGACAGGAACGAACTAAAGAGTCTTGTCCCTGCTGCCTGTGCCTGACATTAATGAAGAAGGCCTGATGCTACTTGCTGCTGTCACGTCTGGTTTTTTTTTTATTATAGCTGTGCTTTATATATATATATATATATATATATATTATGTTATATTTTATATTATAATGTTTCTATTTTATTATTTCACTCGCATGTGAAAATATCTTTAAATTTTATATTTTTAGCAATTTATTACGAAAGCTTATGTCTAAGCTAATCTAATTATCCCAAATATAAATATTTACTCAAAATTTTCATTTAAAATTCCATATCTATAATTTAAATTTAATTTCTTATTTAACCTAATATTATTTGATATTCGTGTTTTCGAAGAATTTATTCTTTTAATTTAATTTACTTGAACTAAGTTGAGATTTACATTATTTTTATTTATCCGTTTATAATATATCTATATTCGGATATTTTTCGATCACTTTGTTTCCTAAATTTATTCGGCAATGTATTTCGTAAAATTTAATTTGTTAATTTTGTTATCTTCTTTTCTTTACCCAAGATTATTCCTTTTAATTGTTTTATTTTTAAAAACCTATTATTATCACAAAATATTAAAATAATTTTTTTGCATCACAATATTTGAATTTTTGTCGTACATTTCTCAAAGTTATTAATGTTGCGAAATTGTTCCTATCACTCCCCCGACCTAGAAATATGTATTATTCTATTTATTTTCTTTAAATTTTCATATAGTTATTTTAGGACTTTATAATGAATGTCCCAAAAAGATTATTTCATGTATCATTCATCAAACTTACCAAGATTATCTACATCTATTTCACAAAACATGTACTCTTAACACTGAAAGTACGAACCAGATGGTCTTCTACCATGAAATGGTTCATTTTGATGTTTTATAGTATTAGATCAAACATATACTCTATTCATTATATAGCAAGCAGTTCCCAACTGCCTCAGCCCAAAAGTATTCAACTATTCCACTTCCATTTAAATAGAAGAGTCATTTTTTGTATTGTCTTATTTTTCCTTCCAACTACTTTATTTTGTTAGGGTGAAATAAGGTGTTGAAAAATTATAAATTTATTCCATGTTTTTCATAAAAGGATTAGTTCTTAAAGCAACAAATAGAAAATCCTTTCTCATTTTATATTTATTTAGCAAAATTTTGAATCATATCAAAACTATTAGACTTATGTTTTATAAAAAATACCCACGTATATCTTGAAAAATCATTAGTAATCACAAGTCCATATTTATTTCCTCCTAAACTTAAAGTTCTTGTAGGTTCCAAATAGAAACAAGTTGTAACAATTTAAGTGTTTTTTTTTGTGGAAATCATCTTTTTATTTTTATGAGTGATTGAAACCATTTTTTTTTTAACAAGTTATACATTTAAATATCATACTTTATGCTAATTCTAGGAAAACTAACAATAAAATTCTTTTTAGAAAGTTTTTCTAGTTGATTAAAGTTACGTGACCAAGCTTTTTTATAAAAACATGTATATTGTCATTCTGGTTAGAAAAACAGCATTCAACATTTATATCAGAGAGTATAATCAAATATATATTCCTCTTCTTAAAACCTTCAAACAATTTTACTCATTCAATATTGTAAGCATAACATTTACTCTTTTCAAAGATCATTTTATAACCTCTATCACATAATTAACTTATAACTTAATAGATTAGTTTTAATCATTTTCACCAAAAAAATATTTTCAATTGAATATGGAGGATGACCAATCATATATGTTCTTATAATTTTACCTCTACTATCATCCTCAAATCTTACATATTGTCAAAGCCATAGTCTAGGTACTCCACGTGACAACCCACCATGATTGCCTAACCCCTGTTAAGCAATTGCAAAGCGTCTCATCTCAAGCATTGTGCCTGTTAATCACAATAATAACATTCACTGCTCAATGAAAGCAATCAACAATTATATTGTCACAGGGCCTTAACGAGCTCATTACACAATATAGGTACACCCAAGATCCCTTTTGGATCACTTACAGGCATTTACAACTATTACAGAGTCAAGTTAGCAAAAATCTACTTTGATCTAGTCCTCACTTCTTCCCCCAAACCTTGCCTTTAGTTATGTGACAAGTACTCACCTTAGTTCGCCGAAATTTAAAAAGGAAATTCTAGTAGTCTTGACCTACAAGGCAAAATCTATAGGAGGGTCAGCTAAAAGCTTAGTGAGATAGGGTTTCAATCTAGTATTGCAACAAACACAAACAATTTCAAGCAAGTTGTAAAACAAATGCTATCATGAACAATCATATGAATGTAGCATCTCAAGTGGTCTTCTGGTAACCAACGTGAAGTTTAGGGTTTCGCCCCCCCCTTTACCTTGGGTTAAGGATTCCAGAGCCACCACAGAGCCTAAGTCTTACACGCAATTTAATTACTCCCATCATTTTATTTCAATTGTGTCTTAGCTTTAGTGATCTAAGCTCAGGCATCTCTTATACACCGAGCATTTACACACCCTCAAGAGATAGGTCGAACTCGGAATCGTCAAAGGGGTGACAATCCCCCAGTCACTCAATTCACATTGGCAGAACAGCAATCCTCTGATTACTTTCAATGTACCTTGTAGCTATGATGGCCTTGAATAATGAATGTTTGTGCAATGCATGTCATGGTTTTAATTAGGTTTAAGATTAGTTAAGGTTTTAGGGTGATCATCCAAAGTCAAGCACATATGCCCGACAATCATGCTAACATACATTCCATTCATAAATGCACTCAATTATTCCACAAAGAAAGGGCATGTCCCTAACATCGATAAGAGAATAACATCCAAAAAATCAAACAAGAGATTATCAAGCTATGGACTTCTATTCATGATTATAGTTACATGTCTTGTCCTTAGATATATACATATGTCCTATGACACATGAGGCTTAATTAGACTTCCATCCATCCCTTATCATCACATATTGCGATTGTAAGGATTATGCTTATGGTTTATGGTCGACTACGAGTACCTTTCTCCCTAAACCTATAAACTCTATATGTCTACGGCTTATATCCATTTGCTTATATCCATTTCGACATCCTATACTTCTATCTACTTACACCTAACATATATAGCTAGATGGTAAGGACTCAGATCATTGGCGGCTTAACTCCTCCTTTTAACTTATGATGTATGCATATACTTATAGTTTAGATGGGCTCCTTAGACTCCCTTCTTTCTAGCCTCTACCTCCAACCTTCTCCATGTCAACATGTGTCTATAATCTTCTTCCAATCTCCATAATCGTTAACAATGCACATCCTATAACCTCTCCCTTACTCCTATAGCAAACCATGCACACACGCTAAGGAAAACAAATCCAACATCATATGCCTATACATGTTTTCTCACTTCCTCCTTCATGGATTCCACCCCCCTTCTAATTTCCCAACACACAAGCAAAATAAGAAAACTAACATCAATATAATTCCTAACTCCCACCTCCATTTCATCTTATAGTCTACATTCTCAAGTTAAACTTCCATTTCCGCTTTCACATCTCACATAAAAAACATTTACATATACAACATTTCCTACTAGCCTTCCAATCCAATAAAGGTGCACATACAAAATATACACAAACTGTTTCCAACCTCCATCATCATATACATATACATATCTATGTTCACTCGGCAGCAAAGAAAGGAAGGTCTTAATTTTGACCAGCAACCAAGGAACATACAAATACATACATTTATATATATTTATTTAAGCAACTCGCATCTTTATATATATCTATTCCCAAACATTTGTTAGCAACACCGCTCCTTCCCCCTGCATATGGATTATGCATATATTTTGTGGCAACCTTAGAATGTCAACTAGCAGCCGCCTCTCGTATGGCTTCCACATCCTTGCAATCTACTATAATATGCATACACATACATGGTTCCTCACATAGAGTAGCAATGACGTTCCAAGGGTTCCATTCTAGCCTTCCCTAATATCAAATACATGAAAGCCGCAACTAAATTTCAAACATAGAAAATGTAGCGGAAAAAGGGAAATCACTAAACCCCTTGCCATTGCTGAATACAAAAGGAAAAAAACCGTCAATCCCAGAAAACCCCCGATTTCAAAGCATTCAAAAAACCACAAGATGGGAATGTGGGTTTTTTTAGAATTTTTCATGCTCTGGACCCTTAAAAACCAAAAGCTTTTTATAGGAAACTTCCCTCAAAGTTTTTTAAAATCATGCTAATGGGGTTTGTGGTAATATGGTTCAAGGATTAAGTGGTATGGGATCGGGAAGGAAGTTGTATTTTGGGTTTTCCTTAAAAATGGCCACACTTCCAACTTTCCCCCTTGGCCCCATATTTTATTTAAAAACACAAACCCCTTTAATTTTTTAAAAAAACACAATACATGAAACATGCGAATTTTCCCTTTTTTATCGAGTAGTTTTTCCCTTTATTACAAAGTATCAAAATTTTTAAAATTTTTTCCCCCTTTTAAAGAATAAACCCAACGTTTTTTAGGCCAAACTTTATTGATATTTCGAAAAAAAAAAAATGTCACAACAAAATGAGAAATATCTATCAAGAGTTTCACAAAAAATAAGGAACCAATCCAATGACAAAAGATCCTTAAATTTGTGGGGCATTTTATTCAAAGGATGGCTAACACACTCGTTTAAAATTTCGAATGACCACTTTGTTACTTTAACACGTTCCCCCTTGGCCAAATACTTTTTGTCGATTTTGCTTCGATTCCCCTTTATTATTTTTACCATAAAGATGCAAATTTCAAAATACTCCTCAGGGGTTTGATATAGAATCCACAAGTCAACCCTTTGATAAATCTTCAACCTCACCTTTGGGGTAGCCTAAAACAAAAAAAATTTTGCCCCTAGAAAAAAAGCATTAAAAAATTGTTACCTTTTTTTTGAAATGGCTCCCCCGGCTAAAATAAAATTAACCGTGTTTTTTTCGAGAATAATGCATCCGGGGGAAGTTGAAAAAGAACCAATTTACCCAAATCATCTGACTTTGTAAAAACAGTAAACTTTTTTTCCCTTAAGATACCAAGATTTTCTTTGCACTTTCCCGGGCAAGTCCCTTTGCCCATATCTTTTAAATTCCCAGCAAAGCAAGTCAATTATACAAACCTGGCAACATTTTAAACCCAACATGAAGCATAGGAATGTTTTTCATTTGCTTTTTAAAAAACCTTTTTGGGGATTGGTCAAATGGGGTTTTTCACCTTCAGATAGGAGCCGCTGGGGGGAAAAATTTTTTTCCAAATCTTTTTAAAAATTTTGTTTTAATTTTTTAGAAGACCAAGATTCCTCTAGTTACTCAATTTAATCCCAATGACAGAGTCTACCCATATCCCTTTAAAAAAATTTTTTAAAAAAAAGTTTACCCTGTGCAACCCTTAATTTGGCAATGGGGTACTCCAATACAAAAAAAAACAAAACTTATCCACTAACCTTTTGGTATAACTTGACCAATTTTCCAAAAAACCAAATGAAGAGAAAACATAAAAATTTTAAAAACCTTGAGGGGAAGGCTTGTTTTAATCCAAAATGGATTTTTTAGTTTTCAAACCGTACACCCCCAAGGGAAAATCCTTCGGTTTTTTCTAAAAATTCTTCCTCTAATTCCTTTTTGGGAAATTTTTTCACATCCATTTGTTTCCCAAGATAAAATTTGAGTTACAATCAATTTTTTGCGAAAGGGTTTTCCGGAACAGGACGAAGGTCTCTGGTAATAAACCCTTCACCTGATAACCCCTTTTTGCAAAATCAGCCTTATATTTTTCAATTTCCCAATATTTTTTTTTTTAAAGCCCTTTTTACCTAGGGGCTTTTAACCTTGGGCAAGGGGCAAGACCCCAATTCATTACTCTTCATAAAATTTCATCCATCAAAAACCTTTATACCAAAATTTTTGACTCATACAATTCATATTCCTTAAAAGCCCGGGGATCATTTTCCTCCAAAATTTGTACTTTTTTTAAAACACAATAAAATAAAGGGATTGTGTTTCCCCTTTTCCTAGTAATTCCCCAAAATTAAAATATTTTTTGGGATATTTTGCCAACATTTTTGATTTTGTTTAACTAGATTTCCTCAGCAATTTGTGGATTTTCATTGGGTTGTTAAAACCCCATTTAAACTCGAGGTTTTTGAAAAAACCCCCAATCCCCCCTATGTGGAAGGTAATTTGCTAAACTTTTTGGATAATCCTCCTTTAATTTTTTAAAGAAAGCACGCCACCCCCTATAGGGGAGAGGAAAATAATTTTTCCTTTGGATTTTTCGGCACACTAAAAACCCCCATTTATAGCCCGGGGATCTATTTTTTTTTTTTGGGGGTTGAAACTTAATTAGCGGGCATCCCCAAACAGCAATGACGAAACTGGGTTTCCAACTTTAAAACCAAAGGGTTTTTTAACCCCTTTTAGTTGGAACCTTTTAATTTATCACCTCTTTAAGTTCAACCCAAAAAGGTTTAGGCAGTTTAAAGCTACTAAACATACTTCGCACCATTTCCATTAATGTTCGGTTTCTTCTTTCCGCAACACCATTCTAATCAGGTGAACCTGGCATGGTGTATTGGGCAACTATATCGTTATCTTGAAGAACTTAGCAAAAGGACCTGATGCTTGTCCATCTTCAATGTATCTACCGTAATACTCACCACCTCTATCGGTTCTCAGAATCTTGATTTGCTTACCGCATTGTTTCTCTACTTCAGCTTTGAAAACCTTAAAGACTTCCAACGCTTCACTTTTATGATGAAGCATGTAGAGATACATGTATCATGAGTAATCGTCTATAAATGTGATAAAGTATTTCTGACCTTGATTATCCATATTTGGACAACAGATATCAGAATGGATAATTTCTAATATGGCCGAACTCCTTTTGGCACCTTCTTTGACTTGTTAGTCTGCTTTCCTTTATGCAGTCTATACAAGTATCAAAATCAATGAATCTAAATGACTAAGTATACCATCATTCACCAATCTTTTAACTCTTCTATAGAGATATCACCTAGTCTACGGTGCCATAAGGTAAAAGAATCCTCATTCATAACAATCGTTTAGTACCAACTTGTACATGCATAACATCATGAGTAGCATTATTATGTAAATTTAATATATAAAGACCATCCAATGAAGAACCATCACCAATATGATTGGATTTATAAAATAAATCAAAACCAATTGTTTGAAAAGTTAAAAGTAAATTTCGAAGGTACAAGTTTGAAACTGAAATCAAATTCCTAAAAAAACTAGGAACATAAAAGGTCTTTTCAAGAATTAAATTAAAGCCACTCTTAAGTATAATATGCATGTCCAAATAGCTTCAACATGGGATTCTATCTTGTTTCCAGAATAGATAAATCGCTCAGCTCCCACTGGTTTCCGCAGGTTTTGTAAACCCTACATGGAATTGGAAATATGGATCGTAGATCCAGAATCAATCCACCATGTGTTACAATTCACAATCAACCATATTAGACTCAAAACAAACATATGAGACTAAGTTACCTTTCTTTTCAAGCCAATTTTATGCTTGACACAGTCTTTCTTTATGTATTCCTTCTTTTTACAAAAAAAAAACACTTGGACTCTTTCTTGATGTCAGCATTGGGTTAGATTTTACCCTTCCCTTTTCCTTTGACTTTGCCGATTTTCTTTCCTTGAGTAACCATCATTGCATTTTCTCCCATCTCCAGAGTTAATCGAGCTTCCTCTTCTTCACACATGGTCAATAGATCATCTATTGTCCATTTGTCCTTATGTGTGTTGTAAGAGATCTTAAAAGGTCCATACTGGATGAAAGGGTCATCGGAATAAAATGCACTAGGAAAGCATCCGACATCTCAATCTCTAGAGCCTTCAAGCGATTTGCTAAATCACGCATTTTGTTGATGTGTTCTCTAACGCCTTTCACAGAAGTCAACTTAGCAGATGTGAACTTCATAATCAGGGTGCTAGCTAGAGACTTCTTAGAAGTCTTAAATTGCCTTTCAAGGCATCTAGCAACTCTTTGACATTTTTATATTGATCCACTGAGCCACGGACATCCACAGTGATGTTTGCTCTTAATGAACATGATACTAAGTCGGTTAGACCGTTTCCATTTCTCATGAAGATCAAACTCAGCTTGAGTGCTTTCTTCACTCAGAAGTGGCTCATCCTTAATAGTGGCATAGTCAATGTCCAAAACACCCCAAATGAAGAAGTACATTATCTCTCCAAGTCTTAAAGTTTTACTTGTTAAAATAGGGATTTCTACTTTAGTATCAGTCAAAGGTTGCATAGCTACAAACACAACATGCTTAATACTTAATTTGAGACTATAACATAAATCATAATTTACCAATGCAAATCATGCAATAATGAATCTAGCGACATAAAAATTGCCTGTGGGCTAAATTTTTAATTCAATAAGATTCATTCCTTTAATAGACATTATATTTCTTTTACTTCATAATCACTTTATGAAATCCGTCCTTAATAAGGCTGTTGTGGCTATACCTCAATGCTTTAGAATCATCAAACAAAATAAATGTAAAGTCTAAACATTTCTTATGTGATACCGTATAAATAACTTCGTTCAATAGAGGCTGCTTTGGCTAAACCTCAGTCAAACAAAATTATTTTTATCACTTGAGATCAAATAAATTTCCAGGAAAGATGCGTAGGTTAAACAAAAGGTCCCACTTAAAATCCAGCCTCCTTAGACAGAATTCGAACGAATTCCAGGAAAGACGTGGAGGGGTCACATTTGTCCCACGATAATGTCTCCTTAGACAAAATTAATCTGACTCAATTTAGACTTTTAACTTAATGTTTTATGAAGTTATTTAATGTCTATAATACTAAATGTGATTTCTAATAAATAACCAATCTAAATAAGACTGCTGTGGCTACACCAAAATTTATTAGAATTATTTAATCACAAGACAACATAACCGCTATTGCTAAACATCATGCAATAACTCTAAATGTACTTAAATGTGAACAATATATTGCATGCATAATAAATCCGAAACATACATACAATCACATACCAATTTAAGCACCTTGAACAAATACTAAAATTGCAAAAATCCTAATGCAATTTCATTAACGATATTTTTAAATAATTAACAAGCTAGTGTATATAAACCATAAATTTATATATACACAAATTATTTAAAATAAATACGGAATTTAATACAAAATAAAATTCCACAAAAGTTTTTCACAAAACCGTAAGTGAAATGTTAAATAAAATTGACATGTTAAATTTCAAGGAAAAATTATTTAAGAAAAATACTAAATAATTTACTTTATTTCCAATTTAACATGTCATAAATTTTATTTAAAAAAAGAAGAAGGTAATACTTGATGTTGGCAAATAAAATCCAACATTATTACTCAATTATTATACTTGAAAATTAAGTAAAACTAAGTACAAAATTAATAAAAAAATTAATTTGCACCATAAAACTCTAATTTAAAAATTAATTTTCTCCAGAAAAATTGATACAAATAAATGTATCATAAAATTTGATAAAAATTTATCAAAACTAATTTAAATTAAAATTGAATTGAAAAATGAGAAAAATTAATTTTTCCGAAATCGCAAGGCAGAAGTTTAATTACGGCTCTGATACCAAATAAAAGCCGTAACTAAATACAAACACAGAAAATGCAGCGGAAATAGGGAAATCACTAACCTCTTGCCATTGCTGAATACGGAGAGGAACAAAACCGTCAAGTCTTGGAACCTCCAAGATCTTCAGAGCATTCAAAAAACTCACAAGATGGTAATGTGGTTTTTATAGAATTTTTCATGCTTTGGGACCTTGAATCCAATAGCTATTTATAGAGAAACTTTCCATCAAAGTTTCCTAAAATCATGCTAATGGGTTAGTGGATAATATGGTTGACAAGGATTAAGTGGATAATGAGATCATGGGAATGGAAGTTGTAGTTTATGGTTCCTTAAAAATAGGACCACACTTCCAACATTCCAACAATACATATATGTTTATCCATTGTAACTTTAAGGAGAGATAAAAAAAAAATTCCCACACGCAGGGAAGGGCTAATAATCTCCAATATATATATATATATATATATATATATATATATATATCGTATATATCTAGTTACCTGTAGCCAATGAAGAGATGTCCACACGCCCACGCACATAATGGATGGCCAGTAGTCACGCACAGTACATATATATATATATATGTTTGTATATAAAACAACACAAAATTCCTAATAAAGCACACATAATCAACAATATACACATAATACAACACGTCATAAAGTCCTACTCACCCAAGTCTCATTTTTCTCGGATTTAATTGAAGTAATCTCCGGGTATTTCCTAGTTGAAATCTTCTTCCCTAAAAAATTAGGGAAAAATACATCATTGCATGCTACTCATGGTCTAGATCGCCCTATCTAGTGTTTCTTTAGCTATTACAACTAATTTTAGGTGAAATACTAATTTTTACACCTATTTGATATTTGCACCTAACTTTTAAAAACTAACTCCATTTTGCAAAAAAAATTAGTCTAGTTGAGTTGCACTCATCTCAAGGAACATGCTAATAGTCTCGGATCCTCGATCAGAGGTCGTATGTGTGAGATATGAATTTTTTTGTTCGTTTTCCCTTTTTCTTTTTCTTTCGTTTTCTCTTCATCCATAGGTCCTCGCTCATCCTAATCGTCTCTATCTCCTCTCTTTTCTCTTTTGCTTTTTCTTTTGTTTTTTTATGTATGGCTATGGGTCCTCCACGGCATGGCTAGTGCATATATATATATATATGTCTTATTATTATTATTTTTATTTATTATAGTTAAGGTTTAGAAATTCCTAGTGTATTTTTTGTGCACGCGATGATATTTATAGATTTTGAAATTTTAGTATTTTATTAAAAAAATTTATACTTAAACTAATTTGACTATTTTAAGCATAAATATTTACTTAAAATTTCCATTTGACAATCATAAGTCTATGATTTTAATTTATTTTATCGTTTATTCAATAATTTTTTATGGTTTGCTCTTCATGTGATTATTTCTTTTAATATAATTTTATATAGGGTATGTTTAAAGCTTTTAGTATGATCTTTTAATTATTTTGATGTTATATGTAACTAAATTTTTGAGGATTTTACCCATATCCTTTTTCCTTCCATATTATGCTAGTGAACAAGGACGTATCACCTATCATGTGGCCTAAACACTCACTATCCAGATACCAAAAGCCTTTTATTTTTATTCTTTATTCCTATAATCATACAAAAGGTGATCAAACCTTTTTAAGAACCCAAACAAGCTTGGGTCTTTGATAAGTCAAGCTCGTCTTTTCTTATTTCTTAACGTGACACGTACTGAGCTTGTTTCTTTTATAAAAGTAGTACTTTTCTATGTAGCTTACTTTATTGCAAAAGAAAAACGCATAAGATGTATTATACCTTTGACTTACCTAATATTGATAGTTTTGCCTTAGATATCATTTATCATATCCATACTTATAGTCTCTATGATATCCTCTAAGTGGACACTAATGTTGTTGAGGGTACCTTCTAAAGTATCCTCTACTTCTACTATTTGAGTTCTTTTTAATAGGTTCAGCATCCAAGTCCATGTTTAATACTTATAGATCTTTGACTACTTATGAGCATGTTTAGTTTTTTATCACTTTCATTAAATTTATTAAAGGTGTTCTTAATAGTTTGTGATAGATCTTCAATTCTAACTTTTAGATCTTTATTTCATCCTTTAAAACACCATTTTCTTTTCTCAAAACATCATAATTAACATGCATTTTTTTTTCATTATTATTCTTTAGAATGTCATTCTCATCAACAAGAAGTTTGTTTGTCTGACTTAAAATATCTTTTTCATTTTTCAAGGCTTTATTTTCTACTTCTAACTTAGATATTTTTATATCTACCTTTTTAAAAGCCTTTAATAGCTTTTTTCATCCTAGCATACATTTCATTATCTAATATATCAACTTTGAATTTGGGATTTACCTCAAATTGGCTTCTTCCTCATCTTCCTTTATAGCTTTTGACTCATCCAAGTCACTCTAAGTTACCATCATTACTTGGCTTTTCTTCTTGAATCTTTCCATCTTCTTTATAAGAATTGGGTACTCATATTTGATATGTCTAGATTTCTTATATTCATAGCATGTGATCTCTTTCTTTTCTTTCTTTTCTTCTTTCTCCTTAAAAGTTTTTTCCTACATCATATTTGTTATTTTTGCTAAAATTCTTAAATTTCTTACCTTTCCTTTTCATCAGCCTATTGAATCTTTTTGCAAATATACTGATGTCCTCATCATCATTGTTGTCTTCATCAAAGTTAGACTCTTCAGCAGCTATTTTCTTTGCTTTGAATGCGATTACTTTTATGCTACAATTATGTTAAGATGAGACTCATATCCCATCAACTTGTCCCTCAGTTAGCTGAGTGTGAGCTTGTTCAGATCTTGTGCTTCTTCTATAGCAGTCTTCTTGGCATCTCATGACTTTGGTAAGATTTGCAATACTTTCCCAACAAGATCAAGATCTTCTATTTTCTTTCCAAGAGATGTTAGTTTTATAGTTATAGTAGTAAAATAATTGAAAGCATCTTTAATTTTCTCATCAAATTTAATTTTGAATAATTCATATCTCTACAGCAAAGCATTAATTTTTATTTCCTTAATAGTATTCGTTCCTTCATATGTTTTAGATAGAGTATCTCATATTTCTTTAGCTGTGTCACATGAAGAAACCAAGTAAAATTCAAATGGCGCTATAGTAGTGAGTAGCATATTCTTAACCTTTTTATTTTGCTAGATAAAATTCAGTTCGACCTTAGTGAACTTAGTATCATTTGTTCTTATCACTTGATTGTCTTTAATATCGATCACTTGCCATAAGCATAGTCATTAGCCTTAATACAAGTGGACATGTGCATTTTCCAATATAAGTAATTTGTGCCATCAAAGTATGGAGCTCAATTGATTGCAATGTTATTTTCAACCATGATAAAGTGGATCACTCAATTTAATAAAAGAAACCTACTCTGATAACAATTGTTGGTCTTAAAGAGTAACCAAGAGGGAGGGTGAATTGGTTGCCAAAAAAAAAAAAAAAAACTTTCTTTCTTAAAAATTAGATTACATCTCTAGTTAGTTGCTTATAAATTATGGCTTTAAATTTTCTTTACAAACACAATAGATAATTAAATGCACAAAAATAAAAGAATAGAGTAATAGAAGTTTATGTAAGGATTTATAAAGGTTCCACCTCAAGCGTTAGTTCTCTCTTCTAACTTCAAGCTAGGGATCCTATATTCCTCATTAGTATGTTTCACTATATCTAATCAAGAATCAAGATTATAAAATAGTGACCATAATTCACTCTATCAGACCTCCACTATCACTTAACTATCTCTAAACTCAAAGCTATTTACAATCTAATTCTCACAAAGTATCAAAATCAATGAGGAATAAAGATAATAAAATCTTCATTAATTTCAGTATAAAATAAAAATGAAATGTAATAGCATTTTACACATAAAATGTTAAGTATTATTTTTTCATGTCGTAGTCTATTTTCTTTTCCTTAGATGTTGAGGCTATTTTTCTTTAGATTATGCAATGGCTAGAAGAGGATAAGCTAGATGTTAAAGATAAGATTTGTTTCGGATATTTTTCATTTGCTGGAAATCATATCTTTTATTGCTATCTCAAATTCAAAAACATTCCTTGATCAGTTTCGTGTTGTTAGCGAAGTCTATGAATAATATCTTCAAAAACTGTTGACTTCATATTCCTTAGAAATAAGAGTGTATTTTGTTTGTTATCCTTTTTTAATGTTTTTTGCTCCTTATATGCAGCTTTGGATTTTGAAAAATATAAATCTTCATTAGACAAACTTTACTTCGTCAGATCTGGACCAACTTTAGTTTTAATATTTAAACTGATTATAACCTCAAATCCCCTTAATATATTAACCAACTTTGTGGAACATTTTGAATATATTACCCAAATACATTCAACTTTGAAGCTGGGCCTTTAAGTAGATTAAAACTCCAAAGATAAACTCATTTTGTAACATATTATTCGTTTCTGCGATTATGTCCGTGCAGTAGGTCTACTCTTTCAGTCATTCTCTAGATTACCTTATGAGTAAAAATTTGAGAGTTGTATAGCAGGTTTACTCTCTGAATTAGTTTTTGAGTTACCTTTTGAGTAAAAACTTGAGAAGGAAACTAAGGAAAACTTCTCTTATAAGAGTGCTCTTTAATTAAACTAAATTATGTTTATATTGTTTAACTACACACTTAATAACTTAGTTCATAATCTCTTAGCTTTTTATTATCATCAAAACTATTTTCAAGAGAACTTAGCAAATGAGATTTTGAGCCATGATTTGTTCATGGTGTAGTTTTCATTAAAATTGAAATTTGCATAAAACAATTAATTTAAATCCAAACAAGGCATCGTTTGAAGTTATATTTCCCTTAAATAGACATTATTTTATGCTTTTAATAATGAGTAAGCTCAATCGGGCTAGTAAAATTGAGCAGTTTTAAACTGAAAACACAAGAACTATTAAATGACATATGCATGTTTTAACTCAAAAAAAAAAATTTTTGATCATGTAAAATTAACAATCACCCTAAAAACTATTTTTCACCTCTAAAAAGTGGTTTTGTCCTCCTTTTTTTTTCATTTTTTTGTTTTTTATTTTTTTCCCATTTTCTATTTTTTTATTATTCTATTTTCACTTTTCTAATATTTATTACTTTGCAAATTTTTGCACTATTTCCATTTTTTTTAAGTCTTTATTAAAAAACTACTTTAAGGAGAGAAAAATGGGATGTCTACAAGCATACTTTAATGATGTAGGAATAGATAAAAATGGTGAATTGTTGCAATGTTTTCTAATGTGATAATGTTATGATAAGAGTTATGTATGCCTAAGATACATTTTTTCCCATCCATTTTCATATAAGATTTCCTTTAGTTTTGAAATTCCTCTTTGGAAATCAATTATATTTTGGTGTTAGATGGCAAAATAGGATTCAATTTATGCTAATGAGAGATTTGATGATTTTCTATTAATTACTAAAAGTTAAATTTGGTTTTAACCTTTGCAAGTTTATTTGTTAATTTGAAAGCTATAAATGAATATGATTAATGGATGTTTTTAGTTTAATTTAATTGCTTTAAAAATAAATGTTGTTATGGAGAAGCCAATAGACCAAGCTCAGGAGATCCCAATTCATGAAGATCAAGGAGTCATGGATGCAAGTAAAGAGATTTCAAGTTCGATTAGCATGCCTTAAGGACCTATAACAAGATCTCAAGCTAAGAAGATACAACAAGCTTTGATTATTCGTCTACAAGGCTTAGTGAGGATGGCTAGTGAAGAACTTCAAGGATATTAAAGCTTTGGGACGATTACAACTCAAGTCTAATACAACTTAGAGCAAGTTAAAGTGGAGATTCCAAACTTTGAGAAGGTTGCTAGCTTTGGAGGTGAAAATGGTCGACTTTGAGAACTTAAAGGTTGCCAATGTTGGAGATGAAGGCCGTCGGCATCGAAATGAAGGCTGTTGGCGTGGAAATGAAGCTCGTCGACCTTTGGCCAGCGTTGAATCAAAGTTACCCCCTATAATGGCATAAAACTAGCTTTCTTTTAATTTGCATTTTGTAACTTGTCTTTTCATTAGGGTTTTAGATGAACAGTTTTGTTGTTTGATAATCACAAAAAGCTATTGCTTATCCTTTGTGTTCTTGTGTAGAATACATGCTTTAGGAACATTTAAGAGAGATTGATCGACTTTCTTATGGAGTGTTCTACGATTAGAGCAAGTCTTTGATCTAATTTCTTTTATCGTTATCTAAGAGAAACCTAACTCTAATCCATCATAGGGATTGAACTGAATTGACTACAAGAGTTTTTGCGTTACTACTGTGAGGTTCATAATAATCAAAGGGGTTCTCAAGCATATTCACAAGGGTTTCATATCAAATGCTCAAGGTTAAAATCCTTTTAGAAGAATGTAAAATTGATTTTGAAGTTGCAAGTGTGATTTGAAACTTTTAAGGTAGGGTGATTGACTTAAGGGACATTGTGGTTGACTACAAGCATACCTCAATTAACCAAGGTTAGAGGGGTAAGGCTACTTGACTACACCAGGTGCTTGACTGACCATATATGCCTATAGGAAAGCCTGGTTGATAGTAAAACCTTATAAGTTGACTAGGTTGTCTTTTTGAGGATCTAGGTCAATCTATTTTGGGTCTTAATCAACTAGTTAATAGTGAAATCAAATAGTAAATTTAGATCATGAATCCCCAGGTTATTTACGAATTTTAATGGATCGTTATGTCTATTTTGGTTTTAGAAATTGGAGTTAACTTCAGATGTTTCTATAAACGTTCTCATAATTTTAAGTTGGATTCTAGGTACCTAGTTACAGTACTTGTTGCTTATGCTTATCGGAATGGATAATCAACTTTAATTGTTTTTGTTGAGTATGCTTTTACCTAGGCTAGAAATTTCAAGGTTATGTGGTGGAATAAATTTAGGCACTAATGCTGCCATATATGTGCATTTAAGATCGAAGGATTGTTAATCGATGATTTGTTAAAATATGAGTTACTTTATTGGGAGAAAATTGTAGCCAAGTTATAATGGTATTATGAGATAGCTTTATGGACTTTGTAGTAAATCAATTGTACTGAAGGCTAGTTTGGTGACAATTATAAAATGAATCAACTTTGTGATTGGTCTTGGGATGTTGGTTAATACCAAAACCAAGTTTATATATTTGTGTATATAATATACTGTGATCTAAATTTTAAGATGTCAAAACTATGCTGTGTGCTTTACCTAAATAAAAGTAATAACACATGGATGTTATATTAGATTGGGGTTATAAATGTTGTATTTGCATGACAAGCGTATGTTTGTGTCATTGATTATGTACTAGGTTTTGATCCGAGACCTTGTTTTTCAAATATGAAAGAGAATTATTTATTTTTAGATGTGACTTCAGGCATGGGAATGGGATTGATGCTAGTATTTTAGAAGATTTTAAAATATAGGTTGATTTAATGTAGTATTAAGTAATTTAACATCTTAGTTATTTTATGCTTACAAAGTTTAAATTGTTTTAAATTGAAGATATTGTTATGAGAGTTGAAAGGGTAATTTATTGTTTATCCTTTGCACCAAGTGTAATTTTTAGTTTTTAGTTTCAAATCTTTTTTAAACCAAACCTAAATAATATGCAAATATTTGGTTGGATTCAATTTGTTTTGATTAGGTTAGGAACCTAGTATTAAAAAACCTTTACCAAACAACTTTTGCCCGTTAATATCATTGAAAATAGAAATAGATAATAATTCCAATAACATTATAATTTTATTATTAGTTCTAGTAATAAAGTAAGTTATTTATATAGTTGTTGCCATTAGTTCACTCAATACAGGCGGCAGTTCTAAACTCTACTACAATTGCACCAACAGACACCACGGACAGCTATGTCGTACCTCTATCACGTCGTCTAAAATGGCGTCCACTTCCACTTCATCAACGGTGCCGGCGCCTGTTAGGTCATGGAGGACGGCTTTTTTGACACTTCGAGACGAAACCCTAACGACCCCACTCCAAACTCCAATTCCTGATCTCCTCCGTAATATCATCTTTTCCAATTCCACCACTCTCATCTCCGCTGCTCCCAGTCTCTCTCCTCACGAGGTATTTCTATCAAGTCGCTTGATTGAAGTCCTTGGCTATACATTAATCATTATTTCAGTTCGAATTACTTGTAATGTGAACCATTTTGGATTTCGTTTTTATTTTTAGGTGGCTTGTGATGTATTATTTCTGGTTGAATTGGTCGGGAAGGTTGATCATGTTCGCGAAAATATGGGTTCCATGTTTAGTGATACTTGCCATTTGGTACGAAGTTTAATTTCATATAATGGAATATAATTTCATCGAATAGGGACAATGCAAGTGTCTTCTACCGTTTAAACCTTGAGTTTTTATGATTTGGCTATGCTAATGAGTGTTCGGATACTTGTTTAGCACACTTGATGCGGAAATTTGCAATCTTTTAATATTTCATAGATAGAAAAGGGCGTTGGAAATGGTAATATTAATTATCTGGGCCGCATATTAGAAAAATTGTTCATAATCTTGATTCTCAATTTTGCAAATTTTCTTTTCTATTTTCACTTAAGTTTTTTACTTTGTTAATGTTCTTTATAAAACTTGAGGAGAATATTTTCAAAGTTCAAATGTAAAAAATAAAATTCAGTTGGAGTGTGCAATGTCATTTAATTACTGTTTTTCTTTCATAATATTGGTTTGCTTCAGATTCAGGATATAAATTATCGAGTTCCACTTGATATTAGTGTGCCGTCATGGAGTCTTATTGTTGAATCATTTGGAAGGATCATAGATGTCCTTGTTCATAGTGGTGGGAGTAAGGGTGTGGGTTCTCGTAATGCAGCGGGGATTAGGCCTATGATCGACTGCTTAGAAAGTTTGAGGTAAGTCTGTTGCCACTGCTGCTGGGTGATTATTTATATTAAATACATGTTATTCTTTCTGAAATGGTTTGCTTAGGTTTATTATTTATTTTTTGGTTGTTGATGCTATTTAGAACCAGAATGGTCAATCTAGTTCAATGTGAAATTAACTTGGTATTTAAGTGGGTTGTCATGTGTTTGGAATATTGATAGATCATTAACTCATTATCATTTCAGCATTTGTTTTGCAAGTGGTTCTTTCCATCTATAAGGAGAAATAAAGAAAGAGAGAGAAGAAATTAGGAAGCTGCGCTTTAATTTTAAGTTCCCATACAGATAATGTTCACTAATTTTTAAGCTCCCATGCAGATAATCTTCACTAACTTTCATATTCAAACCACTTCATTTCCAGACGCCTCATTGGTGCTTATCACAGAAAATCTTCGTTGCCAGAAAATTCAACACTAGTGAAGTTTCTTTGCCATGTCATTATGTGCTTACATGCAGAATTATACAGTTCATCTCATTTCAATGGCAACCAAAAGCATTCCATTGCTTCTGAGAAGAAAATGCCCCGGCATAGCAGCTTATGGGAAGTACAGACTCTAGCCCTTGTTATGCTTGGGGAATCATTTTCGAGAATTGGGTCTTCTTTTCCACTGGACATCTGGCAATCTGTAATTGAGGTAGGTATATCTTAATTTTTCAGTTGTATTTTTTTTAATTATCAAAACTATGACTTTTTGGCCGTCTTCAAATAGGTACTACGAAGAGAGATGGATGTCTTGGCATCTAAGAATATGCTTATTGAAAACAATGTTATGTCCAAGTATGTTTCATCATCTGAATGTCTCATTCTGTGCACCCACCAGCTTGCAAATATTTGAAAACATATTTATGCTTTTTTGTCTGGCTGAAAATGCAGTTACTGAGTTTGACATCTATATATCAGATTGATGACATAATTCTTTCTTATATGCAGGTTTTATGCATCTCTTCTTCAGTGTTTGCATTTGGTTCTTGCAGATCGAAAATGTTCACTTTCTGACCATGTAAGTTTACTTACTTTGATCTTCAAATATTTCATAATCTCATTGTTAAAGTATTGAAAAAAAATTGCTTTTGATCTTTTTCTTTGAAAAATTACTTGCAGGTACCTGGTTTTGTAGCAGCTTTACGAATATTTCTTACTTATGGCCTTGCAAGCAGAAAAGCACAAACTATCGGTCCAGTTTTTGGCTTGAGGGACAAGGAAGTTACATCTACAAGCTCAAAAGTAAATATAGATGAAGGTTTAAAGGTGGATCGTAAACCATACAGGCCTCCACACTTACGGAAAAAAGACAGCTCAGAATTCCAGCGGAACAAAAATTTTGATTCTAAAAGCTTGCCAGATTATGAATCTTCTATAGTTGATTTTCCCTCATCAGATTCTGACCACAGTGATAGTGATAGCTTTATGAGGGATATTGACAGTAGGAATTCCAAGGTCAGACTAGCTGCTGTTATATGCATACAGGTAAGGTTTTAGAAATGTTCTTGCCACATGGAACTCCAAATGCAGCTGGCATGTTTCTTTTTTCTTTGTATTTCCATTAGGGACTGTTAGTCTCATATGTAATTTGTTTGTATCTTATTTGTATGTGTTCTATAACTGTTCAATGTCTGTTTTGTATCCATTTTGCATTTAATATGTATGATTGTCATATTATTTTCTTGGTATCTTTGTTAGCCAAACATTTGGTTATAAATCAATGCCAAAATAGCACCAAAATGAGGCCACAGAGTGATGAGCCAAAAAGGCCCTTAATCTTGTGAGGACAGTTTCTCTCTATATGTTATTCCATGTATTAAGAATTGTATTTTGCCGTTGTTTGCTTTCAATAGCTATTTCTTTGTTAAGAGATGGGCACAACCAAATTGAATCAATTACCTTCAGGAACATGAACCTTCCTATAATGTCTTGCATTCGTTATGCAAAGCTTGTTCTATGTAGATTGCACCAAGATGTGTCTGTGGTAGGGTTTGACCGAGAATGCATCAGTAGTTATTTTAGGTGATGATATGTTAAGAGCAGCTGTATCAATGCATTGGTAGTTGTGTGCCACTTCCCTTTAATACTCTTTGAGTTAACCTTAGGGAATTGTTATGGATTTCCTTTTTGACAAGCTCAGATGACCAACCTAGGTATGTCTTCATGGGGGAACCACATGAAGTTTATACATCCTGCTGCTGTCTTGGCTACTGTTCAATGTCAGTCCTTTTAGCCTGTAATTTCATCCTTTACTATCTTATTTGCATTACACACAAGTACCAAATTATCATGGTAGAAACTTAAACATTTCGTTTCCCTTTCTTCCATTCCTAACCTTATGGACAAGTGAAGAACTGTATTTATCTTTCTTGTAGAGATATTTTTAATATTTGCTTTCCAAATAGAAAATTAATCTAATCTACCCATTAAAGAAATCTATATCAAGTTCTGTAATGAATCCATTATTCCGGACTAGAGTTACCTGTATTGTTTTAAAATAACGGGAAGAAGTTTGTTCATCTTCTATTATTGTAATAAGATGCATAGTTTATTTGCACCCTAACCCATTCTCAACCACTCCTGAGCAATTAAAAACACTGTTATGAGTAATGTTCTGGAATAGTATTGTTTAAATTTCAGTCCATGTGGATTTGTCTAAGTTTTATGTATTCTTCACTTACCTAAGACTAGCTTCCTCTAGAAAGTTCTATAAGGATTTAACGTATCATTTTTCAGTAAGTTTAACTCTGTCATAATCTACTTTGAGAAAAATATCAAGGTGATTCCTTGTTGTCATGTTATGTTGTGACTGAGTTCTTTACTGAAGTTGAAGCATAATACCATATTTCATTTGTAACTCAGCTGGATAAACATTCTGTACTATTTATCTACTAACAACCAGCATAAATATAACATTCAATGCATGTTAACTTTTTTATTTAAAAATTTCAAATTATATTACAATATTAAAGAGGCATTGATAGTAACAGACAGGATCTCATCATCTTTAGAGGTATGTAGAACTCTGTAAAGGCATAGTGTCTTTACTTTTACTGCATTACCAAATGACTTATGTTTCTGTATTAGTCTCCTGTAAAAATGTTCTAGTGCAGTAATCATGCTGCACAATCTAGTATGTGGGAACATATTCATTTATGTCGTGAATTTCATTTGTGCAATGGTTGCTGTTTTTACAACATGAAACTAGTTTACAAAATTTTCTTGTGCAATGCTGCATAAAAGAGCGTCAAACACTGGTAGCAATTGAAATTGTTGCTACCAATTATAGCACAAAATGCTATTATTTGCAGTGCATTCCCTGGTTTACTAGTCATTTGTTACAGTTTGTTAGTATTATCAACAGAGTGATATTCCTGGCACTGATTTTTCCTTTTCCTTTTTCATATGTATATTGGAACCTTAATTACTCTTTTGTGAGAAGGATCTTTGTCAAGCTGATCCCAAGTCTTTTTTGACCCAATGGACCATGCTTTTACCCAGTTTTGATGTATTAGAGGCAAGGTGATGCACTCTTGTTTATTCTTCCCAGTCAGTCAATTATTTTGTTTTTAGCAATCTTGCTTTACTCACATGCTTTCATCTTATTATTTTTCTCACAGAAAATTTGATTCTTCTCTGATGATATGTGTGCTAGCTGATCCCCATGTAAAGGTATGTCTGCATCTTCATTCTGAGTCACTGTTATATTGCTCTGTACTAGATTTGCTAGTTAGTACTTATTAGTTATCAGTACCTGTAATTTGAGGTTTAAATCTTTCTTGGAACGGCAACCTTCTTTTCTCCACTACTGCCATATCTAACACGTATTATTATGTTCATAAACCTGATTCCATTTTATACATATGACAAGGTAATTTTCAGAGGATCAACATGGTGTGCATAACCAGATTTTATTGTTTCTTATCGTTTATCTTTTGGTGCTTAGGTGCGGATTGCAGCTGCCTCAACTTTAGCTGTCATGTTAGATGGACCCTCCTCAGTTTTTCTGCAGGTGGCAGAATACAAGGATGCATATAAGTATGGATCCTTTACATCATTATCAACTTCCCTTGGACAGATTCTTATGCAGCTTCATAAAGGTATTTAAGAAAATTTATGCCAGTAAATATGCTTGGTTTTTTTTTTTTTTGGATAAAATGTCAGCCATAAATATGCTTGGTTGAAAACTTATGATTTGAACTACCGGCCTTAGAAGCTGAAAGTGGTTGTCCAATAAAGAAATTGTTAACACCCCCTTTTTCTATGAAAAAAAATGAAATATATTTTTCGGTAATGTTGGATATTTTTTGTTAAATTTAAAGGATTTACAGAGAGGCTATGGGCTCCTATACAAAACACAAAAAAGCCTCAACAAAACTACTCACCAATCAAATGAAAGATAAGAAAACATTTGGAATAGTGTAAGATGCTCTGAGGTACAAAAATGGTGCATCTGCTGCTATGCCATTATAAATTATGATATCATTCTTGCTATTGAGGCACAAGATAGGATCCTTCTTGACATGTTCTCGGCTTTTACTGCCAGATTCCCAATCTTTTGTCATTTTGTTCTTTCTAGATGAAATAGAAGGTAGCAGCAATTGCTTTTTCCCCCTTAAGTCGAAAGAGCAAAGTTCCCTCCACCAAAAGAGAGGGAGTGTTGAAACATAGCTGGTAGCAAACAGATATGCTGTTGGAGTTTTATCCATAGATCCTTTGCCAAATCACACCTGAAGAATAAGTGCTTGTGTGTTTCCTCTTCCCTATTACACAAGTAGCGTTTGTTTTAATTTAAAACTCCCCAATTCACTAGCTTGTTTGTGGAATTTTTTCCTTGTGCCATACTAGCTGCTGCCAGGCAACCCCTTCACCTCTTCCACACACTGCTTTGTTGGCCTCACTTACCTTCAGTTTTTTCAATGGGCTGGCTCAGCAAAATAACTTGTCACAGTTAGCTTCCTCAGGTTTAATTCCTCCCAGATCCTTTTTAATCTGTTCCCAGAGGTTGCCTTGGTGCCAGACCCCACGCTTGGTTTTTTACAATGCAACATTACTTGACTTCCCTTGCCCCCTACCAACCCCCCCCCACCAACCCCCCCAAAAAAAAGAAAGAAATAATTATGTTTACCTAATAGTTTACAATATTTGTGAAACTGGTGAACATTTAATTTTACGTGAAAGTTGTAGTCTTTATATATTTTAATACCTTACTGATTGTATATTTGATATCCAAGTAAAATTTAAATGAGCTATGTTGTATGTGAACATGTGCAATTTAGAAAATTTATCTGTATGTAACTCTGGGTACATAGATTATGGATAATTTGTTTGAGTAATATATCCACATACATGTATGTTTTTTTTTTACTTGGAATGTGTGAATCAGATATACAAAAAAGGATATTGTTCCATTTTAGAAGGGGAAAAAAATGATACTGTTGATTTCTAATGAAAACAGAAAATAAATCTACTGTTTCTTCTTCATTTCTAAGGGGGAAAAATCCAAGGTGTCCTGTATTCTTCCACTATCTGCAAGTTGCTTCATGATAAAATAACTTAACCTATGTGCGTAAATATATGCTATAGGGATCATTAGATATATTATCTGCACTATATATCCTATTATTTCTCCTTTTTGAATATGGCATATTTGCTAGGACCTTTCATTCTGTATGTTGCCCATTTAAATATCCTTTCAATAATTGACTATCGTGTCCTGTAAAATTGATATATCCATTGGTTTGTCTATTGATATACTTAATGGACTTCCGTACTATCAATATATTTTGTATGAGAAGAATGGTTATTTCATAAGATCAGTGTACATCCTTTCATTTGCACACAACATTTGTGCTGTAATTCATCAGTACAGGTAAAAAGGGCTTTCGGTTCTGTTCATTGTTCTCCACTCTCCATTGCTTTTTAATTTTTCCTCTCTATGCTTTCTGAACGTTCCTTTCTTTGTTTTTTTTTTTGTAGGAATTATGTACTTAATCATGCATGAAACGCATAGCGGATTGCTGGCATCCTTGTTCAATGTACTTATGCACTTGATATTGTCCACCCCGTATGAAAGCTTGCTTCCCTCTATCATATGCTTTTCATACTTTCTTAACTATACCATATCTATCCAGTCTTTTTGCATTTGAGTTTGTGGTTTCCAGTGAGATATTGAAACTTCTTAATACATGCATTTTTGATAGCTTTATTGAAAATCCATTTGAGAACTTTCGCTACACCTATGTGCCACTAATCAATCTACCCTTTTTATCCTAATCATGGGTATGAAAGAACATTTTCTTCGTCCCAAACCACCACCTCTATCTCTTCTCCCTTCTTGGAACCTTGTGTTTCAATTATGTTTTCTGTTCTGGCAGAAAACCAGCATTTAGTGATTGTCTTCTTTTGATTTGATTTGAAAATTTTTAGTTATCTGCTCTATTCCAGACTTTCAGATCCGTTCTATATTTAGATATTACTTGCAATTAATTTTACTTAATATATGTGATATAACTTAATTATAATTGATAGTGCATATTTTTTCATTAACTTAACTAAACCCTTTTCAGAGAAAATTAAAAAATATGAAAACAAAGTACATGCTGCGCAATTATGGCGAGACCAACTGGGTGCAACCCCAGTTGCAATCCTCTGGGTGGCCCTGGCCGCACTACCCACATGGCTAGAGTTGGAGCTGGTCAGGGTGGCCAGCCAGCCAGGGGAGGCTTTCCTCTTTCATCTTGTTAGTGTGTGTGTGTGTGTGTGTATGTAATAATTCCAGAAGAGTAAATTATGTTTGATGTATATGTGTTGAATTTTCTAGTTTATACTGGGTATGATGTATATGTATATGTGTTGAATTTTCAAGTTTATAAAGGCTTTCCTCTTTCATCTGACTGTTTTGTAACATATGATGTGCTGCTGTTTTGTCTTGGTGCCTACTTGAAACAAACATTCCCCCAAACAGGCCCTTTGCTATTTTGCTTCATGATTATTCATATTACCCTTTGTTTCCTCTTGAATAGAGGTTTTTGCACTCTGGAAAGAAAGATCTTTGTGTAGTGATAGATTGAAAATTTTCAATGTTTATCTTCTGAATGTTCGTAAAACAGCAAATGACCCTTAATGCTCTCCCTTCTCTTTAACTCTGCTAAACCTAACCCCCCTAAAAGACCACTTCTTTTAGGTTAAATCAAACACTTTACCTTTGATTACTAATCTAAAATAACAAAGCTAGATTAGTTTTAATCATCATTCTATTGTTCCATTGGGTTTAAACCATGGACTCAAGAACAAATGATTGAAGGTCTTTTAACAACCTCCTAACTCTTGGAGATCACTTCCCTAATGGTTTTTTCAAAAACAACCATGATGAGAAGGAAAAAGAAAGGAAGTTGGAAGACCCATAGTCAACCACGTTGGTGAAAGATGATAAGGATGTTGAAAAGCATGAGAGTTACAAAAGTAAGACCTCCATTTTTTCTAGAATAGAAGAGTGCTTGTCTAAGGAAAAAGCAACTAGCTCGAAAGGAAGAAACAACTTAGAAGAATCATCTTCAAACATGTAAAATGGAAAACAACACTCTCCAAAGCCGCAACAAAGAACGCTCACCGAAGCCTATGAAGGTCATGTGTCAAAGAGGAGGAAGGAATCGAAATTCAAGCTTTCTTTTTTTCCTTCGATGTCAAAGGGAGCCATAGCAAAGGTCAAAATGCCGAGAGAGGGCAGCGAAGAATGGAGTGAAATGCTTGGAGTCAACTCTGGTGGGATATTTCCTTGGTCGGAAAATTCCTCTCTCCTTGGTTAGAACTATTGCATTTAGGCTATGGAAAGATTATGGAATCCTTAATGTTTTGGGAAACACAAATGGATTTTTCTACTTCCAATTTAGCTTCTTGGCAAATTTGGATATAATCTTAGCCAAGCCATGGTACTTTGCTCAGAGGTTCCTGGTGTTACAAAAATGGAGGAAAGGTATGTCACTAGAAAAGCCGCAGCCATCTGTTCTTCCAGCGTAGGTCTTGTTCTCCAAGATACCATGCAAATATTTTGATGAAGAAGGAATTGGCCACATTGCTAGCATAGTGGGAAGACCAATTCAAGCTAATGCGATGATGGCCTTCAGGGAAAGAGTAAACCAAGCATGAGTTCTCATCGAAATTGATGCCAGGGAAGAGCCCACACATCAGGTTGAGGTCATCGGCAAGGATGGATTCGATTCTAGAATTGAGGTTCAATATCAATGTTTGCCTCCTCGATGCTCAGATTGCAAAGTATTGGGGCATTCTTGTTTGGCAAAGATGGCCAAGACTGATGATCCAGCGAAGGAAAGATCCTTTAACTCCAGGGAAAAAAGGAAAAAAGAAGAAATCTAACAATTAAGAGAAGTCCCTAGTTGTTGAAGGTCCTTCAAATGTGACTCACATAAGGCTAATGTAGAGGACGTCTCCCCACTTGAAATAGAAAAGGAAGGAATGAGGAAAAACAAGGACAAAGCAAGTGAAGCTCCCTACCCTCTGATTTAGCTAGAACCATGGCCAGAGAAAGTAAGCCCATCACGTGTTCTAGAAATGCTGAAGGATGAAATCAAAGAAAAGCCCCCAACTTTGAATACCTAAAGTTTGAAGGAGTTAAGTGAAGAGGAAGATTCTCTGGGCAAACCATGGGTGTTACTGTTATGAGAAGTAGGGTATGCCAAAGAGAAAATACCTCGGCATCCTCTTCTAGAAGTGGAATGAGTTCATCAAACCGCAAATACAGGAAGTTTTTTAAGCGCCATAAGCACATGTTTACTGAATAAATTTTCATCCACGAATATGAATTTTGCAGCTTGAAATGTTAAGGGTATTAGTGATCCAATTAAGGCAGTTGATATAAGAAAATTGTGTAATGACAATGGTATCTCTAGTAGGTTTACTTGAAACTAGAGTAAACCACTTGTTTGAAGATAATATCTGTAGAAAAATATATGTATTTATTTTTTAGAGATTATATGTATTTATTTTTAGATATTACACAAATATAGTTTAGGAAATTATTTTTTAAGAAAGTTTCCTAATTAATATTGTAACTATTTTATGTTATATAAATTCCTAGTGGAATAATCAATGGGAATAAGATTTGAACTCTATTTTTGACATGGTATTTAGAGCTTTAGGGAGTACAAAATTGGAATTTTTCAGCCTTCATTGCCGGAATCCTAATTTCTTCGGCCTTCATCGCCAAAATTCCTTTTTTATTTATTGTTGACTCACTCTAAGTTGTTTTTTAACCCCGATCAACTCTTATTTGTGGTGGGTCGTTGGATTTTTTCCCATTCTCGTCAACGCCTGGTAGGAATCGAACTCGTTGACCCATGAATTACAAGAACCATTGTGGTGCGTCATTTTTTGGCATCAGTTTTTTTAGGTTAGGTCAGGTCAGCGACGCTTCTATTGGTCGTCGGAGTCACTAGGGTCACCGGAATCAGTGTTACATCTTCGTTGACATTGTGTTCCGTGTTCTAGTGACGTTTCTGTTGGTCGTCAGAGTCACTAGGGTCACTGGAATCCGTGTTCCATCTTCAGCATTCTTGGTACATCTTTGTCGACATTTCTATTGGTCGCCGGAGTCGCTAGGGTCATCGGAATCCATGTTACATCTTCATTGACATTGTGTTTCGTGTTCCAGCGACGTTTCTGTTGGTCGCTGGAGTTGCTAGGGTCACTGGAATCCGTGTTCCATCTTCATTCCAATCATCTTTTGTTGTTCTAGCAACGTTGCCAGGGTTGTCGGAATCCGTGTGAGAGGGCAGCTTTGACTCTGTGTGCTGCTTGATTGCGTGAGAGGTTTTGGTGTGTTTGGCTTGGTGTGCTTGGTGTGTTGATTTAGTCGTGATGTTTGAAATTACAGCATAATCTAATCATGTTAGTTGAACTATGGAGGATGGAAATCGTTTTCAACAACCTGGAGAATTACAGCATATTCAAGTAACATATAGGTTAGATGGGAAGAACTATTTGAAATGGTCTCAATTAATTCGAACCATTCTGAAAGGAAAAGGGAAAATAAGTCATCTCACTGGAACTGGACTACAACTACGAGATTTTTTTTTTTTTCGGTAATTCATTATTTATTGATTAGAAATAAAGGTACATCTGTCAAAGACGGTTACATTACAATACAACACAAGTAACTAATCTATTACAACTTTAGTATCATACCTATAGTGGTAGGTACAAACTAGTCTAAACAAATTATTCTAGGTAAACATAAGATTTGATTTGATTGGCTAAAGAAGAAGTGCCAGGGATAAAGAGTCCAAGTCTTGCTTTGTTGCGCACTCTCCAAATGCAGTATAACATTGCTGCGAGGCTCGCTCTCCAAGTCTGGTGTTGTTTGGCATTGGACTGGTTTGTTGCCAGTAGTACTCGTATGACTCCCTGCCAATCCTTACAGGAAGGGGGGCATTTGGCCATATCGCTCACTATCAGCCATACTCGGGAGGAGTATTGGCATCCAAAGAACAAGTGGGAGTGGTCCTCATCTTCTTGTTGGCATAGGTAGCATGTGGAGGATGTGGCTAGTCCCCATGTGGTCAGTTTATCAAGTGTAGATAACTTTCTCAACCAGGCTAGCCATAATATGAAGGAGTGCCTTGGTATGGTAGTTTTGTTCCATATAACTCGATACCATGGGACTGTTGAGCCAGCTGGATTTAGGAAGAAATAGCCACTTTTGATGGTGTATTCCCCTGCAGTCGTGTGAGTCCATTGGAGTTGGTCGGGAGTGTGATGATTGGGCTTGATGTGTGCGGGAATAATGATATCAGACCATGGTGGATGGTTTGGGAGCCGCCATGTGTTATTTTCCTCCAGAGAGCATAATTTTGCCGTTATTGGTATCCCAGAGTTCCTGATTTCTCTTGGAGAGTATAAAGTATCCAGAGGATCCATGGGTAACCAAAAGTCAGTCTATATAGAGATGGTTAGGCCGTCTCCCACTTTCCATTGAAAGCAGTTTCGCACTAAAGGTCTAAGCTTTAGGAGTTTCTTCCAAGACCAGGAGCAAACTGCTAGGGCTCGCGATGTCCAAAAGCTTCTGCCCTTTAACAGTGTCGAGTGTGCCCATTTAGGCCATAGGCTACGCAGTCCGCTCTTGCATAGGTGCCAGATGTGTTTAATTTGTAAGGCCTTGTTCCATTGATGGAGGTTAGGAATCCCCAATCCCCCACAACTGATTGGCTTACAAACCTCTTCCCATCTGACCTTGGCTTTGGTTCCTGTATGAGGATTTCCACTCCAGAGGAAATTCCTGATTAATTGCTCTACTTTTGTGATTATTCTCTTTGGAAGGAGAAATACTGAGCACCAGAAGGCCTGCATGGAGAATAAAATTGATCGAATTAGTTGGAGCCTACCAGTATATGATAAGAATTTCGCTGTCCACGAGGTGATGCGAGCTGTGATTCGGTCTACTAAAACGTCACAATCCTCTGTTTTGAGTTTAGTAGAGAGGAGCGGGATGCCTAAATATTTTATTGGGAGAGAACCTTCTTGGAACTGCATGATTTGTAGGATGCTCTGCTTATCCCTGAGGGGGACATTGGAGAAGATTATGGAACTCTTAGAGTTATTGGCTGTCAGACCTGAGAGTGCTTGAAATTATTGGAGAGTGTTTCTGATCAGTGTTATACATGCACATCTCCTCTAGCAAATATGAGTAGGTCATCCGCGAAGCAAAGGTGATTGAGGCGTTCCGATTTGCATCTCCAGTGGGGAGAGAATGTTGGGTTGGATATGAGTTGCCGGAGAGAGGTGGAGAGGACTTCCATACCTACGACGAATAAATATGAGGAAATAGGATCCCCTTGTTTGAGGCCACGCGTGCTAGAAAAGTAGCCTGCCAACTCCCCGTTGATATTGACTGAGAATTTTGGAGTTGATAAGCACTGTTTTATTAGATTGCAAAAATGCGGAGGGAGTTGCATGGTTCTCAATACTTCAAGTATAAAGTCCCAACGTATGGTATCATAGGATTTCTGGAGATCGACCTTTAGGGTGCATCGGGGTGCTCCTTTTTGTGTCTGATAGCTTGCCATTAATTCTTGGGCAATGAGGATGTTGTCTGTGATCTTCCGTCCAGGGATGAATGCTGCTTGCTCTCTCCCAACTAGTGCAGGAAGGACCTTCTTTAGGCGGGCAGCTAAGATTTTTGAGACTGCTTTATAGAGCATGTTGCAACATGCTATTGGTCTAAAGTCCCCCATGCTGGTTGGGTTGGGGGTTTTGGGGACCAATGAGAGGATGGTAGAATTTATCTCTTTGAGGAGATGTCCCGAGTGGAGGAATTCCCTGATTGCAGCGGTAAGGTCCTTTCCTAATATTCCCCAAGTTTCCTTGAAGAAGAGAGCCGTATATCCATCTGGACATGGGGCTTTCTCATTTGCTTGAGAGAAGAATCCCCATTTGATTTCCTTATCCGTGTATGGGGCAAGTAGTTCGTCACATTGCTGCGCAGTAAGCTTCCATGTCACCTGGCTGGCTATTTCATTCATATTAAGGTGTGGACATGCTTTGTTGTACATTTGTTGAAAGTATTCGACCGCTTGATGCTTGACCTGTTCAGTGCCAATTGCTTCACTTCCATTCTCACGGGTGATTTGGAATATGTGGCTTCTGTTATGATGGTTTCTCATTGATTTATGGAAGAAGGATGTGTTCTTATCTCCGAGTTTCAACCATTTCACTCTTGATTTCTGCTTGTAGAAGTTGTCTTCAGCTTTCCTCAGTAGATAGAAGTCTTTGAAAGCTGATCTTTCGGCTTCCATCAGGGATACGTTGCTACTATAATGAATATTGGACTGCAGCTGAAGGAGAGTTTGCTTGGCTTCCTTAACTCGGTTGGATAAGTCCGAGTAGTTGGTGTGGTTGAGCTGTCGCAGCTTCCCCTTGATTAGCTTAAGCTTACTTATAACTTGGTACATTTTGGAGCCTGCTATCTCGGTGCTCCACACGCTTGAGATTATGTTATTGAATTCTGAATGATTAGTCCAGTAATTGAAAAATTTGAAGGGTGTTTTTCTTACCTGGTTTGTGAGTTGAATATGTGTTACGGATAGGGAATGATCTGATAAGATTGGAGATAGGAACTTGGCGTGGGAGCTAGGGAAAGTTTGCATCCAGCTTTGATTGACCAGGACGCGATCAAGCTTCCTCAGGATAGGGTTATTGGTTTGTCGATTGGTCCATGTGAAGAAATCGCCTCCATATCTTAACTCCTCCAATTCGGTTTTAGGTAGGCAATTTTGGAATTCCATCATGCCAGAGGTCATTCGCCCCTGACCACCCTGCTTTTCAGAAGGGGATTTGGTTATGTTAAAGTCCCCAAGGACCAGCCATGGAGTGGCGGTGTTTGTGATGGAAAGTTCTTCCAATTGTGTCCAAAGATCCCTTCTATCGCTGCTGGTGTTTGCTCCGTAAATGAAGGTGATGCTAAAGCTAATATTGAGACTACGATGAGTTGCAATACAGTGTGATAGCTGAGCTCTTTCCATAATTATATGGATATTCCACACTCTCGGTTGCCAAGCTACCCAGATTCGTTTGGGTGCTTCTCGATTGATAGCTACTTGCCAATTGTGTCCCATTCGTTGCTTTACTATTGCTTCATTGTTGGGGTTCACTCTAGTTTCCAATATCCCCATTAGAGATATCTTATTAATGCCACACTCTTTTAGTAATTTTGTCACTTTGAGAGGGTCGTTTAACCCTCGTATGTTCCAAGCCGCTATGTTCATTAAAAGGTAAGAGTGTGACGATGGGATCCTATCGGTGCTAGGTGAAGGAGCGTCGCCTCTTCCTCTGTTTCTTCTTGTGTTTTCCAGAGGAAGTGGACCCTTTGTTGCCCTTGAGGGAACTTGCTGCTGGCTTTGTGGCTGTATGCATCAGTTTGGACAAGGGGGTATTCTCATAATGACTGTCCTCACTATCTTCTTGTGGAGTTGTGGAACTTGTTTTATTGTTTAGGGTGGTGTTGCAAGGCTGGCAGGCTGGTATGGGGAGTTCCGAGTTAATGAGTGGGCATGTTTTGGGCTCCTGTTCGTGGGTTTCTACTGTTGCCGTGTTCTTAAGGTTTATGCTAGGAGCCTGGTGGTGATTGTGGATGACGTCGTGTTTGGTCTGAGCTGGGATGGAAGTCTTGTTATCCTCGGTTATGTCTGGAATAGGGCAGTTACTGCTAGGAGGGGGAGGGTGGTCTCCGCTAGGTGTGTGCGTTTGGGTGGTGGGTTTACTTGATTTGTTCTGTGTGGCTTCATCCGTGACAGAAGGATGAGTTGCGTTTGTGATTGGGTCGGACGAGGTGGTCTTTGGGGGGACGGTGGTGGTTGGGCATCTGTGCCCAAAAACTTGGCATTTTTTGCAGTGGGGGGGGATCCATTGATAGTCAACTTCAACGAATGCCACTGATCCATCAGCTCGTTCTATCTCAATCTGTTTCACCAGGTCCTTCTGTGCATCCAGTTCTACCAAGACGCGAGCCTGGTTGGGACGCTGTCGTGAGGCAGTGAGGGTATCGGCTTTTAGGGGAAGGCCGACTGCGCTTGCAATGTGGCTTATGCCCTCCGCCGTTATGAGCTCGCATGGAAGACGGTTTAGTGTGACCCAAACCGGAATGTGTGTTGGTTGGGGTTTGTCCAACCTCATACCTTTCCTCCACCTTTGGATGATGAGAAAACGCTTGGAGAAGAACTATACCTTCTCTAAGATGGGCGTTAGGTCCTTGTTTCTATCAAACTGGAAGTAGAAGAATCCTTCGGGGCTCGCCAATATGCCTTGGAGTCCGAAGTCCTTCCAGAGTTTGGTGGCGATTGCATGAACAAGGGTGTAAGGCATCCTCCGGCCAATGAAGTATCCCATGAGCATGGACTCCCAGTAAGTGGCTCCTTCATCCTCTACAGCTTGAGGAATTGTAACCTTGGGAATGTTGGTGGGATAAAACGTAGTTGGAACTTTGGAGGGGAAGGAGGTGATCCTTGGCGGCAGGTTGAGGCGTAGGAGAGTGGTTGTTTCAGATGTACAGGTTGGTTGTTTTCCGGTTGGTCTTGGACAGAAAATGCGCTTCTTTGATGATGGACAGGTTCCGAGGTGTTTTTGCCGTTAGTGGAAAAGCTTGGGGAGTGAGGTGTGGCAGTGTTTGGCAGAGGAACGTTGCTTTGAGCTTTTTGGGCAGACAATGCTGCAGGTGCAGCGGCTGCAGCAGGGGTGTGGGTCTCCAAGCTTGCCATTTTGGGAAGGCTAGCTGTGGCTTTTTGAAAAGTATGAAAAGCTGCTGTGCCTTTTTCCTTATTGAGACTCCTCGGGTTTGGGGACTCTTTTTTGTTGTCTGGTGGACAATGAGGGAGGCAGTTGACATCATGGGTGCTTCGGTGGTCGGACGAACTTCCTGGCCGTCCGTTGGGGGGACCTTTCGGCCTCATTTGGTCGGCGATGGCAAGGAAGGGGGTGTTTAGATGTTTCCTAGTTCTAATGGAGTGCGTGGTGTATCCTAAAGAAATTAGTCGTCTAGGGGGGCGTGGGCGGGGGGGGGGGGGGAGGGAGGGTTAGAGAGAAGTGAGAGCATTTTCTCACTCTAGAACTTGTTTCCGTATCAAGTGGTTTTAAACTACGAGATTTATTGTTTGAGAAATGGGATGAGGAGGATTCTATGATCATGGCATGGCTATGGAGCTCTATGATCCTTGAGATAAGTGATACAGTGATGTTTATGGCCACAACCAAGGATATTTGGGATGCAATCCAACAAACATATTCAAAGGCTAAAGATGCAGCTTAGGTATATGAGGTGAAGGTTAAGACTATGGTTGCAAAACAAGGAAACAAAACAATGTCAGAGTATGCTAATAAACTAAAATCCCTATGGCAAGAACTTGATCACTATAGGGTGATTCGGACTAGGTGTTCAGAAGATGCTGCAATTCTCAAGAATTTTATCGAACGAGAGTTTATGATTTCCTTATTGGTTTGAATCCTGAATTTGATCAAGTCAAAATTTAAATTCTTGGAAAACAAGAGGTTCCATGCTTCAATGAGGTAGTAGCCATTATTAGGGGTGAGGAAAGTAGGAGGATTCTAATGCTTGAGTCTTCTCTCATAGATGGCTCGGCTATGATAGCTAAAAATGCCAAAACTAGTTTAGGAGGAGCAGAAAAAAATACTAGTTTTGAAGCTGTAAAAAATGTTCAGTTCAAGAGCTTGAATCGAGAAGAATTATGGTGCACTTATTGTAAAAAGCCGCGTCACACTAAGGAAAAATGCTGGAAATTACACGGGAAGCCTTCAAGTCATGAGTGGGGGCAGAAAAGTAGTTCATCTCATGGCCTAAGATAGACTCACATTGCAGTTGATGCAACAAAGGAAGGGCTCCGACAGGAGCTAACCAGTTTGAATCAAGGGGAGATTGAAAGGGTGAGATCCTTCCTTAGTAGCATGGAGAAACCTTCAGGTATTTGTTCTTTGGCATATTTAGGTGAGAAGCTTCTTTCATTTGGATTTAATGTCTCAAAAACACCCTTACTACACTCTTGGATTATGGATTTAGGACCACCGATCACATGACCCACTCTTCCAAATATTTTTGCACATTCACTCTATGTCCAAGTAATAAGAAAATTGCCACTGCAGATGGAACCCTAGCAACTGTAGCCGGTATAGGAGATGTCCGAATCAACTCATCCATAACCTTAAAAAATGTCATCTATGTTACCAAATTATCAACCAATCTTATTTCTATATAGAAACTCACACAAGATTTGTCTTGCAAGATGATATTTTACAATAATAATTGTATATTTCAGGAAAAGGATTCGGGGAGAATGATTGGACTTGCTAAAGAACGGGATGGTCTTTATTGCCTTGAAGAATCAACTAAAGCGAGCGATTTCAAGAACAGATTTTCTCATTCTTTCATGTCTGAATTCATCTTATCCAATAAAGAAAGAGCCTTCCTTTATCATTGCCGTTAGGTCATCCATCTTTTAGGATTGTTAAAGTTTTATTTCCTTCATTATTTTCTAAACTTGATGTTGAGAGTCTTCATTGTGAGGTGTGTGAGCTTGCTAAACACAAGCATGTACCTTTTCCAATAAGTAATCAAAGAAGTACTTTTCCTTTTTATCTTATTCATACGGATATTTGGGGTCCCTCCACTATTTCTAATGTTTCTGGAGCACGATGGTTTGTAACTTTCATTGATGACTGTACTCGAGTCACCTGAGTTTTCTTGCTTAGGCATAAATCTGATGTTAGTTCTATGTTCCTTAATTTCTTTTCAGTGATAAAAAATCAGTTTGGTATGAGTATTAAAAGACTAAGATCTGATAATGCTTAGGATTATTTCAATCAAATCATTACTCCTTATTGTTAAAAAGAGGGAATAATTCATGAATTTTCATGTGTCAAAACACCCCAACAAAATGGGGTGGCTGAGAGGAAAAATGGATATCTTTTAGATCAAACACGAGCATTGTTGTTCCAAAAATGTGTTTGAACACATTTTTGGGAGGAAGCTGTTCTCATGGCCACATATTTTATTAATAGACTTCTCACTCGAGTATAAGATTCAAGAGTCCAATGGAAGTACTTTCTTTTTTCTATCCAAATTTGTCCATCACAAATCATCTTACACCTCGCATTTTTTGGGTGTGTATCATTTGTTCATGTCCATAATCAAAACAGAGGGAAATTTGATTCTTGAGCCCTAAAGTGTGTTTTTTTGGGATATTTCTCAACTCAGAAAGGATATAAGTGTTATCATCCTCCATTTAAGAAATTTTTTGTATCAAGGGCTGTCACTTTCTATGAGCAAGAAGCATATTTCACCCAACCTTTTCTTCAGGGGGAGAGCTTTAGGGAAGATAAGGTGAGTTTGGAGAGTTTTCTTCTTGAGTTGAGCGATCTTTCTCTACCAACTTAATCCCCTCAGCCCACACCTGCTGAGTCCACATCAATTGAGTCTTCAGCTACTAGCCCACATGTTTCTAACCTTGAAAAATCTGTTCTTGAAGATGTGCGATTTGGTAAGAACTTGGTGTACTCAAGACAAAAAAGGGACATTCACATTTTATATTTTGTGCAAGTTCAAGAATCTGACTTGAGTTCTTTAAATGAGGAATCAATTTCTAATTGTCTAGCTTTGCAAAGTGAAACTGAACCACAAAATAATGATGATGATCAGAACCTTCCAATTGTCTTTAGGAAAGAAAAGAGAAAATGCACAAAAAGACCACTATACCCCTTGTCATACTATCTTTCTTTCCAAAAATTCTCCCCTAACTACAGAACCTTTCTTGTCAACCTTAACACCATCACCCTTCCTACTACCCTATACGAGGCATTATCTGATGAAAAATGGAAGCAAGCCATGGATATTGAAATGGAGGCTCTTGAGAAAAATAAGACTTGGGAACTGGTCAAATTGCCAACAGGAAAGAGGCCTGTAGGTTGCAAATGGGTCTATACAGTAAAATATAAGGTTGATGGGTTGATTGAGAGATATAAGGCAAGGTTAGTAGCCAAAGGATACACACAAACTTATGGAATTGACTATTTGGAAACGTTTGCGCTAGTTGCAAAGATGAACATAGTGAGAGTCATTTTGTCTCTAGCTGCTAACCTTGGGTGGGAGTTACAATAGTTTGATGTGAAAAATGCATTCTTGCATGGAGAACTAGAGGATGAGATTTATATGGAAGTCCCACCTGGATGCGGGAAAAATATGAGTATTTACACAGTGTGTAAGTTAAATAAAGCTTTATATAGTCTAAAACAACCTCGTTGGGTATGGTTTGGGAGATTTTCTAGAGTTATGTTGGCTTTAAAATACAAACAAAGTCAAGGAGACCATACTTTGTTCATCAAACACTTAGCTTCAGGAGGAATGACAGCCTTACTAGTGTATGTGGATGACATCATTTTGATTAGAAATGATAAAAGAGAACAACAAGTTTTGAGTCAATGTCTAGCTAAAGAGTTTGAGATCAAGACGTTAGGGAGATTAAAGTATTTCCTAGGAATTGAAGTTGCTCATTCAAAAAGGGGGATTGTTATATCCCAACAGAAGTATGTAATTGATTTGCTTAAAGAGACAAGTTAAGCTGCATGTCAACCAGCAAGTACCCCTATAGACTCGAATCATAAACTAGGGAATGCAGAAGAAGATGCCATAGTGAATAGAGAAATGTATCAGCATCTTGTCGGACAACCCATTTACTTGTCTCATACTAGACCTGATATAGCTTATGCAGTAAGCTTGATAAGCCAGTTCATGCATAGCCCAAGAAGACTCATTTACAAGCTGCATAGCCCAAGATTTTGTTTGAAAGAGATAATGACATAACTCTTGAAGCCTATATTGATGCAAACTATGCGGGATCTATTGTTGATAGGCGATCAATAATAGGGTATTGTACTTTTATTGGAGGAAATCTAGTGACATGGAAAAGTAAGAAACATAGTGTGGTTGCACGGTCTAACGCTGAGGCAGAATTTCGTATAATGGCATAAGGCATATGTGAACTACTATGGTTGAAAATCATCCTTGAAGACTTAAAGATTAATTGGGTTGGGCCAATGAAGTTCTATTGTGACAATAAGTCAACAATAAGCATAGTTTACAACCCAGTTCAACATGATTGAACTAAGCACATTGGGATTGATAGGCATTTCATCAAGGAAAAATTAGACAGTAGCCTAATATGCCCTCCATATGTATTAACACACGGACAACTTGCAGACATTCTCACCAAAGGGTTGAATAGTTCAACATTTGAGAGGATTATGTCCAAGCTGGGAATGGGAAGTTCCAATTCACCAGCTTGAGGGGCAGTGTAGAAAAAATATATGTATTTATTTTTTAGAGATTATATATATTTATTTTTAGATATTGTATAGATATAGTTTAAGAAATTATTTTTTAGGAAAGTTTCCTAATTAATATTGTAACTATATGTTATATAAATTCCTAGTGGAATAATCAATGGGAATAAGATTTGAACTCTATTTTTGACAATATCAAACAAGCCATTAGTCGTTCTTGGAATTTTGCTATTAGTAGCTTGGCTAGAAAGAGAATTTGGATCGGATGGGATGTGTTAGTTCTAAAAGAAGATGCCTAGTTTATTCATTGCTTTTGTACAAGTAGTAGAGCAAACATATCGTTCATAGTGACTTTTGTCTATGCCTCTAACTCAGCCATGGAAAGAAAACAATTATGGAGTAAGTTGGAGAGTATTGCTATTTGGTGGATTAGCCATGGATTATCTTAGGTGATTTCAATGTGATTTGATGCGTATCGGAAAATCTAGGAGGCAACAGGAGGATCAATCAAGGAATCTTAGATTTTAGAAGATTCATTGACATGATAGAAGTGGATGATTTACGGTTTGTAGGAAACCTCTATTCATGGTCAAACAAGTAGGTTAAAAATCCAATATTAAAGAAGCTTAATCGGGTCCTAGTAAACATGGAATGGCTGAATAGATTCTCGGAAGTAGAAGTCAGATTTCTTCCACCACTACTTTCTGATTATGTAGTGTGTATGGTTTGTAGTAATTTTTCTTCTTTAAGGTAGAAATCACTATTTAAATTCTTTGAATTTTGGATAGAAAGGGAGGAATTCTTGAGTTTGGTATCAAATGCATGGACAACAAAGGTGGAAGGTTCTAAACTCTATCAAGTGGTTAAAAAGCTTAAAATTCTTAAGTTTAGATTGAAAAGCCTGAATAGAAAGGAGTTTTCTAATATATCCAGTAGAGTGAACCAAGCCAAACAAACTTTGAGTGCCATCCAAAACTCAATAGCACAAGGTGACTTAACTATGATAAGGGAAGAGAGAGAAGCTTTCCAAAAATATTACTTTTTGAGGAATGCAGAGGAATGCTTCTTTAAAGAAAGTCGAGAATCAAATGGTTGTCTCTTGGATATAAGAACACTTCTTTTTTTCATAAAGCCATGATTCAACAACATAATAGGAGTGCGATTTGATCTTTGGAAAGGGAGAATGGATCTTTTTGGCAGTTAGAGATGAAGCTTTAAAGGAGGAAGTGGTGGCCTATTTTTTCTAGCCTATTTTGAGAGCCAAATGGGTTGCAAAATGAAGTAGAGGTGGATAATGTAGTAACATGGAAGTTGAATGAACAACAAGTGGAATTCCTCAATTCTCCTTTTTTGGAGGTAGAAATTACAGAAGCATTTTTCAATCACTCAAATAACAAGGCCTTGGGCTTGGATGGCTACTTGGCAAAATTTTTCAAAGCAGCGTGGCCCATAATTGGGGAGGATATTGCAAAGGCTATTATGCATTTCCTTGTCACAAGTTCTCTCCTTAAACTGGTGAACGGCTCTATTGTTACTTTAGTGCCTAAGATTTCAAATGCATCAAAATTATCGGATTTCAGAGCAATATCTTGCTGTAATGTCATCTATAAAGCTATATTAAAGTGGTCCTCAGCTTCTTAGTTGGCAAGGAGCAATCTGCTTTTATCCTAAATCGGATAATCATTGATAATATTTTTATTGCACAAGAACTGGTCCATGGGTATCATAGCAATTGAGGTTCCCTTAGATGCCATCAAAGTAGACATCATGAAAGCTTATGATACATTGAATTGAGGTTTCTTGGAAAAAACACTTCCGTGTATGAGATTTTTTGCTCACTTCATGAAGTTTTTAGTACAATGCTTCACAACTCCAAGATTCTCTTTTAATTTAAATGGGGAACTTGTTAGATTCATCCCTAGCTATAGGGGGCTAAGATAAGGAGATCCTATCTCACCTTACTTGTTTGTGATTGCAATGGAAATTTTATTAGGTTTATTTCGGAAGATGGTCCGAAGTCCGAAGTCCAAACTTTTCTTACCATTGGAGGTGCAAGGAAGAGAGAATTACTTATCTTTGCTTTGTAGATGATCTTATGTATTTTGTAAAGGAGACATTAAATCCATCATGATGGTTAAAGAGGTATTGTTGGAATTCCAAGCTATATCAAGACTTAAAGCCAATCCGGCCAAAAATAAAATTTTCTTTTCAAATGTGAATATGTCTACAAAGGAAGCTACATGCACTTGAGGCGTTTGGATTCCAAAAAGGGAATTGCCTATATGCTACTTAAGGGTTTCCCTCATCTCAATTAAATTAAGAAGGGAGGATTGTGACTTGTTAGTATAAAAAATAACATCGCGTTTAGAGGCCTGGACGAGCAAATTTCTTTCATATGTGGGGAGACTCTAGCTTCTAAAGTTGGTCATTTTTGCAATGCAAGTGTTTTGGATTTCAATCTTTATCCTACCAAAGAAAGTTACAAGAAAGATAGAACGATTGATAAAGAACTTCCTCTGGAGTGAAAGACCCAATATTGCAATTAAAGCAAAAATAAGATGGAAAAAGGTTTGTACTCCTTTGGTTGAAGGGGGTCTGAGCTTATTACAACTTGAATTATGGAATAAAGTAGCTTAGCTCAAGCACATATGGCATTTATGCAACAATAGTGTTAGAGGCATCTAGGCAGATTGGATATACACTATTTTCCTAAAAGGAAGGGGTTTCTGGTCGATCAAAACCCCTTCATCATGTTCTTGGTCTTGGAAGAAACTCTTAAAACTACATTATCAAGCAAGGCCCTTACTTGAATGGAGAGTGGGGAATGGCCTATCAATATCCCTATGGTTGGATTTTTGGCTACCACAAGGTCTGTTGGATAGTATAGTTGGTGCAAGAGAAATAGCTTCCTTGGGTTTACCCTAAAATACTAGAGTTTGCAACCTAGTTGAGAATGGAGAATGGGGCCTCCCTCAAGGACAGTTTTGGAACAATTTCAATATTCCTACAAATGTATGTTCGAACCTAGATTTGGAAGACAAACTTATATGGAGACCTTCTCCAAATGGTGTCTTCTCTATTAAGAGTGCATATTCTTCACTTAAGCTTCCTGGTACTGCTATGCCTTGGACTAAATTAGTATGGAACCACAAATCTATACTAAGACATAGTTTTACCTTATGGCTCTCAATCAATGGCAAGTTATATACTCTTGACAAACTGAACCAATGGGGAATTACAACCTAGATAATGTGTTTTTTGTGCAACCAAAGCATGGAAACCCACCAACATTCGTGTTTCCAATGCTCATTCTCGTCAATAGCCTAGAAAGAAGTGACGTTTAGTTTGGGATGGCCAATGTCCCATACTTCTTGATAGCAAGTTTTAGATGGTTAATCCTATACTCCATCAAATCAACAATGGCAAGAGTATTGTAGTTGGTGTGCAAGAAAATCGATTTGGATGGGTCAAAGAATTTTTAGTACAAATAGCTTAGCAAGACTTATTTTGAATCATATTTATGTATTCAAATAAGAGATAATAGTATTAGTATTTTCCAGATTATATGCTATAATAGATTTGCGATTGTCAATCCTAATCAAAGCTTGTAAATAGTGGGCATTGTCCTATATCTGCTATGCGGTTGTATATCTCTTTTGGTTTAATGAAATTATTAAATTAACAAAAAAAAAATTTTTTTTTCAGTGTTTTTTGGTTTCATCAAATTTCATACTAACAGTTTGTGTGCCTTGGTACAAGCTTGTAGTTGTACTATCTCCTTACATCAATGAAATTATTTACTCACCAAAGAAATTTTCCTGTGTTCTCTTTCATCTGATATTTTTTGGGTGATTATGTAAATGCAACTTTCTTTTGATTTCACAGCTATGCGAGAATGCCAGAAGACTTGATGCCTACTGTTATTACTACTCTGCAAACCAGAATAGAGGAAGGCTTTCTACCTACCAAGGACCAAACCGGCCTTCTGGTTAGTTCAATTGATTTTATCACCTCTAATTTATGCTTTCAAATATGCAACTTATTGGGAAGGGATATATCTTTTATTTGCTATTAGCAAACTAGCTCATTCAAGATATGCTACTATGAAGAAAAGGTCCAGGAGAGCACTTACCCATAAAAAGAAGGTCAAGAAGCAAAAGTTTATACATGTGATTCAGTTTATTCAGTGTGGACATGCCAATATTATTGCTGTGTTTTCTTTTAGCTGGTGTTAATTGTCATAACCCATTCAAACAAAGTCTGCAGATATCAGCTATAATGTGTTGCTTTGGTGGAGAGGTGCATTTGTCTTTTTTCATATAAAAAATATACAGATTAGCTCTTTATATTATGGAGTTGGGCTTACTAGAGAGGAAATGACATTAGCTCTAGAGCTGGAGTGACAAGATGGAGAGCTTATTAGTAGTCTTTCTTTCTATCATTTTGTTGTTACCTTTTCTAAACTCATCGTTTCCTTTTACTGATATTATTGGTCTTCACTGCTTTCTTTTTCTTGTAATGGTAGATTTTCTCTATTTGCTTCCAGGGCAACATGAAGAATTTTCTCATGTTTATTCAACTTCTGATATTTCATCTTTTCAAAATGTTTTGTCTATATTTGATCTGGATGGATTTTATATTACTTTTTGGTAATTATTGTTGAGTATATAAATAAGGGAACTGGTTGTTTGAAATTTGCAAAGGGAAACCAAGAGGTTCTGGATTACAAAATATGGAATTATATGATTGAATAGTAATAGTATTTTCTGGCTCGTTAAAAGAGAATCCAATGATCTCTTGACTAGGGCTTGATATTAGAGAAAGCCCTCTGATTTCTATGGAATTCTAGATTTCTGAAAAATAAAACATGTATTTTCTGCTCTTTTCTGTCTATATATTGTCCATACAAGCATTGTTAGTAGTTATCAATGTAACTGCTTGCTCTGTTTTCACTCCTATTTTGACACATCAATAACCCATGATAACTGCTATGCTGATGTAAGACACAGAACTGACTTAATTTGATTAACCCATAACATAGCACAACACTACACTGCGCTTGACACATGCTACTGCTACTGCTACATGCTGCTACAGAAACATGACATCAGCACTTAATTTTTTTTTTTTTTTTACCAACAAAGAGAGAAGCTTTTATTATTTGATTAATGTGAGTACATCAGGACCACATCAATGGTGAATACTAGGGGTTGATTTCTCATCTAAAATAATGAGACCTTTGCAAAAACTATCTAATTGAAAGAAATTGGTAACAACAAAACTTGATTGTGTAATCCTTGCTTGCTTGGGTCGGTAATCTGCTGGTCTATTGGCTTCTTTATTTATAGATGAGATTGTTGCGTTCAGCCACTTCATCAAGGTTTGGATTCTTTGAACAGCATAATAACTCCTCCAATTTGGTTTACACCTTGATTAATTAGCAGGAAAGTGTAGTTCGGATCCACTTCAATTTCGACATTTTAGACATCTAAATGATGACATAGCTTCAGCCCCTCTTCATCTGCCTTTAATTCTAATTCTTCTATATTTTGACCAGCATGTGTGTGCCCTTAAGCAAATATAATTCGACCCTGGCAATCCCTGAGTAATCCACCCATAGCTGCTACTTCCCCAGACATGGATCCATCAGTGTCTAGCTTGTGATTTCTTTCTTTCGGTTTCATCCAACTTACTGCACATACTTTCTTCTTCTCTTCTGTTATTGGCACTTTCCAAAGTCCAAACTTGCTGAAGACAACTGAGATACTTCACTTGAGAAGGATATAGGTAGCTTCTGAGCAATGCGTATACATCAAATATTATTCTGCTGATAACACGATGAGCCTGCAACTTTCTTTCGTATTTTGCTAATGTTCTGGCTGTCCATACATTTCATAGTGTAACTAACAGTGTGCACATTTCTATGCTATCTTTCGATTTACACTTTGCTGACAACCAGTTAAGGAGCTTCCTCTTCTTTTACGTGTAAACGTGTGTGTAAGGAGCTACTCCATAAGGTTTATTATTAGAACTTGTTGTCACATATGCCTATTGACTCTGGCTCAAAGGCCATAGATCATTGTATACATGCTGTGCTTGATCAAAAACACAAACCGGGCTATAAACTTACCATTTCTCTGATTGTGTAAATATTGTATGTACTGTTCTTTCAACAGAGAAACTTCAACGACCCAGATGCCTTGAATTTGTTTTCCTTCATATGAAGAGAAATACAAGCTGAAAAGGCTGGTTCTACCTATCAACTCTAACTCTTTCACAGCTTGCTAAAGGGAGTGATGCCTTTACTTCAGTATCTCAGTTAGGCAAACTAGAGGGACAATTAACTTGACTGACCAAGAGCTTCCTGACATTAGTAGAATATGATCATTCAAAAAAAATTATTGGTAGTGGGTCTCAGAATCCGCTTGACAGAAAGCAATAAGAAGAATCTGCAATACCCAATGCCACCATTATATCTATATTATGCAGCTTCCCATGGAATAGCATCCAATAGATAATAGCACATCTAGGTATAGCTTGAGGGAGCCCTACCAATCGAGACTAGGTAATCATTGAATGAGGTCCCATTAGGTTATAGAAGGCTGACTTTATTGAGAATAGACCGCTTGTGGATGCTAACCACATAATACTATCAGATATGTAGGTCATTTGATTGAAGAAGGCCAGTTTGATTCTTTTGTAGGTAGATACCCATCTTCTAAGCTGACAAAGCTGAAGGAGACGATCTGCAGCTTATTTGCCTGTATTTGTTTTGTCTTGTCTCTTCATCTGATTTAGAGTGAATGTTTATGTGCATATTTCCTTGTATTGAGATGTCTCTCTATGATGGCCATTGGTGCAACCATGGGCTCTAATGCACAAACAAAAGGTAAGTTTTATTAGCACGAAAATGAAAAAATGATTACACAGCTTTCAGGTATGAATGCTCCAGCAATCTTGGTCTACTAGAGTTTTATAACTGTGTTTTCTGGCTAAACTGTAACTCTACTGTCTAATCTCTGTATATAGGTTATCCATCTCAAACTAAAAAGTTCCAGGACCTTCTAGAACTTTGTAGAAGTAACTAAAAATACAGCAAAGTAACAAACGCACTCAGAGACCCTAAGTGACTAACAGAACCACTAATAGCAATAACAAGTAAAACATACCAAATTTAATAAACAACTAACTAACAAAACAACTAAGTGCCTGCAGTACTTTCCTCTTATACACATGTGCCAGTGGCTTGTGCTTGTGGGGCTGTATGAGTTATGTTCCTCGATTATGTTGGGTGGTGTTCCATTCATTAACCTTTGACTTTCCATTGGGTGTTAAGATGATGGGAATGCCATAGTTAGGTTAACTATTATGACTTCTACTTACATCATGCCTGAATATTCTTACAGGTAGCTGCAATTACTTGTTTGACATCTGCACTCTCTACTTCAAATTTGTTGCCTTGTGTTGAAGAAATGCTCATGGAAGAAATTTCTAAGGGTTAGTGTCATGACTGTCTGTATGTAATTGCAAACTTCATTTGTTCAGAGGTAGTAAATAGGAAGAGAATTAAGATTGAAAATGATGTATTAGTGTTATGCTTCATTATGAGGATGATAGGAAAGAGAGAGAATAGAAGAAACCTTTGGGATCATAATCTCTCTCTCCATTTTGGAGTGAAAGACAGACGAAATAGTCTCCCTCCAATTTCAGTTGGCAATGGAGCATTCTCAAGCTTATTTGAGCCCAACCAAAATATATATATATATATATATATATATAGCCTATATGTTTTAAGATTGTATTCTTGAAAGGCGAAATTTCCACTGGCCATTATCTTTCCTTTTGTTGCCTTTGGATTCACTTTGCAGGTATCAGTGATTGATAACATTGATCTGCTAGTAGTTGGCTCATAATATATTATTCAGAAACTTAATATACTTCTGCATGTATAAAATTTTTACTTAAAAAAAGTACCATGCATTCTGGTAATTAACAGTCACTCTGCCTGTTTTCCCAAACATGTAGCTACTAATATTTTCAATTGCCTTTCTTGTATGCAAGGGTCAATTTCTGTTGCACTCAGATTTCCTACTTTCTCTTCCCCAAATCTTCTTCTGCTCATTATTGTTGTGCTGTTCATATTGTTTAGAGTTGCTCCTTTTTCTTCTTCAGGTTTCAAGAAGACTGAAAAGAATACTGGTGTTCTTTTTGTGTTACTTCAACGGTCTGAGCCATCAGCCAGTCTTGCAATAACTTTTGAGGCTCTCCAGGTTTGTTGTAACTAAGTCAAAATATTGTGAATATTTATTCAACAACATACACATAAAAACAGAACAAATTTTGATAAATTTGAGTATTTAGATCCTCTTTTTACATGTTCTATTCTTTGGTTATTATTTTCCCTGCAGATTCACAAGGGGTTTACCTGCCCCTTGTTTTTTGTAAATGCAGAAATAAGACTTCTTAACATAAAAAGGTGAAAGCTATCACTATAAATGGAAATGCCTTAATACAATGGGAGAGCAGCATCCCAACTAATTATCATTGTTTGTTGGGAAACTAATTTGGAGCTAAGTCTCACCTCACATAAGTTGAACCAGAGAAAAGCAAAAGTGCTTGACCATCATGTAGTTTTTGGTATATAAAACTGATAAATAATGAATAATAGCAATACACAATTTATAGAGAAAAGATTCCTAATAAAATAGGAAACTTAATCTCTTATTTCTAAGCCTAATCCCCTAATCCCTCAATTCTAAGCTAAGAGATATATAAGGGATTTTTATTCTAAAAATAAACTCCTATAATAAAAAAAAAAAATCCTAACAATATTACTAAAAGATTTGCTATTACATTTCAGCACTCCCCCTTAAGTTGGCATGTAGATATCAGACATACCTAATTTGCTCACAAAATAATCAAATTTAGGTTTAAAAAGGCCTTTAGTGAAGATGTCGGCTACTTGGTCCTATCATGTTGTATTAGATTGTGAGCAATGCTTATGGCAGCTTTATTGTCACAATAAAGTTTCATAGGTAACTCTATTGGTCATTTGAGTTCCTCCATCATTCTTTTTAGCCAAATCATTTCACAAATTCCGTGAGCCATAGAACGAAATTTTGCTTTAGCACTACTTCTTGCTACTACTGTTTGTTTCTTACTTCTCCATGTTACAAGGTTGCCCCAGACATAAGTACAGTATCCAGAGGTTGATCTTTTATCTGTAGAGGAACTTGCTCAATCAGCATCTGAATAAGCTTCAATACTTCTTAGATCACTTGATTTAAAAAATAAACCTTGCCCTGGTGATCCTTTTAAGTATCGTAAAATTCTATAGACTGTAACCTTATGTTCTTCTCTAGGATCATGCATGAATTGACTGACCATGCTTACTGTAAATGCTATATCAGGTTGAGTATGAGATAAATAAATTAACTTTCCTACCAACCTCTGATATTGTCTTTTGTCAATCTTTTTTCTTCCTTCTAATCCAAATTTTGCATTTGGATCAATTGGTGTTTCAGTTGGTCGACAACCACTCATACCGGTTTCCCTTAAGAGATCCAGAACATACTTTCTTTGTGAAACAATTATTCCTTTCTTTGAACATGCTACTTCCATACCAAGAAAGTATTTTAGAAATCCTAAATCTTTGATTTCAAATTCAGTAGCTAGCTACTCTTTTAGTCTTTCCATTTCGGATAAGTCATCTCCTGTAAGAACTATGTCATCAACATACACTATAAGGACAATAGTTTTACCTTGTAGAGTATGTCGAATAAACATGGTATTACCTGCTTGTCCCTGAGAATAGCCTTGTCCTTTAACAAACTGGGTGAACCTCTTAAACTAAGTTCATGGTGACAAATGAGAATATAATCTAGAATTGCAATTTCATTTTAGGTCCATTCCTACGCATTAAACGTGCCATAAGAATGCTCTTGTAAATATTGTGTGGTTACTGGTTCCTTTTTTTGTTTTTTGGAATTACATTATTATTAGAACAAAATGTGTTGAGGTCTTGTTTTCATTAATGGTTTCTTCATTAATTACATTAATTATCTTTAGGTTGGGGGTAGGGGGTTGGGGATGATGTGTTTTGGCTAGCATACATGTGCTTCATATTATTATATTTTCTTGTGTCTGTTTTTCTTGCACTAAGGGTAGAACTACATAGGATTTGAAACCCTAACTCCTTATACACCATTTTGTGATTAAGCCATTGTTTGAATAATTAAATAATTGTTTATGGTATCAGAGTGAAAGTCAATCATTGAAGATGAAATTTAGTCAAAACCTTAGCTTAATTTTTTTTTTTCTTTTCTCTTCTCTGGCCAAAATCACCAGCAGCAGCTAACATCATTGATGAACTAATGATGTCCCTACTATGATGCGAGCTTGGCCACCCACTAAGGCCAGCACACTCAGATTTGACTCAAATTTAACCCAAAATAGATGAATCTTCAAGCCACCAAAAACTACGATCAAATTTGTATTGCCAAACCACAAATCTCCAGCACCCACATTTGGTTCTTTTCTTCTCTAGTGAATCCTAACCTCCAACCATGTAACTCCTGTGCCAACTCGATGTGAACCTAGATACTTCCACCCATTTAGATAACTCACGTGATCTACACCAACTTTGACTTAAACCTAACGAGAAATAGATGACTCTGTCAGAAGAATCGGTTGTCAATCAATTGCCAACCTGCTATTTTGTTATACAATTAATGTAATTTATTTACTTTCCTAATGTCAAAAGAATCGGTTGTCAATCAATTGCCAACCTACTATTTTCTTAATACAATTAATGTAATTTATTTACTTTCCTATTTAGATTAGTCAAACCTAAATTAAAGGGATTGACAGATTCTCTCTTTCGTACATTCCTTATTTAGGTAGGAATTCTGCTGTATATATGTAGATAAATGTTTCTCTAGTGGACACGAATTCAATTGTTCAAAATCCTCTGTTTTTGTCACATGGCATCACCAAGTCAACCCACCCATGCCTCAACCTTCCTTGTCACCGTGTCACTGTCCCTAGCAATTTCCATCAACTCTATCACTTGTCATCAACCCATCCTTTGCATCACTAGAATGTCACCTTTGACAATCACCACCATACTTCCCCATGTGCTATCCACCTATGTCATCCCTGAGCTCAACCACCCACCCACATCTTTTTCTCCCTAACAACCCTTCTATGCTCTCACAACCACCCACACTACTATCCTATATCCATATTTCGAACTCACTAGTTCACCCCCACCATCTTGCCCACAAATGTTGCCACTATAGTCCCCATTATATTATCAGCTGAAAAGTAACAATAATAGTTCTCTCTCATGATCTCCTTTCTCATTGTGATCAATCTTTACCCATATGTTGATAGGGGCCATCTTGGGCCCACCTTGTGATGTCACACTTGCCCATGGAAGTGCTCCACTTCCAAACTTAGCCTTTATCACTTGACTTTGCTAAACCACTTGTTTTGAATTTCTTTACTTGCTACAATCTTCATTGACATTCTTATAGAGATTCATGACATCTTGGTAGCCTATGATATTTGGATTGCTCTCTGCCAATGCTTCCTTGAGAATTCCATGGGGCAGGAAATGGACATCGAATAGCGTCTTTTTCCCCTCTAAATGAAAGAAAATCTATGACCGATTGCCTCCATGAGCTCAAAATCATAGCTTACCATCTAGCTTCCATTGGTTAACCACTTAGCTCCATAGACCTCATCGCCCATGCCTTTTGTAGCCTTCTTGGGGAGTATAATATCTTTGTCACCATGCTCACTTACTCCTTGTTATCCTCAAGCTAGTTCGTGCAATACTCATTACTTAGGAACAATAGATCAAGCGTTATGATAATGATAATGCCATTACCTCCAATTTTATCGCACTCCACACCCAAACTGCCTCCTTTATCTCTAGGAGTTAGGGTCGTCGTCATGGTAGATCCAGAACTTTGGGGTGTGGCTGTTTTCCAACTCCAATTCATGCTCATATCAATGCTGAAATCAGTTATCCATGACTTGTGTGGTTATAGCTCTGGTCGTCCGTGCTTCAGTCAACAAAGATCTGCTCCTACTCACACCAAGCTCAATCACCTAGTCTCCGCTTACTTGTCAAATATATGACAAGCTTGGTCACTTAGTCTTGTAATGCTATTACTGGTTTAATAAGTCCTATGCGGATGTGCCTTAAAGGTTTGCTGCTTTCCCTCTTGAAGAATGTCGTGTGGCTGTTTGGTATCTTTAGTGCAGTGCAACACATGAACCTAGGTGTAGGTGTGCTCACTTTGACCATATATGTTGGTTCTGATCAGGTACTTGTAGGTAATGGTACATTCATATCCATATCTCATGAAGGTGACGTGATTATTTGAGCCATTCATTACCCTTTGCATCTTTGAAAATGTTCTGCGCGTTCCTTCTCTCACACATAATCCACTCTCTGTCATTAAACTGTTTCAATAATAACCATTCATTACCCTTTGCATCTTTGAAAATGTTCTGCACATTCCTTCTCTCACACATAATCCACTCTCTGTCATTAAACTGTTGCGATAATAACTATTTTCCTTTATCACCGTGGAATCAGCTTAGTACCAATAGTATTTCCCTCTTTGCCAATCCTACTGCCTATTGTGAGATAATAGGTGCATTTTTAGTATCTCACCATTACCCAACTGGATATCAATTTTGCAGTCAAACAATTGAGTCATACATGCTACTGCCAAATACAAATCACATATACGTGGCCAAGCAAATTCTTCAATATCTTTTTGGCACTCTTTCTTTGAGTCTTCCCAGTGTATGCTCATCCATCATTGATTCACCACATTATATGTTATTATCTTTCTTGGGTGCATCTCATCCGTTGATGCTCAAAGAAACAGCTTTTCGTGTTGTGGAGCTCCACTAAAGCCGAATACCATGCATTAGCATACAATGTAGCAGAGTGCATTTGAATTCTCATGTCACTTGTAAGGTGGTTCATCTTCCCATCGTCTTGTGCTATAGCAATCTTGGAACTGCCTGTGTTGCCTATGTGGAGCAATGCTTTGATGCCTACCTAAAAACTTCCTTTATCCTTTAAGAATGGACATCATAATAGAGGTAGAGCTCCATGGAACCAAGAAAAACATATTCCTATTTCTGGGTTCTCTCTCTCTCTCTCTCTCTCTCTTTGGTGAATATATAAATAAATTCTTGGGTCTCATTTGGTTATAGGGATTATTGATATAAGGTGGAACAAATATCTGTTCTATGAATTGAAGTGTTTGACATAGGTAATGACTAACAAAGGAAATGAAGGCACAAAGTGAATATGATTATACCTCTGAAATATATATTATGACATGGATATTCTGGAAGAAAAAAATTACAACAGATTCCAGATAGGAAAATAAAGCAAGCATAAATTGAAATAACTTTTTATTCTGAATTCTTACTATAAAAAAGAAAAAAAGAGAACCAAGTCGTAGCTAAATATTTCTGAGCTTATACTGCTGCCTTTGCTTTATTTGGTTTCCTTTTTCGACCTCAGCTTTATTTAGCATCATCTTGTAGGCTCTTAGAGCTGTGTCACATCATTACCCAAACATAATGCTGGGGTGCTGGAAACAAGTTTTCTCTGCTGTTTTTAATTGTTTGGAGTTTACCTCTGCTGAGAGTCTTACAATTCCACATGGAGGACATAGTGGGAACAGTGTCATCGGGGAGAAAGTCATTACAGCTGCCATCAAGGTCTGAATTCTGTTCTCATCTTTTTCCAGTGTTGTCAGTTGTATAATTTCAGCTTATGCTACTTCTTATTTTCTATCCACTTTCATCATTGGCAAAGCATTGTTTTCATATTGGTCCTATTGTTAGAACTCTTAAGGTGTCATTATTATACTAGTTTGTCTGTGTTTAATGTGGTAAAGATCCCTTTCTTTGTAATGAAATATTTTAATTTTCTTGAAGTGCTGATCTTCAGTTTTTACACTCTAGAGCTTTCTAGGGTTTTTATTCATTCAAAGGTCTTATGAAACTCTTCACGTTCCTATGTTAATGGCCTAATATGGGAGATAAGTTTGCACTGCCATGTCATTATTCCTGATTGCAGCAGTAATGATTATTTACAGATAGATGTAGAAGGCCTTTTCTTGTTATTTGTCTAAGTTAAACTCTACACCAGGTTTTGGATGAATGTCTTCGTGCGGTTTCTGGATTTAGAGGAACTGAGGATCTTCTGGATGATAAATTACTTGATACTGCCTTTACATCTGATTATGTAAGAGCGAAGAAGATTTCATCTGCCCCTTCAGATGGAAGAAAGAGCTTAGAGGACTTCAGGGATGATCTACACACAAATGACTCTGGAATTGAGCAGTGGCATGAGGCAATTGACAAGTATCTGCCTTTAACCTTGGGACACACCTCTGCAATGGTTAGTTACCAGACCTTTGTAGGCATACTTGTTGAGAGATTATGAGTTGCTTATAAAGTAAATGTATTGATGACATAGACACAAGTGTATGTGTAACTTGTAAGTAGATCGTGAATCATTGTGATGCTAAATACAAGAGCATCAGTGGCAGCACTCAAGCCTTAATTCCACTAGGTGGGATTGTTTGTATGGATCCTATTTTGCTATTGTGATGCTAAATAGTTTCTGAAAATAAATAATTACCAAGAGATTTCTTAAATAAACATAAGTTGGCACTTACTCTTATATTGATCTTGTTTGGCCCCAAAGGCCTTATTGATAAGCAGGAAAAAGATGGAGGGGTTGTTCTTCTGCTGCTATTGCATAGCTATCATTATAAGTTATCACCTATGTTTTATTCTTGGATTCATCTTTGTGTCAAGTTATTATTGATAACGAGGAGAAGATGGGAGGAGAAGATGGAGAGGTTGTTCTTCTGCTGCTATTGTATAGCTATCATTATTAGTTATACCAATGTTTGTTCTTGAATACATATTTGTATCGAGTTATTTTGGCAAAGGTGCATGCACATGAACTGTTTAAAAGAAATAAAACGAATTCAGGAAGAATTGCAATTCTCTAAGGATAGCGGAAATAACTCTGGAGTTGAAGATCCAGAAGTCCTCAAGCTCAAAACTCTGAAGCAATAGCTGCATTCCATATCCACTTTCTTTTTTCACGAGTTTACTTGAAACAATTTGTTTTATTATTATTATTATTATTATTATTTTTTTTTTTTATTTTTTGTTGGTGGGGGTGGTGGCGCAGGGGGTGGGGGGTGGTGTGGTAGGGATTGAATAATGATGTACTTTGAGTTGAGTGATTTTGTTGACCTGACTCATATATGGCTTTTCATCATGTAGCAACTCTGTAGTGGCATTATTTTAAAGATACTCTAGTATTTATCACGACCATTTAGCTATAATTGTTTGTTGGCTTTATCATTTTAGATAAGAAAGGAGTAGACATCCTCTGCAACAGCCCTGTGTAAATGTTGGAGTTAGCCTTTAATGGATGCCTATATAGGAATTATTTTTGCTCTCTGTTTCTCATTATCTTCCCGTGTCTCCTGCCAGGTGAGAAGTGCATCCATAACTTGCTTTGCTGGTATAACTTCATCAGTGTTCTTTTCCCTCCCACAGTTGAAACAAGATTTCATTATCTCCTCTATTGTAAGTCCTGCAAGTTTCATTTGTGTTCACCTTCTTTCTTTGATAAATTTCATTGTTCTTAGTCCCTGATACTTATTAATGGGACATGCCAAATTATTTAGATAAATGCTGCCATGCAAGATGTGCCATCTGTCAGGTTAGCTGCCTGTAGAGCCATTGGTGTGGTTATGTGTTTCCCAAAAATTTCTCAGAGGTAATCTCAAGTTGGTGGATGGTTGCTAAAACTATCTGGGAGCTTTTGTTAATTATTTTCTAAACAGCAATACCTATATACTAAGAACCTAAACTATTTAGTGCAGAGATTCTGGAGAAATTTATCCGCTCTGTGGAAATTAACACCAACGATTCTCTAGTCTCGGTATCTCTTGTCTATGCTTGTTGAACATTTTGAAGTTTTCTCATTTAACTTGGAGTTAATATGTAAATACTTGTCTCAGGTGAGAGTAACAGCCTCATGGGCTCTGGCAAATATATGTGATTCACTCAAGCACTGTTTCGATAATGTCCACCCTAGAAATTATTTAGGTTTGTTTACATTTTCATTTAGATAAAAAAGAAAAATGATTATTTATGTTGGTTATCATTTCTAATCATGGCAAGAAAAAGTTTTTATGTCTTTTGATGTAATCTGGTTTACTTGTCTTGTGCAGAATCAGATATACATTCTGGGCTGTTGGCCCTTTTAATTGATTGTTCTTTGCGCTTGACGAATGAGGGTGACAAGGTAAGAATTTATGAGTGGGAAGATGTTTTCATTTCTGAAATCTGTAGCTTACACTCCATTTTTTAGTTTTATAGGAATAATAATTTGTTTTAGATTGGCTACTTGGATCTCCATTTTATGGTGTTTAATATTTGCCTGTGTATTGATTCATATGTCAAGGTATGCAGGTTCCATGTAGGCTTATCATGCATATGAGCATTCACGTTTTTTCAGTTTCTCCTCTCTCTCTCTCTCTGTTTTTTTTTTTTTTTTTTATTCCAAAAACACGTATACATGAAAATAATCAACCAAAATGTTTCTTCGTGGAGTCTCTATTCATCTAAAGCCTTTAAGGTTCCTCTATCTCAAAAATTGAATTTTTTTTTTCGAGGAAATCAGTCATATCTACTTGAGCTAATGGCATGGATGCTTTGGAAAGCTTCTGATCCTTCCTCATCCAGCAACTTTCATCTAGTCCTTCTTACTAAGAATCACATCTGTGATTGCTTTCCTAATAGCTGAAATTAGCCAAGTCTTTCAGCTGACTTTTTCTGTTTTACCTTCATTTTTCCATAACAGTTCACATAATCACAAAAAAGTGCAGGGATTTAGATGTTTCCTTCCATCATCGTTTCTGTTTATTAAATAAAATCAGAGAAGTCACTAGTTTAAGCAGCAAGTTATTGATATATGGGAGCACTGCTGTCTTTTAATTGAGAAATTTATTAAAAAATGTCCATTCTAGAGATATATTTATGTTTCATTACATGCATCAAAAGCAAATTATTTAGTTTTCACATCTGTGATTGCTTTCCTAATTGCTGAAATTAGGCAAGTCTTTCAGCTGACTTTTTCTGTTTTACCTTCATTTTTCCATAAAAGTTCACATAATCACAAAAAAGTGCAGGGATTTAGATGTTTCCTTCCATCATCGTTTCTGTTTATTAAATAAAATCAGAGAAGTCACTAGTTTAAGCAGCAAGTTATTGATATATGGGAGCACTGCTGTCTTTTAATTGAGAAATTTATTAAAAAATGTCCATTCTAGAGATATAGTTATGTTTCATTACATGCATTAAAAGCAAATTATTAGTCCCGTTAGCATTTTCATATCATTTGAAGTAAATATTAACTATTTCATGTGTCGTTTTACTTTGTGAAAGGGACATAGGACGTAAGACAAATAGGACTGCTGCTAAAATCAATTGGCTAGGTTCAACTTTTGAAGATTTATTTACTTGTGATTTTTTTTTCTCTTCTACATGCTAAAGATTTTCTATTTTCTGAATTGATTATTGGAATGAGAATTGGGTGGATGGATTTGAACAAAACTCCTAAAATAGCATAAGAGAAGTCCAAGGGAAACAAATGATCTTGTAGACAGATCTTGGCAATATTGAGGTTCTTTGTTCTGTTCTAATCTCTACAGGATATTCTCTATTTCACTCCCACCAGTTTGTCATACTTAGATATAGTTCTTTACACTTTCCACTTATAAGTGACATGCACTCGGTCAGAGCTTTTAATTAGCAGTAGATGCTAATAAAATTGAGCCTTTTTTGAAGGTTGAGTTCAAGGGATAGCTTTTATTTCGTAGAAATGACCCCTTACAAAGAAAGAGATAAAATGCAGCAGCAAATAGTGTGCTGGCTGTGTCTTGTATTTGCATTCTGATGTCAGGCCCAACTGTTTAGCTTAGCTCATCTTTGCTGCTTACGTCATGGCTTTATGCAGCATTTTGTCAAAACTTTTTTCCTTAGCACATCAGAAAGTTGTTTTTCAAATTCAATCGTCCCTTGTAGAATTCTTTTGGTTAGTAGTTTTACTTCAACATCAGGTCCTCTTGGTGTGTTTTCCACCGAATTATTAGAGATTTACCAATTCAATAAGCTCTTTTTGTTACAACATGAGGTTCTCTTGGTGTGTTTTCCACCAAATTATTAGAGATTCACCAATTCAATAAGCTCTTTTTGTTAAGGTCAAATCAAATGCTGTGAGGGCTCTAGGCAATCTTTCTAGACTTGTTCCATGTACATCTGGTATAAAGGAACATACGGGTTCATCCCTGGGAAGCTGCACTTTAGGAGGGAGCAGTGCCATGCAGCCTAATCAAAGATCGTTAAATTCATGCCATTCAAGTTCTTTTCAAGGTCTGAAATTGCTCGAAAGGATTGTACAAGCTTTTCTTTCCAGTGTAACTACTGGAAATGTCAAGGTATTTTATTCTTTTGTGTGGATTCATGTAAGTTCTGTTGTTATTAGTGACTAAACTTAATTTTTTGTTGGAATGTTTGCTTTAACAGGTTCAATGGAATGTTTGTCATGCATTGAGTAATCTATTTCGAAATGAGACATTGAGACTTGAAGATCAGGATTGGTATTTGGATTATGACAATAATCTCTTTCATGACCTATTGTTAAAATTTTTTTGTAATCTGAATTTTTTCCCTCATTCTCTCTATATGATGGCAACAAATGAATCCAATAAATTTAATTCTTTATCAAAGCCCAATTTTCCTACTACTAGGTTCCTCTGCTTAATTTTTTTTTGGACAAATCAGTAATTTTATTTATATGAGGAAGAATATACAACCGTCAATTAATGGGAAGGTATACACAGTTACTTCTTGCTAAGTTATAGTATACAAAAATATTGCAAGAAATAGAAGTAAGCTAAAATTTGAGACTTCAAGAAAACTTAAGAGTAAGTTATAACTTGGCTAGTAAGAGAGCCTGGTTTAGGAGACAATTGTCCAAGACGAACATCGAGCTCTCCATATGCAGTATACAGTTGCAGCTATGGAGGCTCTCCACTTCTTAATCTTGGGATCTCTAGATGAAGCTATTGCAGTAAGGCTAGATCTAGCTCCCTGCCATGATAGGAAAGATGGTGGACAAAGGGCTTTTCTTTTGCGTGTTACAATTGTTAGGACAGAGAAAATGCTCTCTTCTCTCTCCTCCCCACACACTTCCCTAAACACACTCACCCGTAGGACCCTTAGGAACCACCGTAACCAACCCCTTAGCCTAGTTTAGTAGTTACAAACCACCTACCTGCTTACCATCCACCATGTCAATTCCGGCCAAGGACGCTGTGCCGGACGGCTGTCAGTCACCGTTAGTGGAGGTGTCTAGGAACAATGCCACCGCTAGTGGCCTATAATTGGGAGTGCAAGACCAAGGTGCCCTTTCGGAGGTGAGCACGGTTCCTGAGGTGGCATTTAATGTCAACCCAATTATGGCAAGTCAATGCCCTGCTTTTCCAACTGGGAAAGAGAAAGGAAAAACCATAGTTAAGGAAGGAAATGTAGAGCCTTGTACCAACACAGAGCATAGCAGACCTCTTACCTGCAAAAGTGGACCCACATTCACCAAAATAGCCACACACCCTAGCCATGCCCTACGTGCCATCCAAAATAATTCCATTTCTGGAAATCCTGCATTGGGAAGTGACACAACACATTCCCGGACCCTTGAGGAGGCCAATCGGTTTCCACCTAGCAACGGCCACCCACCTGCACCTGCACAGGTGTCTTCGGCTACCAGAACTTATGCACAAGCATGCAGCTCCAAGGCGGAGGATAGCTCACCGTCTTTCCCCTGCAATACATGCCGCCGGTCGCCAAGGGCCCTTCCCCAACAGTGCACATACCTAAGGCAGTCGGGGACCTGGGAGCGACCTTTTGGAACACCACTCTCGTGGGCTATTTCCTTGGCCGCAAACTGCCATATTCCTTAGTCCGTTACATTGCCTTCAAACTCTGGAAGGAATATGGCCTTGTGGATGTACTAGGTAGCTCGAAGGGATTTTTCTATTTCCGGTTTGGTGAGGAGAGCAATACAACACTGGTCTTGGAGAAAACATGGCATTTTGCCCAACGTTTTCTTATTTTGCAGAAATGGAGGAAGGGCATGCCACTAGACAAGGCGCAGCCCACCAACATCCCAGTGTGGGCCACTTTCATGCGAATTCCATGTGAGTACCTAGGGGCGGAAGGCTTGAGCCACATAGTCAGTGGTGTGGGAGTGCCACTCAAGGCTGATGTATTAATGGCTAGGAGGCAACGTGCCAACCATGCGAGGGTGCTGGTGGAACTTGATGCCCATGAGGATTTAGTCACCCAAGTAAGGGTGGAGGGCGAGAACGGTGTGGCTGCGGAAGTAAAGGTGGAATACCAATGGCTGCCTCCACGTTGTGTGACATGCAAAGTATTTGGGCATAAATGCCAATTTGCACAGAACACTCAAAGGCAAGAGGGAGAAGCTAAGGTGGCGGAGAGCATACCGGTCGCCTGTGCAGACGTTGGCCAGCAGATGCTGCGGTGTGAGGAGAAGGTTAAGCCAGTGTCATGCGTTGACCGCCAACACCATCCCACCAGTGCACCAAGCCCGACACTCTCTAAGTCCAAAACAGCAGCTAGAGGAGGGGCACTACATGGTGGGCACGAGATGCCAACGAAGGTAGCCTGCACTGCCAAGGAGTTTGTAAACGTCCCCAGTAATCAGAGGCGTACTTTGGTCGAGCGGATGGAGGTGGACAGTGGCTATCAAGCGCCTAGCGTGAAGTCTGCAGCAGTCCTGGCGGTAGAAGAGAAGCCCCTGGCAGCAGCTGTGATGCAATTATCCCCTAGCCGTGTCACGAATACGCCAATGGCTGATCAAGGAGGAGACGTAGTAGATGGGGATGTTGATTTTGAGAACACCCCACTAAACAAATTATTGGTTCACATGAACTAAAGCTCGGGATCTCAACCCATGGTCAACAGAAGTTCTAGCTCCTCTAGTCGCAGGAAGAAGAAACAGCGCAAGAGGAGTTGGAACTTCATCTAATGGTATTGCCCTCACATATCCATGTCAGTGGCAGCATGGAATGTAAAGGGTCTAAATGACCCCATAAAAGTTTCGGAGGTTAGGAGGTTATGTGCTATGCATAACATCAGTTTGATTGGCCTATTGGAAGCTAAAGTAAGCACAACAAATGAGGATTCCGTCAAGAATAGGTTGGGTTCGAATTGGCAAGTATGGGTTAACTCCATGGCACGAAAGCGCATCTGGATAGCATGGCAACCAAGGGAGTGGCACATATGTGTGGAAAAGGAACATACACAATTTCTACATTGTACCATGACAAACTTGAGAGCGAACAGCATTATAGCCCTTACGTTTGTCTATGGATCCAATAATGATAGAGAACGCAAGGACTTATGGTTGAACCTTGAGGGGTTAGCCCAGGCTGTAGGTGATAGACCGTGGCTGGTCATAGGCGATTTCAATACTACTCGCCTAGTCACAGAAAAAGTAGGAGGCCGGGCATCAGTCACGGAGGCAATGTTGGAGTTCCAGAGATGCTTAGCTAAAGTGGAGTTGGAAGATTTGAGATATTTCGGGGATTTATTTACATGGACCAACAAGCAGCAGCAGGCACCTATCCTCAGGAAGCTTGATCGGGCCATGGTTAACCTACCATGGATGAATATGCATCCAAGTGCTCATGCCCAATTCTTTCCACCTATCATGTCCGATCACTCACTAGTTGTGGTCTGTATGGAATATGGATTGAGGACTAGAAGATGCCCTTTTAAATTTTTCAATTATTGGGCCAACCATGAAGGTTTCCATGACCTAGTTAGCGCCATTTGGAAGAGGGATATCTGGGGCTCTCACATGTTTCAGGTAGTCTAGAAATTGAAGCTAGTTAAGGAGGGCCTCAGAAGCTTAAACAGAGCTGAATTCTCTAACATATCGCAAAGAGTACAAGACGCGAAGCGACGGTTGGTGCAAGTGCAAGAAGCCATACATGAAGCTGGGGACATTAACCGGTTGGAAGAGGAGCGGATAGCCTATAAAGAGTACTATACCCTTAGCGGGGCGGAGGAGAGCTTTTTCAAATAGAAGTCTAGGTCCAAATGGTTGGAGTTGGGGGATAGAAATACGACTTATTTCCATATAGCCATGAAGAGCCTTCACAACCGAAGCTCCATCCATAGACTGACCCGTGAGGATGGCAGTGAGGTGGCAGGGGAAGAGGAGGTCGGGCAAGAGATACTCCACTATTTCCAACATTTATATAACCCACCCATAGCTCTTACCACCACTGTCGATGTGGGGAGCTTGTTACCACGAACTCTAACAAACCAACAACAAATTAGCCTCCTTGCCGACTACTCAGATGAGGAGATAAAGTGGGGATTCACATCGCAAGTGAGCGGAAAAGCTCTTGGCCCAGATGGTTTCGCTGCCCTGTTCTTCAAGAAAGCCTGGGACATAATAGGTGAGGACTTGATCATTGCTACTAGAGAGTTCATGACATCAGGGCATCTACTGAAAGAGATAAATAACACGGCCATCACTCTAGTACCAAAAGTGGCCAACCCCACGAGATTGGGGGATTTCAGGCCAATTGCATGCTGCAATGTCATCTATAAGGCAATTTCTAAGGTGCTTGCAGCAAGGATGAAATCGGTTTTACCATCTTTAGTGGGGCGGGAACAGGCGGCTTTTGTCCCGGGTAGGAAGATTTCGGATAATATTTTCTTAGCCTAGGAACTCATGGCAAATTATCATGCCAAAGTAGGAGCTTCTCGCTGCATGATGAAGGTGGATCTCCAAAAGGCTTATGATACGGTGAGATGGGATTTTGTGCTAGGGGTTCTGTCGGCTATGCATTTTCCTCCCCATTTCTGCAGGTTAATGAGTCAGTGCATATCAACGCCAAAATACTCTGTTAATGTAAATGGGGAGCTAGTGGGGTTCTTTGCGAGTAAAAGAGGCTTAAGGCAAGGAGATCCTATATCTCCTTACCTATTTGTACCTTGTATGGAAATCCTCTCCAAGCGATTGAGACAACTTATACGGCACCTGGGGTACTCACTTCATTAGAGATGCCAGAATGAACGTCTCACCCATCTCTGTTTTGCAGATGACCTCCTCATATTTGCTAGGGGGAACAAGGAATCTATCTCTTTGGTACGATATACCTTGCAGGATTTCCAGGCCATCTCGGGATTGGTAATAAATAACCACAAGAGCAACATCTTCTTTTCTCAGGTCCCAGCAAGCATAAAGGAGGCCATAATCCAGTGCACTTAGTTCAGTGAGGGCAAACTACCGGTGCGGTACCTAAGGGTCCCCCTCATCTCATCGAAGCTCAAAAGACAGGATTGTGAGATGTTAGTGGAACGCACTTTGGCCCGAATCACCTCATGGACAGCAAAGCACTTATCCTATGCGGGTAGGCTTCAGTTAATCAGATCTGTCCTCTTCTCCATGCAGGTCTATTGATGCTCCATCTTCATACTTCCGAAGTCGGTTGTCACAAAAATAGAATACCTACTTAGGAATTTCCTCTGGAGTGGCAATCTGCACATATTCACAAAGGCAAAAGTCAAATGGGCTGAAGTGTGTCAACCAAAAGGAAGTGGTGGCCTAGGGTTATTGGACATCCACCAGTGGAACAAAGCCATTCAAATCATGCACATATGGAGACTTTGCAAGCAGGGAACAAAGAGCTTATGGCCGGAATGGATTCATTCCACTCTACTCAAGGGAAAGAATTTCTGGTCGTCCAAGGCACCGGCCGTCTGTTCATGGACATGGAAGAAATTACTCAAACTGAGAGGTTTGGTTAGATCTTCTTTCTATTGGGAACTAAACAATGGCCTAGATATCTCCCTATGGGCAGACTTTTGGCTCCCGACAGGACCTTTGGATACCTTGTTTAGTGCTCGGGTCATGCACAGCATGGGCTTCCCAGTCAACACTAAGCTATGCTCCATAATGAGTGGCAATGAATGGAGTATCCCGGAGGGCCCACCGTGGAATAGTTTTAGCATTCCCCACTTCATCAAACCGAATAGCACAGAGCAGGACCGACTTTGTTGGAAACACTCATGATCTGGAGAGTACACTATAAAGAGTGGTTACACCTTCCTTAACCCCCCAAAACCCAGCATGCCTTGGCAGAGAGTAGTATGGAATAAAACCTCCCTCCCTAGACATGCTTTCATATTATGGTTGGCTTGGTTAAGGAAATTATCCACCCTTGATAGGGTACACTATTGGGGACTAGTGCAGTCTACTACTTGCCTCCTATGTAATCAACATCCGGAGGATCATGCCCACCTCTTCTTCCAATGCGATTACACATCACAAGTCTGGAGTATAGTCTGTGACTACATGAATTGTCCAGCTTCTTCCAACAACTGGGAACAAGTGACTAGATTTTTGATGGCTTTGGGAGACTCACCGACACATCAGAGGTGGTGTGCAACTTTAGTAGCAACAGGTTATTGTATATGGCACACCCGAAATCAAGTGCGTGTTGGGAAAGATCTCTCGAGGATTAGCATACTGGCAAATCACATACGAGCCTACATAAGGCCATTGTAATCCTACCACTTTACTCTATACTAGTGCCTAGGATTAACATGCTAGCACACTCATCATTGATGTGCTCTTTGTAATTTGCTTTTCCTATATTGTATCACTCAATATTGCAATTCAATAAATTATTAATTACTCGAAAAAAAGGAAAGATGGTGGACAGTCCAATGCTTCACAAACCAGAGTCCAAACTTGGGAGGAAAAGGGGCAATCAAAGAGAAGGTGGGAATGATTTTCATGACCTAGGGCATGTAGGTAGCAAGTGGTGGATGATACTAAACCCCAAGCAAATACGTTGTCTAAAATTTGGAATTTCCCTATCCACGCTAACAAAAGAAAAAAAGCATGTCGTGGGATAGTCGTGAAGTTCCAAACCACTTTGCTCTAAAGTACAGAAAGAACAACTAGTGCAAGGAAATCATATCTCGATTTAATAAAATAGTCACTAGAGCGAGTGCTTCCATTTGAAGATGTCTGATTGGGTATGATCAGGTGCTACACTACTTGGGATGTTGAAAGTTGTCCAAAATTCTCTTAGCAGTCTCCATGTAGAACCATTTAATAAACAACAAAGTCGTGTACTTTTATCAAGACCTAAAGATGCAATCTCTCAGGCACTTAGGTTTAGGTTGAGTGGCCCTATTGGTAGCCAATAATTTGACCAAATTGAAATGGATAGGCCGTCTTTCACTTCCCACTGGAATTGCATCTAAACAAGATGACATAACTTGAGTCTTTACTTCCAATTCCATGAACAAAAGTTGGAGCCTTCACATTCCAAAAGCTCCTTCCTTTTAGGTAGGTTGAATGTATCCAATCTATCCATAATCCTCTCCAACCTCCCTTACAAAGGTGCTAGATATTCTTGATTTGAGCTGCCTTGTTCCACATGGCCAGCCTTATTCCAAACCCCCACTCTTTTTTGGGTTACAAACAACATCTCACCTTATTTTAGCTTCAAAAGAAATATTCAATCATCTACTCTACAGAAAGTTTCAAAGTTTTTGCTCAATTTGTAAGATAATGGATTTAGGCAAAAGGAAAGTGGAGCTCCAAAACACTTGCATGTAGAAGAGAATAGATTTGATAAGTTGTAATCTGCCTCCAAACAATAAAAGTTTTGATGTCTGTATCGATAACCTCACCATAATTCACTCTTGGAGTGCGATACAATCTTGCTTCTTAAGCTTAGTGGATATTAATGGAACTCCTAGGTAGCAAGCCGGTAGCACTCCTTCCTCAAAGTGCATAAGATCCAAGATGGCTTGCTTGTCTTGCTAGTTTATATTACAAACGAAAATATTGCCTCTCCATTTGTTCGTGGCTAAGCCTAACATAGCATTAAACAATTGTAGAGCCTCTTGAATGCATGTAATGGACACCATATCTCCCTTGCAAAATAACAATAAGTCATCTACAAAACAAATGTGGGTTATTTTCTCACTTTTGCACCTCTAGTGAAAAGAAAAAAGGGGGTTGGCAACCAATTCATGTAGAATTCCTGATAGCACCTCCATCCCAAGGACAAAAAGATAGAGTGATATGGGTTCTCCTTGTTGTAGTCCCCTCTTGTTGAAAAAAAAACCTATTGGCTCACCATTTATGTTTATGGAGAACTTTGTTCTTGAAATAAATTGGTAGATCAAAGTGCAAAAATGAATAGGGAAGCACATAAACGGAGTATCTCCATGATGAAACTCCAATTTATTGTATCATAGGCTTTTTGGATATCCACTTTTAAAGCACATTTGGGGGAGCCAAACTGTTTGTGGTAGCCAAACATTAGCTCTTGTGCAAGGAAAATATTATCAACTATTCTTCGACTAGGTACAAAAGTTGCCTATTCCCTGCCTATGAGAGAAGGTAAAACTCTCTTTAAGAGTGTGGCTAAGATCTTGGAGATAGCTTTATATAGCACATTGTAGCACACAATTGGGCGAAACTCATTAAGCTTAGATGGGTTGGCAACTTTTAGTACAAGGGATATAAATGTCTAGTTCACCTCCTTTAACAATTATCCTGATGTGAGAAATTCATGTACAGCAGCTTTTAAGTCCTAACCAATCAGATCCCAAGAATCTTTGAAGAACTTGGCTGTGTAACCATTTGGTCTAGGTGCCTTATCATTCACTTGGGAGGAAAAAGTTAGGCGGATTTCATCACCCGAGTATAGGCCTTCAAGAGCAGTAATCTGATTTCCTATTACCTTCTAGGTGACATAATCATTAATATCCTTCAAACATGGCTGGTGGATGGTAGAGCTTTTGGAAGAAACCTACCATTTCCTGCTTGACCTGTTTATCTCCCTTGGCTACACTTCCATCCTCCCATTGAATGCAATGAATTGCACTTCAGTTATGGCGTTGGTTATGGTGATTTACCATGGCTTTATGAAAGAAAGCCGTGTTTTCATCTCCTAGCTTGAGCCATTTGACTCGAGACTTTTGCTTAAAGAAAGATTCTTCCGTGCCCCTAATGAGGTAATGGTCTCTACATGCCTTACATTTCTCTTCCAACCATGAAGCATCACCCATAGCTAAGGATGCTTGTATGGTGCTTAATTTGGCTTTAGCTTCATTTACTCGAGAGGAGATAATTGAGAAGGTCAAATTATTTAATTCTCTCAATTTTTCCTTGAACAACTTTTAACTTTGCAACAGCTTGGAACATAGCTGAGCCTTGAACATCCACGTTCTACACATTTGAGACTATCCCTTTAAAATCTTCATGCTCTATCCAAAAGTCAAAGAAATTAAATGGATAGTGTTTGCGATTTGTGCCAAAATCCAGATGTGCTATGGCCATAGAGTAATTAGAGATGATAGGGGAAACAAATGAAACTTGAGTTCTCGGGTAAGTGGTTAGCCAAGTATGATTGACCAAGACTCTATTGAGTTTGGAAAACACCGGGTTGTTTGCTTGTGTATTTGACCATGTAAAGAAATCACCCATATAGGGTACATCTACTACTCAACTTCATCCAGGAAATTTTGAAAGTTTACCATGGCTGAAGTTAATCTTGCTCTACCTCCTTTCCGCTCATTTTAAGTTCCTTGTTACATTAAAATCACCAAGGACCATCCAACCCATATTCTCTTGCGTTTCAAATTATTTACAACAAAAGACCATTAGGGTCCAACTCTTAGCTTTATTGAAGCCTCATTTGTTAAGTTAACTCTTGTTTCTAGTAACCCAATTAAGGAAATTCTATTTTCAACACAATTCTTCCTTACATCATTAGCCTTTATGGGATCTCTAATCCCTCTTACATTCCAAGAAGCTAAATTCATCCAAAACCAAAAAAGAGATAGTACTAAGTGAAAGAGCGCCTCTGTTTGAAGTGCTTTTTCTTTTGCCTACTAGAAGAGTTCGAACTCTTGCTTCCCTTGGCGCTATTTCCAGAGTCCTCTGCTTAATTCTTTCATATTCTATCTGCTAACTTTATTATTTGCTTTATTGTCTTGCATCTGTGAGTCCTACAGTGAGCTTACTTATTTCTTCCCATTTAGCAGCTCAAAATTTGAGGCTTAAGAAAATGAGATAAAATGGTTAAGTCTCACCTTCTCCACTCTTTGTGCAGGGCACCCTCTGTTTTCAGTATTCTTCTATTACTTCTACGTGATTCATCTAACTACAAAATCAGGATACAAGCTGCAGCTGCTCTTGCCGTTCCAACATCAGCATTTGGTGTGTATTCCATCACATATTTCTACATAGAACTCTGTGGTCTTTTCCTGCTGGTTTCTGCTTTTGTTAAATATTCAACATGTGGGCTTTTGAAGACATCTATAAACATAAACACAGATTTTAATCTGGTTTTGGTTTGGATTGGAGCTTAGCTTATTTTTAGCTATGAACAAATATGAAGTTTGAAGGGACAGCTACAATGAACTAAAAGTTTGATGGCAAATAGAAATCTCTTTACACTTGAATAGGCATATAGACTAAAGCCTATGTCATGAAACTAAATAGAGAAGGGGAAGGAAATGGTAGAGTGGAGATTTCAATTGAAAACATTTCTCCATGAAACTGTATAGAAACTTAAGTGAGTTGGCTTCAAGCTCATTAAAAAACTCAACCTTATAAATGCATATCTCTTTCATATATATATTTCAGTGAATAAAATCAAACAAGAGCTTAGAAGGTTAATCAGTAAAAGAAGAAAAGTAAATTATAGGTCTATCAGTAAGCTCTTTGTTCCACATCAGTAAATTAACCATGGTATTGTAGCAAATATAACTTTTTTAGGGGGCAGCAATATTGCATTGTGATCTTGGCTGAAAACTTTTGTTATATATCTCCAGTCTATAAATATATAATTACACTGAATAAAACTGAATTTCTGCAGCCAATTGAAGGAGTTATCTCCTCACTAATACTAAGGCTTCAGTCCATTGAAAATACAGATGACACTTAGCTGTATTTAGCATCTGATAAATTTTCCATGATCAAATCCAAGCCACTGAAGACTGAAAACACAAGTAGCTTTGGACTAGGCTAGTAGGCAAGAGGCCAGGGAGTAAAGTTTTCAACTTTATCCCTGGATTTGAATTATTTATGTCATCTTTAGGTATATTCAAGGACTAGCAGTCTACTTGAAGCTATAGCTGTACAGTATCTGTTATTCTTCAATTTACCTTTGACTTTATTTTATTTGGAAATCAGTAATCAGATTGAAGGTCTACAGAATAATCCATTGTGCTTAATAATTTAATCACCCCCAACCACCATGAAAGATAAAAGAATGACCTGTTGCCTTCATCTCTTTATGCCTTGGCCATAAAAGTTCATTGCTGTTTGCTTGATGCAGATTATGGGAGATCTTTCTCTGATGTGGTACAAGGTTTGCAGCATGTGCTTGAGAATCTTGGCTCAGATCAAATATCAGCACCGTCAAGTTTCAAATATAGGGTTGCACTGGAGAAGCAGGTCAGGAACACTTAAATTTTTCTTTTAGTATCTTCAATCAGTGTTGATAACAGCACTGTTGTTGTTTGCTTTGCCTGAATCGTCAGATTGCTGAAAGACTAGTGTGTGAAGTGAAAAATTAAACTTTTGGTCAGGAGAAGCATTTTTTCTTTGGTTTTGTTGCTTGTAGGACAACATATTTTCACTGTTAACTTTCCTTTTGAGCATTATCAATTCAATGTATGTTGTGTTTGTCAAAAACGTGATGGGAATCATGTATTTTTTATTATGCACAAAAGGTGTGTATATATTTTGTACATTGATTTTATAGAGATCAGAAAAAAAAGGAAAAAATATTCTATTCCTAAACTAAATCCCCTTATCAAGGGATTTCCATAAAACAAAAATATTCTAAAATCAAAACTTTCCTAAAACAAAAAAGTTGTCAGTTTTCCAACACTTCCCCTCAAGCTAGTGAATAAATATCATTCATTCCCAGCTTGGATATAATCGTTAAAAAGTCATGAGCACTCAGTTCTTTTGTGAACATATCTGCCAGTTGCTGCATTGTAGACACATAGGGAGTATAAATCAGCTTGTTATCTAGCTTCTCCTTTATAAAGTGTCTATTGATCTCGACATACTTTGTCCTATCATGTTGTATAGGGTTATGCGCAATATTAATAGTTGACTTATTGTCGCAGTATAGCCTCACAGGTTCCTCCCACTTTATCTTAAGGTCTTCAAGAATGATCTTTAACCACAATAGCTCACAAACACCTTGAGTCATAGCCCTAAACTCCGCTTTTGCACTTGATCGAGCTACCACATTTTGTTTCTACTCCACGTGACTAAATTACCACCTAAGAAAGTATAGTAACTTCTTGTAGAATGTTGATCAAGTGGAGATCCTGCATAGTCCGCAACTGTGTATGCTTCAAGAATCAGCCCTTCACCTTTTTTAAATAAAATTCCCTCTCCTGGATTAGCTTTTAGGTAGTGGAGTATCCAGTCTATAGCTTGTCGATGAACTTCCTTAGGGTTGTGCATGAATTGACTTACTACACTCATAGCATAGGCAATGTCTAGCTAAGTGTGTGCTAAGTATATTAGCTTCCCAATCAATTTCTAGAACCCTTCCTTATCCATAGCCTTATCATCCTTTGCCTCTCCAAGTTTGTGATTGGGCTCAATTGGAGTCAAAGCAGGTTTGCAAGCTAATTTGTTTGTTTCCTTCAGGAGATCAACTACATACTTCTATTGGGAAATGAAGGTACCTTGTCGAGATCTAGCTACTTCTATTCCAAGAAAGTATTTCAACTTTCTCAAGATTCTAATCTCAACCTCCTTTGCTAAGTGGTTTTTTAGGGTCTCCTTCTCTTTCTCATCATTCTCAGTAACAATTATGTCATCAATATACACCAAAAGAGTAGTAACCCCCCCTGAAGCTGTATGCTTGATGAATAGTGTATGATCACCTTGATGCTGCTTATACCCAGTATTGAGCATTACCTTGGTAAACCTACTGAACCAAGCTCTCGGAGATTGCTTGAGCCCATATAATGCCTTTTCTAGTTTGCAAACCTTATTCCCTTTTAAGTTCTCTTCCAAAGCCTGGTGGAATCTCCATGTATATCTCTTCCTCTAAGTTGCCATGAAGAAAGGCATTTTGTACATCAAACTGCTGTAAATCCCAATTGAAATTTACAGCTAATGACAACAAAATCTTCATAGTATTCGTCTTAGCTATTGCTGAGAAAGTCTCTTAATAGTTTACTCGATAAGTTTGTGTGTATCCCTTAGTAACTAACCTCGCCTTGTATCTCTCTAACGACCCATTTGATTTGTACTTCACGGCAAACACCCATTTGCATCCCACTACTCTCTTATTTTTTTGTAGCTCTACAATTTTCCAAGTTCTATTCTTCCTCAATGCCACCATTTCCATTCTCATAGCCTCTCTAGACTACTCATCAGATAAAGCCTCAGATAAGGTGCTAGGGATCGGGATGGCATTTAAGTTGGCTAAGAAACTCCTGTGAGATGGAGAAAACCTATGAAAAGACACTGATTTGGCCAAAGGATATCTTGGGTGTTTAGTACACTCTCGTGTCCCTTTTCTCAAGGCAATAGGTAAGTTAAAATTAGATGGAACAGACGAGGGAATTGAATTTGTGCATACCTCATTTTCAAGAGTAGGGTTTGAGTTTTAGACTTGCACAAGGCCTGGTTTTGGATCTCCTCTCCTTAAGTTCACCTATCCATACCCCCTAGTATCAAGCTTGTCATTGATAAGGATTCTAGTTTGTTTGATTGTTTCTTGTGGGGACAATTCAGGTTCAGGCTGCAGGGATACTTTCTCCTATGGAGGTTTAGGTTGTGGAGATACTTCCTCCTATAGAGGTGACCTAGACCGAGACAAAGGAGGTTGTGATATTGGTAGGTCAAGAAAAAATAGATCTTCTATCTTATCTTCCCCAATAGAGCTAGACTCCCCCTGAAGATAAGGTTGAGAGAAAAAAGATTGGCCCTCCTCAAAAGTGAATCAATAGAGACATAAAATTTCTATGTAGATGGGTGATAACACTTGTAGCCCTTCTATGTTGGAGAATACTCGACAAGCACACACTTGATTGATTGTGGATCAAGTTTACCTCTGTTGTGACTAGATACATAACAAAGGCTAGACAACCAAAAACCGAAGGACTGAGATTATTTGTGGTTTAGATATTAGGATAAACTGAGAGAGAAGTTGCATTAGGGTTTTATTCCCTAAGGTTTTTGAGGTAGGCAATTTATAATGTATGCTGCAGTGAGAACTGTTTTCCCCTAATATGATTTTGGAACACAGTTTTAGAGGAGTAAAGCACATGTTGTGGTGAGTAAGTGACCATTCTTCCTCTCATCCACCCCATTCTATTGCGGATTATTTCAATAGGATGACTCATGAATTATCCCTTATAGGAAATATGGTGAAAGGACTTGGTTAAAATACTCCCTGGCATTATCTGACCTGAACCTTTTTATTTTGACACCAAATTGATTATGTACCATGGTAGTAAAGTTTGGAAGGAGTGTGGTCACATTGGATTTATGTTTGAGAACAAAATCCATGAGACTCTAGTACAATCGTCTCTAAAAGACAAACCACTAAGCTCCTATAACATTGGGAATTAAGTGAATCAAATAAAAAGGCCCTTCTATTATTATTTATTGGAAAAGAGACCCTTTTATGTTTGGAAAATTCACATACATCATAGTGAAGGTCTTCAACATTAATATTCTTAAACAAAGAAGGGTACATTGTCTTTAAAATATTAAATGAAAGATGACCAAAATAAAAATGTTGACACCCAATGGCATCATTATTTGAGATAGGAAAACAAGACCGAGGAGAAATGCTTGACAGTTGGTGTGTGTATGGTTGATGCATTGAGATATTAGAGACTGCCTTTTTTCTTAGCAACTCCAATCCTCTTCCCCAAAACCTGATCTTGAAATACATAATGAGAAGAATAAAATAAGACATTACAATTCAAGTCATGGATTGCTTTATGAATAGAGAGGAGACTAGTAGACAATTTCGGAACGTGAAGTATGTCTTTCAACAAGAAGGTTGGACTCAACTGAACATGTCCATCACCAGCCGCTATGGTGATTGAGCCATTAGCAACAACATTTTTCCTATTACTAGGATATGGTGAATAGGTTGTAAAGTGGATTAATGAAGGTGTCATGTGGTCCGGCATATAGAGACTATAACCAGGCCCAGCTAGGAAAATGCTCTCTTCTCTCTCCTCCCCACACACCCGTAGGACCCTTAGGAGCCACCGTAACCAACCCCTTAGCCTAGTTCAGTAGTTTATACACCACCTACCCGTATACCATCCACCATGACAACTCTAGCTAAGGACGTTGTGCCGGACGGCCGTCAGTCACTGCTTGTGGAGGTGACTATGAACAATGCCACCGGTAGTGGCCTACAATTGGGAGTGCAAGACCAAGATGCTCATCCGGAGGTGAGCACGGTTTTTGAGGTGGCATTTAATGTCAACCTAAATATGGAAAGTCAATGCCCTGCTTTTCCAACTGGGAAGAGAAAGGAAAAACTATAGCTAGGGAAGGAAATGTGGAGCCTTGTGCCAACACAGAGCATAGCAGACCTCATACCTACAAAAGCAGCCCCACAAGCACCAAAATAGCCACATACCCTAGCCACGCCCCACGTGCTGTCCAAAATAATTCCATTTCTGGAAATCTTGCATTGGGAAGAGACACAGCACATTCCCGGACCCTTAAGGAGGCCAACCGGATTCCACCTAGCAACGGTCACCCACCTGCACCTGCACAGGCGTCTCTGGCTGCCAGAACTTATGCACAAGCATGCAGCTCCAAGGCGGAGGACAGCACATCGGCGTTTCCCGTGCAATACGTGCTGCCGGCCGCCAAGGGCCCTTCCCCAATTGTGCACATACCCAAGGTAGTCCGGGACCTGGGAGCGACTTTTTGGAACAGCACACTCGTGGGCTATTTCCTTGGCCGCAAGCTGCCATACTCCTTAGTCCGTTCCATTGCCTTCAAACTCTGGAAGGAATATGGCCTTGTGGATGTACTAGGCAGCTTGGAGGGATTTTTCTATTTCTGGTTTGGTGGGGAGAGCGATACAACACTAGTCTTGGAGAAGACATAGCATTTTGCCCAACGTTTTCTTATTTTGCAGAAATGGAGGAAGGGCATGCCACTAGACAAGGCGCAACCCACCAACATCCCCGTGTGGGCCACCTTCTTGCAAATTCCATGCAAATACCTAGGGGCAGAAGGCCTGAGCCACATAGTTAGTGGTGTGGGAGTGCCACTCAAGGCTGATGTATTAACAGCTAGGAGGCAACGTGCAAACCATGCGAGGGTGCTAGTGGAACTTGATGCTCGTGAGGAACTAGTCACCTAAGTAAGGGTGGAGGGTGAGAACGGTGTGGCTATGGAAGTCAAGGTGGAATACCAATGGCTGCCTCCACGTTGTGCGACATGCAAGGTGTTTGGGCATAAATGTCAACCTGCACAGACCACTCAAAGGAAAGGGGGAATTTAAGGTTACGGAGAGCAGCCCGGTTGCCCCACGAGCAGACGCTGGCCAGTAGGTGCTGCGGTGTGAGGAGAAGGTCAGGCCAGTGTCATGCGTTGACCACCAACACCATCCCACCAGTGCACCAAGCCTGACACCTTCTAAGTGCAAGACATCAGCTAGAGGAGGGGCACTACATGGTGGGCATGAGATGCCAACAAAGGAAGCTTGCACTGCCAAGGAGTTTGTAGACATCCCTAGTAATCTGAGGAGAACATTGGTCGAGCGGATGGAGGTGGACAGTGGCTGTCAAGCGCCTGGCGTGAAGTCTGCAGTAGCCTTGGCGGTAGTAGAGAAGCCCCTGGCAGCAACTGTGATGCCAATCTCCCCTAGCCGTGTCACGAACACGCCAATGGCTGGTCAAGGAGGAGACGTGGCAGACGGGGATGTTGATTTTGAGAACACCCCACTAAACAAATTATTGGTTCATATGAACCAAAGTTTGGGATCTCAACCCATGGCCAACAGAAGTTCTAGCTCCTCTAATCCCAGGAAGAAGAAACAGTGCAAGAGGAGTCGGAATTTCACCTAATAGTATTGTCTTCACATCTCCATGTCAGTGGCAGCATGGAATGTAAGGGTTCTAAATGACTCCATAAAAATTTCGGAGGTTAGGAGGTTGTGTGCTATGCATAGCATCAGTTTGATTGGCCTATTGGAAGCTAAAGTAAGCGCAGCAAATGAGGCTTCCGTCAAAGATAGGTTAGGTTCGAATTGGCAAGTATGGGTTAACTCCATGGCACGGAAGCGCATCTGGATAGCGTGGCAACCAAGGGAGTGGCATATATGTGTGGAAAAGGAACACACACAATTTCTACATTGTACCATGATGAACTTGAGAGCGAACAACATTATGGCCCTCACATTTGTCTATGGGTCCAATAATGATAGAGAACGCAAGGACCTATGGTTGAACCTCGAGGGGTTGGCCCAGGCTATAGGTGATAGACCGTGGCTGGTCATGGGCGATTTCAATACTACTCACCTAGTTACAGAGAAAGAAGGAGGTCGAGCATCAGTCACGGAGGCAACGTTAGAGTTCTAGAGATGCCTAGCGAAAGTGGAGGTGGAAGATTTGAGATATTTTGGGGATTTCTTCACATGGACCAATAAATAGCAGCAGGCACCTATCCTTAGGAAGCTTGATCGGGCCATGGTTAACCTACCTTGGATGAATTTGCATCCAAATGCTCATGCCCAATTCCTTCCACCTATCATATCCGATCACTCACTAGTTGTGGTCCGTATGGAATATGGATTGAGGACTCGAAGATGCCCTTTCAAATTCTTCAATTATTGGGCCGACCATGATGGCTTCCATGACCTAGTTAGTGCCATTTGGAAGAGGGATATCCAGGGCTCCCATATGTTTCAGGTAGTTCAGAAATTGAAGCTAGTTAAGGAGGGCCTCAAAAGCTTAAACAGAATTGAATTCTCCAACATATCGCAAAGAGTACAAGACGCGAAGCGACGGTTGGTGCAAGTGCAAGAAGCCATACATGAAGCTGGGGACATCAACCGGTTGGAAGAGGAGCAGATAGCCTACAAAGAGTACTATACCTTTTGGGGGGCAGAGGAGAGCTTTTTTAAACAGAAGTCCAGGTCCAAATGGTTGGAGTTGGGGGATAGAAATACGACTTATTTCCACAAAGCCATGAAGAGTCTTCACAACCGAAGCTCCATCCACAGACTGACTCGTGAGGATGGCAGTGAGGTGGCAGGGGAAGAGGAGGTCGGGCAAGAGATATCCACTATTTCCAACATTTATATAACCCACCCATAGCTCCTACCACCACTGTCGATGTGGGGAGTTTGATACCACGGACTCTTACAAACCAACAACAAATTAGCCTCCTTGCCGACTATTCAAATAAGGAGATAAAGTGGGGATTCACATCGCAAGCGAATGGAAAAGCTCCTGGCCCGGATGGATTCTCTGCTTTGTTCTTCAAGAAAGCTTGAGACATAATAGGTGAGGACTTGATCATTGCCACTAGAGAGTTCATGACATCAGGGCATCTATTGAAAGAGATAAACAACACGGCCATCACTCTAGTACCCAAAGTGGCCAACCCCACTAGATTGGGGGACTTCAGGCCAATTGCATGCTGCAATGTCATTTATAAGGCAATATCTAAGGTGCTTGCAACAAGGATGAAATTGGTTTTACCATCCCTAGTGGGGCGGGAACAGGCGGCTTTTGTCCCGGGCAGGAAGATTTCAGATAATATCTTCTTAGCCTAGGAACTCATGGCAAATTATCATGCCAAAGTAGGAGCTCCTCGCTGCATGATGAAGGTGGATCTCCAAAAGGCCTATGATACGATGAGATGGGATTTTGTGCTAGGGGTTCTTTCGGCTATGCATTTTCCTCCCCATTTCTGTAGGCTAATGAGTCAGTGCATATCAACACCAAAATACTCTGTCAATATCAATGGGGAGCTAGTGGGTTTCTTTGTGTGCAAAAGAGGCTTAAGGCAAGGAGATCCTATATCTCCTTACCTATTCGTACTTTGTATGGAAATTCTCTCCGTGCGATTGAGACAACTAATACGGCATCCGGGGTACTCACTTCATTGGAGATGCCAGAATGATTGCCTCACCCATCTCTGTTTTGCAGATGACCTCCTCATATTTGCCAGGGGGAACAAGGAATCTATCTCTTTGGTACGACAAACCTTGCAGGATTTCTAGGCCATCTCGGGATTGGCAATAAATAACCACAAGAGTAGCATTTTCTTTTCTCAGGTCCCAACAAGCATAAAGGAGGCCATAATCCAGTGCACTCAATTCAGTGAAGGCAAACTACCAGTGCGGTACCTAGGGGTTCCCCTCATCTCATCGAAGCTCAAAAGACAGGATTGTGTGATGTTAGTGGAACACACCTTGGCTCGAATCACCTCGTGGACAACAAAGCACTTATCCTATGCGGGTAGGCTTCAGTTAATCAGATCTGTCCTTTTCTCCATGCAGGTCTATTGGTGCTCCATCTTCATCCTTCCGAAATCGGTTGTCACAAAAATAGAACAGCTACCTAGGAATTTCCTCTGGAGTGGCAACCCGCACATATTCACCAAAGCCAAAGTCAAATAGGCTGAAGTGTGTCAACCAAAAGGAAGTGGTGGCCTAGGGTTACTGGACATCCACCAGTGGAACAAAGCTATCCAAATCAAGCACATATGGAGACTCTGCAAGCAGGGAACAAAGAGCTTATGGCCGGAATGGGTTTATTCCACTCTACTCAAGGGAAAGAATTTCTGGTCTTCCAAGGCACCAACCGTCTGTTCATGGATATGGAAGAAATTACTTAAGCTGAGAGGTTTGGTTAGATCTTCCTTCTGTTGGGAACCAAACAATGGCCTTGACATTTCCCTATGGGCAGACTTTTGGCTCCTGATAGTACCTTTGGATACCTTGTTTAGTGCTCGGGTCATGCACAGCATGGGCTTCCCAGTTAACACTAGGCTATGCTCCATAATGAGTGGCAATGAATGGAGTATCTCGGAGGGCCCACCGTGGAATAGTTTCAGCATTCCCCACTTCATCAAACCGAATAGCACAGAGCAGGATCGACTTTGTTGGAAACACTCACGATCAAGAGAGTACACCATAAAGAGTGGTTACACCCCCAAGACCCAGAGTGCCTTGGCAGAGAGTAGTATGGAATAAAACCTCCCTTCCTAGACATGCTTTCATACTATGGTTGGCTTGATTAAGGAAATTATCCACCTTTGATAGGGTACACCGTTGGGGATTAGCGCAGTCTACTACTTGCCTCCTATGTAATCGACATCCGGAGGATCATGCCCACCTTTTCTTCCAGTGCGATTACACATTGCAAGTCTGGAGTATAGTTTGTGACTACATAAATTGTCCATCTTACTCCAACAATTGGGAACAAGTGACTAGATTTTTGATGACTTTGGGAGACTCACCGACACATCAGAGGTGGTGTGCAACTCTAGCAGTAACAGTCTATTGTATATGGCGCACCCGAAACCAAGTGCGTCTAGGGAATGATCTCCCAGGGATTAGCATACTAGCAAATCACATACGAGCCTACGTAAGGCCATTGCAATCCTATCACCTTACTTTACACTAGTGCTTAGGATTAGTATGCTAGTACACTCATCGTTGATGTGCTCCTTGTAATTTGCTTTTCCTGTATTTTATTACTCAATATTGCAATTCAATAAATTATTAATTACCCAAAAAAAACAAAGGTGTCATGTGGTCTATGGCTCCTGAGTCAACAATCCAATTGTCTTGTATAAAACGATCCAAGTCATGTAATCCATAAGAAAGGGACTTACCAGAGAATGCTAATGAACAGGAGCCATTGGGTTTTTCCAATGACCCCAACAAATTCCGAAGCTTCTCTATCTCAACCTGGTTTAATTGGCTAGGGTTAGTCTCTCCAATCAATTGTGGTACAGAGTAGGTTGAGTGGGCTCTGTGTTGGAAACTTGGTGAGCTTACTATTGGATTTTTTTATCACCCTTTTTTCCCCATTCTCGACTTGAGGTAGAGGGTTTTCCATGCAATTTCCAGCAGCGATCCTTGGTGTGTCTTGGCTTCTTATAGTACGTGCACCATAGATTGTCTCAAGGGTCACTTTGAGATACATCTTTGATTTTATTTTGGTTAGTTCTCTCTTGTGCAACTAATGCTGATCCTTCCGTTATCACTGGTACAAGCATAATACTTCTTTGACTCTCCTCAGCCTGAATCATGGCAATAACCTCATTAAGTGGCGGAACATCATCTTTACCAAGAATTTGAATTTGGACCTAATCAAACTCTCTATTTAGACGAACCAAAAAATCATAAACTCAGTCTTTCTCAATAAACTTCTTCAAGATCACAGCATCATTAGGGCATTTGTTTCAAGAACCCGATAATGGTCAAGTTCTTGTTTTGTCACTGTTTTGTTGCCTTGTTTTGCAACAACAGTCTTCACCTTGACTTCATACACCTGAGCAGCATCATTAGCCTTGGAGTACATTTAATGGAGAGCGTCCCAAATATCCTTTGCAGGGGTGAGAAACATGCATGTATCACTAATCTCTGATGTCATCGAACACCATAACCAAGACATAATCATGGAGTCCTCTTCATCCCAAGTATCAAAATTTGTTTCACTAGGTTTTTGTCCTGTACTAAGAATATGGCGAATTTTTCCTTTGCCTTTCAAATGTGTATGGACAAGTTGAGACCATTTCAAATAGTATTGGCTTAAGTCTGTAAGACTGGTGTATATTTTGCAATTCACTAGTAGGAAGGTGGGTTTTTGCAATCTCCTCATCAGATTGCGAAGGGTAAGTGTGTTTCAATGTCAGACATGGTAGATTATAGAGAGATTACCAGTTGTGAAGGATATAACACAGGGAGGAAGAACAAGGTTGGCAATGAAGGCCAAAAGAAAAAAAAAATTCCCAAGGTTTGAAACCCTAGGGCTCTAATACCATGTCAAAAACGTGATGGGAATTATGTATTTTTTATTATGTACAAAAGGTGTATATATACATTGTACATTGATTGTATAGAGATTAGACAAAAAGAAAAAATGTTCTATTCCTAAATTGAATCCCCTTATCAAGGGATTTCCATAAAACAAAAAGCTTTCCTAAAACAAAAATATTCTAAAATCAAAACTTTCCTAAAACAAAAAAGCTGTCAGTTTTCCAACAGTATCATCAATATTGTTTTGTCAAATTACGACTCCAAATTCTGAATGATGTTTTTGATGACCGGAATTATGAGTTCAAATGATAAAATGGCAAAACAATGTTGGTGGCTGAATCATCCAGTCAGAGAACTAGTGCTGCTGCTGTTTTCTTAGCACTCTCATAAACTGATGTTTGAATCTGTTCATGATATTTCAAACTCATGAGAGGGTTTCTTCATTTATTTATTTATTTATTTTTATTATTATTATTTTTTTAATTCTGGTTTTTTAAGATGGTAAAAATTTATGGACATTAGCTCGATGAGTGAATCCTATAAGATTAAGCATGCTTTATTTTCTCCCTTGTATTATTTGAAAGTTGCATTTTAATTTTTTGTACAGTTGACCTCCACGATGCTCCATGTTCTTATGCTAGTTTCAAGCGTGGAAAACCAATCTCTTGGGGAATTTCTTGTCAAAGTAAGTATTCAATGATCCTTGTCCATGATAATTTTTCCGGAGCTCTGATGAAGCCTTATCTTCTCATTCATTTACTCTGGTGCTTTTAGAAAGCTTTGTTTTTTGAGGAGTGGTTGAAGTTGCTCTGCAAATCAATGGAGACAAGCAGCCAGAATGTTGATGAAAACTTTTGCACTGGGAAACAAAAGAAAGAGATTATATCCAAGGCCATGCAGTCATTAATTCAAGTGTATCAAAGTAGAAATCATCTTTCAAATGCAGGAAAATTTGGATTCTTTACAAGACGATAAGTTAATTTCTCATATTGTTGAATATTTCACAAGAGTTCATGGCCAAAGGAGAATATTGAAGATCTTCATACATCTTGTCAACTCCAAAATTAGATGCTAGTAGATAGTATGCAAGGGTGACTGGATATTGCTATTCCTTGGAATGAAAAATCATGGCTGCAATTATTATACTCGTTTGATGTATTAAGCAAGCTGCTAGATCATCTTTAAATGTAATCAGTAATTTGATCCAGCTGCTTTATAAGTTACTAGTTTACTGCTATAATGGCTGAAATTCTTGAATTGTATGAATGGAAGAAACAACTTCTGGGTTCGCATACTGCCTATTGGTTCCTGTGATTCCAGGGCAAGAGCACACAAAGATAAGGCTATCTTCAAATTCACTGTTGTGGCGTATGAAGCGTTAGCTTCTGGGCGCTGTGTAATTTTATGTATTGTGCTCTGAGACTCCGAGCAAATTTTGGACAGAGAATTTAAAACTAAAGTGGTGTATATTTTATTGCGGTGTACATTTTTCAGCTTATATTACAATCTCACCCCTTTGTGGTTCTGAAAACTGAAAAGATACTTCTCCGAAACTATTATTAGTCGACTGTTTGATAGTCAATGAAAAGATTATTGTTTGGAATCGCTTGTTGTTCGAAGCACATTGCACATGCAAGCTGCACGTCTTTTTGCAGGCATGGGATATTAATATCTATTCTTTTCTTTACTTGCATTTGCAATCTCCTTTCTTTAACAGCTTCTTGGGGATAGATGATCCATTTATAGAATTTATAGTTAAAAAATGGGAAGTCATATATGACTTCACTTGCAGTCGATAGGAAGTATGTTTCTGATTCAAGATGCATTAGGATAGCAGTATGAAACGAAAGCCATAAGGAATGCATACTTCTATTAAGCAAGCGGTTTCTATTAAATTTGCATTTTTAAAGGAAATTAATACTACAATTCCATCACGCTATTTCTCTGCCACTGTTATCTATTAAAATTTCTGATGTTCACGCAATAAGATTTGTCAAACCGTGCCAATTCTTGGTATTATTTTTGCTCTGCACTGCAATCCATTACCATAAACCTTCATCTGTTCACACAATCAGAACATGATTTACAAACTTTACAGTTATAGCTAGACTCTTCATGTAAAGTATTACACTTCGAACCATATGTAAAATATACCTGCGTACCTGATGATAGAATAGATATCCCCTTGACTTTACGAGCTGAGTCTAAACACGAATCAGAAATCGAGCAAAGCCGAGGTATAGCCCGTTGCTTATATGTTATGTTAGCATACATGACGTGGTAGCAGAATCCAGTCAAGTGTGACTCCCCGGGCGACCGACAGTCTGAAAAAGAAACTTGGCGGCCATCGATACAGCTAAGATCTGAGACTTATTTTAAACCGAGCCATATTGTATCAAAAAATTGCAATGGAGACTTAGTAGTTGGGAAGCCTTGGGATCGGACTACTTCAACCGAGCCATCCAAAGACAAGCGATGAGCGACAGGCCGAAGGTATGGTCGTATAGGAGGCCGTGATCCTAGCTAAGCCATGTCTTCTTATGTTTTCTGTCTATATGCTAAAACCAAACTTTAAAGCCGAGCTTTTCCGAGCATAAATCAAGCATTAAAAAAAGTCCACTCCAAAGTTTCTTGCCAATTCATGCCATGCAACAAAACTGAGCAATACCAAGCAAAAAGTTGCTTTAAAAAACCCAATCATATGATCAAGCATGCCGCATATTACAATTGTTGGATATATGGTATAATTGACATTGAAACGGACCTAATGAAGTCAAGAGAACTACACCAAGTCCATACTCTTTTGAGTTCACAAGTGACCGTGGTTAACCCTTTTTTCACGAGTTCACTTCTTTGAAAAACACACAATTACACGACTTGCTTAACCGAAGATACTTTTCTTCTGAAATCGCCATGAGACATTGTACATTAGTGGATTGATTTATCAACTCATTCCAACGTGTGATTTTCCCACGTCGAAAAAATTAAAACAAGAGAACCTCCTATCCTCGTATCTTTTTATCTTAGCAATGGATATGCTAAGTAGACGGATCCAAACCTTCAATTTTTACATGCTTGAGTTTCTCATAGCTCATGATCTCTTTCTTTCCTTCTCTTATAAGTGTGAATCTTACCTACATCAACCTTGGTGTTGTATTGAACTGATTGCTAAGAAGGGAAATTGGCCACATTAAAATTACCTTTTGGAGGGCTCTTTCTCAAAGGCTCTTTTTTTTTCATACTAGCTCCCAAAGAGTAATTCATTTTTTACTATCTCTCATCTAGCATCTTAGTATAGTCTTACACCTTATGGCCTATCTTCTAAAACCTGACAATATTGCACGACTTGAAAATAAGTAGCTATATTCAGCCTTTCACCTGCTAAAGGAGAAAACAAGGCTATGGGAGGCATTGAAGAGTGTGTTAGTGTAATCATTTTGATTCTTAAGTCATCACAAAAGTGTTGGAGGATAAAAGTGGGTAGAGTGTGTAAGAATGTAAGGTTCAAATCCTTTACTACATCCTCTATTTATATGAAGTGAGATTGAACTATTTTTGGAAGGGAGACTAATGTCACCAAGATTTCTTCGGATTTTTTAGCATAGGAATTTTGACTAAGATAATTCCTTATTTGTTGAATGACACTTCTACATTCCTTATTTGGACATCTAGTGGGTCTCAGTTGACTTAACCTTAAGGCTCGAGTCTTAGGATAGGTGCACATGTCGAGGTTGTTTTAGTTTAGTTCAGCTTTAAGGTAGATTAGTGTAAGCTATTGTTGCTCAATCGAACCTCTGCTAGTTATGCTTCTTATACCAAAGGCTTGGTAAGGTTTGGGAGTTCGAATTCAATCCTTGGAGTTTGGTCTCAAGCATGTGATGGTCAAATTGGGCCTTGGGGGCCTAAGCCAAAAAAGGCCTATCAATAGATGATATCAAAGCGTGTTTAAGGACCTAATAGATTGGAGCAAGTGTTGAGAAAAGGAAACTAGAGCATTGATGAAAAGCAATTGTGGGAATGGAGGACTCATGCTAAAAGTATAAACCATTTACTTATGGCGCTCAAGATTTACGTCAACATTCTTGACTAGGTATATAATTATGTAAGAGGATGTGGTTGATACAATGCACCATTTTCGATTCTACTACACATTAGTTGATGAGTTGGAATGGGTAAAATTTGTTACATCATCTTATCTTATTTTCCATAATTCATACACATCTTATAACATAAAATACATTAAATTTAGTAGACAAAAATAAACTGCCTCAGTTAATTTAAGTGCTTTTATACTTCCACCACTTTGCTTGTCCACTAATGCATGGGGTTGACTGAGCGATCAATCAATTCATGTGATTGCTTCTAATTAAAACCAATCTTGGGCCATATCTATAAGTATAGCTCATTTTTTTTTAGCTATTTTCTATTATTTTATATAGCCTAGTTAGTTTTTTACTAAGTTATTTAGTCATATGAATTTCCTTTGTGGGGATATTTTCTTATTTATTAGTCTATTTTTATGTATTGCCTATATATATATTTAATTGTCTCTTTTCTTGTTAAGAGTTTCTAGATTTTGTTATAAACCAATAAATAAACATATCACGTAGTTAGTTAAGAAGATAATGGATAATTAACATTGGGTTTTGTAAATCTTTGTGTTTGTTATGAGTTAAGTGAAATGAACTTTCCCCTTATTCATGAATGATGAAAATATTTCCTTTCTTTATTCACTCAATTCTTATCACTCTAATTACAAACTATGGTAAACCTTATTGATTGAATCCATGAGTCATACCTAATTCTTTTTAATGCACATGGGTGTTTTATAAGTCATGTGATTTGATCATAAATTAGCTCGATTTCACATGTGTAATATTGGATAATCGATTATGTTCATATCCATTTTATCTTTAGTTCACAAACATATCTAAAACCATTTATTCATTAGTATTGAAAACTCGAGATTTAAGATCTTTTTATTCATTGGTATCAAAGCATATTTAGATCCTTATTACTAGGATATGTAGTTAAGTCAGTTCATGTATTTGAAAATGTAATGCATTTGGTTATGCCTTAAGCCTTAGGATAGGTTCATTGCATCATACTACTAAAAGATTTGGTCTTGCTTTAAGATTAGTGATAAAGTCAAAGTATATGGTAACTTAGGGTTTAAACTTAGATTCACTTCTTTATAAAGCTCTATTTTGATATAAGACCTATTGATGGAGCTTTTTGGGCATGGATCCCCAAAACCCAATCTGATTTATTTGAACCCTTATTCGAGCTCTTTTTACCTAAACTAACCTCCAAGAGACTACTATAATACTGAGAGCATCAAGTCTAACCTATATGGTTGAGCTCCAACTTGGATCAATTGTGCACGTCCCAGAATTAGATAAGGAAGGCTAATAAGACTCTAAGTAGATAATGAAATGAACTAGTCAAAGATACATCCTCTATAATATTTGGAACAAATCTCAGATATAAATGCACTTGCTATATAAAGCTCGGTTTCCCTTATCAATAGGGGATGAGACTATTTAGTAAAGAATTCCATTATCTCAATGCTCTCATATTCTATGCACTTTATCGCTCTTAAAACCTTGTGTTGAATTAGGCATCAAAGTGGCCATGCCAAGTAACCTCTAACACCCCTTATAGCCTATTCTTTCCTTTTGTAAGTGACTTGACCACTGTAGGAATTTACAGCACAACATTTGGCGTTGTTTTTGTGATCTTACTCATGATTACATCCATGGCACATAAGTTGAAAATGACCAAATCGAAGTAAAACATTGATGCTTTGGATATAGACCAAACCATCTAAGCCACGTCATGCCAATATCTAAACCTAAACACCAATGCCTAACACATTGAAGCCTAACATTTTCTCGATTTGGGGAACTTGTGCAAGATGCTAGCTACACAAAATAAGGCAATGTGCAATGGTAACACTAGCTTTAGCTTTGAGTGGCAGAACTCGAGCAACTTAACAATATGCTAGAATTGGAGAATGTGTTTACACATTCTCTAGAGCATGGGCACAATAACCTACCACCACTAATGGTGAACCCCCTATGGCCAAATCAGCAAGCTTGGTTTGCGAAGCTCTGCAATCAAGCTCCTACTGAACCAAATTTACTTGCAACATCACAAGGACTAACTCATTCCCTCCAATCTTACTAGCTACATCACATAGCCACAACAATGCTGCAACTTGGATCAATGGACCCAAGCCATCTGACACTTGCACTTGAGCTAATTGATAGGTTAATGATATAGACATCAACTAAATCGATGACTACATCAAACACCTCTCTAATTTGAAGGAAAGCATAAAGGTAGATCCCTTTGTCAAGTTCTCCATCAACAAGACTTCCTTTACGTAGGCAATACAAGAGGAGGTCCTACTGTCATGCCCTAAAGGGGGCTTGGAAGTTTCCACTAAAAAGTATCATGGCACGTGTGCACCTGTTACATGATAACTGTCTTACGAGTCAGAGGTCGTAAGACTCTAAATAATTAATTACATGTATGACTAATCATATTACATATAATCATGCCATAAAAAATATAACTATGGATTCCATGTCCCACAGTCAGCCAAAATCGCAGAGAGTCGGAATCCCCAACCAATCAGTAAATGGAATAGAACCTTAAGTCTCACAATTTCATATTTTACATCAAGGTCCTAAAAGTAACATTTCATCTAAATAGTCTAACATTCACAATTCTTACTTTATCGTTTTTAGCTTCCAAAAACTCTTGACACTTCACATCTTATCCCATCCCAAGCTTTCATAATCTTTACCTGCAAAATGGTCTGTAGAGGGATGAGCACACTACGACTTAGTGAATGAGAGTGCAAGACTGTCAATACTACACACACACAAGCAATTTCAAATCAAGTTATCAAATCATATGCTATATATGAACAACCATATGAATGCAGCATCTCACGCGGTCTTTCATAATCGATGTAAAGTCTAGGGTTTACACTCTCCTTGACCTTGGGTTAGGGATTCCGAAGCCACCATCAGTGCCTAGGTCTCGAGTGTTCTCATACACTGAGCGCTCCCGTGCCTCATGCACTGAGCAACACCCTCAAGGACTAGTCAAACTCGAAATCGTCAAGGCGCGACAATTCCCTAGTCACTTAGTTCGCAGTTAGTGGAACAGTAATCCTCTGATTACTTCCGATGAGCCTTGTAGCAGTGATAGCCTTCAATTTTATGCAATGTCTCATGTAAATGCATGTCCAATTCTAAATTAAGTCCAATCCTTTAATTAATTGATTCGGGGTGATCAAACAATATATAATTACAAATTAATCCCCATTCAAAATGATAAAGTAACTGTCAAACATTTTAATACCTACAAGTCCATGAATACCCAATAGGAACCAAGTCAATCCCATAAGCAAAACAATTAAAACTTACATTCACATTCATCACAACAAGAAACATCAAACATTGCATGTCCTAGATATGATAAGAAAGATCAGACCGACCAAGTGGATTCGGTCGAGTCAAACACAAAGTCATAATTAAATAATTTTAAAATGAGTCGTAATATGAGACCAAATCAATAATAGCGTAATACAACTCAATCTCATCGACTGTTAAATCAACCACTCGAGTTCGATTTATGGTTCTCATCCCTTAACACCTCTACGTCATTTCACTTAAACGTCAAATCAATCACTTGAGATTGATTTACAATTCTCATTCTTTGACACCCCTGTGTTATCGCACCTCTCAAGTGCTCAATTTATGTATTCAAGAGCCAAACAAGGTAGCCACATACATATTCCTTCCAAGTCCTCAAGTATTGACGTATATAAAAATACACATATATATATTTTATATTTATAAACGTATTTTTACTAAAGGATAAAATTGCTAGGCGCCTCCCCTCACATGCTTAAGAGGGGCAAGAAAATGTAATTATTAAGTTTGTAGAATAAAAATCTACACTTATGATTAGTATAGTTATATGCATAAGTATATTTTGTAAATATAATAGGAAAATAATTTTTTCCAAGAATATATATGTATTCAAAAGTAGATTCTTATATACATACATAATGATACATAGTTTGTTCCATATGTCTATGTGTAAACACCAATTATACATACATATATAGAAAAAGTTAAGTTTACATGTATTAATTTAGTTTAAGAAAACAAGGCTAAATTTGGATATTAAATCTATAGTGATAGCATTAGCAAAATAGGGTAAGGTGTTATCGTCAAGATAGTGATATCTACCTTTAGCCTATTCTAGTCTTTATATTGTTACAATAGTATTTATCTGTAATTCACCTAATTACTAGTTTCTTCGTATGACTTCCTTTCCAACTTCTTTAGCTTATTTTTTACTAAGGAAATAATAAAAATAACAACAATTGCAATCACAATCAAACAAGGAAAGACACATATACAATATACTAAGATCCAACACAACATATTAAACTAATCACAACATTGTAGCATATCATTAAGTTTCCCACTTACCTGTTCATGATCGTCATAGTCTTAATCGTCATTAAGTGACTCCGACATGTGGTCTCTTCACCGAACATAGTATCGAAGGATTAGCTATAGCAACTTCATGCAATTTTCGTTGGATTTCTCAATCTCCTGTTAACTCCTATCTCTTCTCAAACTCCCCAATGTCGTTCCCCACACTCACATACACAACCATTCCATCGATGGCACACACACACTTCTAATACGAACCACGCCCATGTGTGACGACACTCAATACCAATATGTTCGGAATTGCAACCCAAGATGCCAAACAATCAAAGTGGAACCGCGACCCGTTGCCTATAGACGAGGCAAGAACCTTGGTATGTTCTGTTGACGCCACAATCAGGATGAAAAACCGATTGATAAGTCTGGTTGAACGCCACAAAAGAAATCTGATAAGTTCAAGAGAAGTTCTTTAGAGCACCAAGAGAGGAATTCTATCAAAATGTGTTATTTAATGTTGTAGGTGTGTTCTATCTTCTGTTTTCCAACCCTAGCAGCTTATATTAGGGTTTACAACTCGTAATAACAAAAGCCCAAAACGACATAACATAATAAAGTCACGGAAAAATAACAAACAGGCAATGAACGTCGGCAGCGTAGTAGGCGATGTAGTAGCCAGCGTAGGATGTACGCCGGGTATATAGGCCGACGGCGTAGTATGCCGGCGTAGTCCCTCTGTCGCGCTCTAATTGCAACGCCGGTTCAAGGCCTGCAGCGTTTAAGCCAGCGTTGTCAAGGCCGACAGCTTTGATCTCCTATGCTTTGCTCTCCTTGAATGATTTGAACAATTGCAAGGTCATTCTCATGGTTGCTCCACTCTTTTTCGGCTTCTTGGATATCCTTTATCAGCCCGTTCAGTGCTTCCTTGAATCGTTTCGCTCGAGTTCTTGTGATCGGTCCAGGTGTCACTTCAAGAGGATCCACATTCCACCTTCTAGCTTGGCTCCCATCATGGCTCTCATCATTCCCCTCCTCTTGAAAAGGATTTGTCCTCAAATCGTCACCTACATCAAAAGGACTCAAATCGGTAACATTAAAAGTAGCACTTACTTGATACTCACCTGGCAAATTTAACTTGTAGGCATTATCATTGATGTGCTCAAGAATTTAGAATGGTCCATCGCCTCTAGGAAGTAATTTAGATCGACGCTACACAGGAAACCGCTCTTTGTGCATGTGAACCCAAATCCAGTCTCCAGGTTCAAAGACAGCTTGTCGACGACCCTTGTTGGCTTGTTTCACATACTGCTCTATTCTTTGCTCAATGTTTAGCCTTGCCTTCTCATGGATCTGTTTAACAAATTTTGCTTTCTTCTTACCATCTAGATTAACATACTCAGAAATAGGCAGAGGTGATAAATCCAAAGAAGTTAGTGGATTAAAACCATACACAATTTCAAAAGGAGTAAACTTAGTAGCAGAATACATTGTGCGGTTATAGGCAAATTCAAAATGCGGCAAACAATCCTCCCAACTTTTAATGTTCTTTTTAATGACAGCCCTTAACAAAGTAGATAAATTTCGATTTACTACCTCAGTTTGACCATCAGTCTGTGGATGACAAGTAGTAGAAAACAATAGCTTAGTTTTTAACTTAGCCTACAGGGTCTTCTAGAAGTAGCTCAAGAACTTAGCATCTCGATCCGATACAATTGTTCTAGGCATACCATGCAATCTCACAACTTCCCTAAAGAACAAATTAGCAATATTGCAAGCATCATCTGTTTTGTGGCAATGAATGAAATGTGCCATCTTAGAAAACCTATTTACGACTACAAAAATAGAGTCTCGACCATACCTAGACCTGGGTAATCCTAACACAAAATCCATAGAAATATCTACCCAAGGCTCATGAGGAATGAGAAGTGGGGTATAAAGTCCATGAGGTTGTACTCTAGACTTTGCTCGCTTACAAGTGACACACCGCTCACAAATCCTCTCAACATCTCGTTTCATGTGAGGCCAATAGAAGTGTTCCTGCAACATCCCTAAGGTTTCAGCTACTCCAAAATGCCCCATTAATCCTCCCCCATGAGACTCCCTCACTAATAATTCTCTTAAAGAACAATTTGGAATGCAAAGTTTATTCTCCCTAAACAAGAATCCTTCATGCTTATAGAATTTTCAATGACCACTCTTCTTACAACGCACATACTCTTCACAAAAATCTCAATCAGCAGCATACAATTCTTTAATATACTCAAAACCAAGCAATCTAGAACTAAAAGTAGAGATAAGAGCATACCTTCTAGAAAGTGCATCAGTAACAACATTCTCTTTACCTTGCTTGTAGTGGATGACATAGGGAAATGTTTTGATGAACTCCACCCAACGAGCTTGCCTTTTGTTTAGCTTATGTTGTCCCTTCAAGTACTTCAAGGATTCATGATCAGTGTGGATCACAAACTCTTTTGGCTAAAGATAGTGTTGCCAAGTCTCCAGCGCTCGAACCAATCCATATAACTCCTTGTCATAAGTAGGGTAGTTCAAGGTTGCCCCACTTAGCTTCTCACTAAAGAATGCACTTGGTCTCCTCTCTTGCATGAGAACTGCTCCAATACCTATTCCTAAAGATCACAATCAATTTCAAAGGTTTTAGAGAAATCAGGTAAAGCAAGTAATCGCGCATGAGTCAACTTATTTTTAAGCGTCTGAAAGGCCTTCTCTTGTTGCTCTCCCCATTTAAACCCCATGTTCTTCTTGATTACTTCAGTAAGTGGTGTTGCAATGGTGCTGAAATCCTTCACAAATCTCCTGTAAAAGCTCGTTAGTCCATGGAAACTCCGCACATTACTTACATTAGTTGGACTAGGCCATTCTTGGATCGCACGAATCTTCTCTTCATCAACCTGTATTCCCTGTGCACTAACAATAAAACCAAGAAACACAAGTTTGTCTGTGCAAAAAGTGCACTTTTTGAGGTTAGCATATAATTGCTCCTTTCGAAGCACTTCCAAAACATCCCTCAAGTGAGATATATGGTCTTCCAAACTCTTGCTGTAAATGAGGATATCATCAAAATAGATAACCACAAATTTGCCAATAAAAGTCCTCAAAACATGGTTCATAAGTCTCATAAAAGTACTAGGTGCGTTAGTTAAATCGAAAGGCATTACTAACCACTTATATAATCCATATTTTGTCTTAAATGTGGTTTTCCATTCATCACCTTCTTTCATTCTAATTTGGTGATATCCGCTTTTCAAATCAATTTTGGAAAAGACACTAGACCCATGTAACTCATCTAACATGTCATCTAAGAGAGGAATGGGATGACGATACTTTACCGTGATGTTGTTGATGGCGTGGCAATCAACACACATTCTCTATGACCCATCCTTCTTAGGCACCAAAATCACAGGTACTACATATGGGCTCATGCTTTCTCTCACGTACCCCTTTTCCATTAATTCATTGACTTGCCTTTAGAGTTCCTTTGTCTCCTCTGGATTGCTCCTATAAGCTGGTTTGTTTGGAATTGATGCTCCAAGTACAAAGTCAATCTAGTGCTCAATACCACGAATAGGTGGTAACCTCTTTGGAATCTCCTCAGGGAAGACATCTTTAAAGTCCTACACAATAGACACAACCGCACTAGGTAAAGAGTTAAAAGGTTCGTTAGTATTCAAACAAGTTTCCTTAAAGACCAGCAACAACATGGGTTGCTTCATCACTAACGCTCTCCTCACTACACTCGCTCTTACCACACAACTCTCCTTTTGCAAGGCTGCACTCTCCTTTTCACTCACCACAAAAGTTGATCCCCCCTCAACTTGGCCTCTCACACTCTTTCCAGCCTTCCTCTCTTTTTCCTTTTGATATTGACTTTTGTGTTCCTTTTCTTTTTCTATGTCTTTTGCTCTCTCACTCTCCCTCTGTTTTTCACTCACCTTATATTTTGCAAAAGATTGTTGTAGCTGCAACTAATCCTCATACACTTGTTTAGGTGTTAAGGGTTTAAGATTATAACTTTTGCCATGGTGAACAAGTGTATACTTGTTAGAAAAGCCATCATGAACAACCTTCCTATCAAATTGCCATGGCCTCCCCAACAACACATGACACGCCTGCATCGGCACTACATCGCATAACACCTCATCCTCACACCTACCGATGCGAAAAGCAATCATGGCTTGCTTACTCACCTTAGTCTCTCCACTATCATTCAGCCACTGCAATTTATATGGGCTAAGGTGTTTAGTAGTCTTGAGCCCCAGCCTCTCAACAATGAAAGTACTCACCACATTAGTTCAACTCCCCCCATCAATGATCAAACTGCAAATATGATCACCTAGATAACATCTAGTATGAAAGATATTCTCTCGTTGCACCTCCTCTTCTTCCTTCACCTACACATTCAAAGCTCGCTTCACTACTACCACTAACTTCCCTGCTGCAGGCTCCTCGTCATCACTAGCATCCTCCAATGGAGGCATATCATCATCTTCACAATCCCCCTCAGTCTCATACTCACCATCATCACACAGAATCATAACACGTCTATTTGGACATTGACTAGCAATATGACCTCTACCTTATCATTTAAAACATTTAATGTCACGATTTCTAGGAGTAGAAGAATCAAGTTTACCTTGATTACCAGGAGTAGAACCCACTTGCTTCTGCTCTCCTTTTGGCTTGGTGGGTAAAGACTTTTCTTCCTTCCTCCAATGGTTAGTCTTCTAAGTAGATGAACTAACACCCTGTTGAAACCGTGTAGTACTACTACCTTTCCTCCGATGTTGGTTCTCAACCTTTATAGCCATGTGAACCATATCGTCCAATTCCACATAATGCTGCAATTCTACGACATTTTGAATCTCTCTATTCAACCCAGCAAGAAACCTAGCCATGGTAGCCTCTCTATCCTCCTCAACATTCGCTCTAATCATAGTAACCTCCATCTCCTTGAAATACTCATCCATACTTCGGCTTCCCTACTTAAGAGTTTGCAATTTGTTATGCAATTCACGATAGTAATAAGCAGGAACAAACCGCTTCTTCATCACCCTCTTCATCTCTTCCCAAGACTCAATAGGTGGTTCGCCATTCCTTCTTCTATTCAACATCAGTTGATCCCACCACACTATAGCATAATCTGAAAACTCAATGGCAGCAAGCTTCACTTTCTTTCTCCCACTATAATTGTGACAATCAAACACCATCTCTACCTTCTTCTCCCATTCTAAGTATGCCTCGGGATCATTTTTCCCTTGGAAAGGAGGAATCTTCATCTTTATACTACTCAATTGATTATCCTCTCTATTCCTATCTCCTCTATCTTCCTAATCCCTAGTTCCTCTATTCTTACCACCATAACCTCTATAACTCCCGATGGAAGGTTCATCAAACTCATCATCAGAATTTTTATCTCCACCCCTTTGTCTTCTCTTAGAACAACTCTCCCCCTTACGCCCTTGAAAGATGTTTTTAGATTGCTCTAGTTTTTGCTCCATCGTCTCATGAATTTGTTCCATTCCCTCCTGAAACATCCTCTTCATCTCACTCCTCAACGCCTCAATCACTAGCCTAGCATCAAACCTCCCCCTCTCACCTTCAGGAGAATTGTGCCGTGACATAGTTCCTGCAATAAAAGGTTAGTACTAACACAAATATATAGAATTAAGCTCACGATTCACTCCCTTACATATGTCACTCAAAGGATGATATCCCACAATCACTCGTGTATTCTCACAAGCAAGGATGATATCAACTCACCAATCCTTCTTCTCAATTCTCTTGAAACTAACCCAAACTACACCAATCCCTTTTGTAGAATTCAAGAACAACTCTAGGGGCTTGAATTTTCCTCTTTTTCTTTCCTTTTTGTTGCCTTTGTTTCCGTTCTTTGTTCACATTTTTTTTTCGTGACTTTTTTTCTTTTGTAACAAGATTAATAGGATGAACTACGCTACTCAAGAACAATTAACACTATGGACTTGAGTATGAAGCGACGGTAATACAAAACTTGATATGAACAATTGATATAAACGATTGGAGTTAGGTTTTGATGTTACCTTTCTCAAACCGAACTGATGTTTAACAAACCTAGGCTCTGATACCAAACTGATACGAACTACACTCACGTGTGACAAAACCCAATACCAATACGTTCGGAATTGCAACCCAAGATGCTAAACAATTAAAGTGGAACCGTGACCCGTTGCTTATAGATGAGGCAAGAACCTTGGTATATTTTGTTGACGCCACAATCAGGATGAAAGACCGATTGATAAGTCCGGTTGAATGCCACGGAAGAAATCCGATAAGTTCAAGAGAAGTTCTTTAGAGAACCAAGAGAGGAATTCTCTCAAAGATACGTTATTCAATGTTGTATGTGTGTTCTATGTTCTGTTTTCCAACCCTTACAGCTTATATTAGGGTTTACAACTCGTAATAACAAAAGCCCAAAACGACATAACATAATAAAGTCGCGGAAAAATAAAAAACAAGCAATGAATGTCGGCGGCATAGTAGGCGGCGTAGGATGTACGCCGGGTATATAGGCCGACGTAGTCCCTCTATCGCGCTCTAATTGCAACACTGGTTCAAGGCCGGCAGCGTTTAAGCCAGCGTTGTTAAGGCTGGCAGCTTTGATCTCCTATGCTTTGCTCTCCTTGAATGATTTGAACAAATGCAAGGTCATTCTCATGGTTGCTCCACTCTTTTCCGGCTTCTTGGATATCCTTTATCAGCCCATTCAATGCTTCCTTGAATCGTTTCGCTCGAATTCTTGTGATCGGTCCAGGTGGCACTTCGAGAGGATCCACATTCCACCTTCTAGCTTGGCTCTCATCACACTCATATGTCGCTCAAGAGCCACATAAGGGTGCTCATATATGCTTGGGAGTCGCTCTTGTACTTTGCTTAGGAGTTACCTTGGGGCACTCATATACTTTTCTCGAGAGACGCTAAGTGTAACTCATATTTGTTAGAGAGCCACCAAAGCGCCACTCATTATTTTCTCAATTAGGATATTAGCGAGTGCATGTCATGTGCATTAGCATGGCATGTCATTGCATCCATAATCATTTAGTGATTAATATAATGATTTATGCTAAATCATGTTTAAAGTGATTGCTTGTTGTTATTTATTATTTTGCTCACTTGGTTTAATGTTGAGGGGTTAGTTTTGTTTAACCTTATGTTATGAAGATGGAATCAATGCTAGAATATAGGCTCAATGTGTGGACTTTGAGAGTGAGGACTAGCTACTACAATATAAATAAATATTAAAACATTTTGATTAGTTTATGTTTATTGTAAGACTCTATTAGACTTTGGCAACTTAATGCCCTAATATTATATATTTAAAGAAAAAGATGCTTCTACACTATTATATACATACATACATACATATATATATATATATATAGAGAGAGAGAGAGAGAGAGAGAGAGAGAAAGAGAGAGAGAGAGAGAGAGAGAGAGAGAGAATTTTAATGTGTACTTGGTTCTAGTTAGCCTTACCCTCAACTTGAGGATGGCATAGTGCATTGATTCTTAGGTACTAGTGAGTAGACAAATAGGCCCTAGGAGGTGTGGTGTTATAAGGTGCAAGAAGTTCAATTGCAATCAATTAGAAGGCAAAAGAAATCATTATTTATGACTAAAGGAGAATGGACTATTGTAATCTACATTAGAGGAACATTGTTCTTGATGCAAGTTTGACAACTTCTAGAAATAGTTGGTTAGAATCTTGTTCTAGAGGAGATAAAGGGTTTGTTGGAGGAGCTTTCTAATGTTTTCCTCAAAGAGTTATCTAAAGGGTTATCTTCTATGTGTGGCATTGAGCATAGCATTGATTTGGTGCTTATTGTTCCTCATTACCTAATTATCCTACTTATAGTATGATTATAAAAGAAGCTAAAAGTTGTAGAGGCAAGTGATCGATAAAGTTATGTTAAAGAAAGTATAATTCCTTGTGCAGTACCGTCATTTCTAGTTTCAAAGAAGGATGGTTCATTAAAAATGTGCATGGATAGTAGGATTATAAATAAGATCACTATCAAGTATAGATATCCTATTATACTATCAAATTATATGTTAGACAAGATGCATGCCATTAAGATATTCTCGAAGATAGATTTGAAGAGTGGTTGCAATAAGATATGTATGAGAGTAGATGAGTGGAAGATAGCTTTCATGATAGAACATTGTCTTGATGAGTGGATGGTCATGCTATTTGGTTTGACGAATGCACTGAGCACATTCATGAGGATTTCATTGCTAAGCTTGTTGGAGTTTATTTGGATGATATCTTGATGTATAGTAGGCACCTAGATAGTCATCCAAAGCATTTGTGATCAGTATTCTTGATGTAGAGAAAAGAGAAGTTGTATGGTAATCTTAAGAAGTATATGTTCTGTTAGTCAATAGTGGTATTCTTAGCATTTATTATTTTTAGAGGAGGAGTAAAGGTTCATCATTAGAAAATTAAAGCCAATATAAAGTGACTAACTCTACAATCTATGATCCACGCAAAAAGAGATATAAAATGAGCGTGAATAAATACCAGCAAGTGTACCGGATCGGATCAAGTAATATAGTGAGAGAAGAGTGTCGAACCACAAAGATTGATAAAGTAATAGACCTATATCAATTTCTACTATTATTTAGGCAATGATATTTGATGAGAATTGAATGAATTATACTAATTGCTCAAAAAGAGAATTGTGTTTGCAAAATGATGAATTGATGGTGGGAAATAGAATCTACCCTAATTCTACTAATCATATTGCCTTCATGTTATAATAACTCATAGCTATATGGATTTTCACAAGAAATTAACAAAACCTTAATCCTTTATCAAGTTTTAAAGTATCATAACCCCAATTTGATTTAATAGCTCCCACTAATTTTAATCAATGGAGGATTCTGATTCACAATCATAAATTTCCCAATTATATGATTGCCTAATATCTTTAAAATAATTTCTCCTAATCCCTTAGTGAAAAATTTAATAAAAATATTGCATGAAACACTTAGGTCAGTTTCTAATAAAATTCAATAACGCTGCTTCCACATGAATTATTAAATCTTACTTAGGAATTCCTGATAAAACCTAAATTTCTCTTTCGAGTCATTTACATTCCTATGCATTGATTTCAATTACAAAATGCAATTCATAGCAGGACTTCTTATATGAAAATTCCGTATATCTACATTTCCTATAACATGAATACAATGATCATTTTAGTTTGAATTATGGCTTCATCATGTTTCCCACAAGGATGATTTAGAACATTATAGTATGAATTGCATAAAAACAATTGAAATAAATAGGTGCAATGGAATTCATATTGAAAAACAAGAATAAACTAATAAATGGCATAAAAGAAAATAAAGTAAATGAAACAATTCCTATAATCTTCAAGAAAACTTGTAGAATTTCAATCTTCCAAAATGATTCCTTGAATTCTTCAATTGAAAGCAAACTTTAGCAAAATAACATTCCTTCTTCAAACTAAAATTTGGAATAACATGAAATGTAAAGGAATTAAAGAGAATGTAAAATCCTAAAGTTCCTAAGGGAATTCTAATGATTCAAAAGAAAGACAAATGATGCTAAAATAAAGAAGAAAAACAAAGGATGCTAAACAAAAGGGATTCTAAAACAAAAGGGGATGCTTCCAAGGTTCACATAAGGGGCCTATTTATAGATCCAAAGAGGAGGAGGATAAGGTTGATCTGATGAGGAGTTGAGTAAGCAAATTAATTAAGATACAATTTTGGAGAGATGTTCGCAATGGATATCCGGGGAGTAATGAAGGCCGGCGGCCTTGAATGTAGGCCGGCTTTAAGGCCGGCGGCTTTAATGCTTTTTGAGGCCGGTTTAATATAGGCCAGCTTAAGGCCGGCGACCTTCTGTGCAATTCTCCGCTCGCTTCTTCAATTTTGTGAAAAACTCCTCCAATTAACTTGTAATTTACTTTTGGGTCCTCAAAACCTGAATTTTCACAATAAACACCATTAAATATCATTTCTTTATATTTTCTTATAATATTGAAATAAATTTAATATAAGTTCAAAAGAAAATATAAGTATAATGTGATCTTATCAATCTACAATAGAAGTTAGAAGTTTTCATGGCTTGGCATTTTTTAATAGGAGATTTTTGAAGAACTTCAGTAATTGTGTAGCTCCTTTGATTGAGCTTACAATGAATAAAATGGAGTTTAGGTAGACAAAGAAAGCATAGAAGACCATTGAGGAAGTTAAGGAGAGACTTACCATCATGCTTGTGTTGATTTTAATGTATCTCTCTCTCTCTCTCTCTCTCATTAAAGGACCTTAACCATAATGCAGCCATGTAACTACACCTTCCTTTTAGATCTTTTCTCTTCCTCCATTATTATAGATCCACAAATCCACCACTATTACATTTCCTACCATCATAGATTCACCACCATCTCATTTTTCCAATATAAGTCCACTACTATAGATTTAATTGTATAGTGATCTTTGGTGGTTAACTAAATATTAGTTTACCAATAGTAGAATAACAAGTTATTTTTGTGTCTTATTATCTTTCTTTTTTTTTTTATTGAATTTCTTGTATGAAATTGTTGTATCCTATGCATAGAGGTTATTGTATATATACTGATAGCTTAAGTTTTATTCTCATAGTAGATGTTACAATATGTTTTATGGACTTATTGTCTCTTGAAAAGATGTGTTCACATTTCAAATTTAGCCGTTGAACCTCCAGTTCTTTGATTGCGAATCTATCAATACTAATTTATATACATGATGTAGCTTAACTTTACTTAAATGAAATTTATGTTATATCATTAGGTTAGCCAAAGTGGAAAGTATGATGATTGACTTTTGGAAAACAAGACAAAACCTACTTTATCAATGTGGTTTACTTGGTTTTCGTGTCTTCAATAACCTAGAATGGGAAGGGACACCCATTTTAGTAAGGGTGGCTTTGTTTTTCTCCATTTATTCCCTCTTTATCTTCTATGCTCAATTAAACATATCACAATAATCGGTTACATATGTTTAAGTGAAGCCTTAGCTAATAGTTCAACTTAGAACCAATAGCAAGTTGTGATTAAGTTTTAGTTGGATAGAGGTCGACCACTTTACTTAATGCATTGCTTAAGTTTAGATTAGTGCTTTTGCTTTCTTTATATAAGAAATGAAATCAAGGTATCAAGGTTAATAAAGTGGAAAAAATTTTTGTGCTTTTTTTTTTGTGCTAACTAAAGTAAAAGAGAAAGATTGGGGTCCAACTATATGAGGGTCTTCTTGTGATTTCAAGAAAAAAAGATTGGTGTAAATAAATAAATAAAAATAAAACCTCAAATTTAATAAAGATCATATCAAAATTATTCTTTGTTAGTTAAGGTATTCTCCATATTATTTGTTTCCATTTTAGATAACATGAAGTCCATATCACTAAATTTTTAGCTTTCCCTTTTCAATTTAAATTTAGAATTAACTAATTTATAAGTCAATTTCTCTTCCTCTCCATCACTAGTTTACATTTAATGAAGAAGGGTTGGTAATTTGGCACCTAGCCAATCGATCCGAATATGACATGATATAATTATAAATTAGTTTGTACAAGTAAAATTTAACACGATTAATAAACAAAGTAGATTGGTTGGAACCTATTTTTAATTGTGTCTAACATTAAGTCTAAAACTTAAATCTATTTATAAATTCGTTTAACAAACAAGGTCATACAAACGTATCTGAAGTTAACATATGAACTAATCAAAGATTGAAATTTTTAGTATTTATAGCTTCATTTTACACTCTAATGGCATTCTAATTTCTTCTTTAAAGCCCTTTTATAGGTAGGTTTCAATTCCAACATCTTGAAACCTACTCCCATAGAGTAAAATATCTCTATATTGTGTACCCACCAAGAACTTGTATTTTAAAGTATATAAAATATTTCATTATGCCTTATACCCACCTCATAAAAGTTTTTGATTAATAATACCAATATGATGAACTATAATCCTTTTGACTCGACCCATACTCAAAATTTTTTGAAACTTAGTTCATTCTATCAATTTATGTTTTTTTATAAGATTCTTTATACTAGTAAAAATCTTGTAATAGATTTAGTACTCTTATTTATTTTAAACATATGGATCTAAACCTTATGATAAATTGCAATTTTAAGATAGCATTTTGTGATAAATTATTTGGAGCTATATTATCAAACTATCGATATATGTTTTTATGAGAAATATGTTATTGAAATATACGTAGTTAAATTGTTGAAGATCAACAAGTTAATGATTGTAGCAGTTACAAATATGTTGAGTTATTGATAGGTGGTTGGATTTATTACCTTAAAAGTTTATATTATGAAAATGTAATAAAAAATTTAGAAGTTAAATACCCTTAACCCTTAGATTCTTTAGAGGATAGATATTAGAATCATTCTTATATGTCACGGGATAAATTTTGGTTTTTAAACTTGGAAGCCTATACTAATGGTTTATAATACAAGTTGGAACTCATACTTTATCCACCTTATACATTCTCATCCTAGTTTTTGGACTAAATAAATATTATTTAATCAAATATCATTTGTTCATAGAAGATACATAGTTAATATAGCTTTTTTTGATTTGGATATCATGAATAAATAAGAATGTAACACGTGTTGCCTTCCCAATATTATAGTATAATGGTATTAGAAAAGGGTCTTCTTAATGCCATTTTACAAAATTAAAGGATTTAAATTAAAAAGCTAATATTCATTTACTTTGTTAAATGGAATCAAACTCTTAAGTAAAAGCTATTACTGGAAATATAATAAAACTATTATATAATTGCCGTTTGTTGATTTTGATTTCAATAAGGGTATTTTAGGGAAAAAATTAACTCTAACATTGAATGCTATTTAGTGTTTTAAGTAATGAAGAGCTATTCAATAGTTTTTATAATAGGATTTCTTGTTAAATTGCTATTGCAAGCCTAAAATACAACCAAATGCCTTAATAACTCTTTTATAAGGAATAAGATTGTAATAGAATTACGATTACACTGAAATGAACTAGCACTAAAGTGACAAAATTAAGACTCTTTGTATTTTCAATGCCTTCCTTTTTTTTTATTTCAAGGGTAAAGTTGTAACAATACTATGTAAAAGTTATTAAAATTACCAAAAAAAAAAAGAAGAATTTATAAAACAATGCACTTACACTTTTTGATAGGAATCATATACCTATAAGACCCATAACCAGAGCAAGAGCTAAAGGATTACAAAATTTGGCAATGAGAGTCCTATTTGAATAATTAGACCCCGAAGACATTCATTTAGTGTCTTCATTTTCATTATATAATTGCTTTGCAATTCATCAGGTACATTTGTCGATCTTATAGGATGGCAAACCAACACACTAATTCTTGTGTGTGAAAGCTATGCTTGGACCTACAAAAGACAAGAGAAACCAATTATACTCCACTTCATTTCACATGGATGAAACGACTGCCAAATGCTCTTATAAGACTGGTTTAAGCATCATTTTATATTGTTAAATTTTTCTTATTTGGAATAGGTATAATTACTTGTTATTTAGGAATTTGGGGAAGACTTTTCATATCATAATTTGTTGCATTTCACGTGGAGAGGGCTGCCTCTTTTCACAAGAACACACTTTTATCAATTTCCATTAAGATTGTGGCGAGTGGGACTTCAATTGTTGTGAGTAATATCAACAATTGCAAGTTGTTTCCAATTATTACTAGCGTGTAATATTTGGTACGTGGTTAGATTTATCTTTTCCTCTTTTCATTTCACGCAATTTAGGGTTCTTATTCTAGCTAGGGTTCGCGCCACTGGTTAAAAATTGGAATCAATTGTTCTTCCTTCTTTGATTTGTATTGAATTACCATTGGAGCACATCATAATTTGGTATCGGAGCAAAGGTTTGTGGAAGGGAATTCATGAATTACAAATTGGGGATTTAGGGTTCTTGTTCTTCCATTTCGTAATTAAAGTTGTGTGAAGTGGAATTGAAGATCTTGTGTTAAATTGTACCATATTACACTTGTTGCTGTGGTTGAAATTCGAAGGAGGGATTAAGTTAGGGTTCCTTGCCGTGGTTGACTTTGGTAATCATTATAATAGATTCCATTAGAAGTATAATTATGTGAGTGTGTCGCATTATTCCTTATTGATTTCGTAATTGGAAGTGTGTAATTCAAAATTTTCCATTGTGCTAATCATCTTGCCGTGAGATCATTGCTTGGAAGAATAGGGAAGTCTTTTCAAATTGATTCTATAATTACCTTGTGTAGTAATTGTGCATTAATTTCCTTTGAATGAACTTTGACTAAAGCTTAGAATCATTTTTGTATTGTGATTGTGGAAGTGTGCCGTGAGGTCTGTGAGTCTTGGTGGAGTGTGTATTATGTCTTGAAGTGAGTTGAGCTTTGAAGGAGTTTTGTGTATACCGTAGAAGTGTTCTTGTGCGTGTTGAACTGTGGGTGTGTGTGTGTTGTCGTGGAGTGTATGTTGTGGTTTAAGGTTATGTGTATCATGAGTGTGTGTGTTGTGGTGAGTACCGTGAAGGAGTGTTAGTGTTGTTGTGTGGGAGTGTCTATGTTGTTGTTGTCTAGGAGTGATTATGAGTAAATATATATATATATATATATCAAAATCATGTCAAATGATAGTGTAAATGGTGGGATTGGAAATGAAGCCAACAGTTAAGTTGGAGGAGGTCGGGGTCATCGTGCTACAGGTAGGAGAACACTAAAAGAACAATTGCAAGATCTCACCACTATTGTTGCCACATTAGCAACATGGGTAGATCAAATGACAATGCCACAATCACCAGTGGCAAATCCACAAGCACCATAATGGGAAATTTTTCGGCACCATCAATGATTTCAAAACTAGATTTGGATGATGATCTAAATCGCTCATATTTTACTTCATTTCTTTATCTAATAAGTATTTGACAAATAATCTTACAGGTACAATAATAATTCTCTATGGGATGCTAACATGTCCTACACTAGTTGATGGTCACGGGACATCATTAGATTTTTCACTCAAAGGCTCACTGCGATTGTTTCCATTTCGAAGCATTGGCTCATGAAGATTTATAATATTTTGTACCTTGTAATTGTTCTATGAACTATTTTATGCCGTATTTCTTTTGGGACATTTTCATTTTTATTGTAATTTTCATTTAGGACCAGCTACCCTAAAAGTGGCATAGTTGTAATTTTGTACATTTTCTAACCCTAAAGGGAACAAGTATAAATATTTCCTTAAAGTAGGGTTTGAGGAGGCCATTTTTTTCAAATTTGACATACACTTTTTTGTGAGGATTCGGGTTCTCCGAATTGTCATTAGACTCTTATCAATTTCAACCCTAAAAGTTGAAATTGTGGCAAGTGCAACACTTGAAATTGTGAGTAATATCAATCTCCTGTTGTTGTGTTTCATTTCATCTCTAGTGAGTCATATCTAGGGTTGGATTGAAATTTTCTTGGTATCATTTGATTACATTTGTAATCAAGTAGTTATTTCCTAGTTAATTAGTATTGAGCATTTATTGTTTACTATCAATTGTACTTAATTTTGAACCGTGATTTGTATTTGGTGAAAAGGGGATCTTTGAGTTGAAAATTTATTGTTCTTGTGTATTATTCACGTAGATTTACAGGTGATTAGTATTATGTTGGAAGAAATTATCCTTGTGAAATTGTAATTGCATCATTGAGTATTTAGATCTCATTACATTTTCACTAGGGTTCACGCAATTTTTACCCTATTAAATCAGTTTTGATTTTGAGAGTTGAAGTTGTTCCTTTGGTTCATTTACATGTGCTTAAACCTTGGTTTAAGGCATATCATAATTTGGTATTAGAGCTAGAGGTTTAAGAGGAGGGATTTGCAATTTAGAATTCGGAAATTTAAGGTTCTTATTACCTTGATCCGAAAATTGTGCATTGAAGAATTGAACTATTTCAATTGTGTTGTTAAAGCGATTTCCTTGTTGTTAATTGTTGCGGACATGGAGTACTCACCATATTATTCGTCTCTTTAAGTTGGCCGTGATTGGTTTAAGGGAAATCATCATTATCATTATTCGTGGGAAGTGAAATTTGAAGGCTAGGAAAGTGTTGTTTTGAAATCCTTGCCGTGTGTTGTAGTGTTATGTGTGACATTTGTGAATTCGGAATAGGGGAGAGCAATTTGAAATTTCTAGATTTAAGTAGCGTGGAAGAATGGAAGTTATTTGATTTTCAAAACAAGCATTAAGAGTGAAGGAGTTAATGTGTGTTTGTTTGAATTTGAAAATTACTTCTTACCAAATGTGGAAGGGTTACAATTAGTGAAGTGGTTTGATTTTCAAATTTAAATTACTGCTTTTTGTGTAAGTTGCGGTTTGGAATTGTGTTTGAAGTGAAGAATTTGCAACGTGTTGTCCTTGAATTTTCCTTAAGGAGGAGTAGTGAATTGATGAAGTTTGTGTTGCTTGTGATGTATGTATTGTGGAAGTGGCGGTGTGAGTGTGTTACACTTGAGTTGTTGTAAAGTGGTGTGACATTGTGTTGTATTTGGGGAGGTTGTTGCACCATGACTTAAGAGGCTTGTATGTGGGGTTGTGTTTAGCAAATTTAGTGAAGGTGTGTGTATTTTTTGTGTGGTTTTATGTGTGTTGATTGGAGAATTGTTACTAGTCACATGAATGGTGTTAGATCTGTGACCAAGGGAGTTTTGTGACGATGGAGTTGTGCATTTGTGCTTGTGTTAAGGTGCTGCAATTTGTGATTTATTATAGTGTGAAACCTTAACAAGAAAGGAAGGTTTTGAGTAGTAGAATTTTAAATTCAAACAAGTCATTAAAGTGTGAAAGTAATTGATTAGTTACTTAAACACTTGTAGTTGAATTTAATTCTAACTACTTGAAAGTAGTTTTTGTGTACTTCATTTAATTTACTTTATTTGGAGTACTAAATCATTTCCTTGTACCTAAAATTCTTTTTGGAACGTGAGCTATTGTATTATTGTGGTTATTAAACGTATGGGTTGGTGTTGTTGAAGGAGTGTGCTGAAATTTGTGGGATTACTTCTTAAATCATAACATGTCCAACGAAAGTGTGAATGGGATAATTGGAAATGAAGCCAATAGCCAGGTTGGTGGAGGTCAGGGTCATAATATTGCAGGTAGGAGAACTTTAGAAGAACAGCTTCAGGATCGTACTACCATAGTTGCTACTTTGGCAACTAGGATTGATAAGATGACATTACCACAACCACCAGTGGTGAACCTTCAGGCACCACCTTGAGTAGCTCCACAGAATCCTCAGAGAGACAGAGTAGTGGGAGAAGGAAATCTGAATAGAAGGATGGATGAGGATCATCATCCATACAAGGAAGAAAGGGATGACAACTTTGGGGCTAATCCATATCAAAATAGGGATTTCAGGCCACCTTAGGGATTGGAGTATGTGAAACTGCAAATGCCTTCTTATGATGGCAAGGGATCAGCTGATGATTATTTGGATTAGGAGGACAAGGTTAAGGGTCTCTTTGAATGTTATGAGATCGATGATAATACTAGAGTCCGATTGGCTGCTATCGAGTTTACAGGATACGCTGCACTATGGTGGAAGAATTTGATTATCAACAGGCGTAGGGATGGAGAGGCTAAGATTCAGACATTGAGGGATATGAAAAGGGTGTTAAGAAAAAGATTTATTCCTAAACACTACAAACATAAACTGTTTATGCGACTACAGACTTTAAGGTAGGGAGGCAAGACAGTGGATTATTATGTGTAGGAATTTGAAACCCTCATGATTAGATGTGGTTCCATCGAACCTCCAGAACAAACCGTAGCACACTTCATCTCAAGTCTGAAATATGAAATAGTGTGTTGTTGAGCTGCAACACTATAGTACACTTGATGAGGCTATTCAGTTGGCCTTGAAAGTGGAGAGGCAAATGAGGTCCAACTTGTTCAAGGCTCCGAGCAGTAGGCCCAATACTATAACTAGACCCATAGCAACTGACGATCGATTAGGGGGAACAAAGGCGGTAGGTGAGACCGTGAGAGCAATGGACAAAACTACCCCAAACACTACCAGAGAAGAAATACCCACTGGGAAGGGTAAAGAGGTAATAGTACCAGATTTGAGGTAGACTGTTCCCGGATCTACTAGTGGAAAAACACGCCCGATCAAATGCTTTAAATGCATGGGATTTAGGCATATGATAGCACAGTCTCCAAATAAGAGGGTGATGACTGTTATGGAGGGCGCTAGAGAAGATGTTGAGGTTGACGAGGAACAGATTGAGCCTACAGATTTACTAATAGCACTGTAGGAGTATTATGATGACTAGACTGCGGAAACACATGAGGAGCGTACAGGTGAACAATATCTACCTATTAATGTGTTACATAGGGCTCTAACCATATCTTCTAATGCTAGAGACATTCAGAAGGAGAACATATTTCACACCTCTTGCAGGATTAAAGGTAATCTTTGTGTGCTCATCATTGATAGTGGTAGTTGCACAAATGTTGTATTTGCTACACTGGTAGAAAAATTACATTTGTCTACTAGCCCACATCCTAGCCCTTATAACTTGTATTGGTTGGATAATCGAGGTAGTATGTATGTTACACTAAGGGCGAAGGTACCTATGAGTGTTGGGTAGAAATATCACGATGAGATCCTATATGATGTGATTCCTATGCATGCATTCCATTTGCTGTTGGGTAGACCCTGGTTGTTTGATCGGCAGGTGTTACATGATGGATTTAGGAACACCTATATGTTCAGTATGGGCGAGTCTTGCATAGTATTGTCACCTATGACTCCATCTGAGGTACATCAATTTCAGGAACAGATCAGAAATACCCCTACCACATCTAATAGCAGAGAGAGCAGGCCAACAGAGATGTTAGGGCTTAATTTCAAAAATGATCCTCTAGATTTGAGGGCAAATCTTTCAGAAGCCCGAGGAGATGATGGGAAATTTTCCGGCACTGTTAATGCTTTCAAAACTAGATTTGGATGATGATCCAAATCACTCATATTTTACTTCATTTTTATCTAATAAGTATTTGAGAAATAATCTTATAGGTACAATAATAATTCTCCATGGGATGCCAACATGTCCTACACTAGTTGATGGCTACGGGACATCATCAAATTTTTCATTCAAAGGCCCGCTGTGATTGTTTCCATTTCGAAGCATTGGCTCATGAAGATTTATAATATTTTGTACCTTGTAATTGTTCTATGAACTATTTTATGTTGTATTTCTTTTGGGACACTTTCATTTTGATTGTAATTTTCATTTAGGACCGGCCACCCTAAAAGTGGCATAGTTGTAATTTTGTGCATTTTCTAACCTTAAAGGGAGCAAGTATAAATACTTGCTTAAAGTAGGGTTTGAGGAGGCCATTTTTTCAGATTTGACATACACTTTTTCGTGGGGATTAGGGTTCTCCTAATTGTCATTAGACTCTTATCAATTTCAACCCCAAGAGTTAAAATTGTGGTGAATGCAACACTTGAAATTGTGAGTAATATCAATCTCTTGTTGTTGTGTTTCATTTCATCTTTAGTGAGTCATATCTAGGGTTGGATTGAAATTTTCTTGGTATCATTTGATTACATTTGTAATCAAGTAGTTATTTCCTAGTTAATTGGTATTGAGCATTTGTTGTTTACTATCAATTGTACTTAATTTTGAACCGTGATTTGTATTCAGTGAAAAGGGGATCTTTAAGTTGAAAATTTATTGTTCTTGTGTATTATTCACGTGGATTTACAGGTGATTAGTGTTATGTTGGAAGAAATTATCCTTGTAGAATTGTAATTGCATCATTGAGTATTTAGATCTCATTACATTTTTATTAAGGTTCATGCAATTTTTACCCTTTTGAACCGGTTTTTATTTTGAGAGTTGAAGTTGTTCCTTTGGTTCATTTGCATGTGCTTAAACCTTGGTTTTAGGCACATCACACTACCACCTCAGGTAGCCCATCAGAATGCTTGTGGGGAAGGAGTTGTTGGAGGTAATAGGGGTAGGAGGATAGAAGGAAATTATCATGCTTTTAAGGAGGAAAGGGATGATAATTTTGAAAATGAACCTTACCCAAACCATGAGTTCAGACCTCCTCGGGGTTTAAAATATGTAAAATTGCAAATGCCTTCATTTGCTGGAAGGGGTTCTGTAGAAAACTATTTGGATTGGGAGGATCAGGTTGAGGGCCTATTTGAGTGTTATGAGATTAATGATCACACTCGTGTTCGTCTTGTAGCTATAGAGTTTACTGGTTATGCTGCCTTATGGTGAAAGAATCTTGTGGCTAGTAGTCGAAGAGATGGTGATGCCGAGATACATAACTAGCAGGAAATGAAACGGGTTATGAGGAGGAGGTTTATACCATAGCACTATAGGTAGGAGTTGTTTATGCATCTCCAAACATTGAGGTAAGGAGGCAAAACAGTTGACAAGTATGTATAGGAGTTTGAGAAACTGATGATCAAATGTGGGTTAGTTGAACCTCCTGAACAAACCTTAGCATGATTTGTATTGGGGTTAAAGTATGAAATTGCTTGCATTGTGGAGCTCTAGTGGTATGACACCCTTGATGAGGCCACCCACCTAGCTCTGAAAGTGGAAAGACAGAGGTGATCTAACCCATTTAAAATAGCGAGCAATAGGTATAGGACTTTTACAAAACTGTATGGTTCTAAGGGTAAACAAGTTGATAGAGGTGGATATAGTAGAAATGTAGAAAAGAGTCCAGTGGTGCAGGATAGTAGAGGGGAGAAAGAGATAATGGGGAAAGGAAAAGCAATTTTAGGGAATGATAATAAACCATTTGTAGCTAGGACATCAAGAGGAAGGAGTCGTTAAATCAAATGTTTTAAATGTCTAGGTTTTAGACATATAGTTGCTCAGTGTCCAAACAAGAGGGTTATGACTACTATGGAGGTAGAGAGTGAGGAAGATGAGGAAGATATACTTGAAGCCATAAATCTATTAGCAGTATTAGATGAATATTATGGTGACGTAGATATTGAAGTACATGAGGATAAGGGGAATGATCAATATTTATCCATTAATGTACTACGCCGAGCTATGACTTCCTTTCTTACTAATGATGATGAGCAAAGGGAAAATTTGTTCCACATCTCCTGCAGGGTACAAGGTAATATGTGTGCTCTTATTATTAATGGCGGTAGTTGTACTGATGTCGTGGCTACATCATTAGTGACTAAATTAAAACTAGTCACTACCCCCACATCCTAAACCTTATAAATTACATTGGTTAAGTGAGCGGGGTAGTCTACATGTTACATAGAGAGCTAAGGTACCTTCCAGCATAAGAGATAGCTTTCATGATGAGATTATTTGTGATATTCTTCCTATGTGTGCATCCCATATATTACTTGGTAGGCCTTGGTTGTATGATAAGAGAGTTTTACATGATGGCTTTAGAAACACTTATGTGTTTCAGAAAGAGGGCAAACGTATAGTGTTGAATCCCATGTCACCTTCAGAGGTACAAGAGGCCTAAAGGCAGATAAATATGGTTAGGAAGAAGAAAACATTATTGGTGGGCTAATAAGCCAGTGTATTTATTACAAATGAGGTATGCTCTAGAGATGGATGTGATACGAACCACGCCAACCCATGACGAAACCCAATACCAATATGTTCGGAAAGTTGTTGCCTAAGACGCCCAAACACCTAAAGTGGAAACCGCGACCCGTTGTCTATAAGCGAGACAAGAACCTTGGTATAAAAATGAAGACGCCACAATCGGGATGGAAGACCGATTGATAAGTCGGGATGAATGCCACGGAAATCAATTCGATAAGTTCGATTTAGTTCTTGAAGAACTAAGAGAGGTGCCTCTCAAAAGTGTTTAATGTTCAAAGATGTAAATTCTTAGTTGTTCTAAACCCTAGGAGCTTTTATACTAGGGTTATAATTCGTGAAAAACAAGTCCAAAATGACATCACTTTAATAAGTGCGTAAAAATAACAAACAGAACATGCTGGCCGGCAGGGGATACACGGCCGTGTACTTTGGCCGTGTATGATTCTGTGCCAATTCTTGTCTCCTTACACGGCCATGCCTTTTAGCCGTGTGTCTGGCCGTGTATGATTCTGTGCAATCTTGAGATTCCTACACGGCCGTGCCTTGAAAATACACGCCCTCTTCATTCCGTATCCGGTGTGACTTGTATAAAATCAAGGGTCTTCCCATGGTTGTTCCAATCCATTCCAACTTCATGATTGCTCCAATCCTTTCCGGCTTCATGGACAACCTTTATCAACCCGTTAAGTGCTTCCTTGAGTCGTTTCACTCGATTTCTTGTGATCGGTCTAGGCGGCACTTCAAGAGGATCCACATTTCTTCTTATGACTTGGCTCTCATCATGGATCTCATCATTCCCCTCCTCTTGAAAAGGATTTGTCCTCAAATCATTGCCTGCATCAAATGGACTCAGATCAGTAACATTAAACATGACACTTACTGGATACTCACCTGGTAAATTTTTCTTGTAGGCATTATCATTGATTTTCTCAAGCATCGGAAATGGACCGTCTCCCCTAGGGTTCAACTTGGATCTCCTCTGCAATGGAAAACTCTCCTTGCGAAAATGCACCCAAACCCAATCTCCAAGCGGAAAAATCTTGGGTCTCCTGTCCTTGTTCACCCTTGAAGCGACCCTGGCATTTTGTTTTACAATCCTAATCTTTACCTGTGCATGTAGCTTTCTCACGAAATCTGTCTTAGAATCAGCATCAAAACTCACAGACTTGTTAAGTGGCAATGGCAATAAATAAACAGGAACCAATGGGTTAAAACCATACACAATCTCAAATGGTGAACAATGAGTAGTGCTATGTACAGCCATATTATATGCAAACTCCACAAATGGTAGGCAATCCTCCCAAGTCCTAATGTTCTTCTCTATGGTTGCCCTCAACAATTGAATTAAAGTCCTGTTAACCACCTCAGTTTGCCCATCAGTTTGTGGGTGATAGATAGTTGAAAACATCCGTTTAGTTCCCAACCTTTCCCACAATACTCTCCAACAATGACTCGAAATTTTTACATCCCGATCACTAACAATGCTACTAGGTATACCATGCGGATGCACTACCTCTCTAAAGAACAAATCAACAATGTGTATAGCATCATCAGTTTTATGACAAGGAATGAAATGAACCGTTTTAAAAATCCTATCCATAATCACAAAATTAGAATCTCGACCATGCCTAGGCCTAGATAATCCTAACACAAAATCTATGGAAATGTTTATCCATGGCTCACGAGGAATGACACTATACTCATATAACCAATCTAAGAAGTCATCTAAATAAGGAATGGAATGACGATACTTTACCGTAATGTTGTTGATGGTGCGGCAGTTAACACACATTCTCCATATCCCATCCTTCTTAGGCACCAAAATCACAGGCACTGCACATGGACTCATGCTCTCTCTCACGTACCCCTTCTCCATTAGTTCATCGACCTGCCTTTAGAGTTCCTTTGTCTCCTCTGGATTGCTCCTAAAAGCTGGTTTGTTTGGAATCGATGCTCCGGGTACAAGGTCAATCTGGTGCTCAATACCACGAATAGGTGGTAATCCCTTTGGAATCTCTTCAGGGAAGACATCTTCAAAGTCCTGCACAAGAGACACAACCACACTAGGTAAAAAGTTAGATAGTTCGTTAGTACTCAAACATGTTTCTTTAAAAACCAGAAACAACATAGGTTGCCTCATCACTAACGCTCTCTTTACTACACTCGCTCTTGCCACACAACTCTCCTTTTGCAAGGCTGCCCTCTCCTTTTAACTCACCACCAAAGTTGATCCCCCTTCAACTTGGCCTCTCACACTCTTTCCAGCCTTCCTCTCTTTTTCCTTTTGATCTTGACTTTTATATTCCTTTTCTTTCTCATGGTCTTTTGCTCTCTCACTTTCCCTCTGCTTTTCACTCACCTTATGTTTTACAAAAGACTGTTGTAGCTGCAACTGGTCCTCATACACTTGTTTGGGTGTTAATGGTTTAAGATTAAAGCTTTTCCCTCGGTGAACAAGCGTATACTTGTTAGAAAAGCCATCATGAACAGCCTTCCTATCAAATTGCCATGGCCTCCCCAACAATACATGACATGCTTGCATTGGCACTACATTACATAACACCTCATCCTCATATCTACCAATGCGAAAACCAATCAAGGCTTACTTACTCACCTTAGTCTCACCACTATCATTCAACCACTGCAATTTATATGGACTAGGGTGTCTAACAGTTTTGAGCCCCAGCCTCTCAACAATAAAATTACTCACTACATTGGTGCAACTTCCCCCATCAATAATCAAACTACAAATGTGATCTCCTAGATAACATCTAGTATGAAATATATTCTCTCTTTTCCTATCTCCTCTATCTTCCCAATCCCTAGTTCCTCTATTCCGACCACTATATCCTCTATAACTCCCGACAGAAGGCTCATCAAAGTCATCATCCGACATTTCATCTCCACCCCTCGGTACTCTCCTAGAACGACTCTCCTTCTTACGCCCTTAGAATACGTTTGTGGATTGCTCTAGTCTTTGCTCTATCGTCTCATGAATTTGTTCCATTCCCTCTTGGAACATCCTCTTCATTTCTCCCCTCAACGCCTCAATTACCAACCTAGCATCAAACCTTCCCCTCTCACCTTCAGGAGAATATTGTCTCGACATTGTCCCTGCAGAAAAGATTAGTACTAACACAAATATATATATAATTAAACCTCATGATACACTCCCTTACGTGTTTCGCTCAAATGATGATATCACACAGTCACTCGTGTATTCTCACAAATAATGATGATATCAACTCGCCAATTTCCTCTTCTCAATTCTCTTGGAATTAACCCGAACTACACCAATTTCCTTCCGTAGAATTCAAAACAACTCTAGGGTTCATAAATTTTCCTCTATTTTTCTATCCGATTTTTTTTTTTGTCTCGGTTTTGCTTTGATCACGTTTCTCTTGTCTTTCTTTTCTTTTCTCTTCTTTTTTTTTTGTCGTGGTTTTTACTCTTTTTTTTCTTTGTAACAATCGCCTAGTTGATATTACACTATCAAAAGACAATCAATACTACGAAATTGAATACGATAATTGATATGAACGATTGGAGTTAGGGTTTTTGATATTACCTTCCTCAACCGAACTTGATGTTTTGACAAACCTAAGCTTAGATACCAAACTGATACAAACCACGCCAACTCGTAACGAAACCCAATACCAATACGTTCGGAAATTCGTTGCCTAAGACGCCCAAACACCTAAAGTGGAAACCGCGACCCGTTGTCTATAAGCGAGACAAGAACCTTGGTATAAAAATGAAGATGCCACAATCGGGATGGAAGACCGATTGATAAGTCGGGATGAGCGCCACAGAAATCAATCCGATAAGTTCGATTTAGTTCTTGAAGAACCAAGAGAGGTGCCTCTCAAAAGTGTTTAATGTTCAATGATGTAAATTCTTAGTTATTCTAAACCCTAGGAGCTTTTATACTAGGGTTACAATTCGTGAAAAACAAGTCCAAAACGACATCACTTCAATAAGTGCGTAAAAATAACAAACAGAACTTGCTGGCCGATAGGGGATACACGGCCGTGTACTTTAGCCGTGTATGATTCTGTGCCAATTCTTGTCTCCTTACACGGCCGTTCCTTTTAGCTGTGTGTCTGGCCGTGTATGATTCTGTGCAATCTTGAGATTCCTACACGGCCGTGCCTTGAAAATACACGCCCTCTTCATCCCGTGTCCTGTGTGACTTGTATAAAAGCAAGGGTCTTCCCATGGTTGTTCCAATCCGTTCCAACTTCATGATTGCTCCAATCCTTTCCGGCTTCATGGACAACCTTTATCAACCCGTTAAGTGCTTCCTTGAGTCGTTTTGCTCGATTTCTTGTGATCGGTCCAGGCAGCACTTCAAGAGGATCCACATTTCTTCTTCTGGCTTAGCTCTCATCATGGACCTCATCAGGATGGGTGTGAGCATCTACCCCCTATGGTATCTCAATTACCGGATGACTACAAAGATCTTTTTACAGATGAATTGCTAAAGGGATTACTGCCTCTAAAAGGTATTGAGCACACCATTGACTTTCAACCGAAATCAGTTTTACCAAACCGACCTGCATACCGCATGAATCTTGAGGAGGCTAAGGAATTGAAGCGTCAGGTGGATGAGTTGGTTAAATGGGGTTTTATTAGGGAGAGTACCAGTCCTTGTGCTATTCCTACCCTTCTTGTCCCTAAAAAGGATGGTACTTGGAGGATGTGCATTGATAGTAGAGCCATCAACAAAATCACCATCAAATACAAGTATCCCTCTCCTAGATTTGATGATATGTTAGATGAGCTATATAGTGCACATGTATCTCCAAGGTGGATCTTAAAAGTGGATATCACCAAATTCAGATGAGGAAAGGAGATGAGTGGAAGACTGCTTTTAAAACACGCCATGGATTATATGAATGGATGGTCATGCCATTTGGTCTGATTGATGCCCCTAGTACTTTTATGAGGTTGACGAATCATGTAATGAAGGAGTTTTTAGGTAAATTTGTTGTTATTTATTTGATGACATTTTGATTTACAGCAAAAACCTGGAAAATCATGTAGAGCATTTACGGGCTGTGTTTTCAGTATTGAAGGAGCAACAATTGTATGCTAATCTCCAAAAGTGTTCTTTCTATCAAACTGAGGTAACATTTTTGGAATTTATTATATTTGGTTTCAGTGTCATGGTGGATGAGGAGAAAGTGAAGGCTATTAGGGAGTGGCCAACACCAAAATCAGTTGTTGAGATAAGAAGTTTTCATGGACTAGCTTCATTTTATAGACAATTTGTCCATAACTTCAGTAATATTGTCAGTCCAATAATTGAACTAATAAAGAAAAATGTTCCTTTTGTTTGGGGTGGGAAGGCTCAAAAGAATTTTAAGGAAATAAAAGCAAAATTTACTAGTGCTCTAGTATTGGTTTTACCTGATTTTGACGGAGTTTTTGAATTGGAGTGTGATGCCTTAGGGGTAAGGATTGGTGCTGTGTTGATACAGGATAAAAAGCCCAATGAATATTTCAGTGAAAAATTGAGTGGTGCACCTTTAAACTACTTAATATATGATAAAGAGTTTTATTCCTTAGTGAGGGCATTGATAACATGGTAACATTATCTTCTTCCTAAAGAATTCATTATCTATACTGGTCATGAATCCTTAAAACATTTCAGAGGTCAGTAAAATCTATCAAAACACCAAGCCAAATGGGTGGAGTTTCTAGAGAGTTTCTCATATGTGATTAAGTACAAAAAGGGTAACACGAATATTGTAGTTGACGCTTTATCATGCAAGTCTATACTTATCACCTCTCTATAATTGAATTGATGAATGAACAATATTTGCATGATGAATATCTGAAAGTAGTAGTTGAGAAATGTTCTGGGGGAAAAATATTTTAGGGGTATTATATGATTGACAACTTTTTGTATAAGGCTGGGAAATTGTGTATACCCTATGGGTCTGTTAGAGAATTGTTAGTGAGGGAAGCTCATGTTAGAGAGTTATTTGGTCATTTTGGTGAAAAAAGGACTCTGGCTTTGTTGAAAGAACATTTTTATTAGAGAGGTATGATGAAAGATGTTCATAAGGTGCTGGAAAGGTGTAGGGTCTATAAGAGGGTAAAAGGAAAGAAAGGAGTTCAGGGTGAATATATGCCTTTGCCTATACCTACTCAACCTTAGGTTGATATTAGCATGGATTTTATTTTGCGTCTACCCCGAACACAAAGAGAAAGGATTCTATTATGGTTGTTGTTGATCACTTCAACAAAATGTCCCATTTTGTGCCTTGCCACAAAATGGATGATGTACTCTTTATAGTTAACCTTTTTTTGTAGGAAATTGTAAAACTACATGGTGTTCCACATAGCATAGTGTCTGATAAAGACATTAAATTTGTTAGTTTTTTTCTGGAAGACACTATGGAGAAGACTTGGTACTAAACTCATGTATAGTACCCCGTGCCATCCACAGACAGACGGTTAAACAGAGGTTGTTAATCATACTTTTGGTACCTTACTAAGAGCAACGGTTGGCAAAAATCTTACTAATTGGGACTTGTGTCTCCCTATTGTTGAGTTCGCTTAAAATAGGTCTACTCATAGTTCAACTAGTAAGTCTTCCTTTGAAGTCGTATATGGCTATAATCCTACTCTTCCATTGGATTTCATAGCTAGTCCAACAACAAAGGAAGAAAGCTTAAGTGAAGTAGAACGAGCCTAAGAGATTCAGAAACTTCATCAAAGGACAACTGAACATCTTTAGAAAACACAGGAACAGTAGAAGCTTTAGAGTAACAAAAACAAGAAAACCAAAATTTATAATCTAAGGGATCTAGTTTATATTAATCTCAACAAAGACAAGTTTCCTCACAAAAAGTCACAAAAGCTTTCACCTAGAGTAGATGGACCTTTTAAAGTTGTCAAACGCATAAACAATAATGCATACAAAATAGAACTGCTAGGAGGATACGACGTCTCTGCTATATTTAATGTTGCAGATCTATCGCCCTATTTACCGGATGACATTCATGAAGACCTATTAGATTTGAGGGCAAATCTTCCACAAGCCCAAGGAGATGATAGGAATCATACACCTACAGGACCTATAACCAGAGCAAGAGCCAAAGGATTACAAAATTTGGCAATGAGGGTCCTCTTTAAACAATTAAACCCTGAAAACATTGGTTTAGTGTCTTCATGTTCATTGTATAATTGCTTTGCATTTCATCAAGTACATTTGTCGGTCTTATAAGATAGCGAACCAACACATTAATGCTTATGTGTGTGAGCTATGCTTAGAACTACAAAAGACAAGAGAAACTAGCCATACTTCACTTCATTTCACGTGGATGAACTGACTACCAAATGCTCCCATAGGACCGGTTCAAGCATCATTTACATTGTAGAATTTTCCTTATTTAGAATAGGTATAAATACTTGTTATTTAGGGTTTTAGGGAAGACTTTTTCTGATCATAATTTATTGCATTTCACGTGGAGAGGGCTGCTTTTTTTCACAAACACTCTTATCAATTTCCATTGAGATAGTGGCGAGTGGGACTTCAATTTTTGTGAGCAATATCAATAATTGCAAGTTGCTTTCAATTATTACTAGTGTGTAATATTTGGTATGTAATTGGATTTATTTTTTCCTCTTTTCATTTCATGCAATTTAGGGTTCTTATTCTAACTAGGGTTCACGCCATTAGTTGGAAATTGGAATCAATTGTTCTTCCTTTTTTGATTTGTATTGAATTACCATTGGAGCACATTACTTTTTGAAAGATATTGATATCAAAAAAAATTTCCTCTAATCTAATACCAAGTCACACTTTTATATAAGTGTATACATACACAGTTTTTTTTTCTTCTCTAATTTGAGGATCTTGTTGACTTTGTTAATATTTTATAGGTTAATAGGGCTAATAAACCAACTTTAAAAAAAATAGAAAAGAAAAGCACAATCATATAGTAACAACAAAAGATTGACTTGATACCATATTGAAAGAGAAATATTTTAGGGGTTACACACTTAAATATGGTAATTTTTGAAAAAAATTCCGTATATATTGTATTCATAATAATTATTCCTAAAATAGGTTTTGAATATGTAGACCATGTATGCGACTTTAGGCCAACAAAAAAAATTTTAATTGAAGGTGTAGACCCGGTTCGCGCCTTCAGTACTTATATATTTTTTTTCTCTTGAAGGAGTGAACAAAGTTCGCACCTTCAATACAATTTTTTTCCCTTGAAGGTGTGGACAAGGTTTGCACCTTCAGTACATGTTTTATTATTATTATTATTTTTAAATCTACGGCTATATGCTCAACAAATGCATTTCGAGACCATAGGAGTGGATTGCATTGAAGAGAATGTTCGTAGTCGTCGGGCTACCATCACGACTCTTGATGGAAATCATAACCTACTCAAGATGTACCCTTGCTCCTGGGATTATACTTTCCTTCGAGCCTAGTTGATATCTAAGCAAGAAAATGAAAGTTGTACCATTGAAGAAGGATTCTATTGCTATTATTTTCTTTCCTCTTGGGGAGGTGTAACTTATAAAACGTGTAAGAAAGGAAATAATAGCTATGGAATCCTTATTCAGTGGTACAACTCTCATCTTCTTGCTTAAATATCAACCAGGCTTGAAAGAAAGTAGAATCTCATGAGCAAGGGTACATCTTGACTAGGTTATGATTCCCATCGAGAGTCGTGATGGTACTTGGCGACCACAAACATTCTCTTCGATGCAATCCACTCCCACGGTCTCGACAAGCATTTATTAAGCATATAGCTGCAAATTTTAAAAAATAATAATAAAACATGTACTAAAGGCGCGAACCTCATTCGTGCCTTCAAGGAAAAAAATTGTACTTAAGGAGTGGACGAAGGCACGAACCGGGTCTGCACCTTCAGTTAAATTTTTTTTTGTTAGCCTAAATTTGCATATATAGTTTACGTCTTTGAAACCTATTTTAGGAATAATTATTACGGGTACAATATTTAAGGAATTTTTTTTAATTATTATATTTAAGTATGTAACCTAATATTTTTGGTATCAATATTTTTTAAAGGGGTATAAGTGCGAAATTTTTTTTAAAAAAAAATTAAGAATATTTTTATTATTTTAATAGTTGATTTAAAAAAAAAAAGGTTATTCTTTATTTTTATTTAATTTTTATATGGTCTAGTTTTAGTTAGTCTACTCCAACCCATGAAGACTTTCCTATCGAAATAGTTAATGTTATGTCAAACAGGTTACTATCGAAACTACATTATTGTCAGCCAGATTGATTGTAGATAACCCACTTGAGAAGTTGTTACCACCCTTTATCATTAAAACGTTTCTAATGTCTACCTCAGTGTAGCCTACACATTCAGTCCCCTGTCGTACCAATGGCCCAATTGTGTAGGTTGCCTACCTGAGCCATCCACCCTACTATCCCCAACTTTGTCTATGCAAAATATTAGCGTGGTGGTAACTCTCTAGTAAATGCAAAGAATGCTATTTTCTTAGGTGGTTGTAATGACTACGAGCCACTGCGTCATTCCTAACCCTGGCCAAGAGATTATTATACTTAGCATTTAATAAGTTTTTAAATGTGGAAACTGAATAGGATAAAACTAGTCTGGGGGTGAGGGTTGGGTTTGGTGTGGGGATGTGAAGGATTTATTGATAATATTTGTTTCATGAGAACATTTTAGTTAATAGAAACATTGTACCATAATTTCCATTATCTTTGTAAATTAGCATGTTCCTCGATTGTAGGCTAAGTGAATATAAGGATAGATAAGATATGGAGCCTTATATATACCCTATTTTACAAAATTGATAAATTTTGGATTTAGAACTATTATGCTTTCTTAAATTATCTTAAAACTTACATCATATAGAATTTATGAGATATAAGATACTTTATAGAACTTATCTAATTTTTTATTATATTTTTATAATATTAAAATTCCGAGGTGAGTCCTTTAGCAACTTAAACTTGTCAATATTTTTATAATAGCCCAGTAGAGTAGGTGCTATACAACATTTAATAGGCATCGTAAGTATACACTTTTACACCAAAGACGGTACTTTTTAAATTTTAACTTCATACTTATTATTTTATATGCACATTCTTGTATTAATGGCACGGCTGATGGTTTAAGATCGCTCAATCTTCTACAATAATATTTACCTTTATTCTAAGCAAGTTTGATCAACATCTCAATGTTTCATCTATAACCAATTAACCTCAGTAATAATTTAGCAAATCTATAAAGTGCCATAATAGAATTATGACCAGACCAATCATCACAGCACATATCATTGCCTAGTAATCAAAACGGTGATGGAAAAGAGGGAGAGAGAGTAGAAAAAAGTCAAAGAGCAACATTTTTTTTTTTGCATAATAATGAGCTTGGAGTGCCTATATGTTTATTTCTTTTGCTTTTTGGTAGAACTTGGAACTTATAAATAGATATGTAATATTATTTATTATTATTATTTAATAATTTTTATAAAGTGGACAGACGATATCTTAAAACTTATATTATATATATCTTAAAGTATAAGTTGGTGTAAATACTAGCATAAAGATATCATATCCATATCCCACTTTATAAGAGTAGGTTCTAGAAATTTGTATTTAGAACTTATTTTGTACTCTTGAATACCCACCTAGAACTTTCCAAGTCAAGCAAGATATTATAGGATATAGGGTACAACATGGTAATTCCACTCACTCTCACTCAAATAGTAGTTTTTAAATGCTATACTTTAGAGTGTGAAGATGAATGAACACATTTAGCTTTAAGTAATGGTAATTAGTAGAATCCATGTGTTGTATGTGTAAAAGAAATAAATTTAAAATGATTTTATTATTTAATTATATCCAATGTATCCAACTATTGACAAAAAGTATCTTAACATACTCAAATCTCTTTAAAATAAAATACTGATCTATATAATTATTTGATAAATCTATAGAACATTTTTTATAGAACCAAATCTTATCATAATAAGTTATCTAATAGTGGTTCATTTCATCATTGTGCAGGATAACCTCGACGTTAAAAATATAAGATAAAAGTGAAGAGTGAAGGATGGTTAATGTGTAATTGAAGTGACATAAAAAGGTGGGCAGTGAAGGGTTGTTATAATATAATTAAACCTAAGAGCATAACTGAATTAGCTATAATATTAATGCCTTTAAACCTTCTTTGATGTCTCGTACATTTTATTTTAAAGAAATGACTAGAAATTCCCCCCAAGTTTCCAGCTTTTTTTTATTAGGGTGTGGCTTATACTCCCCTACAACAGGAAAGCACAGGGGTTTGAGAAAACTGCCCTGACAGGGGTCTCAAGGGGGTAGCGCCCCCTAGACGCCAAGGGCTTTTAGCAATCAAGCTCATATTTGTTTATTAAAAGTTTGGGCTTGGGCCATGAATAGTTGTTTTATATATTCTCTTTTTTTTTTTCAATTGTAATTGTGTGATGAAAAAGAAGAGAGTAAGGTACTAGTTATAGTGAAATCCTCTATTGAACATAGCCTTAATTAACGAGTGAACCAGGGTAAAATCTTGTATCTTTATTTTTCTTTCTTTTTTAACTTACTCGTGTGCAGCCAACTCTAACATTTCTTAGCTGCTCTTTAAATTAAAATTATCTTTCTTTTCTCACAAATATTTAAATACCAATATCAAGAATTTCCTTCCCTTAGTTTTTTACCATTCCACTTATCATAAATATCAGGTTTTTTTTTTTTTTTGTACATCAATATCAGGTTTTAAGGTATGAGAAAAGTAAGACTTTAAAATCCCATGTAATTGTTAAGACTTTTATGATCTAATAACATAAACATTAATCTTTTAATAAGATGATCAAATTCGATTTTCTTTTCCAAGCATATTGTAATAGTATAATTGGCTACACAGAAAAGAAAAAGGTTAAAAAAAAAAATCCCATGAATTTCCGAACCTGAGAAACCTTTTTCACTTCTACATTTAACTCCCATCTTCTATGCTTACATCTACGTTCCTCACTGGCACAGACCTATCATTTTAACTTCAATAAGCCCTCATCTTGCATTTTTCTTCTCCGATAGTAGCTCCCAAATGTTGAATTTTTAACAAAGATTAAAAAGTGACAATAGGTTGAGGAACTTAAAATGGACCTTCAATGTTCATAGTCTTGGGGTTCTCTCTCTACTTTATACTCCATTGAAATCTTATAGTGGATCTCTTGCTTCCTTTTTGAAGAATTATGTTTTGCATATGGTAACATTCCATTACTCAGGTAAGATTTAGATGATAAAAGTATAAGTTGTTACAGAAATATTAGGTTAAAATTCAAATTTTCATCGAATGGCCTATTGATGTATCAGAAATTCAGTTCTCAATATATACATTATGACTTTATATCGTTAATTATCTATGACCGCTTAGTTGAAATAAGAGTGACTCATAAGTCCGACAAGTAAAATGATTAAACATTGACGACATAACATGTATTAGTTTAGTCAGGATATCTTTGATGAAGAAATTTAATTACACAATAATTGATTCATAATGCTTTGTAGTTCACATCTTTTCTATTATGTTGGATTTTAATAATTGTTGTTAAAAGATTACCTTAATCTATGTCTAGATAGACACAACCTTTGTACATAGAAGTCTAAAGGGTCACACAAACGCATGGTAATAGAAACAAAGTGGAATTTATTGTCCATCATTCGTTTCAACCTTAATAACGATTGGATGCCTTTTGATATTCTTTTAGCTAGTTGTGTTATAGATTTTCTTTTGAGTAAGAAGGAATGTAGTTTTGAAATAATTGTTCCTCATGCACTAAGAGAAAAGAAAGAAAATATTACCTCTCACTTCCTAGAATTATAATCCCAATCCAAGATATCTAGAGGTATCTGGATTGAGATTAGTTCCGTTACCATGTGTGTAGATGTTGTTAGAGGGATTACAATTGGAGTCCTTTTGATGAACACAATTTTATATGAAGTAAAACGAGTACCAAATTGCACTTGAACTCCATTTGTAGGAGAAGAAAGTACTCTTCTTTATAAGAGAGGTATTTTCTTATAATCCTATTTTATTTTATTTTACATATGATACACATGAATTCTGTGATAGGTTTTGTAGAAAAATTTTCAAATTTTATTGTGTTTTTCCAATCAACAAAACCTAACAGTGATATTAGAGCCTCTTGTGTACATGTAAAATGTTGTTAATATTAGTCTAGAATTAATTCATAGAATATTTGCTTATAATCTTGGTTCGTGTAGGATTAATTTTTCAGGATGTTTTGTTTCGAAACATGGCTAATTTTTTCTTCTTTTTTTTTGGGTATTGGCTTTTTACGTCCAGTCTTCCAATTTTGTAAAATAAAAATATTTCCTCCGTAACTTTTATATGCTAAGGCAAAAACATTGAATAAAATCTCTACGTGATAGTCAAATAATATTTTTGGCCATTGATGAAAATTTCAGTGTTTGCTTCGGATGGAATTAATCTTCTACAGCTTTGTAGATTTTATTGTCAATTGTATGACTTTTCTTTTTAACATGAAAAACAATGTAAAGACGGGGTGAAATTAGAAGTGAATGTATTACCAATTCAAAAGCAATCCATAGATTGATTCTTCTATATTGCTTTTGGCGTTGTTTAGTGCACGGATGTTAGTTATGGCAGAGCATGAAATTTTCATAAATATAAAAGTATGTATAGTTGTTTATGAAATTTTGGTTAAGTTTATTAATCCCAAGATTATAACAATTATTTTAAATCAATTGACTAATATTGTTGTGCAATTTATGATTTTTTTTTTCTTTATGCATGATCATGGGGGCCAAGAACTGTGCAAGTGTTTTTGGGTTATTAAATTGGGCTTGTGTGTCCTTCAAGTGGGTTGAACCCCAAAAAACTATAGTAATATTTTTTGGGTTTGCAAACCCAAAATGTGAGTTCTATTTGTACATTATTTTTTTAATAGGTGTTTTAAAATTAGAAATTTTATTACTTGAAATGGAAGATTGAAAGTTTGTTCAAGACATAGAGAAGTCTAAAAGGCCCTCAAGAAGCTACATCAAAATTAATCGATTTTGGCTCTATGACCCTTAAGTATGGGCCTAGGCTTGGCCCATACTCATTTCAGGTGGCCTATGATCATTGCATTGTTATTTTATTGTTATTGTTGCTTATTTATTTATTTATTGTGTAACAAATATTGTTAATATTAATTGGCAATAGTATACTTATAGGGTGAGACCCCTTAAACATATTGAGTCAAGGTTATTTCTTTTTCTATATGCCCTCTAGTTATATATTATAAAATAATCAGAACTTCATGTGAGTCGGTATAACTCAATTGCAAACTTACATTAAATTATTGTAATTTTTATAATTTATTACTAAGCTGATTGAAATTAAATTGTTAATTTGTTAGCTTAGTTAAGGTCAACAATTCAATAGGTGAGTGTTAAATTTTAAAATATAGAGTTATTTTTAAAGAGTTACTAGCCCAATAGGAAATCCAAAAATCATATAGATTTATGTTTGGGAAGTTAATTAAGGCCTACTTAAAATAATATAATATGTAGGTATAGCTCAACTGTGTGCATATTAATTTTGTTTAAGATTTTGGATCCACTAGAGAACTTTCTAACGAAGCTCTCCGAATCTTATAGAAGAGGCTATTGGATATGAAAAAAATAGTGGGAGCTTTTATAAAGATGTTTTTATTAAATAAATTATTCATAAATACTAAAACTCTGCATTTACTTTATGTAGATCTAAAATGCCAAAAAATAACAACCTACCATTATATGAACAATATCTAAGTACATATAGGACTCTATTGATGTCCAATCTCTCATGCTATCTACAATGCCATCTAAATTGCAAAAGCAGCATGCAATTATGTCTACAAGAGGGATATATGCTTACTTGTAGGAGATATTCCAAGAGAGTGCTAGGGTCAAGTGATACACTATATCCTAGGCCCTATGTAACTATAAGATGGTAAGATAGCTAAAAGAAGCCTAGTTTGGCCTCATGTACTCAAGATGATTGGGTACATAGAGAGACTCGAGAGCTTGGGCTCTAAGTTGGAAGACAATCTAGTCATCGACTTGATATTGTATCCTTTACCAAATTTCTTCTTCCAATTTGTCATGAGTTTCAATATGAATAGTATAGAAAGGTCTCTAACAGACTTGCTTGCTATGCTGAGGATAATAGAAAAAGACATGAAGTTCAAGTCAACAAGACCTTAACAAGTTCTCTTGATAAGTAAGTCTAATAAAAGAAAGGCTAGTGGAACTAATAATTCCAAGGTGAAGTGATAAATCTATTTTAACTCTTATAATTGGAGATGATTAAGTCAATTTTTGAGATAATTGGGAGTGAAAATATAAGATTATGATGCTTAATTGATTTATATTTCATGTTCAGGTGTGGAAAAGGAGGATTTGATGAGAAGTATTTAAATTCAAGACGAATTGGAGATAAAAGCAAGTAAAAAGGGAATGCTTTGAAGTTAAAGGAAGTCACAAGGTTTTACAAACGGCCGTGTGAAGGAATCAGGAGACTACACAGTTCGGATACACGCCCGTGTATCCAACCGTGTATCAGCGTGGAAGAAGAGTTTTCAGGACAGACCAGTACACGGTTGGAATACACACCCGTGTAACCCAACCGTGCATAGGAACACATTGAGGAGGACACACGGTTGAGTTACACACCCGTGTAATCAACCGTGTACGAAGAACAAAGAAGACAGAGGAATACACGGCTATTGCAAACGGCCGTATGGGATATACACGCCCAGAGTTCACTGATTTAGAGAGATACACGGTTTATCTACACGCCCATGTAGTATGACCGTATGTCTATCGAAGGAAAGATATCTTCAAATCGATTTTAAATATTTCGTCCAATTTTGAAGGATATCTCCTACACACCAGAGAGGAAGCTACCCTAGGTATAAATAGTCGTCTTTGAAGAGAGAGAAAGAGTTTTTTTTAGAAGGAGAAAACACGTCCAGGAATTTTGGGGGGAGAACAACAGCAGTCAAAGGAATTTTTGAGCTTTAATTCTAGAAGGGTTTCACACATGGATTTGATTATTTCGTTTTGTTATTCCCTGAGAACCATGTGTAGCTAATTATTTCGTATCCGAATCTTACGAAAGTCTGATTACTATGTAACATTGGGTTTATTGCAAAATTAATGACGATTGAGCATCTCTGATTTCATCCATGTTGTTTATTATATATTGTTGATTTGATGTTTGGCCAGCATTAGATTACATTGATTTCTGATAAGTTGATTGGGAAATCTCTTATTTGAATAGATCATACATCGAATGAAAAGGCTTATATGCAATCTAGGGATAGAAAGCATAAGTTTTCCGTATTAGATTGGATATAATGATTTAATCTAATTGAGGGTTGTGGTATAATCATGCAATTATGATTGTTGTTAATAAAAGAGGGATCTTTGTTAATACGGTTAGAATTAGGAGTTAGTGATTTTGGAAGAAACATTAACTTAGTGTTAGATGCCCCACGGATCAGAGATAATCAGTACTCATTAATTAGTTTTCTAAGGATTGAAGTTGCATAGTAATTAGATGAGTAGTAAGAGTGGGGTACGTGTTGGAACATTGAATTTGATAATTTAACTCATTGTTTGATATCCATTGATTTCATTTCTATTAGATAATTTAGTTTAATTTAGGTAATTTGGTTAAATCAATTCACCTCGAAATTGTGCAGTTAGATAGTCGGTTTGAAGTTAGTATTAGTACTTGTAGATCCCTGAGGGAACGATATCTGTGCTTAAACTCTATAATACTGTAATCGATAGGTGCACTTGCCTAATTGATCGCAAGGAAAAGTCGGAGTAAAAAGGATTTTAATTTGTGTGATTGCAATTCAATCAACAAGTTTTTGGCGCCGTTGCCGGGGATCGGCGATATTAAGAACACTAAACGCTGACTAATCTGACCATTTCTTCTCTTATCATTTGTTATCCTTGGTTTTACTTTCTTATAAAGGGAACTAATTAAATTGGTTTTCTTTGCAGTTTATGACAAGGAGTTCTTCTAAACTCCTTGAATTCGACCCAGAGATTGATCGAACAATCAGAAGGAAATTAAAGAGTGCTGAACCTGCTGTGAGTGAAGAGGAACTGCTGCTGAGTGAGAGTGAGAATTCAGTAGATAAGAACAGTCAATCAGTGAACAACAGCGAATCTCATACTGAAGCAATGGCGGACGAACGTAGGACCATGGTTCAGTACGCTAGGCCTACTTTGGGTAGTACCGGATCGTGTATAGTGATGCCTACAATAGAGGCCAACAACTTTGAAGTCAAGGCCTCTACAATGAATATGATCCACAATCAATGCCAATTTGATGGATTACCTGACGAAGACCCCCATGCTCATATTCAGATGTTCCTAGACATCTGTGTTACCGTTAAATAGAACGGGGTGTCCGATGAGGCACTAAAGTTGCGTCTGTTTCCTTTCACTTTGAGAGGAAAAGCGAGGCAGTGGTTCAGTTCTTTGGATCGGGACTCCATCACGACTTAGACCCAGCTGGCGGAAACATTTTTGGACTATTACTTTCCGCCTTCTAAAACTGCCAGGTTGAGGAATGATATCACATCGTTCCTTCAGTTGGAAAATGAGCCACTCCATGAAGCTTGGTTGCGATTTAAGGACTTGCTTAGGCGGTGCCCACACCACCAAATGCCTAACTGGTTGCAAGCCTCAACTTTCTATAATGGGCTTGATTATCCAACGCAACAAACCATCGATGCCGCTGCTGGTGGCACACTTGATGTAAAGACTCTTGAAGAGACTTTAGAATTGTTTGAGAACATGGCCAAGAACAACCATCAATGGAGAAACGTCAGAGCAAGACCGAGAGTGGCAGGTGTTCATGAAGTGGAAATGATGACCACCATTGCGGAAAAGGTCGATGCTCTAGCTAGAAAGGTCGATGGGATGGCGATATCTGCACCACCCCTATATTATCCAATCGATTCATCAACCGATTTCATGGCTCAAGGGACTATAGAGCAGATTGATTATGTAGGTAACCCTACAAGGCCTCAGAACAACCCTTACAGCAACACCTATAATCCGGGTTGGCGCAATCACCCAAATTTTTCATAGAGTAATCCACAATTCCCTCGAGGCAATGCACCTGCACCGGGATTCCAAAGGCCTCCTCCACCACCTCTTCCAGAAAAAAAGTCCAATCTAGAGGACATGATCTCCAAGTTCATCCAAACATCCGAGCAACACCAACAATCCACAGAGGCAGCTCTAAGGAATCATGAGGCGTCCATTCATAACTTGGAAACTCAGGTGGGTCAGATAGCAAAATTTCTTTCAGAAAGACCGCAAGGATCCTTGCCTGGAAACACCGAACCCAACCCTCGGGAACAGGTAAAGGCAGTGACTCTAAGGAGCGGTAAGGAATTGCAATCTGACACTATTGGAGTGCAAGGGGTTGCGCTTGAAAAAGGGGTTGAGACGAAAGAAGAAGGAGGTGCTGAGAAGGAACATGGGGCTGAGGAGATCAAAGAGAAAGTTAAAGCATCCATTGTTCAGCCATACAAGCCTCCAATTCCATATCCGGAACGTCTAAAAAAGGATAAGGATCCAGAGCACTTCGATAAGTTTCTAAACTTGTTTAAACAATTACATATCAACATACCGTTTGTGGAAGCTCTTGCGCAGATGCCCAGGTACGCGAAATTCCTAAAGGATTTGCTCTCGAATAAGAAACGGTTGGAAGATATCTCTACTGCAGTTGTTGGAGCTGAGTGTTCGGCGATTTTGCAAAACAAGTTGCCTAAGAAGCTCAAGGATCCGGGTAGTTTCACTATTCCATGCTTAATAGGTGAACTACCGATGGAGAGAGCTTTGGCAGATCTCGGGGCGAGCATAAACCTGATGCCATACTCATTGTTCAAGCAACTGAACTTGGGAGAGCCAAAGCAAACGAGGATGAGTCTGCAACTGGCAGATCGCTCGATTAAAGTCCCTAGAGGAATCATTGAGGACGTCCTGGTTAACGTAGAAAACTTTATCTTCCCTGTTGATTTTGTAATCCTTGATATGAATGTAGATGTGGAGGTCCCGCTAATCTTAGGACGACCATTTTTGGCCACTGCAAGAGCTATGATTGATGTGGCGGATGGAAGATTAGTTTTGAGAGTGGGGGAGGATGGACTAGTGGTGAGAATCCCAACAGCACTGAAACAAACTTTGAACGCCGACGATACATGTTATGCTATAGATTGTGTTGACAGGTCGGTAATGAGTGTTATGCAAGAGTTGATGTGTAGAGATCCTCTTGAATTGAGTTTGATAGCGGATGATGATGAAGTGAGTGAAAATGTGGAGATTCAAAATGTGAAAGCTCATCTGAGAGCTTGTGAGGAAGTAGTTTGTAGAAAGGGGTTTGAGAAGATTGGGGTCAGTGAGGACGGAAGATTGAAACCGTCGATTAAGGAACCCCCAGAACTTGAGTTGAAGCAACTCCCTGAGTACCTTGAATATGCCTTTTTGGAGGCCGACTCTAAACTCCCTGTCATTATTTCAGCTGGTCTGACAAGGGAGCAACGGGATAGCTTACTAAGGGTCTTGAAGGAGCACAAGAGTGCTCTTGCTTGGAAGATATCTGATATAAAGGGTATTAGTCCTTCATTTTGCACCCATAAGATCCTGTTGGAGGAGGATTTCAAACCTGTGGTGCAACCTCAAAGAAGGTTAAACCCTAACATGAAAGAAGTGGTCAAGAAAGAGGTGATTAAGCTCTTGGATGTAGGGTTAATCTACCCTATTTCCGACAGTTCTTGGGTAAGCCCTGTACAAGTGGTACCCAAGAAAGGGGGAATGACTGTGGTCCCCAATGAAAGGAACGAATTGATACCCATGAGAACTGTTACGAGATGGCGAGTGTGCATCGATTATAGACGGCTAAATGAGGCAACTCGCAAGGATCACTTCCCCCTCCCTTTTGTGGATCAAATGCTAGAGCGGTTAGCAAGACATCTATACTACTGTTTTTTAGACGGTGTATCGGGATATTTTCAAATCCAAATCACTCCTGAGGACCAAGAAAAGACTACCTTTACCTGTCCCTACGGTACTTTCGCATATAGGTGCATGCCTTTTGGGTTATACAACGCACCGGCTACGTTTCAGCGGTGTATGCTAGCCATCTTTGAGGATTTGGTAGAGGACATTATAGAAGTCTTTATGGACGATTTCTCCGTCTTTGGTGATTCCTTTGATTCTTGTCTCAATAATTTGGAGAGAGTGTTGATTCGATGTGAAGAGACAAATCTGGTTTTGAATTGGGAGAAATGTCACTTCATGGTGAAGGAGGGTATTGTTCTAGGCCATAAAATTTCTCATAGAGGAATCAAAGTGGATAGTGCTAAGGTGGACACAATTGCAAAACTTCCACCACCTTCTTCAGTAAGAGCCATTCGGAGTTTCCTTGGGCATGCTGGCTTTTATAGAAGGTTCATTAAGGACTTCTCTAAAATAGCCCGTCCGTTGACATGGTTATTAGAAAAGGACATACCTTATGAATTCACCAATGAATGCCTTCAAGCGTTCAATAACCCTCTGGTGACTTAATCAGAAGGAGCTTCATTTTGTCGAGCAAACAACGTTAAACAAAAGCGCTTGATGGGAGGCAACCCATGCAATTAGGTAAGTTTCATTTTTGTTTTGAGTTATCACCATATTTGTTTTTCTTTTTCCAAAGTTTTGCAGAGGAGTATTTATGAAGAAGCTTTTTTAGGAGATGGACTTCAAGAAATAATCAAGAGAAGGAAAATTTTAACCTTCAGGAGACACACGAATGACATACACGGGCGTGTATCACGCCCTTGTAGAGAGAAAGGTAAACCACAGAGTAATACACGGTCAAGCCATACGGGCGTGTGACTGATCGTGTATACAAGGAAGACATGGCTAAGGGAAACGGCCGTTTATCAAATCCGTGTATGGGGAGCGAGCCACAGAGGAATACACGGTCAGGATACACGGGCGTGTGTCCGACCGTGTATGAGAGGTAAGTTTTCTAACTAGAAGTTAGAGGGGTACACTGTTGTATAACACGACTATGTGTTATACCCGTGCTTTCGCAGCTTAGGCCTATACACGGGCGCATTACACGCCCGTGTATGGGGACCGTGTGTGTTCGGGTATTTATACCCTTTTTGATAACCGTACCCCTCATTTTCAGTACACTCTCATCTACATATCTTTTCTCTCTATACATCATTCACTTTCCATTCCCTTGTTGGTTTCCCTCTCCCATTGCTTTGACAAGGTAAGATCTTTCTCATTCTTTTTCCTTTCTCTTGCTTCCCTCTCTATTTTCTCACTCAATGTTAGATTTCCATGTGAATATGGCATGTTATGACATGTGGAGGATAATGAAACCTTAGGGCTTTTGTTTATCTGAGTATGGATGATGTTTTTCATGCGATTTGTGAAGTTTTTCCATTCTCCATTGCTCGATCGCTGTTTGGATTAGGAAATTTAGGGTTTCGAACCGTTCATGCGTGATCCTTTGTGATTGGAACGTATTTTGGATTGCATGCTAAAGGGATTTTTGCTTTAAGCACCATTAGTGCATGTGATTGATGATTCTCTCGTAATTTCTTGCAATACACGGCCGTTTATGAGTTGTTTTTCAAATTTTGGCGGGGATTTTCTGATATACACGGCTACAATACACTCTCGTGCCCAAGAACCGTGTATGATACTGTGAACCTTAATTTTGATGATTTTGCGTGCTTCCGTGATGCTAATGGTGGAGTTCCTTGTTTGCGATGTGGTTATTTGATGTATTACCTACGGGCTTTGTTTGTTTTAGACTCTTTTATTCTTGGTATGATCAGGTTCTGCTTATTTCCCTTGACAAGATGCCACGCGTCAAGACTGTTGCTCAAAAGAAGAAAAGAAGCCGATCCAAAACGGGTAGTTTAAGCCAATCTGAAGCTCTTCGATACCCTGTAAATATTCGAGAGAAGGATAAAGAACTCTTTACCCTATATAAGTCGAAAAAGGTCATCAAACCGAATGTAGTGTTGGACTGGGACGTTTTGAGAAGATTTGGGTTGGTCCAACAATTTGAGAGGCTCTTAGCTGACCGAGCCTGGTTTCACCTGTTCATGATCGAAGAAGACTTATACGAGGAGTTAATTCTTACTTTCTTAGCCACCTTCAAGATCTCAGGAACAATGAATGCTAGTGTAAGAAACGAAGTTGAGTTTTTGGCCCAAGGTGAGTACCATAAGATGTCCATGACTGAGTTCATAGAGGCTATGGGCATCTATGATGAGGGTTTTCTTCAAACCCCTGAGTTTCGCGCCCTTCCGGTTTCGTGGGGCCCAGCGAACTCTATCTCTTTATGGACTCGGTATGGTATTGGTGCCTACAGTGCCTCTCACACCAAGGCCTCTCAACTGAGAAATAGAATACATCATATCCTACATTACATTATAGCTTGCTCTACCACTGGTAGGATCGATTCAGAGGGCGTTCTTAATGCCAGAGATTTATTTCAGTTGTGGGCCATGCATACTGGAACCTGCGTCAATGTGGGTGTTTTTTCCGCTTTTTGTCTTCAGCGCCAGGCAGAGAAAGGACCGAAAGGGGTTTTCCTAGGTGCTCTAATTATTAGAATTTTGAAAAATCTGGGTCTATTCCCACTTCGAGCACCTAGTGATTTCATTGGGCGATCTCTGAAGCTTAAGGCCAGGATATTAAGCGATTGGAATTTCCAACCAATTGATGCTGGCGCTGAAGAGGAGATAGGGGAAGAGGAAGAAGAGGAACCACAACTGCAGGCTGAACCGTTCGTCTATGTGCAGATGCTAGAGCTGGTTTCTCAGCTATCGCGTGATGTGGGAGAAATAAAGAAAAGCCAGAAGTTGATGAAGCAGAAGATCACTAAGATGGAAAAACGACAGAAGGGACTGAAGAAGTTTTTAATCAATTGCTTCACCAAGCTTAGTGAGAAGTTAGACATTCAGTTCTCTTCCTGTGCCAGCTTAAGCGAAGAAGACGTGATCCCTCCCGAACCGATCAGCTGACAAAGGCATACTGAGGGAGGATCGTCTTCTGCTCCACCTGCTCCATCAGAGGAAAGCCCCCAGAGACCAGGTAAGGAGTGAATGGTTGCTGAGGAAAGCTCCGACGATGAAGACTATGTGTCTGAGAAGGATGATGATTGATTTTTCCTAACTATTTGCTAACTTGTCTGTCTAACCCTGAATTATTTTTGTTAACTATTCGCTGTGACTTTGACTATCTGTGATAAACTTGGATGATATTGACTTGTGCTTATTTGTTTTGGTGATAATCATTTCTTTTAGTTTCTCTTTTAGTGTGTTTTGTTTTTAGGATTTTATCTATACCCATTCAGACTTTCGCTGGTGCTAATTGAATGTTGAAAGCTGATGATCTCAGAAGGATGATTCGAGGATTTTGCACTTTAATGGAGTTTCCCCTGTGAATGACTTGCCACTTATAGATTTCAGGGGAGTTTCACTTTTCTTTCTCCTTTTATTTTCCTTGTTTCTATTTTCTTTCCTTAGTGTACTTTGTGGGCAGACATTGGGGACAATGTCTAATTTTAAGTGTGGGAAAGGGAATAGAAAGAACAGAAAGATATCACAAGAGCAATGAACTTATGGACTTTTAAATGCTCAATTTCCCTTGTTTAAGTAACATTTGGAAGCTTAATGATGATGAGAAATAGTTGCTCAGGAAACATAAAATTCCACTTGTATAGGCAACTATTTCATGGAAAATTTTTCGAATTTTGCATTATTCTCTTATTTTGTATTCTCTTTACCTTTTTAAAGTTATAGTATGGTATCCATGTGAGGGAGACTTACTTGTTATTTAGGCTTTCATTTCAGAATTAGGATTTGATTTTGCGATCTTGAATGAAGGAACAAGTGATACTTATAGCTTGGTGACTTTCCCTTACAAAAATAATGGAATAGAACACAAATTGGGAGTAATTTGATGAACAATAACAAATAGTTCAGAAGTGGATCTCATTGACTCGAGTAATTAAGTCCGAGGGGTGCCCTTTCTGGGGAATAACATCTATTGACTTGGGTGATGAACTCGGGATCATTGGCTGAAAGCTCGCTACAAGGGTTATGAGTAAAATCCGAGAAAACTGAACTAAATGAGGCTTTAAATTAGAATATTTAGATTCGAGTGGTAGAGGTTCGAAGGGGTATCTTAAAACCTAGTAGCCTAAGATCGTCTGGTCTAAGACTTACTGGCCAAGGAAACCGCTCTTATTCATTAAAAAAGAAAAAGAGATTGATTAGTTAATTCAACCCGAACAAGTAAATCCGAGGGACACCCTCTATGCTTGAGGGGATAACGTCTGTTAACTTGGGTGACGAGCCTGGGATTATCGATTAAAAGTTCGTTACATGGGTTAATTGACTAAGAAAAGGTACTAAAAGGTTGAACTCCCAATCCAAAAAGGGAAAAAGATCCAGGAAATAAGTGGATGTATATGCCTGAGTTCTATGATTGTAAGTCTGATCTTAACCTTGAGATTTTTGGTTAAATGATAAAGGGTAAGACTTTCACTTACTTGGATTAATACTGGAAATCTACTATTGGTATTTTGAATACAAGTGCTTAATAAGATTGAGTGATAAGAAAGGTGAATTGTGGAAAATGGTGGCTATCCTGGTATAAAGTGGGGTTAATGATTGAATTTCTTCCTGAGTTTTAAGAATTCTGAGAATTGAGACTTCCATATGTGTAATTTTCTTGAGGACAAGCAAATGCTTAAGTGTGGGGAAAATTTGATAAATCTATTTTAACTCTTATAATTGGAGATGATTAAGTCAATTTTTGAGATAATTGGGAGTGAAAATATAAGATTATGATGCTTAATTGATTTATATTTCATGTTCAGGTGTGGAAAAGGAGGATTTGATGAGAAGTATTTAAATTCAAGACGAATTGGAGATAAAAGCAAGTAAAAAGGGAATGCTTTGAAGTTAAAGGAAGTCACAAGGTTTTACAAACGACCGTGTGAAGGAATCAGGAGACTACACGGTTCGGATACACGCCCATGTATCCGACCGTGTATCAGCGTGGAAGAAGAGTTTTTAGGACAGACTAGTACACGGTTGGAATACACACCCGTATAACCCAACCGTGCATAGGAACACATTGAGGAGGACACACGGTTGAGTTACACACCTGTGTAATCAACCATGTACGAAGAACAAAGAAGACAGAGGAATACACGGCTATTGCAAACGGCCGTGTGGGATATACACGCCCAGAGTTCACTGATTTAGAGAGATACACGGTTTATCTACACGCCCGTGTAGTATGACCGTGTGTCTATCGAAGGAAAGATATCTTCAAATCGATTTTAAATCTTTCGTCCAATTTTGAAGGACATCTCCTACACGCCAGAGAGGAAGCTACCCTAGGTATAAATAGTCGTCTTTGAAGAGAGAGAAAGAGTTTTTTTTAGAAGGAGAAAACACGTCCAGGAATTTTAGGGGGAGAACAACAACAGTCAAAGGAATTTTCGAGCTTTAATTCTAGAAGGGTTTCACACATGGATTTGATTATTTCGTTTTGTTATTCCTTGAGAACCATGTGTAGCTAATTATTTTGTACCCGAATCTTACGAAAGTCTGATTACTATGTAACATTGGGTTTATTACAAAATTAATGACGATTGAGCATCTCTGATTTCATCCATGTTGTTTATTATATATTGTTGATTTGATGTTTGGCCAGCATTAGATTACATTGATTTCTGATAAGTTGATTGGGAAATCTCTTATTTAAATAGATCATACATCGGATGAAAAGGCTTGTATGCAATCTAGGGATAGAAAGCATAAGTTTTCCGTATTAGATTGGATATAATGATTTAATCTAATTGAGGGTTGTGGTATAATCATGCAATTCTGATTGTTGTTAATAAAAGAGGGATCTTTGTTAATACGGTTAGAATTAGGAGTTAGTGATTTTTAAAGAAACATTAACTTAGTGTTAGATGCCCCGCGGATCAGAGATAATCAGTACTCATTAATTAGTTTTCTAAGGATTGAAGTTGCATAGTAATTAGATGAGTAGTAAGAGTGGGGTACGCGTTGGAACATTGAATTTGATAATTTAACTCATTGTTTGATATCCATTGATTTCATTTCTATTAGATAATTTAGTTTAATTTAGGTAATTTGGTTAAATCAATTCACCTCGAAATTGTGCGGTTAGATAGTCGGTTTGAGGTTAGTATTAGTACTTGTAGATCCCTGAGGGAACGATATCCGTGCTTAAACTCTATAATACTGTAATCGATAGGTGCACTTGCCTAATTGATCGCAAAGAAGTGTCGGAGTAAAAAGGATTTTAATTTGTGTGATTGCGATTCAATCAACATGAAGCAAGCAACGAAAGGTAGGTAGCCTAAGCTAAAGAAGGGCCAACAAAAGCCCCATTTTGATGAGAAGGATGCAATCTATTTTCATTGTGGCAAGAAAAGGCCACTGGAAGAGAAATTGCTTTCAATTCAAGAGAAAGATGTCAAGTGAGGGTAACTCATCAAGTATTTTTATGATTACGCAATCTTTCTATTTCTTTTGCATGGGTCATAGATTTGAGATGTGGTTCTCATATCTGTATTGACTTATAGAGTCTAAATAAGAGAAAGAGGTTGTTCAAGGGAAAGGTAGACTTATGAGTAGCTAATGGAGGTAGAATAGCTATTTTAGTTATAGGAACTTATATCAATTCTTCACCTAGTGGACTTATATTAAAATTGGATCATTGTTCTGATGTTCCTAATTTCACCAGGAATATAATTTCAATGTCATGTTTAGATACCAAGGGATCTATTTTTGAGTTCAAAAACAAAAGTTGCTTATTTTAATCGAATGATATGTTTTATGGTGGTGGAATATTAGTTAACGGTCTTTATATTAATAATACTAGTAATCATGTTCCTTGCATTAAAGCTAAGAAATATAAAACATGTAATTCTTATTTAACTTACCTATGGTATTGCAGACTTGGCCATGTAAATGAGAAACAATTAACTAAACTTCATTCCAAAGGGTATTTAAATTCATTTGGTTTTGAATCTATAGAAACTTGCGAAGTATGTTTACAAGATAAAATGATTGAAAAACCATTTACAAAGAAAGATGAAAGGGCAAATGAGTTATTAGAAACCATTCACAATGATGTATGTGAGCCGCTATCAACTTGAGCTAAGGGTGGATTTTCTTACTTCATGACTTTTATTGATAATTTAAGTAAGTATGGATATATCTACTTAATGAGGCATGGATAAGAAAATTTTGAGAAATTCAAAGAATTTAAAAGTGAAGTGGAAAATCAACTTAGTAAGAAGATAAAAACACTTCAAAGTGATAGAGGTGGAGAATATCTTAGCTAAGAGTCCATTAACTACCTAAAGGAGTATGAAATAGTTTCACAATTAACACCTCCTAGAACACTAAAGTGGAATGGTGTTTTAAAAAGAAGGAACCGCACCCTAATGGATATGGTTAGGTCAATGATGAGTAATGCGAATCTTCCTTTAACCTTCTAGGGTTACCCTTTGGAAGCAGCAACATCTACACTCAACTAAGTTCCAACTATGGTAGTAGATAAGACACCATATGAACTATGGCTTAGAAGGAAACCTAATTTGTCTTATCTTAAAGTTTGAGGTTGTGATGCTTATGTGAAGAGTAGATTTTCTTATAAGATAAGCTTGTAGTAAAATCTATTAAATGTACTTTTGTTGGATATCCCAAAGAAATTAAGGGATACTACTTTTATCTTCTATGTGAGCATAAAGTTTTCGTCGCTCAATATGACATCATTCGAGAGAGTTCATCTCTAAAGAAGGTAGTGGGAGTAGAGTAGATCTTGAAATTCAAGATTTTGCAAATGAGTTGGAACATGAGCAATTGGGTGTGAGAAAAAAATTCCATGACATCTTATTATCTAAAAGTTGTCCTTAATTGGAAAAATATCTAGACAGGACATGGATATTTAGATCAATACGTTACATAACTAAGGTTATTCTCACTGGACCAAGAGAAAGATATCCAAGTTATACAAGTAGGCACCCAAAGTTAAGTGGGTACATTAAACACAACCTATTAATAGAGAATTACATGTGTTTAATGTCATTAGTCTCTCCTTTTATATGAACAAGCATAAATAATCCCTCAACTTGAGACCTTCATATATCTTATATATGGAATGTTGTGCTTTGATACCATTAAACATAATCTTGATATTAGATTATAAATGTCGAGTCTAATTTTTTATTTCCCATTCCTAATCCGATCTATACTAGACCCTATGCCCATTTAATGTAGATCCTCGACTTGAGTTAGGAACTTCGTTTTATTTTGGAGTCGCCACCCAACTGTTGTTGGGAAAGATTGAATTAAGACTAATGGAGCGGATTAGTCCTAATTTGGACCACTAGTCATCGTGGTTTCCTCTTCTCGTTTTTGTGAAAAGAGGAAAAGGGAAAACCAGAGTTTCTAAGTTCGGAGGCTAACCTATTAAAACCCTGAGATTACCACATAATCTCCTAAAAATTTACCTTATCTCGAAATTTCTTTTATTTTATTTTTATTGTATTTTATTGTGTTATTGAGTGAATTATGCTAGGAAAATGATTTTTATTCCTTTTTTAGGCTTACCCCAAATGGGTGCCTACGTACCTGCTATTCAGGATCAAACAAGCCATAGTTCGCTTTTCCTAAAAAATTTTAATGTGTTTGTGAATTTTAATTATGAAACTTCTTTTGATTTATGTTCTTACCATTTTAGGATTTTTCTAGAAAAATCTAAGCCTAAGCTTGATAATTTGATTTTTTGAAAATAATAATTATTTTAAGAAAAAACCAATTTTGAATTTATTTAAGAAAATGATTTTTCTAAGTGATAAAACTCATTTTTCTATTTTTCAACTCATTTTTACTTATTCTAAATTTTTATTGATTTTTTATAAAAAAATTTATAAATTTTTTTACAATTTTTAATTTTTTATTAGTTTTTATTAATTTTTCATAATTTTTATAATTTTCATTTTTATTGAAAAATTTCTCCTAGATTTTCATCTATCCTATTTTAAAATCTAAATTTTTAATATTATTATTATTTTTCAAATATTTTTATTATTTTCTTTATAAATTTTCTACATTTTTATTATTTATTATTATAATTTTTATTTTTTATTTTTTATCATTAAATCCTAAAAAAAATCTGATTTCTAACATTTTTCTATTTATTGAATTATAAATAACAAATAAGTAAATAAATAAATTCGAAATAAATAACATAACCAAATAAATAAAATAAAAGTAAAATCAAAAAATCAAAAAATCCGACTTACTTGGATCCGGGTCGATGCGCGGGTCGGGTCGGTCAGGTCGGATGCGGTAGCTGGGAGTGCTCATTGACGGCATTCCGGCGGCCTTTCGAAGCGGTTGAGGTGTCGATTCCTAGGTTCTCGAGGGTGACGAACTCAACTGTAGCGGTGGTTTGCTTCAGAAACGCCTCTTGGTGGCTACCCAACACTTGATCGGTGGTCGCGGTTTTGAACAACTCCGGTGAGGCTTCGATTATCTCCTTTTTCTCTCTTTCTCTCACTTTTGATCCGTCATCCTGCCTCTCCACTTCATCCTCTATTTATAGGCATTCAACATCGAGCTGGATAAGCTCGGATTTCCACCGATCGAAGCAAATCGGATTTGCGATTAAAAAAAACCAACTCCGATTTGTTAAGATTTGATTCCAATTGGATGATGTTTATCATATTTCTGTTAAAGATCTGTTGGATTTGTGTAAAAAATCGAATCAAAACGGTCGAAATTCGGATTTTTCTCCTCACCGGCAATCTCGGACAGAGGTTGAAGACGATCACACGCCCGACGCGTGCGTTCGCTCCAGCCAATCAGATGTTGCCACGTGTTCCAAGTAAAGAAAAAATTCGCAAAACGCGGATTCTGCTTCCCCCACATTTCGAACCCCTAACCTCGCACCCGTCCTCACGCGCCTGACCCTAGTTTGGACCAACTAAGCTGGCCCACTTTCGCGATTTTATTTATTTCACAAATTACATATATGCAATACGATTTTTTTATTTTTTTATATTTCTTGAAATTTCAAAAATTTGTAAAAATTATTTAATCCTTATTATTGCCATTTCTGAAATTATTTTCCAAAATTGATGTATTTTCCTATTTATTTTTATTTTTTGAACATCTTTCCTATTTTTACTAAATTAGAGAAAAAATTGAAAATTTTTTATTTCCCTTATTATTGATTATTATTGATCCTTAGGGAAAAAATGAGTTGTTTACAGCTACCCCTCTTTGTAGTAAAGCTTGGAAAACTTAACTACAAAGATAAGAAAGACGCTATTTTTGGCCTCTTGATTGAATGGATAACGCCTTGTTTAGCTGGTTATCTGGAATTTGGTCTCTAGTAGGAAAATGCTCCATGAGCTAATAATCCCACGAGTATTTTGTGATGGTTGGTATTGCTTAGGAAACAACTTAACAATCTAGAGTAATGTATCTTCCCAAAAAGTGCTTTATGGGCTAACTAATTGGTGATAAGAAATATCTCAAACATTGTTTAGGAGTGTAGGATAATTGACGATAGGAAGCGTCTTATCGGACTAGTAAACTTGAAGAGAAGATTATCTTGGGAAGCGCTCTTATGAGTTGGCCACCTGTTAACAAAATCGTCTGACTAGACTAGCAACTGTTTTGGAAAAATACCTTCGAAGAGTGCTCTTACGAGCTGACTAATCGGTTATCAATAGTGCTCCTATGAGCTGACTAATTGATAGATTCGAAGAGTGCTCCTCTAAGCTAACTAATCGATAGATTCGAAAAGTGCTCCTTTGAGATAACTAATCGATGGATCCAAAAAGTGCTCCTCTAAGCTAACTTTAAGGAAAGGTGTCTAGGAAAGTGCCCCTTCTTGGGCTGACTATCCTTAGCGGGAAGTGTCTTCTTAGACTCACAACCCTGGGGGAGAGACGTCTCGAAAGGTGCCCCTACAGGCTGACCTTGAGACAAGATATTTAGGAGAGTGTCCCATTGTGGGCTGACTAACTTATAGCATAGAGAAATGTCTCAAAAAGGTGCCCTTGTAGACTGACCTTAAGAAAGGGTATCTAGGAAAGTGCCCCTCTATGGGCTAACTAACCTATGATAAAGTGTCTCAAAAAGGTGCCCTTATGGGCTGACCCTAAGAAAGGATATCTAGGAAAGTGCCCCAATGTGGGCTGACTAATTCATGGTAGGAATACATGTCTCGAAAGGTGCCCTAATGTGCTGACCCCACGAGAGGATGTTTAGGGAAGTGCCCCAATGTGAGCTGACTAACCTATGACAAAATGTCTTGAAAGGTGCCTTTATAGGCTGACCTTAGGAGGAGATATCCAGGAAAGTGCCCTATTACGAGCTGACTAACCTTTTCAAGGGGATGTTTAGATAAGTGCCCTATTACTAGCTGACTAATCTTATGCTTTTGAATATGCTTCTACTGACTTGGTTAAATGATTTGATGCTTTTCATGATATGTGGATGATAGTCATTTATTTTAACATGCTTGCCAATTCATCGTAGATAGCAACCAAACAACCAAACCTTCGTGCTGGTTTGTTTCTGCTTCGCTTACTCGTGCTTTGTCACGGGATTGAAAATCTTGATATGCTTCCTTTCTTGTGCGCATGGCTATTTTTGACGGTAGTGTTATCCTACTAATGCACTAGGTTCTAATGCTCAAAAGTAGATAGAATTATATTACAAAATTTATTAAGATTCATTATCATTTTAGTGTTTATCACTCATTAGTGAAGTGATGGCTAATGTGTTTAGGAATATTTGTTGTAATAAGAATTGGTTGGAAATATCGACCATTCAGAGACATTAACTTTGCTTGTAAAAAAAATAAAAACTAGACTCAACGAAATTTATATTGAATATTGACTTTCATAAACATTGGAAAATTTTTCAATTCCCTTGCCTAAGGATAGTACATCTTTACAGCATCTGCATTAATAGGGTCTCTCAATTCTGGACCATCCATTTGAGTCAGTATCAAAGCACCTCCTGACAAAACCTTTTTCACCACATATGGACCCTCATAGTTTGGGGTGAATTTTCCTCTAGAGTCTTGGGCATTCGGGAGAACCTTCTTTAGCACCAGATCCCCCTCTTTGAAGTATCGGGGCCTCATCTTCTTGTTAAATGCTCGAGCCATCCTTTGTTGGTAACACTGGCCATGACATAGTGTGGTGAGTCTTTTTTCATCAATCAGATTCAACTGATCAAGCCTCTTCTTTACCTAGTCTGATTCGGTTAACTGAGTTTCTGACAGAATTCTGAATGACGGTATTTCGACCTCGACTGGTAGCACTGCTTCTATACCATATACCAACGAATATGGGGTAGCTCCAATAGATGTTCTTATTGAAGTCCTATAAGCTATGAGAGCAAACGGCAACATCTCGTGCCAATCTTTGTAAGTAGTTGTCATTTTTTCGATGATCTTTTTGATATTCTTATTAGCTGCTTCTACTGCCCCGTTCATCTGAGGTCAGTAGGGAGTTGAATTTCTATGGTTTATGTGGAATTGTTGACATAAACCTGTCATCGACTTGTTATTAAAATTAGTACCGTTGTCGGTGATGATGGACTCAGGAACTCCATATCGGGCTCTTGTGTCCCTTTTCAAGAAACGGACTATTACCCCTTTTGTGACATTGGCATATGACGAAGCTTCTACCTACTTAGTGAAGTAATCGATTGCTACCAGTATAAACCTGTGGCCATTGGATGCTGTCAGAGTGATTGGGCCAATTATATCGATTCCCCACATGGAGAAAGGCCATGGTGCTGACAACAAGTGTAGCTCGTTGGGCGGGGCGTTTATCCGGTTTGCGTATATTTGACACAGATAACAGTACTTGACATATTTTATGTAATCCGATTCCATGGTTAACCAATAGTATCCTAACCTCATGATTTTTCGAGCCAACATGTAGTCATTCATATGAGGTCCACATATTCCTTCATGTACCTCTTTCATCAGTTCACAGGCTTCATTTTTATCCACACATCTTAACAAGGTGGTATCAGACGATCTTTTGTAAAGTACAGACCCACTTAATAAGAAATGACTTGCTAACCTTCTGAGTGTTCTTTGGTCATTCTTGCTAGCCATTTCGGGGTATTTACTCTCTTGTAGAAAGGTCTTGATGTCGTGATACCAGAGCTTGTCATCTTATGCCTTTTCAATTGTTAAACAGTAGGCAGGCCGATTTTCGATATCTATTTTCATCGGTTGGACTTTGGCCCCCCATGTTATCTAGATCATAGATGCTAGTGTGGCGAGTGCATCTGCAAACTGATTCTGAGTTCTTGGGATATATGTGAAAGTGATTGCCTTGAATTCTTCAATTAGCTCTGTCAAATGTTGATGGTATGGTACCAGTTTGGGGTCTTTAGTCTTGTATTCCCCTCTTGTCTGTAGTATGATGAGCGATGAATCCCCGTATACTTCTAATTCGTGGATTTCCATTTGGCAAGCCATTTTGAGGCCGAAGATGCATGCCTCATATTCCGAGATATTATTGGTATATGGAAATGTGAGTCTTGTCGCTGTAGGGAATTGTGTGCCATCTAGGGAGATCAACACTACCCCGATCCTGCAACTGAATACGTTGGCAGCTCCGTCAAAAAACATTTTCCACTTAGGATTCTGCTCTATCCCATGGTCTTCTACTGGTATACCTTCCACTGTTAATATATTTTCGTCCGGGAATTGGGCTTGTAGCTCTTGGGAATCTGTCTCAACAGAATGTTCTGCCAATTGGTCGGCTAAGACTTGCCCTTTCATTGAGTTTTGATTTATGTATGTTATGCCAAACTCTGACAAGAGCATTTGCCATTTAGAGATTCTCCCCATCAAAATGGGTTTCTCCGCCAAGTATTTCAAGGGATCATGTTTTGTCAATAGCTCAACATGATAGTAAAGGGTGTATTGCCTTAACCGGTGCATAACCCAAATCAGAGCACAGCAAGTCCTCTCTATCTCTGAATACCTCTGTTCCCCGTCTGTGAATTTCTTGCTCAGATAATATATGGAACGCTTTCTTCCCTCTTCATCTTTTTGCCCTATCACGCATCCCATGGATTTAGGAAGTATTGTGAGGTATAAGAATAAGGGCTTCCCTTGCTTTGGGACTATCAAGACTAAAGGTTTTATGAGATAGTCTTTGATCGTCCTGAATGGTTCTTCGCATTCGTCATCCCATTCTACTGTGGCATTCTTTTTCAACAGACGGAATAGTGGCCGGCACTTATCTGTGAGCTGTGAGATGAAACGAGCTATGTAATTTAATCTTCCCAACAAACTTCTTACTTCTTTGATAGTGCGTGGGGAAGGTAGCTCTAATATAGACTTTACTTTGTCAGGGTCAATTTTAATGCCTTCCCGGCTTATGATGAACCTTAACAATTTGCCCGTTGTGACCCCGAAAGTGCATTTCTCTAGGTTTAACTTGAGCTGGAATTTTCTCAGTCGTTTAAACAATTTCCTTAGGATATCTATATGGCTTTCTTCCTCTTTAGATTTGGCTATCATGTCGTCGACGTATATCTCGACTTCTCGATGCATCATGTCATGAAGTATCGCGACCATGGCTCTCTGATACGTTGCCTCGGCGTTTTTCAAACCGAAGGGCATGACTTTGTAACAGAAAGTTCCCCATGTTGTGATGAAAGTCGTTTTGGTTTTATCTTCTTCAGCCATTTTTATTTGATTATATCCTGAGAAACCGTCCATAAATGAGAAAAGATGGTCTCTAGTAGTGTTGTCCACTAGAACATCAATATGAGGTAGGGGGAAGTTATCATTTGGCGTAGCTTGGTTTAAGTCTTGGAAGTCTATGCATACGCATACTTTTCCATTCTTTTTCATAACAGGGACTATATTTGCTACCCATTATGGGTAATCGGACACTTCGATGAACCCTACTTCTAGCAGTTTCTTGACTTCTTCCTTAATCTTTAGTAAGATGTCAAGCCTAACTCTTCTCGGTTTCTGTTTTTTAGGTTTGACATCTTCCCTTGTGGGAAGCCTATGAATCACTATTGATTGGTCTAGTCCTGGCATGTCACCATATGACCAAGCGAACACATCCGCATATTCCGTTAACAGCTCGGTTATCTCACATTTTTGCTCGGCACTTAAACTGGTCCCGATTTTGAGGTTTTTAGGTTTTTCCATGCTTCCTAGATTTACTATCTCCATCGGCTCGTCAATTGAAATTCCGCTTTGTTCATGTTTTTGCCAATTTTCTTGTATTATTTCGTGGTCAAGGATATCACCTTCAACAACTGACCCAGCAGCGTTGGAAACGATATCAGCGTTTTTATTTCCTACCTGCGCGAAATATCCCTGATGTTCGATGGTAGGAGATCTGGGTAAAGTAAAATGAAAGCATATATATAAGTAAGACAAACCGTAATTGAATTAAGAAGTCTCAATAAAATTTGTTTAACAATCGTTCTCTATCCTTGAGCTGACCTAAAGCTATCAATAGGATAACAGAACCAATTATTGAGAGTTGGATGTTGATTGGACGTATGGGGGGTTGGGCTCCCATTGCTGATGTCATCTTCGCTTATCTGAGGCTCTTGAATGACAGTTGCTTTTCTGAAAGATTGTTGGAGGGGTGGAATACGCATCAGGGTGTTGCTTGACTTTTCCTTCATCTTGCCTTTGACACCTCTGGCTTGTGCTTCTTCCTGAGCTGTAGGAACGTACCCTAGTCCAAACGTCCCTTGCTGCCCCTCCTTAAACTGATGGCCCTCTTTACTGGTCACCACGTTCACCTCATTAAATATTTGGAGACCAAGGTCTTCTAAACCTTCCTCCCCAATGTATGGTATGATAGTTTCTTTGTATATGGCGTAATCCTGCTCGCTCAGCACAGTGACTATCTGCCCATTCGCAATAAATTTGACCCTTTGATGGAGACTAGAGGGTATGGCTCCAGCAGCATGTATCCAAGGCCTTCCCAAGAGTAGGTTGAAAGATCTTGGGATGTCAAGGACCTGGAAAGATATGTGGAACACTTGTGGGCCAATCTCCACCGGTAGGTTTATCTCCCCTACTATATCTCTTGTCGACCCGTCGAAAGCCCTGACCATCGTCGAGCTAGTTTTTATATTGCTTGGGTTGACCCCCAATAAGTCGAGGGTAGCCAATGGGCAAACGTTGAGGGACGACCCGTTGTCGATGAGTACTCGGGAGACAATCGTGTCGTTACACCTTACCACTATGAATAGTGGTTTTGTATGTTGGTCTCCATCCTCTCCTAGCTCTTCCGAGGAGAAGGATATCTGGTCCATGGTGAAAATAGAATCTGCCACATGACTTATTTTGTCTATAGCGATGCCTTTTGGGACTTGAATCTGTTTGAGCACTTTGAAGAGTGCTTCCCTGTGGGGCTCGGAGGCTGTAAGAAGGCCTATGAGTGATATTTGAGCTGGAACTTTTTTTAGTTGTTCCATGATCTTGTATTCACTCACTTTGACCATCTTTGTAAATGCAGCGAGCCCCTCTTCCTCTTCCTCTCCTTTCTCCATGTTGGGCTCCTCGATCGGGGCTTTATATTTCGAGTCATATACTCTCCCAGAGCGAGTGATTCCTCCTACCATAGGAGGTCGTTCTTGCTCGAGGGTCTGATAGTCAAAAGGTGCGGCCTTATACTTTTCCGCCGGTATTGGGACATTAAATACGTATCTTTTCTTCGGAATCTGTATCTCGGTTGACTGTCCCTCATAGCATTTTATGACTCTTGGCTTTTGATGAGAATTGATCATGTTTACAGATTTCTCCTCTTCCTTCGGCGGGTTGTCCTCCTTCTCAAACTCTGGCCCCCATCCGCTAAGCGGCCCATATATAGTCGGGGTATAAGAGTAGTTCACCAGGTACTCAAATCTCCCATGTGACTCTCCCAAAGTGCCGACTGTTGGGTCTTCGGCTAACCATCTTCCTTTGATATGTGACTTAAGGGTTTTCTCTGGAGCTTGACGGGACTGCCTTTTCTGTTGGTCTGTCGCCTTTTTCTTAGGGGCTTCTTTAGGAGCTGACTCCTCATATGTGATCATGTTGATGATGGGTTTATGATTGGGCAACGGGTTGGTGTTGACATTGGGTGCTGGGGCGTTAATAAAATCCAGCTGTATAATTCTTGCGTCGATTAAGTCCTGGATTTTGTGTTGGAGCCTCCAGCATCTGTTTGTAGAATGCCCCTCTTGACCCATATGATAGTCACATTTGAGGTTCGAGTTGAAGTTTCTGGGCTTGTATTGGTCGTTGGGGATTTCGAAGCTGATCAAGTTGTCTGCCCGCAGCCGAGCAAAGACCTGGCTGAGAGGGATTAGAATTGGAGTGAACTATCTTGGGACCCTGGTAGTCTGGTTATGACTTGTCGTGGAATGCTGGGCTGAGGTACTCGTGGTCTGAAATGTCACACGAGTTCCAGCCTTGTCTGCCTTATTGGAGTGGACCGTGCTAACGGTAGACTCTTTGGCTCTATTTCCTCCTAAGGGCCTTTGTGTTGGTGTGACCCTGGGAGGATCCATTGCTTGGAGTCTACCTGTAGTGATGGCACTTTCAATCTAGCACCTTGCAGCTACCACTTCTGCAAAGTTAGATGATGTCTGGCCCACCAGATGTGAGAACTAAGTCTTGTCTAGAGTGTTGACAAATACGGATGTCAACTCTTTCTCAGAAATTGGGGTCGCTACTCTGGCGGCTTGAGCTCTCCAGCGCTGAACATACTCCTTAAAAGGCTCAGTGCGTCTTTTTCGGAGACTCCCCAGATTAATTACAGAGGGGGCGACTTCAATGTTAAACTTGTACTGGTCATAAAACGCCCAGGCTAGCCTTTCCCAAGTGTTGACATGATTGAAGTCTAGGTGGGCATACCAGACCAATGCAGGGCCCGTGAGGCTGTCTTAGAAAGTTTGGTTCATTAGTTGGTCATACTGAGCATACTTGCTCATCTTTCAGGCGTATAGCCTTGTGTGCATTTTGGGGTAGCTAGTCCCGTCATTTTTCTCGAATTCCGGGGTGTTGAAGTTGTCAGGGTACACCTCTTCCCCGTATGCTGGCAAACTGGTGATTCCGGCTTGCTCGAAACCATCGCCCCCTTCAATTGTCTTCATCTTGTCGTGGAGTTGTTGGAAAAGTCTTTTCTCCATCTCTTTCTGTCTTTCCTCCATCTCTTTCTTCAGGTCATCAGAGGTTGGACCCTGGTTGATTCTCGGCTCATACTCAAAGGCCAGGTTGAGGTGGGAATTGATTTCTTCATACTCTGGAGGTTGTCCCTCCACTGCCTTCCCTTTTCTGGCCCCTGAATGCTCTTCCTGGGTCGGCTGGGTGGTGTGAAGGAAGCCGATGCTTTCAGTTAGGAGGTGGACCTGTGCAGCCAGCTGTTGGACCGTTTGTTCTAAGGATACGATCCTGGACTCTGAAGCAGCATCAGCACTATTGTTGTTGCGGTTGTTGCCACTGTTTGCCATCTTCTTTTTTTACAATGTACAAATTGGGCTTCTAGGAGGGTTCGGTTGTTTAGGAGCTATCTTGATACCTGGCGTGCATTTTTTCCTTTTTTAGTATGATGCATGCAGATGTGAAGCATGTGTCACGCAGATGCTAAAAATAAAAGGGTCAACAATTGATCGATGATGTAATATTGAAACTTTATTTTTATTAATATTGGAAACTTTGGAGTTCGATACTTAAAAACAAATGAAAGAATACAATGATTATCTATTTCCCAGCTCTCTTGGTCTTCTGTTGTGGAGACTCAAGCTTCCCGTTGATGATGGCTTCTAATTCTTCGACCCTGGCTTTAGTCTTCTCCAATTGTGCTTCCAAGGCTTTGTTCCTTTGGTCGGATTCCTTGAATCGTCCTTTCCAGATGTCTTTCTTATAATCTGCAGCTTCAAAATATACCTCCATCCGGGCTTTGACTTGCTCCAGGTAGATTTCTAGCTCTGGATTTACCTTGTCCAGCCTCGGTTGAGTGACATCTGGGACCCGGTATGCTCTTTCCCCTATCTGACACAACTGGCGGATCACGAACTCCCTGATGGCTCGATGCTTTCCCACTTCGCCATCTAGCTCACCGAGGTCTACATTCGGGCTTTCGATTCTGGCTTCCCAAAGTGCTTTGACCTCTGCCAGCTTAGCAAACTTTTCAGCCACTAGTAAATTCGGATCTTGGTACTCGAAGGTGACTGCTTCCAGCGAGGGCCGATAAACTATGTCTTGAATAGTACCGAACTGGCGGACTACTGAGTTGGGGTGATAACCAATACACCCATTGATTCCGATCAGAGGCATGGCCTGAAAGTTACTGCAGGTTAGAATAATTTTGTCGTAGCAACTCCACCTAGCTGTCCACAGAATATCATCGGCACTAAAGCTTCTAAGCACTTCTACCCAACTGTGGCTGGTAAGGTCGTCGAGTAGCTTTATCTTCTCTATGCATGAATCCACGAGATCCACTTGTTGAGCCAATGTTTTCGGGACCATGTTCAGCTCGAAGCACTTAAGGTGGCTTACAAACCATATCAGCATAAGGTTAATACTTGAGCGGAGGATCCCATGGCCTTTCTTTTTGACAAAGTTTAAGTTCCGGATCTGTTCAGCCAATAGAGCCGGAATGTAAGATCTTCCTTCCAGGAATTGGGTCACTAGTTCTGCAACCCGGTAGTGGACATAAAAAGTTCCGGTGGGGAATAGTATGGTGGTGAAAGCTGTCAAGATGAAAGCGTTCACCCTTCTCTGTCTATAAGTTTTGGGGTCCCCACACAATATGTCTTTCCTGTCCCCATTATCTTCTCAAGCGATGAACCATGCTTCCAACTCGTCCATCCATATGCAGTACCCATTACAGTTTGCTAAGGCCTTATTGACTGCTGTTTTGCGGATACCCAAGAGTCTGCTGAAAATACCGGTTGGCCCGGCCTCGAGATCAGGTACATAGACTTGGTCGGTTAGTGCTGGAGCCTATAGCAGCTGGGTGTACTCTTCCAGGGTAGGGGTGATCTCATGTGGCCCAATGAAGAAAGCTGCGGCCTCTACTTCCCATAAGTAGAGCATGGCCCGTACCAAAGGCAAGTTCATCTCCATCTTCATTACTGAGAGGATGGGCCCTATCTTCTACTGAATGAAGGCCTGCTCATCTGGATTGTATAAGGTGAACCAGTGGTCCAGCACCAATTTCGAGTCTAAAGGTTTGTACACCCGGATCTCTTTGCAGAAGAGGCGGTCAACTGCGGTACTAGCCATCTATTACAACAGAAATTTCCTAATTAAAACTATGATAATATTACAGGGAAATAGATCTGAACTCCATGAACAAAACAACAAATATTACATCATCATCAATTGTCAACCCATGACGTTATGTATGCAAATAGGTTGGTTCTAACTAGTCCCCAAGCTCTATGGCCTCCCGCATTCTCGGAGAAATGGATCTCAAGCCATATCGAAGCATTGGGTGGGGTAGCCTAATCGGTCCCGAATGGTGATTACATCACTTCGCACGAAACCTACACAATGAACCCCCATCTTAGGGTCCAAGGACAGTCTGGGTTCGACCATATCTATTCACACAAATGTATGCATGCAGACCCAAAAGTAAATACTGAATCATAAATCTAGATAATTCCTAAAAGGTTAGCAACAAAACAATAATCAAAAGACATTTCTTAACAAGGAGCAATTTAAGGAGATTCAAGTGGTTAGCCTATTGGAATATGATGTCCCCAGTGGAGTCGCCATCATGTCGAGTCAATTTTTGATTTCCCATTCCTAATCCGATCTATATTAGACCTTATGCTCATCTAATGTAGATCCTCGACTTGAGTTAGGAACTTCGTTTTATTTTGGAGTCGCCACCCAACTATTGTTGGGAAAGATTGAATTAAGACTAATGGAGCGGATTAGTCCTAATTTGGACCACTAGTCGTCTCAGTTTCCTCTTCTCGTTTTTGTGAAAAGAGGAAAAGGGAAAACCAGAGTTTCTAAGTTCGGAGGCTAACCTATTAAAACCTTGAGGTTACTACCTAATTTCCTAAAAATTTACCTTATCTCGAAATGTCTTTTATTTTATTTTTATTGTATTTTATTGTGTTTTTGAGTGAATTATGCTAGGAAAATTATTTTTATTCCTTTTTTAGGGTTGCCCCAAATGGGTGCCTACGTACTTGCTATTCAGGATCAAAGAAGCCATAGTTCGCTTTTCCTAAAAAATTTTAATATGTTTGTGAATTTTAATTATGAAACTTCTTTTGATTTATGTTTTTACCATTTTAGGATTTTTCTAGAAAAATCTAAGCCTAAGCTTGATAATTTGATTTTCTGAAAATAATAATTATTTTAAGAAAAAACCAATTTTGGATTTATTTAAGAAAATGATTTATCTAAGTGATAAAACTCATTTTTCTATTTTTCAACTCATTTTTACTTATTCTAAATTTTTATTTATTTTTTATTAATTTTTTTATAAAATTTTTTACAATTTTTAATTTTTTATTAGTTTTTATTAATTTTTCATAATTTTTATAATTTTCATTTTTATTGAAAAATTTCTCCTAGATTTTTATCGATCCTATTTTAAAATCTAAATTTTTAATATTATTATTATTTTTTAAATATTTTTATTATTTTCTTTATAAATTTTCTACATTTTTATTATTTATTATTATAATTATTATTTTTTATTTTTTATCATTAAATCCTTAAAAAAAATCTAATTTCTAACATTTTTCTATTTATTGAATTATAAATAACAAATAAGTAAATAAATAAATTCAAAATAAATAACATAACCAAATAAATAAAATAAAAATAAAGTAAAAAAAATCGAAAAATCCGACTTATCTAGATCCGGGTTGGTGTGCGGGTCGGGTCAATCGGGTCGAAAGCGATGGCTGGGAGTGCTCGTTGACGGCGTTCCAGCGGCCTTTCGAAGCGGTTGAGGTGTCGATTCCTAGGTTCTCGAGAGTAAGGAACTCAACTGTAGCAGTGGTTTGCTTCAGAAACGTCTCCTGGTGGCTGCCCAACACTTGATCGGTGGTCGCGGTTTTGAACAACTCCGGTGAGGCTTCGATTCTCTCCTTTTTCTCTCTTTCTCTCACTTTTGATCCGTCATCCCGCCTCTCCACTTCATCCTCTATTTATAGGCATTCAACATCGAGCTGGATAAGCTCGGATTTCCACCAATCGAAGCAAATCGGATTTGCGATTAAAAAAAACCAACTCCAATTTGTGTAAATCCATCGATTTGTTGAGATTTAATTCCAATTAGATGATGTTTATCGTATTTCTGTTGAAGATCTGTTGGATTTGTGCAAAAAATTGAATCAAAACGGCCGAAATTTGGATTTTTCTCCTCACCGGCGATCTCGGACAGAGGTTGAAGAAGATCACGCGCTCAGCGCGTGCGTTCGCTCCAGCCAATCAGATGCTGCCACGTGTCCCAGGTAAAGAAAAAATTTGCAAAACGCGGATTCTGCTTGCCCCGCGTTTCGAACCCCTAACCTCGCACCCGTCCCCGTGCGCCTGACCCTAGTTCAAACCAGCTGAGCTAGCCTACTTTCGCGATTTTATTTATTTTGCAAATTACATATATGCAATACGATTTTTTTATTTTTTTGTATTTTTTGAAATTTCAAAAATTTGTAAAAATTATTTAATCCTTATTATTGCCATTTCTGAAATTATTTTCCAAAATTGATGTATTTTCCTATTTATTTTTATTTTTTGAACATTTTTCCTATTTTTGCTAAATTAGAGAAAAAAATGGAAAAAAATTTGATTTCCCTTATTATTGATCCTTAGAGCAAAAATGGGGTGTTTACAATAAATAATACGGTTATTAGGTACAACATGAAATGTAGAGAGGATAGTGATGAGTCAAGATAGAATTCATTACTCTCTTAGATTAAGAAATTGATATCTATGGTTGCTTAGTTGAAATAAGAGTGACTCATAAGCCCATGGCTACAACAAGTTTTATTGAGTTTAATTTATTTAGAAACCAATAAAATGATTAAATATTGATGACATGACATCCAATGGTTTAATTAGGACATCTTTGATGAAGAGATTTAATTATGCAATAATTGATTCATAGTGATTTGTAGCTCACATCTTTCTATTATGTTGAATGGTCAATAATTATTACTAGACAATTACCTAATGATATTTTTTATTCTTTTTTACACTTTTTATCTTTTATTTTTTTATATTTCTATTTTCTATTTTATGTACATTTATTATTTTTTTATTTTTTAATTTTATTTTTATCATATTTGTAAACTTGACTTTCTTTTGATGAAAAATTAAAAGGGACTAAAAATGAGGCATGTAGAAGGTCTAAGACATAATAAATGAGACCAAGTAGACATAATGTGCCTAAGTTAGATATCATATCTCATAATGGATTAAAATAACTTAATTAAACCTAAAATAAATATAGGATAATAATAGGGCCTAAACCTAGACACTTAAATTAAGGCATAATAAATCTAAATGGTGGACTAATTCTTAATCAAATAAATTACTTAAAATAATAGAGTTAATCAAAATAAGGGATAAATGCATTGAGAGTGCCTATACTTTTGATTTTGGGTAATTAAGTATCTAAATTGTCATTTATGATAATTTTGTGCCTATACTTTTAATGATTAGTCATTTAAGTGTTTCCATTACAAACAAATGTTAATTTGAAACCCTCTAATTGGTTCACATCAGCCAAATTAACCTCCATTTTGTAACAGAGACACTTAAACAACTTGTCTTTGAAAGTATAGACATTAAATTGCCACAAATGAAAGTTTAGATTTAGTTGCCTAAAATGGAAAGTATAAGCATATGAAATGCCTTTATCCCCAAACCAATTAAGGCTAATGATCCCAATTCTAAATATAGTTGGGCTTACTTTTCTTAAAGGGCTCAATGACCTTAATTGGGCTTTATTAACATCTAGATATGGACTTAAACAATATAGTGGACTTGATTAGATAAAAATTAAGTGATACGGGCCAATTTAACTAAAAAGCTAATTGGGCCTTCTTAACCCTTGATAGGCTCGTAACTAGTATAGACCTTAAATAGTCTATATTAGCCCTAGAATAGTATCTGAATAATTAAAATAGTTATCAGCGTTTAGTTTTTCTCTTTTAATGTATAAAATCAGTTCAACTAACACAATGGAAAATTTAAACTTCAACTTGAAAACCTTCAACCTTTTCCAAGTACATAGTGACATATGTGTTACTTGCTAGATTAAGAAACTTAAACTAAACTAATAATCAAACTTGGCTAAGTTTATGGGTGATGCTTGTACATGGTTATCTTGAGTCAGCAAGTGACACCATGGGCTTGGACTAGGGTTATAGTCTTAATCAAGTAGCTCTAATAGTTAACACTTAGGCAATCAAAGAATGGTTTAGCCGGTAGTTGATACGTGAAATTATGTTAAATAATGAGCACTATAAGCAAAGATAAGGTATATTAGAAGTCATTTGGGTGTTATGGGTCTTAGCGGATGATACAATATAGTTCGACTATGATTAGTGAGAATCACATAATAGTGAGGTTACTTAGATGAGACTATATAGTTTTGGTTTTGCAACATGAAGTGATGATGTGCTTAAAAGACCAAGCACATGAATACCAATACAAATGGTGTGAATCAACAATTACAACCAACAATTGTCTTGATCAACAACTTTACAAAATGGCCCTAATGCACGAAAAATTAGAGCCAAATGGATATATAGAACAAACAATGATATGAATATCAATGGATAACTAAGGAAATGAACTATGATTCCACTCAAATTGAAATGTTTCAAATCTAAAAACAAGAACCTTAGATTCACATGTATAAGGATAAGGAATCAACAAATTGCACTTAGATACTACTCACTAAATACAATTTGTAAAAACAACAAGAGATGATTGATATTACTCACAATCACTCTAGTTGGTTCTCGCCACAATTTCACAAATGAAATTGATAAGAGATTAATTGCAAGCAAGGGGAACTCTTCACGGCAACAATGTGTGTGTTTTGTCAAAATATCAAAAAGCTCCATACAAACCCTAGTTAGCAAGTATTTATACTTACTCCAATTAGGGTAAAATGTTCAAAAAAAATTACACATATGCCACTAAGTGGCCGATTCCAAGAAAAGAAATTACAATTGCTAAATGAAATGGTCATTTCTTAAAACAACAATTACAAGTACAATATTCTTCAAGTGGCCAATTCTTCAAGTCAATCAAGCAAGTTGTGGGCCATTGGATGTGACTTCAAAAATGTCCCGCAAGTTGATCATTAGTGCATGTTAAATTGGCCATCTTGTAAAATTGATCAATGTACTTGCTATAGTGCAAAACCAAACATTATTAGATAAAAAGTAGACACATGTGGATGATTTGGATCATACATCCAAATCAAGTTCCCTCACTACTGGAACCACAAAGTAGATTCCCATCAAGTGATGAGAACTAGGTAGTTCAAGGATCGATGACTCGATCCAAAGCACATGCTTTACAGAATTTATTGATTAGAGTTATTAATAGTATATCAAATGAGAAAGAACAACACAAGATTAAGGGGTTTGAGGTCCAATTTAAGAGTTATTCTAGATAGAATTATATTAGTGTACAAGAGTTAGACTATTAATGTGGAATAATGGAAGAATTAGGTTAGCATGGACATAGCATAACCATGTAGTAGCCCATGTATCTCTTTGGACAATACTTCAATTTCATCTAGGATTCAATATAGGCATGCATTTGGGCATGCTAAAAAATACGGGATCCTACATGGCCATGTAGATCCCCATGTTACTCTCTTTGATGTGTTATTATGTTTTCAAGTTGTGATAATTTACATTATCATTTACACAACTAAATAGATGCCTATGTACTTACTTTTTTGTTACAAAAGTTGTTTACTTCCTATTTTATTTCTATAGTTGTTAAAGCTTTACCCTAGAGATATATATAAGAGTTGAAAATAACATTACATGAACATTATTGAATGTTAGTCCTCTCGATTGAGTATTATCGTCAATTTCATTCTTATCAAATCTTTCAACTTATGGAGAACAAACCATGTTATTCAATTTATGTGTAATATCAAATTGGATAGGCATAGTTTAAAATCCTAGGCAATGTAGAATATCCATTTAAGAGACCATTCATATTTCTTTCATTATTTAGAGTTCTTAATATCAGTCATTAATCAAGTTCCTTTTATTCAAGTGGTTATTGTGAACTAATGCATGTTGACCTGGTCACATCATACTTTTTGGTATCAAAACAATGTTCCAATGCAAGGAGATTATAGGCATGTAGTGTAAAGAGGGAGTTTCATCAACTATTGATAGTAAGTTGTCGATTTAAGTTGTCCTTTGAAATAAGATTTAGTCCACAATGTCTAGAGATCTCAATTAGTCTATTAGAAGTGGGGGTGTATCCAATAGTAATAATTCAGAGGCGACTTTTAATATTTATCCAATATGATCAAGGATATGAATGCCAGGTTAGGTGCTTTGGAGAATCAATGAGGGGGTGTGTGGAGGAATAGAAGGCATATGGAGGAATGGAAGATGGTTAGAGGAGATTGAATAAGAGCAAGAAGGAGATAATTTTGAGGTTGAAGTAGATGTACATAGGGGTCGTCATACTCGGGGAATTGAGACCATAAAATTGAAAATCCCATCATTTGAAGATATCGGGTCAGCTAATACATGTCTTGATTAGGAGTAGAAAGTAGAGAAAGTGTTTGAGTGCTATGGTTGTGATAAATGCACAAAATTTTGGTTAGTTGCCCTAAAATTTAATGGTTTGCATTAAGGTAAAGCAGTTTTTTGTGTAGAGGAGATGACAAGGGGAAAGTGATGTGGCTTCCTAGGTAAATATGAAGCACCTATCGCATCAACAATTTGTGCCTAATTATTATAAACAAAAGATGTTTGGGAAGTTATAGTCATTGAGATAGGATGGCCTTAGAATAGATGATTATGCATGTGAATTTGAGATGCTTATGATCTATTGTGAAGATAAGAAAGTTGTGCATAGTGCTATAGTGGGTAGTGGAGAGATGAGGGTGAAATGATCTGATGAGGAGGGTGGAATGAAGTGATGAGGATTGTAGCAAATTTTCATCAATCTTGATGCTGGAGGAGTTGATCAACAGTTGATGGGGTGTAGAAGTAGGCAAGTAAAATGTTTTAGATGTTTAGGACATAGACATATAGCTACACAGTGCGCTAATAGATGTGTCATGACTATTGTGAATGGCTAGATTGAGAGTGATGATGAAGTTGAGGATTGTGATGAGGAGGTGATGTTTGATAAGGATGATGAGGATAAGTGGACTCTTAGTACAGAAGAGGGAGATTTCTTAGCCTTGGTAGTGAGGTTTGTGGTAACTATAGAGGTTGTAGAGGATAATGAGTAGAGGGAAAACCTGTTCCACATTAAATGCCATGTTTAGGGGTAGGTTTACACCATCATCATTGATGGGGATAGCTACACTAATGTAGCAACAGCTTCTATGTTGGAGCAACTTAAACTACCTACTACTAAGCATCCACATCCCTACAATTTACATTAGCTCAATGATAAGGGGGATTGATAGGAATCAAAATTCTTCAAGACCTATCATTAGGGCAAAAGCCAAAGGATTTCAAATCCTGGTGATGAGGGCCCATTTTGAGCACATTGACCCCGGAATTATTTGTTTACTAACCTCTTTTCTCTTATTCATGTATTGTATATTCCAACAGGCACACTTATCATACTTTATAGGATGATGGACAAACTTACTGAGACTCAGCTTGTAGGTTATCCATGGGTCGATCTAAACCAGCGATGAGCTAGACTAACAAATCCTATGGAAGAGCTAGCATGATGAACACTATTTTTATTTATAATTATTTCTTTAGACTACTTATGTTGTAATCTTTCTTTTGAGACACTTTCATTTGCTTGTAATTGTCTTTTAGAACCAGTCACCCTAAAAGTGGCATAGTTGTAATTTTGTGGACTTTTTAACCCTAAAGGGAGCAAGTATAAATACTTGCTGAAGTAGGGTTTTGAGGAGGTAGCCAAATTTTCAGAAATAGAGAACACATTTCACGTGTGAGGTTAGGGTTTTTCCTAAAATCCAAATTGCTCTTACTAATTTCAATACTAAGAATTGAAATTGTGGCAAGTTACAACAAAGAGAAATTGTAAGTAATACCAATTCCTTTTTATTGTGTTTCCTTTTCATCACTAGTAAGTTATATCTAGGATTGATTAGGATTGTTCTTTGTCAGATGTTAATTTCATTTGAAATCATTCTATCATGTTATAAAATTGATTGGTTTTGACATTAGTTCTAACCATCAAATTTGCTATATTTTGTGGCGTGTATTACCTTGTTGGGAAGGAGGAATATAGCCTTGCTTTTTATTGTTTAAGATTGGTAATCTCTTGGTATTTTAAGTTGATTTAGTGATTCAACTGAGGATTTCATCATTGTGATTTTCATTACCTTGAAATATAGCCTTCGGATCATCTTTCATATTTGGGGTTCATGCAATTTTTGTGCCCCATGGAACCAAGTTGATCTTGTCATTTTAGTGATTGTTGATTGATTCAATTACATGTGCTTAAACTCCCTTTTAGGCACATCAGGGACCATACATTTCACTAAATGCATGAAGAATCCTATCTCCATTAAAGATGTGTATACTAATGAGATTGAGTGAGATGTTGTGCCTATGAGTACTTTAGCAATTCTCTTAGGAAGGCCTTAGTTGTTTGATTAAGATATCTATCATGAGAGAAGACCTAACACCTATTCTTTTATAATATAATGTTAGTGTATTAGATCAAAGCCAATGAGTCCTAGTGATGCACAAGCACAACATGTTGGTAAGAAGTCAAGTCCAAGAAAGGAGAATTTGATGCTACAGGTGGGTCGGAGAGAGGTTGAGCAAGTAATTCAATTAGGTGGCACCAACTATTTGCTACTTATCAAGCAGGCACTGAGTGTAACTACTGAAACACTTGTTCCAAAAAGTGTGCAAAAATTATTAGATGACTTCATTGATGTATTCCCTAAAGAATTGCCATAGGGACTACCTCCTTTAAAAGGTATAGAGCACTATATTGATCTCTTACCAAGGGGCACTACCTAATAAACCCGCATATTAGATGAGACTAGAGGAAGCATTGGAATTGAAGTGTCAGGATGACAAATTAATTAAGAAAGGATTTGTATGCAAGAGTATGAGTCCATGCTCAGTTCCAACCCTACTTGTGCTAAAGAAAGATGGAACTTAGCAAATGTACATCGATAGCCGAGTTGTTAATAGGATTATTGTGAAATACAAGTATCCCATTCCATGTTTGGATGACATGTTAGATGAGTTACATGGTCTGATATGGTAGATGTGTGTTGATTTCATAGAGTGGCATCTTTTTATCATAGATTTATGAAGAATTTTGGCACTATAGTAGCTCCTTTGACTGAGCTAACTAAAAAGGGTAGGGAGTTTCAGTGGCATGATAAAGCTTAATAGGGTTTTTACTTGATTAAAGACAAATTGACTACTGCACCCTTCTTGGCACTTCTTAACTTTAATAAAACTTTTAAGTTAGAGTGTGATGCATTTAGGATAGACATTAGAGCTACATTGATGCAGGAAAGACAACCGATTACTTATTTTAGTGAGAAGCTACAAGGGGTGGCACTCAATTACCCTGTATATGATAAGGAGTTATATGCTTTAGTGTATGCTTTGATACTATGGCAATACTACTTGTTGCCAAAAGAATTCATTATTTATATAGACCATGACTCCTTGAAACATTTGAGTAGCTAAAGTAAATTGTCAAAACAACATGCCAAATGGGTAGAATTTATGGAGAGTTTTTGCTATGTCATTCAATACAACAAGGGAGACACAAATGTAGTTGCAAATGTGCTCTCACGTAGGTATGTCCTCATCTCCACATTACAATCTAGATTGCTAGGTTTTAGAGTGATAGACAAGCAGTATGTTGATGATTCTTATTTCGCACCTATTGTGAGAAAATGCCTTAAGGGAGTTACGATTGATGGATATTATTTAGTTAATGGAGTTTTGTTTAAATTAAGTAAGTTATGTATTCTAAGAGGTTCTCTTCAAGAGTTGTTAGTGTAGGAAGCCCATACTGGAAGGTTAGCTAGACATTTTGGTGAGAGTAAGATGGAAGAAATACTAAAGGACACTTTTATTGGCCTAAAATGAGGAGAGATGTACATAGAGTGGTGGAGTGGTGTACTACATGTAAGAAGGCTAAGAGTAGAAGAGAGGCCTATGTATTATACCTACCCTTACTGGTTCCATCAACACCCTAACAAGATGTATTAATAGATTGCATATTGGGTTTGCTAGAGACAGTGAAAGGCAAGGATTTGATCATGGTGGTGGTGGATAGGTTTAGTAAGATGGCCCATTTCGTTCCGTGTCACAAAACAAACAGTACTATTTTTATTGCTAAACTACTTTTACAAGAAATTGTGAAGCTCTATAGAGTACCAAAGAGCATCATTTCCAACAAAGACATCAAGTTCCTCAATTTTTTTCTAGAAGACGTTATGGAAGTGATTTGGAACGAAGTTATTGTTTAGTATTTCATGCCATTTGTAGGTAGATAGCTAGACTAAGGTCATGAACAGAATATTGGGAGCCTTGTTAAGAGTGACTATAGGAAGGAATTTGAAGGAATGGGATTTATGTTTACCTATTGTGGACTTTGCCTACAACAAATCCAGTCACACTTCTATAATCAAGTCACGCTTTGAGACTATCTATGGATACAACCCTACTACTCTCATAGACATGTTACCAATACCTACATCTAAGGAAGAGAGTTTGGGTAATGTTGACAAGGCTACATAGATTCAAAGGACGCAAATTAAGGTGATTGAAAATTTGAGTAAACAAGTGAGCAAGCAATAATCACTAAGGAGTAAAGGTAGGAAGCCCATGATACTTAAACTAGGTGATTTAGTGTAAATTCATCTTCACAAGGAAAGATTTCCAAATGCACGAGCATAGAAGTTAGCACCCAAAGTAGATGGTCCATTTAGGGTGTTGGAACACATCAATGACAATGCCTACAAAATTGAACTTCCTGATAGGTATGGAGTGTTAGCTACATTTAATGTCTTTGATTTATCACCATATGTTCTAGATGATGAGTAATAGAATTAACAAGATTCAAGGGTGAATCTTCAATACCCCTAGAGCAATGATGAGAACTAGGCAATTTAAGGACCAAGGACTTGATCTAGAGCACATGGTTTGGAAAATTTATTAACTAGTGTTATTAATAGTATGCCAAATGAGGAAGAACAACATATGATCATGGGATTTAAGCTCTAATTTAGGAGTTATTCTAGCTAGAATTACATTAGTGTATAGGACTTGAAATTCCATTGCGGAATACTAGAAGAATTAGGTTAGCATGGGCACAACATGACCATGTAGTAGTTCTTATATCTCTTTGGACAATATTTCAATTTTGTATAGCATTTGATATGGGTGTGCATCTAGGTGTTTCGAAGAACAGAGGATCCTACACGGCCGTGTAAATACCCGTGTTACTCTCTTTGATGTGTTATTGTGTTTTCAAGTTGTGCTATTATACACAATCATCTACAAGAACATGTAGATGCTTGTGTACTTACTATTTTGTTATGAAATTTGTTTGTTTCTTATTTTATTTCCATGGTTGTTAAGGCTACATCCTAGACACACACACACACACACACACACATATATATAAGGGTGGAAAATAACATTACATGAACATTATTGAATATTATTCCTCTTGATTGAGTATTCTCATTAATTTCATTCTTATGAAATATTGCGAATTGTGGCAAACAAACCATCTTATTCAATTTATGTGTTATATCAAATTGGATAGGCAAAGATCAGAATTCTAAGCGATGCATAATATTCATTTAGGAGACTGTTGATATTTCTTTTGATACTCAAAGTTCTTAATATTAGTTATTAATCAAGTTCCTTATATTCAAGTGATTATTTGAACTTGTGGGTGTTAACGTAGTCACATCATGAAGTCTACTTGCTCCCGTCGACCTCTGATTATCGCTGTAGTGGAGTTAAACCTCAAGTCTCCTATCGTGTTGTCCGAAGTCATGAGTACTCTTGTGTCGCACGTTTATATTAAATAAGATAAATATAACCTGTATAATTGTTCATTGCATTAGTACAGTGTTATATGACATCTATATGTGTTTGTATTATCATATATTGAGTTTTTTTAGCTCACTTTTCTTTTATAGGTGAGGACTATTTGATGAATCTACTTTACGATTTGTTAGATTTTGGCTCCGAAAAGAAGTATTGGGTTGAGGATGATAATGTAGACCATGAGGACTTTTACTTATTTCACCTCCTTTTTATGCAGACTTAATTATGTTTATAATGTATTTAGACTTTTATAAGAGCTGTCTATAGCTCCATGGTTTGTTCCTTATGTTTTTATCTTTTGTGGGTCTCTTAAGTCTTAGGATTTAAATTATCTATCTAGTATCATCTATTATGTTCTTTCAAACCACAAATGGAATTATCAAATGTTTTTGAATTTTATTTAATGATTTCAAAGTTCTCAAAGTGATTTAGAAATCTATTTAATAATTTTAATTTTAATACTTTACTTAAATAGGTTACGTGACAGACTATCGTTGCGATAAAAAATTAGACCCATGACATTTCCTTGGCCTTCAAGACAATTGAAAACAATTGAACATTCTATGTCAATTTGGATCCGTGACCACTGGTGGTGGAGAGCAAGTTGCAAAGCTTCCTTGATAGCCACCATTTCCATACCCATCGCAGTTAAGAAATCCCCATTGCGTTACGAACTACACCAAAAGAAAGAAAAACTGGCAAATAAAAATCACAATTAAGTGTAGGGAAACTTCAAACTCCGGATGGTATTCTTACCACATTAATTTTAAGATCCGTCACGGAACATGATCATTAATTTCTTCATAGCAATGGGACATAGGCACACGAAAGTTATATTTACAAAGATTCTCCGCCCAAAATTGACTTTCACATAGCATGTGTTGTGTCCCTGGCGAGTATCTAAAAAAGTAAATTGATATTCCTCATATTGTCAAAATCGCCTGTATTGGATAATGATAGAACTTTATTTCAATTTCCTAGCTGAAAATAACCATTCACACAATTTATTTATTTTAAGAAAATCATAAATTGGATGATGAATTAACTTAAAACAATAATGTCACAATAACGAAAATGACCGATTTAGTATTTTACATAGAGAATTTTGTTTCTCAGCATGTTACTTTAATCTATTCTTTTTTGAAATTTAAAAGTGAAATAATTTTGCTTTTCGAAATGTTGCCGTAATCTATAATATCGAAGTGGACCTTTCTCTTTTTTATTTATTTTATCTTTCATTTCATGTTATCAAAATACGCCAGATATTTTACTAATATTTATCCATGTAATGCTATCAATGGAAGTTATCAACCAGCTATGTTGGGAATATATATATATATTTCGATTATCGTATATTATAAACTGTTGGGAGGGGAATTCGACCTCGTCTTTTCTTAGTCAAAGGCCTTGGCAAAAAATATCTGTTGAAACTCGAAATGGGAAGTTGCATGTGGTTTCGTGATGTAGGTAAAAGAGATAAGTCTCATATTAACTAAATGGAAAAAGTTTTTTTAATCAAAAATTAATTATAAAAGAAAAATTTTAAATGATATTTGTTTGATCTGTTCTTTAAAATAAAAATAATAAATTTATCTCAATTTTATATTAAATTTTTATTAATAATTATAATAATTAAAAAAATGATCCGTGCTATTAAAAAATCAATACCATGCCATTACACTTCCAATTTACACCATTAATGTCACAATTAGAGGTGTACAAGTAAATTGGAAGTCATAGGTCAACTTGTTTTAAAAATGAGCTTGGATTAAATTTTTTAACCTATTTAAGAAGCGGGCCAAATAAGCTTGACCCATTTAACTTATAAGTTAAAGTAGGTTGGCTCACTTACCTCTAAAAAAAATAAAAAGAAATTGTCTGTGACTTGACAAGGCAAGGGCAACAAGCAACAACAATACAACACAGAATAAAAGAGTATGTACAGCACAAAAACAGAACAGTGGTATAAGGACCATTAAATAAAAAGAAACCCTAACTAAGACTACCCCTCTCTCACTCATCCCTCTTCTCTCTACCCTTTAGTCTCCTCTTTATCTCTCGCACTGCAATGCACCAGGCTGCCTCTGACTCTCCCTTCCTTGTTGTGCTCTCTCGCTTCACTCATCCCTCTCCTCTCCGCCTCTTGCACTGCAACATGCCAGGCCACCTCTGGCTCTCCCTTCCCTGTCGCATTCTCTTGCTTCACTTGTCCCTCTCCTCCCTGTCGCATTCTCTTGCTTCACTTGTCCCTCTCCTCTCTACCCTCTAGTCTCCTCTCCGCCTCTTGCACTGTGATGCACTAGGCCACCTTCAGCTCTCCTTTCCATGTCACATATGCACTCTCTCAACTCTCGCTTGTCAAGTGATGGCATCTAAACCCCTCTTTGGGAATATTTGAAGCAATTTCCCTTTCTAATTAAGGAACTTACGGTATGATGCCTTCATCACTGGTGGACTTATAGTAATTTTTGGAAATTTTGTTAAGCTAACCAACAAAGTCTTACATAAAGTTTGGTATTTAGTTATATAATCACCAAATTAATAATTAGCAACTAATTTATTAGTATTTTGTAATGGTTGTGTAAATTTAACTTAGAATTTAGAAAGATATATATGTAGATCAATTTTAATTATGTGTAAAATGGTGATTGTTAATTTTTTTTAATGAAATTCAGATTAATTATATGATTATGATGAATTAGGTCCAAATTGGTAATAGAAAAAGATAGATATGTACATTTTAAAATGGTTAATTTTAGATAAATATGTAGTGTTATGGATAAAATATATCATTATGGAAATTTTGATTTATGACATCTTTTTCCGAATAATCATGGAATTAATTCACAAACAGTTTTGGTAGCAAGATTTACCATATGCCTCCTTGTTTCAACATGTAGTTCTAGTGAAATAGGAATTGGAATTCCCTTGTTGTGAAATTCACATAATTGCTTAGAAGAATTATTTTGCTTAGCATTGGCTTTCTCTATTACTTAGTACATTCTTTAGAGGAATTGGTATTTATCATACCATGCTAATTAAATAAGACCTTTTTCAACTATTCCATTATTGTACTGGCTATTTTTTTTACTCTTATTCATTGTAATAGATATTAATGACTTACATTTTCCTTTGTATATTTTCATAATAGATCGTATTACTTGTACTAGTAACGATAATATCATTCAGCAGATTAATGTGGATGATGAGTTAGACACTCATGAGGGTGATTCCATTATGCCATCTAATACTACAATGGAAACATCTCTCAACTCCTAAAAGCCTAAAGGTAAGAGACTTAGAACAAACACTTTTGAAGTTTGGGAAGTTTTTACAAAAATAAGAGTAGGAAAGGACAATAAAGGAAGAGCAAAACATAAATGATGTAGGAAAAAAATATGTTATTAGTGGAATCAAATATAGGACATTAACTTTGATTCAACATATGAATAAGTATCATTTGCTTCCCAAATATCATGATTGATCAATGTAGAAAGTTAAAGGCAAGAAAAGTATATTACAAAGTTGCTTGTCAAAACTTGTCAATGGTGATAATTGAACACAATCTTCCTTTCCATTCATTGAATACAAGAGGGATTGTACAATTGATAAAACATTTCTATCCTGATCATATTCCCATCTCTAGGAAAACATCTACATTTGATGTTTGGAAATTGTATTTAGTTGAAAAAGAGAATTTGAAAAAAGTTTTGGGAAAAATTCATGGTAGGGTTTCTTTGATATCTAACTTCTAGACAACTTCTACAAGTGAGAGTTATATGTGTTTGATTACATATTTGTGTGGATGATAATTGAAAACATAATAATAATTTTTTTTTCTTTTTATTAGTAGCCAATGAGGCTTTAAATTAAATAAGAGAGAGTGTAAAGTATATAAAAGGGTCAGAGAGTATAATGAAATATTTTTGGAAGTTTGTTGAACAACTCACTAATCTTGACACTAGTGTTGGTTTGTATTTGGATGTAGCCATAAAATGGAATTCTACCTATCTAACGCTTAATAATGCTCTCAAGTATCAATGTGTTTTTTTTCTACTTTTAATTAAATGACTTGAATTATAGATACTGTCTATCATTAGAGAAGTGGAAAAGAGCACAAAAATTATGCAAGTTCTTGAGTCCTTTTTATACCATCACAAATTTGATGTTTCGTTCTTCATATCTAACCTCAAACCTATATTTTTTACAAGTATGGAGGATAAAATGTTTATTGAATGAGAATTTAATAAGTGAAGATTTTATCATAAGAGACATATGTATTAAGATGAAAGAAAAATTTGATAAATATTGGAGGGAATATAGCATTATCCTTGCACTTTGAGTTGTTCTAGACCCTCGAAAGAAGTTCAACTTTTTAAGGTTTTGCTTTAATAAGATCAATCCATTTATGTGTGAAGAAAAGTTGGTTAAAATAAAGAGCAAGTTTTATAAACTTTTTGAAGAATATGATAAGAACAAAGCAAGTAAAGCGCATTTTAGTAGCTTTCAAGGTGGTTCTTCTCAAGTTCAACAAACATCTAGAAGTGAGAGGTAAAGGACTTGCAGGAAGCAAGAGATTTGGAAAAAGTCTAGGTATCGATTTTGCTACTCTTGATGTAAGTTAAACAATCACTTTAGTTTTTTATATATATATATATATAATAATAATAATAATAATAATAATATTCCAATTTTAATGATTAATTATCATTACTATTTTTTTCCTTAATGATGTAAGAGTGTTGTCAAGTTAAGATAAAGATGATCGGTGAGTCTTCCTTAGACTTATATCTAGATGAATTGGCATTAAATATGAATTTTTATTTAGAGTTAGATGTATTGAAGTATTGGATTTGTTTATAATTACTATGTTAGCATATAAATTCGCATTTAGTATTGGCGCTCATGTTCTGACTAAATACTGCAGTTCCATGCTTCTTAAAAATGTGGAAGCTTTAGCTTGTACTCACAATTGGTCACAGAGATTTGATTGGGAAAGTAGTTGTATGGTTCTTTACCTAGCATTTCAACAAAGCTTATATGGTTCTTTATCAAATGGTAACATGTAATATATGTATATCTTTGTTTTTTTTTTTTTCTTATAAAAGATAATACGTAAATGGTATAATAGAAGGCAATAAAGGAAATGTTTTCAAAGTTTTGCTTTCGCCATTAAATTTATTTATTTTTATATAAAATCATTTTATACTTTAAAAAAAAAAACTCGTTAAGTAAGTTAAATAGATTGGGTTAACCTATTAACCAATTAAACACTAAAAGTAAATTAAATGAGTTGGATTAGTGAATTGACCTACTTAATTCATCAAATGATAAAAGTATATTAAATCAACTAAATTAATAAGTTAACTTGTTTAACTTACTTAAGTGTATAGATCGGATCAGACTAATAAATTCTAATCCATTTATTAAATGGCCAAAATAAATTAATCTATTTAGCCCGTTTAATATTTACACGCCTCTAGATTACATGGAATCTACTTTCCCTTCAACTACGAACGGAGACATATTCAATCGATAAATGAATGAATTCTCCAAATATTTGCGACTTGGGACTCCCACTCACTCTGTCTCTCTCTCTACAGTGTCACCTGGCTCTCGATTCCCCGTATAAACCCCCCCTCCATCATATTCCTTCACCTTCCCCCACCTTCCATAAAAGGTCAAGCCCACCAAAATCACACACCTACACCCCACGCAAAACCAGCACAACTCATATTCTTTTGTTTCCCTTCACTGTTCTCTCTCTGTAGAGAATATAAGTTCGCCGATCCAAGTCGAACCGGTTTGGCGATGGACCAAGGCGAACCCGAGAAGCGGTTAGAAGAGGAAGTGAAGAGAGCAGTTGATGAAGCCAAAGAGCTTCAAGAACTCGCCGCTTCTTATCTGGCCCGCACTTCTACTGATGAGCAGTCCATTCAACGACGCGCCGTTGCGTTCGATTCGACGGTTGATCGCCTCCGGTCTTCTCTTGAATCTCAACTCAATTTGAAGCTCATTAACCCCAAACTCGCTGATAAGGTGACGCCAATTTTTAATTTCTTTTTATCGTTGATAGTTTTTTTTTTTTTTCATTTATCGGTTCGACCTTGTGCTTGGAGGTGGACCTCCCCAGGTGTTGAATTTAGTTATTAGCGTCTTTGAAATATTGAAATATGAAAATTGAAATGATGTGTGTATTAGTAAGTTATAGTGCAGTTCGATTTCAATTGTTGGTGATCTCATGCATGATGGTTCGCGAGGTGGTCGGTTCACGAATTCAAGTTAGGTACCTGTTCCCATTTGGTGTTCCTATAGTGGCCCATTAATCACGCGCTGTTATATGTAAAAATGTAGTAAAAAGTAGGAAGCAATTCTATGTTAATTGGCTAAGCCTTGCAGTCCGATTGGAATGAGCATGCCGATTCAAATGGATGGGCATGCTAAACGGTGACAGGAAAATTCTGTCTAGGTGCACACGAGGTTGGGGCTGTCAGATGAGGCCCAGGGAATGTTGATGTTTAAAGATTTTTTCTGGATAAGAGATGTTTAAAGATTTTTGCATGCATGCGATAAAGGAAACTGCAGTTGATGGGTGTTTTAAGTTTCATTTCCTGGTTTTGTGGGGTTTTATGATGAAATTGCTTATTGTATTCTTTAAGCAGTACTTTTTTCATGGAGATGGTTTCTTTATATTGAATGTTGGAAGCAAACACGTAATTTGTTTGGTTGTTTCATCTTTTTTTTTTTTTTTGATATTGGATAATATATTATTTACGAATTACAATGGGTGAATATGTCCAAATTGGAGGAATAAAAAACTGTTGGTGCTAAAAGTTGGCAGATGTTAATGAAGACTATTTGAGAAGGGAAATCATTTTTCTCTGATTGGAAGATGTCTTTCATTGATTAATGTGTTTGGTATTCTCCAAATATGGAGAGCATGCATTGTGAGACAAATGCACACTTAGTGGGAGTTATGTTTTTGGGGGTATTGGTATGACTCTGGTTTTTCTGCTGTATACAGCTAGATGAAGAATTGCAGAAAGCAAAATGTGTTGTGGTTGATGGAGAAGCATCTGCTTTCTCTCTTCCCAAGTCTCAAGGTTTCTTTCTCTTGAGTTTTTTTTTTTCCCCACACGGTACCATGTATGTATCTACATGGTTGTGATTCCCTTTGGTCATGTTTAAGTAACAGGTAATTTGATAAATGTTACACAGGAAAGTTCTTGAGAATGTTCTTGGGTCCGATTAATGTGCGTGCCCCAAGGAAAGATATCCAGCTCAAGGTTAAAGAGGAATACAACAGTTACAGAGTATGTCCTTTAGTCCTCTTATGCCATTAAGCGTGTTTCTTAATGAATTGGAATCAATTGATTTGATCTTAAAGCATAGTAGAAGTTATATGCAGTTAGACTTGATTCCTATGGTCCACTTTTTTTTCTATAGTATGCTATGCTCTTCCATTTTTTCCTTCTGTAGTGATTTTCAAGCCATGCTCAGTTTATTTTTCTGTGGGCAAAGACTAGCTTATGGCTACCTGACAACAATCCAGTGCCAGAGCCTTGGTACAATGCTAATCCATCCTTGATAGGGTACATCGCTGGGGACTAGTACAGTCTACCACATGCCTCCTATGTCACCAACATCCGGAGGACCACGCCCATCTTTTCTTCCAGTGTGATTATACATCACAAGTCTGGAGCATAGTTTGTGATTGTATGAATTGTCCAGTCTCTTCAAACAACTGGGAACAAGTGACTAAATTCTTCATGGCTTTGGGTGACTCGCTGACACATCATAGGTGGTGTATTACCCTAGCCGCAACAGTGTATTGCATCTGGCGCACCCGTAATAAAGTGCGTCTTGGGCAAGCTCTTCCGGGAATTAGCATTGTAGCAAACCAAATACGTGCCTACTCTGCGCCATTGTAACCCTACCACTTCACCGCACCCTAGTGCCTAGGGATAACATGCTAGCACACTTATTGTTGGTGTGCCCCTTGTAATTTACTTTCCTGTATTTTATCACTCTACTTGCAAATCAATAAATTATTAATTACCCAAAAAAAAAAAATCCAGTGCCAGAGCTGTTTACATTTGCTGAGGGGAATATTTTTCCCTCTTAATGGTGCTGGTTTCATCACTACCTTCATATTTCCTGATTGACGTGTTAGATGTATTAACTTATGTCATTATCAACAAAATGGCAATTAGATATACCATCCACAGATACAATTTCTGATAGAAACATTCCTTATGCATAGTTTTCGTATTCTTTCTTCCTAAATCTTGTTCCCTGCTTCCATGGTGATTATATTGTGTACACATGTTTTATTTTTCATTCAGAACCCATTCATGAAGATGCAGCTTTGGATATTGCATCTAGAAACAACTTTTGGCTTTGGGCTTTTAGCTATAGCAGGAGTGCTATTCAATTGCAGTATGAGGCTGTTTAATTTTTACCTAGGATGATGTTGAACTTATATAGAACCTGTTCAAATTATCTTGAGCTTATATCAAGACATTGAAATCATATGGCATATGTAATGTCTCTCTAATGGGTACCAGAGATGTGCTGGTTAGTATTTGTGATACCATATGCGTTGGTGGTAGGCCTATGTTGTTTTATTTTTGTGCTTGTACAAGCTCTTACTTCTGTACTTGAGGAAGTTGGTTGTTATATCAAATTTTCTTTCTTTGTGCAGGATCGAACTGCCCTTCTCTTTCTTCTTTTTCCAACGACACTGCTTATTTTAAGATCTTGGATGTGGGATGGATGCTTGCCAGCATTTCCTGTCCAGCTTTACCAGGTAGAACGTTTTAACTACTTAATGCTTTTCCCCACCTTATTCTCTTTACTTTGGGTGCAGTAGAATTTTCATTTTTGTCTCTAACATGAGATTATTCATTAGGCCTGGCTTTTGTTTCTTTACACTGGGCTGGCATTACGAGAAAACATATTGAGAGCAAATGGAAGTGATATTCGTCCATGGTATGAAGTTAACCTCTCTTGCTCTTTATTTCTAGGATATGGCAAATTAGAAAATATATTTACTTCAATTTGTGTGTTGTCTGCTCAGGGATATTGCTTCTTAGCTCCTTTACCATTTAGAAGCTGAATGAGGAACTTTTTTTTACTGGGGCCTAATTAGTCTTTGTGCGTTATTGATTGTCACAACTTTTCTGTCATGAAAACACTACAAGTCCTAAATTATTATCATCACCCAAAAAAGTCTTAAATTGTTGTACCAAAAAAGCAAGGATTAAATCTAATTGTGGTCAATGTGAATTGGGATTTGGAGGTGTAAAAAGTTTTGTTATTCTGCTCTATTTTCTTTATTGATGTATCACAGAAAAATTACATTATTTAGTCTCTGGCTTATCACTTTAAAATGCATAGAGGTTGCTGCAGTTGGACAATGGAAATAAGTATCAGATGGACTAACTGAGATCAAAGAGAGGAGTCTTAATATTTCATTACTCAAAGGAGATTATCGGGATGTTATGTTATGCTGAATGGGCTAAAAATTTAGGTGAAATTAAAATATTTATCCTAGGGAAAGTTAGGCATCAAGTTTTAGAGTAAAAATGTTGTACAGATGAACTGCTCCTATCTTTGGCTATTGGAGCATTTTTACGTTATAACTTAAACTATAAATCATACTCCTTTCCCCATGACTTTAAGTTACTCCATTACATCATAGTCATGAATAGGTTTTCAGAGCTTAGGTGCAGAAATCATGGATGTGGTTGCTGAGATGCAAAGATTGTTCTTTGAGGTAGGTCTCGTATGAATGAAAACATTGGCATGATAATTCTGAGAATTATGCATTTTTTACTGTTAATTCTGAAATAACCATGGCACTATTGAGGTCTAGAATTATATGGAAATATCCAATTATATATAAATAACATGTCCTAATATTATTTAATTAAAGCTAGGAGGAATAATCCCTTAAATGACTTTAAACTCTAGTTATCAGGCAGGGCTATTTAACAACCAAAATTTTTATTATTTTTCATATGAATTATCTCCAAAAGAAACTTTTCTATTAGATATTCAACACTTGTTCTCAAGGGAACAATCAACTGTGGACATGTGCAGGTAGTCTGAAACTTGTTCTTTGATGCAATAATTTTATCCTTAAATTCTAGTGAAATATGTCCACTGTGTACATTTTCAAACTTTGGATGCCATGCACATTCTTTCTTTGTTAACTTTTCCATGACATAGCTTCTATGTCCTAAAAATTATCTTTGACCAATTTTCCTAATTTTGGTGGCGTGCATGACTGATCTTCTAGTCTTACAATGTACCTTCAATGCAGTCCTCTTCTTCCTGTTTTAGCTATGCAGACGGGTGTATTTATCTTTTTTTTTGGATAAAAAGGGTGTATATATCTACTGAACCTTTGTTTGATAGGATTGGTGTAATGGGGTCCATGTTTCCATCCTTTCCCATTAAATTGTTTATTGGTAGGACACAAGGCAAACTTTCAAACTTGTTCCAAAAGGCACCCATTGGCTCTATGTGTTTTGAAGAACTCAAGTATTTATTTTTCTTGAAAACATTGTTTTTCAGACTTTTCAAAGATCTTCTTCTACCCTTTTTTTTTTTAATAATTCAAGGGAAATTGCTGTACAAAAACTAAATACTTTTTTTGTTTATTTTATTTTATTTATTTTTTTAATAGAAGAAAAGTACAAATCCTAATACCTTCAAAGAAGGAGGTCCATGAGCAATATATCTGCTTATACAATCTTTAATGTTCTAAAAAAAAAAAAAAAAAAATCTAACTGCCTTCCTACTAACTACCCCTATTTATAGTGGACTCATCCTAGACTACTGTTAAGCTAACACAACACCCCCAAACGTGCAGAAAAATACAATACCCACAACTCATACTTGCAACATTAATCTCTTGGTATCACATCTGTTGTTACAAGATCCTTGCTAATATGCGTGACCTGCATGTGACAAGAAAAAAGAGCTTTGGGGGCTGCTGGTGTTGATTTTGGCATGGCCATTCTAACGCTCAAATCAGTGATTTGGAGGAGTTGAGGAACGGTAGAGAGATAATATGGATTTGGAATAATAGAGTTTTGATCTATTACCTAGAGGCCTGATATTGTATTTAGAGGGGGATAATCAAGCTACATAAGGAAAGTGATAAATGTTCCAAGATCTCCTCTTTGATTTTGGATTTGGTGGAGAATAATCAGAGGAGTTATAAGATTGTTGACTTGCCTTATTTACTGATTTCTTTCTACTTGTTTTCATTTAAACTCTAGGCTTGGGCCAGCCAGTTGGGCCTGGGCCTGGGCCTGGGCTTGGGCCAGTTGAACTGAGCTTGGGCAGGCCGATCTAGGCCTAATGGCTCACGTCTGTGGCAGCTTATTAATACTATTAGATTTACCTGGGCATGGAGGCTTAAGTTCGAAATATCTTATTAACATCTACTAGTGACAGGGTCGTACCAAAACTGCATGCGTGGAAAGTGAAAGACTTCCTTTTAGCTGCTTTCCATAAGTTCTGAACTTCCATGACTAATGCATCACTAAACTTGACAGTATTTGTGATGAATTGGAATATACATCAACTCAAGCTGAAGTAGCTTGCAAGCTGTGCTATGCACTTACAACTCCTTATGCATATGGTAGAGCTTCTATCAGCTAGCTTGGAATTTAAATTAATGTAAGCAGTTGTTGTATCCCTTTATTCTCACAATTGAGAACTTTGATGTTAATTGATGGGTATGGTGGGAAGGCATTTTTGTGTTTCTTCTGCTGAGCTGCAAAGTTACTACGACTCTCTATTTATATAATGAATCTTCATGCTGTATCTTTAATGCATGTACTTTTCTTCTTCCATCAATTCATTTTCTATTAAATTGTTGTCATTATAATCAGACAATTTACGTCTTATTAAGCAGTAATCTGGTTTAGTTGATTTTTTATCCAGAGGATTGAAGTTCATGTATTTCTTTATACAGGTGGATTTACCACCATTATTGTGCGATGATAATGGCCCTGGTCAGCCTCACATGGGAAATTAAAGGACAGCCAGATTGTGCTCAGAAGCAGGTTAGTCTTTCTTTAAAGTTGGAATAGGGTCAATATCCCAATGGATGGGGGAACCACCTACTACATGTTGATGAGTTGAGAAGCCTCTTTTGCCTTGTTTTTAGTCTGACATTCTTTATGTTTTTCAGAAAGGTGTGCATCTTTTCTTACAATGGGCTATCTTGCAAGGAGTAGTAATGCTTCTGCAGAACAGATACCAGCGTCAGAGACTTTACACTCGTATTGCCTTGGGAAAGGTGTCAATAAACAATTTTTCTGCACATGCATATTAGGATATGAGTTACTTGGATGTGTGGTTGTATTGTGAATGAGATTGCCTGTATTTTACATAGAATAGTAGATCACATGTTCTAATATTTATAGTTATCAGGCCAAGAGAATGGATGTTGTCTGGGGAGAGACAGCTGGTGTGGATGGGCAATTAAAGCTGCTATGTCCTGTTCTGTTTATTATGCAGGTAATTTATGTATAAATCATTGCGATTCTTCTTCCTTTAGATCAATTTAAGTATGCACTTCCTAAAATTTTTGAATCAGTGTTCTGGGATACTTCATCTACCTTTTTGTTTAGTAGTTATTTGTTTTGGGTTACCACATCTACCTTTTGTTAGTAGTTATTATTTTTGGGTTACCATATTTGGATATTATGTTTACCAGGTTTTTGAATTTTTGAATTTTTATAGGTTGCTTAAATAAAAAGACTTATGCGTTTAAAGCAGTGATGTGAGCTGATTTCTTTGAGAACATGTAACTGGATGAGCTGATGTGCTGTTATAGCTTCTTGCTTTTCTTAAGTTCATCAGTTGATTATTGATATGAAGAAATTGGTAAACTAGTATCAACAAGGGAAATCTATGAGATTTAAGAGTGATATGAATATGTTAAAGATCCACGATTGGTAATCTGTAATAGTTGTGTGATATGGGCTTCTTAAAGATCCAGTTTGATCCTCTAGGTCAAATGTTTCTTCTTGTGAGGATGAGTCATCTTACCCTGCACTTTGATCAGGAGGGTGGGTTTAAGTGCCCACTGGATAATCATAATAGGTTAAGTCTGTAGTTCTAATTGAAACTTATGAATCTGTGCTTATTGTGCTTTCAGGGTTTCGAGGCATATGTAGGACTCTTGCTGGTCAGGACGGCTTTAGTTGGTATGGTCTCAGAATGGCAGGTGTGTTGGACAGCTTAACTCTCCCCCATTTTCCCCCTTCTCTTTGAAGATATTCTAGTCTTCATTTGTCTAGAAAACTCAAGTAGATCTCATGATTCTGCAAGTCTGATACATGAAAATGGCTGGGTTGCAGGTCATATTTTGTGGCTTTCTCTTGGTCTTTATGGCGGTTGGAAACTTTGTGAATACAATAAAGATTCTCATGACGAAGTCGAAGTTTAAAGCAAAGATGAAAAGAACTAAGAGCAAACAGGACATGCTGTAGAAATCCCTAATTTTAGGTTTGATTATTTAGACCTAGGATCTCATAAAGGGCTGCTTTTTTGTTTCATTTTCATGTGAGGAACATGGCAATCAAAAAGAAAAGCAGTAGGGATGTGTTTCGAGCTTCTCAGGCTGACATGCTACGAATTCTTGGCGGTTTGTTGATTCCTCAGTTCATACTGAAGAAAGCATGAAGTTAGAATCAGAAAAAAATTCGGAATATGAATATTTTCCCTTTTTTTTTTTCATTTGCAAATGTGTTTAGCTGGGCATAATTCTGGCAACTCAATACTTGAAGTTTGAAGTTGTAGGCTTGAAGCCATAACAAAGTGGCTGAGTTGCCCTATGATTGGAATTCTTTATTGACTTTTGTCCTAGTTTTTTCTTCTTGGGGTCTCGTTAGTAATTTGAGTTTTGTACACATAATTTAACTCCGTGCTATTATGCGGCACCTTTTATGTGAATGTTGATATACCGGGATGGGTTGAGTTGAATCTCATAAAGGTTTGTCTTGAGTCCGTTTAATTTCATATAGTTCCTGTTGTCTTTTGATTTGTATTGCTGAACCTTACAACGGAGATTGTAAACAGATCTTATCATGATGTCTTGCCTTGTAGTTGTATGAATAACCTTAAATTTGCTTAAGTGTAAAGGTCAAAATGTATCCTGAAAAATCTGCTGCCCCAAAGACAAATCTGAGCGGAATTACCAGAATAGTGAGGTTGGTTTTGATCTTCTATGAGTTGTTGCCTTGTTTTGTTTCCTCATCCTGTAATTTGTTTTTCCTTCCTAGTCTTTGAATGTCCGTCTGAAGTAATTGTTAGAATACAAGTTCGGAATTGCTATTACTAATGGAGTAAGAAAAGTCAGAATTGTAGTGAAACATCCTGATAATTTTAGTTTTAATAAATGGATAATTGCATAAAGGTATGTGTTAATATAATGCATAAGCATTCGTATACTCAAATCAAATACAGACTCATACGAATTCGAGCATTGCTGACACGATAAGAATAATTGTGATCGCCAAATAAAATAGAGTGATTTAAGTTATATGATATAAATAAGAAAACAATAAAAATAAAGAGAATTAATGACCTAAAAGAGGAAATCAAGTAATAATCTAAAATAAAACCACGATTAAGATGGATATGATAGCATTGAAAAGCTATCGTATGGTGAGTACGCTTGTAAACTCATCTCGAATACTATAGATATGACGTTGGGCTTCTCTTATAATTTATTCTAGCATGAAGCAACTTGCTGCGGTAGGAGGGAAGAAACGCCCTAAGGTCTTTGCTTCCCAATAAGAATAAGTATCAGAGCTCTTATTCTTTAATTTGGATTATGGTGGAGTAAGTAAATATCTTAGAAGCATTTTGCGTGACCATAAGTTTTTGAGCTACTAGATTTAGGGCTCTAGATGATGTTCTCCATTTTAGTTCAAACCTTATGAAGTGGCTCATAAAGTTTTCGTAAAATAAATAGTATAAGTTTGTAATTTAGATATAACTATGGAATGTGGTTTTAGCTCATTAATATAAGTCTTCAAATATCTTCATATGCCTTCCATAGATATCATAAGTACCATCTTCAATTAATTAGAAGCTTTGATTTATCTTGATTATGAAATAAAACACTTAATAGATTCTAAAATAGAAGTCTCCAATAAGTCAGAAGCTACAAATTTAGAAGCACCTTCCTTTAATTTAGAAACATTTTCTCTTAAAGTCATCATTGACAAACTTCTTTTGAAGTTCAAATGATGAAGTATAAAATTATCCTTGTATACTTCTTAATGTAACAAAGAAGCTCCCTACGTCCTCTAAACCATGTTACTTAATCCATGTGATATTGATCTCCTCAGAGGTCTCCTATACTAAAATCTCCAATTTTGATTTTGATCCTCATTCTATCGAAGTTCTTACTTTTGTTTCTAATTCCCCTCATCTCTCTCAGGCTGATGAAGATTTATCCTCAAATTTTTATGATTCTCCTATTGCCCTTTTTCTTCATCATTCTCTTGCCCTTTCTACTCTACTTTAACTTACCCTTGCTCTCCATCTTCTTTATGAAATAAGGAGATAAACCCACACATTGGAAGTAGCAAAAACTTTGTGATCTCTTGGTAACTCCAATTGATAAGCATTGTCATTGACTTTCTTAACAATTTTGAATGATCCTTTTGCTCTAGGGGCAAGTTTTTGAAAATTCCTTCTTGGGAATCTTTCTTTCCTCAAGTCAATCCACACTAAGTCACAGTTTTTGAAGCTTTTACTCTTCTTTCCTCTATTACCATAGTGCTATTGCTTAGTGCCAATCTTTTTAAGCTTGTAAGAAACCTCTTAGTTAAGATTCTAATCTCCTTTGCCGTTGTAACCCCACTAAAACTCTTATCCTTTGCCACTAGCATTAACAATAAATCTAAAGGCATAGTAAGATTGCAACCATACACAACCTTAAGTAGAGATTTTCTTGTGAAACAATGCATAAATCTATTATAAGCAAACTTAATAATAGGTAAACACACATCTCAATTAGAATGGTTTTTGCCCATAGTAACTCTAAGTAATGTACCCTATGTTTGATTAACAACCTCCATTTGTTCATCTGTTTGTGAATGACTATTTGTGAAAAACATCAACTTAGTTCCTAATCCTTTCGATAAAGTCTTCCAAAAGAAACTCAAAGACTTTACATCCCTATAAGAAACAATGCTATGTGGGATGCCATGAAGTCTAATAATTTCTTGCATAAATAAGATAGTTATAAACATTGCATTACCTATTTTATGGCATGGAATAAAGTATGCCACCTCTCTAAATTTATCCACCACCATCATAAACTGGATCTTTAAATCTAACTATTCAAATTAATTTAAGAACAAAGTCCATGTTAATGTCAATCCATGGTTTTGATGGTATAGGTAAGGACATGTAACATAAAGCACATATTTCAATCACCTTGTGCATATCTTTCAACATTCCTATCCAAAAGAGATGCTCTTTCAACATGTCAATCATCCTCTTCTCTCTAAAATGTCTAGATTACCTTCTAGAATGGGCTTCTTTCACAAGTAACTGTCTCAGAAGGTACACATAACTTTCCTTTCTTAAAAATATATCTATCACTCAAGTAATAACCTTCTACTATAACTCCAGGATCACATTTCATCACAATAACACCAAAATAATCATCTCCAACATACTACTCTTTTATCAAACTAAACGCAAATGACTTAGTTTGTAAAGTAGTGATTAAAGTATGTCTTTGTGATAATGCATCAATAACAATGTTAGCTTTCCCTTACTTGTAATTATCACATAAGTAAAGCTCTTAAGAAACCCTATACACTTCATCTGTCCTTTCGATAACTTTTGCTATCCCTTTAAATACTCGAATCATTCATGATCAATATAGATAATAAGTTTTTTTTTTCAAAAGCAAGTAATGTTACCAAACTATTAAACTCAAATCAAGGAATACAACTCTTTATTGTATACTAAATAATTCAATGCTACTCCATTGAGTTTCTCACTAAAGTAAGCAATAGAATGTTTCTCCTACATTAGAACAACTCTAATATTAACACCAAATGTATTACACTCAACTTCAAAGATTGTCTTAGAATTTTGCAGAATCAACATTGGTGCATGGAAGTCTTTCATCAACCTTCACATAACTCTTTTGTGCTTTGTTAGTCAACCTCAACTTCACATTCTTCTTTGTGGGATTAATTAAAGGAGATAGAAAATTACTAAAATTTTTGACAAATCTCCTACAGAAAGATGCCAAATGTCGAGATTGAAAATTTCTCTTTTTTCCTTAATTCAACTTTATATTAAGCTTAGCCTACTCAATATAAGCCACTAAATAGAAATTTGGAAAAATTAAATATTTATGGACAAAAACTTCTAAATTTGTTTTTTATAAATTGGAGTTGTTATCCAATCAAAATCGGGGATGAAGGGAAATTAGGGTTAATTGTTAGGATTAACCCTAATTTTAGCAACTAATTTATGTAAAAACCTTTTCTTAACAAAAGATTTTTGAAACAAGAGAAAATGAGTTTAGGATCTACCTTATTTGAAACCATTTGGTCTTCATATAAAATTTTTAAAAAATTTATAAAGGAGGCTTTTATTAACAATTTCTATGCCTTTTTGAGCTTTCTTATAAAAAATGGTTAACAGATTTGTAAAAAGATATACATGAAAAAAAGAATTAGGAGCCAATAATCAAGACAAGTAAAAAGATATGTTTTTATTTTTATTTTTTTATATTTCCTAACAAAACTGGCAAAAAGTCATTAGTAATTACCAAAATATCTAAATAAACTAAAATAGGAAAGGAACATAGCAAATATACATGATCAACTCAAATAAACAAAAGAAGTTTTCATATCTTCCTACAAAAAGAGGGAAGTCAATAATATGAAAAAACAATAATTTTTTTTTTACTTCATTCTTCCCATTTTAATTTTTGATTTTTGCAAATTTTTTTTTAATTTTTTTGTTTCCTCGTAGGTGCCTATATATTTGTTATTTGGAATCAAACCACTATAGTGCTATTTTAGAAAAGTTTAGTTTATTGGTTAATATTGTTTTTAAAAGACATCATTTTTGTATTATTAGTCAATTTATTTATTTCATTAAAAACCCTAGAATCACATTTTTTTCTCTATTTGAAATAGAAAAGACCTTAAATTTTGATGAGAAGGCACATTAAGAGTTTTTGTTTCAAGAAAACAATTTTCTAAGTGATGAAATGATTTTTTTCAAAGTAGAGAAGATTTTTCTATAACGAGGATTTCGAAAAGAGAATCTTCCTGAAAAAGCTTTTGGTAAAAGAAAAAAAAAAAATGCTAGATTTCATAAAAGGACCTTGAATCGTAAAGAAGAACATGCTAGGACTAATAATAATGCAATAACATGCATGAGATATGAATATGATGGCTTTTTTAATTTTAATGAATTAATGACATACAACATAAAACATGCAACAATAACATATTATTTGAAACTTACCATTGCTCTACTAATATAATAAGAATATTCATAAAAAACATTTTCTTTGTTATTTTATATATTTTATATTTTTTTAAAATATAATATAATAAAAAAATAAAGAAAAAGAAAAGGAAGAAAATCACTTACCTTCACGCAATGGCTGATGGTGCTGATGAATGGAGCTCCGACAACTGGTGGACAATGGCGAGTGGTCGGTGCGATTTTTGGCAGTGTGGGCAAGCAAAGCTCTAAGCTAATATTTTTGCTGAAGAAATAAAGCTCCCTTAATTTGGCTTGAACTGAAACTTCAAGAAATACAAGACCCTGACTTTGTTTCGATCAAATTGGATGCAAATTATAGCGAATTGATTGCAATTAACATATGGGCTTGACTCCTGGGGATATAGGAAGTTGATAGATGGCTTTAGTTTGTTTTGAGTTTCTCTCGTTTGGGGGAAATTGAAGAGAGAGTTATGGGGTGCCGGTTGCATCTTAGCAAGAGAACTGCTATTTTCAACTTATTTTTCTATGAAACTTTTACAAATCATGCTTGGAACCCCTATTTATAGTGCCATGGTGTAGATTTATTAAAGATTGAATCTTTTGTAAGAATGGGTATTTTGGTTTTTGCTTGATTTTACATCCGGCTTTAAACATAATTTATTTGTTTTGTAGAATGAATTGGAGCATTTTATCATATTCTGAGCTTTCTCTTTTATACATATATATATAAAAGATATATATAAATAAGATTCGATTGAACAAAACGTGAAATATCAAGTTTAATTGCATCTTGAACATTTGGGTTATGTACGTGTATTTATATTATTTCCATGATTTTGAGCTTATTTTAAATGCACTTTCCTTTATTATTTGATGTCTATTTGACCAAAATAACTTGCACTCATGCATATTTTTTATTGGTGCTTTTTATTTGATGAAAAAAAGGTTGAAATTCAAATGAAAAATGGCACAAAAAGAAGCACTTGTAACCTTCCTTTTCTATATTGTGTTGAAGAAGGAATGAGGAAGATGATAAATAATAATCGGGTTTACCATTCAATGCTCACCAAGTGTCTATGCAAAGGGAAAGAAAATAAAATGCGCCTAGGTGCCCTTGGTGAGTTTTGAACGAGCGACTATTGAGTCTCCACATGCATGTTCGATATTTGTTGTATCATGCATGTATTATCTATTTAAACAATCCTTTGGGCTAAATTTGACAAGTTCCAATTAACTTTGGGCCTTAAAAATAAGCTTGAACCTCATGGGTCTTCAAAAATAGACTTGCACAATTTATGAGTTCAATGTACACATGTAAAATTAATTTTTCAAAAATTGCCCAAGTTGATAAAATTACGAGCTCAATTTTGTCCAATGCTTAGCTTAACTCAAAACTTTACTTTTTTTTTTTTTATAAATTAGATTGAGATGTTGTTTGAAGTCATAACCAACTTAAATTGTTTACTTTTCTTGATTTTGCAAACAAGTAAAGCCAACCCTAAGCTAAAAAATTAATTAAAAAAATGGCCTTTTTTGCTAAAAAACTTTGATTTTGTCAAATCACACACATACACATAGATACACATGTATATAGACTTTGAAAATTGTTTTGGACCATCACATGATTATTTTTGTGATTTTTTATTTTTCAATTTTCTTGTATTTTTCCATTACATAGATATTTTTGGATTTTTGGGCTTTTTTCTAAGATTAGGGCTTTTCTAAATTTAACTAAAATAGATAAAAAAATTTTAAAGGAAAAAAGGGTTGCTTACAACTACCCCTTTGTGGTGAAGTTTGATAAAAATTTCACTATAAAGATAAAAGAGACTACTAGTTTTTGCCTAAAGAGATTGAAATTAGGTTTCAAAAAGGTTGAAAGGCTAAGGTTGGTTTTTGAACATCTACTTGCTAGCTATTACAAGACTAGGCTTTGGGAAGTGTTTATTGATTTAAAGTGCTAGCTACTAACAAGACTAGACTTAAAAGAGATCAAACCATCTAAATAGGTCTAAATATTTAAAGGTGCTAGCTAGTAACAAGAATGGACTTAAAAGGGAGACTAAACCACCTCAATGGATTTGAGCATCTAAAGGTGATAGCTACCTAAATGGATTTGGAAATCAAACTAGAGAAGCTAGATATCTAAATGGTTCTTAACATTGAAGGGTGCCAACTACTAATGCAACTAGGTTTAAAGGGGGCTAGATAACTTAAATGGGTTTAAACATCTAAAGTTGCCAACTATTAATGAGACTGGGCTTAATTGGGGTTACACATCCTAAATGGGTTTAGATATCTAAAGGTGTTAGCTACTAACGAAACTAGGCTTAGAAAAGGGCTAGACAATCTAAATGGGGTTTGGACATCTCAAGGTGCCAACTATTAACATGACAGGGCCTAATGGGGCTAGACAGCTTAAACGGGTCTAGACACTAGAGTTGCTAACTACTAATGAAATTATGCTTAAAAAGGGTTGAACAACCTAAATGTGTCTAGAAAACTAAAGGTGTTAGCTACTAATGAGACTGAGTTTAAAAGAGGGCTAGACAATTTAAAAGGACCTAGACATCTAAAGATACTAGCTACTTGTGAGATTAAGCTTAAGAGGGGACCAGACAACTTAAAAAAGTTTGAACATGTAAAGTACTAGCTACTAACGAGACTAGACTTAAAAGGGGGTTAGAGATCCTCAATGGATCTTGATTCTAAAAGTTGCAATGAGATTGAGCTTAAAAGGAGCATGTGTGAGCACTAAGAGAGTGTGGTTAGGGAGGGGGGCATGGGGGCGGTAGGTGGTTGGTGTAGTAGGGGGTGGGGTAGATAACCTAAATAGGCCTAGACATCTAAGTGTTGGCTATTAATGAGATTGGGATCAAAGGGGAATAAAATAATTTGAACTAAGTTTAAACAATAAAAGGGTAGGGAATTATGCTATAAAAGGTAGGTAATCAAAGACACAATTGACTGGAAAACGCTCTAATGAGCAAGCTAGAGATGGGATAGTGCCTTAATGAGTAGGTAATCTAATGATTTCTATAAAGAGGGATAGTGCTCTAATGAGCAAGACATTAAATGAGATAGATTATTTGAGGGGATAGGATAACGCTTTAATGAGTAAGCCATCTAAGTGAGAAGATAGGATAGCACTCTAATGAGCAAACATTTGAGGAAGATAGGATAACATTAGAATAGTTAGGCTATCTAAGGAAATACAATAGCGCTTTGATGAGCAAGCCAATTGAGGATTGTAGGATAATGTACTAATGTGTAGGCCATCTGAAGAGGTAGGATAGCTCTTTAATGAGTAAGCCATTTAAGGAAGGTAAGATAGTTCTCTAATGAGCAGGCCATTCAAGGAAGGTAGGGTAGTGCTCACATAAGTAAACTATCTAAGGAAATAGGATAGTGCTATGTTGAACAGGTCATCCGAGATAGAGTGGAGACTATTGCTTAAGCTTTAGAGGTGCTAGGGTATAGATAGACCAAGGCTTGATCACTTGAATGTTAAGATAACTGATAGCTTAATTGTTGATTTTTAACTAAGTGAACCCAATGAATTTCTAAGGCCCTTTTTTCCTAAAATTTTTGGAGGTTACGACTTTTAAAAAGCCTAAATGCAAGAAAAAAAATTGAATTTTGTTATTTGTTCATTGTATTTTAAAAACATTGGACCAAGGCTTTATTTGTAAAACTTTATTTATTTATTTTTTTCTAAGGAGTAGGAGAGTCCCGTCAGCTTTAAAGATTGTAGATGAGAATTGCTTAATAATCACTTGCTCTTTACCAATAATATCCAATGGTTTGTGCTTGTACATAGGGGTTATGGTAAATGGGCCAAATTGACATTATAAATTGCTTAACATTCTCTTGGCTTGTCTGAGAACCATTGTTATATCTATAACTTTCTAGGAGCTTCATTATAGTTTGTCTAATTTGCTCTTCTTGAGTGGTTGAAGAGGAAAAGATTCCTTTGTATACACTATTCTTGTTATGGGCCTATTCGAGCTTCTTTTAAGTTTCAAGACTTCAATTTTTCTTCCTGGAAATAAGTATCCCACTCCTTGAATAGTTTAGTCCGTGAGGGCTTCCTTACTTGCTTAAGGTTAGATTCACTCTAGACTCCAAATTCGTAAAATTATGGTCTATGTTATAAGTGATATACCTAGGTCAATTTGCTAGGTCTTTACTTAAGATAAAAATGTATGCCTTTGGTTAAATGGATATAATGTATAGGCTATTTTGGAAAGAATTTGTCTTCATTTTATCTTAAGTTTACAATTTAAGAACCTTAGAAAAAAAATAAAAATAGGCTTACCTTAGTTCCCATTAGTAACTTTTTCCTAAGATAATCTAATCTTTCTAATCGAAAGAGCCTCTTGATAGGTGGTGTCTTGAGTGGGCCGGTGGCATAAACCTTAGATGTTGAGTTGTAGATCTTGATTTTAGCTTTGACTTCAATTTCTTGACCTTTTCTATTCCTCTTCTATCTTTTCATTCTTGCTTCTCTCTCTTTATAGCTTTTTTTGCGTATTTCTTCTTGTCTTTTTGTCTTCTTTCTTGCTTGTCTTGCCATCCCTCTCCTTTTTTTCTTTTTTCCTTGGCTTGTTCTCACTCTTTGCCTTTTTCTTAGTCTTCCCTTTTATTATTATTATTATTATTATTATTATTATGTTGTCATTTTGCAAGCTCCTAACAGCATGGAGTTGATCATTTCTTTAGTTTTCTTCTTCCTAAATGGCTTACAACTTTAACATGCATGTTTTCTAGTAATACAAAATTTTTCCCATGGACTCATCTTAAACATGTTCAAATCACAAAGCAAAAAGGGCCTATTGGTTTAACCAAAAAAAAATAAAATTACAGCTTCACATAATCAACTTTAATACAATATTACTAATGACTCAAGATGTTGTTCTTTGATAATATTGTCTAAAAAATATCCTAACATGTTTAAAATTTTGTTTCATGTAAATTGGAGTTAGATTTTGTTATAAAAATCAAAACATTATATATATATACATATATTGAGTTAATGCTATCGAAAAAGAAATAAGGGACAATGAGAACTTAAATCTTTAAGTTTTTTTTTTTCTTACCATACGACGAGTATGAAGTGGTGTCAAGGGCTACTACTTGATGTGCTCAAGCGATCCAATTACAAGTACACAATTGCAATTGAATGATCAATTAAACAAAAACCTACAATATGGTGTGATTCCAAGTGCCTCAAATATGATGTGCTCTGATACCAAAAATTATGATGTATACCAAGGTTCTTGTCTCGCTTATAGACAACGGGTCGCGGTTTTCCACTTTAGGTGTTTGAGCGTCTTAGGCAACGAATTTCCGAACGTATTGGTATTGGGTTTCGTCACGGGTTGGCGTGGTTCGTATCAGTTTGGTATCAGAGCTTAGGTTTGTCAAAACATCAAGTTCGGTTGAGGAAGGTAATATCAAAACCCTAACTCCAATCGTTCATATCAATTATCGTGTTCAATTCCGCAATATTAATTGTCTTTTGATAGTGTAGTATTTACTAGTCGATTGTAAAAAAAAAAAAAAAAGAGTAAAAATCACGACCAAAAAAAAAAAAAAGAAGAAGGGAAAAGAAAAGAAAAGAGAAATGTGATCAAAAGCCAAAAAAAAAAAAAATTCGGATAGAAAAATAGAGGAAAATTTTACGAACCCTAGAGTTGGTTTTGAATTCTACGGAAGGAAATTGATGTAGTTCGGGTTAGTTCCAAGAGAATTGAGAAGAGGAAATTGGTGAGTGATATCATCGTTGTTTGTGAGAATACACGAGTGACTGTGTGATATCATCATTTGAGCAAAACACGTAAGGGAGTGTATCGTGAGGTTTGATCATATATATATTTTTGTTGTACTAATCTTTTCTGCAGGAACTATGTCGAGACAACATTCTCCGGAAGGTGAGAGGGGAAGGTTTGATGCTAGGTTAGTAATTGAGGCGTTGAGGGGAGAAATGAAGAGGATGTTCCAAGAAGGAATGGAACAAATTCATGAGACAGTGGAGCAAAGACTAGAGCAATCCACAAACGTATTCCAAGGGCATAAGAGGGAGAGTCGTTCTAGGAGAGTACCGAGGGGTGGAGATGAAATGTCGGGTGATGACTTTGATGAGCCTTCTGTTGGGAGTTATAGAGGTTATAGTGGTCGGAATAGAGGGACTAGAGATTGGGAAGATAGAGGAGATAGGAATAGAGAGGATGATCAATTGAGTAACATAAAGATGAAGATTCCTCCTTTCCAAGGGAAGAATGATCCCGAGGCGTATTTAGAATGGGAGAAAAAGGTGGAGATGGTGTTTGATTGTCACAACTATAGTGGGAGAAAGAAGGTGAAACTTGCTGCCATTAAATTTTCAGATTATGCTATAGTGTGGTGGGATCAATTAATGTTGAATTGAAGAAGGAGTGGCGAGCCACCTATTGAGTCTTGGGAAGAGATGAAAAGAGTGATGAGAAAGCGGTTTATACCTGCGTATTACTATCGTGAATTGCACAACAAGTTGCAAACTCTGAGGCAGGGAAGCCGAAGTGTAGATGAGTACTTCAAGGAGATGGAATTCACTATGATTAGGGCGAATGTAGAAGAGGATAGAGAGGCTACAATGGCTAGATTCCTTGCTGGGTTGAATAGAGAAATCCAAAATGTGGTTGAATTGCAGCATTATGTAGAATTGGAGGATATGGTTCACATGGCTATAAAGGTTGAGAACCAGCACAAGCGGAAGGGTAGTAGTAGTGCACGATTTCAACAGGGTAATGGTTCATCCACTTGGAAGACTAATCAATGGAAGAAGGAAGAAAAGCCTTTACCTACCAAACCAAAAGGGGAGCTGAGGCAAGCGGGTTCTACTCCTGGTAATCAAGGTAACCCTGAATCTTCTACTCCTAGAAATCGTGACATTAGATGTTTTAAATGTCAAGGTAGAGGCCATATTGCTAGTCAATGTCCAAATAGGCGTGTGATGATTTTGCGTGATGATGGTGAGTATGAGACTGAGGGGGATAGTGAAGAAGATGATATGCCACCATTAGAGGATGTTAGTGATGATGAGGAGCCTGCAATGGGAAGGCTAGTGGCAGTAGTGAAGCGAGCGCTGAATGTGCAGGTGAAGGAAGAAGAGGAGGTGCAAAGAGAAAATATATTTCATACTAGATGTTATTTAGGAGATCACATTTGTAGTTTGATCATTGATGGAGGGAGTTGCACCAATGTAGTGAGCAATTTTATTGTTGAGAGGCTAGGGCTCAAAACTGTTAGACACCCTAGTCCATATAAATTGCAGTGGTTGAATGATAGTGGTGAGACTAAGGTGAGTAAGCAAGCCTTGATTGGTTTTCGCATTGGTAGGTATGAGGATGAGGTGTTATGCGATGTAGTGCCAATGCAAGCATGTCATGTGTTGTTGGGGATTAGCATCATTTGTTTTTCTTTTGAATCATTAGAATTCCCTTAGGAACTTTAGGATTTTACATTCTCTTTAATTCCTTTACATTTCATGTTATTCCAAATTTTAGTTTGAAGAAGGAATGTTATTTTGCTAAAGTTTGCTTTCAATTGAAGAATTCGAGGAATCATTTTGGAAGATTGAAGTTCTACAAGTTTTCTTGAAGATTATAGCAATTTTTTCATTTACTTTATTTTCTTTTATGCCATTTATTAGTTTATTCTTGTTGTTCAATATGAATTCCATTGCACCTATTTATTTCAATTGTTTTTATGCAATTCATACTATAATGTTCTAAATCATCCTCGTGGGAAACATGATGAAGCCATAATTCAAACTAAAATGATCATTGTATTCATGTTATAGGACATATAGATATATGGAATTTTCATATAAGAAGTCCTGCTATGAATTGTGTTTTGTAATTGAAATCAATGCATAGGAATGTAAATGACTCGAAAGAGAAATTTAGGTTTTATCAAGAATTCCTAAGTAAGATTTAATAATTCATGCGGAAGCAGCGTTATTGAATTTTATTAGAAATTGACCTAAGTGTTTCATGCAATATTTTTATTAAATTTTTCACTAAGGGATTAGGAGAAATTATTTTAAAGATATTAGGCAATCATATAATTGGGAAATTTATGATTGTGAATTAGAATCCTCCATTGATTTAAATTAGTGGGAGCTATTAAATCAAATTGGGGTTATGATACTTTAAAACTTGATAAAGGATTAAGGTTTTGTTAATTTCTTGTGAAAATCCATATAGCTATGAGTTATTATAACATGAAGGCAATATGATTAGTAGAATTAGGGTGGATTCTATTTCCCACCATCAATTCATCATTTTTCAAACACAATTCTCTTTTTGAGTATTTAGTATAATTCATTCAATTCTCATCAAATATCATTGCCTAAATAATAGTAGAAATTGATATAGGTCTATTACTTAATCAATCTTTATGGTTCGACACTCTTCTCTCACTATATTACTTGATCCGATCCGGTACACTTGCCAGTATTTATTCACGCTCATTTTATATCTCTTTTTGCGTGGATGAAGTTTTTGGTGTCGTTGCCGGGGATTGATTAATATTAGACCATCTTCAGATTCTATTGTTAATTTAGGTGCAATTATTTTGTTATTTAAATTTGTTATCATTATGTGATCGTTTTCTATTCTCATTGAATTTCTTTTTATGCGCAAGAGTAGAAGTGCTGAACTTCTACTAATTAATCTTGAGATAGAACGCACCTTGTGACAACTTAGAAGAGAGCAGAGAAGAAAGGAAGAAGAGAACATGGCAGATGAGAACAACAATCGGGTTCAGGGTATTGGTAGAGCACTTCGGGAATACACGATACCTGTTGTTTCAGGTCCTGCAATAAGAAGACCAACAATTCAGGCTAACAATTTTGAATTAAAACCAGCACTCGTTCAAATGGTTCAATCAAATCAATTTGGAGGATATCCAAATGAGAGTCCTGATGAGCATATTGCAGTATTTCTTCAATATTGTAATACAGTGAAAATGAATAATGTATCTGATGATGTAATTAGGCTACAACTTTTTCCATTTTCACTTAGAGAAAAAGCTAGGGCTTGGTACAATTCATTGCCACAAGACTCTATAACCACTTGGGTTGATCTCTCATCTAAATTTTTAAGGAGATTTTTTCCACCTGCTAGAACTGCTAGGTTAAGAAATGACATCACAAACTTCACTAAGTTTAGTGGTGAATCACTGTATGAAGCATGGGAAAGATTCAAGGAGGCAATTAGAAAATGCCCCCATCATGGATTACCAGATAATCTCCTTATTGAGATATTCTATCTCAGTTTAGATGACACATTGAGATCTCTGGTAGATGTTGCTTCTGGTGGTGCACTAATGAGTAAGACATATGATGAAGCTAGTGCTTTGATAGATGAAATGGCCTCTAGTGCACATAATTGGCAACATGAAAGAGGTAAGTCTAGAGTGGCATCTGTCAATGACATGGACACCTTAACAGCTCAGATTTCTGCTCTTACCGCCCAGGTAAGTAAACTCACCTCTACACCTTCTTTTAATGTTAATCAAATTTCTTGTTGTGAGTTATGCTCAGGACCACACTCAACTCTTGAGTGCCCATCTGGAAACTTTTCCTCCTCATCCCATGGAGAGCAAGTAAATTTTGTCAACAATTTCCAAAGAGGAAATCAAGGACCTTATTCAAACACCTACAATCCAGGGTGGCGTAATCATCCAAATTTCTCATGGAGAAATGATAACAACGCACTTAAACCCCCTGGATTTCAAAAGCAAGGTCCTAATCATAATACTCCCCATCAACAATATCCTAATCATAATACCTCTTCTCAGCAAGGTCAATCTAAAATGGAAGAACTCATGATAAGTTATATGCAAAAGACTGACACAATGTTGCAAAATCAATAAGCCACCATTAGGAATCTTGAAAATCAGCTTAGTCAAATGTCTCAACAGTTGAGTAATAGACCATCTGGGTCTTTACCTAGCAATACTGAGCAGAATCCTAAGGGTGTAAATGCTATTATGCTAAGAAGTGGTAAGGAATTAGTTAATAAGAAACTTGAGGAAGATGAGGTTAACCTAGAGAAAGATAAAGGGAAACAAAAGGAAGAGGAACCAAAGCAAAATTCACCAAAAGTGTAAGCATATGTTCCTCCTATTCCTTTCCCAGGAAGGCTGAAGCAACAACAATTGGATTCACAATTTGCTAAATTTTTAGAAGTCTTTAAAAAAATGCAAATTAACATTCCTTTTGCAGAGGCACTTCAGCAGATGCCATCATATGCTAGGTTCATGAAGGATTTACTCACAAAGAAGAGGAAGATTGAAGGGAATGAACCAGTGATGCTTACAAGGGAATGTTCTATGATCTTACAAAAGAATTTATCCAATTTGCCAAGAAAACAAAGAGATCAGGGAAGTTTTACTGTTCCTTGCACTATTGGTAATTTTCATTTTGATAAAGTACTTATAGATTCTGGTGCAAGTATAAATTTAATGCCTCTGTCCATTTTCAGAAAACTAGGACTTGGAGAATGTAAGGAGACGCACGTCACCTTACAACTTGTGGATAGAAGTGTCAAGTACCCAAAGGGTATAATGGAGAATATCCTAGTAAAAGTGGACAAATTCATCTTTCCAGTTGACTTTATAGTCTTGGAAATGGAAGAAGATAGAGAGGTACCCATGATCTTAGGAAGACCATTCCTGGCAACAGGTAAGGCATTGATTGATGTGGAACAAGGTAAGCTTACTTTGAGAGTTATGGATGAACAAGTCACGTTTAATGTGTATGAAGCTACAAAGAAATTTGATGATTGTAAATCCTGTTACACTATTGATAGTGTTGATGAGCTTTCCTCTGAGTTCATGGAAGAGAATGCAGATGTGGACATGATGGAGTCAGTTCTTAGGGATTTAGATGATTGGAGTGATGATGAGGATGAACCCCAAGAAGAACATGCTAAACAAGTTTATGAATTCAAGACTCGACACTACGAGGAGCTGGGGACCACTGAGAAGAAACCGATGCCGTCATTGACACAACCCCGGTGCTTGAACTTAAACCTTTACCTGGTCATTTAAAGTATGCTTATCTTAGAAAAAATGATACTTTTCCAATAATCATTTCTTCTTCTTTGACAGGTGATCAAGAGCAACAACTTTTAGATGTTCTAAGAGAACATAAGGAAGCTATCGGGTGGACCATTGCTGATATTAAGGGAATTAGCCCTTCAATTTATACTCATAGGATATTTCTTGAAGCTGAGTGTAAACTTACAGTACAACCACAAAGAAGACTTAACCCAACTCTTAAGGAAGTTGTAAAAAAAGAAGTGCTTAAATTGTTAGATGCAGGCATTATTTTTCCAATTTCTGATAGTAAATGGGTTAGTCCTATCCAAGTTGTACCAAAAAAAGGTGGTATGACTGTAGTACAAAATGAGGCTAATGAATTAATTCCCACTTGCATTGTAACTGGTTGGAGAGTTTGTATAGACTATAGAAAACTGAATAATGCTACCCGCAAATATCATTTCCCCCTCCCTTTTATAGATCAGATGTTAGAAAAACTTGCAGGGCATGATTATTACTGCTTTTTAGATGGTTATTCTGGTTACAATCAAATCCATATAGCACCTGAGGACTAGGAGAAAACTACCTTTACTTGTCCCTATAGCACATTTGCTTTTAGGAGAATGCCCTTTGGTCTTTGTAATGCACTCGCTACATTTCAAAGATGCATGATGTCCATATTTTCTGACATGATAGAAAATTTTATTGAAATATTCATGGATGATTTTTCTGTTTTTGGGAAGTCATTTGAAACATGTCTGACAAATTTAGGATGTGTGCTTAAGAGATGCAAGGAAACTAATCTGCTTCTTAATTGGGAAAAATGCCATTTCATGGTAAGAGAGGGAATAGTCTTAGGGCACAAAGTATCTAAGCAGGGAATTGAGGTTGATAGGGCAAAAGTAGAGGTGATAGAGAAGCTACCACCACCACCTACTACAGTGAAAGGAATCAGAAGCTTCTTGGGACATGCTGGCTTCTACAGGAGATTTATCAAGGACTTCTCTAAAATCTCAAGACCTCTTTGTAATTTACTAGAAAAAGATTATGCCTTTATTTTTGATGATAATTGTTTGCAGGCATTTAATCTATTGAAGGAGAAGCTCACTACTGCACCAGTGATTGTTGCACCTGATTGGGAGCTTCCCTTCGAGTTGATGTGCGATGCCAGCGACTATGCTGTAGGAGCAGTACTTGGGCAAAGGAAAGATAAGTCATTTCATGTAATATACTATGCGAGTAGAATCTTAAATGAGGCCCAAAGGAATTATGCCACAACTAAAAAAGAACTTTTAACAGTCATATTTGCATGCGATAAATTCCGGCCCTACCTAATAGGTTCTAAAATCATAGTATATACTGACCATGCTGCCCTTAAGTATTTATTTGCTAAAGCTGATGCTAAACCTAGGTTAATTCCATGGATTCTACTATTGCAAGAATTTAACCTGGAAATTAAAGATAAGAAGGGAACTGAAAATGTGGTGGCTGATCATTTATCCCGTCTGGAATCTAATTGTTTTGATTCACCTATTAATGAAAAGTTCCCTAATGAACAATTGCATGTAGTAGAAGTTCAAAGATTACCTTGGTATGCTGATATCGTTATTTATTTGGTTAGCAAAATCACTCCATATGGTTTATCCTACCAACAAAAAAAGAAATTTTTACATGATGTGAACTTTTATTTTTGGGATGAACCATATCTCTTTAAAAATTGTGCTGACTAAATAATTAGACGATGTGTACCTGAAAGTGAACAGCTTAGCATTATACAGCATTGTCATTCTAGAGAGGTAGGAGGTCACTTTGGAATGGAAAAAATGGCAGCAAAAATTTTATCTTGCGGATTTTATTGGCCCAGTTTGTTTCATGATTGCAGGAACTTCATTATGACTTGTGCTCAATGCCAAAGGACTGGCAATATTTCAAGAAGACATGAATTACCACAAAATAATATACTTGTAATTGAACTTTTTGACATTTGGGGAATCGACTTTATGGGTCCTTTTCCCTCATCTTTTTCAAACAAATATATTCTTTTAGCTGTTGATTATGTTTCGAAATGGGTAGAGGCAGTTGCTCTACAAACTAATGACAGCAGGGTTGTCATTAAATTTTTGAAAAAGAATATATTTTCAAGATTTGGGGTACCTAGAGCTATAATAAGTGATGGGGAACACATTTTTGTAACAGGCAATTTGAGAAATTATTAATAAAATATGGAGTTACTCACAAAATTGCCACCCCTTATCATCCACAAACGTGTAGACAGGTTGAGGTATCCAATAGGGAAATTAAGCGAATCTTAGAGAAAACTGTCAATGCATCTCGAAAGGATTGGTCTTTAAAACTTGATGATGCATTGTGGGCTTATAGAACAGCTTTTAAAACACCTATTGGAATGTCCCCCTACAAGATTGTTTATGGTAAATCATGTCACCTACCTGTAGAGCTTGAGCACAAGGCATACTAGGCCATAAAATACCTTAACTTTGAGTTGCAAGCTGTAGGTGAAAAGAGGTTGCTCCAATTGAATCAAATGGCCGAGATGAGAGAGGAAGCATATGAAAATGCGAGAATTTACAAGGAGAGAGCAAAGCGATGGCATGATAAGAACATCCTACAGTGAGAGTTCTTGCCTGGTCAAAGAGTTTTATTGTACAACTCTCGATTGAAGCTGTTCCTAGGTAAGTTGAAATCACGATGGTCTGTACCTTTTGAAATTGTTAATGTGTTTCCTTATGGTGCAGTTGTGTTGAAAGAAGAAGACAACCGTACTTTCAAGGTAAACGGTTATCTTCTCAAACATTACTATGAAGGGGAACATGTTGATAGAAATGCCACAACTGTGGATTTAGGAGATTCGAGAACTTGAACTGGAAAAGTCGGGCTAGCGACTATAAACTAAGCGCTTCATGGGAGGCAGCCCATGCTCAATAAGTATATACACTAGTGTTTTAATTTCGTTAAAAAAAAAATCTAATTCAAGGCTGGATAAGAGCCGCTGGTGCATTCAAGATACTCTAAGGATGACAGACATTTTGGGAGGAATTTTCTTCCTGATGAACAATTTTACACCAGGGAAGTACCAGCATTTCAATTTTTGCATTGACATTCTTTTCCTTAATTTTGTGATATATTAGGAAAAATGAGGACATTGTCCAATTTAAGTGTGGGGAAGGGATTATAAATGTAGAAGTATAATGATTGCACACATCATGAGCTTACAAATCCCATGCTTTATTTATGTCCTTAAGTGTTTATCATCAATGAAATCCTGAAATTGACTTAGATTGGTGCCCTACTCGCCAACTATTGTGATTAGTTTACATAGTTAAAATTTAATAGTAAAATCTCTAGAGAACGGGGTTTACCCTATGTTTAGCCTTTAAACTTGAGATTGAGTCCTTAAGTTGAAAAAACAAGCAAGTTTACTTCAAGGAAAAATTGGTTGCGATAAATCTCTCTTGAAATTTCTTTGAGAATACCTTAACACCTAGTGAAAGAGGTAAAGGAAATATTTTACTTAGTGATCCCTTAATAATAATAATAAATAAAAAAAGAGCCTTTACTCCAATAACTTAGGAAAGTGAGTTAAGAGTATCCAATCTTAAATGTTAGTGTGAGGAAGAGTTCATAGGGGTCCCTTTAAAACCTGGTCACTTAGGCGATGAGCCCAGGATGTGCCGACTCAATGAACTCACAATAACGAGAAGGGCGAAAAGGAAAAAAAAAATTTAGTACCTTAATGAAAGCCAGGTTGACATGGGCGAGCTTTGGTCCCTCAGAAGAGTGAAGTCTCACTCCGCTGTCAATTAAGGTAAGTAAAAAAAAAAAAAGAGGCAGAAATTCTTGGTAAAAATGGATACCATATGCTTTCACTTCTTGTTATCTTGTTTAGAGAAGTAAAATTGAGGGAGATTATACTTGCTAATAACCAATGAAGTTTAAATGGATGTTTTTCCTTAGGGACTAAGTATTGTTTTTTTATTGTTAAACACTGGGATTAAAAATCTGTTGTATTTAGATTAACTACTAAATTTCAACTAGATATACTAGTTACAAATTTCAGTATGGTCAGAACAATGAGCACCAGAAGTTCAATGATGGATTTCTCTTGTTTAAATCAATTATTTTGCTTGAGGACAAGCAAAAGTTCAAGTGTGGGGATGTTGATAAGATCACATTATACTTATATTTTCTTTTGGACTTATATTAAATTTATTTCAATATTATAAGAAAATATAAAGAAATGATATTTAATGGTGTTTATTGTGAAAATTCAGGTTTTGAGGACCCAAAAGTAAATTACAAGTTAATTGGAGGAGTTTTTCACAAAATTGAAGAAGCGAGCGGAGGATTGCACGGAAGGCGGCCGGCCTTAGGCTGGCCAACATTCAAGGCTGCCGGCCTATATTAAACCGGCCTCAAAAAGCATTAAAGCCGCCGGCCTTAAAGCCGGCCTACATTCAAGGTCGCCGGCCTTCATTACTCCCCGGATATCCATTGCGAAAATCTCTCCAAAATCGTATCTTAATTAATTTGCTGACTCAACTCCTCATCAGATCAACCTTATCCTCCTCCTCTTTGGATCTATAAATAGGCCCCTTGTGTGAACCTTGGAAGCATCCCCTTTTGTTTTAGAATCCTTTTGTTTTGATCCTTTTGTTTAGCATCTTTTGTTTAGCATCCTTTGTTTTTCTTTTGAATCATTAGAATTCCCTTAGGAACTTTAGGATTTTACATTCCCTTTAATTCCTTTACATTTCATGTTATTCCAAATTTTAGTTTGAAGAAGGAATGTTATTTTGCTAAAGTTTGCTTTCAATTGAAGAATTCGAGGAATCATTTTGGAAGATTGAAGTTCTACAAGTTTTCTTGAAGATTATAGCAATTGTTTCATTTACTTTATTTTCTTTTATGCCATTTATTAGTTTATTCTTGTTGTTCAATATGAATTCCATTGCACCTATTTATTTCAATTGTTTTTATGCAATTCATACTATAATGTTCTAAATCATCCTTGTGGGAAACATGATGAAGCCATAATTCAAACTAAAATGATCATTGTATTCATGTTATAGGACATATAAATATACGGAATTTTCATATAAGAAGTCCTGCTATGAATTGTGTTTTGTAATTGAAATCAATGCATAGGAATGTAAATGACTCGAAAGAGAAATTTAGGTTTTATCAGGAATTCTTAAGTAAGATTTAATAATTCATGCGGAAGCAGCGTTATTGAATTTTATTAGAAATTGACCTAAGTGTTTCATGCAATATTTTTATTAAATTTTTCACTAAGGAATTAGGAGAAATTATTTTAAAGATATTAGGCAATCATATAATTGGGAAATTTATGATTGTGAATTAGAATCCTCCATTGATTTAAATTAGTGGGAGCTATTAAATCAAATTGGGGTTATGATACTTTAAAACTTGATAAAGGATTAAGGTTTTGTTAATTTCTTGTGAAAATCCATATAGCTATGAGTTATTATAACATGAAGGCAATATGATTTGTAGAATTAGGGTGGATTCTATTTCCCACCATCAATTCATCATTTTTCAAACACAATTCTCTTTTTGAGCATTTAGTATAATTCATTCAATTCTCATCAAATATCATTGCCTAAATAATAGTAGAAATTGATATAGGTCTATTACTTAATCAATCTTCGTGGTTCGACACTCTTCTCTCACTATATTACTTGATCCGATCCGGTACATTTGCCGGTATTTATTCACGCTCATTTTATATCTCTTTTTGCGTGGATCAGTTGCCCTTTATGTAGTAGGAACATTGGCTTTGGTTTGGATTTAATCATTATGCATATTGGTTTGTTCATTGTTCACTTGTGGTTTGGTTTGGTTTTGGTTGAATTGAATCATTTTTTTTAATCATTTAATTTTAAAAACTATAAACAAAGACATCTTTATTAAAAAAAAAAAACTTAACTAAAACAACTTTATATCTGCAATATATGTAAATACACATATACATGCATGTATATATATTTGTGTGTGTATGTACACACAAAAACACACATATCTAGGTATTTTTATATATATTATCTTAAAGATAAATTGTACATAGTACATCAGTATTTAAACGCTTATACAAATTAAATTAAAAATATTATAAAAATTAGTTACACTATATATTAAAGAATTTTGTTCCTAAAACTAAACATATTTCCATAAGTTTTATTATATAACTTTAGAATGACCATTATATTATTTCTTTTGGATAATGAGATCAAATAAAAAAAAAGATTTTTTTTATCACAATGTTTATACTAAAATAGTTATCTTGGTGTTTTAAATGCTTACACTATACAAGTTAGTTGCGAAATACTATTTAATGAGTTGCACTTCATTTAGAAGGACCAAGCTGCTAAATTAAATATGTTTACTCAAGTTTTCCTATATAGTCCTAAAATAATAATTACAACATGTATTTTAAGCATAATGTTTATTTACTAGATTTAATTTTTATATTCCTTCATTATAAAATTATATTAGCATGTGCTATAATAACTAAACTTTATATACCACATGTTAAGCTAAATATTATCTCTTAAATTAGTTCAGTAAATCTTGAGCTTGACTAGCTTGAGGATATGACTTTATTCATGATAATTAATATATATGTACATATTTATATAAATAGATAAAATAATAAAATATTAGTATAAGAGACAAATAGAAGGTAGTGTAGAAACTTTTATCCCTATGACAACATTGAGTATATTTTATGAATCATAGGTAATCATAAAACTATTGGTGAACTTTAATATTCATGAGTTTTAATGAGTGTAGGCAATAGCTCAGGTGAGCACCCCTATCTTTCTATGTTTAGGCATTGTGGTTATAAAATGAAATAACAACTTGTATGCTTGTAGGGCACTATGACTTTACTTAAGTAAATTGCAAGACTTAGTGGTATGATTTATTGATATTATTGCTTAGCTTATTATATTGTGATGCCATGATCGATGTTTGTATGTTATGAGCATGCCTTAAATTATAATCATGGCTGGTGGATAGTAGTTATCATTAAACAAGAATGACTAGTTTAAATGTTAAGTGATTGATACTATATTTCATGCATGCTCCTAAATAACAGATATGCCTTGTTGATAGTAGTTACTATTATTACAAATATCTTTGTTATGTATGAATGGCTAGTTAAGTGGTTGAATTACAATTATAACTTTATCTCTATGCTTGGATATTATCTACCACATCACAAGCACTCATGGCATGGCATGAAAATGGCATAAGGGCCATATTTATATATATAAAGCTTGGTTTTGACTAAAGGACCTAAGGGTTAATTTTAAATGCTCAATTTATGAATAGGTTCAAAGGGTCATATTTGAAAGCTTGGTTTGCAAAGTTGATTTTTCAATATATAGATTTGCATGCTTGGTTTTGAGCTACCAAGTGCTACTCAAATTATGCTTAGAAGCCATTAAGTGTCACTCATATTTCCTTGGAAGCAACTTAAGGGTCACTCATTATTTGCTTGTTTAGGATACTGGCTAGTGTATGTCATGTGCATCAACATGGTATATAATTGTATCCATAATCATTTACTGATTGTTATAATGAATTAAGCTCAATTATATTTAGTATGATTGATGTGCTCAAAATCAAGTTCAAGCACAATCAAATGACTCAAGAAACAATTCACAAATCAATCACAAAAATCGGTCTAACGTAGATGACAATTTATGTGAATCCCTTTGAGATTTGATGGAAAAATGAAGATCAAATGATGTAATTACAAACCCTATTCATAATATTCACCAAGTAACAACAAAATGGATTGCAATCCAAGTGAAAATCAAATCAAAAGGAAGCAACATAAACCGTGATTTCTACTCTTCCTCCAATTCCAATTCACACCAACACTAAATTGAGATATAGTTTAAGTACTAAAAGAACAATAAATTTTAACAAGACAATTGTTCATGAATTACACTTACAAATAAGTCCAAGAAACTTCAAATCCACCCTAGATATGATTGACTATAGAAGAAGCGAAGAACAACAAAGAATGAAATCGATATGACTCACAATTTCTCCTTGTTGCACTCCCCACAATTCCAATTCTTGGGTTGAAATTGATAAGAGGTTTTGAAATAAGGAAGAACCCTAATTCCACACGTGAAGTGCTATGTTTAATCTGCAAAAATGGCCTCTCTAAACCCTACTATAAGCAAGTATTTATACTTGCTACTCCTAGGGTTAGAAAATGGTCAAAATTACAAGTTTGCCACTTTAAAGGTGGCTAGTCCTAAATAAAAATTACAATCAAAATAAAAGTTTTCCAAAATGATTACAACATAAATAGTCCATGCAAATGAAAAATATATAAAAGAAACTGGTCTTCAAAATGCCGGTCTTCTATAGGATTCATCGGCCCAACTCATCGTCGGTTCAGGTCGGTCCATGGATAACCCACAAGCTAAGTCTGAGGGAGTTTATCCATTGCCCTATAAAATATGATAAGTGTGCCTATTGGAAAACACAATACAAGAATAATAGAAAAGAGGTTAATTTATAAATAATTCCGGGGTCGATCTGCTTAAAATGGGCCCTCATCGCCAAAATTCGAATTCTTGTAGTTCTTGCCCTAATGATAGGTCTTGTCGGATTTTGATTCCTATCATCTCCTTGGCCTTAAAAAGATTTGTCCTCAAATTTGGTAGATCAAATGCAGTAGAGACTTTGTTTTCTCCTAGCAATCCATATGAAGAAGTATCTCTGCAGAATCCCAATATCTGAAATACCATAGTAGGTGATTGTTTTTTCTTCCCTAATTCCAGAATGTATCTCATCTGCAACATAAATAAGGACTCATTGTCTACTGATGCCTCCCCTGTCTCAACACATTCTGATGTGCCTAAACCCACTTCCAAGCACAATCAAATGACTCAAGAAAACAAGTCTCAAGTCTCATACAAAACCGGTCCACCAAGGAAGCAATTCACGTGACACCTTTGTAGATTTTGATGGAAAATGTTGTTCAAAATAATTTAATTATAATCTCTATTGATAACATTAACTAAGTAACCACAGTAAGGATTGAAAATCACGTGGAAATCAGATCAAAGAAAGCAATAAAACCATGAAATCCACTTTCCCTTTCAATCACAAATTCACGCCAACACTAAAAAAGAAATTTGTAATTCAAGTGCTTAAGGAAACAATCAATCTTACAAGATTGTTGTCCACGAAATAGAAGCACAAATATGTCCAAGAAAGATCCAAATCTACCATAGATATGACTTACTAGAGAAGAAATGAACATACAACAAAGTTGAATTGATATGACTTACAATTCGCCTTCGTCGCACTCGCCACAATTCCAATTCTTGGGTTGAAATTGATAAGAGTTTGGAACTAAGGAAAGAACCCTAATTCACCCATGAAATGTGTCTCTAAAATCTGTAAAAATTGGCCTCCTCAAACCCTCTTCTAAGCAAGTATTTATACTTGCTACTCCTAGGGTTAGAAAGTGGTCAAAATTACAAGTTTGCCACTTTTAAGGTGGCTAGCCCTAAATGAAAATTACGAGGAAATAAAAGTGTCCCAAAATGATTACAACATAAATATTCCATGCAAATGAAAAATATATAAAAGAAATTGGTCTTCAAGATGCCGGTCTTCTATAGGATCCATCGGCCCAACTCATCGCCGGTTCAGGTTGGTCCATGGATAACCCACAAGCTGAGTCTGAGGGAGTTTGTCCATTGCCCTATAAAATATGATAAGTGTGCTTGTTGGAAAACAAAATACAAGAATAATAGAAAAGAGGTTAATTTATAAATAATTCCGGGGTTGATTTGCTCAAAATAGGCCCTCATTGCCAAAATTCGAATTCCTTTAGTTCTTGCCCTAATGATAGGTCTTGTTGGATTTTTATTCCTATCACATTCCATTGATTTTGTTCCCTCTTTTTCTAACTCATCTGTATGGTGCTGATCCTCATAGCCCCCTAATGGTTGGCCCAACTACTCACTACCCTCTAAAACCTCTAAAGGTGAACATAACTGTCTCTGAACAATTCGGCTCTCTAGTGGTCTGCTCGTCTGATTATGATCATCAGGATCCTCTGAAGGTCGGCACATCGGCGTTTGATAAATTTTATGCTCTAAGGGTTGGCTCATGTCACTAGAGCCCTCAAGAACCTTTGAAGGTTGGCATACCTGCGTCTACACAGTTTGGCCTTCTAAAGGTTTGATCATGTGGCTATGATCCTCAAGAATCTGTGATGGTTATTTTATTTGTCTTTGCATCTCCTGGACCTCTGATGGTGACATAGGGTTCAATACTATAAGTTTACCATCCTTTTTAAACATATAAGTATTTCTATACCCATCATGTAATACCATCCTATCATACAACCATGGTCTACCAAGTAATATATGGGATGTACAAATAGGAAGAATATCACATTCAAGCTCATCATAGTACTTGTCCCCTATACTGAAGGGTACCCTAACCCTTTGGGTCACATAAAGACCATCCTGATCATTCAACCAATGTAATGTATAGGGTTTGGGATGTGGGATAGTTTCAAGTTTCAACTTCGATACTAATGATGCAGCTACAACATTAGTACAACTACCACCATCAATAATAATTACGCACAAGTTTCCTTGTACCCTACAAGAAGTATGGAACATGTTTTCTCTTTGTCCCTCATGAATGGTTTGAAAGGAAGTCAAGTCTCGATGCAATATGTTAGTAGACAAATACAACTCACTTGACATTTTTGCTTACTAATTTCAACAACCTCAATACACTTCACCACACCATGGCAACACACCCTTACACGCCCCTACACACCTATGGTGCTCACAATTAACCAATACAAGAAATGCTTATTGTTACTTCAAGTAAAGTCAAGTGAAATAATTGAAGCACAATGAAATAATTCTTGGTACTTCAAGTAAAGTTAAATAAATGAAGTACACACATAACGACTTTCAAGTAGATAGAATTAAATTTAATTACTAGTGTTTAAGTAATTAGTTCATTACTTTCACACTTTAATGACTTGTTTGAATTTTAAATTCTACTACTCAACTTTCCTTTTCCTTGCTTTGGTTTCACACCAATTACTTCACAATGGGTAGCACCTCAACACATACAAAAATACACAACTTTACCACCACACTTCTCCCCTTTTACTCACGGTTCCACACCAATCATGCCTCCAACAACAATGGTCTATACTGCACACACCAAAGCCCACACCAAATGCACCCACTCTTCACTAAATTCAAAAATACAACCAAAACCACAACTTCTACATAAGATAAGGCAACCCACTTTCAAATTCAAAAAGGAGTTCAATAAGTACACAATTCCGTAAATGGTAAGAAGCTATTTCAAATTCAAATGACACACAATTAAACAATGACTTTAATGTGTGTTTTGAAATTTCAAATTGGCTTCTTAATTCACACTTCAAATCTGAATTCAAATCTAGAAATACAAGTGTGACTCCTCCACTTTTCCGAAAAACAAAAGTACACAACATAAATCCACTTCACCAATTGAACATTACTTTCAATCCTTCACGGTTTGCTTCAAAATTTACTATACAATCACGGCCAATAATCAAAGGAAGCCAAGAGTGTTCAAGCCTCCAAGTGTACAATAACTAAACAACAAGATAATATTTCCACAACAAAATTGGAATAGGTCAATCTTCACGCCAACAAATTGGATCAACTCCCACGACAACAATAACAAGTGGCAACAACAACAATATACTTCCACTTCCACAGCAAGGATAACAAGATATACTCCACTTTCCACAAATTTGATCCGCAACTTAACAAATAGGCAGCAACTCAAATTTGAATTTCAACCTCTTCACTAATTGCAATCCTTCCTCAATTGGTAAGAGATGAATTTCAAATTCAAATAACACTCATTAACTCCCACAACTTAATTGAGGTGTTTGAATTCAAATAGATTCTTTACTATTCAACACAATGTAAATATGTAAAATACTTCCCCAATTCCGAATTTCCACAATGGACTCACAACAACAAAACGCCACAAGCTCCTTCAAGCAACAAGCTAATCACGGCATGGATAGGCAAGTTTTCAAGTTCAAAAAAATGTTGAATTATCAACACTTCTACTCTCCTTCCCTTCCACAAAAATGATCAACCACAAGAAGCTACAACAATCCCTCCAATCCAACTTCAACAAGCAATAAATTAGAATTTCAATCAAGACAATTTTCGCAACTCAAAATCACTACACACAATTTCGGTTCAAAAATGAAGAACCCTAATTGAAAGTGATAATCACGAAATCAACCAACACTTAATCCCTTCTCTCAACTTATGCTCTGATACCAAAATATGATGTGCTCAAAATCAAGTTCAAGCACAATAAAATGACTCAAGAAACAATTCACAAATCAATCACAAAAACCGGTCCAACGTGGATGACAATTTACGTGAATCCCTTTGAGATTTAATGGAAAAATGAAGATCAAATTATGTAATTACAAACCTTATTCGTAATATTCACCAAGTAACAACAAAATAGATTGAAATCCACGTGAAAATCAAATCAAAAGGAAGCAACACAAACCGTGATTTCCACTCTTTCTCCAATTCCAATTCACGCCAACACTAAATTAAGATATAGTTCAAGTACTAAAAGAACAATCAATCTTAACATGACAATTGTTCATGAATTGCACTCACAAATAAGTCCAAGAAACTTCAAATCCACCCTAGATATGACTCACTAGAGAAGAAGTGAAGAACAACAAAGAAGGAAATCAATATGACTCACAATTTCTCTTTGTTGCACTCGCCACAATTCCAATTCTTGGGTTGAAATTGATAAGAGGTTTTGAACTAAGGAAGAACCCTAATTCCACACGTGAAGTGCTATGTTTGATCTGTAAAAATGGCCTCTGCAAACCCTACTATAAGCAAGTATTTAACTTGCTACTCCTAGGGTTAAAAAATGGTCAAAATTACAAGTTTGCCACTTTTAAGGTGGCTAATCCTAAATGAAAATTACAATCAAAATAAAAGTGTTCCAAAATGATTACAACATAAATAGTCCATGCAAATGAAAAATATATAAAAGAAATTGGTCTTCAAAATGCCGGTCTTCTATAGGATTTATCAGCTCAACTCATCGTCGGTTCAGGTCGGTCCATGGATAACCCACAAGCTGAGTCTGAGGGAGTTTGTCCATTGCCCTATAAAATATGATAAGTGTGCCTGTTGGAAAACACAATACAAGAATAATATAAAAGAAGTTAATTTATAAATAATTTCGGGGTCGATCTGCTCAAAATGGGCTCTCATCGCCAAAATTCAAATTCTTATAGTTCTTGCCCTAATGATAGGTCTTGTCGGATTTTGATTCATATCAATGATTGATTGTTATTTTTTTATTTGCTCACTTAGCTTAATGACAAGAGGTTAGTTTTGTCTAACCTTAGGTTATGGAGATGGAGATAATTCTGGAGCATAAGCTTGGGGAGGGGATCCTAAGAGTGATGTCTAGCTTTCGTAATTTAAATAAATATTGAAATAATTTGATTAGTTTATGCTTTATTTTGTGACTCTATTAGACTTAGGCAATGTTGTGCCCTAATATTATATATTTAAAAGATGTTTTTGCACTATTATATATTATGTAATAATTTTTAATTTTAATCTATACTTGATTTCAGTTAGCCTTATTCTCAACTCAAGGATGACATTGCACATCACTTCATGGGCATTGGTGTGTAGAGCAATAGGGCTTAGGAGGTAGGGTATTACATGTGGTCCTCATTGATTGTAGCCTAACCATATCATATCGCTTGTTGAGTCCCATAAATCCCGAGAGACTATTAATATATTCTCTCTCTACTTTCAGTGCCTATTATCCAATGTGATTCCACCTATTAGCTACTTATTGAGTCATCTTTGATGGCCTATGCGCCTAAACTATTGAAACTATGACCACAACCATAGTTCTAAATCAAGGGCATCACCTATTGATCAAGTGACCAAACATCAACAACATGCATTTAGTTTAGCCATGTTTTGATTATTAGTTTAGTTTAAATTAATTCTACCTTAGCACACAATACACATATTACTGTGTACATGGAAGGTCGAAGGTCCCCTAAAGTTGAAGGCATTCCCGACAATTACAACCTTTTTTTTTTTTTAGTTATGCAATCGAAAAGATGAAATTATAAGTTAGTAAGCTATGCTAAGATAATTTATTATTAGTATTATTATTATGGGCTTGGGTTCTTGGGTTTATATAATAAAGGCCTATAGGGCGTAAGGGCCTAATTAGTCTTTGACTACAATTAGGCCCATTTCTTATTTAAGGCTTAATAATTTAATGAGTTCATGTTATTGTACTTGTTAATTATCTATTTAATTATATAATTTCTATTAGTCTTTAATCTAATTAAGTTCTTATTTGGATTTTTTTTTAAATTTTAAGTTCAAGCCTATTAGACCTTAGCCCATGCTAGCTTAGGTTTCTCATTAAATTCTAAGTCCATAACTTTGTGTTTTACTAAGGCCCACTAGGTATTAAGCCTTAAGGAAAAGTGAATCTAATTATTTTCAAAATTAGGCCCACTAGGTTAAGTATTGATTAATTAAATTTATTATTAATTGATTAATTTAATTATCCTGATTATTTAAGGTAATCAAGTCAATTAACTAAACTAATTACCTAAGTTAATTATTTAGTCACTTAAGATCCAATAGATTCAATAAATTATTTTAAACCCATGTTGATATACTTAAAACCAAGCCCAAGCACATGCAAATGAATCAAAGAAACAACCTCAACTCACACATATGAACCGGTTCAATAGGACTATGAAATTGCGTGAACCCTAATGGGGATTTGATGAAATCCGAAGGTTCAAAGATGCAATTAACAAACCAACAATAATAAACTTCTCCAATTAACAATAAATACAAGTGAAATCCACTGAAATACACCAAGATGACAAAATCCAATGACGTGATTCTCCTCTTACAATAATGACAATTCACGTCACAAAATGATTCAAAAATTGATGATGATAACAAATGCTAAAACCATTCAATCTTATAATATGATAATTGATTACAAATGCAATCAAAATCTGACCAAGAACATCCAATTCAACCCTAGATATGACTCACTAGTGATGAAAAGGAAACACAATAAAGAAGGAATTGATATTACTCACAATTTTCCTTTGTTGCACTCGCCATAATTTTAACTCTTGGAAATTGAAATTGATAAGAGAAAATGGAACTAAGGAAACCCTAAGCCCTCTCACGAAAATGTGATGTTCAATTCTAAAAATTTTAGCCTCCTCAAACCCTACTTTAAGCAAGTATTTATACTTGCTCCCTTTAGGGTTAGAAAATGTACAAAATTACAACTATGCCACTTTTAAAGTGGCCGGTCCTAAATGACAATTACAATAAAAAATGAAAGTGTCCTAAAAGAAAATACAACACAAAATAGTGCAAATAACAATTACAAAATAAAAGAAAATAGTCTTCATCATGCGAGCTCTTCCATAGGATTTGTCGGCCTAACTTATCGCCGGTTCAGGTTGGTCCATGGATAAGCCACAAGCTAAATCTGAGTGAATTTGTCCATCGCCCTATAAAATATGATAAGTGTGCCTATTGGAATATATAATACATGAATAAGATAAAAGAGGTTAGTAAATGAATAATTTCAGGGTCGATTTGCTCAAAATGGGCCCTCATCGCCAAGATTCGAAATCCTTTAGTTCTTGCCCTAATGATAGGTCTTGTCGGATTTTGATTCCTATCATCTGCTCGGGCCTCAAAAAGATTTGTCCTCAAATATGGTAGATCAAATGCAATAGAGACTTTGTTTTCTCCTAGCAATCTGATGAGATCCATGATGGGAGCCAAGCCAGAAGATGGAATGTGGATCCTCTTGAAGTGCCACCTAGACCGATTACAAGAAATCGAGCGAAACGATTCAAGGAAGCCGGAAAGGATTAGAGCAATCATGAAGATGGAAAGGATTGGAACAACCATGAGAAGGCCCTTGCTCTTGTACAAGTCATAAAGGATATGGGTTGATGAGGGCGTGTCTTTTCAAGGCACGGCCGTGTAAGAGTTTGAAGGTTACACAGAATCATACACAGTCATATATACGGCTAAAAGGCACGGCCGTGTATGGTGTCAAGAAAATCCACAGAAAGATACACGTCTAGAAGTATACGGCCGTGTATGTCTCCAACGCTGGCTCAAGGCCGCCGGCTTTCATTCCAACGCCGCCGGCCTTCATGTCTACACCGCCGGCCTTCATGTCTGGTTTTGTTATTTTTACGCAACTTATTGAAGTGATGTCGTTTTGGGGCTTTATTGTTACGAATTGTAAACCCTACTATAAAACTCCTAGGGTTTAGAACAGCTAGAAGATAGAACATACAACATTAAAGTTTGAAAAACACTTTTGAGAGAATTCCTCTCTTGGTTCTTTAAAGAACTAATCTAGAACTTATCGGATTTTTTTCTTCCGTGGCGTTCATCCCGACTTATCAATCGGTTTTTCATCCCGATTGTGGCGTCTTCATATTATACCAAGGTTCTTGTCTCGCTTATAGACAACGGGTTGCGGTTTCCACTTGAGTGTGTTTGGCATCTTAGGTAGCGAATTCCGAACGTATTAGTATTGGGTTTCGTCACACGTTGGCGTGGTTCGTATCAGTTAGGAATCCGAGCAAACCGATTTCGTATCAGTTTGGTATCAGAGCCTAAGTTTGTTAAACATCAGTTCGGTTTGAGGAAGGTAACATCAACACCCTAACTCCAATCGTTCATATCAATTGTTCATATTCAATTTCATAGTGTTAATTGCCTATTGAAAGTGTAGTACCTACTATTCCATTTTGTTACAAAAAAAAAGGAAGAATCACGACAAAAAAAAAAGGAACGTGATAAAAAAAAAAAAAAATCTGAAAGAAAAAGAGGAAAAATTTCGAGCCTTAGAGTTGTTTTGAATTCTATGGAAGGGAATTGGTGTAGTTGGGTTAGTTCTAAGATAATTGAGAAGAGGAATTGGCGAATTGATATCATTATTGCTTATGAGAATACACGAGTGACTGTGTGATATCATCATTTGAGCGAAACACGTAAGGGAGTGTATCGTGAGGCTTAATCATATCTATATTTGTGTTCGTGCTAACTTTTTTTTTTGTAGGAACTATGTTGAGGCAACATTCTCCTGAAAGTGAGAGGGGAAGGTTTGATGCTAGGTTAGTGATTGAGGCGTTGAGGGGCGAGATGAAGAGGATGTTTTAGGAGGGGATGGAACAAATTCATGAGATGGTAGAGCAAAGACTAGAGTAATCTAAAAATGTCTTCCAAGGACGTAAGAGGGAGAGTCGTTCTAGGAGAGTACAAAGGGGTGGAGATGAAATGTCGGATGATGAATTTGATGAACCTTCTGTCGGGAGTTATAGAGGATATAGTGGTAGGAATAGAGAAACTAGGCATTGGGAAGATAGAGGAGGATAGAGAGGCTACCATGGCTAGGTTTCTTGCGGGATTGAATAGAGAAATTCAAAATGTCGTAGAATTGCAGCATTATGTAGAATTGGAAGATATGGTTCATATGGTTATAAAGGTTGAGAACCAGCACAAGAGGAAAGGTAGTAGTAATGCACGGTTTCAACAGGGTACTAGTTCATCTACCCGGAAGACTGACCAATGGAAGAAGGAAAAAAAGCCTTTACCCACAAAACCAAAAGGAGAGCAGAGGCAAGTGGGTTCTACTCCTGGTAACCAAGGTAAACCTGACTCTTCTACTCCTAGAAATCGTGACATTAGATGTTTTGAATGGCAAGGTAGAGGCCATATTGCTAGTCAATGTCCGAATAGGCGTGTTATGATTCTGCGTGATGATGGTGAGTATGAGACTGAGGGGGATAGTGAAGAGGATGATATGCTTCCATTAGAGGACGCTAGTGATTATGAGGAGCCTGCAGTAGGGAAGTTAGTGGTAGTAGTGAAGCGAGCTTTGAATGTGCAGGTGAAGGAAGAAGAGGAGGTGCAACGAGAGAATATCTTTCATACTAGATGTTATCTAGGTGATCATATTTGCAGTTTGATCATTGATGGAGGAAGTTGCACTAATGTGGTGAGTAACTTTATTGTTGAGAGGCTGGGACTCAAGACTACTAAACACCCTAGTCCATATAAATTGTAGTGGTTGAATGATAGTGGCGAGACTAAGGTGAGTAAGCAAGCCTTGATTGTTTTTCGCATTGGTAGGTATGAGGATGAGGTGTTATGTGATGTAGTGCTAATGCAAGCGTGTCATGTGTTGTTGGGGAGGCCATGGCAATTTGATAGGAAGGTTGTTCATGATGGCTTTTCTAACAAGTATACGCTTGTTCACCAAGGGAAAAGCTTTAATCTTAAACCTTTAACACCTAAGCAGGTATATGAGGATCAGTCTTTTGCAAAACATAAGGTGAGTGAAAAACAGAGGGAGAGTGAGAGAGCAAAAGACAGCGAGAAAGAAAAGGAATACCAAAGTCGATCTCAAAAGGAAAAAGAGAGGAAGGCTGGAAAGAGTGTGAGAGACCAAGTTGAAGGGGGATCAACTTTGGTGGTGAGTGAAAAGGAGAGTGCAGCCTTGCAAAAGGAGAGTTGTGTGGCAAGAGCGAGTCTAGTGAGGAGAGCGTTAGTGATGAAGCAACCTATGTTGTTGCTGGTTTTTAAGGAAACATGTCTGAATACTAACAAACTATCTAACTCTTTGCCTAGTGTGGTTGTGTCTATTGTGCAGGACTTTGAAGATGTCTTCCCTGAGGAGATTCCAAAGGGATTACCAGCTATCTGTGGTATTGAGCACCAAATTGACCTTATACCCAGAGCATCGATTCTAAACAAGCCAGCTTATAGGAGCAATCCGGAGGAGACAAAGGAACTCCAAAGGCAGGTCGATGAATTAATGGAGAAGGGGTACGTGAGGGAAAGCATGAGTCCATGTGCAGTGCCTGTGATTTTGGTGTCTAAGAAGGATGGGTCATGGAGAATGTATGTTGACTGCCGTGCCATCAACAACATCACGGTAAAGTATCGTTATCCCATTCCTCGCTTAGATGACATGTTAGATGAGTTACATGGGTTTAGTGTCTTTTCCAAAATTGATCTGAAAAGTGGATATCACCAAATTAGAATGAAAGAAGCTGATGAATGGAAAACCGCATTCAAAACGAAATGTGGATTGTATGAGTGGTTAGTAATGCCTTTCGGTTTAACTAACGCACCTAGTACTTTTATGAGACTTATGAACCATGTTTTGAGGACTTTTATTGGCAAATTTGTGGTTGTCTATTTTGATGATATTCTCATTTACAGCAAGAGTTTGGAAGACCATATATCTCACTTGAGGGATGTTTTAGAAGTGCTTCGAAAGGAGCAATTATATTCTAACCTCAAGAAGTGCACTTTTTGCACAGACAAACTTGTGTCTCTTGGTTTTGTTGTTAGTGCACAGGGAATACAGGTTGATGAAGAAAAGATTCGTGCGATCCAAGAATGGCCTAGTCCTACTAATGTAAGTAATGTGCGGAGTTTCCATGGACTAGCGAGCTTTTACAGGAGATTTGTGAAGGATTTCAGCACCATTGCAGCTCCACTTACTGAGGTAATTAAGAAGAACGTGGGGTTCAGATGGGGGGAGCAACAAGAGATGGCCTTTCAGACGCTTAAAAATAACCTGACTCAGGCACCATTACTTGCTTTACCTGACTTTACAAAAACGTTTGAAATTGAGTGTGATGCTTCAGGATTAGGTATTGGAGCAGTGCTCATGCAGGAGAGAAGGCCAATTGCATTCTTTAGTGAGAAGCTAAGTGGGGCAACCTTGAACTACCCTACTTATGACAAGGAGTTATATGCATTGGTTCGAGCCCTGGAGACTTGGCAACACTATCTTTGGCCAAAAGAGTTCGTCATCCACACTGATCATGAATCCTTGAAGTACTTGAAGGGGCAACACAAGCTGAACAAAAGGCATGCTCATTGGGTGGAGTTCATCGAAACATTTCCATATGTCATCCACTACAAGCAAGGTAAAGAGAATGTCGTTGCTGATGCACTTTCTAGAAGGTATGCTCTTATCTCTACTCTTAGTTCTAGACTGCTTGGCTTTGAGCACATTAAGGAATTGTATGCTACTGATCGAGATTTTTGTGAGGAGTATGTGCATTGTGAGAAGAGTGGTCATGATAAGTTTTATAAACATGAAGGATTTTTGTTTAGGGAGAGTAGACTATGCATTCCAATTTGTTCTTTAAGGGAATTACTAGTGAGGGAGTCTCATGGAGGAGGTTTAATGGGACATTTTGGAGTAGCTAAAACCTTAGGGGTATTACAGGAACACTTCTATTGGCCTCACATGAAACGAGATGTTGAGAGGATTTGTGAGCGATGTGTCACGTGTAAGCAAGCAAAATCTAGAGTCCAACCTCAAGGGCTTTATACCCCACTTCCCATTCCTCATGAGCCTTGGGTAGATATTTCCATGGATTTTGTGTTAGGATTACCCAGGTCTAGACATGGTCGAGATTCTATTTTTGTAGTTGTGGATAGATTTTCTAGGATGGCACATTTCATTCCTTGTCACAAAACAGATGATGCTTGCAATATTGCTAATTTGTTCTTTAGGGAAGTTGTGAGATTACATGGTATGCCTAGAACAATTGTATCGGATAGAGATGCTAAGTTCTTGAGCTACTTCTGGAAGACATTGTGGGCTAAGTTAGGAACTAAGTTATTGTTTTCTACTACTTGTCATCTACAGACTGATGGTTAAACTGAGGTAGTTAATCGAAATTTATCTACTTTGTTGAGGGCTATCATTAAAAAGAACATTAAAAGTTGGGAGGATTGTTTGCCGCATGTTGAATTTGCCTATAATCATACAATGCATTCTACTACTAAGTTTACTCCTTTTGAAATTGTGTATGGTTTTAATCCACTAACTCCTTTGGATTTATCACCTTTGCCTATTTCTGAGTATGTTAATCTAGATGGCAAGAAGAAAGCGGAATTTGTTAAACAGATCCATGAGAAGGCAAGGCTAAATATTGAGCAAAGAACAGAGCAGTATGTGAAACAAGCCAACAAGGGTTATCGACAAGCTGTTTTTGAACCTAGAGATTGGGTTTGGGTTCACATGCGCAAAGAGCGGTTTCCTGTGCAGCTTCGATCTAAACTACTTCCTAGAGGTGATGGACCATTTCAAATTCTTGAGCGCATCAATGATAATGCATACAAGATAGACTTACTAGGTGAGTATCAAGTAAGTGCCATGTTTAATGTTACTGATCTGAGTCCTTTTGATGCAGGCGATGATTTGAGGACAAATCCTTTTCAAGAGGAGGGGAATGATGAGATCCATGATGGGAGCCAAGCTAGAAGATGGAATGTGGATCCTCTTGAAGTGCGACCTGGACCGATTACAAGAAATCGAGCGAAACGATTCAAGGAAGCTGGAAAGGATTGGAGCAATCATGAAGTTGGAAAGGATTGGAACAACCATGGGAAGGCCCTTGCTCTTGTACAAGTCATAAAGGATACGGATTGATGAGGGCGTGTCTTTTCAAGGCATGGCCGTGTAGGAGTCTGAAGGTTACATAGAATCATACACGGTCATATATACGGCTAAAAGGTACGGCCGTGTATGGTGTCAAGAAAATCCACAGAAAGATACACGTCTAGAAGTACACGACCGTGTATGTCTCCAACGCCGGCTCAAGGCCATTGGCCTTCATTCCAACACCGCCGGCCTTCATGTCTACACCGCCAGCCTTCATGTCTTGTTTTGTTATTTTTACGCAACTTATTGAAGTGATGTCGTTTTGGGGCTTTATTGTTACGAATTGTAAACCCTACTATAAAACTCCTAGGGTTTAGAATAGCTAGAAGATAGAACATACAACATTAAAGTTTGAAAAACACTTTTGAGAGAATTCCTCTCTTGGTTCTTTAAAGAACTAATCTAAAAATTATCGGATTTTTTTCTTCCGTGGCGTTCATCCCGACTTATCAATCGGTTTTTCATCTCGATTGTAGCGTCTTCATATTATACCAAGGTTCTTGTCTCGCTTATAGACAATGGGTCGCGGTTTCCACTTGAGTATGTTTGGCATCTTAGGTAGCGAATTCTGAGCGTATTGGTATTGAGTTTCGTCACACGTTGGCGTGGTTCGTATTAGTTAGGAATCCGAGCAAACCGATTTCGTATCACAATCCATCTGACGAAGTATTTCTGCAGAATCCCAATATTTGAAATACTATAGGTGGTGATTGTTTTCTCTCCTTCATTTCTAAGATGTATCTCATCTGCAACACAAATAATGCTCCATTATCCACTAAAGTTGCCTTTGTGTCAACCTGTTCCATTGAAACCATTTCCTCCTTTTCTAACTCATTTGTATGCCGTTGATCCTCATGGTCTTCTAATGGTTGGGCCAACTACTCATTGCCTTCTAAAACCTTTGAAGGTGAACACAACTGTTTCTGAACAGTCTGGCTCTCTGATGATGGGTTCATCTGACTTTGACCCTTAGAATCCTCCAATGGTTTACTCAACTGCTCATGAGCCTCTAGTATCTCTGAAGGTGAACATAACTGCCCTTGAACAATTTCCTCCTCTAATGATCTGCTCATCTGACTCTGTTCATCAGGATCCTCTGAAGGTTGGTACATCTGTGACTGGCAAATTTTGTGCTCTAAGGGTTGGTTTAACTACTCATGGCCTACTGACGGTCTACTGATTTGTTGCTGAACCCTTTGAACTTCTGAAGTTGACATTGGATTCAAAATAAGTCGTTTTCCCTCCTTCTAGAATACATAAGTATTCTTGAAGCCATCATGTAAGACCCTCCTGTCATATAACCAAGGCTTGCCAAGCAATATATGGGATGTACACATAGGTAGAATATTACATTTAATCTCATCAAAGTATTTATCCCCTACATTGAATGATACCCTAGCTCTTTGGTTCACATGTAAACTCCCCTGATTACTAAGCCAATGCAATGCATATGGTTCAGGATGTGGAGTAGTAGCAAGTTTTAGTTTCGATACTAACGATGCTGCTACCACATTGGTACAACTACCACCATCAACTATAAGGACACATTAATTTCCTTGTAACCTACAAGAAGTATGGACAAATTTTCCCTTTGTTCGTCATCCTTAGTAGTAAATGTAGTCAATGTTTGGCGCAATACATTAGCATAATGAAACATTTCACTAGACATGATTATGCTCAAATCCAATAATACAATAATTATCTTCACACTTCCTAGGTTCAAGTACACAACTAGGCCACGAATGAAGTACACTCAACTACTTTCAAGTAGATAGAATTAAATTCAACAACAAGTGTTTAAGTAACTAGTTCAATTACTTTCACACTTTAATGACTTGTTTGAATTTCGAATTCTACTACTCACTTTCCTTTTTCTTGCCTTGATTTCACACTAATTAACTTCACAATGGGCAGCACTTAAACACAAGCACAAAAAATATATAACTCACCGCCACACAACTCCCCTTTTAGTTCACGGTTCCACAATTATTCACGCCACCAACAACAAGTATCTATACAACACACACAAGAACCAACGCCAATTGCACACACCCTTCACTAAATGTACAAAAACACAACTCTACACACACACCTTCAAGTCACAATGCTCTTCCCCACTTCTACACAAAAATCAAACCACAACTTCAATGAAAAAGGCAGCTCAACTTTCAAATTCAAAATGAGCTCAATAAGTGAAAAATTCCACAAATGGTAAGAAGTTACTTCAAATTCAAATGACACACAATTAACTATGACTTAATGTGTGTTTTGAAATTTCAAATTGACTTCTTAATAGACACTTCAATTCTGATTTCAAATATGAAAAATGAAAATTGTGATTCCTCCAATTTCCGAAAATGCACACACTACACAATTCCACTTCACAATTGTAACACTACTCTTCCCATTCACGGTTTGTTATCCATGTACTACACCCTCACACTTTAGCCTTAATGTGCAGCACCTTACTCCACATAACTTCCAAAAATTCACACCACTTTATAGCACCTCAAGTGCAACACACTCACATAGCCACTTATGATACGAACCACGCCAACCCGTAACGAAACCCAATACCAATACATTTAGAAATTCATTACCTAAGACGCCCAAACACCTAAAGTGGAAACCGCGACCCATTGTCTATAAGCGAGACAAGAAACTTGGTATAATGTGAAGACGCCACAATCAGGATGAAAGACCGATTGATAAGTCGGGATGAACGCCACGGAAATCAATTCGATAAGTTCAAATTAGTTCTTGAAGAACCAAGAGAGGAGCCTCTCAAATATGTTTTAATGTTCTAAGATGTATCTTCTATCTGTATTCTAACCCTAGGAGCTTATATTATGGTTTACAATGCGTAACATTAAAGCCCAAAATGACATAACTTAGATAAGTTGCGTAAAAAACATGAAAACAGAACAAGAAAGCCAGCGGTGTAAACATGAAGGCCGGCGGCCTTGAGCCGGCCTTGAAGAGATACACGGCCGTGTACTTTTAGACGTGTATCTTTCTGTGGATTTGCTTGACTCCATACATGGCCATGCCTTTAGCCGTGTGTTTGGCCGTGTATGATTCTGTGCAATCTTGAGATTCCTACACGGCCGTGCCTTGAAAATACACGCCCTCTTCATCCCATATCCGGTGTGACTTGTACAAGAGCAAGGGTCTTCCCATGGTTGTTCCAATCCGTTCCAACTTCATGATTGCTTCAATCCTTTCCGGCCTCATGGACATCTTTTATCAACCTGTTAAGTGCTTCCTTGAGTCGTTTCTCTCGACTTCTTGTGATCGGTCCAGGCGGCACTTCAAGAGGATCCACATTCCTTCTTCCGACTCGACTCTCATCATGGATCTCATCATTCCCCTCCTCTTGAAAAGGATTTGTCCTCAAATCATCACCTACATCAAAAGGACTCAGATTAGTAACATTAAATGTGGCACTTACTTGATACTCACCAGGCAAATCTATCTTGTATGCATTATCGTTGATGCGCTCAAGAACTTGAAATGGTCCATCGCCTCTAGGAAGTAGTTTAGATCGACGCTGCACGGGAAACCGCTCTTTGCGCATGTGAACCCAAACCCAATCTCCAGGTTCAAAGACAGCTTGTCGACGACCCTTGTTGGCTTGTTTCACATATTGCTTTGTTCTTCGCTCAATGTTTAGTCTTGCCTTCTCATGGATCTGTTTAACAAATTCGGCCTTCTTCTTGCCATCTAAATTAACATACTCAGAAACAGGCAAAGGTGATAAATCCAAAGGAGTTAGTGGATTAAAACCATACACAATCTCAAAAGGAGTAAATTTAGTAGCAGAATGCACTGTACGGTTATAAGAAAATTCAACATGCGGCAAACAATCCTCCCAACTTTTAATATTCTTTTTAATTATAGCCCTCAACAAGGTAGATAAAGTTCGATTTACTACCTCAGTTTGACCATCAGTCTATGGATGACAAGTAGTAGAAAACAATAACTTAGTTCCTAACTTAGCCCACAAGGTCTTCCAAAAGTAGCTCAAGAACTTAGCATCCCTATCTGATACAATTGTTCTAGGCATACCATGCAATCGTACAACTTCCTTAAAGAATAAACTAGCAATATTACAAGCATCATCCGTTTTGTGACAAGGAATGAAATGTGCCATTTTAGAGAATCTATCAACAACTACAAAAATAGAATCTCGACCATGTCTAGACCTGGGTAAACCTAATACAAAATCCATAGAAATATCTACCCAAGGCTCATGAGGAATGGGAAGTGGGGTGTAAAGCCCTTGAGGTTGGACCCTAGATTTCGCTTGCTTACACGTGACACATCACTCACAAATCCTTTCAACATCTCGTTTCATGTGAGGCCAATAGAAGTGTTCCTGCAATACCCCTAAGGTTTTAACTACTCCAAAGTGTCCCATTAAACCTCCTCCATGAGACTCCCTCACGAGTAATTCTCTTAAAGAACAAATTGGAATGCACAGTTTACTCTCCCAAAACAAGAATCCTTCATGTTTATAAAATTTACCATGCCTACTCTTCTCACAATGAACATACTCCTCACAAAAATCTCGATCAGCAGCATATAATTCCTTAATGTGCTCAAAACCAAGCAGTTTAGAACTAAGAGTAGAAATAAGAGTATACCTTCTAGAAAGTGCATCAGCCACGACATTCTCTTTACCTTGCTTGTAGTGGATGACATATGGAAATGTTTCGATGAAATCCACCCAATGAGCATGCCTCTTGTTCAGCTTATGTTGCCCCTTCAAGTACTTCAAAGATTCATGATTAGTGTGGATCACGAACTCTTTTGGCCACAGATAGTGTTGCCATGTCTCTAAGGCTCGAACCAATGCATATAACTCCTTGTCGTAAGTAGGGTAGTTCAAGGTTGCCCCACTTAGCTTCTCGCTAAAGAATGCAATCGGTCTTCGCTCCTGCATAAGCACGGCTCCAATACCTAATCTTGAGGCATCACACTCAATTTCAAACGTTTTAGCAAAGTTAGGTAAAGCAAGTAATGGCGCTTGAGTCAGCTTATTTTTAAGCGTCTGAAAGACCTTCTCTTGTTGCTCTCCCCATTTGAACCCCACGTTCTTCTTAATTACCTCAATAAGTGGTGTTGCAATGGTGCTGAAATCCTTCACAAATCTCCTATAAAAACTCGCTAGTCCATGGATACTTACATTGGTTGGACTAGGCCATTCTTGGATCGCACGAACCTTTTCCTCATCAACCTGTATTCCCTGCGCATTAACAACAAAACCAAGAAACACAAGTTTGTTTGTGCAAAAAGTGCACTTCTTGAGGTTAGCATATAATTGTTCCTTTCGAAGCACTTCTAAAACATCCCTCAAGTGAGATATATGATCTTCCAAAATCTTGCTGTAAATGAGGATATCATCAAAATAAACAACCACAAATTTTCCAATAAAAGTCCTCAAAACATGGTTCATAAGTCTCATAAAAGTACTAGGTGCATTAGTTAAATCGAAAGGCATTACTAACCACTCATACAATCCATATTTTGTTTTGAATGCAGTTTTCCATTCATCACCTTCTCTCATTCTAATTTGGTGATATCCACTTTTCATATTAGTTTTGGAAAAGACACTAGACCCATGTAACTCATCTAACATATCATTTAAGCGAGGAATGGGATGACGATACTTTACCGTGATGTTGTTGATGGCGCGGCAGTCAACACACATTCTCCATGTCCCATCCTTCTTAGGCACCAAAATCACAGGTACTGCACATTGACTCATGCTTTCTCTCACGTACCCCTTCACCATTAATTCATCAACCTGCCTTTGAAGTTCCTTTGTCTCCTCCGGATTGCTCCTATAAGCTGGCTTGTTTGGAATCGATGCTCCGGGTACAAGGTCAATCTGGTGCTCAATACCACGAATAAGTGGTAATCCCTTTGGAATCTCCTCAGGGAAGACATCTTCAAAGTCTTGCACAAGAGACACAACCACACTAGGCAAAGAGTTAGATAGTTCGTTAGTAGTCAAACATGCTTCTTTAAAAACCAGCAACAACATAGGTTGCCTCATCACTAACGCTCTCCTTACTACACTCGCTCTTGCCACACAACTCTCCTTTTGCAAGGCTGCCCTCTCCTTTTCACTCACCACCAAAGTTGATACCCCTTCAACTTGGCCCCTCACACTCTTTCTAGCCTTCCTCTCTTTTTCCTTTTGATCTTGACTTTTATATTCCTTTTCTTTCTCATTGTCTTTTTCTTTCTCACTTTCCCTTTGCTTTTTACTCACCTTATGTTTTGCAAAAGACTATTGTAGCTGCAACTGGTCCTCATACACTTGTTTAGGTGTTAACGGTTTAAGATTAAAGCTTTTCCCCTGGTGAATAAGCGTATACTTGTTAGAAAAGCCATCATGAACAACCTTCCTATCAAATTGCCACGGCCTCCCCAACAACACATGACATGCTTGCATCGACACTACATCACATAACACCTCATCCTCATACCTACCAATGCGAAAACCAATCAATGCTCGCTTATTCACCTTGGTCTCTCCACTATCATTCAACCATTGCAATTTATATGGACTAGGGTGTCTAACAGTTTTGAGCACCAGCCTCTCAACAATAAAATTACTCACTACATTGGTGCAACTTCCTCCATCAATGATCAAATTACAAATGTGATCTCCTAGATAGCATTTAGTATCAAATATATTCTCTCTTTGCACCTCCTCTTCTTCCTTCACCTGCACATTCTACGCTCGCTTCACTACTGCCATTAGCCTTCCCATTGCAGGCTCCTCATCATCACTAGCATCCTCTAATGGAGGCATATCATCTTCTTCACTATCCCTCCTTAGTCTCATACTCTCCATTATCACGCAAAATCATCACACGCCTATTTGGACATTGACTAGCAATATGGCCTCTACCTTGGCATTTAAAACATCTAATGTCACGATTTCTAGAAGTAGAAGAATCAGGGTTACCTTGGTTACTAGGAGTAGAACCCGCTTGCCTCAGCTTCCCTTTTAGTTTGGTGGGTAAAGGCTTTTCTTCTTTCTTCCATTGGTTGGTCTTCCAAGTGGAAGAACCATTACCCTGTGGAAACCGTGCATTACTACTACCTCTCCTCTTGTGCTGGTTCTCAACCTTTATAGCCATGTGAACCATATCCTCCAATTCTACATAATGCTGCAATTCAACCACATTTTGGATTTCTCTATTCAACCCAGCAAGAAACCTAGCCATAGTAGCCTCTCTATCCTCCTCTAAATTCGCCCTAATCATAGTGACTTCCATCTCCTTGAAATACTCATCTACACTTCGACTTCCCTGCCTCAGAGTTTGCAACTTGTTGTGCAATTCACGATAGTAATACGCAGGCACAAACCGCTTCTTCATCACTCTTTTCATCTCTTCCCAAGACTCAATAGGTGGCTCGCCACTCCTTCTCCTATTCAACATTAGTTGATCCCACCACACTATAGCATAATCTGAAAACTCAATGGCAACAAGTTTTACTTTCTTTCTCCCACTATAGTTGTGACAATCAAACACCATCTCTACCTTCTTCTCCCACTCTAAATACGCCTCGAGATCATTCTTCCCTTGGAAAGGAGGAATCTTCATCTTTATGCTACTCCATTGATCATCCTCTCTATTCCTATCTCCTCTATCTTCCCAATCCCTAGTTCCTCTATTCCAACCACTATATCCTCTATAACTCCCGACAGAAGGCTCATCAAAGTCATCATCCGGCATTTCATCTCCACCCCTCGGTACTCTCCTAGAACGACTCTCCCTCTTACACCCTTGGAATACATTTGTGGATTGCTCTAATCTTTGCTCTACCGTCTCATGAATTTGTTCCATTCCCTCTTGGAACATCCTCTTCATCTCACCCCTCAACGCCTTAATTACTAACTGATAGGAATCAAAATCCGGCAAGACCTATCATTAGGGTTAAAACTAAAGGAATTCGAATCTTGGCATTGAGGGCCTATTTTGAGCAGATCAACCCCGAAATTATTTATATATTAACCTGTTTTCTATTATTCTTGTATTGTGTTTTCCAACAGGCACACTTATCATATTCTATAGGGCAATGGACAAACTCCCTTAGACTCAGCTTGTGGGTTATCCATGGACCGACCTGAACCGGCGATGAGCTGAGCCGATGGATCCTATAGAAGACCGGCATCATGAAGACCATTTATTTTATATATTTCTTCTTTTATGAACTATTTTAGTTGTATTTTGGTTTTGGGACACTTTTATTTCCATGTAATTTTCATTTAGGGCTAGCCACCTTAAAAGTGGCAAACTTGTAATTTTAAGCACTTTTTAACCCTAAGAGTAGCAAGTATAAATACTTGCTTAAGAGAGGGTTTGAGGAGGCTTAATTTTGCAGAAACAACACTTCACATTTCGTGAGAGGGCTTAGGGTTTCCTAATTCCAAAATTCTCTTATCAATTTCAATCCCAAGAAGTTGGAATTGTGGCGAGTGCAACAAAGAGAAATCGTGAGTAATATCGATTCATCTTTGTTGTTGTTCATTTCTTCTCTAGTGAGTCATATCTAGGGTAGATTTGAATCTTTCTTGGACTTATTGGTTATTGTAATTCGTGGACATAAATCTTGTAAGATTGATTGTTCTTTTAGTTATTGAACTCACTATCATTTTTAGTGCATTGTGACGTGAATTTGGTATTGAAAGGGGAAGTGGAATTCACTGTTTGTGTTGCTTCATTTTGATCTGATTTCCACGTGTTTCTCAAGCCTTATTGTGGTTATTTGGTTAAGTTATCATTAGAGATTACAATTATATCATTTGATCATCATTTTTCCATCAAATCTTCAAAGTGTCACGAGAATTGCTTATTAGGTGGACCGGTTTTTGTGATTGACTTGAGATTGTTTTCCTTGATTCTTTTGATTGTGCTTAAGCTTGGAATTAGGCACATCACTAACCTAGCATCAAACCTTCCCCTCTCACCTTCAGGAGAATGTTGTCTCGACATTGTCCCTATAGAAAAGATTAGTACGAACACAAATATATATATATATATAATTAAACCTCACGATACACTCCCTTACGTGTTTCGCTCAAATAATGATATCACACAGTCACTTGTGTATTCTCACAAACAATGATGATATCAACTCGCCAATTCCTCTTCTCAATTCTCTTGGAACTAACCCGAACTACACCAATTCCCTTCCGTAGAATTCAAAACAACTCTAGGGTTTGTAAATTTTCCTCTATTTTTCTATCCGAATTTTTTTTTGTCTCTGTTTTTTCTTTTGATCACGTTTCTCTTGTCTTTCTTTTCTTTTCTCTTCTTCTTTTTTTTTTGTCGTGATTTTTACTCTTTTGTTTTTTTAACAATCGACTAGTAGATACTACACTATCAAAAGACAATTAATATTACGAAATTGAATGCTAACAATGGATATGAACGATTGGAGTTAGGGTTTTGATATTACTTTCCTCAAACCGAACTTGATGTTTTGACAAACCTAAGCTCTGATACCAAACTGATACAAACCACGTCAACCCGTGACGAAACCCAATACTAATACATTTGGAAATTCGTTACCTAAGACGCCCAAACACCTAAAGTGGAAACCACGACCCATTGTCTATAAGTGAGACAAGAACCTTGGTATAATATGAAGACGCCACAATCGGGATGAAAGACCGATTGATAAGTCGGGATGAACGCCACGGAAATCAATCCGATAAGTTCAAATTAGTTCTTGAAGAACCAAGAGAGGAGCCTCTCAAATATGTTTTAATGTTCTAAGATGTATCTTCTATCTGTATTATAACCCTAGGAGCTTATATTAGGGTTTACAATGTGTAACATTAAAGCCCAAAACGAAATAACTTAGATAAGTTGCGTAAAAAACACGAAAACAGAACAAGAAAGTCGGCGGTGTAAACATGAAGGCCGGCGGCCTTGAGCCGGCCTTGAAGAGATACACGGCTGTGTACTTCTAGACGTGTATCTTTCTGTGGATTTGCTTGACTCCATACACGGCCGTGCCTTTAGCCGTGTGTCTGGCCGTGTATGATTCTGTGCAATCTTGAGATTCCTACACAGCTGTGCCTTGAAAATACACGCCCTCCTCATCCCGTGTCCAGTGTGACTTGTACAAGAGCAAGGGTCTTCCCATGGTTGTTCCAATCCGTTCCAACTTCATGATTGCTCCAATCCTTTTCGGCTTCATGGATATCCTTTATCAACCTGTTAAGTGCTTCCTTGAGTCGTTTCGCTCGACTTCTTGTGATCAGTCCAGGCGGCACTTTAAGAAGATCCACATTCCTTCTTCCGACTCGACTCTCATCATGGATCTCATCAACTTACACAATACACACACAAAGCACTTAATTTAAACAACAACAACAACACTCATGGTGTAGCACTCCACCCCATGGCAACAACAACAAAATGGAACTAAATATGGATACTTCTCCAAATGGCAAGCAATTGATTCCAACTAGTTAATGTGCAATTAAAGTGATTAATACACAATAACTCTATAACTAATGATTGATTTGAATTCAAAATAGTTTCCTAATTCTCCATGCAAATTGAACAATTTTGCCAAAGAAAATGACCCTTCTAATTTCGCAATGTCTAGGTAATAACATACACTAATTAACAATGCTTCAACTATTTGAACCCCAAATGATGGAATTCAATTCAAGAACTTCCCCTTCTTCCTCAAACAAATAACTCACGACAAGGATGAAGACAACAACTCAATTTCTGAAATTCAATTCAATTCAAGAACTTTCCCTTTCTTCCTCAACAAATAACTCACAGCAAGATGAAGGTAACAAAATTCAATTTTCCGAAATTCCACTTCCCTCAACTAATCACAATGATCATTTCTCTTTAATCAATCATGATCAACTCAAGAGGAAAAAGAAATCACAAATGCTCCACGTCTACATCAACAAACAACAATCATAACACCTTAACAACATAATCAATTACTTCAATTTCCACTTCTACAATTCGGTTTAAGATGATAATATAACAATCCTTAATTTCCAAATTCAAATTGCAATCAATCCCTTCTCACAAACCTCAAGCTCTGATACCAAAAGATGATGTTCTCAAAACCAAGCCCAAGCACATGCAAATGAATCAAAGAAACAACCTCAACTCACACATATGAACCGGTTCAATAGAACTATGAAATTGCGTGAACCCTAATGGAGATTTGGTGAAATCCGAAGGTTCAAAGATGTAATCGACAAACCAACAATAATAAAATTCTCCAATTAACAATAAATACAAGTGAAATCCACGTGAAATACACCAAGATGACAAAATCCAATGCCGAGATTCTCCTCTTCCAACAATGATAATTTACGTCACAAAATGATTAAAAAATTGATGATGATAACAAATGCTAAAACCATTCAATCTTAGAACATGATAATTGATTAAAAATGCAATCCAAATCTGACCAAGAACATCCAATTCAACCCTAGATATGACTTACTAGTGATGAAAAGGAAACACAATAAAGAAGGAATTGATATTACTCACAATTTTCCTTTGTTTCACTCGTCACAATTTCAACTCTTGGAAATTGAAATTGATAAGAGAAAATGGAACTAGGGAAACCCTAAGCCCTCTCACAAAAATGTGATGTTCAATTCTGAAAATTTTGGCCTCCTCAAACCTTACTTTAAGCAAGTATTTATACTTGCTCCCTTTAGGGTTAGAAAATGCACAAAATTACAACTATGCCACTTTTAAGGTGGCCGGTCCTAAATGACAATTACAATAAAAAATGAAAGTATCCCAAAAGAAAATACAACATAAAATAGTCTAAATAACAATTACAAAATAAAAGAAAATAGTCTTCATCATGCGAGCTCTTCCATAGGATTCGTCGGCCCAACTCATCACCGGTTCAGGTCGGTCCATGGATAACCGACAAGCTAAGTCTGAGTGAGTTTGTCCATCGCCTTGTAAAATATGATAAGTGTGTCTATTGGAATATATAATACATGAATAAGATAAAAGAGGTTAGTAAACGAATAATTCCAGGGTTGATTTGCTCAAAATGGGCCTTCATCGCCAAGATTCGAAATCCTTTAGTTCTTGCCCTAATGATAGGTCTTGTTAGATTTTGATTCCTATCACATGTCTTGCTATTTTTAGCCTAAGCTCATATGGGTTATGGGTCTAAGAAAAGGAAATAGGCCTAACCAATTTAGTTTAGGTTAAGCTCATTGATGCATTTAATTTATTTAACCCAATTAAGTCCATTATCATTTATTACCCATTTAATTTACCTATTATCCATATTAACTTATTTAGGCCTAAACAATTTAATCTAAGTTAATTTAATTAAGTCAATAATTACTTAATCTAATTAAGTTAATCCAATTGGGCCTATATTTACTTAGGCTAATTTGTGTTTTCTAAGTCCAATTTACTTAGTCTAAGCCTATTTAATCCATTTAGGCTCATTATGTATTGTTATGTCCAACATACAAACACGAGGAGTCCCATAAGTTTCTTTGATTGAGACACCAATGTTGACTTTAAGAAAACATCCTTTTCAAAACATTAAATTAGGCATGTTTCATAAGATTAAGTCACTTAAATCACTCCCATTTATATATGTGCCGGTCATGCATCTCCATTTCACATTCAAAACGTCTAAAATCTAGCACATTAAGGACCACATGACAATTTTGATGTGCATGTGCCCAAAATTCTTCAAAGCAACTGCAAACCAACTCTTACACTATCTCCTTCTTAATTATCAAGCTCAAGACAAGGTAAACAATTCCTAAGCTATGTTTCTTTAGCTAAATCTTATCATATGATATAATTTACTAACTTTCTTCTATCATATCTTACGATTTAGGATACTAAATTATGTAAAAAGGTCATTTTTGGAAAGGCAAGCCCTCTATTGATCTTCAAATTTTAGCATCTTAATGTGAGTGAGATCCTTCTTATTAATATAGAATCATATAATTAATTAAAAACTACAAATAATAATCAAAACATTTTAATCAACATAAACTAAGTCTTTTCTAAAATTAGGATTTTGAACCTATAATAATAACAAGTACATGCTATTAAAACACACAAACTTTATCTTTTAGTAGACATAGAGCTTAACTAGGATTCATTTAGTAATAAAAAGGCCTTTACAAGAATTTAGGTGAGAAATACTCAAAGCCTATTTCGAAATCTAACTAAAAACTTTTATATAAATCAAGAAATGCAACATATGACTAAAATCTAAGATACAAAAATTGGGGCAAAATTGGCTAAGTTATATATTATTTCATATTGTGTTCTATTTTTGCTTATTAGATGAATTCAATCCAAAGCATAAGTACTCAGAAGATTACTTTGATCTATAATACAACATGGCATACTAATTACCAATAATGGGTATCATTTTGTTTGTGCTTGTAATTTAGTTGCTCCTAAACTATATCTCAAATTGGTAGCATGTGGGGTATGGCTAATGCTTACGTTTGATTTAGTTGTTGTGATGCTTGATAAATTACTCTTAACTATTGAAACCTTTTGGTTGTTGCATAAATGATAGGAATCAAAATCCGACAAAACTTATCATTATGGCAAGAACTAAAGGATTTCGAATCTTGGCAATGATGGCCCATTTTGAGCAAATCGACCCTGGAATTATCGTTTACTAACCTCTTTTATCTTATTCATGTATTATATATTCCAACAGACATACTTATCATATTTCACAGGGCGATGGACAAACTCACTAAGACTAAGCTTGTGGGTTATCCATGGATCGACCTAAACTGACGATGAGTTAGCTCGATGAATCCTATGGAAGAGCTAGCATGAAGGAGACTATTTTTATTTGTAATTATTTCTTTGGACTATTTTATGTTGTAATTTCTTTTGGGACACTTTCATTTTGTTTGTAATTTTCATTTAGGACCGGCCACCCTAAAAGTGGCATAGTTGTAATTTTGTGTATTTTCTAACCTTAAAGGGAGCAAGTATAAATACTTGCTTAAAGTAGGGTTCGAGGGAGGCCATTTTTTCAGATTTGACATACACCTTTTCGTGAGGATTAGGGTTCTCCTAATTATCATTAGACTCTTATCAATTTCAATCCCAAGAGTTGAAATTGTGGCGAGTGCAACACTTGAAATTGTGAGTAATATCAATCTCTTGTTGTTGTGTTTCATTTCATCTCTAGTGAGTCATATCTAGGGTTGGATTGAAATCTTCTTGGTATCATTTGATTACATTTGTAATCAAGTTGTTATTTCTTAGTTAATTAGTATTGAGCATTTATTGTTTACTATCAATTGTACTTAATTTTGAATTGTGATTTGTATTCGGCGAAAAGGGAATCTTTGAGTGGAAAATTTGTTGTTCTTGTATATTATTCACGTGGATTTACAGGTGATTAGTGTTATGTTGGAAGAAATTATTCTTGTGGAATTGTAATTGCATCATTGAGTATTTGGATCTCATTACATTTTCACTAGGGATTACGGAATTTTTTACCCTTTTGAACCGGTTTTGATTTTGAGAGTTGAAGTTGTTCCTTTGGTTCATTTGCATGTGCTTAGACCTTGGTTTTAGGCACATCAATAAATATATGATTATCTTGATTGCATGTCAACAAATTGGTTTGTCATCTATCTTGCCTTAGAAGGTACCCTAGTTGTAAAAACCTGCCATGTACTATGTTGAAGTTCATGATTAGCTGTATTCTAACACATAAAATTCAACATGGTGTTGTTACTCTAAACACCTCCAAAAAGATAATAGTTCAATAATTATATGATAATTGAAAATAAGAACTACTTTATAAATATGATAAAATATAATATCTTATAAACGTAATTATATAAAAATATAAGTCTCAAGATTAAATATTACATTCATCCATAGTTTTAAAAGTCTATTAAAAATTATAAATATCTATTCTATTGATCTTCATCCTCACTCACCTGCCCATGATTATCTTGAAGATTTTTACCATTAGTTGGATTCCATCGAGGTAAAATCAGTACAATGCTTACAAAAATGAAAAATTGTTAGGGTGTAAGCTATATCCAACTTAGTGATATCCCAACTCAAAACCACCTTTTAGATAAAACAAGCAAGTTATCACTTTAATGCATGAATGTATAAAAAAGCATATACTAATCACTTTATATAGTTAACCGAAAACTACATAAACTCTAAGAATACTTTTGACCAATTTACCCCTTCTTTGACCTTAGATTGAGGATCTTTTGAAATTCCATCAAAGTCCAGGTCAATTTCGAAATAGTTGCACACATCCTTGGCTATACAAATCTTAGAAACACGCTCTATATATCAAAAGTTATGCTAGAAGAAAGATCTTTTATGCCGGGACCTATGATAAACCAAAGAACATAATGTTTTCCTTACCTACACACCTCTAGATATATGTGCCCAAAATAGAATAAGGAATACTGATTGTTACCAATATGCGATGATCCTTGAATCATTTTTGTATTGTTAAAATAGGGTACTCAATCAGGACATCCTTCCATCACTTGTGCGACTGTAATGTAATATAATAGGAATATGCAATAGATGATATACATGATCCATTTTTAGTCAAAGTTGCAATATACTTAACATAATTTGATAGGTTACCAACCAATTTGTAGATAGCCAGTCAATAAAAAAAATAATCATAAATATAAGTAGTTTTGTCTCTTTTACTTTATTCCCCTTCAATAAATGAAACAAACTAAATCAAGCATGCACACGGTTTCATTATTTTCCAACTATAAGTACAACTAATATTATAAGTACAAATCAAGTGGCAATCATCATTGGTACTCACTTGGCTATTTTTCAAGGTTTGTTATAATCATCGAGTAGAGATTGGGAATCTTTTGAAAAGTCTAAATAACTGGACATAAAAGAAATATATATGAGAATAAATAGTACTAAAATATAATATTCTAACATCCGGATCTTAGCTCCAATTCTTATTAAGTCTTTTAGGATATTTTAGTGTTAAGTTTTTTGTTTAAATTTTGGCTCGTTATCAAGGTATACACTTAGGTCCTCATCAAGGAAAGTCCTTGATGGGAATTAAACCACGAGCTAAAAGACTATAGAGCTTTAAATTGAGAGTCCTTTTTGACCAAATGGAACCCAAAGACACTCACATAGTGTCTTCATTCATTTTATATGATTGTTTTATATTTAATCAGGTACAATTATCAGTACTACAAGATGACAACCAAACTAATTAGCACATGGTTTAGAGAAGGGTTAACGGTCCATTTGTTGAATCAAAATGAACTATAGGGAGTCGACCATGTATTGTGTTATTTCCTTTATTTTCTTATGCTTGTTTTTTTTTCCATAATTAGGGACTACTATAAATACTTGTAAAAGGGACAAAAAAAAAAGGACTTCATTTTTTAGTCAAGACATATACATGTAAATTGAGGGTTTCCTCTCTTTTCCATACACTCTTATCAATCTTGTGAGATTGTGGCGAGTCAAGAGCTTAGATTGTTGTGTGTCAAATCAACAAGTACAAGTTGGTTCCTTATTCTACTAGTATGTAATATCTGGCAAGAATTTGGAATTTGTTTATTATCTTGTTCTTGGTGAATTAGGGTTCCACGTGAAAGGGATCTTTCTATTTGGAGGTTGTCTAATTATTTCATAATTAGATATGTGTTGATTGTAATTGAATTGGCATATCAGTCCTACTCTTAAATCATATATAATGGCAAACGTATGTCTAAGAATAAGTCTGAAGTAAGCCAAAATGGTCATAAGTCTTAGAGGTTCAGGAAAATGTCTTTGACATCATTTCTTCGAACTTTTGTATTATTGAAGGTTCAGATTTCATGTCAAGATATCCCAATCGTTATTTATGTTAAATGATAGTGTGAATAAAGGAGTTGGGAATGAACCTAATAGTCAAGTTGGAGGAGTGGGTCAAAGAAGCCATGCTGTAGGTGGAAGAAGGGACTTAGAAGAATAGTTACAAGAGTTAACCACTATTGTTGCTAATCTAGCTACATGGGTTGACCAAATAACACTTGCCCAACAACTAATGGAAAATCTACCAGTACCCCCACCTTAGGTAGCTATTAATAATGCTCATAGGGAAGGATCATTAGGAGGTAATAGGGGAAGGCATATTGGAGGAAATTACCCTGCCCAACTAGAAGGAAGAGATGATAATTTTGAGGATGAATTCTATCCCAACCGTGAGTTCGGATCACCTAGGGGTTTAGAATATATGAAATTACAGATGGCTTAATTTACTAGAAGGGGATCTATAAAAGATTATATTGATTGAGAGGATAAGGTGGAAGGACTTTTTCAGTGTTATGAGATCAATAACCATACTCGAGTACGATTGGCAGCAGTTGAGTTTATAGGGTATGCCGCCTTATGGTGGAAGAACATTGTGGCTAGTTGGAGGAAAGATGGGGATGCTGAAATACATACTTGGTAGGAGATGAAATGGGTTATGAGAAAGAGACTTATACCAGAGCATTACAGGCATGAGCTATTCATGCGTCTCTAAACATTGAGACAATGAGATAAAACCATGGATGAGTATGTCCAAGAGTTTAAAATACTAATGATTTGATGTGGAACAGTTGAACCTCCTGAATAGACTATGGCATGATTTGTGTCTGGTCTAAAATATGAGATTGCCTGTATGGTGGAGCTACAATGATATGACACCCTTGATGGGGCCATCTAGTTAGCTGTGAAAATGGAGAGACAGAGGCGTTCCAACCCTTATAGAGCATCGAGTAACAGGTATGGATTTTCTAATAAAATGTATGGGTCATATAGTAAACAAGCTGATAAAGGGGGATATAGTAGGAATGTGGAAAAGAATATAGTTATTCCAGACATTAGAGGGGAGAAGGAGTTTGCTAGAAAAGGAAAAGCAATTACTGAGAATGAGAACAAATAGGTGGTAGCCGATTCATCAAGAGGAAAGAATCGCTAAGTCAAATGCTTTAAATGTTTAGGTTTTGGACATATCACTGCTTAATATCCAAACTGAAGGGTGATGACTACCATGGAGGTGGAGAGTGAGGATGAAGAAGAAGAGATGCACGAGCTTGCAAATTTATCAACTGTATTAAATGAATATTATGATGATGTAAATGCTAAGGTACATGAGGAAAAGGGAAATGATCACTATTTGGCCATCAACGTCTTAAGTAGGTAATGACTACCTTTCTTGCTAATTGATGGGTGTCGAATCCAACAAAAATAAAACCTACTCCTAGACAATTATATGATTTGCATATAGTGGTGAGTAGGGTCGAATCCATAGGGATTGGTAAAGATATTTCTATTCAAAGAGAATAATAAGAAAAAGGAAAATGGGGGGTTTGGTTTGTGAATCAAATAAAGTAAAACAAGGTAAGAAAATCAGATATTGGTAAAAGCCTAGCCAAAGGAATCAAGATGGTTTAATTCTAGGAATTGATCATCGATGCAAATGTTCTCTATTCTTGTTCTAGATAAATTGGTTATGGTTATTAACAAGCTCTAATAACCTATCTCTCCTTACTTCCTCGATAACCTTGGACAAGCGCTTTGAATTATTTCTCTTATTGATTAAACAACCCTTAGACAAGCGCTTAGGATTTAATCTATCAATAGCATTAAGATCTAGAGAGACTACCAATTCACGCCAGTAGATTATAAGATAACCTATTTAAACATGATCACACACCTCCATAACATGAATTCGATCATCTCTTTTATAACCAAACATGTTATTGCGTCACTAAGACTAGAACAATCAAACAATTACGGATTTGACGTGCTAGTTGACAATATATTAACTTGCTAATTGAGTAGAAGAGCTCTATTCATACCAATCAACAAAGATAATAATGACAAAACGATTAGAAGATATATGAATACCCGAAAGCAAAGAATAGAATAAATACAAGTCAATTAGACCTCACAATTCGTGGAGAATTAAACATCTATGACCCTTTGGCTAGAAAAGTAGCTTAGCTACACATGTTCATTAATAAAACGAAAATAAAAGATAGAAACATAATGAACCCGGTTGCTTGCTCTGCCTCCACGTTTCCTTCTTCAAGATCCAAGATTCCGAGATCAAAAGTTGTCCTAACCCTCCAGGGTTGGCTCTATTTATACTATTAGATGGATAGCATGTGATCTTTTGCTAGCAAGATACGAAAATATCTTTCCTTTTTCAAGTAGATTTCGAGAAGTGAAGATACGTCTGCCTGGCACGCCCCATCACACGGCCGTGGGTTAAGCCATGCCATCCTCTGTGCATATTCTTCAAGTCTTCAACCGAGCCCAGTGTGAACCACGGTTACACACACGGCCAGATTTCAAGCCGTGCCTTCGTCTGTGCATAATCTTCAAGTCTTCATCCGTGTCCAGTGTGTAGCACGGTTACAACCACGACTAGATTTCAAGTCGTGTCTTCATCTGGTTGATGTTCCACACTTTCTTCTCCTTGGCACATCTATCTTCCACCACGGCTTCAAGCACGGTTTATCCCGTGGGTTCCACCACGGCCGTGCCTTAAGCCGTGTCTCTCTCTGTTCAAAGTCCTCATTTTCGCCTTCTTGTCCAGTGTGTAACACGGTTTGAACCTTGGCCGTGCCTCAAACCGTGCTTCCTCCGGTGGTGTAATTTCTTGTCTTGATCCAAGTTGTAGATGACTTCTCTAAAATACTTGAATTAGCATCCTTGACTCCATTTAACCTGATTTATCACGATGATAGAATTAAAGTACCATTTCCTTATGATTTCTATAAAATCAATAATAATTTAACACAATTTATACTATAAAGATTGAGTATAAAATGGCTCTATCAAATTCCCCCACACTTAAACTCTTGCTTGTCCTCAAGCAATTGCATCAAATCAATTGAGAAATCTATCATAAATTATACAAGCTTTCTTTTCATCATTCCAAGCATCTATTCATTTGTAATTCATGACTTGTAATTTAATGTCTACTACTTCAACCCAATTGGTTTCCTGTGATCAAATTACTTTGGACAAAATTCAATAGCTAATCTAAACAAAACAAACTTTAATCCTCATGTTTAGCAAAAGAATTTTTATTCCAAAAGTAAATACTTAATCCACTAAGGAAAAACACCCAATTAAACTTCATTGGATATTAGCAAACATATAATCCTTGCAACATAAAGTAAAAGCATATAGTATAAGCTCTTTGCTAGATATTTTCCCTTTTATACATCTTTGTTTTATTCAATGAATGTTTACATTCATGTTCTTTTGATTTATTCAAGCATCTGTTTTGATGGGTTTTTGCCCGCTTCTTTTCATGAACTTTCGCCTTTTTCGCCCTTATCGTTATAGTGAGTTCATTGAGTCAGCAACATCCCGAGCTCATCACTCAAGTGACCGGGTTTTAAGATACCCCTACGGACTCTTCCTCACTCTAACATTCAAGTTTGAATACTCTTAACTCAATTAGTTGAATCATTGGAGTAATGGCTATGCTTGATTCTTTCTTTCTTTTTTTTTTTTTTTTCACTAAGTGTTATGATTGCTTTACAAACAACTTCAAAGAGTATACAGTAGCTAATATAACCTAGAAGTAAACTTGTTTATTTTTCACTTAAGGACTCGACTTACTCTTAGACTTCCAATTCTAAAGCTAAATACAAGGTAAATTTGTTTCTTAAAGATTTCACTACTTAATTTTAACCATGTATTCTAATCACAGCAGTGGGTGAGTAAAACATTTGAACAAGTCAATTTCACATTTTGTAGATGCTTATTACAACATTTAGTACAATCTCTAGATTTCATGATAATTTTGAAAAAATTTGGCTTAAAATTACTTAAGGAAAAACATTCAGAGTATAAGTTAGTTCTCTATTCTCTATATTTTATTATCCTCTCCCCCACACTTAGCTTGAACAGTGTCCTCACTGTTCCTAATTCAGCACAATTGAAGAGGAATTAACAACACAAAGGACATTAGAGAATAAGAGAGAGGAAATATTGGTACTTCCCTGGTATTGGAGTGCTCCCTTTAAGCTCTGGAAAGTGTCATCTAATGATATGTATCTTTGCTGCAGCCGATCCAAAGAGTTCAAAACTACACTAAAATCAAATCAAACTAAACTAAAACAAAACAAAACTAAAACAAACCAAAACTAATGCAAAACATTTTTTTTTTTTTTACATGGGTTGCCTCCCATGAAGCGCCTTTCTTTAACGTCTTTGGCTAGACGTTCCTAGTTAAATATTCGGATAAGGATTTGGATTCCAGCCTTGGTGCCTGTGGTAATGGGTTAATAATATCCGCAACAAAAACATGAGAGATATCGTTAGGGTGTTTCATGGCATCATAAATGTTAAATCTAATTACTTCAGCATCAAATTCCATAGTGAGGGTGCCATCATTTACATCAATTTTCGTTTTAGAAGTCTTAAGGAATGGTCGCCCTAATAATATCAGTGATGAAGTATGAGAATCACTATCATCCATGTCAAGCACATAAAAATCAGCAGGAAAAACCAACCCATTGACTTGAACTAAAACATCCTCTAGAACTCCCTCAGGATAAACATTGGACCTATCAGCAAGTTGAACAATAATACCCGTTTCCTTTAAAGGACCAACATTTAAACGTTGATAAACAGACAATGGCATGACATTGATAGAAGCTCCTAGATCACACATGGCTTTAGCAATTCCAAGATTACCTATTTTGCAAGGAATAGTAAACATACCTGGATCCTCGCATTTAGGAGGGAGCTTCTTTTGAATAATGGCGGAAAAATTTTCACTCACACTAATCTTTTCATTTCCTTTCAGCTTCCTTTTGTTAGTGCATAAGTCCTTGAGTAATCTAGCATAGCGCGGTATTTGCTTAATTGCATCAAGTAAAGGAATATTTACCTCGACTTTGCGAAAAGTTTCCAGAATCTCTTTTTCTTCCGCTTCCTTCTTGGATTTCGCTAATCTGGAGGGGAAAGGAGGTGGTATCAATGTGACCTTCGATGGCTCAACTAGAGACTTGCTAATCTAGTCGCCCTGCTGGCTCGGAGTTGAAGTCTCTTTCTTGGTCTCTTCCTCAAGATTAGACGGATGTCCTTTCTTATTTGGTCCCTGCAATTCTGTTCCACTTCTCAAGGTAATTGCATTAACGCTTTGCTTCGGGTTTGTAATAGTTTGAGAAGGTAACTTACCTTGAGTTTCTAACCTGTTTACGACTGAAGCAAGTTGGCTTACCTGATTCTCCAAGTTTTGAATGCTTTGCTTTGTTTCCTCCTGAAATTGTTTGGTATTCACAGCTAGAGACTTAACAATATCCTCAAGAGACATACCTGAAGTGGAAGGAGCTTGGGGTACGTGGTATGATGGCTTAGGCTGGAATTGTTGGACATGTTGAGGGTTATTGCCATATCGGAAGTTAGGATGATCCCTCCATCCGGAGTTGTAAGTATTTGAATAGGGATCATACTTCCTCTACGGTTGTCCTGGAAATCCGCCTACAGCATTGGCGTGTTCATGGTTGTCATCTTGCAATGTGGGGCACATGTCGGTCGGATGACTAGGAGCAGCGCAAATTCCACAAGCCTTCACCTGCTGCGTTTTTCCAAGAGCTAGTTGCTGCACAAGGGAGGTAAGATTAGAAATTTGATGTTTAAGGTTAGACACACTTACCTCATTTACCTTCCTTGAAGACGTATCGTGCCTATACCCAAATTGTTGTGAATTAGCAGCCATAATGGAGATCAATTCCCTAGCTTGACCAGGGGTTTTGTTTACTATGGCGCCTCCACTTGCAGCATCCATCATCTTTCTTTCCATCGGAAGTAGGCCTTCGTAGAGATATTGGATGAGGAGTTATTCGGATATCCCATGTTGTGGGCAGCTTGCACATAGTTGCTTGAACCTTTCCTAATACTCATGAAGAGTCTCGGTGTCCCTTTGTTTTATACCACAAATTTCTCTTCTTATACCAGCGGCTCTGGAGGCGGGGAAGAATTTGTCCAAGAAGAGTCTCACCATATCTGTCCAAGTGGTGATAGAACCTGGAGGCAAATAAAACAACCAATCCTTAGCTTTAGTACTTAAAGAAAATGGAAAAGCACGTAGCTTGATTTGATCGTCGGTTATTCCTTGCGGCCTCATACTAGAACACACAATATGGAACTCTTTCAAATGCTTATGAGGATCTTCATTCTCAAGACCATGAAATGTAGGTAGCAGATGTATCAACCCAGATTTCAATTCGAATTCCACGGCTAGTTCGGGGTAGTGAATACAAAGTGGTTGTTGATTCACATCCGGTGCAGCTAACACCCTTAAGGTTCTCTCGAGATTTGCCATGTCGTCCTCTTTTTCAGAATCAGACAAGTCCGATACTAAGTTCGGTCTAGTGGATGATCTAGCTTCTTGTCGCAGCCTCTTTAGAGTCTTCTCAATCTCCGGATTATAAGTTAGTTCACCTATCTGAGAAGAACGAGTCATATAAGAATAGAAATAAATTTGACACCAATCCCCGGCAACGGCGCCAAAATTTGATAGGTGTCGAATCCAACAAAAATAAAACCTACTCCTAGACAATTATATGATTTGCATATAGTGGTGAGTAGGGTCGAATCCACAGGGATTGGTAAAGATATTTCTATTCAAAGAGAACAATAAGAAAAAGGAAAATGGGGGGGTTTGGTTTGTGAATCAAATAAAGTAAAACAAGGTAAGAAAATCAGATATTGGTAAAAGCCTAGCCAAAGGAATCAAGATGGTTTAATTCTAGGAATTGATCATCGATGCAAATGTTCTAGATAAATTGGTTATGGTTATTAACAAGCTCTAACAACCTATCTCTCCTTACTTCCTCGATAACCTCGGACAAGCGCTTTGAATTATTTCTCTTATTGATTAAACAACCCTTAGACAAGCGCTTAGGATTTAATCTATCAATAGCATTAAGATCTAGAGAGACTACCAATTCATGCCAGTAGATTATAAGATAACCTATTTAAACATGATCACACACCTCCATAACATGAATTCGATCATCTCTTTTATAACCAAACATGTTATTGCGTCACTAAGACTAGAACAATCAAACAATTACGGATTTGACGTGCTAGTTGACAATATATTAACTTGCTAATTGAGTAGAAGAGCTCTATTCATACCAATCAACAAAGATAATAATGACAAAACGATTAGAAGATATATGAATACCCGAAAGCAAAGAATAGAATAAATACAAGTCAATTAGACCTCACAATTCGTGGAAAATTAAACATCTATGACCCTTTGGCTAGAAAAGTAGCTTAGCTACACATGTTCATCAATAAAACGAAAATAAAAGATAGAAACATAATGAACCCGGTTGCTTGCTCTGCCTCCACGTTTCCTTCTTCAAGATCCAAGATTCCGAGATCAAAAGTTGTCCTAACCCTCCAGGGTTGGCTCTATTTATACTATTAGATGGATAGCATGTGATCTTTTGCTAGCAAGATACGAAAATATCTTTCCTTTTTCAAGTAGATTTCGAGAAGTGAAGATACGTCTGCCTGGCACGCCCCACCACACGGCCGTAGGTTAAGCCGTGCCATCCTCTGTGCATATTCTTCAAGTCTTCAACCGCGCCCAGTGTGAACCACGGTTACACACACGGCCAGATTTCAAGCCGTGCCTTCGTCTGTGCATAATCTTCAAGTCTTCATCCGTGTCCAGTGTGTAGCACGGTTACAACCACGGCTAGATTTCAAGCCGTGTCTTCATTTGGTTGATGTTCCACACTTTCTTCTCCTTGGTACATCTATCTTCCACCACGGCTTCAAGCACGGTTTATCCCACGGGTTCCACCACGGCCGTGCCTTAAGCCGTGTCTCTCTCTGTTCAAAGTCCTCATTTTCGCCTTCTTGTCCAGTGTGTAACACGGTTTGAACCTTGGCCGTGCCTCAAACCGTGCTTCCTCCGGTAGTGTAATTTCTTGTCTTGATCCAAGTTGTAGATGACTTCTCTAAAATACTTGAATTAGCATCCTTGACTCCATTTAACCTGATTTATCACGATGATAGAATTAAAGTACCATTTCCTTATGATTTCTGTAAAATCAATAATAATTTAACACAATTTATACTATAAAGATTGAGTATAAAATGGCTCTATCACTAATGAGGAAGAATTGAGGGAGAACCTATTTTATATATCCTGTAGGGTCCGGGTCCAAGGTAACCTTTGTGCTCTTATCATTGATGGTGGTAGTTGCACCAATGTAGTGGCTGCTTCACTCGTTAATAAATTAAAACTAGTCATTACTCTACATCTTAAGCCCTATAAATTGCATTGGTTGAGTGAACAAGGAAGTTTGCATGTCACTCAAAGGGCTAAGGTTCCATTCAGCATAAGGGAGAAGTACCATGATGAGATTGTTTGAGATATTTTTCCTATGTATACATCACATATACTACTTGGTAGACCTTGGTTATATGATAGGAGGGTGTTACATGATGGGTTTAGGAACACCTATGTGTTCTAAAAGGAGGGTAAGCACATTATATTGAATCCCATGTCACCTACTGAAGTACAAGAGGCACATAAACAAATTAATAAGGCTATTAAAAAGAAGACCTTGTTTGTTGGACAACATGAACTGGAGGAGGCAATCTAAGAAGCAGATGAGATATGTGTTGGAAGTAGATGGATGAGAATAGTTGCCCCTAGTTGTGAACCAGGTAATAGATGAGTACAAGGCTATATTCCTTAATGAGTTACCTGATGGATTAGCACCTATGAGAGGCATTGAACATGCCATTGATTTTTAGCCTAGGTCAGTCTTGCTAAATTAGCCTGCATATCGCATGAATCCTGAAGAAGCTAAAGAATTGAAGTGATAGGTGTATGAGCTGGTAGAAAGGGGTTTTTTCCTTGTTCCTAAGAAGGATGGCACGCGAAGGATGTTCATTGATAGTAGAGCCATCAACAAAGTTACCATCAAATACAAGTATCCTATTCCTAGACTTAATGATATGTTGGATGAACTGAATGGTGCATAGGTATTCTCTAAAGTGGATCTTAAAAGCAGATATCACCAAATTCGTATGAGGGGTGGAGATGAGTGGAAGACCACTTTTAAAACATGACATGTTTTGTATGAGTGGAATGGTTATGCCATTTGGGTTGACCAATGCCCGTAGTACTTTTATGAGGCTGATGAATCATGTCATGAAAGAATTTCTAAGAAGTTGTAGTCTATTTTGATGACATTTTAATTTTCAGCAGAAACATAGAAAGCCATGTTGAGCATTTGTAGGCATTCTTCTTAGTCTTGAGGAAACAACAGTTGTATGGAAATCTCAAGGAGTGTTCATTCTGTTAATCTAAGGTAACATTTCTTGGCTTTGTTGTGACTGGTTATGGTGTAAGGGTGAGTGAAGAAAAAGTGAGGGCTATCATGGAGTGGCTAACACCACAATCAGTAGTTGAGGTGAGGAGTTTCCATGGTTTGACTTCGTTTTATAGGAGATTTGTTAGGAACTTTAGTAGCATTGTTAGTCCATTGACTGAATTGACCAAAAAGAATGTTCCTTTTTTTTTGGGGAGATCGAGCTTATAAAAGTTTTGAGGAAGTGAAAGCTAGGCTAACTAGTGCTCCAGTATTAGCATTGCCAGATTTTGACAAAACTTTTAAACTGGAGTGTGATGCCTTTATGGTAGGAATTGGTGTTGTGTTGATGTAGGAAAGGAGGCCCATTGCATATTTTAGTGAAAAACTGAGTGGTGCACTTTTGAACTACTCAGTATATGATAAGGAGTTCTATTCGTTAGTGAGGGCATTGATGATGTGGTAGCACTACCTTCTTCTTAAGGAGTTTGTTATTTATATAGACCATGAGTCACTAAAACACTTCAAAGGCCAATAACATTTTTCAAAACACCAAGCTAAATGGGTGGAATTCCTAGAATGCTTCGCTTATGTGATTAAGTACAAGAAGGGGAGCACCAATATTGTAGCTGATGCTTTGTTACGTAGGTATGTACTTATCACTTCTTTATAATCAAAGTTACTTAGATTTGAATTAATGAAGGAATAGTATGTTTATGATGAGCACCTGAAATTGATTGTTGAACAATGTTTTAGAGGAAATGTAGTAGATGGGTATTATATGGTAGATGGTTTTTTTGTATAGAGCAGGAAAATTGTGTATACCCTATGGTTCTATTAGGGAATTGTAAGTTAAGGAAGCTCATGCTAGAGGGTTATCTAGGAATTTTGGTGAAAAGAGAACATTAGAGTTGTTAAAAGAACATTTTTACTGGAGGGGTATGTCAAAGGATATCCACAAGGTGTTGGAGAGATGTGGTGTTTGTAAGAGGGTAAAGGGAAAAAAGGGAGCTTGGGGTAAATATATGTCTTTACCTCTACCTATATAGCCTTGGATTGATATCAGTATAGATTGTATCTTGGGTCTTCCCAGTACACGGAGAGGCAAAGACTCCACCATGGTGGTCGTCGACCACTTCAACAAAATGTCATACTTCGTACCTTGCTACAAAACAGACGATGCACTTTTATTGCTAACCTTTTTGTGTAGGAAATTGTACAATTACATGGTGTTCCCCACAACATAGTTTCTGAAAAAGACATTAAGTTTCTTAGTTTGTTCTTCAAGACACTTTGGAAACAACTTGATACTAAACTCATGTATAGTACATCTTGTCATCCTCAAACAGATGGCTAGATATAGGTTATCAATCGTACTCTTGGTGCCTTACTATGAGCAATGGTTAGCAAGAATCTTACCAATCGGGACTTGTGTCTTCCTATTGTTGAGTTCGCTTACAATGGGTTAACTCATAGTTCAACTGGTAAGTCTATTTTTGAAGTCATGTATGGCTATAATCTTACCCTTTCATTAGATTTAATAGCTAATCTAACAACAAAGGAGGAAAGTTTGAGTGGAGTAGAGGTGCAAAGGAGATTCAAAAGCTTCATTAAAGGGATTTTGAGCATCTTAAAGAAACTTAGGAGCAGTAGGAACTTCAAGGCAACAAAAATAGGAAAACCAAGGTTTATAATCTAGGTGATTTAGTTTGGATTCTTCTCAGCAAGGGGAGGTTTCCTCAACAATAACGCTTATCGGGTAGAGTTACCAGGTGAATACGATGTCTCTGCTACATTCAATGTTGCAGATCTATTGCTTTACCTATCAGAAGATGTTCATAAAGATCCATTAGATTTGAGAGCAAATGTTCCACAGGCCTGAGGAGATAATGGGAATGAAACCATTTCTACAACATGACCTATTACCCGAGCAAGAGCCAAAGGACTACAGAGCTTTACATTGAGAGTCCTTTTTGACCAAATGGAACCTGAAGACACTCACATAACGTCTTCATTCATTTTATATGATTGTTTTATATTTAATCAAGTACAATTATCAATACTACAGGATGGCGACCAAACTAATTAGCACATGGTTTAGAGAAGGGTTCATAATGCGTTTGTTGAACCAAAATGAACTATAGGGAGTTAGCCATGTATTGTGTTATTTCCTTTATTTTCTTATGTTTTTTTTTCCATAATTAGGGACTATTATAAATACTTATAAATGGGACAAAAAAAGGACTTTATTTTTCAATCAAGACATATACACATGAATTGAGGGTTTCCTCTCTTTTCCATTCACTCTTATCAATCTTGTGAGATTGTGGCGAGTCAAAAGCTTGGATTGTTGTGTGTCAAATCAACAATTACAAGTTAGTTCTTTATTCTACCAGTGTGCAATATTTGGTAAGAATTTGGAATTTGTTTATTATCTTATTCTTGGTGAATTAGGGTTCCACGTGGAAGGGATCCTTCTATTTGGGGGTTGTCTAATTATTTCATAATTAGATATGTGTTGATTGTAATTGAATTAGCATATCAGTCCAACTCTTAAATCATATATACGGCAAATATATGTCTAAGAATAAGCCCAATAAAGTCCGAACTAAGTCAAAATGATCATAAGTCCTAAAGGTTCAGGAAAATGTCTTTAACATCATTTCTTTGAACTTTTATATTATTGAAGGTTTTGATTTCATGTTAAGATATCCCAATAGTTATTCTAAGGAAAAGAGTAGTGGAATGGTCTTACGAATTTGGAATAAGATTCCTTGAGGTAGAATGATTGATGGAATCTATAGCTTTCGAAAATATGAATTATTAGTACACTATCTAAAGGCTATATTATGAAGATAACTATGGCAGTTTGAGATTTCTTTAGAAATCTATGATAATGATCCTAAAAAATAGGAAATGGATATGGTTAGTTATTTCTCCTAGAAATTCATTGGAAGTTTGATAAAGTTTTTGGAAGTTTCTTTCCTTGATTCTTGGAAAAGTGGTTCGTAAACTTTTTGTTAGCTTTAGAGATGAGTGTGGGGCTGAATGAGAGTATGATTTTCTTTTGATTTAGTGGAATGTTAGGTGAGAAAGTTAGGTGGAATAGGTGTGGTTGGTGTGAGGAAGAAGGAAGAGAAATGGAGTGAAATTTTTCTTAGGTAACTTATGGTTTTCACCTCTCTTTTTATAGTGTTTTGTTTTGTTTTGTTGTTTAGTTATCATTAAAGCCTACATTTCCATGCCTATTTGGAGGAATTATTGGCTAGTTTTTAAGGTGCATTATTATGTTAGGATAGGGTAAGATAAGTTAAGGAATGATGAGTTAGGGTAAGGTAGGATAATGTTGGGTAATTGATTAAGAATTAGATAAGACCACATGGCTATTTTTCTTGAGCTTTTGCCGGCCTTGTGATTCAATTTTTTTTCATGTTATTTCCAAGTCTTTTTCCTAGTTTAGACAAGATAATTTAGGGTAAATTAGGAAAGCTTAGGTTAAGATAAGATAAGCTGAAATAAATGGAGACTTAGTGGGCGTTATTGAAGGATTGTACATGTGAAGAATTAGAGCATCTAGACTAGTTTTGTCTTGATCATTTCACATCATTTTCAAGTCATTTTCTTAGGTAAGCATGATGAAGCTAGAGTAGAATAGCATAGGATGTGATGGGAATAAGATAAGATAACATAAGATGGGGTAAGATAAATTATTGCAAATGGATAAAATCACATGCCTATTCTTTCCTTCTTTAAATCGGCCACTAAATGTCTCCATCTAATGTGCTCTATTGGATCTTAATACCAATCAAAGAAAACAAACACAATTGATTCTAATTTTCAACTAAATGGCATGAACCTTAGGTTAAAGATGGAACCCTAATTGTGTGAAACAAGAACAAATGAACCAACTAATGACACACTAGTAATAATTGGAAGCAACTCAAGAAATAATAATATGACTCACAATAATTCCTTAAGCCAACTTGCTACAATTTCACAATGAAATTGATAAGAGTAGAGGATGCGTGAGGAGGAGCTCTCAACGGCACAATTTTCAGATATGTAATGTTCAAAAAGTCTTTACAACTTCTTGGGCCTTTGAAAGATTTGTCCTCAAATCTAATGGGTCTTTTCTTGGACAAAAATCCTTTGTTTGCATGTGTTTATTGTCCTGAAGCCCTGAGTAGCCATTAATTTTACTAATATGTTCTTGGAATGTGCTAACTTTGGTTGGAGACATAGGAGTCAAGATAACCTGTGCACCATCTTTCCGAAACATATGAGTATTTCTGAACCCGTCATGCAGCACCTTCCTGTTAAACAACCAAGGCCTACCCAATAGTATATAAAAGGCGCACATAGGAAGAACATTATAGACAACTTCATCACTGTATCTATCTCCTATGCTAAATGGCACCTTAGCCTTTTGTGTGACATGTAAACTACCCTATTTATTTAACCAATGTAATTTATAAGGGTATGGATGTGGACTAGTGATTAGTTGTAAGTTATTTACTAATGCAGCAAATATGACATTAGTGCAACTACCACCATCGATGAAAAGAACACATAAATTACCTAGAACCCGGCAAGGAGTATGGAATAGATTTTCTCTCTATTCATCCCTAACATCTAGAGATATAGTCATGATTCTATGCAACACATTAATAGATAGATATTTATCATTTCCTTTGTCCTCATGTGTCTCAACATCATGATCATCATAATATTCCTGTAGTACTATAGACAAATCTGTAGGCTCGGCAACTTCTTCTGATAGGATTAAAAATTCGACAAGACCTATCATTAGGGCAAGAACTAAAGGAATTCAAATCTTGGCGTTGAGGGCCCATTTTGAGCAGATCGACCTTGGAATTATTTATATATTAACTTCTTTTCTATTATTCTTGTATTGTGTTTTCCAAGAGGCACACTTATCATATTCTATAGGCCAATGGACAAACTCCCTCAGACTCAGATTGTGGGTTATCCATGGACCGACCTGAACCGGCGATGAGTTGGGCCGATGGATCCTATAGAAGACCGGCATCATGAAGAGCATTTCTTTTATGTATTTTTCATTTTATGAATTATTTTAGTTGTATTTTGGTTTTGGGACACTTTTATTTCTTTGTAACTTTCATTTAGGGTTAGCCACCTTAAAAGTGGCAAACTTGTAATTTTGAGCATTTTTTTAACCCTAGGAGTAGCAAGTATACATACTTGCTTAAGAGAGGGCTTAGGGTTTCCTAAATCCAAAATTCTCTTATTAATTTCAATCCCAAGAAGTTGGAATTGTGGCGAGAGCAACAAGGAGAAATCGTGAGTAATATCGATTCATCTTTGTTGTTGTTCATTTCTTCTCTAGTTGTCATATCTAGGGTAGATTTGAATCTTTCTTGGACTTATTGGTTATTGTAATTCGTGGACATCAATCTTGTAAGATTGATTGTTCTTTTAGTTATTGAACTCACTATCATTTTTAGTGCATTTGGCGTGAATTTGGTATTGAAAGGGGAAGTGGAATTCATGGTTTGTGTTGCTTCATTTTGATCTGGTTTCCACGTTTTTCTCAAGCCTTATTGTGGTGATTTGGTTAAGTTATCATTAGAGATTACAATTATATCATTGGATCATCATTTTTCCATCAAATCTTCACGTGAAATCACCCTCAATTGAACCGGTTTGCGTTTTGTGAATTGAGGAGTTTTCCTTGATTCTTTTGATTGTGCTTAAGTGGAATTAGGCACATCATATTTTGGTATCAGAGCACATGTTGAGAGAAGGGAATTGGTTTTATTTGATTTCATGGAATTGATCATCAATTAGGGTTGATCAAGTGAAAACCGCAAATTGTGTTGTTGTTGTTGTTTTTGAGATTGCGAAATTACCTTGGCTTGGAATTTAATTTGCTGATTGTTGGAGTTGGTTTGGGAAGGTTGTTGCATCATTTTATAAACAATAATTTTCGTGGAAGGGCAGAAGTATAAAGTGTTGTTTAATTCAACAATTTTTGGAACTTGCAAAACTTACCAAAATCCTTGTCATGGCTTGTTGTGGCGTGAAGGAGGATGTGTTAGTTGTTGTTGTGACTTCCATTGTGTAATTGTGAATTAGAGGAGTACAATTTGCAGATTTCATTGAGTTTTAATTAGTAAGGAATTGTTTGAATTCAAACATATGCAATTAAGTTGTGGGAGTTAATGATTGCTATTTGAATTTGAATTCATTACTTACCAATTGAAGAAGGCTTGCAATTAGCGAATTGGTTTGAATTTCAAATTGAAAGTTGCTGCCTATTTTGTTATAAAGTTGCAGTTAGAACTTGTGGGAAGTGGAGTACATTTTGTTGTTGCAACGTGTATAAAAGGTATATGTGTATGGAGTTGTGTTTTTGTAAAATTAATGAAGAGTATGTATGTGTGGCGTTATGTGTGTATGTTAATTGAAGGTGTTGTAATGTCGTGAATTGTGTTGTGGTGAAGTGAGTGCAACGTGATTAGGTGTATGTGGTGGTGTAAATTTGTGGAGTTTTGTGTAGTGCAAGGTGCTGCACATTAAGACTCATTGTGGGTGTAAAACTTTAGCAAGAAAGGAAAGTTAAGTGGTGAAGTTTGAAATTCAAATATAAGCATTTAAGTGTGAAAGTTATTGAGTATTATTACTTAAACACTTGCTTAGTTGAATTCAATATCTTAACTACTTGGAAGTATTTATTTGTGCTTCAATTATTCTACTCTACTTGAAGTGATAAGAAGTATCTGTTGCATTGGTAACTTGTTACACCATGGGTGTACAAGTGTGTGTGTTGTTATCTAAACGTGGTGAAGTGAAGGGAGTGTGCTACAAATTATTTGAGATTACATTTGTATTTTAGATAAATCGCATCCACAAACATGTCATATGATAGTGTGAATGGGTACATTAGCAATGAGGCCAATAGCCAAGTGGGTAGCAGACCAAGTTGTCGAAATACAAATGGAAGAACTCTAGATGAACAACTTTGGGACCTTAGCAAATTTGTTGCTACATTAGCAACAAGGATTGATAGGATGACATTGCCACCACCACCTGTGGTAAACCTTCAAGCGCCACCTAGAGTAAAGGGAGATTATCATGCTCTTAGGGAAGATAGAGATGATAATTTTGGGTTTAAACCATATCCGGACAGGGAATTTAGACCACCTCGAGGGCCAGAGTGTGCGAAGCTACAGATGCCTTCATTTGATGGTAGGGGTTCCATAGATGATTACCTAGACTGGGAGGACTAAATTATGCAGACACCGATGTGCCAACCTTCAGAGGATCCTGATGATCATAGTCAGACGAGCAGACCACCAGAGAGCCAAACTATTCAGAAACAGTTATGTTCACCTTTAGAGGTTTTAGAGGGTAATGAGTAGTTGGGCCAACCATTAGAAGACCATAAGGATCAGCTACATACAGATGAGTTAGAAAAGGAGGAAACAGTTTCAGTGGAACAGGTTGATACAGGGGCAACTTTAGTGGATAATGGGTCATTATTTGTGTTGCAGAAGATATATATCCTGGAAATGGAGGAGAGAAGACAATCACCACCTGTAGTATTTCAGATATTGGGATTCTGCAGAGATATTTCTTCAGGTGACTTGCTAGGAGGAAACAAATTCTCAACTGCATTTGATCTACTAGATTTGAGGACAAATCTTTTTGAGGCCCGAGGAGATGATAGGATTAAAAATCCGACAAGACCTATCATTAGGGCAAGAACTAAAGGAATTCAAATCTTGGCATTAAGGGCCCATTTTGAGCAGATCGACCTTGGAATTATTTATATATTAACCTCTTTTCTATTATTCTTGTATTGTGTTTTCCAACAGGCACACTTATCATATTCTATAGGCCAATGGACAAACTCCCTTAGACTCAGATTGTGGGTTATCCATGGACCGACCTGAACTGGCGATGAGTTGGGCCAATGGATCCTATAGAAGACCGGCATCATGAAGAGCATTTCTTTTATGTATTTTTCATTTTATGAACTATTTTAGTTGTATTTTGGTTTTGGGACACTTTTATTTCTTTGTAACTTTCATTTAGGGTTAGCCACCTTAAAAGTGGCAAACTTGTAATTTTGAGCATTTTTTTAACCCTAGGAGTGGCAAGTATAAATACTTGCTTAAGAGAGGGTTTGAGGAGGCTTAATTTTTCCGAAAAACACTTCACATTTTCGTGAGAGGGCTTAGGGTTTCCTAAATCCAAAATTCTCTTATCAATTTCAATCCCAAGAAGTTGGAATTGTGGCGAGAGCAACAAGGAGAAATCGTGAGTAATATCGAATCATCTTTGTTGTTGTTCATTTCTTCTCTAGTGAGTCATATCTAGGGTAGATTTGAATCTTTCTTGGACTTATTGGTTATTGTAATTCGTGGACATCAATCTTGTAAGATTGATTGTTCTTTTAGTTATTGAACTCACTATCATTTTTAGTGCATTTGGCATGAATTTGGTATTGAAAGGGGAAGTGGAATTCATGGTTTGTGTTGCTTCATTTTGATCTGATTTCCACGTGTTTCTCAAGCCTTATTGTGGTTATTTGGTTAAGTTATCATTAGAGATTACAATTATATCATTGGATCATCATTTTTCCATCAAATCTTCATGTGAAATCACCCTCAATTGAACCAGTTTGCGTTTTGTGAATTGAGGAGTTTTCCTTGATTCTTTTGATTGTGCTTAAGTGGAATTAGGCACATCATCTTCTTCATCCTCATTGTTTCCCTCCATAACAGTCATCACCCTTTGTTGGGACATTGAGTCGCCATATGGCCAAAACCCATGCATTTGAAACATTGATTTAGTGCATCTTCCCACTGGTTGTCCCTAGTATTGTTTGCTTGAAATAAGCTCCAACTACTTCTTTTCCTTTCCTAAAGGTATCCTTCTCCCTATTAGTGTTAGAGACATTTTTTTCCACAGCCTTTGCATGTTCCTTTATTCCCTTTTGTCCACCCATTTGGTCATCTGCCCTAATAGGTTTGGTAGAAGTTCCATACTTGTTGCTTGTAGTTCGAAAAAGGGTTAGATCGCCTCTGTCTCTCCACTTTCAGTGCTAGCTGGATAGCCTCATCAAGTGTGTTATACCTCTGTAGCTCTACAATGCAGGCAATTTCATACTTTAACCCTAACACAAATTGTGCTAAGGTTTGCTTAGGAGGCTCGACCAACTCACATCTGGTCATTAGTGTCTCAAAATCTTGTACATAATCGTCAATTGTTTTGCCTCCCTGCTTTAATGTTTGGAGATGCATAAACAGCTCCTACCTGTAATGCTCAAGTATAAACCTTTTTCTTAATACTTATTTCATTTCCCGCCAGGTATGTATATCAACCTCACCATCTCTTCGTCTACTTATCATAAGATTTTTCCACCATAGGGCGGCATAGCCTATGAATTCCATAGTTGCAAGACAAACCTGAGTGTGTTCATCAATCTCATTGCACTTGAATAGGCCCTCAACCTTATCCTCCCAATCTAAATAATCATCTACAGAATCCTTGCCATCAAATGAAGGCATCTGCAATTTCACATACTCTAATCCCCGAGGTGGTCTGAACTCCTAGTTTGGGTAAGGTTCATTCTCAAAATTATCATCTCTTTCCTCCCTAAGAGCAAAATAATCTCCCTCTATTCTTCTACCCCTATTACCTCCAATAGTTCCCTCTTTGTGAACATTTTGAGGGACTACTCTAGGTAGGGGTGCCAGAGGATTTGCCATGAGTGGTTGTTGCATCATCATTTAATTTGTCCATGTTGCTAATGTAGGACCAATGGTGGTGAGATCTTGCAACTGCTCTTCTATTGTTCTTCCACCTGTAGCTCGATGACCTTAACTGCCACTAACTTGACTATTATCCTCATTGCCAATTCCCCATTCACACTATCATTCGACATGGTCGACGAATTTATCTTTTGACACACAAAAGCAACTCAAGACAACTACAATACACTTTACGTCAAATATAACACACACAACACCCCTTTTCAATCTTATAACAACACTTCACAACACATACACTCTTCTATGGTTAAACACACCACTAAAGTAACACACACACCACGACTTCACACACACTTCCACAATTTAACACACAACTAAAACTACACACCCAATGCACAACACTCACTCCACGATACACATGCACACTCACGGTGCAACACCCTTCAAACCACAACACACACTCTACGGCACACATACACACTTACGGTGCAGCACCCTTCAAACTACGGTTTCACTCACTTCAAGACACAAAGTGCACTCCACCAAAACTCACACACCTATGGTGCACTTCACAATCACGATAATAAAATGCAAATGGAAGTAATTATGGACACTTCTCCAAATGGCAAGCTAATGATTCTAACTAGTCAAAGTGCATTTAAAATGATCAATACACAATAACTCCCACAAGTAATGATTGATTTGAATTCAAAAAATGTTTCCTAATTCTCCACAGAAGAAGAGCAAATATGAAAATTGAACCTTCTAATTCCAAAAATTTCAAGAAAACAACAAACACCAATCAACACCACTTGATGTGCTCAAGGGATCTCAACAACAATTAATAAGAAAACATATACAATTGATTCTATTCCAATTATAATAGGCGCGAATAAAATGAAGACAAAATCCTCAAAATTGGCATGAATTCAAGGATTAACAGTGTCAAATGGCATGAACCAAATTGGAAGTACTACAAAGGAATTCTAATACCAATCAATTATAAAGGAACAATGTAATTCCAATCCTTACAATTGGCTTATAACTCTAGCAATACATGAACCCTAATTTGGCGTGAAAGGAACACATAAAAGATCAACCAATTACAACTAGATATTACTCACTAGCAATAATTGGATGCAACTTAGAAAATCTTGATATGACTCACAAGAATTCCTAAGCCAACTCGCTATAATTTCACAAGTGAAATTGATAAGAGTAGATGACGTGAAGAGAGGCTCCCACAACAACAAAAGACAAGTGTATATTGTTCAAAAAAGCTCCCTTCTAATCATACTTAGTAAGTATTTATACTTGCTCTAATTAGGGCAAAATCAACAAAACAAAAGTACAAGTAAAACCTACAAGTGACCGGTTTTTAGCAACAAAGGACAATTACAAATAAACGCTCAAAATGGCTGGTTCTTTACTTCCACGGGACACTTGTAGACTGGTTGATGTAAGTTCATGAATGACCCACAATTGATCCTTAGTGAATTTTATTTGCCATCCTGTAAAACCGATAAATTTACTTGCTACAATGTAAAGACAAATTGTTATTAGATAAATAAGACAACATGTGGATATCTGGGCTCATTTGTCCAATTTGATTTCCCCACTGTTGGAACCATAGGTTTGATTCCCATCATCTCTTCGAGCCTCTGAAAGATTTGCCTTTAAATCTAAGGGGTCTTTTCTTAGACCAACACCTAATGTTTGTGTTTGCTTGTTGGCTTGAGGTCTTGAGAAGCCATTGGTTTTACTGATTTGTTCCTGAAATGAGCAAACTTCAGATGGAGACATAGGAGTCAAGATAATCTATATACCATCTTTTTGAAACATGTAAGTGTTTTGGAACTCGTCATGTAGCACCTTTCTGTCAAATAACCAAGGCTTACCTAGCAGTATATGAAAGGCGCACATAGGAAGCACATCATAGATAATCTCATCACTGTATCTATCTTCTATACTGAATGGCACCTTTGCCTTGTATGTAACATGTAAACTACCTCGGTCATCTAGCCAATGCAATTTATAAGGGTGTGAATGTGGACTAGTGGCTAATTGTAAGTTATTTACTAATGTAGTAGATACAACATTAGTGTAAATACCACCATCGATGAAAAGAACACACAAGTGACCTCGAATCCAATAAGGTGTGTGGAACAAGTTTTCCCTCTATATGTCCCTAACATCTAGAGATATGGTCATAACCCTGTGTAACACATTAATAGGTAAGTATTTTTCATCCCTCTTGTCCTCATGTGTCATAGCGTCTTGGTCATCATAATATTCCTACAGAGCTATGGAAAAATTTGTAGGCTTGACAACTTCTTCCTGATCATCTTCATTATTTCCCTCCAGAACAGTCATCACCCTTTTATTCGGACATTGCGCAGCCATGTGTCTAAAACCCATGCATTTGAAACATTTAATTTGGCGCATTTTCCCACTGGTTAACCCTGATACTATCTGCTTGAAATCAACTCTAACTACCTCTTTTCCTTTCCTAGAGGTATCCTTCTCCCTATCAGTGTTAGAGACATTTTTGTCCACAGCCTTGCATGTTCCCCTATTCCCTTTTGTCCACCCATCTGGCCATTTGCCTTAATAGGTTTGGTAGAAGTTCCATACCTATTACTAGTGGCTCAGAAAGGATTGTATTGCCTTTGCCTCTCTACTTTCATGGCTAACGATATAGCCTCATCAAGTGTATTATACCTCTGTAACTGTACAACATAGGCAATCTCATATTTCAACCCAGACACAAATCGTACTAGGGCTTCCTTAGAGGGTTCGACTAATCCACATCTGATCATTAGTATCTCAAACTCCTGATAGGAATCAAACTTCGATGAGACCTATCATTAGGGCAAGAGCGAAAGGATTTCAAATCTTGATGATTAGGGCTCATTTTGAGAAAATCGACCCCATAATTATTTGTTTGCTAATCTCTTTTCTATTACTCATGTATTGTATATTCCAACAAGCACACTTATCAGGCTTTACAGGGCAATGGACAAACTCACTACGACTCAGCTTATGGGTTATCCATGGATCAACTTGAACCAGCGATGAGCTGAGTAGACGAATCCTATTGAAGAACTAACATGTTGAAGACTATTTTCACTTGTAATTTATTTATTTGAATCATTTATGCTGTAAGTTTTTGGGACACTTTTATTTGGTTGTAATAGGTGCTTTTAGGACTGGCTACCCTAAAGTGGCATAGTTGTAATTTTGTGGACTTTTTAACCGTAAATGGAGCAAGTATAAATACTTGCTTAAGTGAGGTTTTGGGGTAGACTTGAAATTTTGGATCAAACACTTTTTCATGTGGAGATTAGGGTTCTTCTTAATTTCATTGGCTTTTATCAATCAATCCAAAAATTGGAATTGTGGCGAGTTGCAACATAGAGAATTGTGAGTAATATCAATTCCCTACGTTGTGTTTTTTCTTTTCATCACTAGTGAGTCATATCTAGGGTTGATTAGGTTAGTTCTTTGATATGAATTTAGCATCAATTGTATCATCTTTTGTAATGATATAAGATTGATTGGTTTTAGCACTTGTTATTGCCATTAATTTTGCTTTACATTTTGTGGCGTGGATTAGCCTTGTTGTGAGGAGGGTCACAGTTTTATTTTTGTTTGTTGTTGATTAGAATTCTTTTGGAACTTAAGTTGATTATGTGATTCAATTGAGAATTATCATCTTTATGGTTTTCATTTCCTTGATTTTATCATTCAGATCATATTACATCAACTAGGGTTCATGTAACTTGTTGCCCTTTGGAACCGAATTTGATCTTGTCCTTTAGGGATTGTAATTTGGTTCATTTGCATGTGCCTAAACTCCCTTTTAGCCACATCATCTTTTGGTATCAGAGCAATCACATTTAGATATCTATATTGATCACGCCCCAATTGAAGAATTGGTTATAAGTATTGATGATTTGCGCCATTTGAATAACTAATTTGATTGACATTGTTTGATTGTCTTTCAAATTGGTTTTGCATGTGCTTAATCTTGGTTTTAGGTACATTATCTTTTGGTGTCACAACTTGAGGTTTAAGAGAAGGGATTTTGCAATTTAGAATTCGAAAATTAGGGGTCGTTGAATTAGCGCATTGATTTGAATTGTGAAGTGGAGTTGCGTTTTATTCCTTGTGTTGTTGAAGTGTGTAAACACCCCATTTTTGCCTCTAATAATTAATAATGGTTAATTTTCAATTTTTTCATTTTTTACAATTTTTCTTCTAATTTAGCAAAAATAGGAAAAATATTCAAAAAATAAAATAAATAGGGAAAATATATCAATTTTGGAAAATAATGATAGGAATAATAAGAAAAGGAGTTAAATAATTTTTACAAATTTTTAGAATTTCAAAATAATACAAAAATAATAAAAATTGCATTGCATATATGCAAATTGCGAAAATAAAAAAACTGAGAAGTGGGCTAGCTCAGCTGGTCCAGACCATGGCCTCATTGCGCGCGGGGGATGGCTCGTCACGGGTTCAAATCGCGGGGTACACATTTCTTGTTTTGCCCAATTTTTTTCCTCCCATGGACACTTGTCAGCTTGTGATTGGACAGAGGGAGCGCACATGTCGGGCGCGTGATCGTCTTTAACCTCCGTTCGAGATCATCGCCAGCGAGGAAAAATTCGAATTTCGACCATTTTGATGCTATTTTTACACGAAATCCACCAAATCTTTAACCGAAATAAGATAAACATCATCCCATTGGAATCAAATCGCAACAAATCGAAGGATTTACACTTATCCGAGATGGGTTTCAACAAAAAAATCCGATTCATGCCGATCAGAGGAAATCCGAGCTTATGCCACTTGGTTTTCAATGCCTATAAATAGAGATCGAGGGCAGGAAGCTAGAGGAGGAATCGAAAGAGAGAAAATAAGAGAAATCAAAGTTGCTGGAGTTCACGCGACCCACGACCGCCGACCACCACCTCGAAACACCACTAGGAGGTGTTCTTAGAGAAATCCACCACTACGATTAAGTTCCCCACTCCCTAAAAGCTCAAAAGCCACCTTCAAAAGCCTTCAAAAGTCACCAGAACGCCGCTGACGAGGACTTCCAACTGCCGCTCGATTCGATCCGATTCGACCTGACTTGACTCGATTTGACCCGACCCGTGCACTATACCCAGATCCAGGTAAGTCGGATTTTTCGTTTATTTATTTATTTGTTTATTTACAATTAAAAAAAGGAGAAAAAATAATATTAGGAAAAATGATAGAATTTAGATTAATTTATTCTTTTTATGTTTACTTTAGAGTAGATAATAATAATAATAATAATGATAATAATAATAATGATAATAATAATAATAATAATAATAATAATAATAATAATAATTAGGGTAGGTTAATAATAGGGAAATAAAAATAATTTTTATCACTTAGAAAAAAAATCCTTTTCTTAAATAAATCCAAAATTATTTTTTTATTAAATTAATTTTTTCAAAAAAAATAAAAATAATAATCAAGCTTAGGCTTGGATTTTTCCCAAAAAATGCTAAAAACGTAAACCCGAGATATTTTCATATTTAAAATTAACTAACCCACTAAAGCTTTTTATGAAAAGCGAACTACGACTCGTTTGATACTGAATAGCAGGTACGTAGCACTCGTTTGGGGCAACTCTAAAAAGAATAAAAAATCATTTTCCATATTAGAATAAGTTGCTTTTAATAAAAAAATAAAAAATTAGACTCGAAAGGATGGCAACTCCACTAGGGAATATCTCTAGTAGGCTAGCTACTTGAATTTTCTGAAATCACCGTTTCCAAAATGACCCTTGATTGTTATACTACTGATGCTAACTTTTTAGGGATTTAATGAAATTTAGGGTTTATGTGTTTTTTCCTATCGTTGAGTCTGCATGCATGTAATCGTGTGATTAGATACGGTCAAACCTGGGCTATCTTACGACACTAGGATAAGGGGCCATTGTGTAGGTTTTGGGTGAAGTGATATGATCACCGTTCGGGACTGATTAAGCCACCCTACCTAACGCTTCGATATGGCCCGAGATCCATTTCTTTGAGAATGCGGGAGGCCATAGAGCTTGGGAACCTATTAGAACCCACTTATCTGCATACATGAAGTCATGGGCTGGCAATTGATTAATGATGTAATGCTTTTGTTCCGTTCCTAGAGTTTAGATACATTTCCCTGTAATAACATCATTTGTACTTTGTAAAAAGTTTTTGTAATTGGAGACTTCTATTATAATACATGGCTAGTTCTACAGTTAACCACCTCCTCCGCAAAGAGATTCGGGTTTGCAAACCTCTGGATCCAAAGTTGGTACTGGACCATTGGTTTACTCTATACAACCTCGAAGAGCAGGCCTTCATCCAACAAAAGATAAGGCCCATCCTTTCACTAATGAAGATGGAAATGAACTTACTAACTAACAAGGTATATGTGCCAGATCTTGAGGTTGGGCCAGCCGGTATTTTCAGTAGACTTCTGGATATTCACAAGATAGCAATCAACAAGGCCTTAGCAAATTGCAATGGGTATTGTATATGGATGGACGAGTTAGAAGCCTAGTTTTTAGCCTGGGAAGATGATGGGAATAGGAAAGACATGCTATGCGGGGACCCCAAGAGCTATAAACAGAGGAGGGTGAATGCTTTCATCGTAACAGCCTTTGGCACCATACTTTTCCTTACCGGGATCTTTTACATCCACTACCAAGTCGTAGAGTTGGTGGCCCAATTCTTAAAAGGGAAATCCTATATCCTGGCTCTACTGGTTGATCAAATCTGGAACTTGAACTTTGTCAAGAGGAAAGGCCACGGGATCCTCCACTCGAACATTAACCTCATCTTGATCTGGTTTGTGAGCCACTTCAAATGTTTTGGGTTGAACCTGGTTTAGAAATCTTTAACCCAACAAGTGGACCTTGTGGACTCCTGCATAGAAAAGATAAAGCTACCCGACAACTTTACTAGCCACAGTTGGGTGAAAGTGCTCAAGAGTTTCAGTGCTGACAACATCCTGTGGACAACTAGATGGAGTTGTTGCAACAAAGTCATCTTAACCTATAGAAACCTTTAGGCCGTTCCTTTAATCGATATCAGTGGATGTATAGGTTATCATCCAAACTCGATGGTCCGTCAGTTTGGTACCATCCAAGACATAGTTATACGACCATCACTAGAAGCAATCACGTTCGAATACCAAGACCCAAATTTGCTGGTAGCCGAGAAGTTTGCCATGTTGGCAAAGGTAAAAGCCCTATAGGAAGCTTGAATCGAGAGCCCCAACATAAACCTTAGAGACCTGGATGGCGAAGTGGGCAAGCATCGAGCCACCAGGGATCTCGTGATCTACCAGCTATATCAAACAGGAGAAAGGGCATACTGAGTCCCAAATATCACCCAACCTGAGCTAGACAAGGTAGACCTAAAGTTGAGAACCTATTTGGAACAAGTCAGGGCCCGAATGGAGGTATACTTTGAAGCTGTAGACTACAAAAAGGATATCTGAAAGGGTAGATTTAAAGAGTCTGATCAAAGGAACAAGGCCTTGGAAGCTTAGCTAGAGAAGACCCAAGCTAGAGTTAAAGAGCTAGAAGCTATCATTAGCGAAAAACCGACGCCTATGCAGCTGAAGAAGAAGAGGACTAGGAAATAGATTAGCGTTATACTTTTACTTTTTCATGTTTCAAGTATCAAACTCCGAGTTTTCAATATTAATAAAAATAAAATTTTAGTATTATATTATTAATCAATTGTTGGCCCCTTTATTTTAGCATTTGTGTGATACACGTATCATATTTACATACATGCATTAAACTAAGAAAAATGCGCGCCAGGTATCAAAGATAGCTCTCAAACAACCGAACCCTCCAAGGAGCCCAATCCGCACCTGCTCAAAGACCAAAATGGCAAACAGTGGCAATAACAGCGACAATTGCAACAACACCAATGCTGATACCGCTTCGGACCCTAGGATCGTATCCCTGGAACAAACAGTCTAGCAATTGGCTGCACAGGTCTACCTCCTAACTGAGAGTATTAGCCTCCTTTGCACTACCCAGCCAACTCAAGAAGAACACTTAAGGGCTAGAAAAAAGGAAAGCAGTAGAGGATCAACCTCCAGAATATGAAGAGATCAATTCCCACCTCAACCCGACATTCGAGTATGAACCGAGGGTCAACCTCGGTCCAACCTCGGACGACATAAAGAGGGAGATGGAGGACGGGCAAAAGGAGATGGAAAGAAAACTTTTTCAACAGCTAGCTGATGAGATGAAGACAATAGAGGGGCCTGACGACTTTGAGCAGGCAAGGATCACTAGCTTACCAGTGTATGGGGAGGAAGTGTACCTAGAGAAGTTCAAGACCCCAGAATTTGAAAAATATGATGGCATTGGATGCCCCATGATGCATACAAGGTTGTATGTATGGAAGATGAGCAAGCATGCCCAATATGACCAGCTCATGATCCAGACCTTCCAAGATAGCCTTACAAGCCTTGCCTTCATCTGGTATGCACACTTAGACTTCAACCAAGTCAGTACCTGGGAAAGGCTTGCTCGAGCATTCTATGATGAATATAAATTCAACATCGAGGTTGCCCCTTCGATAATGGACCTAGGAAGTCTTCGAAAGAAACACACCGAGTTTTTTAAGAAGTATGCCCAACGTTGGAGAGCTCAAGCTGCTAGGGTAACGACCCCAATTTCTGAAAAGGAGTTGACATTCATCTTTGTCAACACTCTGGATAAGACTTACTTCTCACATCTGGTAGGCCAAACGTCATCTAACTTTGCAAAAGTAGTGGTAGTAGGGTGCCGAATTGAGAATGCCATCACATCAGGGAGACTCCAAACAGTAGACCCTCCTAGAGTTACATCATCGCAGAGGCCCCTAGGGAATAACAAAGCCAAGGAGTCCACCATCAGCACGGTTAACTCCGGTAGAGTGGACAAAGTTGGGACCTGTGTGACATTTCAAACCGTAAATGCCCTAATCCAATAGTCGCCGATGAGTCACACCCAGGCCACCAAGGTCTTAAGATAATTCACTCCGATCCCGATCTCACTCAACCAGGTCTTCGCTCGACTGCAAGCGAATAATTTGATCAGCTTCGAGATCCTAAATGACTGGTATAAGCCCTGAAATTTTGACTCAAGCCTCAAATGTGATTATCATATGGGCCAAGAGGGGCATTCCACAAATAGATGCTGGAGGCTCTAAAACAAGATTCAAGATCTAATTGACACCAGAATAGTGCAATTGGACTTTGTTAACACACCAGCACCCAATGTCAACACTAATCAGCTGCCCAACCATAAGCCTACTGTCAATATGATCACATTCGAAGAGCCGGACTCAAAAGAGTCCCCAACACAGCAAAAAGCAACAGTGTAGTAAGAAAGTCACCCATGCCAAGTCCCAGATGAAACCCTTAAATCACAGATCGAGAAGAGATGGTTAGCTGGAGACCCAATGGTCGGTACCCTAATCGAATCACATGGAAGATTTGAGTATCTGGTAAATTACTCTTTCACCTCAACCGAGTATGGGCCACCTAACGGATGGGGGCCTGAGTTTGAGAAAGAAGACAACTCGCCAAAGGAAAGGGAGAAGTCCGTAAATATGATTAAATCAGAAAAAAAAACCGATAGTCATAAAGTGCTATGAGGAACAATCTATCGAGGTGCAGATTCCAAAGAAGAGATATGTATTCAATGTCTCGATACCCTCAGAGAGGTATAAGGCGGCACCATTTGACTATCGGGCTCTCGATTAAGAAAGACCCCCTATCATAGGAGGAATCACCCATTTTGGGAGAATTTATGACCTGAAATATAGGATCTCAACTAAAGAGCCCAACACTGAGGTAGGGAAATGATATGAACCATGCCTACGTGTGACGAAACCTAATACCAATACGTTCGGAATTGCTACCCAAGATGCCAAACAATTGAGTGGAAACCGCGACCCGTTGCCTATAAGTGAGGCAAGAACCTTGGTATATTATGTAGATGCCATAATCGGGATGAAAGACCGATTGATAAGTCAGGATGAATGCCATGGAAGAAAATCCGATAAGTTCAAGGGAAGTTCTTTAAAGAACCGAGAGAGGAATTCTCTCAAAAGTGTTATTCAAACTTGTATGTTCTATTGTATATTGTTCTCAACCCTAGACATTTATATTAGGGTTTACAACTCGTAATAATAAAGCCCAAAACGACATAACATCATTAAGTTGCGAAAAAAATAACAAAACAGGGACTTAAAGGTCGGCGGCGTTGGAATGAAGACCAGTGGCATTGGAGTCGGCGTAGGGCATATACATGGCCGTGCCTTTCTAGACGTGTATGTTTCTGTAGATATTCTTGACACCATATATGGCTGTGCCTTTAAACCGTGTATACGATCGTGTATGTTTCTATGGAGCCTCCAGATTCACTACACGGCCGTGCCTTGTAAAGACACTCCCCCTTCAGCCCTTATCCATTATGACTTGTACAAGAGCAAGGGCATTCTCATGGTTGCTCCAATCCTTTCTGGCTTCATGGTTGCTCCAATCCTTTCCGGCTTCATGGACATCCTTTATCAACTCGTTAAGTGCTTCCTTGAATCATTTCACTCGAGTTCTTGTGATTGGTCCAGGTGGCACTTTAAGAGGATCCACATTCTATCTTCTGGCTTGGCTCCCATCATGGCTCTCATCAGGAAAGAGGAAGAAGAGTGGCTTTCTGCATTTACAAAGATGGTCAAGGTAAGCGAATATAAGATCATGGAACAACTGAACAAGGTTCTAGCCCTAATATCACTTATGGGCCTCCTCACAATGTCTAAGCCTCATAGGGAAGCACTCTTCAAAGTGCTCAAATAGATCAAGGAACCAGAGGGCATCACAATAGAAAAATTGAGCCATGTGGCAAATTTAATCTTTACCATGGATCGAATATCTTTCTCTTCGGAAGAGTTGGGGGAAGACGGAGACCAACATACGAAACCACTGTTCATAGTGGTGAAATGCAACGACACAATCATCTTTAAAGTACTCATTGACAATGGATCTTCTCTCAACGTATGCCCTTTGGCCACCCTTGACCTGTTGGGAGTCGAGCCAAGCAACATCAAGCCAAGCTCAATAGTGGTTAGAGCCTTTGATGGGTCTAAGAGAGAAATAGTAGGGGAAATCAACTTGCCAGTGGAGATTGGTCCACAGATGTTCCACATCTCCTTCCAAGTCCTTGACATTCCAAGGTCCTTTAATCTACTATTGGGAAGGCCGTGGATACATACTATTGCAGCCATACCCTCAAGTCTCCATCAGAAGGTTAAGTTCATAGCGAATGGACAGATCATCACCGTGTTAGGAGAGCAAGATTATGCCATCTATTAAGAGACCGCCATACCCTACATCGGGGAAGACGGTTCTGAAGACTTTAGTCTCCAAATATTCAACGAGGTGAGTGTAGTGACTAGCAAGGAGGGCCATCTATTTAAGGAGGGACAATAAAGGACGTTTGGACTAGGGTACGTTCTTATAGCCCAGGAAAAAGCACAAGCAAGAGGTATTAGAGGTAAAAGGAAAGAGAAGCCGATCGATACTCGGATGCGTTTTCCACCCCTCCAGCAATCATTCAAGCAAGCAACTACCATTCAAGAGCCAAGGATAAGCGAAATTGATGTCAGCAATGAAGGCCCGACCTCTTGCACATCCGAGCAGCATCCAGCTCTTAACAATTGGTTCTGTTATCCTATTAATAGCGCTAGGTCAGCTCAAGGATAGGGAATAATTATTAAACAAATTTCTATTGTGGTTATTTTTCAGATTCAATAAATTACAATTCATTCCTTTTTTTGCTTATATATAAGTGCTCTCATTTCACTTTACCCACAAATTCCCTACCATTGAACGTCAAGGACATTTCGCACAGTTAAGTAATGAAAACACCGATATCGTTTCCAACATTGCTGGGTCAGCCGTTGGAGACGATGTCCTTGACTACAAAATAATACAAGAAAATTGGCAAAAACATGAACAAAGTGGGATTTCAATTGACGAGCCAGTGGAGACAGTAAATCTAGGAAGCATTGAGAAACCTAAAAACCTCAAGATTGGGGCCAATTTATGTTTTGAGCAAAAGCGAGATAGTCGAGCTATTAACTAAATATGTAGATGTATTCACCTGGTCATTCAGCGACAAGCCAGGACTAGACCAGTCAATAGTAGTTCACAAGCTTCCCATAAGGGAAGATATCAAACCTAAAAAATAGAAATTGAGAAGATTTTAGGCCTGGCATCTTACTAAAGATTAAAGAGGAAGTTAAAAAACTACTAGAAGTAGGATTTATTGAGGTCTCTAACTATTCGAAATAGGTAGCGAATATAGTCCCCGTTCTAAAAAAGAATGAGAAAGTACGTGTATGCGTAGACTTCTGAGATTTAAACCAAGTTACACCAAAAGATAACTTCCTACCTCACATCGATGTCCTGGTAGACAACACCGCAGGAAACCATCTCTTCTCATTTATGGACAGTTTCTCAGGGTATAATCAGATAAAAATGGCTGAAGAAGATAAAACTAAAATGACCTTTATCACAACATGGGGAACTTTTTGTTACAAAGTCATGCCTTTTGGTTTGAAAAACGCTGGGGCAACGTATTAGAGAGCCGTGGTCGCAATATTTCATGACATGATGCATCGAGAAGTCGAAGTATACGTTGACGATATAATAGCCAAGTCTAAGGAAGAAGAAAGCCATGCAACTATTCTGAGGAAATTGTTCAAGCGATTGAGAAAGTTTCAACTCAATTTAAATCCAGAAAAGTGCACTTTTAGGGTCACAACAGGCAAATTGTTAGGGTTTGTCATAAGCCGAGAAGGCATTAAAATCAACCCTGACAATTAAAGGCTATATTAGAACTACCCTCTCCACGTACTATCAAAGAGATGAGAGGTTTGCTGGGAAGGTTGAATTATATAGCCCGTTTCATCTCATAGCTCCCAAACAAATGTCACCCACTATTCCATCTATTAAAAAAGAATGCTATAGTAGAATGGAATGGTGAATGTGAACAAGCATTCAGGACAATCAAATACTATCTCATAAATCTCCTAGTCTTGATAGTTCTAAAACAAGGAAAGCCCTTATTCTTATACCTCACGATACTCCCTGAATCCATGGAGTGCATGTTGGGACAGAAAGATGAAGAGGGGAGAGAATGTTCCATATATTATCTAAGCAAGAAATTCACAGACGGGGAACAAAGGTATTCTGAAATAGAGAGGACTTGTTGTGCTTTGATTTGGGTCTTGCATCGATTGAGGTAGTACACCCTTTACTATCCCATCGAGTTGTTGATAAGACATGATCCTTTGAAACACTTGGTAGAGAAGCCCGTTTTGTTAGGGAGAATCTCCAAATGGCAAATGCTCTTATCAGAATTTGATATCACATATATGAATCAAAATTCGATAAAAGGGCAATCTCTAGTCGATCAATTGGCAGAATACCCAGTTGAGGGAGATCCCTAAGAATCACAAGCCCAATTCCCTAATGAAAATATATTAACAACGGAGAGTGAACTAATATAAGACTATGGGATAGAAAAAAGCCCTAAATCGAAGATGTTCTTTGATGGAGCTGCTAATGTATTTGGTTGTGGGATTGGGGTAGTGCTGATATCACCAGAAGGAACACAATTCTCTTCAGCAACAAGACTCACATTTCCATATACTAATAATATCGCGGAATATGAGGCATGCATCATCGGCCTCAAAATGGCTTGCCACATGGAAATCCGTAAATTAGAAGTGTATGGAGATTCTTCACTCATCATATTACAGACAAGAGGGGAATATAAAACAAAACTGAAGACCCCAAATGGGTACCATACCATCAGTATTTGACAAAGCTAATCGATGAATTCGAAGCAATCACCTTCACATATATCCCGAAAACTCAGAATCAGTTTGTAGATGCACTCACTACACTAGCATCTATAATTCAAATAACAAGGGGAGTCGAAGTCCAACCATTGAAAATAGAAATCGAAAATCGGCCCGTCTTTTGTTTGATAATCGAAAAAGCACAAGATGGTAAGCCCTGGTATTATGATATCAAAACTTTTCTCCAAGAAAGCAAATACCCTGAAATGGCTAGCAATAATGACCAAAGAACACTTAGAAGGTTAACAAGTCATTTCTTATTAAATGGGCCTGTGCTTTATAAAAGGTCGCTTGATACCAACTTGTAAAGATGTGTAGATAGAAATGAAGCATGTGAATTGATGAAAGAAGTGCATGAAGGAGTATGTGGACCTCACATGAACGACTACATGTTGGCCTAAAAAATCATAAGGATGGGCTACTATTGGCTAACCATGGAATCAGATTGTATCAAATATGTCAAGCACTGTCACTTGTGTCAAGTTTATGCAAATCGAATAAATGCCCCGCTTAAAGAACTTCATTCATTATCTGCACTATGGCCTTTCTCCATGTGGGGAATCGACATCATCGGCTCAATCACTCCAACAGCGTCCAACGGCTACGGATTTATACTGGTAGCCATTGATTACTTCACTAAGTGGGTGGAAGCTTCATCATATGCCAATGTCACAAAAGGGGTAATAGTTCGATTCTTGAAGAGGGACATAATAGCTCAATACGGAGTTCCTGAGTCACTTATCACCAACAACGGAACCAACCTCAACAACAAGTCAATGACAAATTTATGTCAACAGTTCTACATAAACCATAGAAATTCAACTCCCTATCGACCTTAGATGAATGGGGCAGTGGAAGCAGCCAACAAGAATATCCAAAGAACCACTTAAAAGATGACAATCACTTACAAAGATTAGCACGAGATGCTGCTATTCGCCCTCATGGCTTGCAGAACCTCAATTCGAACATCTATTAGGATTACCCCATATTCTCTGGTATATGGTACTGAGGTAGTCCTACCAATTGAAGTCGAAATACTATCCTTTAGAATTCTATAAGAAGCGTGGTTAGATGAGTTAGACTGGGTAAAGAAGAGACTCAATCAGTTGAATTTGATTGACAAAAAAAAGACTCATTGTGTTATGTCATGGCTTGTGTTACCAACAAAGAATGGCCCGAGCATTGAACAAGAAAATAAGACCTCGATTTTTGAAGGAAGGAGATCTAGTGCTAAAGAAAGTTCTCCTGAATGCTCAAGATTCTAGGGGAAAGTTTACCCCAAACTATGAGGCCCTATATGTTGTAAAAACGGTATTGTCAGGAGGTGTTTTGATATTAACTCAAATGGATGGTCCGGAATTGAGAGACCCCATTAATACAAATGCTGTTAAGATATACTATCCTTAGGCAAGAAAATTGAAAATTTGCCAAGGTTCATGAATGCTATGATGAGATCCATGATGAGAGTTGAGTTGGAAGAAGGAATGTGGATCCTCTTGAAGTGCCACCTGGACCGATCACAAGAAGTCAAGCGAAACGACTCAAGGAAGCACTTAACGGGTTGATAAAGGATGTCCATGAAGCCGGAAAGGATTGGAGCAATCATGAAGTTAGAACGGATTGGAACAACCATGGGAAGACTTTTGCTCTTATACAAGTCACACCGGACACGGGATGAAGAGGGCGTGTATTTTCAAGGTACGGCCGTGTAGGAATCTCAAGATTGCACAGAATCATACATGGCCAGACACACGGCTAAAGGCACGGCCGTGTATGGAGTCAAGCAAATCCACAGAAAGATACACATCTAGAAGTACACGACCGTGTATCTCTTCAAGGCCGGCTCAAGGCCGCCGGCGTCACGTCTAGAAGTTCACGGCCGTGTATCTCTTCAAGGCCGGCTCAAGGCCGCCGGCCTTCATTCCAACGCCGCCGGCCTTCATGTTTACACCGCCGGCTTTCTTGTTCTATTTTCGTGTTTTTTACGCAACTTATCTAAGTTATGTCGTTTTGGGATTTAATGTTACGCATTGTAAACCCTACTATAAGCTCCTATGGTTATAATACAGATAGAACATACATCTTAGAACATTAAACATCTTTGAGAGTCTCCTCTCTTGGTTCTTCAATAACTAACTAGAACTTATCGGATTTTATTTCCGTGGCGTTCATCCCGACTTATCAATCGGTCTTTCATCCCCGATTGTGGCGTCTTCACATTATACCAAGGTTCTTGTCTCGCTTATAGACAACGGGTCGCGGTTTCCACTTTAGGTGTTTGGGCGTCTTAGGTAACGAATTTCCGAACGTATTGGTATTGGGTTTCGTCACGGGTTGGCGTGGTTCGTATCAGTTTGGTATCAAAGCTTAGGTTTGTCAAAACATTAGTTCGGTTTGAGGAAGGTAATATCAAAACCCTAACTCCAATTATTCATATCCATTGTTAGCATTCAATTTCATAATATTAATTGTCTTTTGATAGTGTAGTATCTACTAGTCGATTGTTACAAAAAAAAAAAAAAAAGAAGAGAAAAGAAAAGAAAGACAAGAGAAACGTTATCAAAAGCAAAAAACAGAGACAAAAAAAATAATTTGGATAGAAAAATAGAGGAAAAATTTACAAACCCTAGAGTTGTTTTGAATTCTACAGAAGGGAATTGGTGTAGTTTGGGTTAGTTCCAAGAGAATTGAGAAGAGGAATTGGCGAGTTGATATCATCATTGTTTGTGAGAATACACGAGTGACTGTGTGATATCATCATTTGAGCGAAACATGTAAGGGAGTGTATCGTGAGGATTAATTATATATATATATTTGTGTTCGTACTAATCTTTTCTACAGGGATAATGTCGAGACAACATTCTCCTGAAGGTGAGAGGGGAAGGTTTGATGCTAGGTTAGTAATTGAGGCGTTGAGGGGTGAGATGAAGAGGATGTTCCAAGAGGGAATGGAACAAATTCATGAGACGGTAGAGCAAAGATTAGAGCAATCCATAAATGTATTCTAAGGGCGTAAGAGGGAGAGTCGTTCTAGGAGAGTACCGAGGGGTGGAGATGAAATGTTGGATGATGACTTTGATGAGCCTTCTGTCGGGAGTTATAGAGGATATAGTGGTCGGAATAGAGGAACTAGGGATTGGGAAGATAGAGGAGATAGGAATAGAGAGGATGATCAATTGAGTAGCATAAAGATGAAGATTCCTTCTTTCCAAGGGAAGAATGATCTCTAGGCATACTTAGAGTGGGAGAAAAAGGTAGAGATGGTGTTTGATTGTCACAACTATAGTGGGAGAAAGAAAGTAAAACTTGCTGCCATTGAGTTTTCGGATTATGCTATAGTGTGGTGGGATCAACTAATGTTGAATAGGAGAAGGAGTGGTGAGCCACCTATTGAGTCTTGGGAAGAGATGAAAAGAATGATGAAGAAGCGGTTTGTGCCTGCGTATTACTATTGTAAATTACACAACAAGTTGCAAACTCTGAGGTAGGAAAGCCGAAGTGTAGATGAGTATTTCAAGGAGATGGAAGTCACTATGATTAGAGCGAATGTAGAGGAGGATAGAGAGGCTACAATGGCTAGGTTTCTTGCTGGGTTGAATAGAGAAATCTAAAATGTGGTTGAATTGCAGCATTATGTAGAATTGGAGGATATGGTTCACATGGCTATAAAGGTTGAGAACCAGCACAAGAGGAAAGGTAGTAGTAATGCACGGTTTCGACAGGGTAATGGTTCATCCACTTGGAAGACCAACCAATGGAAGAAAGAAGAAAGGCCTTTACCCACCAAACCAAAAGGGGAGCTGAGGCAAGCGGGTTCTACTCCTGGTAATCAAGGTAACCCTAAATCTTCTACTTCTAGAAATCGTGACATTAGATGCTTTAAATGCCAAGGTAGAGGCCATATTGCTAGTCAATGTCCAAAAAGGCGTGTGATGATTTTGCGTGATGATGGAGAGTATGAGACTGAAGGGGATAGTGAAGAAGATGATATGCCTCCATTAGAGGATGCTAGTGATGATGAGGAACTTGCAATGGGAAGGCTAGTGGCAATAGTGAAGCGAGCGTTGAATGTGCAGGTGAAGGAAGGAGAGGATGTGCAAAGGGAGAATATATTTCATACTAGATGTCATCTAGGAGATCATATTTACAGCTTGATCATTGATGGAGGAAGTTGCACCAACGTAGTGAGAAATTTTATTGTTGAGAGGCCGGGGCTCAAAACTGTTAGACACCCTAGTCCATATAAATTGTAGTGGTTGAATGATAGTGGAGAGACTAAGGTGAGTAAGCAAGCATTGATTGGTTTCCTCATTGGTAGGTATGAGGATGAGGTGTTATGTGATGTAGTGCCAATGCAAGCATGTCATGTGTTGTTGGGGAGGCCGTGGCAATTTGATAGGAATGTTGCTCATGATGGCTTTTCTAACAAGTATACGCTTGTTCACCAGGGGAAAAGCTTTAATCTTAAACCGTTAACACCTGAACAAGTGTATGAGGACTAGTTGCAGCTATAATAGTCTTTTGCAAAACATAAGGTGAGTGAAAAGCAGAGGGAGAGTGAGAAAGCAAAAGACAATGAGAAAGAAAAGGAATATAAAAGTCAAGATCAAAAGGAAAAAGAGAGGAAGGCTGGAAAGAGTGTGAGAGGCCAAGTTGAAGGGGGATCAACTTTGGTGGTGAGTGAGAAGGAGAGGGCAGCCTTGCAAAATAAGAGTTGTGTGGCAAGAGCGAGTGTAGTAAGGAGAGCGTTAGTGATGAGGCAACCTATGTTGTTGCTGGTTTTTAAAGAAGCATGTTTGACTACTAACGAACTATCTAACTCTTTGCTTAGTGTGGTTGTGTCTCTTGTGCAGGATTTTGAAGATGTCTTCCCTGAGGAAATTCCAAAGGGATTACCACCTATTCGTGGTATTGAGCACCGGATTGACCTTGTACCCGAAGCATCGATTCCAAACAAGCCAGCTTATAGGAGCAATCCGGAGGAGACAAAGGAACTCCAAAGGCAGGTCGATGAATTAATGGAGAAGGGGTACGTGAGAGAAAGCATGAGTCCATGTGCAGTGCTTGTGATTTTGGTGCCTAAGAAGGATGGGACATGGAGAATGTGTGTTGACTGCCGTGCCATCAACAACATCATGGTAAAGTATCGTCATCCCATTCCTCACTTATATGATATGTTAGACGAGTTACATGGGTCTAGTGTCTTTTCCAAAATTGATCTGAAAAGTGGATATCACCAAATTAGAATGAAAGAAGGTGATGAATGGAAAACTGCATTCAAAACAAAATATGGATTGTATGAGTGGTTAGTAATGCCTTTCGGTTTAACTAATGCACTTAGTACTTTTATGAGACTTATGAACCATGTTTTGAGGACTTTTATTGGAAAATTTGTGGTTGTTTATTTTGATGATATCCTCATTTACATCAAGAGTTTGGAAGATCATATATCTCACTTGAGGGATGTTTTAGAAGTGCTTCGAAAGGAACAATTATATGCTAACCTCAAGAAGTGCACTTTTTGCATAGACAAACTTATGTTTCTTGGTTTTGTTGTTAATGCGCAGGGAATACAAGTTGATGAGGAAAAGGTTCGTGCGATCCAAGAATGGCCTAGTCCAACCAATGTAAGTAATGTGCGGAGTTTCCATAGACTAGCGAGTTTTTATAGGAGATTTGTGAAGGATTTCAGCACCATTGCAGCACCACTTACTGAGGTAATTAAGAAGAACGTAGGGTTCAAATGGGGAGAGCAACAAGAGAAGGCCTTTCAGACGCTTAAAAATAAGCTGACTCTAGCGCCATTACTTGCTTTACCTAACTTTGCTAAAACGTTCGAAATTGAGTGTGTTGCCTCATGATAAGGTATTGGAGAAGTGCTTATGCAGGAGCGAAGACCGATTGCATTCTTTAGCGAGAAGCTAAGTGGGGCAACCGTGAACTACCCTACTTACGACAAGGAGTTATATGCATTGGTTCGAGCCCTAGAGACGTGGCAACACTACCTATGGCCAAAAGATATCGTGATCCACACTGATCATGAATCTTTGAAGTACTTGAAGGGGCAACATAAGCTGAACAAGAGGCATGCTCGTTGGGTGGAGTTCATAAAAAAATTTCCATATGTCATCCACTACAAGCAAGATGGCAAGAAGAAGGCCGAATTTGTTAAACAGATCCATGAGAAGGCAAGATTAAACATTGAGCGAAGAACAAGCAGTATGTGAAACAAGCCAACAAGGGTCGTCCACAAGTTGTCTTTGAACCTGGAGATTGGGTTTGGGTTCACATGCATAAAGAGCGGTTTCCCGTGCAGCGTCGATCTAAACTACTTCCTAGAGGCGATGGACCATTTCAAGTTCTTGAGTGCATCAACGATAATGCATACAAGATAGATTTGCCTGGTGAGTATCAAGTAAGTGCCACATTTAATGTTACTGATCTGAGTCCTTTTGATGTAGGTGATGATTTGAGGACAAATCCTTTTCAAGAGGAGGGAATGATGAGATCCATGATGAGAGTCGAGTCGGAAGAAGGAATGTGGATCCTCTTGAAGTGTCGCTTGGATCGATCACAAGAAGTCGAGCGAAACGACTCAAGGAAGCACTTAACGGGTTGATAAAGGATGTCCATGAAGCCAGAAAGGATTGGAGCAATCATGAAGTTGGAACGGATTGGAACAACCATGGGAAGACCCTTGCTCTTGTACAAGTCACACCAAACACGGGATGAAGAGGGCGTGTATTTTCAAGGCACGGCCGTATAGGAATCTCAAGATTGCACAGAATCATACACGGCCAGACACACGGCTAAAGGCACGGCTGTGTATGGAGTCAAGCAAATCCACAGAAAAATACACGTCTAGAAGTACACGGCCGAGTATCTCTTCAAGGCCGGCTCAAGGCCACCGGCCTTCATTCCAACGCCGCCGGCCTTCATGTTTACACCGCCGGCTTTCTTGTTTTGTTTTCGTGTTTTTTACACAACTTATCTAAGTTATGTCGTTTTGGGCTTTAATGTTACGCATTGTAAACCCTAATATAAGCTCCTAGGGTTAGAATACAGATAGAACATACATCTTAGAACATTAAACATCTTTGAGAGGCTCCTCTCTTGGTTCTTCAAGAACTAACTAGAACTTATCGAATTTTATTTCCATGTCGTTCATCCCGACTTATCAATCGGTCTTTCATCCCCGATTGTGGCGTCTTCAAATTATACCAAGGTTCTTGTCTCGCTTATAGACAACGGGTTGCGGTTTCCACTTTAGGTGTTTGGGCGTTTTAGGTAACGAATTTCCGAACGTATTGGTATTGGGTTTCGTCACGGGTTGGCGTGGTTCGTATCATGCTAATACTCAATACAAATTTTGTTGAGTCTAGTTTTCATTTCTGTTACAAGCAAAGTTAATGTCTCTGAATGATCGACAATTCTAACCAATTCTCATTAAAACAAACATTCCTAAACACATTACCCATCACTTCACAAATGAATGATGAACATTGAAATGATAATGAATCTCAATAAATTTTGTGACATAATTCTATCTACTTTTGAGCATTAAACCCGGTACATTAATAGGATAATACCACAATCACCAGAGCTATGCGCATAAGAAAGGAAGCACATTAAGACCCTCAGCCCTGTTTTGAAGCAAGAGCAAGCAGAGGAGAAACAAACCAGCATGAAAGTTCAGCTGTTTGGTTACTATCCGCGATAAATTAGTAAGCATCTTAGAATAAATAATCATCATTCACATGTTATAAGACATCTCTTATTAAATCATTTGACTCATTTGTTAGAAGCATTTTCAAAAGTATAGGTTAGTCAGCCTATAAAGGGGCACTTTCCTAAACATCCTCTCTCAGGGTTAGCCCATAGGGGCACCTTTCGAGACATTTCTTCCCTAGGGTCGCAAGTCTAAGAAGATGCTTCCCACCATCAGTTAGTCAGCCTACAATGGGGCACTTTCCTAAACATCCTCTCTTAGGGTTAGCCTATAGGGGCACCTTTCGAGACATTTTTTCCCCAAGGTCGCAAGTCTAAGAAGACGCTCCCCACCATCGGTTAGTCAGCCCACAATGGGGCACTTTCCTAAACATCCTCTCTTAGGGTTAGCCTATAGGGACACCTTTCGAGACATTTCTTCCCTAGGGTCGCAAGTCTAAGAAGATGCTTCCCGCTATAGGTTAGTCAGCCCACAGAGGGGTACTTTCCTAAACACCCTTTCTCAAGGTTAGCTAATAGGAGCACCTTTCGAGATATCTATTTTTCAGGGTTGCAAGTCTAAGAAGACACTTCCTGCTATTGATTAGTTAGCTCATAGTAGCACTTTTCAAATTTGTCGGGTAGTTAGCTAATATGTGCACTTTTCGAATCTATTGATTAGTTAGCTTATAGGAGCACTTTTCGAAT